>LR991095.1:12421500-13712000 GCA_905163515.2 Lymantria monacha | reverse complement strand
TAGTTTTAATATACGTTGGTTTTTGTTGCGAAATTTCAACTAAAACATATAATAATAGCATCGATTTCCAAAAGCATTTTTTTTTTGGTTAGTGCATGTATATTCATGTTTTAAATTTATCTGAATACAGATAAATTTTCTAATACTATAATATTATATAATAAGAAAATAAAAATGTAAATACATTTTTTTTTTATTTTCAGTTATAAGATTGAAGCTTTGCGTTGAAGATATAAAAATATAGTTGTTTTTGTCTGTACAATAACCAGGTTTATTTATTAACTGACTACCAGGTTTATTTTTTTTTTCATTAAAAACATCGAACGACGACGATTAACGGACACAAATTACACCCAGACTCGGAACAAAAATTTATGGATTGCATAAAATATTATTAACCACTAGGCCATCGGTGCAGTGTGTATGCCATATGTCTTTAACTAATATCCATGCGGGATTAGGATTTACAACAATTTCTTAAATAATACATCATTGTGTAATTGAAATCATCACACCTCTAAGTAATTGAAATTTCAACAGCATAAAATCTGTCAGTCGAGATTACCAGTAAAAAAAGGGGAAAAGGAATAAACCGCCACCAATTAAAGCTATTACAGTCGAACAATTACATGGTATCCATAAACAATCACATACCACCATATACATAGATGCGATACCAAATACCAAGGCAACATAACATAATCAGAGGTTGTAGGCCTGGCATTCAGCCAACATACTACATACGTAATTACATTACATACTAAACACCAATTACAAATTATATAAATTTCAACCTTATTTTGAATGTGTCACGTTATAATTTACACATGACAGTGCGTATGAGATTAATTGTTTGTCTTTTTTAGTCTCTATTTTCAAGGAATAAGAAATAATTTCGTTTGATAACATTAACGATGTGAATGATTAAATTGCAAGATTAGCCCGACACATCACCATTGTACTCTTGCTTTTTGCATACTATTGTTTGGCTTAAAAGATAATAATTTAAGCTTAGTAGGTTTTAAAATTTCTTAATCAGCTACTAGGTTGAATAACATAATAAGTCATCAGGGTTTGTCTGTGGATAACATTAGAGATGACTAAGAAATTTTATATAACCTATTTCTAAAGTGGAACGCATAGAGGCGAGAGAGTAAAAAAGGTGATAAAATTTCTAATCCTTTAAACAACTATTATTGCAGATCGGTGGCGGCTAGAATTACTATCAACCAGGTCCTGGTCGCATCCGGTGCCGTCTGGTCAACAATTACACTTCCAAAAAGGTTTGACATCAGGCGTGCAAACGATCACAAAACTATTGCCAAAATTTTTGCAATATGCCTTATTTAAGAAGATTACATATTGCTGCATCTCAAAGTAATTGGGATAAGCAGGACCATAATGTTGATAACAAAAATTATAACATCACTGTAAGAAAATGAAGACTCGAAATAAAATGAAGCAGTCAACTAGTTAGTCATCATCATCATCACAGCCCATAAATGTCCCACTGTTGGGCTCAGGCCTCCTCCGTAATAGGCGGAAAACTAACCCACCATACCGCGCTGGTCAGTGGTGTTGGTATAGGGTTTTGTTTCGAGTTTTCCTTCTCTCGCATAGATGTTATATGCGTTTCACATCCCCTAGTCGTCTCGTACGATCACCCACGGGTAAGAATATGGGGTGGTGAATAGTATTCTTACTCCGTCACCAAACGGCAATTAGTTAGTACACAAGGACAATTACTATTTCGTTATGTAAAAGGATTTATGTTTAACAATGGGGACGTATATGAGCTGAGAAAAGAAAGAACTTAAAAGTATCTTGTAAATTATTACACGAATACTGCAATTGGAATTACGATTGCATAGAATGAGATTCTCATCGTCAGCTAACTATGTCAAGAAAACGTTTTCATCCAAATGACATAAATAAAGAAGATTAAATAGTTTATATATTTAACTATGGTCTATCTAATCTAAGAAGTGCACTTTGACAGCTGTCGGAGTAAGTTGTCTAGGTATGTGAACCAAGTAATCGCGATCGAAAATATCCGATTTTGGTGAGAAATCAATATTGATTCTATGTAATTAATAATCGGTTTATATTTTTATTTTTCAAAAAGTAGATGAAAAATAAAGTACTAAATTAATAATAAACAAATTTAATTATCTCATCATAAAATCTATTCATCATAATTAGTAGGATTAGGTTAAGTAAAAACAAAAACTGGATTTGAAAATAGCTATTTATTCAGAATCACTACTATTACTTGAATTATCATCGTCGCGAACATTAATAATTATTTCCTTATCAATAACATTGTCGAACCGTACATCTCTGTCAAAATCACTATTCGATTAAATATATTAATCTAATATTTTTACCGATTATTTGGATATTCGTGAATTGGAAGTTGTCAAGCACTACTGGTTAGAACGTGATGACATGACATTGTAAGATCGTAATAATAATTACTATTTACCATGTTATTTTAATTTTAAATTAGTTTTACGAGTTTCAACATTACATTATTGTACAAGAAAGTCACCACCAACGTTAATTATGTAAATATCTTAATAGTTCTTTGAAATTTCAGATTTATTGTTTGCAATCATGTGTATACGTTTGAACAAGGTTATTGTGTATTAAAACATGCGAAACGTCAAAATGCGCTTCTTAGATTAGATTAACAGCCTTGAGGAAATAAACATGAACAGTAAAATATTTCTACGAGCTTAAAGATTCTCTGGAGTTTTGTTAACATTCGGACGCTGTAATTGATATTAATATATAGACAAGCCCTTTTTGGATTTAATGTTCAATACAGAATATTTCTTACAGTTAATATTCATTACTAGTGTTCGCTTCAAGATCTATTCAAATAATCAGCCTTTACAAGGTATTGTAGGCAAATAACATTCAGTGTTAAAACAATGGATGTATTTATAAATTCTACAGATAAAACACGTGTCAAATTAGGTATTTAACTACTGTCAAAATATAAGTTATTATTAATATTTCTATAGGGCACGTAAACTTAAGATAAATATATAAGATTATTTAAGAGAAATGTGCTAGTTATAGCACATTTGTTTAGGGCGGATGCAGATTTCTAAGGATATTGCCATGTTGACGTCACATGGTTTGTATTGCTATCTCTGTCTAATAAATATAATTTAAATGCTTGTAACTACCTCACGAAAATAAATGTTATGTTGTTTTCAAATATCGATAAAGGTAGTTTTTAAGTCCATTTTATATAATGGGTTATAGTTTCCGTTGGTTGGGGAGTAAGAATACAATTCACCATCCCCACTTCACCCGTGGATTTCGTAAGAGATGATTAAGAGATACCTGTAATATGCATAAAACATCTAAGCAAGAAAAGAAAATTGAAAATTACTGTCATCGTTTTAAAAGTCATAATCACTTTTTTGAAATCCCTAAAAATTATTTATATATTCCTTTACTTTGACAATACAGGTAGGTGATAATAGGTGATAATAATAGCGTCATAAAATGTGTTAATGACCGTTTATGTCCACTAATTATATAATTCCATTTGAGGTCGTAAAAAGTTGAGTCATTTAATGTACGTCAGGATCAAATCCTATGCCACTCTTGACACTAAGTTTTTACAACAATGTCGTTGTTATTCCCAAGGTACTACGCTGTAGTTACGCCACTTCTATTGAGTAAACACATATCAATAAAGTACTAGGAACGTATAAGTGAGTATAGTTGGCCGTGTGCCAATAGGCCCGACTTTGCCTATATATACTACGTTCATTCATTGTTATAGAATATTGCTATACCGATATTGGTTGAGGACATCTTTTGTGTACAAATACTCGTTTGATGTTATAGTCACAATTTTATATATAGTTTTTATTCTATGATTCTCAGGTTTCGGGCAGTACCAGTTCTAAACACACGTATTAAGAATGATTCTTTGGCTCGACTAATAAAAATTTCTTAGTTTTAGCCTGATGTAAAATAATGAAACTAAGTATGTAACTATGTAACAAAACTTTATTTTTTTTTAACTATGGCGTCGTTTCGAATAATTTTCAGGGTTTAAATCACGCGAAGACGAAAGTATTGGACATCAAACATGTCATTATGTGTTAGTAAATTTGATACTAGAAGAAAAATGTAATTGGGCCGCACGATTAGATTAATTAGATAATGAACTGTTACCCAAAATCAAGTAAACTTGTGTTCTAAAAGAAATATCACGCGAAAAAATTACCTTTTTTGAATAAAAATATTGATTTGAAAAGTAGATATTTTGTATCATTACAAGGACAAATAATATTTAAAATGAGTCTTAAATTTTGTAATTGATAAAGTAATATTGAAAATATTTCCTACACATCTTTAAGAAATATAACTTATTAAATATTGTTTTTAGCCACTTTTTATTAACAATCATTTATAGTACGTCAATTCTGACATAAATCTAACATGTTACCACCAAATTGAAAGGCAACAACACCAGAAAAGATCTGGCAGAAAACCTCAAGAGGGCGTGGTAGTGGTGGATCTTGAATTTTATAGAAGATTTACCATTACATACTAAATATTAAAAAAAAACGCCACGTTACTATGCATTTCATAAACTCTGATCTTAGCCTTATTTCAAATCCTTTTACAAGGAATACGTAGTAAAAATGTAATGGCCCGTCATTTGGGGGGGACCAAATAAAGTAATAAGACATTATTATGGGTGATTCCACGCTACGACGAGGATGTCGACGATAAAACAGTAAATAGACGACATTCAAACAAACAACTCTTAATTTAAAACACCGTTAATGGGGATTGCTTTGTAGATTGAATTCTATTTTGGTTACGTTGCAAGCGTAAAATAGTTTCGGGGAGTGGTTTTCTTGCGTTCTTATTTTTAATGCGATTACATAATCCGACGGAATTTGAATAGTAAATATACGACGTTAGTTAAAAATAATTAACATGTTTGGTTCCGAAATTTTTGTAAAGTTTGTGATAATTGTTAGAAAAATCAAAAGTCAACAGCGAGACATATCATCATCATCTCAGTTTATAACATCATAATAGCAAAACGGGAATTGAATTTTTACTTATTACGACTTAACGAGGTTCGAATTATAGAGATGCCACGGTAAGTCAACAGAATGATATTACTTCAGCTCTATAAACATATTAAACAAAAACATCCGCGAATTAAACCGATATGTTAACAGTCGTTTATTCACTATAGGAGCTATTTGTCAGTAGCGATTTTGGACAATTTGCACATCTAATTGAATAATAAGATGGTCATGTGACTTTGGCTTCCCGTCACATCTAATGGTTGGTTGCTGATACGAATAACTTTGATGATAATGCACACAGATTTTATTATAATACACAGATAACTTAATAATTATTGTTATCATGTTTAATTTTCCCACACAGGCATATTGAATAAAATAAATAGCATGATAATGGACAGAAACTATATTCGAACTTTTATAGATGTAACTAAAATATTACTACTCAAATCTATTACACGCCGTATACACACTTAGCATATACAAGTTTAGCACGAACCCCCTCCAGAGTCTAACTTCGGGTTTTCTCTTTCAGTGATGCATCTGTACAAGTCCATAATAAAAAAAGTGGTCAACAAAGTCGTTCATTGGTCCGTAGTTGTCCACTGTTCGACATAGGCTGCTCCACGAGAATACAACTTTGAAAAGTCGTGTACCACCTGCATTCAGCGGCTGCTTTTTAAGATGTCATCAACAAACACAGTATTATAGACTCGGAATTTTCTCCTTAAGCCATTACCTAACAGTGACAATATTTTTAATATTGTCCTAATTGGCAGAGGAGTAAGCAGTCCACTTGATTGTAAATAAAAACTGCCGCTCATCCCCAATTATACCAGGGTACAGACGATAATTGCAAGAAATAGAATGAAGACAGAAAGAGAGGACGACGGTGTTTCAGCTCCATTGCTTACTGAACAAAGCACGATAGCAAATTGCCACTACTCAAATGATGATTGTTTGCTAGTGCGATATTACCCCGAACGGTTAGATCCATCTATGGCTGCCGGCAGTAAACTATCAGCAGCGTGGTCCTCTACTAAAAATATAACACCCAGTAATAATCCTCAAGATAGGTATGCTTTAGCGCAAAATACGTCGCAGTTAAACATAGTGCACGGAACTAAATTATTCAGCAAGTGAACACTCTACGTTAGTACCGAAGCACTCCACATTCTTGGCGTCTCCGGCGATGTCACGAGCTTACGCGACAGCTCCAAAGTGTTTTCATTATTAAAAGCACGCGTCAAGAGTACTGGCAGCGTTTACGGAGTGACACGGGCCTATGTTTAGGCCTTTACAAGGATTCTTGCTTTGTACGTAACTTCATTTCCTGGCTCATGGTTGTAAAGAAAATAGTGTAGTTGACAATCTCATATAACTGTCTCGTAGTTTTGTGAATACATATGCGTACGTTACGGTACGTTAGACGATGGGATAACTTTGTTAAGGGTCAGGTGAAGATATGTTCCTTTTTTTTTAATAACCCTTCATTAAAGGAGCTGTAGACCGGAAAGACCAAGGTCGCGCGGGCCATATAACTAGCTTTGCGAGCAAGATAAACCTATAAAATTAAATATAAGTTAAATCGGGAGATGTGAAACAAAAAGGGGCAGCCTTACCCCACTAATGGGCACATGATGACTATTTATAAAAAAACAAAAATATTAAAGTGAATCGTATATTTAAATACAAGTATATATAAATAAAAAATCCACTGCATATAATTCCTACAAACGATAAATAATATATCATACTTAGGTGAAATAAATAAATAATATTTATTTCATCTAAGTATGACAACACGCACCTACCTCTATAGAAGATATCAGTAGCAAAATAAAATAAATATTTGAACATCTAGGTGGAGAAAGTCTCTAGATGTGAATACGCCAGCTACGTTAGCATTCATACGAAACGTGAGGCCGCCTCACCGTTAAAACGTGTGTCTTATTGACTCCGGGTTGACATTAGCCAAATTACATACCCGCTTAGTAGATGGATATATTTTGTAATAAAAAATATTTCCTATTATTTTTATTGTTGGTTAAATTTGTATTATGCGTAATGATTTTTCTGTATTTCATTAACATTTATATACATTTGAAGATTGGAGGTTTTAATGCCAAATGTATTTCTACTGTTTGGTTATTAATACTCAAACACACATACTAAGTTGCAAATGCTAAAGGCAAACCAAATCTTAAAATATAATATAGAAACATAATTATTATGTAATGATTAACATTTTAAAAGACATTTTGCAATGACATTCACATCGCAAAAATGCAACAAATTAAAACACGAAATACTATTTGTTTGAAGAAATATCGTTTCTCATTTATAAATACTTAACGGCAGAGATATGTAATAAAATTAAAAATTAGAATTTACAGAAATAACTAGCAAAATCACACAGCCATCCATTAGTCCGTTTACGACCACTGTTAGACACTCCACGAGATTGCCACTTAGAACGTCCCTGTGCCACCTGCATCCAACTGCTTTCTGAGCTTGTCAGGTAGGATGGCTATCACAATTGAAGTTATCGAGTTACCACGAAGAGGCTTGATGCACGTAGTATGAGCCGGGCCTCTCGGCAAGTATTGGTGACGTATAGTATTCTTCACCTACCATCATCACATCATGTAGTGAAACATAAAATGTAATTTACGATAACATAATGGTATCTACCAAATTTGAAATCTTTTTATTCTTCAACTAGTACTCGATTGTAACTTCGTTGACGATTTATATATTTGGGATTGTTCGGTACATCACGATAATTCCGTTTCTCTTACGCATAATTCAGCATAAAATATTTAAAGCTGTTTATGTCAGTAATTTGCATAGTTAAAAGTAAACAATTTATTTGTGGTAGGACCACACTGTTGACAGTTTTCTGTCTACAGCCGCTGGCCGGTCGGTCCGGGGTAGCACCACACACTTACAGAAAATCAACGCCTGAGCAGTAAGTAGCAATGTACTGCTGTGCTTTGTTCAGTGAGCGAGAGAGCCGGCAGCCCAACTTTTTGGGTGAGTTCGGGATTTTCATTGGTAGGCAACGGCCTAGATATACCCCAGGTATGACAAATGGACCTTAAATGAAGGGACGTTAAGTGTAAACTTATCATCAGGTGTGCTGCTTGCTCGTTTGCTACCAAGAGCAATAAAAAAAAACAAATTGACTATCAACAATTCTATATTTATAATAGGTTAGAGTAATGTTTTATAAGGACAAATATATCAAAAAATCAAAAACGCTAGGCTGACATAGTCTATAGTTAGTATAGAATCTCATTAGTTCAACAATCCTGTATAGCAAAGGTATCTGATGACAATACTGTTCGATCGTACGTGCACGGCGCTGGTGTATTAACGCTCTGTTTGGCATCCATGTCATGTTGAACGTGGAATATTGTAACTATACAAGATTTGTGGTCTGGAAAAATGCTACGATGTTGGTTGTATTGGATGGAGCAATCATTCAATTCACGTACTTTTCAAAGAAGCCGTAGGAGGAGGATTTAATCCACGAATAATGCAAACATCGTTCTATCACCATAGGATTCAGATCGTATCATCGTGGTTTGGCTGAGTAGCATACAATTGAATGATAAGTTAAATCTGATGATGATGGATTTAAATATATGCCTCAAGTTCATTAACGTACCGGTATAGCCAAGCTGTTTTTACAGGCACATTAAATAATAAAAAAAAATTCGACTTATCATTTGAAGTATAGAAGACCAAGATTTTGCCTAACTAAGATTACGTCTAAATTATAATTAAACCGTATTTTGTTACTGACTTTTTAGTGCTGTTTAATAACTAAAAAAATGCACCAAAAAGCTAATTAGTAAAATCTGTCATGGCTGCTCACGTATATGATCAAAATATATATTTAAATTTATATTATCAATAATAAAGCAGAAGAATTTGTCACTTTATTTGGTTTTAACTAGTTTATCTTAGGAACTCCATAATTGTGTAAATAAAGTAATTATATAAATCTAAAAACTTAACGAAAATAGAAAATGGACTATGTAATTTATGTTGTAATCATTATTTTACAGCAAATTGCAATATTTTTTATTGTAATTTCTCCACAAAGTAAATCCAAAGAGCAATCTTTAACAATTAGTGAAGTGAAAAAAAAAGTTTACGAAGTGGGTTGCGGCAATTTTCGACGTCTTTCGTAACGGAACATCTATTTCAATTAAATGTTTCTTTCGTGTGTAATAGGATGAAAAGATTTTTACTTGGAATCTTTTTTTGCGAATGGTATGGTTTTAATGTTTCATTCAGTACTCGACTTTTTGCTAATCATTTTGTTTTGTTAACTTAGGCAATTATGAACAAAAAGGCATTTTATTGTATAAAAGTATATTATATACAGCAGTTTGTTTTTATAATAATACTTTGTGGTATCTTAATAATAAGTGATAAGAAACAATATATTTATGTATAGATTATCGACATATAGGGAAGTTTTATTTTTATATATAGACCTTGATCTATGAGCTTTTATCACCGTAATGATAAGTAGATATCAACACGCCGCCATGTAATTTTCGTCCTATATGATAGGTGAGAAACTTGATACTTTCACCGGGCAATATTGTAGTTTCCTAAAATAAAAAAAAAATGACTTTTTTAAAACTATTATACAAGCAAACAGAAAAGGTTTTTTCAGTGCATATCGTAGGCAATTGCAAAGGCGTTACTCTAAGAGAAAATAATTTATAAATAAGATATTATATAAAAATAAAAGTAATATATAATTCAAAAGTTCTAAGTCAAGCCGTAAAGGATCACAACAGCCCTTAAGCAATGTTTTAATAATAGAAATCAATATTACTTTCAAGTAATTGTAACAATTCAAACAGAAGGCAACAACACCACAATTGGAGGAAAGGATTAATTTCACTCAAGATCAAAGTTCGCCCCTCGAGTGTTGTCGAGTCAAAAGGGGAGGTAACCAATTTGAAATTCAAATCCGCGTCGGACCGCACAGTAAATAACTGTGAATTGGTTTTCATTTGGCTTCGCTTGTGCTTTGATTACTTCAGAACGACAATAGTTAATTACGTTTGATATACCTAAGGACTTGTGGCACATATTTAATACCATACCCATTTCTAGAAAGATTATTATCACTGCTTATTTACAAAGATGTGTGTAGTATTGTGTGATGGCGGTTACCAATAATACCAAACCTTATATTCCTCTTAGGTTGTTATCGTATAAGACGACTAAAAGATGTAAACAAACTTAGCCCAACTCCACCTAATGCCGTCTGGTCAACAATAACATTCCCAAGTAGTGTTGTCTTCATGCAGGCGGCCGATCGTAGCTATTGTCAAAAACTTTGCAATATGTACGATGATCATCATTCATCATTCTCCTACTCTTATCCCAATTACTTGGGGTCGATACAAAATGTACTCTTCTTTCATTGTACATATTGTAAAAGTTATTGGCAATAGTTTTATGACCGGCCGCCTGTCAGACGTCAACCATCCTTGGGAATGCAATTATTGACCCAATGGCATCAGATAAAGTTGGCCAAGGTCATTATAAGGCTCTTAGTCGTCTTTTACGACATCCACGAGCAAAGTAAGGGTTGGTAGTATTCGTAACCGCTACCACACAGCTAAATGTACGATGATAGAAGAGTAAATATTGCGTCGCTCCCAGGTAATTTAGATAAAAGCAGAATGAAGATGATGATGATGATTTTATTTGGCATTTTACGGTAACATATATATCATAATAATATACTAAATTATAATTTATAAGGATGTTTCGTAAATTGGGCAAATATATAAATAAGTGTGAAGTAAGACAACAACATTTCTATAACGATATAACATTGTTCATGCGTTGCATTAGGCAATAATGTCTAATGTCATAACAATTGCATATGAAATTGTCATTGAATATTAATTTCAATATACAGTAGCATGCTACTGTATATTCAAATTAAACAATAAAAACGTCACTATTGAAATCAAACTTGGGTGCGTGAAGAAAAAAACAAATAGTGACAATGCAATCACACATTGAAAGGTGAAAATTTCTTGATAAAACTAATTCTTTTATATTATAATGGAAAATATGACTGTAAAATGTCATCTGCGTTTTATACTTAGCGATCTTGGCAACTTGAATCAAGCTGCTAATATGTAATAATCTCAAATATTAAAAATATAAAAGACGAATTTGAGATATGACTTTATTGTCAGTAAAAAGAGAAAAACTTTTTTAATAAGATGGCTTCATTTACAAATTTCAAACATATTAAATTATTAATGACATCGAAAACATTACAAAAATATAATTCTATACATTTAGCTTATGATAAATTTGTTACTATAGGCATCCATAAATGACGACTACAAATATGAGATTAATACATAAATTCTTAATATTTTTACTGGCGTAAATAGAAAGTGACGTTGAATTTTCTCATAATTTTACTACACTTGAATCAAGATTAAATCACAATAGAACAAATAGATAGTCCAGGAAATTTCCTACTATTTGTACATTACCTAAAACGCTACAAACTCACTACCAAACAAATTACTACATTCCATTTCCTAGTTTATTTTGTTGTGGTTCCTACAATGTTTTGTGTTAGGGGAAATGCATTTTTTTCAGCTATGGTATTGCTTTTAAATATGATATTATTGTTTTGGTATTAATAGAGAATAGATTATACTAAGCTTTCCATAGTATTCCATATATATTCTACTACTATTAAACTGTCATAGGGTTTAAATATTGAACTTTTAGCATCATTCTCCTACTATTATCCCAATTACTTGAGGTCGATACAATAATGTACTTTTCTTCCATAGTACATATTGTAAAAGTAATGGGCAATAGTTTTATGACCGGCTGCCTGCCAGACGTCAACCCTCCTTGGAAATGTAATTGTTGACCAAACGCCATCCGATGGAGTTCGGCCAGATTGTTATAAGGCTCTTAGTCGTCTTTTACGACATTTACGAGCAAAATAAGGGTTGGTAGTATTTGTACACAGCTCAAATATTGAACTTGTAGCATTATTATTTAAAGACTTGGTTACATTCGGTCAAATGGCTGAAGCCATAAGAAATACCAAGTATTTTCCATATTAAAAGAGTAAATATTTTAATCATGAGATGAAAAGTTTTGACTTGTAAAAATTAAACTTCAAACAATGAATACCCACAACTCCTCTTCTTTCTGTTCAAGGTACATCTATGCATATGTCTACAAAGGATTCAAGTAACAGGGCTTTCTTTAACGCCAAGAATTGTATTGCTATGAGCCAATGTGATATTGTCCAACACTAGATACGTTAGATGATAAAAAAAATGACATGATTGCTATATTTAACGGACTCGAACACAAATATCACTTTAAAGCCGTATGACAATCAATATCCTTCAATCAAGAGCTAGGCATAAAAAAACAAGGTCTAAATCACTTTCGGTTGACAATTCACTAGCCATTATCTCAATCGGATTTGACGAAATCGCAAGGTTTTACACCAGGGAGCGGAACTATTACAAACGTCGCTTACTTGAATGACAGTCAATTTCCTACATTCAAGTATTTTTTTTTTACTAATTAAGTTCCTACAGACGATAAGAGCTAAAATACTTTTGGAAACAGATATTTTGTTAGACTGTTACACGAAATAATTTGCGATAACGTTATGATGAAATGAATAAAAAAAAAACGTGTTCGAGGTTAGGAGAAACTATTTCGGCTGTCATAATTTCCAACAAATCAGAGTTAAATGTAGGAAACAGGTTGAAGGGGAAAACAAAACCCAATAGGGTTTACGAGATTATATTTTATTAATAACTATGGTCAGAATAGTACATAACGCCGAATTATCTACCATTGTATCGATCGCCTGCGCAGAATTGCCTGGGTTTGGTCTCCTAGCATGACAATCCTTTTATGCGTTTCACATAGTGTTGTTTTGTGAGGGTAATTTGTGTCGGTTAATTGTATGTACGTAAATTATCACAACACAGCTAGCGCTATCTTTAGCGCGTGGTTATCTTTAAAAACAAGTAGTTGCGTAGGACGTAAGAAGGTAGAAAACCTTTTTTCGTGCTTTAAGGTGAAGCTTGGTGAACTGAAAAGATTAAGTTAACAAAATTTTCACAACACATATTCAGTAATGTGAAAATTTATAATAATCTATTTTTACCAATTTGATTTCTACATTCTATAGTCTCTGTAACAACGATGAATTATTGGACGTGAAACACCTTAGTCCTCCATGAACGCTGAAAGTATCGAAAAAGTAAACATCAAATACAAACTCGATACAATCCATAAAACGGTGTTATTCATATGTGTAATACTTGCATAAACATCAGAAATATTTACATTATTATTATATAAAGATTCTCAGCAAAATTGCCGCAGTCATAAACTGAAAACACAGAAAAGGAAAAGAGAATCCACGACGTTCATTCAGAGTGCATATTCAACAATTTACCTAATAGAACTGACCAAAGTGTTGACTTAATACCCACCGTGCTACGGCTCGGTTGTTTACCCAGTCAAATCAAAACATATTCAGTTCAAACATTACAAACGAAACTGTTATCATAAATGGATTTAACTGTAACGTTACTCATACTCCGATATATATTTCCACTAATCCTATCGGGGTAGATTTTCCAACGTAACTAACTTCAGAAGAAGCGACTGTCGTTTAATGTCGCAAGCGCAAAGACATAAGAAAATTCCAAAATTTAATTATATTGCTTAATTTCTAAATATCGGTTTGACGTAGATTTTCATGACAATCGGAACTAATTGCCCCACCGAGGCAAGGATGCTTAAAAATATATGAAATATTTATTTATAAAATCTACTTTTTTTTTCTTTTTTGATTTCCTCACGATCTTTTCCTTCATGATAATAAGCAATTTATATTTTTTTATCTATAATAATTTATAGAGGTTTTTGTCCATATGAACAACAACTGTATTGTATCATAGAGTTATAACACTACATAAACTACGATAAATAAAAAAATACATAGGTATATATAAACATCATTTCACGGGTACAATAACGTCATTAGGCTACACAGCGGGGTGTCATCCCGAGCTTAATTGATCCCACTCGGCAATTGATTCGTATTAATTCTAAAACAAAAAACTATGATCACTAAAATTATTGAACTATTATGCTAATGCTGCCCTGAAATATATTAAACAGCCATATATAAATTTTATTGTGAACGATACTTTTTCACCGCCATACGCTTGACTTGCGTCCTCTGCGGCAAGGTCAATCTGAGACAGTTTCCTTGATGACGTGCGTCGCTTGTCACTTCGTTCATTTTCTTTGCAATACACACGAACGATGACATTATGAGAAAAAGGTTGTGCTCTTAGTAAATTACGTTATATACGTACGTAGATACATTTTTATGTTATTTTATTTATTTGAAATGTTAATTTTAAATAATCCTTGTTAAAATATATTTTTCCTGTCTAAAAAACAAATGTATATAGAGAGATATTTATATAAGAGTAACTTACGGCACTTTTGGAGTCATAAGGCAACATTTTAAAGAAATTTAAAACCATCTGTACATTCAACGAAATTTAAGTAACCATACATAAATTACGAAAGTGACAACGTTCTTGTTTATTAATTGTTACGTTTATTTGAATAGTACAAATCACGTCTATTCTTGTAGAATTTCAATTTGGAATTAACAAGATACTAAAAAAATATAAACAAAACTTAATACGACGTCAACGTGTAACAATAAGCGCGGTGATGTTATCATGCAAAAAATGGTCATAGCATTTGAAGGCGAAATATTAAATTATAAATATTATTATATAGACCTCATCTCGCGAAATCATCTGTAACCTTGCGGTTATTCTAGTGTCAAAACATGTATTAACCAACACCCACACGCCGCTAGGAATAGATAGATATAATTAGATTTTATCGCTTAAAGCTCTCAAAATGTATCGGATTATAAGAAATCTGTCATCACTTTCACTTAAGTAATTACTTATAACTTTTACTTTTGACAATTAATTATAATCCAGTTAATTTCATTCACGTTAATTGATATAAATGTCGTGCCTCTTGTTACTTTAATCATCATCATATTTTATACATCTCACTGTTGGGAGTCTCATCTACAGTAGTAGGAATCCATCATAATACGTTGTTCGTGATAAGGTTGTGCCTACGGCAAAGGAAGGGGTGGTGATCCATTGTAATCTTACTCCGCCGCCACACATATATTTAAGGCTTCACTTAGAGTTTCTAAAAACATTTTTTTAATATTTTATGGATAATAATAATTGCAATGTCACTTAATTTATGAAATATTTAGCAACTTGGCTATGTAGCTACTTATAAGATGCCTAAAAAGACAAAAATTATTAGTTTTACGTTTTCACACCTAAACGTATAGCAGTAACACACACATACGTACATTACATAAAATGTGTATAAAAATAGCATATAAAATAAAATAAAATATTAAAATGAAAAAATATATATATTAAATGTTAACTTGAATTACCTTGTAGAAGTAAAAAAAATATTTGGTAATTTGCAAATTGGTAATAGCAACATGCAAATATTGTATGGTTGTATGATATAAAATAAGAAATATATTAATTCAAAGCTATTACTGCTACTAAATGCGACATTTTATGCCTATACCGTATAATACATTAAACGTATAAACGATCTCTCTGTCATACACGAGCAATGTTAAACCCGTAAATTATTAACGCAGACATAATTAATATGGTAATTCATTATTCCTGTCACTAACAGACCAGCGTTATAGACTATGAATGGGGGATGGAATAACTAATCAATTTCGATAATGAAGACGATCAAACGGTAGATGTCAAAGATGAATTAAATTATTGGAGATAGTGATAAATTATATATTTACCTATTTAATATATATCTATACTCCTGATATTAATAAGATAATATATGTTTAATAATAGTTGGCAATTATGCTGTGTGGTAGCGGCTACGAATACCACCAATTCTTACACTGTTCATGGATGTCTTAAAGATGGTTAAGTCGTCTGATCAACAATTACATTCCCAAAAACAGACGTCAGACAGACCGGTCAATTATAAAACTATTGCCAATAACTATTTGCAACATGTACGAGGGTATAAAGAGTTCATTATTGTGTCGATTCCAAATAATTGAGATAAAAGCAATATGATGATAATAATGATGAATAATTGCTTAAATGCAAATACGAATAGTTGTTTAAGCTGCCATTATAAAAACGCATTTATGTGCCTGAAAATAAAGAATACTACTGACAGACTACACACAGACAGATTACTGACAGACATATTTTTTTTAGCAGTGAAATTATTGGGACAGCTGTAATTCTTTTCTGGAAACTTAATATAACGCCATCTATCGGAAATATTTATACTTTTTTTTTCAGATATAGTACTCCAACTTTTCAACTAGAATTGAACTAAACGATAAAACAAATCAATTTCTTCTAAATTATTAATCACTTTTTGTTTATTTGACATGCTAATTGTAAATATATAACCGTTCATAAAAATTATGATAACGTGTGATTTGACGCGTTCAAACAACTGATTTACATAGTTTGTAAAATTACAAATTTCGCCATGTACGTTTTACTGCTACTTCCTAATAACTACATATAAACAATAAAACTTTCGTATGCGCACAAGGGACCAATTTAATTCTACAAAATGTATTTAAATACAAAGTGAACTAATTTAAAGTTTACAACAACTGCGATGTTGTCGACGCTATTGGCAATAAAGACTCGAACAACTAAAATCCAGTTTCAAGCTTTTTTAGTTTTCATGTGAAATTACAAAATATATATTCTCGTGGATAGAACTTGGAAACAGCATATGCAGTGATCCACTGCAGTCGAATTGGCATTCAACTCTACACAAGTAATCGATTTTCTATCTTACCCTCAACTTGTTTGATCTTTAAATCTTCCCTTCATTCCAAATTTTGAAAGACTATTACAACTCTAAGGAAACGAACTAAATCCATTTAGTCTCCATCAGTACAATCAATTATATCGCAGTGTACATATAAAGCGAAGAAATTACATGGGAGGCGAATAACGATTCCATCGAATTGCTACGAACGATTCAGAGTGTAATTAAATGCTCTCGTATATCTCGCAATGGTAATTGATTTGGACAGTTTTATGGACACTAATATGTATATTGAATTATATTACACATTTGTCTGCGTGCGGTCCAAAATTTAAATCGTGAAATTTATAATAATATAAATTGATAACTCATAAATAAAACTTTCTAAGATAAAATTATTCTCTGTAAATTCAAGTTACAAATTTTGTGCTAAAATTTCAATTAATCAATTCAGCAGATATAGTTGTAAAGTCACCTATTAAGACACATTTATAACGGCCTTCGCTATTACTCGATTCAATAAAGATATTATTTCACAATGACGAATAACTGTTATCCATCCTTGTTCGATGAAGAAATATATATTGGATAAGAGAACCGTCAAGACTCTACTGAAATAATATTAATGGCTAAAATTAAGAGATTGTTTATCTTTAGCTCAATTGACAATAAATAATCGAAAAATTTATTTAACGACATACTCATCTCAAAGAATGCTGATGTCACATAAATAACAAACCTAAACAATTCCGAAGGAAAGGCGTTCATAATAAATCAAATAAAATATTTCCCAGCTTTGTCGCCATATTTATCGCCGCAAATTGAGGAACATTTTCGGGGTAATGTGAATTTATAAAACAACAGCGTTTTAACAGGAAGCCAGAAGTGAAATAATTAAATTCCAAAGCTATCAACAAAAGACGAGCGCAATGAGCATCTGAACAGCTTCTCATTATCTCGGTAATAACAATCGTTGTCAAATCCATTGCCATTTGACCAAAATGTGTGAATATAAAATAAGAGAAATCAAGCAAATATTATTATGCCCTAGAGACACTTTTGACTGTTAGCTTCTAATGTGACTTGTTTAACATTCTTTCATCATTCACACTTATTTCCTGTCCGAGTCCGTTTTATTTCCTAGACACATAACATCCTACATACGGTAGCAGTTAATGTTAGCTCGAGAGTCAATAATGCTTGCAAAGCAGGTAAAACATAACTGTAAATATTACTTCAAAGCAAATACAAATACTATATTAGTCATTATTTCAAATAAACATATTAATGATTTTCATTATAAGCTTAATAGACAAATTAAAATTTATTCTTATTATTTTAGAATTTAAAACTACGAATCGCTCTAATCACATAGATGTTTAAATTATAATTCAGCTATGACACGATCAATGATTCCTGATGCGAGTAGTATATAGGTATATGAAATAAAACAATCTTTACGGTAGGAAGGTTAGGGTAGGGTTTTGAAATTTGGAGTCGTATCGTGACTGTAAACACTGAAAAATATTTAAAACATCGTTACACCGAAAACTACTTCTACTTCCATTGATATAATTAAATATCAAGTAAGGATTTTTATAAAAAAAAAAAATTATAAAAAAAGAAATACAATGTAAGAAGAAAAAGATAAAATTAATAAATTAGCTAATACTGTCCAAAGACGAGGAATGTGTTGAATCGCCTCACTTTCTCATTTTACTTCAAAGGACGATTAAAGGAAGTAAGCAGATAACATCACTGTAAGAGAAGGACTAACACGGTACAGAAGACGAAATTCCTTATGTAAAGTAAAGAGTACTGCTCGTAGCAAAGATAGTAATAGCAGCTCGTAGCAAAAATATATAATAGTACTGTAAAAAACAGAAAGAGCTCTACTAGCATTATCTAATAATAAAAAGCTACATGGACATTAAGACCAAAACACATAATAAAAATGCACCTATATCCGATATAAAATCAGTTCATAATAATGTCATGAGACTATAAAATATCAGATTCGTGAATATAGATATGCGCAAAATTGTCCGTTGGGGGACCGGGAAGCAACAGGATGCATTGGTCAAGTTGCTAAATTCATATTTATGCGTCCGGTCGAGTGTTTCTCACGGTCGCGAACTCTCCAAATTGTTCATTATGTACATTTTGATTAGCAGATGTATAGCGCGATTCAGACTAGGCCGTGTTACCTTTCCAGCAATTTACAATGTGTTTTAACTGTTTTAACGTTGTATTGTTTTCGGGTCATAACTTTAAAATTTTGTATATTGTCCTAATTAAATATTTAAAAATATACATAAAATCTTCGCATTATGACAAAATGTTGGTAAAAAAAATCCATAATTAAAAGGTCTGTCCCTAACAAGGATACTTGATTGCCAATGCTACTTTACTACTTTTAATTGCTACAACCAAACAATGATAGCCTAATGTATTTTGTATTAGATGACAGATTAAAACGGGACTCATCGCCTGTGGGTGATAGAGTAAATTGAATATGAAATAAACTATAAAAATGAACTACTAGCGAGCTGCAACGTGGACCAGAAAACTCGTTTAAACATAAACGCTTTTCAAATATTCAAAATACAGTATGTATTTGTAGCTACTGAAATTTAAAAGGCAATTTATTAGAGATCGTTCAGTTTATTTGTGTGAGGCATTTTCCAAAATTCATCTTAGCAATACCCTTCCTGTGCTGCAATGAAAACGTCCTATAATTTCTTTGAGATCAAAGAAAAGTCTTACAATAATAGCAAGTAGTTACCTATAATAGAAGAAATAGCTATAATAATTTATACTAAAAGAGAAATTCTTCGTAATTTGAAAACAAATCATAAAGGGTTTATTTATGTATACTGTTTCTAGCTGTGATACTTTCACCTTAGCCAAAAGAGTCATAATTTCTGTCTGTCTGTATCAGAGTCATAGTTTAGATTAGGCATTACTATTTTATGAAAAAAAAAAAATGATTTTTCAATATTGTGAACTCATGTACACACTAATAA
Organism: Lymantria monacha; assembly: GCA_905163515.2. Taxonomy (NCBI): domain Eukaryota; kingdom Metazoa; phylum Arthropoda; class Insecta; order Lepidoptera; family Erebidae; genus Lymantria; species Lymantria monacha. The sequence goes on along the minus strand of LR991095.1, from coordinate 13,691,920 downwards.
CAATTTCTCGTAGCACTTTTTTAACAAATTTCTTATGAGACAAAAGTTTCTTATCAGCAAATGAATTAGAAATGCTGCTGACAATGACACTGGCTGTATCAATACTTTTAAAAGATTCCTCTCACATTAATATTTTATGAACAACAAGAGATCACAAAATGTCAAGATAACAATAGAAAGTAACCGTTCGAGATGTAATTTTCATGAAATTCGTTTTTCAAACGTCAAGTTGTGCCGTTGTGCAAGTACATATGTAATTATGTATACATTATCATTATTTCCTTCTATTCCTGCAAATGCATACAGTATTATAGCAAGAAGATTCACACATATGTTATTGTTAAATAGATATAGAAATCTATATTAGACAACTTTCCGTGTGGTGACGGGGTAAGAATACTATTTACCACCCCATATCTTACCCGTGGGTGATCGTAGGGTGCGACTAAGGGATATAAAACTCATATAACATCTATGCGAAAGAAGGAAAACTTGAAACAAAACCCTATAGCAACACGTCCGACCAGCGCGGCATAGTAGGTTCATTGCCCTCCCATCATGGAGGAGGCCCGAGCCCAACAGTGGGACATTTATGGGCTGATGATGATGATGATATTAGACAACTTATTAGATTCTATTTAGATCAGACTACCTAATATATTCTGGATGAGTATGTGATGCTGATATAGTGTATAAAAGAAAAAATCAACAAAGTACCAAAGACAACACTTGAATGGTATCCTCCACCTGAATCTGCTTATTGCTTTTAGCAGTTTTATTTCTTAATTTACACAACACCAAAATCCATTTCAGCACTTTGAAATAACCATTTCCATTTGCAGTCTCTCCAGTTCTCGTAAAAGCAATAACATTATTCTTGAAGATCACACGCTATGAAATCTAGGGCTATGCTGTAGTAACCTGGAATGTCTGAGTAGCTTATATTTCCTACTAAAAGTATACTAATATATTATGCAAACAATAATGAAAACAAGAGCAGCCCTCAACAAATCTTTCTAAACCGAAAACACTAATTTACAGGCCAATCCGTACTAAATAACTGACAACAATGAAACTTATACAAACTCAAGAGGCTTCTAGAGCACTCAAAGTGGCAATTTGATGTCGGATCAAGCGAAATCCAATTTGTTTATTCTACACAAACATACACCTAGTTATATTACAGCTGTAAATATACTACGCGGCCCAGGGTGTTAGGAGGCCTCATAAATATGCTCTGTTTATAGCTTGAGAAGCGAATGTTTAACAGCATTTGTCACTGAGAAACCGAACTACGAAAATTGCGAATTTTCTTTTTATTAACTCTTAAACCTATTTTCATGTGAAATAATTATAATTTTATCCAAGCAATATTATTTTATATGATAAAACTAAATATATAGAAAACCATATTAAAATCATTGAAATGTATGTAATATGCGTAGTACCTATATATCAATGATTAAAGTACTCAAATAAGGCACATATTGTTCTAGAGACAAATTAATGTCTTCAAAGTTGGAGCGGTAGTTTTTCTCATCCTCATTCGCTAACAAAGAAAAGGAAATTGTAAAAGTTTCGAAATTCGCTTAACTACAAAGAGACTGGAAAATATACAATATTTTCCAGTCTCTCTCAAGAATTGAAATAGTATTTTATTTGAGCTACATCTTCATTTGTAACCAGAAATATTATTGTTAACATTACTAGATACTCACGGTATAAAAATCCATTTGTACGAATTTAAGGAACATATATTATCTATCGTGTTAGCATAATATGTATCTTCTATGTACATGTATATAAATCAATTTAGATAGTCCAGTTTTATACTGAGCAATATCTCTATTTGGTAGATTATTTTAGCTTAGAATATTTATTTTAATTTTAAGACATTGTTGCTTTTATTTCGTGTGTTCTTTCTCTCTTTCATTGGAATTCACTCGGGTGAAGTTCACTCAAGTGTGGTCCAATAATTTCATTTCTGGATCTGGGATTCCAAAAATATATGTGGAAAATCCTCTAAAAGCAAAAATGAAATATATAGTAATTGAGTTATTGATAGGTTTGTGACTTTAAAAATATTGCAAGTATTTAACCTTATTTATTTTAGATGAAGACTTAATTTCAATCTCAAGCTTTATGACGAAAACAGTACTTTAGAGCAATAAGATGAAACAATCAAACTAACAGTAACGAATAGATTGACTAGAATATAGATTTTCAATTAAAAAAATCATTTAAATCACAATACGAGCCAGTAATTTTTTAAATTAGTTAGGATAGTTAAATAAGTTTTTTTAATCTTCGGTTATATAATTAAGCAGATAAAGATTGAACCAATATTAAAAAGCTAAAAATCCACAATATAAAGATTCCCAACTGAGAACTGTACAATATCCAAGTGCAGACTTGTCAAGTACATCTTGCTTCATAATCCCCCTCACACTTAACTGCGTACATTTCTCAAATAGTACTGGATCATTTGTCACTCTCGCTCATTTCCAATGTATTAGAAAAGGATAAATATATTATGCAAATATTGTCAGCACTTGAGATGTGCTTTAGTTCGCTAACGACGTGGGGTGACGGATATTGAGCTATGTCAGTACAATATAAGTGGGAGTTCTTTTCAAACATTATCGGGTTAATGGCATCAAAGAATGCTGATGACGGATGGATGAATAAAAAATTAAAATGGTCGTATTAATTATTGCGTAATTATTTACTCTAAAGTATGGCTGAAGAATAAACATGGGAAATAGACAGCAGTACTCTCCTGGAAAAAAGATATAACACGATTGCTGCCTACCTCAAATAATTATGATGACATTTTTCCCCCTTGCGAAGGCTTATGATCACTAGTGGGCTTCGATAAGTGATGAGCACATTGTACAATGAAAAAAAATAGTCAAAAGTTTCGTAAAAAATAAATCGCTAATACACACAAGCTTAAAAGGAACCTCATAGGTTCTAATCTAGCATAGGTTTATTCTCTCACGTGAAGAAATAATACAGAATGTAACAGTTTTAATATTGCGTTTGACCGCCTTTTTAATTGTGTAGAAAATAGAGTCAGTATTATAAACAACAACCATTGTACAAGTGTCAGATTATATAAAAACTTGGAATTACTTAAAAACGAAATTCGTTTTAAGAGCGACATAATTTTGATTGTCATTCTTATTTAGGTACCCTACTCTTGATTCCCATTTCATGACGGAGTAAGAAAAAAATTCACCATCGCCTTCTTGCTCGTAAATGTAGTATAAGACAATTAAGGAATATGATGCATACAAAATCAGCAAGAGAAGGAAAACTCAAAATAAAACCTTATAACCATAGTATTTGCGAGAAGGATCGAGGCCCACGGTGAGACGTATATGAGCTGAGACGATGATGATGACCTTACTTTCAACAAACTACTAAAAGTAGTCAGTATTATGAATCTTATCGCTACGAATCACTAGTTACTTTCATAACCAACTAACTTTTGGGAAATATTATATCAGTAACGAATTATCTGAATTTATATTCATATTTTTTTCCGTACGGTAATGGAGTAATTTCCGTATGGAAACGAAGTAAGTATACAATCTACGACCCCCTTTATTATCCATGGGTATCGTAAAAAACGACTTCGGCATTTATGATATGCACATAACATCGATGTAAGGAAAAATGTCGAAAACTCGACGTAGAAATCTATGCCAACCGATCTGTCCGAGTTTAATATAAAAGGTAAACGTCACTCTTATGGTGAGAAGGCAAGTGTCCAACAGAACGCAATGTATAGGCTATAGAAGAAGCCATTGTGACATCTAACAGGCTTCCATAGTAGAAAACTTTAATGACTGTCTATACCAGGGATATATATATAACATCACCGCTGACAAGCAATAGTGTTTAAAGAAGGAAATGTCATACTGCTCTGCAAATTACATCTGTATTGGTAATAACATCTGTACGTTTGAAATTGCGAAATAATTCTAGCCTAGAAGTACGCTAACACCAGCTACGGTGAATAAGTGCCCATAATTTGGTAAATCATTATCCGCGCTTGTTACTGTAGAACGTGAAATGACGAAAGCATTAAAAATGTATAATCTAAACTAAAACTTATATCTTTTCATCATCATCATATTTCAGCGTCCACTGCTGGGTGTAGGCTTTCCCATAGAACGACATTAGGCGCGGTTGTTCATTGGAATTAATCAGCCTTCTCTTTTCATAATCTAGTCAACTTCTATAGCAAGTCGACGACTATACATACATTGTTTTAAAACGTTCGATCATATTAATTCAACTAGCTGTACCAACAGCTTCACTTGCATGCATTGATGTGTTTAACACCGACGTTACATGGAATCATTATATCGACAAGATTGAAGTATTATTTCAATCTTAATATTTGTTATCCCAACAGTTGCTGAGAGAACGGTGACTACGCAGTAGAGAGATGACAGCCATTATTACAGAATTTAACCCGATTTGTTAATATTGAAACACACTCCTCAGCTCATATTTGTCTCAGCGTTATGCAAATAGCCTATAACCCTTCTTCTCGGTAAACAGACTTTTTGGAATACAACTAGTTATTCCTTAGCTTAGCGTTTTTAAAATAAAACTCTTCAGCTTTATAATAATAATGTAATCAAATTCTCATACGCAGTCATAAAAGTTTTAATGACGTGAAAATGTGTAAAGGATTTGTGTTACACGACACACTCAGAGTCTATAACATTAAGTTTAAATATATCTCGCGTAAAACAGAATGCGAAGTGCGTCTCCCAAAATCTCATTATGTGAGGATAAAGTGTAATAATTTACATCATGTTCCTGTTCTTAACAGTTGTTAAAATTCCTTTACATAAACTGATAAGTCTACAAGCATAGTGGGATAAAAATGGAACTACGGTGCCAAGAAAGCGAGGTAACATATACCCCTCAATGTACGACACGAGTTACCATCATAATGGGAGTATAATTACACCATATGGATCAGACGGTTTCTTGTAATACTCTTCTATTTATACGAATGTCCCACTTTTGTACATACATTTCGCGATGAAAATACTGCTTGGAACGGTCCTCTACTACATACTTGCATCCAAACATTTCCTGCAACTTTATTATTTCATAATCCCACCTGGTAAAGAACCTTCCTAAGTCCGTCCGTACTTTTGCGTCGTCCGATTCCTGATCACCACTCAATATCACTATTTGCTTGGGTCCTTAGTTTAATACTTCTTACTCAGTCAATACACAGCAATTACGGCGTAAATAAAATAATATTCTTTTTTATGTCTGCTTAATTACATTTGGACAGCAATTAGTTTATGATTCTCCTTGATTCATACAGTAGGTACATACACTACATCACTGACGCAATGGTCATTAAATACGAAGGTATTTAGGCAAACCATACCAGTTGTAATTACTATAATTGATACCACAAACACATGACCAAGAAACGCGCCAGTAAACTGTAAGTACATTATGTAGGTCGTCTACGAATTTTTCCTCTCCTTACAGATAATGATACTAAGGAGACCGTGCATGAGTGGATTTTTTTTGGAGTTTACTCCTTAAGAATCGATTTTCATACAAGGCGCCCAGTATGAGAAAAAATTGAGGAGTAAAATCTAGTGATCGAATGACCTCGTTACGTTTTTGGTGCGCAACCTATTCTGCGCACCTTTCACTTTCTGACGTGAGATTTTATAAAAACCCGATTACGAAGCGAAAAATGATGTCACAAGTGGGATTCGAACCCACGCCTATTGCAATTTAGCATTTAATATGCTTAATTATTTATAAAAACCCGATTACGGTTTTTGATTTTTCATTTCGTAATCGGGTTTTGGTATAATTCTTCTTGTCTTAAAAGATTTTTGATAAATCCTTGAATGCTGTAGGTATAGCATTATAGACTGCCACCCGTCTCGGGTAATATGGCATTTGTGCGGGAGGGGACGTCCCACGTCGTTAATTAACGTGATCGTTTTATAGCATTTTTTAACCCCCCCTCGCCCTTGGTGATACATGGTGAGGTTTAAGACTATGAAGGTTTAGGACTTCGTGATTTTTGTCAAACACCTACAAGGCCTTTCAAACCTCACGCGATTAATGGACGGCCCCTGAACTGAGGCACCGTCAATAGGGAAAAGCGATAATTCAATCAATAGAAAATTTATCAATGATATTTCCTTTCACGGTATGTGACGTCTATATATATTTATGTATACCTGTTATCTGTGAAAGAGGTATTTAACTCAAATTGGTAGCACGAAAAATACGTAAAACTTTTCCTAGACGTAATATGAAGAGAATTTATTGAAAAATATATTTCTACAAGAATTTATTTATCTACAAAGGTCAAGTCATCAGTCGTTTTTTAACATATGTAGTTTTCATGAGACAGCCGCGAGAATTGAAAGGGGTGCGATAACACAATGTATCCATTACTATCAGCAAAAAGCTCAAACAGAAGGCAATCTAAATTATTTCTACTACAAGTAACACATAAATCTTAGTCTTGTTCATTTAAGAACACAATTGTATTATACGACTTTGAAATAAATAAATAAAAAAAAACAATATATATATATATATATATCATCATCATTTCAGCCCATCGCCGTCCACTGCTGGACATAGGCCTCCCTCATGGTATGCCACAGAGTGCGGTTCTGTGCCGTCTGCATCCATCGCCGCCCAGCAACCCTCACCAGATCGTCTGTCCACCTAGTGGGGGGGCGTCCTACACTGCGTCGTCCGGTACGTGGTCGCCACTCTAGAACCTTTTTTCCCCAGCGGTTGTCGGTTCTTCGAGCGATGTGGCCAGCCCATTGCCACTTCAGCGTGCTAATTCTTCGTGCTATGTCGGTTACACCCGTTCTTCTGCGGATTTCCGTATTACGGATTCTATCACTATATATACAGGGTGTCCCAAAATTCAACGATAAGCTGGCACCAGCAGGTGGACCTACATATGACTACTCGAGAACAGAAAAGAAAAAAATTCTACCTTGATTTTTTTTTTCATTACGACAAAAAAACCAAAATCTTTAAAAATGGACATCCTTTATTATATTATTAAGTGCTATTGCTACAGTTTTACAAGTAATTCTGTGATTTTTTTTGTATTGGCAAGGTAAGTAGCACTACTATCGATCACAACCATTAAAAATTCCAGAATATCTATAGTTTTTACACAAAAATCAATCAAAACTATGTTTTTTTCATAAATTATGTAAGATTTTGACTTTCAGCTCACTTTCACTCATCATAGTGAAAAAAAAAAGTATGGACACTACTGTGGCAAATAGTATTAAAAATTGGCGCAACTAACTACAATTCTAAAATGGTATAACATTCAAGGCAAACTAGCCACAAAAATATACTTAGGTGTACTATTTCAAAATAACAACCATATTTCGAAAATTGTTAGTGTTGATAGTAATCACTTTTACTAAGTAGCCAAAATGTTTTTATAGCAAGTTCCCAGAATTTGAATGAGACATGTGCGTAGTCCGTAGATCCACAGTCTGAATTATTTTATGGCGAAGCTCGTCCAAGGTTGCAATCGGTTTTGTGCAGACTCTGTCCTTTAGACAACCCCAATAGAAAAAGTCCAGGGGATTTAGATCGGGTGAACGGGGTGGCCACAAGATAGGACCAAGTCGCCCGATCCAACGCCCTGGGTACTCTTGGTCTAAGTACTCTCGCACAGGACGGGCATAGTGAGCTGGGCAACCATCGTTTTGAAACCACATGGTTTGCAAATCACTTAAGGGCACATCTTCTAATAATCCTGGCAACTCATTTTGTAAGAAGTTTAAATAACTATTGCCATCTATGTTTCCTTGTAACTCAAAGGGCCCTATCACTTTGCCATTTATTATGCCAGTCCATAGGTTAACCTTAAATTGGTATTGGGATTGTCTTCTCTCACCAGGTGCAGATTTTCATTGTTCCAGCTATGAAGATTGTGAAGATTTAAATATCCATCTTTCTTGCAGGTTGTTTCATCACGACGACGTGACGTTTTAAAATTCTATGTGCAGTACTTTTTGGGATTTCCGTTGCTGCTTGTACAGCACGTACAGAGGTAGTTGAATCGTTTTCTATTTCATTGAGAACTTCTTCATCGTGTTCCGATCTAGGTTTTCCAGCGTTTCGCCTGTCAGATGGTATACGACCCTCCGAAAAAGCTTGATACACGTTAATAAATACGCGATAATCCGGATACCTTTGAAGATTAGGGTACCTTGCTCTATATAATCTGCTAGCAGCGTTGGCATTGCATCGGCATTCTCCATAAATTAGGTGCATATTAGCGTATTCTAACGCTGTGTATGGTAGCGGCATGATGAATGCTAAACACTTGAAAATAAGGCAAAACTTCTTTAAAAAAAACACAAAATCACAGTCTAAAATAATGCCAAGTCAGGTCAATTTCCAGGTCACTTAATTCAATCCAAAAGTCGTCAGTACCAGAGCCACTTTAATTAAAACAGAACGGTGTGCAGTAAACAAAGAAGTAGAGCATACTGACTTGCTGTGCTGCTGAGGACATTAATTACTTCTCCACCTGCATTAATGTTACTAAACAATTAGCATCTATCTATCTCCCTCTAACGTATAATCTCTCTATCTCTGTCTAACTTATTTTATGGACTTATGGACTACGCACATGTCTCATTAAAATTCTGAGAACTTGCTACAAAAACATTTTGGCTACATAGTAAAAGTGATTACTATCAACACTAACAATTTTCGAAATATGGTTGTTATTTTGAAATAGTACACCTAAGTATATTTTTGTGGCTAGTTTGTCTAGAATGTTATACCATTTTAGAATTGTAGATAGATGCGCCAATTTTTAATACTATTTGCCACAGTAGCGTCCATACTTTTTTTTTTCACTATGATGAGTGAAAGTGAGCTGAAAGTCAAAATCTTACATAATTTATGAAAAAAACATAGTTTTGATTGATTTTTGTGTAAAAACTATAGATATTCTGGAATTTTTAATGGTTGTGATCGATAGTAGTGCTACTTACCTTGCCAATACAAAAAAAATCACAGAATTACTTGTAAAACTGTAGCAATAGCACTTAATAATATAATAAAGGATGTCCATTTTTAAAGATTTTGGTTTTTTTGTCGTATTGAAAAAAACAATCAAGGTAGAATTTTTTTCTTTTCTGTTCTCGAGTAGTCATATGTAGGTCCACCTGCTGGTGCCAGCTTATCGTTGAATTTTGGGACACCCTGTATATATTAACACTATATTCCTATTACACTATTATATTTAGTTATATTCAACACTATTCGTTTTTAGCAGAAAAAAATCCAACGTATAACAATTAAATCCTTGAGAAAAATCTTTAAAGCAACCAACGCTATTATTGAATAAATTATTTTATGCCCAGACAAAAAGATTCGAGAGAAAAAATGACCGTGCCAAATAAATCGAGAACTTTAAAAGGGAACGTGATAAAATCCTAAAGTTATTCATTCACATTCACTGCAGGCACAAAATACTGATTAGAACCGAATATATGAGACGTTAACTTTGACTTGGAATATTACGTTAGAGTTTGTCATATGGCTAAATTAATGGCCACTGACGACAAGTTCACGCTGCTCCAGTGGCCGGTCCAACGACGTAGGCGAGGTTCGTGGGTGGGTTACGGGTATGCGTGCTTACGCCCCTCTGTCGCCCCGGACGGAGTGGTGCGAGAAGGGCGCCGACCATAACCCACACCAAAAAAAAAAAAAAAAAAAATGGCTAAATTAATGTCTGGCTTCAGGCAACTGTAACATGTTATACGAAGCGAAATGTGTGGTCTCGATACAAATACTTCGCTTGCCATTCGTCTGGAAGTGATCTAATACATATGTTATACACACACATATATTTCCAAATTACAGACGTTATTGAAACCAAAACTAATCTGTTAGTACTAAGTAGAGTTTCGCTAGAGCGATTTTATAACATCAGATTGCGAAATGGTCCAAATACCTATCATTTACTAGTCGTGTCATAGGTTCGATTATCACGCATGATGATTCCTTTAGTGATCTACAAAAGTTTCTTCGGAATCTTAGTGTGAATTATGTTCGTTAATTATATGTTTATGGAGTTATCCGCGAAAAAAGGGTTTTATAATTGTGTTTTACTATTAATATGTATTACGACGCTACAATTTTGACACCTTAAACTATATAATTTACTTCCCTTAATTAAAAAAATATACAAGGATTTGCCGTCAATTGTAGTAATATTCTCTGACTATCTTTTACCAGCATAGATTATCTTAGGTCGTAGACATGTATGAATGGCTGAGCTAGCGTCTAAGGTATTAATTATTTATTTAGGAACGGATGACTATGACTATTATACAAATTATCGCAATAATTACTGTGCATTTATTATCATTGTGAAACTCGAGGGCTAATGACACAACCCACGTTGAAGTGACGGAGGTAGACGTTACAAAAAGAAGTGGAAAATTCAATTTTGCCTTTCCAGTTCCATAAATAGATGTGAAATTTCAGTGATATTGAATAAATGGCAGTCTAAATATAGATAAAAAAGCTATGTATAAGCTTTAAGTTAATGGAACATAGAATGAGGTTATTTGACAAGTTTAATTATAGTTTTAGGTTGTTAACTTCTGAACTGGTAAACAAGGATTTGGTATCCATATTAAACACTTTTATTTGGTTTTTCTCGTTTATAACTTAGTTGTAACTGCAGGTGACTATAACAAATTTATCCGGACTGTAGGTACTCCCACACGAGTATCCATATTAAACCTAGACCCTTGAGTCCCCTTACCATAATACCCTTGAGTCCCCTTTAGTAACCTTGAGTCTTATATAGGCAGCACACTAACGATGGACAGGCCAAAAATATTTCAGTAATCCAGTCATTTAAAATATATAGTTATTTTTCGTGTAATGACGGAATAAAAATACAATTCCCCACTATTTTGCTTACCCGTGGCTGTCGTAAAAGACAATTAAGTGACAATATGAATATAACACCTATGCAAGAGCGAGAGAACTCGAAATAAAACCATATACTGAACCGTCTGACCAGCATGGTATAATAGGTCAATTTCCCACTTATTCTGATGGAAGCTCGAGTCCAGCAGAGAAAATTATAAGAGCTGAGATGAAGATGATGATGTAACTAAATTATTGGGTGAGTTTTATAAAATAAAATACATTCTTTCTTTCTTATAACTGTTGCTATAAATTATCCTCGATAAATATTCACTATAAAATCACATGTCCTCCACACTCTTGAACCAAGTTATCTACCATGCATACATAAAAGCATATATGTAAAAAAAAAAAATAACAATTCTAGAAAAAAATCAATACTCAAAGACCATAAAAACGTTTGCTTATACTTTGCTTAGTTACATTTAAAACTAAGTACATATGTATTATAATCACGACAGAACTGGTTTCACAAGGGCGACGAGACGTCCTTGCGATTCACATATGAAACTTGACACGTGAATGGAACGGCAGTAGGATATTATTACTAGTATTCAAATTTGTGGCAACTATTTAAATTCATTTTGCTCAAGATAATGTGGAGATACGACTATCCGGATTACTTTATAAAATATCTGCATACATATGAGAATGTTAATCTATATTATATTATAAAGACGAAGAATTTCTTTGATTAATTGCTTTAATCTTAACAACTAGGTGCCCGTTTAATTCCAAAATAATATTATGTATAGCAGTTGGTTAATCGAGGTAGTTTATAATATGTAACGCTATGACAAATAACGGAATAAATGTTAGCAAATCAAGCAGAATTTAATAATAATGTGACATCACGCATCAATGGATCTGCGCAATGGTCGTCGTCATGACAATTGATGAGATAACAAAAATGATTGATGTATTATTAAATATAAATCTACGTCCATGGAGGCATAGTTGTTTGCCCAGCTTGTCTCTAATAAACATTCATTTCATTTGATATATATTTTATTTATTTTATTTCAAAATTTAATTTCCTCATGATTCAGTTCATTTTCGATTATGCGAATGCGACAATTATTCTAGAGACTAGAATCAATCGGCTACTGTAATTGTTTGTATAAGTTTAAAATACAATGAACAATGCAGGAAAATGTGCTCACGTTTTTTTTTTAAATTTACAAACAATAAAAAACCTCTACATAATTTTCTGAAATCCCAACAATGTACATAATATGTTCACAAAGGGAATAAATTCAAAGGATCCCAAGCATTTCAGCGTGTAAAACGGGCAACCCGGGCGACCCAACGGCCTCCTGGCTATACTAGCCACAAAGCAAAATTAATATGATACATATTATAAAATGTGGACATTACCTTTCACCTCCTCCATTTACTTATACTTTTTTAAGAAATCAAACACCGCCTAACTGAAAATGAAAAATGTGCGTATTGTATTTCGAAATCACCATATTACTGTCCCCACAAATACTACATTAAAAAACTATACAATTTTAATTAGATATGTCAATCTCACCGTCTATAACAGCTTGTTAATAAACACTCGGATTCCCGGGTGCACAAAAGGGACAGGATCATGTGTAAAGCTCTGTACTCATCCCAGTTGTCTAGCTACGCCTGGTAAAAATAGGAGGATAATGACCCTACGAAATTTAAAAGTATAATATGTCATTATTATTATCATATGGTGACGGAGTGAGAATACAGTTTACCACCTTCTTAACTGCCCATAGACGTCGAAAAAGTGAACTCAAGAATATAATTTGCAGACAACGCAAGAGAAATCGAATTCGAAATAAAATCATACCGTCTTACTAGAGTGAAATTATAGGTTTGACCTATAATTTCACTTCATTCATATTGTAGAGGAGGCTCGAGCCCAGCAATGGGATACGACATAGCTAAGGTGATGATGAATATTATCGTCATTCAGCCTCTGACCGTTCACCATAGAATTCCCCACAGCGCGGTCATTCATCGCGGTTTGACGATCGCAATATGTTATAAGTCTGTCAGTAGAACGCTCCTGCATGTTCTTCTAACACTTCTTCTGACAAATTTTACAACTACTTCCATCGCCACGTGCGTAAATAATAATGGATTAGTAATAGAATACTAAGTATTATATATTAATTCCAAATGTAAGTGACTCTACTGTGTGTAATTGTAATACATTTGTGAGACGAAACAAATAGGTATTTATACACCTGACATTTAACTGAGCTACATAACGAAATTATTTTAACGCGCATTTATCTTTTACTGCTATTTATAGATACAAAATTTTATATTCAAACCTATATCATTGTCCACCTGATTACATCCTTAATTAATAACGCTAATTGAAATTATGTAGAAATGCCTGTTTACCATAATGTTTAGGAGTGTAACATATCAAAATAAAATTTATTATTTAGCCTTATCTATTACTGTTTCCTCGCTGAACGTAATGTATCTTCTAGAATAGCAGGATTCTTTGTCATGTGGGATTAGTTTATGAGTGGCATAGAAATAGCAGATTTTATCCGTTAGCAGATATCAATATCCACATTTCCCATGGCAGATAACGATGTCCACATTTCCCATAGCAAATATCGATGTCTACTGTTGTACTACAGACATCCTCGCATCGGCAGATAATACCAAAATCGCCACAATCACTCAGCAGGCAGTTGAAGAACACACTTGGTGTTATGACTGTTATGAATAATTCAAACGAGCGTGTTGCCCACTCCCCTGGTGTTCCCTTGAACCTACGTAAGTGACAGTAACCAGTTAGCGATTCTATCTTAACTCATAACCACATGGAGTCACCCATACTCCTCAACTCGGCAAAATGTTAATATATGAAATATAAATTTAGACCTTCAATTTCTAAAATAGGTCAAAGTATTTATTAAATCTTATTAGTCGGTAATTAAAATACTCGTCAAAATAAAATACCTACCATCAAAGCTTGCCAAAACAAAAAAGACTTGTTCAGAACTAATTTTCGCAGCACGGAAACGAATTGTTTTCCAATAAACTGTATTCTCCCGCCGGTCAGCCGAACTCTCCGCCAAAGTTATTTAATATATAGCGATTGTTACGAAGCGTTTGCTCAAATCGGAAAATGGAATTTTATAAATGCAAAAGTTTCAGTGTATATTTGTTAACACTTCATGCATTAACGAGTCAGCGAATTTAAGTGAAATTCATCATAACTTATAGTTTGGGTAACACCTTGTGAAGAAAAATAGTTTCCCTTTGGGTTACCATAATTATAGCGAGAACATGGCTAATGTTCTCCTGGACTTTGGATATCATACTTGGCAGCAAGAAATAATCTCTGGAACTTACTGAACTGATTTAGTCTATCAGTATGACGAACATTACCCCAAATTGCTACGGACATCTTAACAAATTTATAAAAACCCTCTGAAAAGAAGAAACCAGGCGTTCCTAACCGTTAGCAAAGAAGTATAATAAAGCTGTAGGACTTTGTTGAAACTATCGGCACTTGTGACAATTCAATGTCATATGTGAACTTAATTGAACTCGAACTAGAACAACTCACGATCTATCAATTAATGTACATACTGATTGAATTTAATTACGCACATTATCCCATCGATTGCTATCATTTAATTATGCGGTACTTTTCGATAATATCATACTAAAGACTACCTGTAAAATGTAACACAAAACACTTTAAACAATAATGTCCAGAAGCCTACACGTCTGACAAATGTGGGCGTCATGATTCAGTCAAACATGTGTCACTTAGTTAACGACTAACAAACCATTGTGTTATTTATATACATTCAATTATATAATGGCGATAGTGCGACAGAGTTGATCATTCATTAAAGCATTAAATAATTATTAATAAACTTCAATATGATCATCGTCATCTCAGCTTACATTTGTCCCAATGTTGGGCTCGAGCCTCCTCCATAATGTGAGGGAAATTGACCTACTATACCACGCTGGTCAGACGTTTTGGTATAGGATTTAAATTCGAGTTTTCCTTTTCTTGCATAGACATTATAAGCGTTTTATATCCCTAAGACACGACGTCTTACGATCACACACAGTTAAGATAGAGGGTGGTAAATTGTACTCTTACTCCGTCACCACACGGCAAATTTGATATACATACATTCATATATACACGTATATATCTTTAAAAAATAGTACAAAACGTTCACATTGGTTGGTCTTGAAGGCTCAAGGGATATATAAAGGTACAGCTAGCCAATAGATAAAATTTATATCACACGTAACCAGCGGTCATCCGAACCGACCATTTCGAATGTCACCCCTACAAAGCCGAAGCTTAACGCTGCTGTATAAAAACGATACAATATAATATGCCTAGAAAAAGTCGGTAAATGGATCGAGCGATAGCAACTTGACACTAGAGTGAGGCGAGCCGGCTTTAACAGAGCTTTTAGGATTAAAACGAAAGCTTTTACCCCGGCTAACTATACCGCACAATTAAGTTTTCAACGGGAAACCGTAAGAAGCACTTAAACCTCACTTGCGCTTTTTTTTTTGGCAATTGACTTTTCAAAATATTACATTGTATTAATATTATCTATCTCGGCTCATGTACCTCCCACTTTTAGACTCCAGTCTCCTCCACAATATGAGGGAAATGGTCCTATTATATAGTGTTGGTATAGGGTCTCATTTCTAGCTTTCCTCCTCAATTAATCTTAATACATACATACATATCATAACGCCATATCCCTTGCAGGGTAGGCAGAGAGAACAGAGCTGCCGGAGAACTCTATCTTTGCATACTTCACTCGCTTCCTCAACATTCATAATTCTCTTCATACATGCTCGCGGTTTCGGAGACTCTTGACTCCACCTTCCTTCAGTACATGACCGATCTGGTCTAGGTAGGTTAGTCTCGGTCTCACCCGGTACCTACATCCTTCCACTTTCGCATTGTATATCTTCTTAACCAGACGTTCGTTCGGCATTCTTTCCACATGTCCGAACCATCGGAGCATTCCCTTTTGCATCTTTACACCAATACTCTCTTTCATACCTACTCACTCTCTTACGTCGTCGTTACGAATGCGGTCGGTCAGCCTTACTCCACAGATTTTCCTCAGAGATCGCATTTCGACCGCATTAATTTTACTTTCATACTCTTTTCTGCTCAATTAATCTTAACCACTGTTATTTTGTGTTTGTGGTCAAATGGTAACGTCTGTAACATTGATATATGTATATTAAATTCATATATGGACGGTGAATGGCATGTACACCATGTACTCTATGATTAAACAAAATAATTTAATTTTGCGAAGTATCGCTCAGTATATTTATAAAGAAAGAGGCAAATATAAATTTTGATAATATTTGTTGATAAAAGACATATTTATGACGGTAAAAGTAAAATAAGTACGGACATTTATAACGTTCATTTCCTGATGCTACGGTACGACGTTAAAGATTTAATCTGAATTCCAATAATTTAATATTAATAAATGAAACGTAGTATATATGCTGTGTGGTAGCGGCTACCAATACTACCAAAACCTTACTTTGCTCGTGGTAGTCGTAAAAGACGAATAAGAGCTTTATATTTTTTGCTCGCCCTGGGCCACCTCGATCGGACGCTATCTTTTTTATTTGTGGGGACAAGTTCTTGTATGGTCACACTTCGCCTGATCCGTCGGGTATAAAACTAAAGCTGGTAACAAGCGACTAGAATCTGAACCTTCGCATTCCAAGCAAAAACAACAAATATAAAGATCCATGACATAAGAATCCAAAAAAAAAAACTCGGGTTGAGAGCCTTCAGCGCTCACCCACAGTCCGGGTAAAGTTGTCATAGCCATCTGAAGCTAACAGCACAAAAAAAAATAAGGAATCCAAAAAAATAAACATATAATATAAAATATATTATTTTTATTATTTTTGATTTCAATTAAAAAAAGAATCAACATAATATCACGAAAAATATTATAATTTGGACAGGGAATACGTTGGATCAAGAAATGTTAATACAGAATTTGAAACGGTCATCGATACCTTTGGCTGAAACTATAATTAGATGATGATCTCAGACCAGTCTTTATTTCACGTTAAACAAGCAAAAACATGAACAAAAACGCACAACAACCTTTTGATCGTAGATATATTGTAATTACCAACACGGCCCTAGGCAATTTTCTCAACAACAAATTAAATTCCTTTATGTGATCAAATTCCTTTATATGATTTTCAAAGGAAAAAAAAACTTAAGCATATTGGAAAGCGTGTATTACAATCAAAGAGATGCCCAATTTTTAAACATTAATCAACTTTATTTCAAGTGTTATTAAATGACTTGTATTATTAGGTACTTGTAGTACCTAATAATTAAAATTAGGAGAGAGACTTTAAATTTACTGATAAAACCAAAGCATGGTATATTATTTAAATTTCAATTACAATGTATTTAAATACTAAATATCCTTTGATTTAGGCATCAAAATTATTGAGTCATTTGTTTTAAGACTCTTTCATTGTCCTAGAAAACGTGTGTTTGGGTTGCAGTACAAATGGGTTGAAAAGGGTTTTTGTGTCAATATCGTGTATTTTCTCATTGCTCAGCTGGCGTAGTGGCTTAAGTAACAACCTCTCATGTCGATTGTTATGGTTGCTATTCCCACGCAGGAGAATTCCTTGTGCGATATACAAATGATTGCTCTGAGTCTGGATGTAATTTATATCTCATCTCAACTCATATATGCCCCATCGTTGGGCTTGAGCCTCCTCCATAATGAGAGGGAAATTGACCTAATGTACCACGCTGGTCAGACGTGTTAGTACAGGGTTTTGTTGCGTGTTTTCCCTCTCTTAATATAATTTGTGCCCGTTAATTATATGGTTGTAAAGTCCTCCTCGACCAGGCTTTACACCTTAGGACGGCGAGATGCGGAGTTTTAAAAGAAATCAAATAGAAAACCTACAGATAGTAATATTTATCATATTAAAACTAAATAGGTATACGTTGTACATTCAACTACATTTTTAGTCAAACATCTTTAAATCAAAAAAAAAATAGATCTACGGATCGTTTCTAACAACAACAAGAAGAGATCAAGAGGTACTTAAACAAAACAGTTTCTTGGATATCTATATACTAATGTGTAAGAGAACTAAAAATTCCTAAAATAAAACACATGATATAAATTCCATCGATCATAATTTCTCAAGTAAAACTGACTATTATAATTTGAAATCCTATACAAAACCGTAAAAGATTTCATTCTCCCTTATCCCAATTACTTGGGGTCGATACAATATGTAATCTTCTTTCATATTGTAAAAGTTATTGGCAATAGTTTTATGACTGGCCGACTGCCAGACGTCAACCCCTCCTTGGGAATGTAATTTTTGACCAAACTACATCAGATGGAGATGGCCCAGGTTGTTATATGGGTCTTAGTAGTCTTTTACGACATCCACGAGCTAAGTAAGGGTTGGTAGTATTCGTATCCGCGACTACACAGCTTAGCTTAGCCGTAAAAGATTTATCAAAAGAAAAATGTATTTAGATTTCATCCTAATTACTTGGGGTCGACGCTATATATCATTTTATTCCACACAATACTATCATATGTTGTATGTAGATTTATAGATTAATTAATTCAAAATGAGATCAAGACAAAACGTAACATTTGATGAGACCTGTATTGTAATCAAATGCTTGTTAGAGAAGCATCAAGTATGTATCGAGATATAAAATGTATACGATAAGTAAAATATTCATAAGGGAAGTTTTATTATCGCACACATTCTTTGCAAACATTTACTTTGAATGATAACATTGCTAAGTATATTTCCAAAATGATTTCTAATGTTTACGCGAGTATTACACATTTGAAATAAAACTACTTTTACGGGTTCTATCACGTTTCTAATTGATTTTTAATTTCCCGACATTTCGAACACTTTACAGTGATCATAGTCACGGAAGGACTAAGGTGTCTTACGTCCAATATGTCATTGTTATTACAGAACTTTATATCTACACGCTACACTTTTGTTTTTGTACTGGCAATAAATTTGTATTAAAATGTGGGTCAAACATTTAATAACTGATACTGTAGCGTGTAGATATAAATTTCTGTAATAACGATGAATTTTGGACGTTTGGAGTTTGGAGGACTAAGGTGTCTTACCTTAGTCCTCCCGTGACCATGATCACTGTAAAGTATTAGAAACGTCGGTAAATTAAAAATCAAATACAAATGCGATAGAATCCGTAAAAGTAGTTTTATTTCAAATATTTCCAAAACTTTGTATCTGTTTATTCCGTTTAGTGGAGTTAGAATACATTTCTCCACCCCCAAATGTGTAATACTCGCGTAAAAATTAGATATCAATAACTCACAAATAAAAGGTCATTATTTAATAACTAATTTACATTAATACTCATTTAATTAACAATTAATAGAATATTAAATAACAAATAAAAAATGAAATTAGATTTTTGATTACATATTTCATACGACATGCCTGTCGTAGTTTAGGCACTGTTTAATTCTTGAACGCTATAAAATACATGCTAATAGCCTTTAGTCTACGTTTAAAGACATTATTTAAGTTAAATAGTATGTTAAAGATATCAGAGTTAGTAAATAATACAGATATAAAATACACAGATAAGATGGAAACTTCCCCATGTAAGTAATGTTTACAAATAACAACATTAGCATCCATACAGCTTTTAACCATAATTTTAATTCAATGGCATTACAAGCACGTGTTCCGTATAAAAGAACAGCAGATTAATTAAAAGAGAGGACATTGCAATGAAACGATTGAATTGAATATAATTAGTATTGTACCTACGAGCGTTATTAAAATATCAATGCTTATACGCAATTTTAATAATAGTGTGTTCTCAGCGTTATACTGGCGTACTGTTGTAATTAATTATCTGTAACTATCGTCAAATATGTGGCATATAGATTAAATTGCCTTTAAGTTGCAGAAGATAAATGAAAAAATAAAGGTTGTTAGAAAAAAAAATTACCCAAATTTAGATATTATGAAATCCGAATCTATTTACATAGAGAGCCGGATTTATAAACATGTAAAGCATTATTCCATTCGCTCTTTATTATCACTATTCACTCATATTTGAGTACTATTGCAATGTAAATCTGCAGTTACGATGAAATTGCTTAATTTATAGAGCACTAACTTTCTACTTCCTTTCGCGTGGAAAATTATAAAAGATGGCCAAGGAAAGCATGTAGTTAACATCACTGGAAATATACCAGCGGGTTATAGTTGGATAATTTCTATCTCACTATAGAAGGAGACTCGAGCCCAGTGTGACGTAAATCAGCTGATATGATATGCATTTAGCTTTATGAAAATAGGAAGATCTTACAAAGATAACAATATGAGATAGAATCTCATAAATATTCATTTATTGTATATTAACAATATAAATAGTGTCATGTTATTATAGGCAAAAAAAAATGTGGCATCACACATCTGTATATTAATTAGTCTCGCATAAACTACGCAATAATATTAACTAGGCTGTATATAAATTATAATTCAATAAATATTCATGAATATCCAATAAATAAACTGACTGGTATGTGTTATCTTTTTCGATCAAGTTGTAAACTACTGCGAATAAAAATATTCAAAGTATTTTCTGTGATATTGCCTCCGAGAACATACAATATCAATTTCCATTGCATTCCAAATTCGTAAAATAAAAGCCTACAACGTTGAGAAAAAACATTGTATGAGAAAATGGACAACCATCAGAGATGACTGCAAATTCATGATGGAACACCAAAGCATAACAAGGTGGCTTATAGTATAAGCAATGCACTGTCAAGTTACCAATGAAAACTAACAAATTCAATCCGTCAAAATCTGCTATGGTATAGGTAAATTATGAATACATGGTTAATTTAATAGCGACAAGCTCACCAAAAAAAAAATTCAAATGACGCGTCACACTACCATAGCACCTAAAACGCGAGTGGCTGCCAATAAGTAGATATGTAACAATAATAATAAGATCCCTTTGTGGAGGAAAATAATAAATTATTATTACAATTTCAGTACAATGATTGACAGACACTCGCGTGATCATGCGCCTTTATTCACTAACCGTAGCCTATTGCGTGTCATTAGGCACTACATCATGCTAGCCGTATAAAAGTGCATATGCACCCATACTCTTATTGATCGCGGCGACAGCCCAGTGGTTTGTAGGTCATTTATGCAACTATACACCGAGTCACTAAGCCAACACGGCCCATATATTTTGATCGCAGAAAGAGCAAGTTGGTTGTCGTTGACAATGCGTAATGGCCGTTAATAAATATATCAATCTAAGCCACGCCCTTTCGTACTGTTAACTAAAAATAATTTATTGGTTGTCTAGGACTTACTAGGATTCTATTGATCTACTAAACCACACTGGTCAAACTGGCCATATATATGTTTTATTTCGAAGTTTTCCTTCTCTAGCTTCTCTATTATGTACATATTTCATATCATAGTCATCTTTTGCGGAGCCCACGAATAAGATAGTGACTTGTATTCTTCCAAGAATTATAAATAAAAATATTTTTATATATATATTTATAGATTATAGTTTAGAAAACCTGAGGACGGGTGTAAATCTAATTAAGATACAATTCCTTAGTGGTTAATCTTCATCAGACACCCGGTTCTAAACTAATAAAAATGTACGCTTAATATTTAACGCAAGTGATCTTTTATTAGCGAGATAGTTTTAAAACTAAAATAAACAACTTTTATTTGTTTAATGCCCTTACCCTTATTAATATAAAATTTATCGAACACAAACTACCTACATTTAGAACAATTATTCGCCATTTCATCCCAACCTATATAAGTAAGTTCCTAGCTTCTTCTACAATGGGAGGTAAATTGATTTACTAAATCACGCTGCTCATACGTGTTTGCATAGGTTTATTATGTTTAGTTTTCCTTGTCTTGCATCGATGTTATCTGCATACCACATCCCATAGTCTCTTTTACTACACTCATAGGTGAAAGAGGGAGTGAATTATGTTCCGACTCCACATGAATACTCATAGATCACAATAATAACAGAAGTTACTATAAGATCATTTAAAAAATAATAATCCAGCGGTCAAGAATAATTGGTAATAATAATTGGATAACATATAAATTATTTATTACCTGCCTTTATGCTGTATCTATCCACACAACTAACAGCCTGTAGAGGTCCACTGTTGGACATAGATAACTCGATGTAAGGCATAATGTCATAATCGGCACGCTTGACAGGTCTGCCAGTAGCACAGTGGTGTGTTAGCGCCACAGTTCATATTTTAATTTTTCCAATTCTCCAGGCAAGTACTGCTACCGATTTTTTTAGGGATCCCATAGCCGATTCTAACAATTCTCACGAAAAAATAAAGGTTGGTGACACATGGCGTTCTCACCCCATCATGAGTGAATTTATGCTACCTAAACATAAAAAAGTGCTATCAAAAAGCTAACAATTACCAAAGTAATTGCAATTCTCATTAAAAATATGTTTGGAGTTCCAACCATTCAATAAACATCTCTTTACAATATATTGAATTATAACAATTAATTGTACACAATAATAATACATTATTACAATTGACAGGATGTGAATTCAGGATTACAATTATTTACTTTGCATTTACAATAACTTATTAAAAAGACGATAAAGTACAAACAAAGTACTCCAAAAAACGATAAAGTACAAACCCTTCCGTTCATAAATAAATACACAAAGGAAATAATAGCAGTTCTCAATACACTGAAGGCGACGAAATTATATGCTTTCTCATATTTTATTATTACTCATTTCAGTTTTCAAATCATGGTGATATGTTTCTGTACAATTTTGCTAAAGTATTTAGAAAATAAAATAAATGC
Organism: Lymantria monacha; assembly: GCA_905163515.2. Taxonomy (NCBI): domain Eukaryota; kingdom Metazoa; phylum Arthropoda; class Insecta; order Lepidoptera; family Erebidae; genus Lymantria; species Lymantria monacha. The sequence goes on along the minus strand of LR991095.1, from coordinate 13,668,946 downwards.
AGTGGCGGAATAAACTCTTTGAGGGCCGGGGCGGCAATGCTAAACTGGCCCCTCTAGACAGGGGTACAAAATACTCTTCATATCAGCTCATATACGTGCTCGAGCCTCCTCCACTATAGGAGGAGAAAATTGACCTACTATACCACGCTTTACAGATTGATTGGTATATGGTTTACATAAATCAAAAATATACTATACAAAAATACTCATCTTGAATCACACTGAATAGACTTTTATCTCTGGTGGATTTTAACCACATGTTTTCTACTTATGTTTCCTTTACTTTTCTTGCAAGTATTGTAATATAATCGCGGGTAAAAACATATTTCATAATAATAAAAAAGACTTGACACTGTTTTTGGGGAAAAGCTGTAATCCGGTTTATATCCTGCCCAATTCCCCCAGGGCGACGAAAGGGACGACATACAAGCCCGATAACCTGCTGTTACACTAACTCTCTATTATCATTTGGGCGGAAAGCCAGTACCAATTGCTTATCTGTGGTGATCATGTAGTAATGTCCATCCATCCATCCATCCATCAGCCCGCAAACGTCCACTGTTGGACATAGGCCTCCCCACGAGAATGCCATCTATAACGGTCCTGTGCCACCTGCATCCAGTGGTTTCCTGCGACCTTGATGAGGTCATCAGTCCACCGAGTGGGGGGTCGTCCTACGCTGCGTCGTCCGATTCGTGGTCGCCACTCGAGAACCTTTTTTCCCCAACGGTTGTCGGTTCGTCGAGCGATGTGGCCTGCCCATTGCCACTTCAACGTGCTAATTCTTCGGGCTATGTCGGTTACACCCGTTCTTCTACGGATTTCCGTATTTCGGATTTTATCACGTAGAGAAATACCGAGCATAGCCCTCTCCATAGCACGCTGAGCGACTTTGAGCCTTTTTATGAGGCCGACATTTAGAGACCACGTTTCAGTGCCGTAAGTCATCGCTGGTAACACACACTGGTTATAAACCTTTGTTTTCAGACACTGCGGAATATTAGACGAGAAGATCCTCCTAAGTTTCCCGAACGCTGCCCAGCCGAGTTGGATTCGTCGGCTGACCTCTTTCTCGAAATTGGATCTACCTAATTGGACTGTTTGTCCTAGGTAAACATAGTGATCGACAACTTCGAGAATCGCATTCCCAACCAGGACCGGTACAGAAATGACATGGGCATTAGACATGATTTTCGTCTTGTCCATGTTCATTTTCAGCCCTACTAGTTGGGACACCTTGCTGAGGTCATTGAGCATGGTGCCAAGGTCCTCCAGGGATTCTGCCATGACTACGATATCATCTGCGAATCGAAGGTGAGTGATGTATTCGCCATTGATGTTGATGCCGAGTCCGGTCCAGTCTAAGAGCTTGAAGACATCTTCCAGCGCAGTGGTGAACAGTTTCGGAGAGATAACGTCTCCCTGTCTCACGCCTTTCTGCAGCTGGATCGGTTTCGTACTCTTATCCTGGATGCGGACTGACATAGTAGCGTCTTTATACAAACACTTCAGCACTTCGATATATCGATAGTCAATTTGGCACCTCTGAAGGGACTGCAGCACTGCCCAAGTTTCGACAGAATCAAAGGCTTTCTCATAGTCCACAAACGCTAGACACAGAGGCCGATTATACTCCTCGGTCTTCTGTATAATCTGGCGTAGCGTGTGGATGTGGTCTATGGTACTATAACCTTTTCGGAAACCGGCTTGTTCGGGCGGCTGGAAGTCGTCTAGCTTGCGCGCGAGTCGGTTCGTAATGACTCTTGAAAACAATTTGTACACGTGGCTCAGGAGTGAGAAGGGTCTGTAATTCTTTAAGAGCGTTTTATCGCCCTTCTTGAAAAACAGCACCACCACACTCCTGGTCCACGACTCTGGAACGTCGCCCCCGAGAATGACAGAATTAAATAGCATCTGTAGGGCTTTTAAAACTGGCTTGCCGCCTGCCCTCAGGAGCTCTGTGGTAATTCCGTCATCTCCCGGTGCCTTTCCGTTCTTTAATTGTTTTAGAGCCATTCTGATCTCGTACAAGCTGACGTCCGGGATTTCTTCGGTATAGTGCCGAGTTAGCTTGGATCTGGGGTCTTGGACCAAGCTGACAACAGGATTCAGGGATGATTTGTACAACTGCCCATAGAACCTTTCGACCTCTCCCAAGATCTCACTCTGGGATGAAATGACAGTACCGTTATCGGTCTTCAGCTTAGTCATTTGGCTCTGCCCGATAGACAAATCTCGTGCGAACACTTTGGAGCCTCGATTTCGCTCTATCGCCTCTTCAATACGCAGTGTATTGAATCGGCGAATATCGCGTCGCATAGATTTAGAGATTTGTCTATTAAGCTGCCTGAGTTCGGACCAATCGGCTGAAGACTGTACCGTCATTTCCTTTCTCCTCTCCATGAGTTGGAAGAGTCTGGTCAGAAAGCTTTTTTGTTCTAGTAGCGCGACGGGCCTTAAAGAATTTTGACCCGACCGCGTGGACAGTTTCCACGAACCTGTTGTTCATATCGTTCGAAGATTCGCACTCTTCCAGGCATTGGAAGCGATTATGTAATTCGAGTTGAAAGCTATCGGGGTTTTGGTATTGGACAGGTGTAGGTCGGAGTGTAGACTTCATCAAGCGGGACCGCTCGACTTTCGTACGAAGATTCAATGTGCCTCGAACCATCCGGTGATCACTCCCAGTTTTAATCCTGCTGATCACAGAGACATCATTGAATATTTGTCGTTTGTCCGTCAAGATGAAGTCTATCTCATTTTTAGTGGATCCATCAGGGCTAATCCAGGTCCACTTCCTTTGTGGCCGTTTCTTGAAGAAGGAATTCATCATGAAGAGGCCTTCCTTCTCCAAAAAGTCGGCCAGTTTTTGGCCCCTTTGGTTTCTCTGTCCAAATCCATATTGCCCCACTCTGAACTCATTGTCTGTCCTTTTGCCTAGTTTTGCGTTGAAGTCTCCCATAACTACCGTGAAGTGGGTTTTGGACGTGTGGATGGCTTTCGAGATATCCTCGTATAAGGCCTCCACTACGTCGTCGGAGTATGTCGAAGTCGGTGCGTAAACCTGTATGACCTTCAACGAATACCGTTTGGTAATTCTGAGTATAAGGTACGCTACCCTTGTTGACACACTTTCGATCCTCTCCACGTTCTCTACGAGAGACTTACGAACGATAAACCCTACACCGCCTTGGGATGGGTGATCTCCCTCCCGGTAGAAGAGCAAATTTCCAGACCGGAGGATTATCGTGCCCTCCCCCTCTCTTCGCACTTCTGATAATCCTACAATGTCCCATCGGATTTTGCTCAATTCCTCTTCCAGTTCGATGACCCTCTCGTCGGTCCTAAGCGTCCGAACGTTGTGTGTTACCAGGGCCAAGGGTCGATTTTTTTGGTAGCCGGATCGCGGCAGGAGATTCCTAGCACCCCCTGCCCCGCCACCAACAGGCCCGCTACCAAAATGAGCCCGTGGAACAGCGGAACTGCCGTGACTGGGGGCCGTGACTTTTTGTGCATCCATATTTATTTTGGGGGGGTAATAATGCCATAATCGCCACGCTTGGCGAGCGGATTGGCGATCGCGGTAGATGTTATTAAGTTTCCCGGGAGATAGCCGCTGCCCAATCTCCCGGTGAGACCCTTAGCCGATTTTTACGACTCCCACGGGCAAGTAAGGGGTGACGACCTTTGTATTCTATTCCCGTCGCCACACGGGGCGTAGTAATGTACAGTAGAGTAATTAACTGTGATTGAAAACCCAAGGGGGTTGGCGATCATCAAACGTAGCGATTATGGCATTATTACAACCTCATGGGGAGGCCTATATCTAAAAGAGAACGTATATATAAGGTGACGGATGGATGAATAGAAAAAAAAAACAACTTTTAATGTTCTCAAAACGATACATACGTACAAAAAAGCAAAGACTAACTAAACCTACCGACACTACTTATGTTATTTCCCCTTCTGCATCTAGAGAACCGAAAGAGAGAGAAATACATAGCAATTTCGTTATTTAGTCACGTCAATGCCACAAGATACCATAATCGGATGCTACTCAAACAAAACGTATTAATATTCCGTATGGCATTCGTATCGGTTATGCCAGCAGTTAATGTGAAACAATGATAGCCAGTTCGATGATCCAATGTGGTAGGCGGTATAATCCTTTTATTATAAATACTGTTAGCTTGTCTTTTTATAGTCAAGCCAAGTAAATTAAATTAATACATACACAACGCAATTAAATCTATTCAAAGGTAAAAAAAATCAGTCGCTGTGAAAACATGTGTACGTACACATGATTTCACAGTGACTGAATAATTTGACGATACAGATGGTAGGCTGGTGTGTCAATTTCTCATGCCGAGTGGCATTGGTTCTATGACACTGACACGGAAGTTCGGTTCCTTAACCTATACGCAATTTGTGCAGTGCAAATATGGGTAAGTATTTACTGCCTCTTCATTCCATTTCTTACCAGATATAGGCATAAATACATGAGTTGTGTGGTAGCGGCTACGAATACTACCAACCCTTACTTTGCTCGTGGATGTCATAAAAGACGACTAAGAGCCTTATAAACAACCTGGACCAATTCTATCTGATGCCGTTTGGTCAACAATTACATTCCCAAGGAGGGCTGGCGTCGGGCAGGCGGACGGTCATAAAACCATTGCAAATAACTTTTACAATATGTACTTTGACATAAGAGTACATATTGTTATCGACCCCAAGTAATTGGGATAAGAGCAGGAGAATGATGATAGATATAAATATATATATATATATATACATTTTTTTCTTTGAGAATACAATTCAAATAAACCTCTTCGTGAATATTTGACTTGATATTATACCAAATATGTAAGTATATGTATATATAAGAAAACTTCTTCATACAAAGATATGTGATGCTTACGTACGCCCCTGAGGTTGAGTATAATTTGACAGTAATATGAATTCACAACTCCAGCCGCCTCACAAACAATGCAGCCGCCATGAAAATGTCCATACGCCAAAAAATACTGGTACACAACAGTCGAACTCAATGCACATACACCTGTATAAATCTTTTATTGCTTAGTATATTTTTCTTGCTTTGTTTTCTTTCTTCAAAGATGAAGGCACAAACTTATCAGTTCGAATCCAGAAAAATAAAATATCTAGTTAGCATGTTAATCGAGACAAGTCGTAGGCTCAGATTGAAGTTGAGCAGTGTATATAAACGTTATTAAATTAGGCAAAATATAGTAACAGCGACATTCAAATGTTCTACGCAGTCGACGTTGTCATGACAACTGCTGAGATAACAAATATTATGATTGATGTGTTATAGATATATTTGTGTTGATATTATTACAAATACCGTTCGATAGCGTTGGTCTTCAAATAATATAATACAATTAAATAGTTAAGAAATTTACGGAAGCGTAGTTACTGGCACGTTTAGTTAGCGTTCTACGCAGTCGCCGTAGTCATGGCAACTGTAGAGATGACAAATATTTTTATTGATGTTAATATTATTACAAACAACGTTGGCGTTCAAATAATATAATTAAATAAGTAATTTACGTAAGCGAAATTATTGGCACGGTTAGTTATGTAGAAACTTTTACGTAAAAATTTCACAAACCGACTGAGGATTGCCAGGCGAATTGGTAGCAGTATTCGCCTGAGAAACTCAACAACGATCTTCAACCCGTATGTTAAGAGTGGCAATTATGGCATTATTCCTTGACATTAAACGCTGTCGTGGTTGATATTAAAGTGTGTTCATTATACAGGTAATTCAATCTTTGGCATACAAGGCTTTTTTATTATGAGTATGTTATTCCAGACTTTTTGTACGTGCTCTTTTTATGTTTGATTTAATTGTTATGGTGGTTTGTTTATAAAATTAATGTTCTTGAAGTGGCTTTATTACATTTGGATAAAGCTTGAAGAGCGCAATTCATATGTCATAGATGTTGAGCGACATGTCTTTTGGGGCTTCTTGGCGCTGGTGGTCTTGTTGTTGGTGAAACCCTTCTACTTGTAGATGTTTCTATCCTCTGTGATGTAATGATGATGATAATGATGTCTGTGGTATACAAGGTTCTAACCAGCACACATAAGAGTATGCTTACTAATTAGATCTGGCTTATATGTATTTTGTGGGTTAATTGTGTTCTCTAAACCGGGGTCTTATGATCCCCACAGACATATAAGAAGTGGCGGCACATCACATATTATTTCGGGTTGAGAGCCTTCAGCGATCACCCACAGTCCGGATAAAGATGTCATAGCCATCTGAGGCTAACAACTACGACACACAAAAAAAATCACATATTATTAATTTAATGTTTAATGGTTTAGAAGTGCTTTATATGCTTGATAAAGCTTATTACATATTGTTCGCAAAACATCATCCTTGGTAGAAGCTTTATGAAAACCTTTATCAAAATAAGACTTCAACTGTCCACGTTAATAATTAAGTGTATCCAGAAATACAAGCACGAAAAAAGAAAAGAATAACGATTTCGCTCAACAAAAAAAAATGTGAATAGTTGAAAACGTAACAGTGACTGCTCATATTTCCAAAAAGGATATGAAATGAAAAATGTAAAGAGTTGGATAACTCCCCCAGATTCGAGCCACGTTTCAACATGGCGGGGGAACTCGAAATTAAAAACTTCGCAACGAGAACTCGTGAACGATAAATTATTTGTATTGCCATTTTAGATGTGAAATTCAGCTCGTTGCTCGTTTCGAGAAATTAAGACTATGAAATAACTATTTAGGCATTAAAACTGCTGCTTAAAGTACGTTTATTCTAAAATTAATAATGCCTGAATTACACCATTTTCTCCTAACAATTACAGATACTCTGTGTCGTATGACTGCACAGATGGTGCAGTGGCCTAAGTAGCTACCTACAGTGTATAGCTTCGATTTTTATGAAGATTAGTTCTTTGTGCGATCCAAAAAGATTGTTTGATTCAAGTCTAAGTGTTATTTGTGTGATATGTGTTTGTAAGATTAAAGCAATACAAAGGTGTATTCGTTGATTTTATAAAAACGGATTTTATTGCGTTTATATTTGATCCTTACTTTCCTGACGGTCGTGATAACTATGACTAAAAATAGTTATTATTCAGATGCGTAAATGTCAGAAATCATTAAGACAAAGAAAAGAAAAAATATAAGGCCGCATAACTGCTTGAGATGCCGCATAATATATAAGTGCACATTACGATTACTCATCTCGAGCCGTTGCAGATAAGATAAATTTAAGATATTATCTAAAATCGGTAATAACTAAATTCGCCCGTTGGTACACATAATAAATCATTTGACTTTGAATGCCAACAATGGATTATACGTTAATACGTCTTAAATTTAATAATTGGATATTTTTTTTTGAAAGACCTCCATGCACTAAAGAAATAATGCTTGTATTGCGGGGGACTAAACAAACGTATAATTAACGCAGACAAATTACATTTATTTCAATACAATAAATTAAATCATATAAATATTGACGCAAAAGAAGAATTGTAATCATTTCGAAATCAAAACACTATCATTGTCTGCTTAAATTACTTTGTGGTTCTTCATATGAAACATTCATAATAGAAATAGGAGGCTGGCTTATATTATAATATACTTATTACGAGAATTATACTCAGTCCGACACGCAAATAATAATCTTAAAACATTCACATAATTACCCACATTGAATAACATATTTGGTCAATGCAAATGAATGACGCCATTGGTCAAACGCATCATTCGATTAAAAAAAACAAAACCTATAAGAAAAACGCACTTACATATAAATAAATATAAGGTATACCGTTCCGACCTTGCTATATGCGATATGCACGGTGTAAACACATACATAAAATCACGTGCGGACACTTAGTATATTTTCTACGGGAGCAATCTTAATAAAAGACTGTACCGAGTAACCACTGCACTTGGGTGTCACTGCAAAATCCTTGTCGTGAAAACGTGATATTGTGATATGGCCGCGTGTGGCGCGCGTCCGTGCTGAGAGTCAGAGCGCGACTGAACATTACCATGTTGCCGGTTGATTGCAAGGGGCCACACCCGAATGTTTTGATGCTGCATCGCAAATGTAGTGATATTAATTTAATGCAATGGAAGCATTTGTAAACAAGCAGCCTCGCTGATATCGTACAACGACCATCGTGATTGCAAACTATAGATATTCTAATGGGATGACATTTAAACGCAAACACAATTCAAGTCGTCGCGTATTGTTAACTATTGTATGATGTAGACAGACGTTTTAAAAGAAATAAAATAATATGATGATGGCGAAATTCTTTAAATGTTCACTAAAAGCTGGTAAATTATTTTAAGAGTTGGAAGAAATATATAGAAATATTTTTGTATGGTTAATATGTAGATGAATATTTTGAGCGATGAGTGTACTTCTTACATGTATATGATTTAAAATGTATGCATTAGTTTATTATGGCATAGCGTAATTAGTAGTAAATAAAGGTGCGAGTTATTCAATTGATCATTAAATAACGATTATTTTAGTGAAAAATTCAATAGGAAAATCAATTGTTGAAGAACACTATAATTAATTTGATCATATATGTAAATGGTTTACTAATTAAATAACACAGGACAAATATTTATGGATTCCGCAAAAGGATTGTGGACAACTTATTCAATTCTACATCATCATCATCATCTCAGCGCATATATCCCACTATTGGACTCGAGCCTCCTCCAAAATGGAGGGCAATTGACCTACTATACTACGTTGGTCAGGCGTGTTGGTATAAGGTTTCGTTTCGAGTTTTCCTTTTCTAACATAGATGTTATATGCGTTTTATATCCCATAGTCGTCTCTTACGATCAACCACGAGTAGGATAGGGAGTGGTGAATTGTATTCTTACGTCGTTACCACACAGAAAATTTTATTAATTTAATTCAATTGTGTTATTTTCATCGACAATAGAAATTACACAACATTTTTGTTAAATTTTAAGGATATAGGACCAATAACTTCATCAACGTAAAATTTATAGCACAACACAAATACGTGTAGTCATCTTGTGGTGGCAGAGTAAAAATACAATAGTCAAAATTTCTTTCTTTCCCATGTGTAGTGTAAATTATTTATTAATAACATCCCTATAAAGCCAAAATAAACTTTATGCAAACCAGAAGAAGAAAAAGGAAAAGAAAAAAGATTAGTTACAACTATCACACATATATCAACTTATGCATATGACCACTAAAGACAGCTGCAAGACTGTACTCAAAGAGTACTGAATACTAAGTAGTCGTTTAGAATTAATGTAGCATTTACAACGGAAATCGGCATTAGCTATTTAGGTGCATAAGCAATGAGTCGAACCCGCAGAGTATGATTCAAATGAGGATAATAATTATGGTGCAAAAATTTATATTTGTGGTTAATTTCAATCTTTTACTGTGAGGTTTAATTAATACAAATATTATTTTCAAGGATGACCATTATCCGCGTGTTGTTGACGGGAAAAAAATACTAATAACCACCACGAGTGTCATGGGAGTAAACTCTGACTAAATCATCTAAAAATAGCAAATTGTAAAGAATATGTAACAAAATCATACACCAACATATAACTAACAGATCTAAAAATAATATTTTATCATAACAATGTTAATATGTGGCAGCAACACCAATAATTAATAAATTAGTATCATTATTATAGCCAAATTAGATAATTGCTGTTATTCCCTTCCCCATGGGGCGAATCGTTACAAGACGGAGGCCCTTCTTTTCCATGGGCCTCACGTAAGGCTGCCTATCGGCGCCTCGTTAGTCGTCAACTCCATCCACATCAGTATCCAGGCCCATATGAAATATTTGGGTCTGGTGCTCGACGGGCGTTGGTGGTTCCGGGAGCATTTCCGCAGGATTGCTCCCCGGCTGGTCGGCGCGGCGTCCGCCCTATCGCGGCTCATGCCGAACGTGGGCGGACCCAGTTTCGAGGGCCGACAGCTGTATGCGAGGGTGATCCGCTCAATGGCCATGTACGGCGCACCCGTGAGGGCGAGGGCTCTGAACGCCCAGCTCAGGGCTGTTCTTTGGAGGCCACAGAGAGCCATGGCGGTCAGAGCCATTCGCGGGTACCGCACGGTGTCGACAGAGGCGGCATGCCTATTGGCCGGGACACCCCCCTGGGACCTAGAGGCGGAGATGCTTTGCGACCTCTACCAGCGGGTAACCTCAGTGCGCGACGAGGGTGGCTCCCCATCGTCAAACGTAATAGCCACCTGGCGCGAGGACGCCCGCCGAGACGTCATCGCCCGTTGGGTTACGCGGCTGGAGAGGCCTAGACACGGTGTTGTTACCGTTGAGGCCCTCCGGCCCGTACTGATGGAGTGGATGGAGCGGCGGCACGGAGTCCTCTCCTTTCGGCTGGTGCAGGTATTGTCGAGGCACGGTTGCTTCGGCTTATACCTGCACACGGTCGCGTATAGGGAGTGGACGCCTCCTGCCACCATTGCAGTAGTGACGAGGACACGGCGCAACATACGCTCGAGGTATGTCCGAGCTGGGACGGGCAGCGCCGTGACCTTGTCGCTGTTATCGGTGGCGACCTGACGCTGCCGGCTGTCGCGAAAGCGATGGTCGACAGCGTCAGGAACTGGGACGCGGTCGCCGCCTTCTGCGAGGCTGTCATCTCGCAGAAGGAGACGGCGGAACGAGTCCGGGAAAATTCCCGTGACCCGGGCCACCGTCAGCGGCCGGGTTTCGCCGTCGGGGCGTCGACCTGAGAGGAACATGAGAGGAAGGCCCGCTCGCATGGCGAAGAGAGGTGCTTGCAGGGTGGGTCTATGGGGTTGCGCGCTGCCTCTTTCGTCGCCCCGGACCGATTTGGCGGGGCGCGACCACGTCCATAGCCCACCGCAAAAGAAAAAAAAATGAGGCGAATCGTTAACAATAAGATTTGTCACCAACCTCAGAAGAAGACCTCTCTTGTGGAAATCGTTACATTCTGATGAGGGGTCACCTAAATGAGCAAAAGCACTCACCGATTCGCGACCGCCAAGCGATTATGGTATAATTGCTTTTATGTGGGCAGTTCTACGTCCATTAACGGTCATCGTTAGGCCGCTGCATGTATGGATGTATTACTCCTATGAGTTCTAAACAGCAACGCATTAAAATCTAATCTGAAGTAATAATAACGAAAGAAAGAAATTTTACGCGTGATGACGGAGTAAGAAAACAATTAACCTTTGACATGAGTGTGGTTAAAGATTAGTAAGGGATATAATATGCATGTAACACCTATGCAAGAGATGAAACATTCAAAATTAAACCCTATATCGACTCGTCTGACGAGCGTGGTATAGTTACTTTCACTATTATGGAGGAAGCTTGAGCCCAGCCGTGGGATATGTATGAGTTGAATAACGAAAGGTCATCCAATGTGTGTTACCCCATTCCAAATCCTAATAGCGATACTATATTCGATACAGTTATATTCGATACAGATGTTCTAAACGACAATTATTCACACACGCTTATTAAATATAGATCGAGTCGTGTGATCTGAGCTAAAAATATAACTTAAAGTCATCAAATGCGTCAATGTTACTCAAATAGAATCGAGTGATAATTTTCATCTGTGTTTGTAAACGGTAACGAAGCCAAAAGATCAATGATTGTTTGTATTCGTACCGTATATCGTTTTTGAAGTGAAAATTTGTATTAGTGCCTAAAGTACCACAAGAGGAATTTAGATATATTTAGGAGACAAACATTTAGAGACTACGTTGTTCCACAACAGCGTAGTCTACAGGTGTAGGACTTAGCTGGTAACATTCTGGTCGTTTAGTTTTATTTTAACTAAATATTAAACATTTTCTACATAGCAGATTACAAAACCGTTTCATCGTGATTGTGTAACATCGACAATAAACAATAATTTAAATTTCTACAATCAGTAGGATTAACAAGGCAGAGAGATTAAGCGTAACGCTTTATCGAAAATAATATTAGGCAATCATTATGATTATGATCCGGTTTGACAGCCTACTATTTCAAAATCCAAATCTATGGAATTCTATATAGATTTCCTTGACTGCTTATGACATCTATAAGAAAAGAATGATGAATGATTACACGAAAAGACACCTAGTTCTTCATTTCCTGTTTCCAATATATTTGATCACGGCATTTCTTCGGGTAAGGAAAATTAGATTAGTACATCGCGCTGGACATAAGAGTTGCCATGGGTTTTTAATTGGAATCTTGCCACTTGCAACTTTTAATCATCAGGAAAGGTAAATGCCATGCCTCATTCCGTCACCACGAGCATTGTAATTAGCATGCCTTTATTTATCATTTTGAATTCTAGCTACTGTATACTCTTAATGTTTTTTTTTATCAAAGTTATCAAGTACTCATCTACCTATATAAACAGGGCTTTAACCTTTAACTTTTGGCAGTCATTCGTGGATCAGTAAATCCAACACAAAGAAACGTGTTGTAGTAGACAAAGACTAATAAAAATGAGCTGTCGTTCGGCAAATGTAAAAAAAATATATTTGAAATCTCTCAGACAATGAATGACAGATGTTATTAAAAACAAATTGGATGACATATTTATTGTAATACACCTTTATCCCGTAAGGAATAAGCAGTTATAATATTTAATAATAAATAAAATTAATTATCTGACCGTAACACGTTGCAGTACATAATAATACTTACTCTAAAGTTATAACAAATATGATTATGGATCGCTGATGCTTGTGGTAGGTAAAAAGGACTATTTGTAATACAAGTCACTAGGAAATCTACGGGAACCATATACAATTGTATTACAATTATTACCATATACAATTATTTTCTTCGGTCTTCCCTTACCCCTAAAGCCTTCAACATTCATACTTAAACGTGTAGTTAAGCTATAACCTCTGTGAACTTGGCAGCCAACTTTTGAAAAAAAAACTTTTGTTAATGCCGTGGGTTTCTACAACGTTTGTACCCGTATGTACCACTTTGATTTTCGTTTGTACCTCAAACCAAAAAAAGTTACCGCGTTTTCAAAATTTGGCCCGCAGCCGACTTTGCAAAATCGAAAATTTTCAAAAAGGGTCTCATTCAGATTCGTTTGTACCCGTTTGTACCATCTTCATTTTTCATTTTCATCAAAACCAAAAAAAGTTACAGAAATCTGAAAATTTCAAAAAAACCAACTTCTTCAATTTTTGGAATTTCGAAAATCTGAAAACGGGGATCGACGCGGAATCGTTTGTACCCGCAGAAATCACTTTTAATTTCGTTTGTACCTCAAACCGAAAGAAATTGCGAACCTTTCAAAAATTGCAAAATTCAACTTTCTCAATTTTTGGAATTTCGTAAATCTGCAAACGGGGATCGACGCGGAATCGTTTGTACCCGCAGAAATCACTTTTAATTTCGTTTGTACCTCAAACGGAAAGAAATTGCGAACCTTTCAAAAATTGCAAAAATTCAACTTTCTCAATTTTTGGAATTTCGAAAATCTGCAAACGGGGATCGACGCGGAATCGTTTGTACCCGCAGAAATCACTTTTAATTTCGTTTGTACCTCAAACCGAAAGAAATTGCGAACCTTTCAAAAATTGCAAAAATTCAACTTTCTCAATTTTTGGAATTTCGAAAATCTGCAAACGGGGATCGACGCGGAATCGTTTGTACCCGCAGAAATCACTTTTAATTTCGTTTGTACCTCAAACCGAAAGAAATTGCGAACCTTTCAAAAATTGCAAAAATTCAACTTTCTCAATTTTTGGAATTTCGAAAATCTGCAAACGGGGATCGACGCGGAATCGTTTGTACCCGCAGAAATCACTTTTAATTTCGTTTGTACCTCAAATCGAAAGAAATTAAGAACCTTTCAAAAATTGCAAAATTCAACTTTCTCAATTTTTGGAATTTCGAAAATCTGCAAACGGGGATCGACGCAGAATCGTTTGTACCCGCAGAAATCACTTTTAATTTCGTTTGTACCTCAAACCGAAAGAAATTGCGAACCTTTCAAAAATTGCAAAAATTCAACTTTCTCAATTTTTGGAATTTCGTAAATCTGCAAACGGGGATCGACGCGGAATCGTTTGTACCCGCAGAAATCACTTTTAATTTCGTTTGTACCTCAAACCGAAAGAAATTGCGAACCTTTCAAAAATTGCAAAATTCAACTTTCTCAATTTTTGGAATTTCGAAAATCTGCAAACGGGAATCGACGCAGAATCGTTTGTACCCGCAGAAATCACTTTTAATTTCGTTTGTACCTCAAACCGAAAGAAATTGCGAACCTTTCAAAAATTGCAAAAATTCAACTTTCTCAATTTTTGGAATATCGAAAATCTGCAAACGGGTATCGACGCGGAATCGTTTGTACCCGCAGAAATCACTTTTAATTTCGTTTGTACCTCAAACCGAAAGAAATTGCGAACCTTTCAAAAATTGCAAAATTCAACTTTCTCAATTTTTGGAATTTCGAAAATCTGCAAACGGGGATCGACGCGGAATCGTTTGTACCCGCAGAAATCACTTTTAATTTCGTTTGTACCTCAAACCGAAAGAAATTGCAAACCTTTCAAAAATTGCAAAAATTCAACTTTCTCAATTTTTGGAATATCGAAAATCTGCAAACGGGGATCGACGCGGAATCGTTTGTACCCGCAGAAATCACTTTTAATTTCGTTTGTACCTCAAACCCAAAGAAATTGCGAACCTTTCAAAAATTGCAAAATTCAACTTTCTCAATTTTTGGAATTCCGAAAATCTGCAAATGGGGATCGACGCAGAATCGTTTGTACCCGCAGAAATCACTTTTAATTTCGTTTGTACCTCAAACCCAAAGAAATTGCGAACCTTTCAAAAATTGCAAAAGTACAACTTTCTCAATTTTTGGAATTTCGAAAATCTGCAAACGGGAATCGACGCAGAATCGTTTGTACCCGCAGAAATCACTTTTAATTTCGTTTGTACCTCAAACCGAAAGAAATTGCGAACTTTTCAAAAATTGCAAAAATTCAACTTTCTCAATTTTTGGAATTTCGAAAATCTGGAAACGGGGATCGACGCGGAATCGTTTGTACCCGCAGAAATCACTTTTAATTTCGTTTGTACCTCAAACCGAAAGAAATTGCGAACCTTTCAAAAATTGCAAAAATTCAACTTTCTCAATTTTTGAATTTCGAAAATCTGCAAACGGGGATCGACGCGGAATCGTTTGTACCCGCAGAAATCACTTTTAATTTCGTTTGTACCTCAAACCGAAAGAAATTGCGAACCTTTCGAAAATTGCAAAATTCAACTTTCTCAATTTTTGGAATTTCGAAAATCTGCAAAAGGGAATCGACGCAGAATCGTTTGTACCCGCAGAAATCACTTTTAATTTCGTTTGTACCTCAAACCGAAAGAAATTGCGAACCTTTCAAAAATTGCAAAATTCAACTTTCTCAATTTTTGGAATTTCGAAAATCTGCAAACGGGGATCGACGCGGAATCGTTTGTACCCGCAGAAATCACTTTTAATTTCGTTTGTACCTCAAACCGAAAGAAATTGCGAACCTTTCGAAAATTGCAAAATTCAACTTTCTCAATTTTTGGAATTTCAAAAATCTGCAAACGGGAATCGACGCAGAATCGTTTGTACCTGCAGAAATCACTTTTAATTTCGTTTGTACCTCAAACCGAAAGAAATTGTGAACCTTTCAAAAATTGCAAAAATTCAACTTTCTCAATTTTTGGAATATCGAAAATCTGCAAATGGGGATGGACGCGGAATCGTTTGTACCCGCAGAAATCACTTTTAATTTCGTTTGTACCTCAAACCGAAAGAAATTGCGAACCTTTCAAAAATTGCAAAAATTCAACTTTCTCAATTTTTGGAAATTCGAAAATCTGCAAACGGGGATCGACGCGGAATCGTTTGTACCCGCAGAAATCACTTTTAATTTCGTTTGTACCTCAAACCGAAAGAAATTAAGAACCTTTCAAAAATTGCAAAATTCAACTTTCTCAATTTTTGTAATTTCGAAATTCTGCAAAGGGGGATCGACGCAGAATCGTTTGTACCCGCAGAAATCACTTTTAATTTCGTTTGTACCTCAAACCGAAAGAAATTGCGAACCTTTCAAAAATTGCAAAAATTTAACTTTCTCAATTTTTGGAATTTCGTAAATCTGCAAACGGGGATCGACGCGGAATCGTTTGTACCCGCAGAAATCACTTTTAATTTCGTTTGTACCTCAAACCGAAAGAAATTGCGAACCTTTCAAAAATTGCAAAATTCAACTTTCTCAATTTTTGGAATTTCGAAAATCTGCAAACGGGAATCGACGCAGAATCGTTTGTACCCGCAGAAATCACTTTTAATTTCGTTTGTACCTCAAACCGAAAGAAATTGCGAAACTTTCAAAAATTGCAAAAATTCAACTTTCTCAATTTTTGGAATATCGAAAATCTGCAAACGGGGATCGACGCGGAATCGTTTGTACCCGCAGAAATCACTTTTAATTTCGTTTGTACCTCAAACCAAAAGTAATTGCGAACCTTTCAAAAATTGCAAAATTCAACTTTCAAAAATTGCAAAATTCAACTTTCTCAATTTTTGGAATTTCGAAAATCTGCAAACGGGGATCGACGCGGAATCGTTTGTACCCGCAGAAATCACTTTTAATTTCGTTTGTACATCAAACCAAAAGTAATTACGAACCTTTCAAAAATTGCAAAATTCAACTTTCAAAAATTGCAAAATTCAACTTTCTCAATTTTTGGAATTTCGAAAATCTGCAAACGGGGATCGACGCAGAATCGTTTGTACCCGCAGAAATCACTTTTAATTTCGATTGTACCTCAAACCGAAAGAAATTGCAAACCTTTCAAAAATTGCAAAAATTCGACTTTCTCAATTTTTGGAATTTCGAAAATCTGCAAACGGGGATCGACGCGGAATCGTTTGTACCCGCAGAAATCACTTTTAATTTCGTTTGTACCTCAAACCGAAAGAAATTGCGAACCTTCCAAAAATTGAGAAAGTTGAATTTTTGCAATTTTTGAAAGGTTCGCAATTTCTTTCGGTTTGAGGTACAAACGAAATTAAAAGTGATTTCTGCGGGTACAAACGATTCCGCGTCGATCCCCGTTTGCAGATTTTCGAAATTCCAAAAATTGAGAAAGTTGAATTTTTGCAATTTTTGAAAGGTTCGCAATTTCTTTCGGTTTGAGGTACAAACGAAATTAAAAGTGATTTCTGCGGGTACAAACGATTCTGCGTCGATCCCCATTTGCAGATTTTCGAAATTCCAAAAATTGAGAAAGTTGAATTTTGCAATTTTTGAAAGGTTCTTAATTTCTTTCGGTTTGAGGTACAAACGAAATTAAAAGTGATTTCTGCGGGTACAAACGATTCCGCGTCGATCCCCGTTTGCAGATTTTCGAAATTCCAAAAATTGAGAATGTTGAATTTTGGCAATTTTTGAAAGGTTCGCAATTTCTTTCCGTTTGAGGTACAAACGAAATTAAAAGTGATTTCTGCGGGTACAAACGATTCCGCGTCGATCCCCGTTTGCAGATTTACGAACTTCCAAAAATTGAGAAAGTTGAATTTTGCAATTTTTGAAAGGTTCGCAATTTCTTTCGGTTTGAGGTACAAACGAAATTAAAAGTGATTTCTGCGGGTACAAACGATTCCGCGTCGATCCCCGTTTTCAGATTTTCGAAATTCCAAAAATTGAAGAAGTTGGTTTTTTTGAAATTTTCAGATTTCTGTAACTTTTTTTGGTTTTGATGAAAATGAAAAATGAAGATGGTACAAACGGGTACAAACGAATCTGAATGAGACCCTTTTTGAAAATTTTCGATTTTGCAAAGTCGGCTGCGGGCCAAATTTTGAAAACGCGGTAACTTTTTTTGGTTTGAGGTACAAACGAAAATCAAAGTGGTACATACGGGTACAAACGTTGTAGAAACCCACGGCATTAACAAAAGTTTTTTTTTCAAAAGTCGGCTGCCAAGTTCACACAGGTTAAGCTATATACAAGGTGGAGATGTCAATACGACAATAAATGAAAACACCAATAATACTATTGTATACGAGTATTTTGTAACTATCTAAAAATTCCTCACGTGCAAATTTAAAAAAATATATTTTCTAACGAACCTTTTATCATAAATATTGAAATAAAATAGAACACCGTTTGTAAATATTAGTTCAATGACCTGTAATCCGACCGAATAAAGGGTACCCCTTTCATAATGCCGCATGCATTAGGTATTTTTAATTGTCTTATCTAAGTCTGATGACGCAGTTTACATGGATCTTTTGGGTCAGGAATAATGTATAATATGTATTAATTTGTGTTGCGTTTGGCGAAGACTTAAGTGGTAAACTGGAGATATGTAGGTACCTACCTTCATATTTGTTTATACCGATGCGGCGCGGGAGGTCATTGATCTCTTAATGATAGCCTAATAATTTTACTTTTTAATACAGAATGTAGAAAATGTTAATAATACAAAGTAAGGTGCTGTGGCTAAACTATACGACATATTGTAGGTATTCAAAGTTTGTATACCGGCTGGGCAAGTCATCAGATACACTAAATTAAAATTATTGTCGTATGGTCGTCTCCACTCTGTATACTTAATATATAACTACATATAAATTGCTATCCGACAAAACCTCATCACTACCTCTCTACACTTTATACCCTCAAATATCTCTCTTTTGAGATATGAGCCTCCTTATAAATTGAGAGTAAAAATTACCTACAATATGATCAGCAAGGCGGATTATTTACTTCTCTTACAATGACATTATTTGCTTCCGTCTTCAAGCCGTTTCAAAGGACATTATGAAGGGTATAAATAATAAAAGATAAGAAAGAAAGATAAAAAAAATAAAAAAAAAGATATTACCTATTTTAATTTAAACAACACCGTACACCAAGAAAATAATACTTGTACTGTGAGGGACTGTATAAACGAACCCCTCCACAATTAGCACGATAGGACGATCTTAACCAACACGTCATCTGTGAAACGTTTCACATTTAATCTACGAATGTTGAAATACCATTACATATAAATACAATTTGTATAAAAGTATACATCGTTTATTTACAAAACGCTTCCGAAACGCTTTCGTATATTAAACTAGCACTAAAATTAAAACTGTTTATGTGCACTCCGAAATTATGTTCAACAATGCTGAAAGATCAACTTGAATGAACGATAATTTGAATATAAATGTTTCATGAAATTTTAAAGTTATTTTTTAATCATTCTTTGTGAGTCTTTCGTTTGTTTCTTTCGAATTTAAAAACTTTATAAGTTTGAAATAGGATATACATTTCATACAACGTTCAATTATGATTCGATTACGTTCATCATCTCAGCTCATACACGTCCCACTGTTAAGCTCGAGCCTCCTCCATAATGGGAGGGCAATTGACCTACTATACCACGCTGGTCTGACGTGTTGGTATAGGGTTTTGTTCCGAGGTTTCCTTCTCTCGCATAGATGTTACATGCGTTTTATATCCCTTAGTTGTCTCTTACGATCACCCACGGTTAAAATAGGGTGTGGTGAATTGTATTCTTACTCCGTCACAACACGGTAATTGTTGTCTTCGATTACGTTAATGTTTACTAACTAATAGCATATTCGATTACATATTTAACCACTAACTGTAGGAAAGTTGTAAACTTTAGAACCTATTAGCTATCCATCCATCAGCCAGTACCCACGAGAATGCCACTCAGAACGCTCTTTCGTCATACATGTAACGACTCCCTGCGGTTTTTGAAATGTCGTCAGTCCACCTAGTAAGGGTGTCGTTTTACGCTGCATCATCCGATTCGTAGTCGCCACTTGTAAAGAAATCTATTAGCTAAATATCTCTGAATTCCTACGCATTACTAAGTACTTGTAGAGGTACATATCGAAAAAAAATTCAGATTTTTAAGAAGTTTAAATGGGGCCATTTCAGTATAAACCTCTTTTAAATAAAAAAAAAATAATTCAGCAAAATACAACGAAGTTATGCTACAATATAAATACTAAAATACATAAAGATTCGAATTTAGAATCTCTCCTTTTTTTAACCACCCACTTGAGTTAAATATTTACTCCACTGAAGCTTGTCCTATTAACCATCTTTAGTATTATTGTAAATAAAATTGGCAGTCCCTTTATTGTTTTAGGAATATTATTATAGATTTCGAGGCTTTTGGGGATTTTATCCGGGACCACTGCATAATTGAACGTATTATTTATCTTTCGTTACATAATAAATTCCCCTTGTGGTAACGGATTAATAACACAATCCACCAACCCTTTCTCACCCATGGCTTTACTGCCGTTATAAGATGACCAAGGGATACAATATGCAGAACATCGACAACTTTAAAACTCGACATTAAAATCTATGCCAACACGTCTGACAGTCTTAGAGTAGTACGTCAATTTCTCTTCCATCATAGAGGACGCTCGAGTCCTGCATTGGGACGTATATAGGCTAAGAAGAAACAACGACGGCCACAAGCAATCAGTCTCAAAATTTTGAAAATAAAGTTGCTATTAAACTTTTTCACATAACAATAATAATCAATATTGCTCTTAAGAATAACAATAATAAGAACAGAAAGATTAAAGACGTCTTCGGTTTTTGTTCAGTTATCACAAGAGAGAAAATTTTGACACTAGAAGCGCTTTCCATCATAAATTACATTGAAATTATTAGTGCTAAAATAAGAGTCATGAAATCTAACACTGCATATAGCATCGTATACTTTAAGCTAACTAATTAACCACACCACACTATTTAACACTGCTAATTTAAGGTCCCTGATCATGTCAGGGGAACCGTATGCCCAAACAATTGAAACAATAATAATTATTGCCACAATAATAATTATCATAAATTAAATACCTTAATAACAACAAATCATAAACAACATAAAATTTTATATATAGAATCATTCTCTTTTTGTACTGGCAATGAATTGTATTAATTTTGTATAAAAATGTGGGTCAAAATTTAATATCTTATAGGGTAGATATAAATAAATTTCTGTAATAACAATGACATATTGGACGTAAGACACCTCAGTCCTCCCGTGACAATGATCACTGTATAGTGTTCGAAACGTCGGGAAATTATAAATCAAATACAAACGCGATAGAATCCGTAAAAGTAGTTTTATTTCAAACAATTGAAGTTTGGAAAAGAATAAAAAAAAACTG
Source organism: Lymantria monacha (assembly GCA_905163515.2). Taxonomy (NCBI): domain Eukaryota; kingdom Metazoa; phylum Arthropoda; class Insecta; order Lepidoptera; family Erebidae; genus Lymantria; species Lymantria monacha. Next base: position 13,647,673 of record LR991095.1, on the reverse strand, counting down.
CATATATACTGACTGAATAGATTTGGTCGCAGTGAATTTAGAAAAATGTAAGAGACGGGAGACGCTTTATCGCTGTTTGCGATAATATCATGCCTGGGGGGAGACTTAAATCAGTGTCCTGTGAACTAATAGATGTAGCAGTCGAGATTTAATTTGAACAGGACATCGAACCGGCTCCCGCTAATAGAACTGGGGTGTGATAATTGAATAGATTGAGTGTGTACTAAAATACTAAAATAAAATTCTAGAACGTAAATACAATCCCGCGTTAGATTATCAAAGTATTTTTAAAGATTTTGTTGGATATAATATCGCTAATTATTAAATTATCAATCAAAAATTACTTGTATATAATATATATATATATATATATATATATATATATACTGCAATTTTCATAAATTTAGATAAAAAGTATTTGTAAACATCTTCTCGTCCTCCTCTTTAGTTATAATATTGATGGTTTCCATGTCATCATAAGGCAGAAACTTGCCTCACTGGTTTTCAAAATACAGACTAACTCACACTCTATCCTAAAGACCACGGAAAAAGTACGTATCGCATATTCTACACATATTATAAAATTGTCAACAGGTCAATATTGGTAAATTACAGATTAAAAAAAAAACGAATATATGAATGAACCTTTATTAGAGCAACAGAAGCCTAAACATTGTCGTTTTGAATTTTTTGTCTCCCTTTGTTTGTGCTCGTATCACACATAAACTACTGCATAAAGTTGTATTCTACCTATATATACATAAATATCTTATGTCTTCTAATCAAAAAATAATAATTATGAAGGAATCAACTAAGTGGTTAACATAATATATAATAAACAACCGTGACCGGGTGTATTATTTTGAATCAGACCAGACAGTCCTAATTTCATTACATCACAGGGACGAATACAGTGGCTGCTACAGAAAAGAAATTACGTTATAGAAACACAAAAACATAATATAAACATCCATTATGATAATTGATTTTTATATACAAAATTCCATTTATCTTGGCGATATATCACAAAACCAGCCCAAGACAATTCGAACCCTAATAACAGTGAGTCAAGAAGATATCATTTGTCTAAAGATGTGTATTTCGATTTTATATACCTAATATAAACTAAACAATATTTTAGTTCTATAAAATACTTTTTAACCCTGTTGTGTGGTAGCAGCTATGAATACTAGCAGCCCTTACTTTGCTCGTGAATATCTTAAAATACGACTAAGACCTTTATATCGATCTGAACCAACTCCACCTGACGCCGTTTGGTCAACAATTACATTACCAAAAAGGATTCACGTCGGGCAGGCGGCCGGTTATAAAACTATTGTCAATAACTTTGCAACATGTACGATGGAAGAGGAACGGAATCGATTTTAAATAAAAAATGTACACAGATGGCATTACTGTAGGATGAAAAAAATCTTAAGCCAGTGTGGTTTTGTCGGAAGGAGGATCGAACCAGACAAATTGACTAATATGCATGAGATAAAGAAATTTTATTTTGCAATAGAAATAATTTATTATATTACGTAAATTTCGACAAAGCAGTACGTAAGATGTGTAACAATGTCAAGACTCCAACTCTAAGACAGATCACGAGGCGACATCGTGAGTCCGCTCCTCATCCAGTGGATAATTGAGCCTGTCCGGCTCCTGGCCTTGACAGCGCCGACAGTATTAAAGCGTACGATATAAGATGGAACTCCAATTCTGACGTAACAGTTACATACTCGCGTTCAAGGATCGCTTTGACTTCAGACTGTAAATGATGGATATTGACGTAAAAAGTATCATATTAACACAATTGAAACGAAAATTAGTGTACAAATTTATCACTTTAATAAACATTGGCAGATTTTTAGTTATGCCCTGAAGGCTTTTATACTGTAGGTACTAGCTGATCCAACTTCGTTTGCGTTAAATAAGATAGAAAGAGTCAAAGAGAAAGCAGCATGCAGCGCATGCAGGGAAGGGTCACGAAAGAATGAAATTTGCTCATTTTTGCAACAGTTTTAATTGCTGCTCCTCGCTTATTGGTCATAGCGTGATTTTATATAACATAGCCCTAGCCTTCCTCGACAAATAGGCAATCGAACACAATTTTTTTTTTCAATTCTACCGGCAGTTCTTGAGATTAGCGCGTTCAACCAAACAAACAAACTCTTCAGCTTTATAATATTGGTAGATTAACAAATAGTTTAATTTTAATCACGTAAAATCAACTTTTGCATTTTCTTGATTACCAAATGTTCAGTCACACGTCGCCTCATCCTTTCGGAGCGCTGAAATATCTGTGTGCTAACTGCACAAGTTATCGTATTACCCCTCACCGCCAATTGAGCAGGCCACTGGGATCGTTTCTGAAGATAATAACCACCCGCTGGAAAATCAACTTCTCCGTCATAGATTCGAAACAGATAAATTCGATGATAATAATATTTAGTTATAGCAGCTGATATTGATAAAAAAGATGACGCGTGGGTTTTCTGTATGTTTCACAATATTTGTGCACAAATTCTTCTACGGTCCGAAATATTATTTGTATATTGAAATATGAATAATTTTGTTCAAGACGAACATAATGTGAGGGTTAAATATTGGCTCGTTTTTTATATTAACATTTCCTTCGTATATCTTTCATCAGTATTTAGTTTGAGGAGTTTTCGTTTCTCATATGAATAATATTTATTCATTCCACGCCACACAAACCGAATACATAAGACGACAGATGCTCATTCAATAGTCCCTCAACTTTCTTTACTCTTCTATGCTTATAAGCCTCACTAGATTTTTATTATAAATAACACCACTAAACAATAAATTCTTCTATCAAAGTGGACTTTACAAAGATACATTTAACACAAACAAACAAGTATACGCCATAAATTAAATAACACAGGTTATAGTAATAACTTTTATGTTCATTGTATTTAACATCTGCAGACTATATCTATAACTTATAAGAAAAATCTCAATTGAACTAAATAACAATTCTAATCCTACAGGACCGTGAATATATCATTTTAAATGTCACATTGTATATGAGTACAAGTGGATCTATTCTTAGTATAGGAAGACCCTCTGTTAACCTTGATTTGTTTGTTAAGCAAGTGAGACTAGGGAGACGCAAGATTTAATAAAAAGGTGTGATAATAAAGCTGAGTACGTTTGGACGTTAAATATTAGTTATTTTAATAATAAAAAAATAAATAAGTAGTGACAAAGATCAAAAAGGGTATGCTGACGTGATGTGGACACTTAAAAGAGTGAGTGACGAGAGGTTGACGAAGTAAATATATAAAGCAAGCGTGAATGGAACGAATACAAGGGGAATACCACGTCATACTTTTCTGCACCAAATTGGAGATGTGTTGACGAGAGGTCTTATTAAGAGTATGCGTAATCGTAGAGCATGCATGAAGACTATTATAAGTGTGAATGAAACGATGGAAGTATACAAGGATCATGGTTAGTGGCAATCCGTAGTCTCTGCCTACCCCTCTGGGAAACAGGTAAGAGGCTATGTATGTATAATAATAAATTGACTTAGAGCAGATGATTTTGTTTGCCTACGTGGTACAAGTAAACCATTACGGAAGAAAGGTCCCTAGGTAACAAACAAAATACCACGTTACCATGGGATTAAAAATGACAAACTAACCGAGAGGTATTTTACTGGAAAAGCCTAAATAAATTTCTTTCGTAATATTTAAAGTTAACACTGAACAAACACAATTATACTATTACTTATACATAAGTTTATAGTATCGACATAACCTTACAAGATTGGGTGGTGATGTAACGTCATGTTATCCTATCTCGGACCGCTATCTGCCTTGTATCTTTAAAGTTGACAGTCGACGACTCGGTACGTACAGTATTTACAATAGATAAGCGTATTTACCGATTCACTTGTATGGAAATTTACCTGTACAAATACTTATGAAGTGGGTATTTTCACTTTTCACTCATCCGATGTGAAAAATCATCGTTTGAATTGGACGGACGAGCCGACCCGGTTTTGGCTGCAAGCAGCGTGGCCCTGTCACTTAATGAAGCGGATAGCAGACGGTGGCGCAGCTAAATACCTTGATCAGGCAAGTAGACCATAACTTCATAAAATACAAAAACAACATATTTATTCTACTTCATTCATTATGCTTCTTCTTTTCTTTATGTATTTAAAAGCGGATAAATAACAAACTAATATAACTAAGAAGTGAGACAGTTAATAATAGCATTTATTAATATTAAATATATCAATATTAAAGAGTAATAATGAAAATTTTGCGGCTTAACGCTGACTTTCAACAAAATAGAAAACAGACCAAACCAATTGTTATTTGTATTCATATTAGCACTTAATTCATCACCAAGGTTCAAGGTGATAAGCCTTACCGACGTCTGCTATTGGCCAAAACTTGAACAAAGAAAAATGGTACCATAATCTCGAACGCAGTTAGTGTTAAAAATTTCTCAGAAGATTACTGCCGCCACACTCTTGCTGATCGCACAGCCGAAGAATTTAAGGAACTATGATAAATTGTATTCTTAAATACAAACGAATGAAGATCACTTCATTAATCATCGTATAACAAACTACAAATGCCAACAAACGTTTGAGCAAATCTCCAAGAACATATAATAACATTTTAACAAGGTTTCATATAGATCTCTCAAAATTATGTGGCAAGCTGACCCTCATCAGGGCAACTGTCACTTAGAAATCCGTCGTGTCCATTATAACGTATGTGATAGAACATCAAGTTAAAGCTTCCACTTGTAGTGATGGATGCGTGATTCGATTAGTATTGAGTCAGAACTAGTGAATTGTGGCAGTTTCTATTTAATTGTCTCATCATCAATCCTCGAGATTATCCACAGTAAAAAATTATTGAAAAATAACCAATTATCTTTCTCGTATCGTGCTGTGTGGTAGCAGCTACTAATACTATCAACTTTTACTATGCTCGTGGATATTGTAAAAAAACGAGTAAGAGCTTTCTTCGACCTGGGTCAAATCCATCTATTGCTGTTTGATCAATAATTACATTCCCATGGAAGGTTGACGTCAGGCATAAAACTATTGCCAACAACTTTTGCAATATGTACGAGTACATAATATTATTTATTATACATTTATTCTTGTATTACTTGAGACTTTACAAACATATAATTAATAACAATTTGTGGATCATAAAAAGTATTATGTCGCATGGAAATCGAACCCACGACACTTGTCACGGTAGGTTGGTGTTTTTTAACGTTAAGCCATCTGAGCAGTTTCAATTGATTGTTTCTGACTCTGGTTGTAATTTCTGACCGCTTATTGTATCTACGTAAAGTTCAATATCTCTTTGCAGCGAATCGTTGTTTTTAAAAAATCTGTAATATTCTCGATGAACAGCTTAATCTTAGATACAATAATTATTTACAAGCAAAATAGTTATTACAACACGTAACATGATACACGGACGGTGTCTATTACTTATTGCGCAAACAAATACGTTCGGTACCCAATGACTTGTCTCTTTTAGATTAATATACGTAATACGAGCCAAAATAAGATAAAAACAGATCAATGTGTAACGAATGGTGACTGATCAAATTAGATAAAATAAGTTATTCTATACCATTTTTAATATCATAAGGGGCTGTGTGGTAGCGGCTACGTATGTTACCAACTCTTACTTTGCTCGTGGATGTCGAAATAGACGACTAAGAGCTTTATATCGACCTGGGCCTGGCTAAGAGCTTTATATCGACCTGGGCCTGGCTAAGAGCTTTATATCGACCTGGCCTAGGAGGGTGGGCATCAGGCAGGCGACCGGCCATAAAACCATTGTTGATATTTTTTGCAATATATACGAATATACATATAATGCGTCGAACCCAAGTAATTAGGATAAGAGTAATGATGATGTTTAATATTACAAGAGAAGAAAGGACCCGATCATGGGTTTTAACGTACATTTAAAGAGGCACTTTTAGATCTGAATCAACATCATCATTATCTCAGCTCATATATGTGTTCCATTGCTGAGCTCGAGTCTCCTCCATGGAAAGTGACCTACTACACCACGCTGGTGAGACGTGTTGGTGTAGAGTTTTATTTCGAGTTTGCCTTCCTTTGCATAGATGTTATATGCATATTTTATCCCTTAGTCGTCTTTTACGATCACCCACTGGTAAGGCGGTGTTGAATTGTATTCTTACTCCGTCACCACACGGAAGATCTGAATTCAGTTATATAAATTTGATTTCACCGCATATTGATTTTATACTGTCTATCATTGTGTTGAGTTTTCTACATTCACAATAATCAGTATAACAGTAATAGCCATCTGAAATTCTGCAGTTAACATCTAATTTCTAATACATATTTTTCAATTTTCATTTTCTTTATTTATTGTTGTGTGGTAGCGGCTACGAATAGGTACTATCAACCCTTCAGGCGGCCGGTCATAAAACTATTGTCAATAACTTTTACAATATATACTATGAAAGAAGAGTACATATTGTATCGACCCCAAGTAATTGGGATAAGAGTGGGAGAATGATGATTTTCTTTATTTAAAAAACAACGCTCCGCACACTATGGAAGTAATCCTTGTATTGCGGGTGACTTAACAAACATATAATTAACGGAGACAAATTATACGCAACCTCAAGACAACAATTTGTGGATTATGCAACCCATAAATTGTCCTTAGAACAGGGTACCGCTTTCCTCTTTATAAAAAAAAAACAAATCATCATTCATCATTCTCCTACTCTTATCCCAATTAGGTACTTGGGGTCGATACAATATGTACTCCTTTTTCATAGTAGATACATATTGTAAAACTTATTGGCAATAGTTTTATGACCGGCCACCCGACAGACGTCAACCCTCCTTGGGAATGTAATTGTTGATTAAACGGCATCAGATGGAATTGGCCCAGGTCGTTATAAGGCTCTTAGTCGTCTTTTACGACATCCACGAGCAAAGTAAGGGCTGGTAGAATTCTTAACGGCTACACACACAGAAATATATTAAAAAATAAAAACACAAATATAAATAATAAAACGAAAGCATCTATGCGTTGACTATCAAACATTGCAATAAGTGGTCAAACCATTTAAGATATTTTCCTATTTTCTCTAAACATACAATGTGTATATGTTTACAATGTAGGTTTATTTTAACCCCTGGAAACAGTAAACACTTACGCCGGACAAGTTTTTGATAAACGGTACTATTCTATCGGCTATAAAGAAACAATATTGCGGCAAACATTCTGCTAACATTGTTTCCCCTCTTATCTAAATTATTTCTGTAGATACAGATACATTCACTTGCTTTCTTTTCTAGGAGCTATGTTTTCAAACACTGGCATTTTTTTAACGAACTGCAATAGGACTGGACTACACACAACACATTAGTATTAGGATCACACTGTTGACAGTTCTCTATCTACAGCCGCGGGCCGGTCCGTCCGGGGTAGTACCACACTCTCGCAGAAGATCGACGTCTGAGTATTGACAATATCCTATTGCGCTTCGTTCGGTGAACGAGGGAGCCCGGAAGGCCAACTGGGTGGGTTTGGAGTATGTATTGGTAGGCAGCGGTCGGTATTGCAAAGGTCTATGACACTTACCATTAGGTGTGTTGCTTGCTCGTTTGCCACCGAAAGCAATAAAAAAATAAAAAGAAAACATTTGCATTGCTCTGCAGTCAAGTGACTTTAATTTGTTGATAAAAAATATATTATACATATATATAGAAATTTATAAAAAGAGAGCGTAGCATGTCTTCGTGCTCTAAAATATATGTGAAAAAAGAAAACATACTATAAGTATTTGGCTTAATTTTACGACCTGTTTACCTAAAGGTAAACTACATTTCCTAGCACTAAAATCATTGACTACGGGGGATAGGTCTTCAGGACTCAGTTATGATTTACGACATCCAGCGAGCGAGTTAAGAGTTGTTAATTTTCGTAATAGATAACAGACGGTACAAGGAAAACATATTTACAGAAGCATATTAATTCGATAACAACTAATAAGGGATAAAATTAAAAATCATTAAGTTCCCAATTAGAAAATCTTACACCGGAAACCAAATAATGTCGTTAGACACTTATCTAACGATTAGTCAACACGATAATCAATCAATTTGTTATGACACAAGTTCAATAACGTCAAAGTACACTAGGTATCATATCTTGAGCAACGGGAATACGGCTCTTGACAAAACTTCTTGTGATACAAATTTAATAAAATAAATCGATATAAATCTCTGTAATAAAGATGACCTTATCGGACCTGAGACAGCTTAGTCCTCCCGTGACCATAAGACGGTGTATTCGAACGTCGGCAAATTAAAAATCAAATACAAACGCGATAGAATTAGTAAAAGTCGTTTTATTTCCAATGTTTAATACTCGCGTAAACATAAGATATCATTAAATTTAATGACGTCAAAATATACTAGTTGTCATGTCTTGAGCAACGCGAATAGCTTTTGATAATACTTCTTGCAATAGGAGAGTGGATTACTGTGAAAAATTTATATAAAATATTATATATATAGTAACTAATATTTTGCACAGACTACAAAAAAGTAAGAAATTTCTGAATATTTTCTTTTTTTTTGTGTCTTTTAGCTGTTAGCCGCAGATGGCTGTCACAGCTTAACCCGGACTAGAATACGACAGAACCTTATTTTATATATGTTCACCAATTACTCGAAGCCGTCTGGACCAATTTTGAAAATTCGTATTTTTTTGTTTGATAGGGTATACTTTCCTGATGGCCACAATGTCATTAGGTCAGCAACTGCTGATGAAGTCCTGGAAAAATTGTGTTGTCTTCAAATTACATATAGACACTTGAAACGATATAGATATTGTCCCTACAATCTACCACCTACTCTAACCTTCGTACTTATTTGATATAGTGTGGTACAATTAATAAAAAGCAAAAAATAATACGATTTCCTACTCAAACCTATAAATTAAATTGATTTTACAATTCCTTTCTTATTTTCTAATAACCTTTTAAAGTTGGTACCTTATGTTGAAGTACGTATAATAAGATTGTAGCAGTTGTTTGGTACTTTGTTAATTTAGCATTTAATTAATATTCCCGTGGGTAGCCACTTAGGTAGTATATAGGTGGCGTCAAAAAAAATACTCATTCACCCGGAGTCGTTCTTCTTCCCTTTGATTTCCACATTTCTATTCAACATTCAAATTGAAAAGATTTTAAGATATCGTTAGTGGCATTGGTTATGCGATAACAATCTTTGAATTTTGAATTTCAAAGCAGAATCATTACATTAATTTTATTTTATAAAGAAACATTCAACAACATTCAATTTAGTAACTATAAGATAAATTTCCTACGTTGGTTGTATAAGTTTGTTAGGCTCCCATGGGTAAAAAAAAAATATGAAAGTATTTCTTGAACCTGAGCGTACAGAATACCTTTTTTTTTTAGACAAAAATAAATAAAACATCTTTTCGATATAGGATATATATATGAATAAGAGGGTTCTTCTGTAATAAAGATGATAATATATATATATATATATATATATATATAATATATGATATATTTCTTTCTTCTCGATCGCATTCGTAACGACGACGTAAGAGAGCGAGTAGGTATGAAAGAGAGTATTGGTGTAAAGATGCGAAAGGGAACGCTCCAATGGTTCGGACATGTGGAAAGAATGCCGAACGAACGTCTGGTTAAGATATACAATGCGAAAGTGAAAGGATGTAGGTACCGGGGGAGACCGAGACTAACCTACCTAGACCAGATCGGTTGGATCTGAAGGAATGTAGAGTCAAGAGTCTCCGAAACCGGCGAGCGTGTATGAAGAGAATTATAAATGTTGTAGAAGCGAGTGAAGTATGCAAGGATAGAGTTCTCTGGCACTCTGTTCTCTCTGCCTACCCTGCAAGGGACATGGCGTGATGGTATGTATGTATATGAATAAGATTATTACTCCATTTTATATTTTCCTCAACAATCAAGGCCTACATTATCTTCAATATAGTTTTAAATATATTACCAACAGCAAAAAAGAAAACAAAATGGTAATCGTATTTTGTAACCTGACTGCACTATGGCGTAACGGTTAAGATTATGACCTACCGTGCCAAGTGTGTATGGTTTCGATTCGGATGCAGTACATTTTGTGCAATCATAAGTTGCCGTTCTGAAACTAGCAACATGCGTACGCCAATTATATGCTTGTAAATTCCCCCGCAATATAAGAATCATTTCCCTAGAGCTAGGTGTCTTTTTATCTTAAAAAAAGAAAACTTTATCAAGCAAACAGTATAAAATTATTTACCCCGCATCCATTTAGAAAATTCTGATATGAAATTAATGCCAAACTATTAATTTATGACCAATATTCAGCGACAAAGTGGTTCTGGATTAGGGATACAATGTACCGCCATCTTTTACTTCTTGTGGAAATCATAAAAACTAATTAAAAAAAGGCAACAAATAGAAGAAATTTTTCTCTTCCTCGATCTTCGATGCTCTTTTTTTTTGTACATGGAAAGGCTGGATTCAGCCTCATTAACCCCACGTGTTACCGTCCCATGGCCTTTTTGTTAATCATAATAGTAATATGGATTTCCTGTTTAACGACAGAGTAAGAATACAATTCATCGTAATCTGTCGCAGAAGACGGCTAAGAAATATAGTAGGCAAACATCTATGCAAGGGAAGGATAACTCGAGATAGAACCCTATAACAACCCGTCTGACCAACGCGGTCTAGTATGGCAATTTCCCTCAAACTTTGGAGGGAGCCCGAGCCCAGCAGTGGGACGTATATTAATTAGCTGAGATGATGAATATGGATAAAAATGATTACACTTAGATTAGTCAATATATAGATTAAGTAAATTGTTATAGTTATTACGACATTGTCACCTTGACACGATCGCTACGATGCCACTCCCGCGCAATCATCCAATTGGCGGGAAACCGGACAACATGGCCGTCTGAGACGTCAACTGGTGCTGTTACGTTTTGTAATATATTCAGCACTTTACCACAATTTAGAATACAATTATACTATCTTATCGAATATAGAAGATTGTCCATCATTAATTTAGAAACTTAAAAAATATTTTACAAAGTATAGAAAAAGATTTAGGTTCATTCAACCATAATTTCAAAATTAATTACCGTGAAAAATTGATATTAATCATTTCAAATTACTAGCAAAATAATAATTACGGCAGCTGGTGAATGTCCAAACAGACGGGTACTGTCCGCCACCCACATTAGAATAGGGTAGGGTAAGTAGTGAGGGGCCTGAAATGTATTGAGGACACGTCCCCTGATTCGGACGGATTCGGGGATTCGGATACTCTGAGTCGTGGTAAACACCGTCAAGTAGGGCTCTTGAATTGAATACACAAAAAAAATACCAAAAAATGTTGTTGCTCTTCTAAAATTCTATTGAATTTAATTTTTAGGCTTCAATTGTTGTTCAAAAGACTGACAAACTCAGTAATAATTAATTTACAGGCGAATTTCTCGCACTAATTCTCACAAAGCCTAAATAAGTCTATAGCGAAAATTGAAGAAATTATTTCAGGAAAGTTTAATAGGTTCAGTTTTTTTAGATAACTCTCAGAAAGTATTCGGTTAAAGAAGGCAGTTACAAATTTTATGTATTTAATTTTAACCATTTATTTATTTATAAAACACACCACCTTGCACTGATGAAATAATCCTTGTATTGCGGGGGACTTTACAATCATGCAATTAACACAGATAAATTACACACATACTCAGAGTAACACTTTGTGGATCGCACTAAAATAATGTTCTGCGTAGAATCGAACCGACAGCACTGGCACGGATGGTCGGTATCTTAACCACTTCACCATCTGTGCAGCCAAGTATTTAACCATTATATATTGATTTAAAGTATTTATTATAAATATTCTTGTTACATTTGTAGTAACAAAATACAAACCCCAAGGTAAACAAACGAAAACACAGCAGAGCTAAAAGTATCTGTAAACTTGTAAGATAAGAAAGGATACCGGTAAACATTAGTATCGCAAAACAATCAATATCTTATTTGAACGTAGCCCACCCAGATAAAGTAAATCAATAATACAGGGTTAAATGAACCGACGCTACCTGCAGCGCCATCTATTATGCAGTAGTTGAACTTCGTAGTTGCGACGTTTTATTTCGTAGGTTATGGTTTTGTACAAGAGTTAAACTTTATAGACTACTTCCGTTACGTTAATAAAAGAAACCAGTTTTTATTTGACGACGAAATATGTATAATAATAATAATAATAATAATAAACGAATGCAATAATACGTATTTTTTAAAATCTACGTGTTAATATTCTTCAACTTAATGAAAATGTATGAATATAGATTCAAAATATATTGTGACAAATCGCACCATGCTTCAATATTGTTAATAAAATTTTGCGCAGTTAGCATACTATTGCGATGATGAGATTCGTTCGAGGTAAAACCACATCATATTATATTGGTTGGTTTAAAACTTTTACAAGATAATAGCTTTGGAGAAAGTAGGTACTTATGTAGAAATTTTCTGAATACAAGAAGCGTATTTTTATTCAACTATTATCTACTTCACAATATCCATTATATGATTTTTAAACAATAGAGAGAAGTTATGGATATATTTTCGTATTCATTCGGTGATAATAGTACTCCGCGAGGACAAGACTATCTTCTGTAACCTGGCATATTATCACTTTACACCTGAACGAGTTGTCGAAAGCCATTGCTTGACTTTGCTAAAATAATAAATAACTACATAGCATTTTAATTGCTGTGTGATAACGGAGTAAGAATACAATTCACCATCCCCTATCTTACCCGTGGATGCCGTAAAAGCCAACCAAGGAAGATAATATGGACACAATATCTGTGTAAGAGAAAGTAAACTAAAAATAAAACTATATGCCAACTCCTCTGACCACCATGGTACACTTGCCTTCCTATTGTGTAAGAGGCTCGAGCCTAGTAAGAGGTCTATGGACTGAAATGGAGATGATATTGTATTAATAATTTATTTATTACTTTTTTCTACATCTTTGAATTTTATTGTATAATTTAATACGGCTCACGCTGTTAATCAGCACACCAATTCTAAGTTTTTTTTTTAAATTTAACATGTTAAAAGCATCAATTAATTATCTTATCTGGGAGTAAAAAACAATAATATACCATTTATAACATATTTGAACATCGAGTGGCAATTTAAAGTAGCAAAAAGAAGTTTTGCCACTCCTCGCTAGATGGCGTGAGTAAACCGTCGAGGGGAAAATAAACTAACAATGAATACAGTTATGTATGCCCAAAATAGAGGAAAGCTTTTAAGAACCACTTGAATATGCATGAGAATCATAAAAAAAGATGCCATTCTTTCATGGTTTGCACATAACAGTTAGCTAAAATTATCGTAATATGTAATGAGGTCTTTATTTTATTAACTATACATTATAACAATACACAATGGAAGCGAGGGTGGGTAATTGCATCCTTTTTTTTTTTTTTTTTTTTTTTTCGCAAGGTGGGACCATGGATGTGGTCGCGCCCCGGCAAATCGGCCCGGGGCGCCGGAAGAGGCGGTGCGCAACCCCATGGACCCACCCTGCAAACACCTCTCTTCGCTGTGCGAGCGGACCACCGGTACCCAATCTTTGTCTTCGGTGGCTGGGTAATTGCATCCTAGGACCTGATCGTACCGGAAAGGGTGAGTGTGGCACCCAAGTCAAAGATAAAAGGCTGGTGAACACCCCTAAAGTCGGAGAGGACGTACATTTTTTTATGGCGGTTCCATATGATAGAAGTCACTTACATAACCAGATAGCACGGTTGTATAACGGCAACTCCACAAATTGGCCGTAGTTTAACAACACGGCACAAATCAAAACAAGAAAATAAGAAAGTTTCGCTACAATTAACCCTTACCTTTGCCTTACTTATATGGGTTTTATATTATGTATAAAAATAACCAGGAAAATAAAAACCATACATTCACACACCAGGAGCAGAATGTACTCTTCTAGAAAACTTTAACTGTTATTGTCAATCCGCCTACCAAGCATCACCATAGTAGCATTATCCTCATTTGGTTGGAGCTTATTTCCAAAGGTGGAAAGACTGATAAATATATCGATAGTTGAAAATATATAACAACTTATCATTATCCCTACTTTTATCCCAATTCCTATCTAACGCAAGATGTCTCTTCCATCGTACACATTGCAAAGTTATTGGCAATAGTTCTATGATCGAGCGCCTGACATCAGCAATCCTTGCGAATGTAATTGTCGTTCAGACGTCATCAAATACAATTGGCCTAGGTCAATGTATAAGCACTTACTAGAATTTTACGACAAGCCAACAACAAGACACAAATGTAAGGGTTGATAGTATCCGTTCCCGCCACCACACAGCATTCATTAAGTACTAGTATATAAATACTAAACTCTCGCCGCAAATTTACCCTAACATGGCTCAGTTAACCCTAAATAATTAATCGTTTCTTACATAACAAATACTGCTGCATCCCGTTTGGGCTCACACGGTCCCCGTCATTTTCCTCGATCCGCCCGGGAGACTTGGCACTGAGACGTCAATTAACCCTCTCAGGGTACAAGTTACCCATTCCATTATATATAAAGGCGAGACTAAAAGCCTTCTACAGTCGCCTCACATAATAATATGTTGAATAATGCTACATGTTGAATGTATATAAATAGTAAATTAATATTAAAGGATTTGCATACAAGATCAAGTTATTTAGACTTTTTATTTTAGACTATATAGAGATATTCATTGATAAAGTAGCAGTCGTGGTTGCTTTGTTAGCATTTATTGAGGCATTCCGTTGATTGTCTCCGAAATTCTTCATCAGATTTCAAGAATTTTAAATGTTACGATGGGGTTATGAATATAAAAAAAAATAACAACATAAACAAAAATTTATCCAAATTTAACATTTTTAAAGTCGGTGATAAATAAGTAATACTTATAGTAAAAAGAAGGAAGTTATAATTTTTGTGTGATAACGAAGTAAGAATACAATTGACCAAACCTTCCTTTCTATAAGTTATCAACGAATAAACACTGTAAGCAGATAATAGCACTGCAAGGATACTCCTTAGATAACCTTACCAGCCTATCTAACCAACTTAGTAGGTCAATTTCCCTGCCATTTCTTGGGCAAAACGACACTCTATTGACGGAAAAAGAAAAAGAAATAAAATCTAAATCATCCTGCTCTTATCAATGAATCTCATTGAGTCCTAGAATGATTTTTGTCAATCGTTTCTTTCGATATGTATTAAGGATAGCTAATAAATAACGTATTAATAAAAATGTACTTTGTTTTTTTTTTCAATTATGGAGGATAACCATTCATTTGTCCATGTTCTGGGATAGGTTGATGATAATAATTTATGAACACAGACATATTTTCAGAAAGGAAAATCTATTAGCTTATTTACGATCTGTATACATACATATATAATTATATTTATACATACCTATATATCCTTATCACCTGCAATATACGCGTACGATATTACCTATTCAAGTATAATATAGGTAATCAAAGCGTTAATATAAGAATAACATAGCGGACTGAACGAATGAAATTCACGAGGCAAGCAGTTTCTATTTTACACTCCACACTTGACCATTATAAAAGAATTATGCGTATTATAAAAAAAAAAACTGCATGGTGACGTGAGAGTAAGAATATAAATTCAGGAAAATGCTAATCTTTATAAATAAATGAAATTGTATTTTGCATGTTTTGTTAGTAAATAGCTCCAGTGTTGTACACTTCGAATCAGGACAAAGTATTTTATTTTCATTATGTTATATAAAAAAATATGACTGTACCAGTCCCACGAGCGACACCTGATCCCCAGTTAACTACTAGTCTATTAAAGTTTGGTGGGTTAATAATAAAGTCGATAACAAATTAATATTATTTTCTTGTTTATAACCAAAACAAATTAAATTACATTGAAAAGGCTGTATAAAATATTATTTTTATTCTCTGAAGCACTCACGAAATTATATCTTAATTGATAGGTCAAGTGTGTATTTGTATTTCGTGATATTTTACAAAGATTTCTTTAGTGTTGCCAATATTTCTGTCACAGTATCTACATACATACATATCATCACGCCATATCCCTTGCAGGGTAGGCAGAGAGAACAGATTGCCAGAGAACTCTATCCTTGCAAACTTCACTCGCTTTCTCAACATTCATAATTCTCTTCATACACGCTCGCCGGTTTTGGAGACTCTTGACTCCACCTTCCTCCAGTACATGACCAAACTGGTCTAGGTAGGTTAGTCTCGGTCTCCCCCGGTACCTACATCCTCCATCCATATCTATCTATTTTAAATAATAAGGAAGGAACACGAATAAGATATTTTCCTGCTATGATTTGCTTGTTGGAACGAGGATTAAGACTAGTTATTATTAAGTTATACTACAATATTGATTGATAAATAGAAATGCCCATGGTCAACCAAAACAGCTGGCTGATTAACAATTCCGGTGTGACGTAAGAATATGATTGTAGCCATTTCTAATTTGTCAATGGAGTCTAAAAAACGGTTTCATTAGGAAAATAGCAGTTCTCTTCTGGTAAAAGTAAAAAACCTCTCTCTACGTTCGCCAACACAAGCGTGTCGATTAAATGATTATATACCTCAGTTTGTCAAGACGAGAAGTTTACATCCAAAAGTGGAGGACAGATGGCTGAATGATGATGACGATGATTGACAAAAACAAAATAAAAAAAATAAAACCGTTGTGTCAAATAGAATAGATTCAAAAGATGCGGCCGCGTCGCCGCGCAGTGACGTCACCGCGGAAGCTAAGGACGTGCCGCATCGCTCAGGTGACTAACCTTACTATTGTCATGTGGGCAGGAATCGAGTGATTACATGCGTACAACGAGACGCTATATTTGAAACGTTTACCGGTATTGGCATCGAATGGACATCAACGGTTGGCCGCATAAAAATAACTCTAGCAAAAGAATATATATAAAAAAAAGAAAATGCGACGTGACGCTTGAGATTTGCAAAACATTAAGAAAAAGCTTTATTTCTATTTTCTTTAAGTATGAGTGATTGACGGTGTTAAACAAAGAACCAATAAGAAAGCTTTAGTGTACACAATTATCGCACACTAAAGAGTGGATTTGTTGTTTTTTTTCTTCTAAAATTATATAAACTGTAAACACATTTTAGCAGCATGTACAAATTAATGTTACTCTGAGGAGTAATATTGATTACACATATTTTTAAATAGGTTCTAATTCTACTAAACATTCCCACCAATAAAACGCTTGTGATCCTGGATACACAATGTTCTCTTATAACACCGAGGTTTGATCGTCACGGGGTCCAGGTAACGCTTTTAAATGTATTATGACCGGCACAAAATGTTATGGCAAATGTTGAAATAATTCCAGTTCACCTCCATACAAAGCGGTAGACGTGAAGCAAAATTCACTAATCAGCCATACGATAGAGCTTAGCGGGACATATATCTGAGTGAACCTTAAGACTAAATGCAATAGTAGGTACGGCAGAAACGTCTGAAAGCACGGAAGTTTTTTCAAGTTAATACAAGCTCCGTACTGCAGATGTGATTTGCAAACTCTTTAACATAAGTTCAACACAATTGAATACGCATTCAATTTCCATGCAGGATAATACTTTATGCGATCCACAAATCGTTGTTCTGAGTCTGGGTCTAATCTGTTTCCATTAATTGTATGTCAGTAAAATCCCTCGCAATGTTAGTATTATTACCTTCATCATCATCAACATTATATGTCCCGCTGTTATGCTCGAGCCTCCTCCGTAATGGGAGGGAAATTGACCTACTATACCACGCTGGTCAGACGTGTTGGTATAAGGTTTCGTTTCGAGTTTTCCGTCTCTCGCATAGACATATTATTTCCTAGTGATGAATATTATTTCCTTAGTGCAGGATATGTTAAATAAAAATCTAGATATATTATTCTAATCAATGTATCAAAAATATATATATATATACAATATATGTATGTTGAGATCTTAGTCACAACACAGTATATTTGACACAATAATTACGGTGCGTTTATAAATAAATCTTTAGCAATGTCGTACGTACACATCTAGTATTAGTTACTGTTACGTTTCGATGGTCACTTCGTACACGTAATATAAAATCATGTTTACAAACTCTAAAGATATGACTCAGATAACAAGTTCGATAGTTCTCTCATACTAATTCCAATTCGATCACTTAATATTTATAAAATGTTATAACTTACGATGAAGTGACTTAGTATTTTAATCATATATTTTGGACGAATCAGATGGACTGAAGATTTGGTGAAGGTTGCTGGGAGTCGTTGGATGCGGGCGGCACAGGACCACACTTGACCGACGAAGGCAATGTCCAGCATTTGATGGTAAAAGGTTGAATGTTGATAATGATGTTTTATATTTTGTTTACATGTCTTTTAGCCTATTAGTAATGTTTCAATCAGCTCGTCACTCAATCACTTATCAGACTAACAATAATTTGGTCAAACTAAGCAAATACTGTAACTGGTAATTTCTATAAAGTGATTGAAGGTTTTAGAGCAACGATGTGAGCGCAAAATCGTCACTCGTCGTAGCTAATATATTCGTGCGTATACTACAGGGATGCTTAAAACTCCAAAAAAAACAATAACAACAGAGCGAGGAGGAGCATTCAATAAAAATCCTGAGGCGTATAAGCGTACATGTGTATGAGAAACAATAGAACTTTACTACATCTGTTAATTAAAAAAATAATGATGAGAAGAACCCCACAACATCTAGCTAGCTCATAATACAAAACTTTCAGTAATGTTTAACCTTGACAAATTTCAAATAACTACAAAGTGCGCCAGAGCCGTTAATGTAAAACTTCGTATAGCAAGAACTTGTATAAAGTTTCAGTACATTGTTCGTGATGGTACTGGTTGAAGAAGCCACACAGCGTCTGTAACGTTGCTAACAAGCCTTCAAACTCAAGTTTGTTTTAAGGTACTTAATTCTATATTATGCAATATACAAGTAACGCGTTTTAATTCAAAATGAAAGACGATTCGGTTACGATATAAATATTATCCCAGTTAGCAGGTCTACCTCACGAGAATATGAACATTTCCTCACACAGGGAAAGCAGTAATTAACGCTTCTATAATGGTCTAATCTGCGAGCGATCAAATAGTTCGCCTTTGTCCATTAATAACTGCAAGTAAGATATACATGCCTTGCCTTTCACAATTACTGATAAAGAATAGAACATAATTATGCTTTTCCTCTCATCCAAGTGATGATAAAGTATGTATTAAATATCGTTATACATTTGAATTCGTTACTAGAATAACTATCAGAGCTGCAAAGAATAATTATAAAAAAAATACCTAGTAAATACAATAAGGCAATTAAACTTTTTATTTACATACACCAAAATAAATTTGTGAATGAGTATATTTTGTAAAGACGACGCAAAACCAAAACGGCGCACTAACTTACAAGGAAACGTTAAAACGTTTCAAAGAGTTAATTAACGTATATAATTAAGAGATAAAATAACACATCGGCTGTTAATTATGAATCAGTAACGATACAACTTAGCGCATATTTTTATACTATATAGTATAAAAATATGATTAAATCGTAACAGCAGCCATTAAGACCCGAGCTTGCTAGTGTTAAGTGTCCCGTATAATTAGGTATTTGGTTACTAAAACAACCTATAAAATTATTACTAATATTTTTATAAGGCATGCACATGCAAGACGTTTAACACAAAATGTGCAATATTAATTAAATAATACACAAAGAAGCTACAAGCTTTTGAATTTATTAAGGATATTTTTGTTTATGATAAACGGGTATTAGTATGGAGATTACAACATTGCAAAAATAAATAGGTTATTATTTTATATTTTTAAATGGAGATTAAAAACTAAATATCATCATTCATCATCATCATCTCAGCTCATATATGTCCCACTGCTGAGCTCGAGCCTCCACTATAATAGGAGGAAAATTGACCTACTATACCAAGCTGGTCAGACACGTTGGTATACGTTTTCGTTTCAAGGTTTCCATCTCTTGCATAGATGTTATATGCGTTTTATATCCCTTAGTCGTCTCTTACGATCATCCACGGATAAGATAGGGTGTAGTGAATTGTATTCTTACTCCATCATCACACGGAAAAATATCATCATTATCCTTCTCTTATCCCTTGGAGTTGATGTAATATCTACTCTTCCATCGTACATATTGCAAAAGTTATTGGTAATAGTTATTTGACCGACCGCTTGCCTGACGTCGTTACTTGGGAATTTAATTACTGACCTGATGGCCTCAAGTGGAATTGGCCCAGATCTATATAAAGCTCTTAATCACCATTTACAATATCTACGAGCGAAGTAAGGGTTGGTAGTATTCGTAGCCGCTACCACACAGCAAAAAACTAAAAACTGAGTTATATAGGTATACTGACACGCGAAGGCTTTATCCTGACGACGCCAATTTTATCTTAACAAATAATAAACACCTACAGAGGCTTGCTTAATAATGCAAATGAAGTTTAAAAAAACGAGGCTCGCTAGAAAATTAAACGTTTCAGCTACAGAGAGTAGAACAAATACAATATGTTGTGGTTTGTAATAACACAGCACACGTCAAGTTGTAATACCTATAGCAAATACCGATTAGTTCGAAATCCTCAACAGCTGCAATAGCAAAAGCGAGACACGCTTTTAATTAGAACAGACAACCTAATCTCATAGTTATTAAATAATAATAAATTCTGATACATACGCGAGTGTTATTTATTATAATTGAAATATCATTATGAATTTTATTATTTAAAACGTGTTTAAACTAGATGGACCGTGATAATAAATGTAATAAATATCTAAAACGTTGGGCAAATAGAATCAGATTAAAACCTGATAAAAGGCGGAAAATACTTTTATTTTATTAAATCAATAATTGGTAACATAATCAACATAGAGGAAAAACTATCTGCGTTTTTCATTTAAACAATTATAATTAATTGTGCAAAGAATAACTAATTGACACAGATCGCCACAAAGAAAGGTCCTAACCAGATAATCTCATGTTCAGAATGGTAGATCAGTCAAATTACTCCAGAATTGTAATCAAGCAATAGTTTATTAAAAAAGAAAACAATTCCGACAACGAGTACACGCGTCCGGAAGATCATGACATTGGCTGGCTCGGCATTCAAGACATCACCACGGATTGGCAGTGTGCCACACAAGCTCGGCCGGCTCACTCGTAAAGCGGTTTATATAGCCAGTTGATGTACAATGCGACAAGCCAAGATTTGATGCTGACGTTTATGTGACTTTACTATCGCATGGTATCACATATAAGGATAATTTTATAGAGGCGCGTAATACCCCAGTGACTTACAACCCGCCGCATATATACGGGAACTGGAAATGGGAGATACGTATATTACTTTCGTATAGAAAGTGCTGATAACACTGTCGCGATTTACTGAAGGCAGTCCGTTATGTACCAATAAAAGCGGAAACCACATTTACCATATAGTGACGAATTAAGAATAAAGTACCGCCACCAATTTTGGAGTCGAAAAACCGACTGAGAAATAAACTATCCGAAATAAAATAAAATTGAACGCGACAATTATAGTTAAATAAGTTTTATTTCAAATGTGCACTTCTGTTTAGTCTTTTTTCTAAGATATATTTGTATTAGCTTCAAGCTTAACGCTGAACTGAATAAACTGATCAGAACATGTAAATTTAAATAGAAAATATTTAGTAAACATATGTCACTATATTTCATACAAATCGATGTTTTTGATGATTGAGGATACATTGAAGTGTAATCATGAAAGTGATTTAGTAACTATTCACCTATTACCAATCAAAATACAGTTTTTAAGATCATCATAATCCTATTGACGTCTAATATTGGACGTAGTCGTCCATGCAAGAGGAGGGAATGCCATAATGGACACGCTTTCCAGGCGCTTTTGCGATTGCAGTTTGTATTCAAAGTTTCCCAGGAAAGTATTTTTTTATAGGACTAAAGCAATCACAACAGCCAGGATCCACAATGGTCTCCGTAAAAGACACCGAGGCTTGACTTTCAGGAAGTCCTTTTAATTATCTTGGAACACGCAACAAATTTAATTAGAAAAGAAAAATAGGAAAGTGTATTGTTAACTATTATTCTGGTGATCCCTAATCAGATTCTTACAATACCTATGGGATAGTAATTAATATCCATTGTATTTAATATGTTACCCCACGAGAAGAATTTTAAATTAATCAAAGTTAATTTAATTTCGATTTTATACATGCAATAAAATATTAACATAAAATACTTTAAGGTAATAAGTTATTATCAGAACGTATAAATTGGAACTAAAGTGAAGCTTCGTTACTCATTGCAATGCAGATTAAAGGGCAGCGTTCCCTTTAAAGTTAATTAAATAGGATATTACTAATGCAAACGCTGACTTTCATCTTATATCATTTGCAAGTCAACTTCACTACGACATGAAAGTTTGTGAGGATTTCCAATATAGACAATTATATATTGCGAAAGTGGAAGGATGTAGGTACCGGGGGAGACCGAGACTAACCTACCTAGACCAAATTGGTCACGTACTGAAGGAAGGTGGAGTCAAGAGTCTCCGAAACCGGCGAGCGTGTATGAAGAGAATTATGAATGTTGAGGAAGCGAGTGAAGTATGCAAGGATAAAGTTCTCTGGCACTCTGTTCTCTCTGCCTTCCCTGAGTTTTAGGTACATTTTTAGTGAAGAAACTATCTAGTGATTCCGACTGGGGTAAATACAATTTTCAGTCTACTTGTTACAGAGTGGCTAACTAATGTTGCACAAAATAGTCTTTGGTCTTGCGAGAAATGCGAGACCAAGACTGAGCCTGCAAAGACTTGCTTCTTGCAGTTAAATCAAATGAGACTTGAGAAATCCAATCATGGACCTATCGACGTCCAATGTTGTACTTACTCCCCGAAGAGTGATAATACCATAATCGCCATGAATTGGTAATGATAAGTTTCTCAGAGGAGTATTGCTCTCAATTTTCCTAGTAATCTCCCAGCCGATTTGCTCCTAGGAATGGTGACGCTTTGTATTCTTATACCATGACCATGAGCATTCTCCTAATCTTATCCCAATTACTTGGGGTCGATACAATATCCACTCTTTTTCCATAGTACATATTGTAAAAGTTATCAGCAATAGTTTTATGACCGGCCGCCCGCCAGACGTCAATCCTCCTTGAGAATGTAATTGTTGACCAAACGGCATCAGATGGAGTTGGCCCAGGTCGTTCGTTATAAAGTACTTAGTCGTCTTTTACGACATCCACGAGCATAGTAAGGGTTGGTAGTATTCGTAGCCGCTACCACACAGTATATCTTCATTCTTAACCCATGACCATTAGAAATATATCTACGTGGGTAATATTATAATATAAATAAAATATAATACTAACATTTTCTATAGAAATTTTGATTATAATAGAACAAAAACGCGTAAGAATGTACTCGATAAGTATAGGACAATGGTATTCGTGAATGTCTTCAGTGCAGACAATTCAGCTTTTAATAATTCGACGTGAATATGTCAATATCAACGTAATATAGGTACGAATCTCGTTATAGTATAGGGGAGGATATGTGAGAATATTGAACAGATTTAACACGTGTCTGTGAAAAATAACTCGTTGATATCACAATATTTCTCGAAACTAACATTTTGTTACTTTTGTAATATTTAGAAGTATTCACCTCGATACATCCATCAGTACGACGATGTTTACTGAAGGACGAGCCTTCGAAAGAGTCATCTCAGCTCACATACGTACCTGCTCGCCCCTTATCCACAATATGAAGAATATTAGGAGCCGTTCATAGATTACGTAAGAGATTTTGAAGAATGATTTCGCTCTCTCCCTCCCTACCATAAGACATCATAAGATTGCAACTACTCCCCCCTGCCCCTTAATAAGAATTTTTGTAAGAAAAGGCCCTATTGATCAAATATAACTCCGTTTATTCTAAAAATATCTTTTATTACAATCTTCTTACTACAAGTTGGTATCATTAACTCACTGCATTAGCATTAATCTTATTAATCCATTACAGTTTTGACTAAAATTAGTAATTTTCAATTTAATAACTTACGTAATGTCAGGTTTACTACCAAATATAGTAAGAAGTTATAATATTCAATCAACCACGTCACCACGCGGAGGTACCGCGTGGTGACGTTCTGGTTTAATTTCTCACAAGCAATCACTATTATCATCCGTGTGGTGACGGAGTAAGAATACAACTCACCACCCCCTATCTTACCCGTGGGTGATTGTAAGGGACGACTAAGGGACATAAAACGCATATAACATCTATGCAAGAAAAGGAAAACTCGAAACAAAACCCTATACCAACACGTCTGGGCAGCTTGGTATAGTAGCTTAATTTCCCTCCCATTACGGAGGAGGCCCGAGCCCAACAGTGGGACATATATAGGCTGTGATGATGATGATGATAACTATTATTAAATGATTATTATTATACACCCTTTCTAGAGCCAACTCTTATATTGCAAGTACTTATAAGTTACTGTACAAGCGTGTATGTTCTTAAGGTTGTTAGCCTCGCTCTTGCAGAATAATGACCCACTTACCTCAATCAATAATGCAACACAAACCGGAAACATTCGCAACAGTAATGACACATATTGGATATGTTTTAACGAAACATTTGATAAATATCATTTAGATATTATCTTAGTTTAATACAATATGTCACCACACATTAATGCCTCGTGGGAATAGTAAATATCGCCTAAAAGTTCGTCAGACCAATGGACAGTACTCTTCTTAAAATTTAATCAACAAAAACGATCGAACGAGAGCATGGTGATTTTAACATTAGTCTGCATTAGTGCAGATATTGCCCAACAGTGGACGTATACAGTTTAATAGATAGATGGTATAGAAACTACTAAAAAAAATACAATATATCACTCTACCTTTTTTCTTTTCCACAGGTATAGTAAAAAAACAAATAAGGTAAGCCAATAACGAAATCTGATGTTTACGCGCGTATTACACATTCGAAATAAAACTATTATTACGGATTCTTTCGCGTTTGTAAGAGGACATCAAGTTCCTTATTCTCAGCACGGGCTGATAAGTATGATGAATACGGGATTCATCATACTTTTGGCCATTGAATTTTGTTTTTTTTTTTATATAATAGATTGCATTAAATCCATGTATTGCAGGGGACTTTACAAACATATAATTTATTGGACACAAGTTACAACCACCCTCGGCAAAACATTTTGTGGATTGCACAAAGTATATCTTCCTCGTGGGGTTCGAACCTGCGACACCGCCAATGTAGGTCAGTATTTTAACCACAACGCTATATATACAATATACTTCCCCAGATTAGAAAATTACTAGCCAAACGATAAGGCGTTTTACTACGAATTTTGTTTGCCATTACAACGATGTCACTATGTTATTGGCTTGTATACCACAATGTTTTTTTTAAGGTAATTAAGGGGTGTTGACTATTGTATTCTTAATCTGTCACTACTCAGATTAATGGACAGATTAAGGGACGGTTATTATTTATTACACGCGTATAATATGCCTGTATATTGTATGAAATCATTTTAGGGAATTAATTTACAATAACGACACCGTTGAGAGAATTTTATATAGACGCTTACTTGTAAGAACTCTTACGAGTTTTGTTTTTCTTCTATGTTTTCGGAACGCCAGATTAATACAAATTGTCTGGAATTGTTACCTGTATTCTCTAGAGCAAAGTGAAACCTTTCCTTAATGTAATTTTGGTTTCTTTTTGTTATTACTTTGAGATATCTTTCCTTCGGGGATTAAACTGGTTTGTCGTTTCTCGAACTCGGGATATTAAGAATCTTGACTCGCAACTTTTGTAAAGGGTTTTCTGTTATACGGATGGTTCTAATAAAATCTCTGCGAAATTAATGAAACTCTGTTTAATTACTTAGGCAATCCCATTTTTTATTACAGCGACATGTCTAATGCCAGCGTGATTATTTTCTCGACAGCTATTTGTCATACTACTCTAATAAATTATTTTATATTGTTATTTAGCTGCCTTCAGGTGTAGGCGAATACGAATACTACCAACCTTTACATTTGTCGTCGGTGTCGTAGAAGACACTAAGTATTACATCGATGTCGTCTGGTCAACAATTACTTTCCCATAGAGGGTTGACGTCAGACAAGCGGCCAATCATAAAGCTAATAGCGATTTATTGCAATATATACGATAGAAGATGAGTAAATATTGCATCGATCCAAAATAATTGAGACAAGAGTAGGATAATAATAATGATTCAGGACAACCTGATACTAAATGTTCAATTAATGAAGCTGGAAGTGATTTAAGCTAAAGATGCTGCGGTCACAATCAGTCTTCTAATAAACCAAAATATTGAAACGTTAATTTTCATTCAAATCCGTAACTAACTCAACAGTAAATATATGTGGTACAGCTGTAATTATAACAGTAGTCATCGCAACGACATGATTTATGTAATACGCGTATTGCGTTTTGGGGTCACGCGTTCTCTTCAACGCTGATGGATTCTCGTCAACTTTTTATAAGGATTTAACATCACCCTTTTCTTTTACATTTTTCAGATTATATAAAGGCAACAACGGCTTTTGCAATGCTCTTGTAATATCGAAAGAAACTTGTAAAATACAAATAGAAATTTTAAGCTTATTATTATGAAATATTTACAATTTACCACGTGATAACGGGGGTAAAAATACCACGTGTCAACCTGGGTGGTGACCCATTCCTCTCTCGTAGGTGAATGACGATTGATGGACGTAAACATATAGCATACGAAAGAAAAATCAATACATCCCTATGGCAACCTTTGTGATGAGCGTGGTATGCTAGGTCCATATTTGTATCATTTTGGAGTAGACTCACACAGTCATATATGAACCTTGATGAAGATGATGACGATGACTAAAAAGTTATAAATCTAGAAGTAATCTTAGTGTTTTTTTTAATATCGCAATATGGAATAAATACTTCTATCGCGGTAGACAAACATAACCAATGTACACTGATTACACTCAATCTCGGAACAACACTCAGTGGATATCACAAAGAATTATACTGCGTGGGAACCAAACTGAAAATACGCAGCGCTGAAGATCACCATATAGAATCCAAAGTCATCTGTACAGTCTTACAAATGCACCTACTATGCATCACCATTTATTTTGTTATGCAAAACCCCCTTTATTCCGATTATGGTATCCATGAAATTCCTTTCAGTCAAATTTCTAAGGCTATTAACAGGGCCACCGGAGACAAAGATCGGGTACCGGTGGCCCGCTCGCACGGCGAAGAGAGGAGTTTGCATGGTGGGTCTATGGGGTCACGCGCCGTCTCTTCCGTCACCCCGGTTCGATTTGGCGGGGCAAGACGCATCCATAATCCACCGCAAAAAAAAAAGCTATTAACAGAATTCCATTTTTAAACATCCTGCGCTAAGAAAATCCTCCTTATATTGTGGGAGGTTTTATAAACATATAATTCAACGATGGTATCTAACCTGTATATCTTAAACACTAAGCCATTTATGCAATAAGTTTTTTTAAATAGGCGTTAGGAAACATAATATATGTATTACATAATAATGTTGTATAGAAAAACAAAGTTTTTACGCTTACTAAATGCGAATCAGTCTACTAACCCAGTATTTGGTCGACTTAACGACATCAAACAAATAATTTTAAGCGTGTAGTTAAACTCCCGTAGGCTTGAGACAATGCGTTTGACAACATAATATTAACCTAAATGAAAGCTTTTAATTTAATTACGTCAGACAGACGACATAAATGATGTTGAATGCGCAGATGGTGAAGTGATCAAAGTCGCGATCTCTAATAGCGGGTGTAGTGGTTTCAATCTAGACACGATATTTTTTTTTATATTTTTGACAAGACATCACTTTGCACTAAAGAAATAAATCCTTGTATTGGGGAATCACCAGATTCATTAGATTTTAATATTATTATTTCGATTATTAACGTTTATGTTGTCAAAAGTATTATCTCAACATTAATTCAGTTGCATAATAGACAAACACAAACAGATAATCGTGCAAAATATGTCTATAAATTATTCAAAACTCCAATACAAACACAGGGCGCCCTGCTGGGTCATACTGCGTACACCCCCTGGACGAGTGCCCAGAAACACCCACACAATATATTCCATGTAATATCGATCGAAACGTACAACTATTGCCAAATAACTGTATTACATAAGAAAATAATAAGTCCACTTCTTTATACCATTACGCATTTACAAAATTTTAATCACGAAGACTATTTAAAATTCTTAATAGTAGTTTAATTTAATATTTCTTATTTTATTTATTTCCCCTATGTAGTAAAGTTGTGATGAGGATTAAGAATATAAAGTGGTACAACTTCTTATTTGCCCCTGGGAATCGTATAATCAGCTGAGGGATGACCTGAAAACTTGAAAGCACTATTCTCCTGAGATTTTCGTTCCTCCTTAGAATACAATTCACCACCCCTTATTTTATTTTGTCCGTGGGTATAGTAAAAGATGACTAAGGTATATAATATGCATATAACATCTGTACAAGAGAAGGCAAACATGAAAAAAAAATCCTATGCCAACCCGTCTACTACGAGCGTGGTATAACTAAGTTAATTACTCTATGCAAAATTATCTTCTAGCAACGAAGCTATAAAAACTTCAATAATGTACAACGATTGTGGATGTTGCAGCGTTTCTGATAAGCAAATAAAATCCTTTATTAGTGAAAGGATGCGTCATGTTTGCCGCTTGTTAGAATTTCAGATAAATTGTAATGCGAAACGTTGTGGAAATCGTTTGGAAGTGTCACCGTAGGCACAATAAAAGCTTTCAAAGCTTTTATTCAGATCTTTTGATGGTATATTATACTTATTTATCTTGTTTCCTCTCAATTAAGCTATATACTTTTTAAAGCACCACCTGTATGTATAACCTCGCAATACCTATGGCATGCCATGAAAGACCACCGTAATACTGGTTTCATCGGGGTGCAGCAGTTAATATTATCGAATATGGTTTAATTAAATATTTCTTATTATTTTTCAATTTGTCTTCAATTCTTATTAACCTGTTGATGTCGTAAAATCGGTTAACCATTAGCACCAGCATATTCCTAAGACATTATTAACACTAACTAGAATAGTCCACGTACGAAAGTTGGACGTCGATAGATCTTGTATTTTTTTTTTGTATAATGCAACCTACCGCACGGCTTTGTTGTTCGTCTTGTGTCATCGCATAAAAGCCTACGCCCACAATATCACATCTCTCGCGAACTTGACCGCGGGTATGAGTCACCGCTTCGGTAACAATCGATTCAATATTCCTACTGATATCACTTTGATTAGAGCCAAAATCTCATTCATATATTATACTATATCTGTGCTTACATATTTTTTTTAATAACTGCATTAACTAATAAATCTTTTGTTGCGATAGACTTTACAAACCTGAAATTAAAGAGCACACATTCGAATTAGCTTACCATTTTTTTTCAAAGACATATATTATTGGACATTAAAGCGACTCTTTATTTTCATATATCAGGCCACGTCAGGGCAGGCCACATCGCTCGACGAACCGACAACCCTTGAGGAAGAAAGGTTCTCGAGTGGCGACCACGAATCGGACGACGCAGCGTAGGACGACCCCCCACTAGGTGGACTAACGACATTATCAAGGTCGTAGGCAAGCGTTGGATGCACGTGGCACAAAACCGTTGCGAATGGCATTCTAGTGGGGAGGTCTATGTCCAACAGTGGACGTTTACGGGCTGATGGATGGATGGAAGCGACTCCTTAAGAACGTCATGTACCCAAGAATAAATCCCCGAAGAAGTACACCATTCCACGTCCACATATCGCCTAACTCTTACTTCGAAAATTAAATTATAGTTATCTTTTTTTAAAGACTACACATGGCGCTAACGAAATAATCCTTGTATTGTGGGGGACTTCACAAACATATAATTTAGGGACACAAATTACATTCAGACTCAAAACAATTTGCAGATTACACAAAGTATTGTCCTGCAAGGGAATCGAACCCACGCAACTGGCACGCAAGGTCAGTGTCTTAACCACTATGCCATCTGTGCAGACGTTATCTTGTGTATGTAAAGATCTTGGGTCAGAAACTCAATAATTCTATAACGAGATATTTAAATTGTTACAGCGATTTATAGATTTTAAATATATTTGCTCTAGATATAAAGCTCTGTAGAAAAAAAAAAATATTCAACCGAATCTCGTTAAACTAATCAGCCGACCCAAATATAATTGGGCTAAAAGCAATTTCAAAGCAAAATAAAACTAGACATACAATTTTATCTAATTCAATCAAATGAATAGCCACATAACAGAGGCTAATAGAGATGTTTGGTTGGCAGCGGTCACCGCGTCATACAATAACCATTCATTGGCTGTTTTATATACACTTTCCTGATACTATAATATGTATAACTGCACAGATTGCGGAGTGATCTATGTAACGAGCGAGAATCATAGACTCGATTCCTAAGCAGAACAATTCTTTGTACTATCCACAAACAATTTTTCCAAGTCTAGATGTAATTTCTATCCTATCTTGCTTAAAACACAGTTTCGGGTTTTAAAAAATAAATCGGACTATGGAGGAGGCTCGAGCCCAACAGTGGGACATATGTGGGCTGAGATGAGATGGCGCTAATAATTAGTAAGAAAAATTGGTGTTCAGCTAAATTTTGTTTTATTAGTCACAGTTTTTGTTAAACAAGTAATAATTCTCACATCTCTTTATTAATTTTATTCGGCATCGCAAAGAACATTTAATTTGAATAATGATCAACACATTTGAAATAAAACTACTTTTACGGATTCTATCGCGTTTGTATTTGATTTATAATTTCCCGACGTTTCGAACACTTTACAGTGATCATGGTCACGGGAGGACCATGTCCCATGATCACTGTAAAGTAAAAGTAGTTTTATTTCAAATGTGTAATACTCGCGTAAACATTAGAAGTCATAATGATCAACACATTTGACTTCGATTCAATTTTTATTTATAACAAAACCGATGCTTCGGTACAGTAAAAATGTCTAACATTTCTCTTAATACATACATACATACATATCATCACGCCATATCCCTTGCAGGGTAGGCAGAGAGAACAGAGTGCCAAAGAACTCTATCTCTGCATACTTCACTCGCTTCCTCAACATTCATAATTCTCTTCATACACGCTCGCCGGTTTCGGAGACTCTTGACTCCACCTTCCTTCAGTACATGACCGATCTGGTCTAGGTAGGTTAGTCTCGGTCTCCCTCGGTACCTACATCCTTCCACTTTCGCATTGTATATCTTCTTAACCAGACGTTCGTTCGGCATTCTTTCCACATGTCCGAACCATCGGAGCATTCCCTTTCGCATCTTTACACCAATACTCTAACTACTACTATACTATACTCTACTTTCTCTTAATATCTACGACTATAAGCTAATATATCTTTAACTTTGATTAAAATTACGACGAAAGATAGTTTAAAAAATATATATTGAACTTAACGATCGTTAACAACGATACTGGCGCTACTGGTTCAATGTTGACAGAAAGAATCAGTTCACCGGTTACTTAAAGCTTATATCGTAAAAGTGAACAGCACTAATGGCCCGGACACCACGTATAAAAGCATGGTAATACAATTATAGACCACTTCATTCCGATAGCTGGGCTTTAATAACTAGTCGAACAAGAACCGGTGCTCTATGAGCCGTTTTATAGTTGCAGTGACCTGTTATGATATGCCAGTGTAAATAGGCACAGAGGTAGTGAATAACTGTGATAGTAATAGTTAGTGTAATTAATAATCAAATGACCTTCAAGCATAATATTATTATAAATGTGTTTACAAGATTTTCCCTATTAACTAGTATTATATATCTTCGCGATGTGGTTCCAACTACTAGAGCAGTCATAGAGTAGGTACAGTACAGTCTTAGCATTATATAGATGTAAAATCAAATTTCATTCATTCATTTCAACTCATATATGTCCCAGTGTTGGGCTCGTCCACAATGGTAGAGAAATTGACCTACTATGCCACACTGGTCAGACGTGTTGGTATAGGGTTTTGTTTCGAGATTTCCTTCTCTGGCATAGATGTTATATGCGAATTAAATCCCTAACTCGTCTCTTACGATCACCAACGGGTAAGATAGGGAGTGGTGAATTGTATCTTTACTCCGTCACCACACGGACGTGAAAAAAAAAATAAAAAAAAATCAAATATTAATACGTTATTGTTTAATTTACATATAACATGATCAGACATAGAAAATAGACGAAAATAATATAGGAACTTTATAAAACATTAAAATAATGGTGGATAATAGGTCGCTTCTGTGGTGGTTACGTATAATACCAGCCTTTATATTGCTCGTAGATATTGTAAATGGCCATGAACCAACTACATGTGATGCCGTCTGGTCAATAATTACATTCCTAAGGAGTGTTGACGTCATGCAGGCACCCAGTCATAAAACAATTGCCCAAAATTTTGGAATATGTACGATGTAAGAAGATTACATCATTGCGTAATTAGGATAAGAGCAGGATGCTGATGATGGAGGCTAATAAATTGCGCTAAAATATATCAGCCAGTCACTATGTATAATCATTTGATGGCATATACTATCCAATTCATCCCCCCAACCACATCCATTAGCGCTATCTAATTGATTACTTACAGTCAGGCCATACCTACTAATCAAGAATTACTTGGAAATATTTTATATAAGCCACAATTATATCTATAATATATAAATAATATGGTGATTTAAATGACGTAATCGTACGATACAACCGTAATATAAATATAGCCTTGTATAAAATCTACATAGTTAACAAAACATAAATTTCATATCAAAAAATCTTCGTTTAATATATACAAATAGTTGTTTTCAAATGCTTATAAAACACGAAATGTAAGCCGTTTTGTCATAACGAATGTATAATCGATGGACGTTATTATTAAAGTTATTAGTTAACTTGGCTATTTAAATAAATTACAAACATTATGAGGTTATTATTGGAAATGCTGTGAACTTCGTGACGTAACCGAAACTATCGGATATCCGAAATGAAAATATATACAAAACCGTAGCCGAAATAAAAAATTCGAATAATATTAAATATATGGTGGGTCTACAGGAGACGCTATACGAGAGGTTTTCTTCCAACTGGTCAAGTTTACAGACTAAACGTAAGACTCTCCAAAGGGGAATACAATAATCGCCATGCTCAACATGTCCCTTTTAAATCCTCTAAAAATCCAATATCCGTATCTGAAAGTGTCCGAACCTGTCGGCTAATCTGAGGATTAGAAAAGAGAAGAATTATAAATTATTTTATTCTATGTAGACTGTATTATCAACTGCTTAGAATAATAGTTTTAAATTATTGCCTTTTTGACTTTTGTGCATCGAGCATACATTTGGTTTTATGCTCATGATCATCTCAGATCATATACTGGGGGTATATCTAGTGTGGTGTACTCTAGGTTGTCCTACAATAGGAGTAAAATGGCCCTAAAATAACACGCTAGTCAAACTTTTTTCTGTAGACTTTCATTTCGAGTTTTCCTTCTTGCACAAATGTTATACGCATTTTATATCCCTTTGTCGTCTTATACGACACCCACGGGAATGATAAATTGCAGTCTAGTAAGACTGCAGATATTGTGTTAACGGAGTACCGTTAATTCAATATCTTATATGATCAAGATAAAC
Source organism: Lymantria monacha (assembly GCA_905163515.2). Lineage (NCBI taxonomy): Eukaryota > Metazoa > Arthropoda > Insecta > Lepidoptera > Erebidae > Lymantria > Lymantria monacha. The sequence continues at coordinate 13,613,604 of LR991095.1, read as the reverse complement.
TATGAAACATGTGATCTTTGTCCAATAAACTTTACACATTAAATGACAGTAGAAAATGCAAATTAACACATAGATATATTTAAATTCCAACTAATGACATTATAATTAATTTTCTTTTGTAGTTTTTGATATAAATGTTCATGTTAGAGTCATATAAAATAAAGTACACACTTCAATATTAGTTAATTAAAACTGTACAACAGTACAACAGATACATACCAAAATGCCCTTAATTATAGTTACGTGTACAGTTTAATAAACACATTATTAGAATGACCCCAATTACTACAAAAATTATAGGAAGTTATAAGCAAGGCAACGTCCATTGTATAAATGGTTAAATTCTATTCATGACACAACGCCTGAAATCCTTATCACTATAACACACTTTAGTGAAAACTTCATCAAAACAATGAAATTAAAAAAATGTATTCCTCTGGAGTAGACCAACTTTGACTGTGTGGTAGCGGCTACGAATACTACCAATCCTTACTTTGCTCGTGGGTGTCGTATAGACGACTATGAGCGTTACAACGACCTGGGCCAACTCCATCTGATATCGTTTGGTCAACGATTACATTTCTAAGGAGGGTTGACGTCTGGCAGGCAGCCGGTCATAAAACTATTGCTAATAACTTTTACAATATGTGCTATGAAAGAAGAGTAAGTACATATTGTATCGACTCCAAGTATTTGCGATAAGAGTAGGAGAATGATGATGATGAGTAGACGTAAAATTAATAAACACCTTTTCTGCCCATTGGTGTAATAAGAGACGACTAAGAGATATGATAAACAGATAAAGAATTATCTAAAAGATGGAAACCCAAAATAAAACTTCACACCAATCCGTATGACCAGCGTAGTATGGCAGACCATTTTTGCGCCCAATGTAGAGGCTGCTTGCTCCCAACAGTATGATGTATAGAAGCTGACATGATGATGATGATGATGAATGGAATAATTTATTCCATTAGCCCTTTTTTTGCGGTGGACTATTAAGGTGGTCGCGCCCCGCCAAATCGGTCCGGGGCGCCGGAGGAGGCGGCGCACAAACCCATAGACGCACCATGCAAACACCTCTCTTCGTCGTTCGCGAGCGGGCTACCGGTACTCGATCTTTGTCTTCGGTAGCTATTCCATTAGCCCTACTATCTTAAATCGTTCATTTAGATGAAATTAAAAGCATTTTGATGGATTTTGTCGAGTTTTAGTTTTTATCATCCTTAAGCTTTCGAATACTTTTCAGCAATTGTGATCACAGGACCTTTATTTTTACCCTAATAGACTTATTCTTTATAAAATCAACTGCCTGTCAACCTAAGTTTAAAAATCGACTTTAATAGATCCTAATAAAATTTATATGAGAACGAAAGATACATAGCCAATCCGTATATCCACCGATGACAAACATCGGGTTTTGGTGACCCGCTCGCACGATATAGAAGAGGCAAGCGTATGACAGTTTATGGGGTCGTACGCTGTCCCTTCTGTCGCCCCGGATGGATTGGACGAGGGGTGACTATACCATAGCCTGTCCCAAGTAAAAAATCCGTATACACGACGGCATTATGCACGCAAATCAACAAAGTATAAACATCCAAATTGAGAATATTTATTATTTGAAGTCGTTTCAAAAGTTTTCAAACAGAGCACACACCGAAAATAAAAAAGATATTCACAAAAATTCTAGATTTTATCATATAATATTTTATAAAAATTTCTACAATTATCTAATGAGTGTATCGTTAGTTATTTTCTCTTACATACATATTACAAATATCTTACACAAAAATATGATGTAAATACTGAATTAAACTTTAACGCAAATGTGTATATATTATATAATCAAATATTGCACCGAGCATATACGAAATCAGAATATGGATATTGCCTTACAAAATTACAAACGCAGTTTTATTTCCATGGATAATCACAGATGAATATTATGTAATATGAATGAATGACTAGCCCCGTTGGATTTCTAAGAATACAAACCGTTATAGGAATATTATGGAGATCTGCAACCGATCTGCAACGGACAGTTATCCGAAATGAAAATATATCCGAAACCCATGCAAAAGTTACGAATATCTAGATATAGTTGGTGTCTGTATGAGGCACGTTACAACAGATTTTCTTTCAACCAATCAAACTGAGATCCTAAATCGTAAGCTACTCCAAAGGGAATAACGATAATTACGACACTAAATATTTCTCCATTACGATTTTCTAAAAATCCAATATTCGTTACTGAAATTGTTCGATAATCCGAAATAATTTCATATCATTACGGATATGACAGGTTTGAACCTGTATAATGTTACTAAAAAAGCCAGATCCAAAACTACATACCCGCAACGTCTCTAATCTATTACATCTTTTTACTTGCCGGTAAATGACATAAAAGCTAAAGGATCACCACGAGAATGGACAACAGCACTGTCTTTGAAAATTATAACACCAAATGCTCACTTTCCTGCCATGCGTGGCGATATAATAAATTATTTATCCTCGGGGAAGCCTATGTATAAAAGTAGATTGTTCCTAAAACTTCTTAAAAGTCAACATAGCATCGCAACATGAACCAACTCCGCACCACTGTGGTCAAGCTAGAATTCAACATAATGTTTAAATAATATTTTTAGGCTATTTTGTCTCATCACAAACAGTCCAATTTAGTAAAATTAGCATGAGACCAATGAGACACCATATTCTGATACATTAATAAACGTTGAGCCATGATCGTAAATTACTCTAGTAACTGGAAGTATTATATAAAACACATTTTATTTTGAAAAACTAAATTTCCAAACCATACAACATTTAAAATGATCTATGTATTAGATAATTTTCAACAGAACAAAGTAACGTTCATAAAGTACGCCTCGTGAGAAGATTCGAGGCAAAACAAAATTATCTCAGTAAATAATTTTCACTGACCAGCAAATCATCACAATCATATACAATCAGAAAATCATAACAATTTTCAATTCATAATAAATCAATTACGCTATTCAAATCGACGTTATATTATTCATGAAATACAAGTGAATATTAAGGAACAATTTTCATAATATTTGCTCGTTCAAAAACAAGGTCGGATTGATAAGACGAAGCGACTTCAATAAGTCTTTGTCAATTTGTCCTTTGAGGGCCGAAATTAAAATTTGCATAATCTTATTAAGCTGCCGACAGTGCCGGCACCTACTGGGAGCTTTCAGTCGGGCGCAGGTGTTCCTCCTTAATAGACGCACCATTGTAATCTATGATAAAGAGAAGATTAAGGAGAAAATAATTAAATTACGTAATCGTTCTGTCTGCGAGGAAATCGAATTCACGAGACATGATCCACAAAGCATTATATTTAGCGAAAAACCCTAAAACAAGAAAAACGTAAAAATATAAGTTAGTAAATGTTTTTATCGGCAACATACATAAACATTCGTAGATGGCAATGAAGCTGAAATGCAAAGCGTTAATTCAGTTAATTGATAAAAATAAAACACAAAAAAAAATTGTAAGTAATTAGTAGCGTAACTCGAACTAAAATATTCAAATCGTATTATTACGACTAAAAACTCGCTATTTTTTTTAGAAAACACTTTAAAACTTAATATTTTCAAATAAAAATGTAATGTATAATGGTACATACACACTAAAGTTGTTTTTTTATGGGAAAACTTAACTAAATGTCGATGAGAAAAACAGATCAGTCAACATATTGTAATTTAGAACAAATTTTCCCCAATCTCGGTGTAGTGATGGTTCAAGGATGCCATCATCCATTACTTTCACTTGGAAATTACTAAAAGCTAATGGAGCACTAGGAAATTGAAAGCACCACTGTCATGAGAAACTTTTACTATGAACTGAGATTAGCAAGTCAAGCGTGGCGTTTATGGCACTTTAATTCTTTGGGAACCTATGTCCAGCACTGGACGTCGATACGTTCACAAATAGATAATGAAATAACAATTATACGACATGTCGCTCAAAGTTATCTATACAATAACAGGAATTAACAATATCAACCGCACTTAATATGCACCATAAATATTGCTTCTACTGTAAGTTACTCATCGTTATAACATACCTACATATAATATTAATCTGTACATTTGCTTGTAGTTGAACTTCTAAATGCTTGAACAGACTTTTTTGGCAATTTTTATGTGTTTAAAATATGAACCTTCATAGAAACACAATTTTGCTTAAACACACAATTAGATTCGACATGCACTCTAATTTTCTTTTTTTAGATTTGAACAGAATAATATCTATTGTATCACTTAGTAATCAAGATATTCTACAAACTTAAACATACAACTTAGAAAAAATATTGCTCTAAAATATAATAACGCATTAGTGTGTACACAGCACTACGCATAGGGTCGAGCGTTGGAGTGGAGCGCTACAGTTAAACTGCTTTTAGAAAGTCTTACGCACTTCTTTATAAACAGATAAAAATGAAAAGACTGTGAGTTTGTACGCAATCTCCTTGTCTGATGAGACTTTGACAATTCTTGTACAATTAAATGATTACTCAGGGTACTGTGGGAAAGTTATAAATTAAATATATATATATATGTATATATATATATATATATATATATATATATATATATATATATATATATATATATATATATATATATATATATATGTATATATATATATATATATATATATATGTATATATATATATATATATGTATATATATATATATATATATATATATATGTATATATATATATATATATATATATAGTTTGTCAATCAATTATACAACAAATCTGATTGACCTACTATACTACGCCATTCGATCGGTTTGTTATAATTTTATACTGGATTTTATTTCTCATGTAGTAATTATCTGTCCACATCCCTTAGTCGTCTACGACACCCACGGGTATGAAAGGAGTTATGAATTGTTTTACTTACGCCATCACCAAACGTAAATGCATAGTTAATTTTCTTAAAATATACAATACCAAGTTTGATATTTAATCATATTTTTTTTTATGTTAACAATAAGAGTTACTAATTTTGTTATTTCTTTTGTCTTGTGTTAATTTATCCACCGAAGAACAACATATCGACGCAGTAAAGCAATTCCACTTGTAGGTAAATAAAAAATCTACGCCCTGAAATTAATGAATTATTAAAAACCAACAAAAACCACTGCGTCAAATTGTCTATTATTAATTTCTCTTCGATTATAATTAAATAATTTCCATCACTTGATAACGCATTTTTTTTATTAAAAAATATGCCGCTGGTACATAATAATTACAGTGCATTTAATTACTACAAAACACATAGTTAGCAATTTACATTGCTTTTCACGAAAAGCTTCCTGGTAGGTCACCCGGGAGCGGATTCGTCGGTAGAAATTAGTTGAAAATATAAAAAAGGCGTGAGACGAGATTGTTTAAAGCGACACACTGAGTGCACAACTCTCTCGGCGTACCCTTAAATGGAGACACGTACGAATATGTAATACTTATAGTTTTTATTGCATCGCTACAAACTGGGCGAATTTATGTTTCATTTCTTATTTTAAGTATATTCGTCACTTAAGCGCGTTACTACTCCGAGATAAAAAGAAAAGAAACCTGTTATATCACACGACATATTAATTCACATAAACCCACAGGATTATTTATTATTTACACGTGCGCAAATTTACGGTAATAATAATCAAGTATAATAGGTACTCATGAGTATGGTGATATTTTTTATTTAAATGACGTTCATAAGATTTCGCAAAAAATAATCTAATTTAAATTTATAGATTTAAGAACTAGGAACCTGAACCCTTGGTAATTAGACGTGTTAAATGTTGGTTTATCCTTTGAAACTACTATAGTTATAAAAATGTGTAAGAACGAGGCTTAAATATACTGTGCTACATTGACAGATGGACGTATACAGTGTCAAGCGGATAAAAGTTGGTGGACAAAAAAACTTGACAACTATTCTAAAGAAAGAAATCGTTCTTTTCAACACATTTATGTCCCACTTTGGTGGAGCTTACTCTAAAATAAAAGCGAAAATGACTAGCGTTGACCAGAGGAATTGCACTGATAGGTTCTATTTTCAAGTTCTCCGTCTTTTACAGTATATATTTGAAAAAAAATATCACAAATATTACAATATATTAATTTTTACTGCACAAATAGCGTAGCTGTTATAATAATGACATATAGTGCCAAGTATTCAGGGTACAATTCCCACGTAAGACAATACTTTGTGCGATTCATAAATTGTTATCCTGAGTCTGGGTTTAATTTGTGTCCGTTAATTACATGTTTTTAAAGCTCCCGGCAATATAGATTATTAAGTTAGTGCATAGTGTTTTTAAAAAGAAATGATCCAATAATGATCTTTTGTGAGTCTCGAAACAACGATTTTCTAAAAGGGAATATACACCACATTACATCTTGAGGCGAGACGTATAATATAAAGAGAGTTGTAAAAGAAAATCTTTGACAAAACCATGTCTATCTATCTACCTATGGCGACTATTAAATTTTTATGGTGAATGTAAAGTCCCGCTTATAGCTGTGGGGGAAGCTTCGGGAAGTTTATAACGTAAGCAGCTATACTTGATAGATTAATATCAACATACATATCTATAACTACTCTTAGTAGTGAAGTCTAATGTATTTTCTCAGCTCATATACATTCGTTTGGCTCTGCACCACTACGGCAAGAGAATTAACCTTCTTTTTATTGCTCATGGTGGCAAACGAGCAAGTAACACAGCTGATGGTTAAGTGTCTTTTATAGACTTTTGCAATCAGGGGTACATATAGGCTCCTGAAAACCAAACAAAACGTACTCAGGAAGTTGGGCTTCCGGCTTCCTTGTTCATCGATCAAAGTGCACTAGCACATTGCACTGCTCAGACAACGACTTTCTGTGAAAGTGTGATACTACCTCAGACGGACCAGACCGCAAGTGAAAACAAAATTGTTTCGACCTACTATGCCACCACGCTTATTAGACGTGTTCGCATAGGGTTTCATGTAGAATTTTTCTCTCAATATATTAATTTCCCCAATATTTTTGCTTGTAACACAAAAAATTGACAGCCTTAACAATGCATTACTACTGTTCTCTCATGCAGCATCATGATGAATCTCAGATTGCAATTATATTATTGTGGATCTAGGTGACTCTCATACTTCCATTCTTCCAATACAAAGAATATTCTTGAATGTAGAGTATTTTAAAAATGAAAAAGGAAAGAATATTATTAAACACTAATATGGTCATACTTTGACGGAATGAGAATACACTTCACCACCCTCATCTTGCCTGTGGATGTAGTAAAAGACGACTCAGGGATATAATATGAATAAAACATCTATGCAAGAGAAGGAGCATTCAAAATAAATCCCTATACCAACCCATCTGACGAGCGTGATGTAGTAGGTTAATTTACCTCTTTATTGTGGAGGAGGCTCGAGAGCAGTGACGTAGATATATGAGTCCAGATGATGATATTAATCTTATTTAAAAAAAAAGCCATCAAACTCTATACTAATACATATAATGCGAATGGAAGCTTCAATCGCTAACAGTTCAATCAACGAATTCATCCGGTAAAATATAGAACGCGATTACTAATCCCGTGGGCGTTGTACCACAATCATCATTTACTTACGATTATATAAATAATCTAGAATGCTTTGAAAACACCACATTGATATTACTTAATAATATCTCCTAATCATTCAAGTCTTAACACAATAAGCTATAAGAATATTTTGTTTCACTGGATTTTTTGCTATGCGATAATTTCGTCTTAGCCCACATTTCATCTCACGGGCCTCTCCAGGATTAGCGTACGGTTTTCAATGTTCCATCTCTCTTAAAATATTGTTTGCTTATATGTGCGTAAGCCATATAAATATAATAGTCACCATTGATGCACTCTATCCTGAGCATTGTATACCTATAGTAAATTCTATTAAGACATATAAACTTCATTACGAGCGAAACATCCCATTTGTGGCAATCATTTTTCGCTCGTAATGAAGTTTTTATAAATAATCACGCATGTTAAATGCTAAATTTCAGTAATCTATTAAGACATGTAAGCAGTTAACATCACTGCAAAAGAGAGAAAAAAAACTTGATGCAAACTCAATGTCAACAGGTTTGGCTAATAGGCCAATTTCCCTCTAAAAGTATATGAAGAAAAGAGATATACACTTCAATTTCAAATACTTAATATTGTATTTACATCAAGATGGATGAAAAGTATTCTATGATACTGCACGACTGACGTGAAAAAATTGAGTCTAAGAGTCCCACAAATATTACTTGTCACTAAAATTCAAAAATCTCTAAACGTAATGATAAAAAAAACTAATAAATATAGATGAGCTATAAAAATTGTCGCTTATGTTTTAAACAAATTTTATATTGAAGAAATCTGTAAGAACAGCGAAAACGTGCACAAGCAACGGTGTCGTAATATAGGCGAAAACGTACACGCGACAGCTCATCGTAGCAATGCTGAACACATAAAAACAAACAAAAATAAAATGACACTAAAAATAGCGACAACACTAAATAAAGATTATTTCCGTAAGGTTGAATAACCCACGCGAATGAGAGCGTCGACGTGTAGGAAATCGATAATGCTTTTAGAATAGAAACCCTTATATATTTATTATATACGCATTAAATCAATTCTATTCTTTCGGAAGAAAATAGCAAGATATTTTAAGTATGTTTCCCTTTTTGCAAGAAAACGATAACGAACGCTTTAGTGTAAATTGAATCAGTTTACAAATGATTCCGCACTATCGTCCAAGACATAACACTATTTACCATTTATATAAATATAGAAAAAAGTTTAAAAGATCCCTTTTTTTCATCTAATGCTATCTAATATTGACGTGAACACAAGACGCGTAATTATTGTGTGGTAACGGAGTAAGAATGCAATGTACTACTTCAATAAAATGTACATCCTTCCTTTACCAGGATAGACGTATAAAGACGTCCAAGGGACGCGGACGCAGGCAAATATATAAAATTTCTACTTTACTCCTATCCCGACAGTTCAGATAGTTTATAGCAAAAATAATGGGACAAATAATCATAATTTAATCATTTGATAATGTGCCTTGGTAACTAATAAGATTTGACGGAGACGGTAAAAGTAAAAAATGGGAACGGAAATTCCGTTTGCGATAAATTGATACTAAAAGCGATTGATTCCAACATTATATGAGAGTACTTATTAATACTGTGACATAGCAATACATAATTATCTGCACAGACCTCTAAAAAGGCCTCTACAAAGGTTATGCAATAATGGCTGAGGTTTTCGCCATACGAATGCCCTATAAACTAAGGTTAAATTAATATGCAGTTTAAGCGAACGAGACGCTGAAGGTAAACTTGCAGCTTTAAGTTACCGCGATAAAAAAAAATATGGCTACAACACAACGGGTATGATAAAATTATTAAGATCATTACATAAGTTAATGTAGAAATTCCCCCTGTGGTGATTTAACTCTTTTTTTGGCAGGCTATGGTCAGACACACCCCACCTATTCGATCCAGGGCAACGGAAGGGCGGCGTGTGGCCTCATATTCCACCTGTTATCTCCCTATCACCATCGAATTTATCAATAGCCAATTAACACTCATTACCAGTCATGGACTGAGGTATACATTCTCCTGCCGATTGTATCATCACCCTGCTCTTATCACCCATTATGGGGCCAAATGCCGCCTATTAGTCGCTTTGGACGGAGCGGATAGAGTATGTCCAGTGCAGACCAGAGCTAAATCTAGATTTAGCTAGGTCTAGACCTGAGAGAGAAAAAAAAGGCTGATGATAAATAAAGCTTATTCTCAAAAGACACCAAGTCAATTACAACACTGACCATAAAAACGTATTTTGAATTGCGAAATTGCATTTAGCACACATGCGTAATATTGTACGAGATACAGATAATGCACAGTAACTTTTATTTTAAAAGTGAATGAAGATTTGATGATGAGATCAAAAAAAGATATGCTAAAAGCAGTTGAGACATGTAGATAGAATGAGTGAAGAAAATCGACGAAACAAATATATAGAGCAAATGTGAGTGAAACGATTATAAGGGCAAGAAGTCCTACGTTTTTGGATAAATTGGTTAGATGTTGACGAAAGGTTACATAGAGACAGATCAGTACTAATGAGGCGAAGGTTTTGTAGGATCGTGCCTTATGCAAATCCCAGTCCATGTCCATTAGAAACATGTACGTCTAATCAAAGTGTTTATGTATGTACGTCTATATACTATTACAAAGCTGAAGAGTTTGTTTGAACGCGCTAAGCTGAGGTACTACAACTTGGATTCTAAAAAATCGTATTGTGATTTAAGATTGAATATATTTAACGAGAAAGTTTTTGGCGCACGTTGTAACAAATAAGAGCTGCGCACTATCTATAAATGTTTGCAAATCGGGCAAAATTCCATTGTTACGGCATTTTGCCCGATTTGCAAACATAGCATAACGTGCATCAAACGATTTGCGCAGTCGCTGTTGTCTATAACTGCTGAGATAACAAAAATGGTGATCAATGTAATTGAACGACGTAGGCGAATTCAAGCATTATTTCATTAAATACCTAGGTTAAGTACCTACGCACGACGCGACTGACACAGCTATTATTATAATCTTAGTCCGCTATTCTTATAATCTTAGTTTTATAAGCTTATGTATAATGTTAGTCCGCTGAGTAATACTAAATCAAATCTTTATTTGTTAGTCTAGTATCATGTTATACGTAATAGTATAAAAATATAGACATAATGAAATTAATACTCTGTGTAATTCGAGTTAAGAAGCTGTGTTATTTTTTTAATTAAGCTTTTAATTGATGTACATTACATTGGATAATTGGATAGTAACAAAATGTTTATATATGTTTATTTGAATTGATCTAAGATCCGGTTAGACTGTTTATTTTGCAAAACACTTTTCGTTGGTCCAGTCGTGATTAGTGTAACGTAGACACAATACGCTTTCTGTTCAGGTGGGGTACGGGATCTTTGAAAATCAAAATTTGGTCTTGGCGTATACTACGAAATTCACTGAAGGAATACCGAGTACAACATTGTACAATAATGGGTCAAGGAGTATGGGATTAATTTGGAACTGATTTCCAATAGATGTGGGCTCGATTCCCACGTTTGACAATCATTTTTCCCTCGTAAACAATTTATGTAAATAACCTAACATGTTAAATCTCAGTAATTTGCATTAAATTAAGTAGCCTAGAAATTGAAGCGTTAGCTTCAATTCCAGCAGAATATTACTTTTCATTGTTCAACTGCGATTTGATCTTCTAAATAAATACCGATATTTGAGGATAACACCGGATAGATATCAAAACATATAAGTTTACTATCTGTTAATAACTGTCACGCGTGTCTTTCTGACAGCCAGGAATGATAAATTAACCACATAAATATGTATTAAACTTGCACGAAAATTACCTATCTGTTTATATATATAAACCAATAACTTTAACCTAATCCTTCGTTTAACTCAAATCGCAGCGGAACACGTAAACTAAACATTAAGACAATGGAAATAGCAGGATATATCTTTAAAAAGTTCACAGCGGCGAAAATAGCTAATCTATTAGGCTGTCTAGACACAGTCACGCTTAACATTTTGTGGTACCGACATTGGCCAATGTAAATCAAGTTCGTGTGTGGAATCCTACGCTACATATTATCATTTAGACTAGCCTAAGTACGTGGTCTGAATTACCTAACTGTATGAAGAACAACGCTAATCGAGTTATGATAGCTACTAGTTTTTATCACGGCCATTTCAATGGTCATCAGAATTTACTGTGATGGTGTATATCCTTTTATATCCTCACAATCTTGTCTCCGAAATATAAGCAGGGATTGTATATCCCTGCTTATATTTCGTTAATACATCATCGAAGTCAAGAACCCTCTGCCGGGGTTCAATTGAAATGGCTACACAAAGATGCAATAAGGTAGATTTTGTGATTACACGCTGACCATTCCGTCTAGCTATATGGCTACTACTAAGAATATTACCAACCCTTACGTTGCACGTGGTAGTCGTGAAAGACGTATAAGAGCTTAATTTTTCGTTACACAATTTCGTTTTTATTTTGTTCAGAAAAGCAACTGATGCGTTCGCTAATATTAACTGTACTTTGTATTCTAACGTTGTACAATGAACTATTGTAAATCATACTATTATATTAATCGCATAAATCCCGTGTACATATGTTGCCTACTTATTCAGGGTACTCAACGACTTTGATATTGATATTTAAAATAGTATTAGCTCGTAACAAATAGGGATCAACAGATTGATTCTTCCTGTAGGACAATAATGAGGATGAGTTCCACACTCGCGAAGGTACAGGTACAATTGGTATATTATAAACTAGGTTTTTTTTTTCTACATCTTTTTCTAATTTATATAAATTAATTTTATGGACGCAAATGTCTCCGTGAAACGAAAATATATTCATTAGAGACATGACTCTTGTCGCTGTCTCATTAAATTATTTATTGAATTATTTATTGCAATGTAGACTACTATATCCTAATACATCACCATGTCAGCTCATATACCTCCTAATGTTGGGCTTAAGCCTCCTCTAAAATAGGAAGGCAATGACTTACTATAATACCATTCTACTCATTCGTGTTGGTAAAAGATTTTATTTCAAGCCTTTCCTTCTCTTGCACAGATGTTATATGCATATTAGTCGTACATCTGAGTACAAAATAGGGGGAAATGTATTCTTACTCCATCACCGCAAGGAAAGTCTATTCGAACATATAGAAAAATAAAACATTCTGTGCGGTGGCGGTTACGATAACTACCAACCAATAGAGTGCTCGTGGACGTCGTAAAAGACGACTAAGAGCCACAAATCACTGGAGGATAGTTCTTCTGAAATCCTTAAGAACTTACGTAGTCCTTACTACGTAACTCGAGATATTTTAGGATATATCTAACCACAAAAGATATTTGAAAGGAGAGAGGATTATGGTAATATGTAAATGATTCAATTCCTACACTTCAAACATTATCTATACAAACCTTGAAAATTTAAAACAAACGTCGAAGCTCCTTGTCGTAACATTTATATACACCTACGTATAAGGATTTCGCATTCAAAGATAATACATACGCGTGCCTTAGCTACATATTCATAACGAAAATGTGTTGATGTAAGGTCTTTAAAGAAAGTTAAGATTCAACGCGTTTACACAACAGTTTCGAACTTTGTAAGTTGTTCAAATCAAATCAAGTATTTATTATATGTATATAAGGCCCTCATTAAGGACTTTTACATAATGATAATTTTACATTTGATTTGATATCATTTGATTAGTGGTAGGACCACGCTGTTGACAGTTCTCTGTCTACAGCTGCGGGCCGGTCCGTCCGGGGTAGTGCCACACTCTCGCAGAAGATCGACGTCTGAGTAATGACAATGTGCTATTGCGCTTCGTTTGGTGAGCGAGAGAGCTGGCAGCCCAACCGGGTGGGTTTGGTATTGTAATGGCAGGCAGCGGCTTAGCTATATAGGAGCATGAGCGGCAGTGACACTTCCCATCAGGTGTGCTGCTCGCTCGTTTGCTACCATGAGCAATAAAATAAAAAAAATATATTAATCTAATACTATCACCAGATCGAAAAACGCCGACAAGCTGATGAAGACGCGATAAGAAACTCATCGGGCTCATAAATTTTAAGTCATTTCTTTTAAATAAAGTTGTATACAACATGTTCAGTAATTATTAGACTCCAGTGTAACGCCTTTTGGATATATTTCTTAAGATATATTGTAAAAATAAAAAAATATGACTGAACCAAATCCCACAAGCGGCACCCAATCTCGTGATCGGGTGCCGCATGTGGGATTTAGTTCAGTCATATTTAATTTTCACTAATTTAACTCGTGTTAATTACTAATATGCTAGTGAAACAAGTAATATAAGTTTACATGCTAATAAAAAATACCTAAGTGTTAAATTTTGACGATCTCGAAGTCCATCCATTCATCCAGCCTATCAACGTCTACTCCTGTACATAAACCTCCCCAAGAATGAAGGATAGTTGCAACTCGCATTACAAATCGCAACGCTTGGAATACGATTTGGTGATCTTTCAAATTGTCGAAATAAATGTGTCATTGCAATCTGAAAAAACAAATAACAGTAGCTTCCACTTTCGGTTTACTCCTAAATATCATACCGGCACACGAAATGCGTCCGTTGGCGTCATAGAAAATTAATAAGCGCATGTCCACCAGATTTAGCATGTAATATTAAAACAAATTGACTTTCTCTTTCGTCACTACTTTAGCTTTTAAGTAAAATACCAGTGAAATTTAATTCCTCGCTTAATATGGTACCAAAAACGAGACTAGTCAAAATTAAAAGCCCTTCACGATTTAAATATGCCACTTTAGGGCTATAAAAAATGAGTAATTTAATTTACTTGAGAGCCTCTTATGTGTGGTGACGAAGTAATAATAAAATTCACCACACTTTTTTTTTGCCCTTGGGTGTCGTACAAGACGAAGAGATATCCGTTAAATAATATTAATATCATACGATATGCATATAACATCTAGAAAAGGCAAACTAAATAACAAACCTCACGCTGATCAGACGTGCAAATCTAACGTGAGGATTACACTATATCGTTTCATTTGTGGGCAGGGAACCTATGTCCAACAATAGCCAGCTAAAGATTAAATAATGATGATTAATTAATTTCAAAATCTATCGCAACCGTATCGAACATTATAATAACATACGATGATCAGCAGTTAAAATAAATGAAAGGTAAACTTACTCAATGTTATAATTAAATCGAACTACTAATAAATATAAACTTTCGTTTATATTAGATTTATAAAACAAACATATAAAACTTGTGTATTGAGACCAGATCGTTCAATCGACAAAGAAAGAATTTTATTTTGGTTAGGATGAGATCTTCTGACTTTCATACGGGTAACCTTAGCTAAGCTGTTGTAGCAACTATTATTATAGGTACCAGATCGTACTTCTGAATAATGAGCTATTATAAATTATATTGGTGAGTGTTACCAATATAATTTATAATAGCATAGCAATAGAAAATATTAAATAAAAATAATGAAAATGAAAAATTGTGTGTGCGCGTGTTTGTTTGTGTGTGTGCGCCAGAAGAAATGAAAAGTTAAAGAAAAAACGAAAATCTGCAAGAAATATAATTGAAACCAATTAATTATTATAAAATATAGAATAATCATTATGCTATTACTCTCTATGGTAAAAACGATGTTTTTTTATTCTTCTGTACCTACGCCCACTGTTCTCTCTAAATCAGTCTCTCATTCGAGCTTCTTTTGCAATAGGAAGGCAATTGACATACTATACCGCACTGATAAAACGGATTTACGTCGAGTTTTTCAACTCTTGCATAGATGGTGTCTACATATTACATCCCGCAGTCATCACCATCTCACACGCAAGAATGAAGGTGGTGAATTGTATTCTTACTTCGTCACCTCACGGAACGACGAAAAATCTATAAACGTGCTTTTTAACTACCAATATTTCAAACTAGGTTAAAATAAAATAGAGATGATTTTATGTCATACATGGTTTCGGCTTTTATTCAACTGTAATATGAAAATTAACGGTCTCGCTGATTACAACTAAACGGAAGTCAAAAGGTCTGCGACTAAAAAAAATCTAACGCCTTATTCTATCAGCTTTACAAATCTACTTTCTTTAACCATCAATAATCATTACTCTTCAACTAGCAAAATTTGTCGTAGCAATATGGAGGCAATCCATCCGAAAATCTTATGGCTAATTCATTCACGTTACTTTTTAAAATACATTTACTTAGTTGACAGTTTTTATAATGCATTCAATGATATACTCGCACACGATTTTTACGCTAAAAGAACAAATTTCTGTATTTCTACGTACTATAATAATATTTCTACGAGATTACTAGACCGTACAAATTATATACGCATATTTTCTCTATTTTTACAACATTTAGATACTATCTTAGAGTTTTGATATAAATATATATACAAAACAATGACAGTATACACATGAATGCACCGATGGGGTAATAGTATAAATAAGCAATGATTTAACAAGACCAAATGTTAAAAATTCAATATCTGTGCAGGACCATTAACCTCAAATATTATAAATTCATATTCTGATTCTATGTATATTTTATATGTTAATTCATTTAAAGTCCGAGGCGACAAAAATATCCTTAGTGTGGGATGTCTTTAAAATATGGATAGGTACATAATATTATCTATTTTATCTATACACCGGCGGAAGAAGTATACAATGACCATCACACCATCGATTAAATGGTGTAAGCAGATACCATCACTGCAAAAAAAGAAAACTCAAAACAAAACGCTATGAAAACCCGTGTTTAGCCAGTATACTAGGTTAATTTCTTTCATCTCTACTAACTCAATATATAGGCAGAATATTATCAAAGGAATATGATTATAATGAAATTCAGCGCTGGATGCCTTGTGCTGTGCTGTGCATCTACCTTATGCTTTTTTGTGTAGTAGGCTATGGTCAGGACACAACCCACCCATTTTGTCCAAGGCGACAGAAGGGCGGCGTACATACATACATACATACATAGCCTCACGCCTGTTTCCCAGAGGGGTAGGCAGAGACTACGGATTGCCACAAACCACGATCCTGGCATACTTCCATCGCTTCATTCACACTCATAATAGTCTTCATGCATGCTCTACGATTACGCATACTCTTAATAAGACCTCTCGTCAACACATCTCCAACTTGGTGCAGAAAAGTATGACGAGGTCTTCCCCTTGTATTCGTCCCATTCACGCTTGCTTTATATATTTGCTTCGTCAACCTCTCGTCACTCATTCTTTCTAAATGTCCAAACCACCTCAGCATACTCTTTTTGATCTTTGTCACTACTTCTTCATTCACACCACAGCGATCTCTTATAACACTATTCCTAATCTTATCTTTCATACTTACATCACACATACTACGAAGAGCTCTCATCTCTACAGCATTTATTCTACTTTCATGTCTTCCCTGCCAAATCCAACTTTCACTACCATACATGAGAGTAGGTACTAATACTCCCTTATGTACAGCTAAACGTGCCTTTTTGGACACGTTTCTGCTTTTCATAAAGGTGTATAGTGCCCCATTCACTCTATTACCAGCATTTACTCTTCTTTCAACATTATTATCATTTTTACCATCTCCAGTAAACAAAACACCCAAATATAAAAATTCTTTCACCTGTTCCAGTTCCTCACCATTTATAAAAATGTTACATTCCGTCATACATTTATCCTTTTCAAAAACCATAATTTTCGTCTTACTTACATTTACTTTCATACCTTTTCTTTCAAAAGCTTCATGCATAGTAGTTACCATCGCCTGCAAATCTTCTGCCGATGATGCAAGTAATACCTGATCATCGGCATAAAGAAGACATTTGATAAGTAACTCATTCATTCGTAAACCACAATCATTATTTTTCAGATCTTTCAAACAGCTATCCATGAATAGGTTAAACAGCCACGGGGACGCTACACATCCCTGTCTAACACCTTTATCGATATTAAACCACTCCGTGTAGGCTCCGTTTATTCTTACGCACGCCCTGGAATCCTTATAGATGGATTTCAGCGCGTGAATAAGATGGCTGTCCACCCCATACATAGACAGTACCGACCACAGTTCATTCCTCCTCACTTTGTCATAAGCTTTCTCCAAATCAATGAATGCACAAAAGATTTTCTGACCTTTAGCCAAAAATTTCTGCGTCATGCATTGTAAGGAGAAGACTTGATCCGTACAACCCATACCTTTTCGGAAACCTGCTTGTGCATCCCATATTTTCTTGTCGGTTACTTTCACTACTCTTTCAATCAATACTTTCGCATACAGTTTGCCGACTATGCTAAGGAGGCTTATGCCCCTGTAGTTCCTACAATCTTGCTGCGAACCTTTCCCTTTGTACAAAGGTACAATTACAGCCTTACACCAGTCGTCAGGTACTTGGCCATTAGTCCAGCAGAGATTGAAGAGCTGGTATAGCATTTTAGCTATGATATCCTGTCCAGCTGTCAGCATCTCAACTGTAATCCTGTCGTATCCTGCAGATTTACGTGTGGTCGCATAACCCACCGTGTTCCCTCCCCATCACCACCGGACCGACCGACTGGTCTCTCATCTAACTTATGCTGAGCTTGTAGAATATAATCATTATATAATACGATCATGTCCTGCTCTTTTAAATTCATTACATTACTATGTCTTTTTGCTAGAATAAAATGATTTCCTTCTTTGTTTTCTATGTAAACATAGACAAAACTATCTATACAAACGCATGGCATAAATTATTAATACAGATGAAAACCCCGGCAAAAAGTGTAACGAACAAAAATTAGACTATTATGATCGTTGAGAAAAAAAAAATAAAAATTCGTTACAAATCTATTGAGGCGGTTTATTTTCGTCTTCACAACAAGGAACTATACTTGTATAATGTAAAACGCAATCATTACTCTAAATTACGTATACATATTTTCGTTGTTGAGGACAGTTGCCCACGCCGGCTATGTTATTTAAAGCGTCCTGCATCTTCGTGACATAACTATCGCGTGGATTTGGTAAATGCATATTACGGAGACGGCTCGCGGACTTTATTTTTGGTTATAACGTTATTTCATGGATCGAGAAGTTATTTTTGTGTACTATGAGTCTATGATCGATATTCTACATATGTTTTTAGAGATTGGTAACTACTTATTAATTTTTATTAATTGATGTTGTGAGACTTTCAAATTGCAACATAGCCCAAACTGATTATCTGACAATGAAAGTATCGTTCCTGTAAACGGACATTTCACTCACTATTGAATATTGGGAGTGAAATGTCTCTTTCAATCTTTTTCATACCAAGAGGCAAATTTGGCTATTACATCAACGCAAACAGACGAGATATTATCCGTTTTGTCCCATGGTCGTTTTTATATACAAATTTAAAAAGGATAGGGTTAATGGATTGTATTAATATAATCCATTACCCTAAAACGCTTCTAAAATATCGTTTAAAATTCATAAACAATTTCACTTAAATATATAAAAAAAAAATATCTAAATTACATACACGGCCTATTTTTAAATTATATTTAAATTTTTGAGCAAATAATTTATTTATTAATTTGACTCAACATCGTCGCTGAGCCAATTAATGTTTAGGTGTCGTAATGAGTGCTAACACAATAACGGCATACAGAAAAAATAATAACAAGTTATTTGTGCGTTATCGCGTGTAACAAGTGGATGATAGGCAACCCGACAGGTATTAGCATAGCGCAAAATGAGAAAAAAAAAGTAAACAAAGCTAGGAGGAAAAGTTACCGCACCGTGAATTGTGACGCAAGATAGAAACACTTATATTTTATACGCAATAGGGCTTAACGCAATCACGACCAAATTAAATAAATTATAATAATTTCATACACTTTCTGTCTGAATTTATGGACCATAAAACCGAGTCTATTTTCGTTTTAAACGTCCACGAGATTATCAGATTATTATCTGAAACTGGGACAGTTGTAGCTATCGGTCCGGACACCCCTGCACGCAGAGAGCCCAATGATTTATGCATGAACCAACACCCAGTGTCGCGTAAACAACGCGCATGTAATAAAAACTCCTTACCTATAATAATAGACATATTTGAAGTGACATATTCACCTATCTACTATACATTAAAGTATATTATAAATAGGACTTTTGACGGGAATTTGAAAACGTCATGTGGTGATCTTGTATTATATTCGATATCTTAGTGTTTTAACGTGTTATATTAGATAATTTTGATGTCATTTTAGGTAATGTGATGTGCCGAAATACTGAGATGTAGTGAATATCATATAAAAGTGCTTTACAACGTTTTCGTTTTCCATCAAAATTCCCACAAGATACCATTAACAGTGTGGCCATTGCACTGTTAATGGTGATAATTTGACTTAGACAACGACTGACTTGAAAGACTAAAAACGTGAAAATATTTATAACTTGACACTGGCACCAATAGCTCGTATATGTAGCTGATTGCCAATAAATAAGAAGAAGAGTATTATAAATATATATATGAAAAAATTGTCATCTTAGAATATTGTAAATGAGTTTTTTACATATCTATAGTACTGTTTTGTAGCTAATATATTATATTTAATATTAATAATTAAATTAAAGTTAATTTTGTAGACAAGCTACGATTATGTTAGAAAATGGCATAGCCTTTGTCTAGTCATATGCCTCTTATGTTCTGTATATTATAATTAAAGCCTAACATCTAATTAAATAGATCATCATATATTAGATATTTTTCTTAAGGAATTTATGTCAGTGTTTACTAAGACTTTTATGTCAGAACTTTATTTATAAACTAACATTTCATTTAAGATAATTGTCCATCAGTAAGTCAAATTGTCTACATAATTACCATGACCATACTATTGTCAACATCTTTGGGTATTTTGACAGAAAATGAAAACATAGTATGCAGTATATATTATAAACTAATAAGCAAGTACTTGATCCATAGATAATTATAAATATTAAAAATAATAAAAGAATACAGTGTATTTATGGATATAGATTGTTTATATGGTACCTAAAAAACACAACAGAACAGTAAAACATATATGAACATATTTTGTATCGACAATAACACTTCAAACATAGATTAACAAAATACATAGGCCTTTAAGCTAACATAGAGCTAATATTCCCCAGTCATCAAAACTATATAACATGTAGAACTCATAAATAGTACACAATGTGTACATTATCACTGTATCATTATTTGTTATTGTATATTATTATGTACCTTTACCTATAGGTAATAATAGCAATAAATATAGAACTGTTAACTTGGCAAATATTAAAACAATAATTATCCTTGAACAAATTGAAGTTCTTTTAATAACAGATATATAAGTACAACACTTGTATCAAACAAACAATATACAATGTACAATCATTATATATCAACAAATAATTTATAAAAACTGATTATATTTATTGTAACATTTTAAATGTTAAAATTCAAAACTTATAATAACTATTATAAGTTTTATGTATCAAATTACTGTAAATTAGTTAAAAATTATAGTCGGTACTGATTATTTATTTATATAACAGGAAATAAAAATAATTATCTTTTAGCTATGTCAAATATTGATTTAATTAAAGTATAATGAATCTTTTAAACATTTAAAAATAAGTAATAAAGAAAAAAATGTTATGTTATATGATATTTAAATATAGTTCATTATTTAATCCATTTATTAATATTTCAGATTAAACACATATACAAACATTGTTTAAAAATATGTAGCAACATTCCTGTTTTACTGCTAACATTTTTATTATAATGTTAATCTTTCATTGCATATATATGTATATAACCTACGTATAAAACAATAATAGGAAGTAATTTTTTTTATATATCCAAGGCAAAACTGGGCGCTATATCGAACTAACCTATATACAAAGCAGAACCATGAACATTAATGAAGGTTAATAGTTGTATTTTAGTTTCTTATATTTTTTTTTTCTATTCGGCAACTGTATCCATAATAACATGTCAAAATTTATAACTAACATTAATTAGAACTGATGAACTGTGTGTGTGTGTGTGTTATATGGTAAGACAATTTTATAGCAGTGCCTGGTAATGACAATATTAAATATAAACAGATGACACATAACCAGCACAACACTTGTGTTTTACAATAAGTATCAAATTGCAAGCCACAATTTATTACAGCATATTGTTTACTTTTTTTTTTTTATTTACTTTAAATTATGTAGTATGTATTTTTTATTTAATAGATACTAAGCTTTTATATACTATGCTAATAGTATTTAATTCCTAAAATCAGCAGAGCTACGAATTTTATAATCAAACGGATTCTAATGGAATGTTGTATCTATTTCAATAAAATTAATTTGTTTTAGAAGTATTTACTTTTTATTTATATTAAAGAACTTTTTATCTCACTCGCAATTGTGATATAACCTTAGGTGCAGTATATTAATTTGGCACACACTATGTTTCAAAATATTGCAAATGGTTGAGTAAGGGACTGAATAATAATATAATTGTTAAGCTTAATTCAATTATAATTATCTAACCTTGGATTAATACTGAAAATATAATCAAATCGTTTTAATTTTCCATAAAATACATTCTGAAGTTATAAAATGAAATGTGACTCACATTACATATTGTCTAGTAATAAAACAACAGAATTCTTTTTTTTTACATATCATTACAATGCAAAGATAAATTGAATGTATGAGTAATCCTTGCATTGTTCCTGGCCGTTTGAAATAGCACCACTAACTTTTTTTTTAATTTTACCAAGCATAAACAATTGTATGAAATTAGTAGTTTCACTTGATTACATTGAGCTTTAGAAACTGTATTTAGAATAAGCGTTTAGAATAAACATGTCACTCTATTGTTACGGAAAGTGCATTCAGTCTTCAAATCTATATAATAATTTGTAATAATGACAATGAAATATAGTAGAAATATTATATTCTAATTACACAAAAATTTTACAAATAAGAAACATTTTGATACTTAAGATCCAATTAGGAATGACTTATATTAAATGACTAGTGATATTACTTATAAATTGTTTTATATAGTTCATCTAAATGAACATGAGATGATAAGGGTATTTATTAAATTTTATTTGATTAAACATTTAACCATATTTTTTATAGAATATAGGCTACATTTCTAAGTGCTTTTACCTAATAAACACATGTTTTAACACTTACATGCAATCAAAAGATAACTATCTAATCCATAAATTAATCTTACCTTATCTATGGCTTAATATTGAACCTCTGATAAGAATGTTGCAATACATAATCAGAACAATGTTTATAATGAAAAACAAATTGTATAGTAACTGTTATTTATTGTGTAATAATCGAAGAATTAAAAGGTACTTTTTCTTTAATAACTTTGATCGTGATCAGCTCGTAACGTCAGTATTATGATGACTGGGGAAACGAAATAAGAAGACACTTACCTTAAACATCGGCCTGGGATGCCGTGGCTGAGACGGCGCTGCCGCGGCCGTGGTGGTCGCGGGAGCCGGCGTCGGAGCAGTCACGTGGTCTGCCGGCAATGACTCCGGGACAGTCTGAAGAGTAGGCCTCATAGTCGTCGACATTTTTACACAATAACACTAGTTCAAACACTTAACACCTTGCTAGCCCACCCTCGCCCTTCGCATCCTCTGCAGCGGCCGCGCGCTCAGCCCGCTCGACCGACCCAGGCCCTCACCAGGACGCCGACACAGCCCCCGACTTAGCTCCACCGATCGTCGACCAACAACGCCCATCTAACCGCATTTTCGACCAGAAAAAAACATTGCGATATTCTTTAATGAAACTATGTAACGATACGCGATACCTATTTCACTTTCACGTATATATTTACGATCGTCGAGATGGAAAACGGAAATAGACACGCAAAAAACTATTAGAAAGCTTACGGTGTCTTCTCCTGTCACATAAACACTATCAAGGAATTCGGCATTTAGGCTATATAATGCTGCGCAAAGTGATTTCGTCAATACAACCGACTAATATAAAGGGTGCGAAATTCAATGATGGACAAGTATAAACCCGTTTAATATTAAATTTACTACAGAAATTCACTTAACTCCGCTAAAAGTCCTCACATTCTTGAATTCACTCTCAAGATGGCGGATTTTACCTACTCCTCGTAAATGGGCACAAGGCTGACACGAAAACATCAACCGGCTCTCTATCAATCCCTTTCTTTCGGCAGCACATAAAGAGAGATAGTAATATGTAAGCGAGTTCAACAAAATTTACTGAGACGTCACTGGCAAAACTGCCAATAGAGGATGCGCAAAAGTAACGAATATTTTAAACTTTGAACGCACCCATAAACGTTTCGTTTATACAAACTTCATAAAAATGGACATACCTAATCGTTTTGTCTGATTATGTTGATGAATAAGACTTTCAAAATCGTGTATTATAAAATAATGATTTTGAAATAGTGTACTAGAAGCACTTGATTCAAATGATATAATTCTATGTGAAATCTATAATATAATTATAGAAGTAATATTATACTTATTGTATTATTATACATGCTCGTACTTGTTTAAATCATGCTACCATTTGACAGATGAAATCAATTTCGTCGGCCAGACCACAAAGTATCTAATAGATACAAAGAGTCCGAACATAATGTTGAACGAATGGTCTCAATTTAAGGGACAGAAATTTTGCCGGTAGAGCGCGCCACTTCTCAAGAAATACTCGTTAAATCCTTACGCCGGAAGTTTTGTTGCTATTGGCAGCTGACGGATCTTTTTAATATTTAAATTAATTAAATTCAACATTCGCGAGCCATCGCGTATTTACGTGTAATAATAGCATCAGTATGTACGTCCTAAACCTAGCGCAACCAGTGGCAGAAAAGGGAACTAAAATCTGGGTTCATTATTGTGTCTATAAACTCTATAAATAGGTACTATAGAAAAGCCTATACCGTTCGGACTCCTTGTATCTATATTTCGTGGGCCATACAATCATTAGAAAGATATTTTCGAAATCTATTGACTTACCTAGTAAAGGGGCAGATATCATAAACAGCAACCAACTACGAGTTAACTATTAATATTTGTTTGGTCTCATCATTATTATGTAGAAATGGGTATATATCTATTGTATTACTGCTTTATAATATTTTTTTACAGATAAGGTAGCTGGTAGCTGATTGAATAAGATTTTAAGGATATTGTTGAAATTATTGTCTTATACTCATGGTTAATATTCTAGCTCATTAGCTTACACGGCAAAGAGGTAGGTAATAACTGTTACTTACACATGACTGCACAGATTGCATAGGAGTGCCGAACCGAACTACCGTGTTAAAAATATAAGGATTAATTCCTTAGTGCAGGTTAATGTTTATAAATTAAAACAAATATATATATATATATATATATATATATATATATGACGGCACTTGCGTTTATTGCACGTGCTAAAACATGTTACAACGTGTTAACATATTCACTGACCACGCCTCCTAGCGCGTCATGCATTCCCCGCCACGCAAACTTGTTATAAAAAGAGGCGAGCGCGCGGTTTAGTCAGCCTCTTGGAACTGTCTCAGTTCCAACAAGAGGGGCAAGGACCTGGAGTTGTACTCAGACAGATTGGGTTTTGACGTCATAGCGCCATTAGAGCCGACGCACTTCCCTTACATCGTCTCGAGCAATCCAGACATCTTAGACATAGTACTACTCAAAAACATAAATTTACGTTTATGTTTAGTAGAAGTACATCACACATTAGACTCAGATCACCGTCCGGTGACTCTGGATTTCGCCTCCCCCACCCCAGGCCCCTCAGGCCGAAACCACGAAACGACAAGGATGATAACCGACTGGGGTCAACTGAAGAGAAATCTAAAGACGACCACATCGGTTCACCTTGATCAAATTCCAAAAGACATCAAGTCTAAGGAAGATACCTCCCAGGCGATCGATTCGTTCACAGAACACGTGCAGTCGTTAATTAACGGCTGCTCGCGGCGAGTACCCGATACGAGAAATCGTAGAGGGCCCCTGCCGGCCGACGTACGTGAACTGTTACGAAAAAAGAACGCCGCGACCCGCGCGTACGATCGATATCCCACGGAGGACAACCGCAAACGCCTGCGGACTCTCCAAAGGAAGGTCAAATCCGAAATTAGTAATTTTAGGCAGAGCAAATGGGACGCCACACTAGAAGAGCTAGTGCCTTCGCACACAGCCTTCTGGCAGATTTCCCGCTCTCTCAAAAAGGATATAGTGTCCACACTCCCTCCCCTAAATCGACCCAACCAACCGCCGGCATTCATGGACGACGACAAGTCGGAATGTCTGGCCGATAGTCTAGAACTTCAATGTGCGCCGAGCACACTATACGACCAAGACGCGGCACACCACCACCACATCAACACCGAAGTGGTTCGTCGTATTAATCTTTCGCGATCGCACGAAAACGAAAACCACGATCAACCTATTCCAGCAGTGTCCACCGACGAGGTCGGGTCACTGATCAAGGGTCTAGGAGCTAGGAAAGCCCCAGGTTCGGACGGAATAAATAACAAAGTCATTAAACTATTCCCCGCCCACTTAATATTAATACTGTGTAGTATTTTTAACGCAGCCCTCACTTATAACATCTTTCCTTCACAGTGGAAAGAGGCCGTGGTAATCGGAATCCACAAACCCGGCAAAAAACGTACCGAACCTAATAGTTATCGCCCTATCAGCCTACTGAGCAGCATAGGCAAATTATACGAACGGATAGTACTCAGTAGGCTACGCACCTTCGCTGAGGCAAACGCCTTAATACCCGACGCGCAGTTTGGCTTTCGTCCACAGCACAGCTGTGTCCAACAAGTTTACAGATTAGTCGAGTACACCAGCAGTCAGTTCGTCAGAGGCAGGTACGCTGGTGTACTATTCCTAGACGTAGCGAAGGCGTTCGACAAAGTTTGGCATGAGGGCCTAATTTATAAACTATATAGCTTCAAAGTCCCAGAATATTTAATTCTAGTCATACATGACTACCTAAGTCATCGCAGCTTTCGCTACAGGGTGGACGGGACGTTGTCGACCGCCCACCCTATCAAGGCCGGTGTCCCTCAGGGATCGGTCCTCTCTCCGTTCCTCTTCACGCTATACACTAGCGATATACCCAAATTCACTCGTGTACACACGGCACTCTATGCCGATGATACCGCACTCTTCTGTGCAGGTTATTCCCCGACAACCGTAGCTAAGACACTCCAAAAAGCGGTCACCGCCCTTGCCAATTGGTATAGGAAATGGAGAATAGAAATAAATGCCGAGAAGAGTCAAGCGGTTATGTTCACTAAACGAACTGCCCGCATCTGCTCTCCGGATGACATCCCCCCACTTACCTTATTCAATAAGCCTGTCACATGGTGCAGGCAAGCCAAATATCTAGGAGTGACCCTTGACAGTCGACTCACGTTCATTCCACACATAAGGCAGGTAGGCGCGCGCGCAGCCTTTGTGATGGGACGTCTTCATTGTTTACTTAACGCCAAATCGAAACTATCCTTGAAGAACAAGGTCAGATTATACACTGCCTGCATACGGCCTATCATGACCTATGCCAGCGTAGTGTTCGCACACGTTAACCCACCAAGGATCCGCAGGTTACAATCACTACAAAACCGGTTCATGCGACGAGCCACGGGGGCACCGTGGTTCATTCGAAATGTCGACCTTCACGTCGACCTAGAATTGCCGACCATCAGGCAATACATGAAGCGGTGCTCCCAGAGGTTCATTGACTCTGCCATGATTCACCCCAACCAACTAGTGGTTGAGGCGGCTAACTACACCCCATTAAAAATATCCGCCATCCGACGTCCTCGACACGCACTGACCGACGTTGACGACGAAATTACTGTCGCTCAAGAAAGAGCCAACACGGCCCGCGCGGCCATAACACATAACCACTCGCGCTTTCGCCTCCGCCGCCGGGGAAGGAAGACGCGACGCGTAAAAATCAATATTCCAAACGTGGGCACACCCACTTTGCCACCAGCGACGCCCCGAGCCGAGGTCCGTTCTCCACAGGGAGAGCCCTCGGGCGTAGTCGCTTAAAAGCTATTCCGGGTTGAGAGCCTTCAGCGCTCACCCATAGTCCGGTTAAGCTGTCAAAGCCCTCTCGGCTAACAGCGATCGCAGTGGAAAGAGTTTAGTGGGTATTCTAGTCACGGGGCTAGCGAGTCCCACACTCCCCGTCTGTTTTTCCGACAGGCGGGGGTTAGTGCGCAAATAGCATTCTTGAACCACTGCGTTAACAAAAAAAAAAAAAAAAAAAAAAAAAAAAAAAAAAAAAAAAAAAAGGTTTAGTCAGTCTAAGCCCGCGCGTGCCACGGTGCACATGTCGTGCGCTAGTCGTGTAATTTATTTGTTTGTTGGTCTGTTTAATCAGTTTAAGATCGAGCGTCTTCCGATACCGTAGCAGGGTTCATCTATTTCGCTTGGAAACGATGCGGTCCACGACTGCACGTTTCCGACGATCATTTCTCCTACGTACGTGCGAGATCTGTAGTGAACTATCTGTTGCCGTATTTCCCAAAGGAAGAACTGCTGCTCATTCTTTTGGTGAACTCCTGGCCAAGGATTCCACATGCAAGTAAAAGAGTAGTGACAATTGTGATCTTGTCCCGTAGTCACACGGGGAAGTATTATCTATCAGTTACTATGTCATCCTTAGTACTACTGAACTGATAGCAGTTTACTGTGTCATCCAGTACCATGTAGTCGTTTGTGCAAAGGCGATTGCCTGGGACTGCTTTGTGTGTTCACTTAGTGTAAATTGTAATTGGTATATAGTTGTGAAAGTAATTGTGATTACTTGCAGTACGAGAATTTACGACTTTGTATCCACATTATTGTTCCTTATGTCTGACATTTTCCCTACATATATATATATATATATATATATATATATATATATATATATAATATACGTAAGCGCAATCAATCACACACACACAATCAATTTTTGGTCTAATCTAATAAAATAAATTTAATAAGGCTAAAAAAATCATATTAAAGTATAATTACGTATACAAGGTGGAGACGACCATACGACAATAATTTTAATCTAGTGTATCTGATGACTTGCCCAGCCTGTATACAAACTTTGAATACAATATGTCGTTTAGTTTAGCCGCAGCACATTACTTTGTATTATTAACAATTTCCACACTCTGTATAAAAATTAAAATTATTCGCCTATCACTAAGAGATCAATGAGCTCCCGCGCCGCATCGGTATAAACTAATATGAAACTAGTACCTACATATCGCCATGTTTACCAGTTCAAGTCTTCCTCAAACGTAATACAAATCAATGCATATTATACCTTATTCCTAAGTCTTTATAAACCGTGTCATCAGACTTAGATGAGAAATTTAAAACTACCTAATGCGGCTTAATGAAAGAAGACCTCGGTCTCATGTTCAAAACTATTATAATAGGTCTGTAGGTCATTGTGCCATCGTGATCCTGTGACGTGATGTTCGTAATTAGACGCTTACTTTGTGTTGGAATAGTATTTCTTTCTCATTTACAATGCCTCGTTATAATTACACAGCTTCGGGTATACAGATATGATTTTAATTTATGGAGAATATCACGGTAATGCAGCTTTAACCATACGTACGTACCGAAAGAGATATGGAAACACACGTGTTTGTACTACCAATGGCCGGACTATTGTGCAAGCTGTCTGCTGCAGAGGTTACGGGATAATCAATCCTTACTGCCTCATATGGATAGTGCTCCTTCGCGTGTAAGAGTCACCCTAGATGAACAAATTTTAAATTATTTTTCTCGCTAATTTGACAGAGGTTGATAATGTGGAGAACTTAAAAAAAGGAATTGTACGATCTTTCGACAAGTTAAAATACATCGCCGTCAATGGCGACCTGTTAACAAGAGTTCGAAATAATATTTTAAGACGATATAATTTGTGCGTTCGGGTCCATGGAGCACATATCGAAAATTTAAAAGTTTAACGACCAAGTGAATTATTAAAGTTATCGTGATTATTTTAATAAAATAATCGAGTGAGAATGAATAGCGCCCAAACATTAAGTGTATGTAGGTATTTACCTACGTTTCGAAGTTGTAACATATGACACCACAAGGTCACTCGCGTGCCGACCACAGGTTGGTGAACTAATATTTACAAACGGTGTTCTATTTTGTTTCAATATTTATGATAAAAAGTTTGTTTGAAAAAATTGTTTTTTAAATATGCATGCGAGGACTTTTTTAATACTTTCAAAATACTCCTATACACTAGTATTGACGGTGTTTTCATTTATTGTCGTATTGACGTCTCCACTCTGTATATAAAATATTAGTCAATAGTTCGCTTAACTGCTTACAATATGTTTGTGTACGTTGTGTACACTATAGTCGGTCTAATCTAAGAAGTGCACTTTGACAGCTGTTAGAGTAAGTTGTCTAGGTATGGAACCAAATAATCGCTATCGAAAATATCCGATTTTACTGAGAAATCTATATTGATTCTTTATAATTAATAATCGGTTTATTATTTATTTTTCAAAAAGGTAATGAATAAATTAAGTGCTAAATTAGTACTAAACAAATTTAATTATTTCAGCATAGAATCTATTCATCATATTTAGTAGGATTAGGTTAATTAAAAACAAAAACTGTATTTGAAAATAGCTATTTTTTAAGAATTACTACTATTACTTGAATGACCAGCGTCGCGAACATTAATAATTGTTTCCTCATCAATCAAAGTGTCGAAATGTACATCTCTGTCAAAATCTCTATTCGATTAATTGTATTATTCTAATATTTTTACCGATTATTTGGATATTCGTGAATTGGACGTTGTCGAGCACTACTGTATAGAACGTGATGATGTGACATTGTTAGGTCGTCAATAACAATTACTATATAATAAATGATTTTGAATTTAATTGTGCCCAAGTTCATTAGCTTACATGATAATGACTTCAAGATGTAACATTGGAGATGATTTTTGTATTTTCTGTGTTCATTTGTAAATTGTAGTCCCACTAACTTATGATTCTTAAGTATTTCTATCAAATTATTATAATCTAAAAATCACATTTGAGTGACATATTCTCTATTGATAACCAAATATATATGTATATACCTATGCACTCTTTTATTGGGACAGGTTAGGTTTTGGTCACACCTCGTCTAAATCTGTCGTGGTGGTGGAAGGAAAACTATTCCTACCTTAGACTGACAGATTTAGCAGCTGGTGGAACAAGAGTAAAACGGTATTGGAAATTACTAATTTATAGTATATTTAGATTAGAATAGGAAATATGCAAACCTTAATGATGCGTAAAATCTTGGTATAACGCAGAGCACAGTAGTTATCATATATTTTTATGTATAACTTTTCAAAGACTTATGATGAAATAATTTATTATTTTGTAGAAACAAATTGATTGACCTCTTGTTTATTGCACGTCTCATAAGCGAAGCGTTGAGGTCTTGCTCTACTCTCGACATATGAAAATCAAGCACTTTTCAAACATAAAAATGATTGTAATTTTCTCACATTGCACTTATAGAATAATATTATAATACATATGTCAAGGAAAAACATTTGTTTAAACGTATTTGATATTTTTAAAAAGCAATTATTTTGTTTAAAGTAAGAAAATAGTTGATTAAAAAAAATATTCGAAGACGTCGGAGAAAATATTTTGTATCTGGCAGGATCACGACCGTAAAAATGAATGTATCGGAGTTTTTCTTTTATTAAAAGCATCATAATTGCAACGCGCTGTTCCTTTCGAAAATTGCTTGGTAATTCTTTGTCGTTTAATAGCAATTAATAAAAAACTATAAACTGCTCAGTCTTTAGTGTATGTATACCTTATGAAAATTGAGTTCGTTTACATTTTTTTGTTCGTCCATTCAGACAGGCAAAGGAAATAAATCCCATTCAGCCTATACAGCTATGTTTATCTCTACGTCGAGAATGGCACGAAATTTCAAAAGTATTTCTTTTCTTTCATTACAAGCTTATATTTAGTTTCACCTGTCCCGTTGTCTATAATCAAATCTTGCAAGTTAAATTTGATCCTCTTCCTGGTTCCGATTGAGCTGAAATTTAGCATGCATATATAAATCGGATGACAATGCAATTTTATTGCATAGAGCTGATCTGATGATGAACCTGGAAGCTGGCCATAGGAACTCCGTAATTAAACGACGCAACCCTTTCGAGTTTGGGCTCATTTGATTTGTCTTGACGATTACTTTAATACTATATGGTAACCAGGGTCTGACGATGGATCTGGAATCGGGCCAAAGAAACTTCGTAATTAAACGACGCAACCCCATCGAATTTGGGCTCGTTTGATTCGTCTTGACGAGTACTTTGATCCTATATGCTAACCAGGGTCTGACGATGGACCTGGAAGCTGGCCATAGGAACTCTGTGATTAAACGACGCAACTCTATCGAAATTGGGCTTATTTGATTCGTCTTGGCGAGTACTTTGATACTATATGGCAACCAGGGTCTGACCATGGACCTGGAAGCTAGCCATAGGGACTCCGTAATTAAACGACGCAACCTTTTCGAGTTTAGGCTCGTTTGATTTGTCTTGTCGGTTACTTTGATACTATATGGTAACTAGGGTCTGAGGATCGACCTGGAAGCGGGCCATAGGAATTCCGTAATTAAACGACGCAACTCCATCGAGTTTGGACTCGTTTGATTCGTCTTGACGAGTACTTTGATACTATATGGTAACCAGGGTCAGATGTTGGACCTGGAAGCTGGCCATAGGAAAAAGAAGGTGCTAAATGTTCTTAATCATACCATCAAAATGTAACACGCTTTTATTTATAAAATTGGGACTGTGATAGAAACGGGAAGATTTAATAATTATGGTGTAAAGTTTTAGTGTTAAAAATATATAATTATGTACGATATGGAATTATTTTGTAGTAGACGAAGAAGCTTAATTATCATTAAAGTTTACCATGAACTTATAAAGTGTTATATGTCTCATTAGAGTTAATTTATTTTTAACTTTTTATTTTATTTTATTAGCAAATATTAAAGCTTGTTTTTAAAAAAGGTTTTTCTTTAATTTTATTTTTATTTCTGGCATTGACTAATAGTAAATGATAAAAATAATATAAAAAATTATGAGGCGTGCACTTTTGGATTTTCCAATTTTTTATTTTGTACTTTGCAGTTCAGGCACATTTATTATATGGCAGCACTGACTGTGGCCATTTTTTAAACATGGCTGCCTTGTTGTTGGCGACTGTTGGGTGCTTGTTTGGAAATTAAATGTTTGTTTCTTTATTTTAATATGTTGCCGATTAATTGCATATGTAAAATATTGTTGAATAGGGCTAAAGATCTATTAAATTGGTGAGTGTGAATAGTTTAATATGTGTTAGATTATTGCAAAGTGTGTAATAACAGTCTGCTCTGCTCTGACCCAGAGCAACGTGAGGTTTTTTAGTGCGTATTCCGTTCATTTCTTAAGATTTTTTATAACACTATTGTAGCATCTTCAGAAGGTATCTTATATCCTACCTCATAATTTTACTCTTAGTTATCTAATCTGATAGTATTATAAATCATATTTACATAAATTCCGTCCTTATTGCATCCAGACAACAAAAGAACATTTCCACGAATCTATTGTTACGAATAACCACTCACATACAATAATGTCCTCTTTGATTATCTTATATATATAATTTATTAGTTTTTATTCTCTAAATATATTGTTTGTTTACTGCGTTTGATTGAAATTTCATTGTAAGATGCGGCAATAATAGGTGAACGAACCTCGAATCCACAAATAGTTCTATTTGTTGCTTTCTAAAACTTTGAAATTTTGCTTACGCATCGCATTATTATGATTTACAGAAATGTATGTTTTCTACTAGGCAATATTTGTTTAAAAAAATGTCTGAAGTAAAAAATTAACTCAGCTTGAATATATATCATATGTAGATATTTTCATGGTGACTTGACTGTAGGTGGTTTGATGTGTTCATGTAATACTGTCTGTTTTCTTTGCTTTTATTGACTGAGATAACATATCTGCATTATCAATCCCATACATACATTGGTATAATGGTTCCTACCATTATGGATATTTTATATTGTACAATAAATTTACATATATTTAGCTTAGAACAATAACATACATTGTTTTGATAAAGATAGCTTATTTCTTACTGTTTGTAGGATAGTTCTAATTTTTCAATTTATTTGATTCATAGTTATTTATTATGTGACTTTTTATTCCAGATTCTGTAAAAGAATTAAAACAATTATCCTCCATCCCAATAACATGTTTAATTATTTTCACCGTACTAGCTTATAATTAAAATAAACTAGTAATTCAGATAATTAATTGCCATTAATACAACAATATAAATTTCATTTACTATATATATTTCGAATACTTTATCTACAATTGCATTTTGTGCTGTATATTTTTTATTTTCTCTTATCCATTGATAGAAATATTTCTATGCACATGTTCTTCATATTTACTTAACCCATCCAATGTTACAGTAATAATTTACTGTGACAAATACCTTAAATTAAATTTTATATAATTAAAGAATGCTATTAAATTATTTCATTGTATTCTCTTATAATAAATTGCAGATGAGTTTAAAAGTTTTTTAAGTCACAAACTAACTAAAAGCAACGAAAATGAAGAACTAAACTGAATGAACAATTAAACTGAAATCAGTTCAAGGATATATTTGACTTCATCATTAAATTTAATTATAATAATTTTGTTTCAGATACTTCATTATAAGAAACCCTACAGTTGACCAAGAGGAGAGCATTTCTAATGATCACCCACCTAGTATATTAAGCTCTGTATTGTATTTTTTTATTTGTTATAATATAGTTAATTATGTCCAAGATGTGGCCAGCATCACAGTACTCTCATACTAATACACACCAGCAAAATGCTGCAAAGTCCAATGAACATCAGAATCAACAGAATTTGAAGACTTTGGGCATGACCTCTGCTATATCCATGGCAGGTGAGCATGACAATGTTTAACTGTAAAACTAGATAATTGTTGCTATCATAGGATCTTTTTAAGAACCATTGTTAGTCATAGAGACAAACTCTTTGGATGCAAGCCTACTCTAAAATTTAAGTGAAATTGTTTCACTCCACTAGGCTATGTGATAACATAGTAAGTATACTATGGACACGCCTTCCTTTACCACAGTTATTGTAAAGATCTATTTGATATATAAGCAGATAAGGTCACTGCTAGATGGTAAAAACTTTTAACCCCCATGTCAACACCTTTTACTAAGTAAGTGCAATTTCCATCTTCAAAGTGACCCAGGGCCAACATTGCATTCTATATGGTTTGAAAAAAATACCAGCCTGTCCAGACAGGTTGATATAGGAATTTTTTACATTTGTTTTTCTTGCAATGATGTATTTAAGATTATATATATACCCATCAAATATGAAGGCTTAAATCTTGGTAAATGGAATGGTTAGACAAACATATTGTAATTTTTACCAAAATGGTATAATTTTTTCACAGGTCCAAAACCCATAGACATAGAGAAAACATCAGAATTAAAGGAGTCCCTGGTTCCTTATGGAGTGTTTGAGTCCGAATCTGAAATGCACCACCGTATGGAGGTTTTGGGGTCATTGCATAGACTTGTGAGGCAATGGATCTGTGAGGAATCTCTCAGGAAAAATATGCCACCCACTGTAGCTGATACTGTTGGTGGAAATATTTACACATTTGGCTCCTACAGACTTGGGGTATGTAATTATGATTCTCACTTAATTAACTACTGGACAGAAAATTGACATCATAAATGGACCGAATATATATAACTTAAATTCTAGGTTTAAATGTAGAACTTGATTGCCCACTCTGAATAAAGAATTGACTGTTGTGGCTTTCTAGACTAAAAAGATTTATCTAACTTTTAAAATACAATAGTATAATTTTTAAACATTATATGGGATTACTAAAGGTCTAAATATATTATTCCATCCATCCCGCAACTTAATGACATCTATTTAGCAGGGCCTTCCACAGGGGGCTAGAATACCATAATCATCATATTGAGTAACAAACATTTATACAAAGTTTTGCATTTATAGTGGTAAAACAGTTAAGAAACTTTAGCATTGTGTTCTTAAGCGGGCGAAAATTGACATGAATTATTATACACGATATACCATCTCCTAACATACCCATGTGTGTCGTAAAAAAATAATTAATCAATCAATTTACCTAATATTATGGAGGAGATTCAAGCCCAGTAATGGTAAGTAAATTAGCTAATTTCAAGAAGAGAAATATTAAGAAGAGAATTAATAAATTTATTTACATACATGTATAGCCTCACGCCTGTTTCCCAGATAGGTAGGCAGAGACTATGGATTGCCCCAAACCACGTTCCTGACATATCTCCATCACTTTATTCACACTCATCACAGTCTTCGTGCATGCTCTATGGTTACTCATACTCTTAATCTGACCTTATAAATTTATTTAGTGGAATGAAAATGGTATCTAGTGCTCAAAGTTTATTTTAACAAACAACATTTTAACATTAAATTATTTGTATTTACAAACTGGAATATTAGAATGATTTATTTGACTCTCAATTGACATTTGTCTTTTATTCAGCGATCACATGACTAAATTTATTACAAGGTTTTATTTTGTACTCTTTGTAAAATATTTCTTTTTTCAAAATTAAATGAATAGATAAATAACTCGGCTTTTACATTTCATTATTGTGCTTGAGCTTCCTCCATTTACATTAGAATTGACCCTACTATCACACGATGATCAGACCAATTGATATAGAGTTTTATTTTGGGTTTTTCTTTTGCAAAAAAGTTTTTGAAGCGAAGACTTCTTTTGGCCCACCGCACTCAGATTTTCCATAGGCTGTGATTGAGGCTGATCCGTCACGCTCTGAGGTGAAAGGCTCGATCGAGTGAACGAGACCGCCGAATGTACCCGAGCCAGAAAGATACATTCAGCTGTTCTTCACTGCTATGTCATTATGATTACTACATTCAATTTATATGGAATAATTGTTATCATTAATTATAGTCAATTATTCAATAGTTTTTAATAGTTATTTTTTTATGGCTTGCTATGGTATAGTCCCACCCATACCACTCTGGGCTACTTTTTTACTTTACTTTTTGTTTTGTATTTGTTTTTTTATTCATAGGTACAAGTTTTCACTTCTGTCGGTAGTCCTCATGACTGCTTTGTGTTTTTTTACATGTTATATCCTTAATCATCTTTTACTGCAGCCACGGGTAAAATAGGAGCTGGCGAATTGTATTCTTACTCCATTACCATACGGAAAGACAAATAACTGTTGTAAATAATTGTAATTCCGATTTTTAACACCAATTTATAAGTAAATTACTTCATCATAAGCTTATACTCGTCCCACTGCTGGGCTCGAGCCTCCTCCATAATGAGAGGGAAACTGAACTACTATACCACGCTGATCGAACGTGTTGGAATAGGATTTTGAGTCGTCACTCTCCTGCATTGATGTTATATGCCTATTATATCTCTTAGCCGTCTTTTACGGCATCCACGGGCATGATGAGGTGGTGAAATTTATTTTTCCTCTGTCACCACTTGGAAAAATCAAATCAATCACTTCATTTGCTATTAACCAATTATCGCTTTAAAACTTATTATTGTAATATTATAATGAAATGTTCAGGCAAACCCAACATTTATTTGCCTACGCAAGCGCTTTTGCGTATTTCGCAACTAGGACAACATTTTACTTTTAAGCAATCTTTTAATTATCCGTGTGGATATAATTTACCACCCCCTAACTTAGCCCTTAACTTTTTAATGAACACCCTGCACTAAGGTATTAATTTTTGTATTGAGGGGGAATTTCACATTCATACAATTAACAGACAAAAATTACATCGACTTAGAAATATCATTTTTGGATCGCGCTTAGAACTGGTCTGCTTGGGGATTGTACCCACAATTCCGTACATGGGAGGTCGGTTGTTTTTATCACTGCGCCGTTTGCATGAAAATATTAATTATGAAGGGTATTATGTCGAATGCACCATATCTATGAAATAAAAATAGTTTGAGAGAAAGGTACAGTCCTACCATGACCATGGGCAAACAAACTCAAATAAAAAAGCAGTAAAAGCTTTCATTTTATTATTGACCTTATAATAATATCATCGTCTTCATATTAAAGTTGTGTAGCTCCTGAGTGAGTGATACAAAAGAGCTATATCACTCACATAGACACGATCTATCACTCACTCACTTTACCGCCGAATATATCACTAGCTTAGTAGCCCAGTTCTAGCTCATCGCTCACTTCGCATCGCAGAATGTTTCACCTCTCACAAAATGAGCGAGATAGCTGCGTGGCGTGGCCGGTCGACGAGAATGATATTTCACGCTGTTTTCGTATCGATGTAATTAAGTTGTCAAAAGAGAATACACTCTATTTACTTAGCTTTTAGAAAATAGATGAATTTGACAAAATCTTCTAAAAAATATAATTATCTGAAAAGTAAATTCGAAACATTTGATAATGTTTGCTGATAATGCTAATGCGAAAAATGAGTTATAGATTTGTTTGAGCGATAAATTTAAAGTGAGCGGTAGATTTAAAGTGAGTGATAGATTTAAAGTGAGTGATAGATTTAAAGTGAGTGATAGATTTAAAGTGAGTGATAGATTTAAAGTGAGTGATAGATTTAAAGTGAGTGATAGATTTAAAGTGAACGATCTTTGAAAGTGAGCTAGAGGAGTGATTTAATAATGTGGTTGACTGCTGAGCTAAGTGAGCTAAATGAGCGATATGTATCTTTACACTCAAAAGATATGTATCATTCTTTTCAGCGCAGTGATCTATATTGCGCATGACTGCTTCATATGACATTTGTGATAATATCCATAATACATCAATTCTAATTTTTGTTATCTCAGCACTTGTTTTGATAATAGCGGCTGCGCAGAACACTTGATCACCATTATTATTATATGCCGTCCGATTTGCTAACGTTAGACACTGATCAGCTCCTATCGTTCGCAGCATTATGCCTTTCTCGATAAATACGCCATCAAACGCATATAATATTTTTTCTGGTATTCGACTCATATTTACTGACATTATTAGCACATTCAAACAAATAAACTTCAACTTTATAATCGTAGTATAGATATACTATAAAACTCGTATAAATATCAAAAATCATTAGGACGATATTTTTATAAGGGAAAGTACCCATACCACGTAACCGGATCAAAGGAGAGATGAGGACCCTACCGGTGTTTAAAATGCTACGCTATGCTGCTAGTGTTGAAAATTAAAAGACATAAATCATCTTAATATGGGTACGTTTTAAGTTGACATCGCACATAGCATAGTCGTTCTAGTATCGAATTTCGTATCGATTGCAGTTTCTGCGAATCCGAAACCCGAAGAATTTACATTTAGAATGCGTATAACAATTATTGTAGCATCCATAAGACTTTGATTGACATAATTTTTCTGATCACATTCCGCCCTAACTATGTG
The DNA here is from genome assembly GCA_905163515.2 of Lymantria monacha. Taxonomy (NCBI): domain Eukaryota; kingdom Metazoa; phylum Arthropoda; class Insecta; order Lepidoptera; family Erebidae; genus Lymantria; species Lymantria monacha. The sequence goes on along the minus strand of LR991095.1, from coordinate 13,574,224 downwards.
GGGCTACAGAAGAGCGGCGTTTTGCCCTAAAACCTGTAGTATTAGGTCGGACCGTAAATTTAGCGGGTCACCAACACCGATTCCTTTATGAAGTAAGCGGGGCACCAACAGCTTTTATGTATTTGGTGTACGTTAATCATATTTGTTGGTGTGACGAAGCAAGAGTACAAAATGTCACCACCACTTCCTTTTTCGGGAATGATCGTAATTGCGATTAAGCGTCGCAAACAGATAACATCGAGACAAAGTAATCTCGTAATAAAACTCTATACAGTGATATATATCTATACAGTCCATACTGATATAAGTCAACATCTTCAACATTGTGAGGAGGCTGGAGTCCTACTGAGCGATGTATTTGAGCCGAATTGATGATGATGAACTATATATTTGCACTCGCAGACGACCAAAAGCTTCTGTGCAAATCAAAAAAAAAACATACAATTCCTTGAAATTCATCGCAGTGTCACGTACCGGGTCCTATTGTTAATCTAATACTAAACCATTCTTAAATCCAACATGTCGAACTCATATAAGTTCCATTGGGCTCGAACCTCTACAATATAAGAGATATTGACCTACTATACCACCCTCATCCAGATGGGTTGCATAAATATTACATGCGTATCGCCTTTTACGACATTACGACACCTACGGCCAATATAGGGTGTAGTTAATTGTATTCTTACTCCGGCACCACGCGGAGAACTGAAATCCACCACATATTCAAAAAATCATCAAATTCATTGATATATTTGTATAGGCCTTCTTATTCTATGCTTTACCATTTAGTGCCAGTTATCATATCAAAATAACATATTGAACTTTCATCATCATTCACCTAATCTGATTAAACTTCTCTTTATCCAGGTACACCATCGAGGAGCTGATATAGACGCTTTATGTGTGGCCCCGCGACACATAGACAGAACTGATTACTTTGCATCATTCTACGAACTGCTTAAGACACAGCCACAGGTAATTACATAACGTAATCTTTACGACTGGATTTACAGACAGCCCGAAGTTGCTGGGGCAGCAGAGAGACTTTTAGTCACTCTTTGTTGTCTATCAGTCTTTTACGAGGAGTGCTCTGATGAACTGTTTGACTTGGTAGCATCTTCACGGGTTCACCCATTTTACCTGGCATCATTACAGTCCTTTACTGTAACTGTGGAGTTTTGGCGCGAATATGGAAATGTCATGTCACGCTCTTGTATTATATTCATTTCTTTAGTGTTTTGTAGTGTTATATTGAATAATTTTGCTGGTATTTTATGGAATATGATACAGTTAAAGTGCTGAAGTGTAGTGAATATGGTATAATAGTGGTTTTCGTGTATTTTCGTGTTCACCCAAAATTCCCAACAAAACTATGAATTTGGTTAACAGCGCCAAATTGATAGTAACGACTTGACTTACTGACGGACAGTGACTATCAAGGACTAATTACAATTTGTGAACTGGTAAACAATAATACGGAAGACAAGGCACGAAGTGTCTAAACTATGAAGACTTGGCTTATAGGTCTGAGTAACCAAGCCATAAACTCCAAAAAAAAAAATACTGTAACTGTACGTTTTCAATGATCGTTTCACCTCACATATGTGGGAACTGAAATGAACTACCTATTGTGGTGTTACCCGAGCTCGAGGTTTAAGGAAAGCACTTGTTTCACGGAGGTAGCGGTCTAGCTATGCCTCTGGCATTGTATAGGTCTCTGTGCCGCAAATGATACTATTTGCCATCGCGTGTGCTACTTGCTCATTTATAGGTAATAAAAAAAACATTCGCAAAGAACTGTTTGTAACTAAACTAACCTATTCTTGTGTAAATACATAAAACTGGTTGGCAATGATCAAGTCGAACCTAGCAGATCACATGTAAAGTTTTGGAGGCCCTTTTTAATTTAAAAAGCCATAGCTTTGGAGAAATATTGCGCTGATTTAATTGCATAAAGGATTTTAAAGGGAAGCAAAGAAGAGTCTAAAACCAAGGTTTTAGTAGACTGTGCAAAATAACTGTCATGATTTCAGATTAGTTCTTTATTCTCTTGCAAGAGTTCATATATTTGTGTAGAATATTTGTGCCCCATTGTTGTGCTCAAGTCTCCTTCGTAATGGGATGGAAATTGACCCCTACTATACCACGCTGGTCAGACATGTTGGTATAGGTTTATGTTTCGAGATTTCCTTTTCTTACATAGTTATCGTATATAGTCATCTCTTACGATCACCCACGGGTAAGATACGGGGTGGTGAATCGTATTCTTACTTCGTCACCACACGGATAATGAGGCAAACAAGCTTATTAAAAAGTAAGAATTATTTACTGTTTTAACATTATACATCTTAATTAGGTTAAAGATCTGAGAGCAGTAGAAGATGCGTTTGTGCCAGTTATCAAGATGAACTTTGACGGAATTGAGATTGACTTGCTGTTCGCCAGATTGGCATTGAAAGAGATACCAGGTATGGAAAAGTTTATTACACTGAATATTTTGTTTTAGTAAACAATTAACTGATATCCAAACAGACGTCAATAAATAAAACCCATCTACAAAAAATAAAAACATACACACGTACCGAAGAATTACACATAATACATTTATATAATAATATAAATATATTATATTTCAAAGGTGTTATGATTTTTTTTTGGGTGGGTTACGGTCGGCGCACTGCTCGCACCACTCCGTCTGGTGCGACAGAGGGGCGTAAGCACACCCGTAACCCCCGTGCCACGCACGTCGCCTTCGTCGTTGGGCCGATCACCGGAGCTAAGTGACTTGACGTCAGTGGTCGGACCGACGGAATACCCCCTGAGGAGTGCCCACTCCTCGACCGACGTTCCCCCTCAGGAAGGACGTCGGTCTTTCCTCACGCGGTCGGCCTCTCGGCGGGTGACGGACTAGTTTCCCGATCCAGTCACCCGCAGGCTCGGCTAGGGAAAGGTGTTAGGATAAGGATGAGTAGATATAGTAGGATGACGTCATATTTCTATTCTTAGTTTGTCCTGGTGGAGTAAAAATATCCTCTATATAACTTTTGCTTTTCGAATGACTAGAGGGTATGCAAATAAATAAAAGTATTGTATTTATACCGCAGCTCACACTTGTCTAAGTGATAAGGACGATTGGAACGGATTTCCAATAGATTTGGGTTCGAGTCCCACCTGTGACATTCATTTTTCGCTCGTAGACAAGTTTTTATAAACAACCTAGCCTGTTACATTTGACTACTGAGATTTGTCATTACAAATCTCAGTAGTCGAATAAAGTTTTTGTTACTTTAACAGTTAATAATTTTAATTATAGTTTTGTATATTTCAGATTCATTTGACCTACGCGACGACATGTTACTAAAGAATTTAGATCAAAAATGTGTTAGATCATTAAACGGGTGTCGCGTAACGGACGAGATATTGCGGCTTGTACCCAATATCAACAACTTCAGACTCACACTTAGAGCTATCAAATTGTGGGCTAAACGTAAGTAATTTGTAACTTAAAAGTTATTAACTTCTTTTTTAAATAATACAAAAAGGATTCTCTATTGTTTATATTTGATTTTTAATTTCCCCATGTTTCGAATATTTTACAAGCGTTCATGGTCACGGGAGGACTGTTAGGAAGTTATTAACTTGTTTAGTTTTGGTTCTATTCTTCTTTATACAGGGTGGAAGTGAACCGCTCCCGAAAACAAAGACAGGTGACCCTACTAGTCCTACTTGTAATGATGGGCTAGAAAAAAAATTGATTAGGATGAAAAAAAAATTTTTTCACAACGAAATTTAAGTTTTTTTCACATTCCATCGTATTAGGACAGTGCCATGTAATGATAATTCCATAAAAAATACGTAACTATACTCAGATGAGAAAAGACGCAATCTATTCAAAACTCACGATCAAGAGTTCAGCGACCTCGCGTGGTAAAAAAATAAATATTTTTTCATCCGAATCGATTTTTTTTCTAGCCTATCATTACAAGTAGGACTAGTAGTTACCTGTCTTTGTTTTCGGGAGCGGTCCCCTTCCACCCTGTATATCAGTCGTGTGGAGAAACGTGCATTTCTATATATGATAACAATTTAAATTTAGATAGCATCACAATGCGATCGTTTAGTTTTGGTTCATCATCATCACAGCCCATAAATGTCCCACTGTTGGGCTCGGGCCTCCTCCGTAATGGGAGGGAAATTAACCTACTATACCGCGCTGGTCAGACGTGTTGGTATAGGGTTTTGTTTCAAGTTTTCCTTCTCTTGCATAGATGTTATATGCGTTTTATATCCCTTAGTCGTCTCGTACGATCACCCACGGGTAAGATATGGGGTGGTGAATAGTATTCTTACTCCATCACCACACGGAAAACGGGTTAGTTTTGGTTATCGGCTGCTAATATGAACCTATTGTTGCCAGTGATGGGTGAATTTTTTCTCAAAATAATATCTTGTTTACGCGAGTGTTACACATGTAAAATAAATGGTGACGACAGATGATACGGCAGGTCTGCCCGTGTCCATTAACGCTGAAAAGTGTTCAAAATCATCGGGAAAAATATTATACATATAAGTTTTGCATTTTGTGTTAACCGCTTTCTGTTAATTTGTCAATTCGCTGACTATGCAAGCGTTAGCACCATAATAAAAGTTTTATGTTTAATGTTGATAGCATAAGAATGAAGTACTGTGTTCAAAGCAATGGTTTAATGATATATTTATTCTCTTAGGGCACGGCATATACTCAAACACGCTGGGCTACCTGGGCGGTGTCTCCTGGGCAATGCTGGTGGCGCGTACATGCCAACTGTATCCGAACGCTCTACCCGCTACTCTGGTGCACAAATTCTTCCTTGTGTTCAGTCAGTGGAAGTGGCCACAGCCGGTATTGCTTAAGCAACCAGATTCAGTTAACCTTGGTTTCCCCGTTTGGGATCCTAGAGTAAGTCCTCTTATTATTTCTTAGATTTTATAGACTGCTTTTACTGATCAATACTGTCCTCAGATCGTGAAGCATGTAGTAGTATTACAATTAGTAACAAAAGAAAAATAAGAGATTTCTTGCTACACCCAATAGAAACAGAGCATCTTCACTATATGTAATATACAATATTTCTATTATTTATTTTTTGTACGTATATATTAATTAAAAAAATATGTAATAAATAAATTCAATAAATTGATGATGGTAACTATTCATCATTCATTTCATCATTATTCTGCCTTTCGCTGTCTAGTGTTGGATGTGGATCTCTCTATCTCCCTGGAGGGTTGGCAATGCCATAATAGCCATGCTTGGCAGGCGGGTTGGTGATCGCAGTGAGGTGTTATACCTTGCCTAGGACGTAGCTAATATTGACTCCCCTGGTGAAATTATTAGCCTATTTTTACCATTTCCGTGTGGCGGGAATGTATTATATTGTAAAAAAAAAAAAAATTTTTACAACCCCTTGGCCTATTTTATTATTGTTCTTTTAATATAATAATCTTTTAATATAATGTAAATAATGTTTTGCCCTTTATAACAACTATTGTAATAAAGGTCATAGTTTATAAAGTACCCCCCTCCATATGTTTCTGTTCTGTTCCTATTCGTAAAAACCTTTGTGAGGAAAATGGACAGTAGCAGCATTTTAGCAGAAAAATCTTATAACACAAAAAACGATTGCAGATTTGCTTGCATGGCGATTATGGCATCTCTTTTGGTATCAAGCCTTATCCAACATATAGATAAAAGTTAATAATAATATTTATATCATTGAAACATTTTTTTTTATACATAGGTCAACATATCTGATCGTTTCCATCTGATGCCGATCATCACTCCGGCATACCCACAGCAGAACTCCACATTCAATGTTTGCGCATCGACACGGACTGTCATCATGGAAGAGTTCAGACTTGGTTAGTCATCTCAGCTCCTCATATATAGCTGGTTCAAACCTCTTTCATAATTGGATGAAAATTTACTTATTATACCACACTAGTCAGAAATGTTGGTATAGGGTTTTATTTTGAGTTTGCCTTCTCTTGCATAGACATAGATGTTACCTGTATATTCCTTAATTGAATTTTACGAAACTTACCGTTAAGACATTTTTTTTGTACACACGCCGCCCATGTCGTCCGGGGCGATGTGCGGCTCCATAAGCCACCGCGCTTCCTCCCCAAAGCCATTAGACTCACAACTGGTTCACACGAAAAAGACTTTGTTAATATTTATTAATAATATACTATTATTACATTAACACTATACTTTATTAATATTTGTTATTTTTTTGTTAAATTTTTTTAAAAATACATCATCCATCCATCCATCAGCCCGTAAACATCCACTGTTGGACATAGGCCTCCCCACGAGAACACCATTCAACACGGTCCCGCGCCACCTGCATCCAGCGGTTTCCTGCGACCTTGGTAATGTCGTCAGTCCACCTAGTGGGGGTCGTTCTACGCTGCGCCGTCCGATTTGTGGTCGCCACTCGAGAACCTTTCTTTCCCAACGGTTGTCGATTCGTCGAGCGGTGTTTGCCCATTGCTACTTCAACGTGCTAATTCTTCGGACTATGTCCGTAGAAGAACGGTACACCCGTTCTTCTACGGACATAGTCCGAAGATTTCCGGATTCTATTACGTAGAGAAATACCGAGAATAGCCCTTTCTATAGCACGCTAAGCGACTTTGAGCCTTTTGATGAGACCAACATTTAGAGACCACGTTAAAATACATATAGTCATAATATTTAAAACATCATAATATAATACTACCATCTCTGATGTTGCTCGTGGTGTCGTAAAATATACATACATACATATCATCACGCCATATCCCTTGCAGGGTACGCAGAGAGAACAGAGTGCCAGAGAACTCTATCTTTGCATACTTCACTCGCTTCCTCAACATTCATAATTCTCTTCATACACGCTCGCCGGTTTCGGAGACTCTTGACTCCACCTTCCTTCAGTACATGACCGATCTGGTCTAGGTAGGTTAGTCTCGGTCTCCACCGGTACCTACATCCTTCCACTTTCGCATTATATATCTTCTTAACCAGAGTTCGTTCGGCATTCTTTCCACATGCCCGAACCATCGGAGCATCCCCTTTCGCATCTTTACACCAATACTCTCTTTCATACCTACTCCCTCTCTTACGTCGTCGTTACGAATGCGGTCGGTCAGCCTAACTCCACAAATTTTCCGCAGAGATCGCATTTCGACCGCATTAATTTTACTTTCATACTCTTTTCTGCATACCCAACTCTCGCTTCCATACGGTAATGTTGGGACAAGCACTGCGTTATGTATTGCTACGCGGCTACGCGTGCCTTCTGGCTAATGTGGTGGCTGCCGAGAAGTTGCCCCAACGCTCCGTTCACTCTATTTCCCGCATTCACTCTTCGCTCTATATCAGTGGTGTACCTTCCATCTCTGCTAAATCCACATCCAAGATATACAAATTCATCCACTTGCTCTAGTATATCATTACCTATTGTTACTCTTACATCTGTTCTGGCTTCGTCTCTTTCAAAGACCATTATTTTGGTTTTGCTCACATTCACGCGTAGACCCCTTTTCTTACAATCTTCTGTCATTGTGTCGACTAGGGTCTGTAGGTCAGTTGCTGACTGTGCCAGCAGGACTGCTTCATCTGCATAAAGCGGAGCAGTGACCACTGAGTCGCCCATCTGGACTCCCACGTTCATATCGTTCAACCTTTGGAGACATTTATCCAGATATATGATAAATAGCCTGGCTGACAAAACGCACCCCTGCTTAACGCCGATATTGACGTCAAACCAAGGCGACATTCCATCATCCAGCCGCACACAGGCTCTACAGCCCATGTAACTGGACTGCACAGCCTGTAGCAGTTTACCGTTAATACCATACTCCGGTAAAATGTCCCAAAGTTCCTTTCGTACAACCGTGTCAAATGCTCTCTCCAGATCCACAAACTGCAGAAAACCCTCTGACCTAGAGCCAGATGCTTCTCCACAATGTTACGCAGAGAGAACTCCTTGTGTCTCACACAGTAAACCATCGGACACCATCCTCATTCTCCTTTAAATAATTTTACCATACACTTTTGCTGCCAAACTGGTCCGGGAACCATTCCCGAGCTCCAACATAAATTGATGAGCAACAGGAACGCCTCCCGGACACAGGAGCCACCAAGCTTGATCATCTCGGCAGACACCATATCAATGCCCGCTTTATCGCCCATTCAACTTCATCCATACTGATGCCATCGGAGGACGCCGTTGTCGAATGTTGATCTACTAAACCACATGCGACACCGGCGCCAACCGTAGCATCCGCATACATATCGCCAAAATATTCACTCCATCGGCTTAACACGTCTTGTGTTTGTGTAAGAATGTCTCCGCCTTTAGACCTTATTTTATTCATTCTGAAGGCTGACCAACCACCCCGAGACTTCTTCACCTCCCTCCAAAAGAGTTTGGTGTTACCCTCGAAGTTTTTAGTCAGCCTATCTTCTGCACTCATACTTGCTGTATCACGTTTCTCTTTCACTAAGGCCTTGGTGTCATTCTTACATTGCCGATATATTTCTTTCTTCTGTTCAGTGATACTGTCATTCAGATTCAAAGAAGAGACATAGTCCAGCCACGCTTTCTTCTTTTGCTCTACGGAAGCTGCCACTTCCGCATGTGGGATGCGGATGTGGCATGGTGTGCGCATGCATCACCATTTGTTTTTCTATGCTTCTTTGAACTTCCACATACTTCTTTCGCTGTATCTACCATACTCTCTTTCAATACTCTCCAGCATTCTTCAATGTCCGATTGCGGCTGGCTTGCCATCGTCAGCCGTTCTCGGACACCCTCTGCATACTTTTCTCTTACACACTCTTCTTGCAACCTTTCAACCTTTATTCTTTCAAGCCCTCCGAAGTGGACACGCTCTCGCCAGTGCTTCCACTTTCTGAACAGCCCACTAAATCTCGCAATAACGAGATAGTGGTCCGTATCGACTGTGGGGCCCCCTGTAGGCTCTTGCGTCCAATATTTTGCTTCGGAGGCGACTGTCTACCAAAATTAAATCTATTATACTTTTCAGTTCATTCCTTCTCCATGTATACATATGGATGTCCCTATGTTGGAAAAATGTGTTTGACACAATAAGGTTTCTCTCCATGCATACATCCGCTTTGAGCCTACCTGCGTCGTTCACTCTCTTATCACCAAATGGACCAAGTACGTCCTCATAGTCGGGACGCTTGGTCCCCACCCATCCGTTCAAATCTCCGCATACAATTACGCGTTCACTGGTTTCTGCCATATCCAGAACTTCCCTAACATTATCTCAAAACTTCTCTAGGTCTGATGCCACCGAGGATCCTACGGGAGCATATGCTACAACCACGAATACCTTGGTGACACCTAGTTTTATACGGACCCAAAGAAGTCTGGGATAATACATTCCGTAATCCTTCACACCTGAGGCCAAGCGAGAGGACAACAGCACTCCTACCCCCATGCTGGCTCGATCGCTCTGTGGTACACCAGACCACAGAGCCATCCCGCCACCAGGAAGATCGCAGGCGGCGCTGCCCCTTCGCTTGGTCTCTGTCACACAGAGCACGTCTAGCTGTTTGTCCGCCATGACGGATATCAGCTCGTGCAACTTACCTTCCACACAACCTCTTACATTCCACGTGCCCACCCGGCACTCTGCTCTCCTCGACTCGCCTGACTGGGCAAGGCGTGATGGGTGGCGGCCCCCATCGCCGCAACTGCCGAAGTTCGTACCGACGGGGGCGGGTCGGTACGCGTCGCCTCCGGGGGACGCCCTAACCCGCACTGCGGTACGCATATTGACCCGGATTAGCAGTCTAAATAGACTGGCAGGGGACGCGACGAGGACGCTCTGGACTATGCCCCCCACCGTAAAAGACATTTAAAAATCATTAGCCCTGCTTTCCCGTAACCAATTGAAAGACTACCAGGACATTAGGTAGCTGCACTTGTCTGGGAAACTGCAGTCGCCGTCCTGCCTGCGGTATGTAGCGATTATAACTGATATAGGCCTATAATTTAACAGATAAATGGCTGGACCTGCTGATGTTTATTTAATGTAGATCATTTAAAAGGTTCAGTATTTTTTTCAAGTTAAAAATTAAAATATATTTAAGGAACTTTCATTATAATAACCATTAAAGTTAAAAATAAATAAATATTCTATGTTAAACAGTACAATGAAGATTGCGAGAACTTCGAAAGAATTATGTTGCTCAGTATAAGTACATTGCTATAAGTATTGCATCACTGGTTTTCAGTAGCAACTCCATGGTACCTTCTATGTTTTCAGTAGCAACTCCATGGTACCTTCTATGTTTTCAGTAGCAACTCCATGGTACCTTCTATGATACATTATAATTTCTTTATTTACTTATCTATTATATCTTATGGAATGGTTACGAAGGCCTTTATGCTAAGTCATCATCAAGACTGATCTAGTCTCGAAGCCAGTAAGTCAATTCATCGCTTCCAATAGTGCCAAGCCATATTATTAATGATTTTGAAGTATGCACCAGAGATTATTGTGTAGAATGTTTTTAATATGTTTATCGCTATAGGATTGGCCATAACGGACGAGATCATGCTGGGCAAATGCACGTGGGAGCGTTTATTTGAAGCACCGAACTTCTTCCTGCGCTACAAACATTTCATTGTGTTGCTGGCTTCTTCAGCCAGTACTGATGACCAATTGCAGTGGTGTGGACTCATCGAGAGTAAGATCAGACACCTTATCAGTGAGTACTGTTACACTTTGTCTATATTTTATTATTAAGATGTTTCCTAATCTTCTTCTTAGTACATATGTTGCCCTTTTGGGCACGACACTCATCATCAATGAGAGGAAAATTGATCTATTATTCTACACTGATCAAAATGATCTAGCATAGTATTTTATTGCTAGACAAATGTCAAATGTGAAACGTAACTACCATGCACATGGGACATGAACATGGAACATCTAAAATTTTTCCAACGGTCTTACCGATTAGATCAGTGTGGGTACTTATGATAACCAAATTATGTCTTACTTAATCATCTTTACTGAGTGCACGCGAGGGGCAGTTGTTTAAGCAAATGATTATATTGAGTCTGAGTGTGATGTGTTTTGCAATACAAGGATTTCAGCACTCAACGACGATTGGTAAAATTGCCCAAAATAAGTTGACCCATCCCAGAGTGCTTGGCTTTAGTTAGAGCGGAATATGTCCATATAAAAACGGCTAATCATTGTATATTTGTTACAGCAACATTGGAAAGGAACTCTTACATAACAATAGCACATGTGAACCCAGAATGCTACAACTCTGTACCACTCAACACGAACAATGGACAGCCGCTAGCATTACCACCAGGTATAACAAACATATTTCATTGTGTACACACATTATTTTTATTTATTTGTTTGGACAAGCAACAACTGTTGCAACTTGCAAGTATTATATATAAATAAATATTGTAGAAAATAAGACTAGATTTATAATTTTCGAAGGTGTCGCATCATGCATAATAAAGATAAAACTTATATTCTTTTCATATATCTAATTAAAAGAGAAAATAAAACTAATATGAAAGGACCTTTAAAGAAAAATATGGAAAAAGAGGTAATACGATAAAATAAGAGATAATATGAGTTAAATTGTAAAGATTTTTATTGATATTTTTATATATATATATGTAGTGTGGTTATAGTTTGGAATAACTTGTATTCAATCTTCCAAAACGAATTATTTTTAATTATTTAAATTAACTGTTAATTTATTCAGAAATGTTTAAGGCGGGATTAGTCGCTGATTGTAAGATTTGTTTTGAACATTTTTTACATTTTATGTCACATATTTACCACTATACTTCATTTTTTTTTCTAGAATTATCAATGTTTAGACACCTGTAATTTATAAATTATATTTTAATTTCTAATTCTGTCATTGCACAAAATAACAAATATAAATTGATATTGTAATTAAAATTGAATTGTACGATAAGGGATAACAAACAATAAAAGCAACCTAGCTACTAGGCCAGCCTAAAAGTTGGGCATCATGAGAAAAGTTCATCAAGTAAAATAACTAAACATTGAAATTAGCTAAAAAATACATTGTCATTTATTTATAAGTATAAATATTTGAGGTTTTAAGGTTTTTTTTTTTGCGGCGGGCTATGAAGTGCTCACAACTCGCTAAATCCGTCCGGGTCAACAGAAGCAGCGGCGCGCGACCCCATAGACCCGCCCTACATGTACCTCTCTACGAGGTTTTAAAGATAAGGAAAGATTAAATAAAAGATGAATGACTTCTGTGAAGTGTAACATTTTATAGTAATAGAGTGAAAACAAAGATGACATTTGTTATAGCTGTGAAAAGAACTAGGACATTATGTCGACCATCAAATATTAATCAGGACAAACGCTGGATGATGATACAGGATAATTATTATTGAACTATTTATAAAAACATGTTTTTAATTTTAGGTTTTAAATTTGACTTTGCTTTCAATATATATGTATGTTCCGTGCGTTAGAGTAGAAAATAATCAAAATAAGAAAAAAGTTATAAATTTGTGTGTGTATTAACCTGTGTAGATTTTTTATTTTTACTATATTACTATGTAACACTAATAGCTGTGGTAGCGGCTACGAATACTACCAACCCTTACTTTGCTTGTGGATGTCGAAAAAGACGACTATGAACCTTATAATGACCTGGGCTAACTCCATCTGATGCCGTTTGGTCGATAATTGCATTCCTAAGGAGGGTTGACGTCTGGTAGGCGGCCGGTCATAAAACGATTGGCAATAACTTCTACAATATGTACTATGAAGGAAGAGTACATATTGTATCGAACTCCAGTAATTGGGATAAGAGTAGGAGAATGATGATTATTATGTAACACTAGTACTGTCTAATAGTTTTACCTTAGCATTTTCTGTACAGAATTGCTGAATAACTATTAAGATCGCAGTAAAAAGGCAAGAAGTAAATAACTAACTTAACTTTTTAATTAAAGAGACAACAACCTGCACTAATCCTTGTATTGCGGGGGATTTTACACACGCAAAAAAAAATTTATGATCACAGATTACACACACAAGACTCGGGAAATAACTTGTGTATCGCATAAAGTATTGTCATGAATTAAACCTGTAATACTTTGTACAAAAGGTCGGTATCTTGACTACTAATCAGTGCAGTAATTTTTAATATTAATACAGTACAGTATGTAATGCCTTTATTGTTATATAATTTTAATCTAACACAATTATATGGCACATATACTTTTAGAGGGTGGAAATATATTGTTCAACCTGCTTGTATGAGGACATACTCGCCTGACAAACGCCTCTAACGTTATCTGCCCACCTCACAAGTGGCCGAGCATGGAGATAATGTTACGTAAGTTGATATAAACAAAAATTATTCCGCGCGATATTCCATCATATAGTGATCGAAAATTAACGGAACAAATGCGGAATTCATTTAAGAACATAATATTGAAATAATTGGTATATTATTTTCTATTTTAGGAGCTCGATTGCCTACAGACCCACCTGCTGAAATTAAAAAAAATGAAAATGTGAGTAAATAACAAAGAGTTTTATAACAATTGTTCCCCGTTTAGTGACGGTTGCTTGTCCATGGGAGTCGTAAAAATAAAAGCTATTTCCTGAGAAATGTATAACACCTGACTGCGATCGCCAACCCTTCTGCCAATTACGTCACAATCATATCCTTTGTGGAGTTGTGTCAGGTCTGGCAGCGATATACTGACTTTGATAATCAAAGATTATATTAATAAATAACATTATAATGTCAAAATAACAGTTCTTTATTAAATGCATATTACAGTATATGTATATGTAATTCGTGCTGTGTGGTAACTACTACAAATACTACCAGCCCTTACTTTGCCCGTGGATATCGTGAAAGACGAATACGACGTGAGCCAACTCCACCTGATGCCGTCTGGTCAACAATTACATTTCCGAGGAGGGTTGATGTGAGGCAGGCGGCCGGTCATATAACTTTTGTAATATATACGATGAAATATTGCAACGACCATCCATCAAGTATTTGGATAAGAGTATGAGAATGATGATGATGATTACAATACACGTATAGGGTACTAAAAATAAATAAATTTTCGGTGTGGTGATGGAGTAAGAATACAATTTAACACCTCATCTTACCCGTAAGGATAACTAATGGATATTATATGCAGATGACATCTATGCTTAGGGAAACCTCGAAATAGTAGACGATACCAAATCGTTTGACCAGCATGGTATAATAATTCAATTTCTCTCCTATTATGGTGTGGGCTCGATACTAACAGGAACGTTCATGAACTGAAATGATGATGATGACTATATAATAAAAAAGCAATTCTTTTTTAATTTTTCTGTTGTTTCTACCAGCTATTCTCTCAAACAGCTCTACCGATTCTAATGAAACTTTCATTGATAAATAACTGATATTATAAGAAATAACTTGGACTACCACTATTTAAGAAAAATAATTAAGGCTCTACGCAAAATAAAGACTATTTAATTATGACCAATTCGAATATTATATATTTAATTATAATTCATCATATATATGTAAATTATTAATATTTCAGGGTGAAGTTATAGCCAACTACTGCTCAATGTGGTTCATAGGTCTTGTATTTGAAAAGACTAATCTCAACGTCGACCTGACGCATGACATCGTATCATTCACTAAGGCAGTCAATTACCAGGCGGAGAATACTAATATGCTGCGCGAAGGGATGACTATTGAGGTAATAATCTTTTAGCGATATTAACTATTGCTGTGATGGACTAAGTAACGAATTTCGATGCTGCAAAGAGTCACGCAAGTCTCATGCAGGACATTTCATCGTGAGATTCACAATTCATCCTGGTCTCAAATATCATTTCTGTATCTCAACAATAAGTCCCTAAATTCTTCCCGCTATATGAGCATTTTATCTAAGTGCAAGGTGTTTTCTTTCACGCTCAAACTTCTACTACAGTACTATTGTTATGAGGTATCGCATACGTAATTATAAGTACCATTTGGTGTTGGAGTAAGAATACAATTCACCACTCCTATCTTGTCCGTGGCTAAGGGCGTAACCTACTGAGTACTATACGTTCGCATAGTTTACCTAAGCTACTTAGTAGGCTGATAGGGCGATTACTACTAGGTTCGGTACGTTTTTTGCCGGGTTTGCGGATTCCAATTACCACGGCCTCCTTTCACTTTGAGGAAAAGATGTTATAAGTGAGGGCTGCGTTAAAAATACTGCACAGTATTAATATTAGGTGGGCGGGGAATAATTTAATGGCTCTATTAGTTAGTCCGTCCGAACCTGGGGCTTTCCTAGCTTGTAAACCCTTGACCAGCGACTCGACCTCGTCGGTGGACACTGTTGGAATAGGTTGATCGTGGTTGTCGTTTATTTGCGATCGCGAAAAAGTGGTACGACGGACCACTTCGGTGTTGATGTGGTGGTGGTGTACCGCGTCTTGGTCGTATAGTGTACTCGGCGTACATTGAAGCTCCAGACTGTTGAATGCCGGCGGTTGGTTGGGTCGGTTGAGCGAGGGGGGAGTGTGGACACTATATCCTTTTTGAGAGAGCGGGAAATCTGCCAGAAGGCTGTGTGCGAAGGCACTAGCTCTTCTAATGTGGCGTCCCATTTGCTCTGTCTGAAGTTACTAATTTCGTGTTTGACCTTCCTTTGGAGGTTCCGCAGGCGTTTGCGGTTGTCCTCGGTAGGATACTGGTCGTACGCGCGGGTCGCGGCGTTCTTTTGTCTCAACAGCTCACGTACGTCGGCCGGCGAGGGCCCTCCACGATCACTCGTATCAGGTACTCGCCGCGAGCAGCCGTCAATTAACGACTGCACGTGTTCTGTGAACGAATCGATCGCCTGGGAGGTCTCTTCCTTGGACCTAATGTCCTTCGGAATTTGATCAAGGTGTACCGATGTGGTCGTCTGTAGATTTCTCTTCAGTCGAGCCCAATCGGTGGTTAGACTTGTAGTTACGTTGTAAAAAAAAAAATTGTCCGTGGCTGAACTTAAATGATGACTGAAGGCATATGCATATAACATTTATGAAATAGAAAGAATATTCTCAAAGTAAAACCTTATACCTACCATCAATACACGTTCCACTGTTGGACGCCGGTCTCCTCTACAATAGGAGGGCTGTTGACCTATTATACCCCGCTAGATAGTTAATAAGATTTTATTTCGACCTTTCCTAAACAATTATGTATTTGTATTACACAGGCACGTCATGTTCGACGCAAGCAACTGCCCCAGTACCTGTCCGGTTCACTTCTGGTTAAGCGTGAGCGTATCCCGTCGGGCGCCAAACGCAAGCCTCACGAGACCACACCAGCGCCACCCGCGCCACAGAAGAAGATCAAACGGCTCTCTGAGAGCAGTGTAAGTTTGTAGTTCACTCTTATCTCCATCCCTCTACGCATCGGTTTTCAACTTACAATATTGGAAGTAGACTATCCTAAGCGGGAGCAGCCGAAGCGGCGGTCGCAGTCAATGTTTTAATTTCTCCATGCTTATTCCCCTGGTTATTCTAGTTTTTTTTCACGACTCCTACGGGAAATCTTAAAGAAATGGCGACACATTGGGTAATATGGCATAATGAATTACCATAGAAAACACATTATTTTTTTAAGTTATAGTTTTAGGTTATAACATTCAGACAAACCATGCCCTCTGATAAAACTCGCAGAATGGTCCTGTACTGCCTGCATTCAAAGGCTATTTTAAACATTCACAATTCCCTCAATACACATGAGGAGAGGCATTTGCGAACTGTACTCGGTCAATGCAGATTCTGCATACGTCTATATTTTGTAAAACTTATTAATTATTGCATGTTTTTACTGATAAAAATAGTGGATTATGTAAATATATAATATAACGTTATCACCATTCCTGTTAAACAGACTGAAGATGTGAGCTTGCTGTCGTACAATGAGGATTCAAACTCATCGAATATGTACGAGGTGAACATGCAGAACGGAACCGCTGGGTCGGTCGCGACGGTGGCGGGAGCGAGCGGTGGCGCACGGGTTGCGACGGGCGAAACCGCGGGCACCTCCTCCTCGTCAAATAGTATCGCGTGCACGTAGCAGTACGAAGAGTGGCGTGCCCGCTTCATATACGGGAGCGCGCGCGCCTACAAGCGGCTGTGACTATGACGAGTTTTATCGGCTCGGCCATCATCAAAGGTGCGACTTGCTATGAAAACTGCGACGCGATAAGCGGCGTAATTGTATCGAGTATATCACGTCTTTCTCGGCCACGGGTCCTACTATGTAAATCGAACGAAAACGGATTCGATAATTGATCATTCGTTATCCTAGCAACAAAATCTTTCGTATGCGCCTATCGAATCGACGTTTATAGTATGACACATAAGCTTGCAGCGCCCATTCGACCGATTGACTATGCATCTGAAACGAAAAAGATTGTAATTAAAATGATTTAGTGGCAGGTTCTTAAACGATTGTCGTCAAAGTATTTCTACCATCCGAAACGTTTACTTTCGAATATTCTAGTAGGTCTACTATGAAATTACAGATGTAAGATTCGAAATAACTCACGGTATAGTGATCCTTGAATAGTAATATATAGACGAATCAGTGTCCTTCGTTGAGACGTGGTATACCGTCGCAGGAAGCGACGTTCGTCGCATCGCAGATCGCACCGCTATAGTTGTGGCTGAGTTATTAGTGTTGTGCCGCAAGTGACTGTGATTCGTGCTAGTGATGTGCTCTCACTGTGTCGTAGTGTTGTGCCACGCCCGGCGAGTACACCGCCGCAGCGACATCACCAACTTTTGTATTGTAGTGCGGTATGCGCCAGCGCCAGCGTCGTGCTGCAAGTAAGTTAACAGATATCATTAGTGTTAGTTTCCGGGTACATGTGTGTGCCAACCGCCACCTCACACCTACTGCCCTCCCCGCTACACCTACCTCCGCCACCATCTTCTAGAAACGTCACGCTGTGGTGCCTGAACGATATATATCGTCTATATATTTTATAAAATCCAAAAAAAAATCTGGTTAATATAATTATTTCTGAAATTTACGCGAATGATTTTTAATTTCCCGACGTTCGAACACTTTACAGCGTTCATGGTCATGGGAGGAGGCCTTTCGTTAGTGAGAAATCATCATCCGTGAAATTCAATACAAACGCGATAGAACCCCTAAAAATAGTTTTATTTCAAAAATGTCTGAGTGAAACCATCTAACTGACGTGCAACAAACCAGTTTCATTAAATAATGTGAAAATGGTTTTGAACCACTAAAACAATTTTAGGACTTGTCCCGTAGGTGGCGCTGCGATCGCTTTCAAGTAATTCTATTTTTATTTATTTGTATTTTGTATTTTGGATAGCATTCCCTGAGTTAGCCAGTATGTTATATGAAAATATAATAACACTGAGTTTTTATGTTCTATAGTCGCGCACTTGAATTATATTCATGTTGTTAGTGTTTTATTAAATAATTTTTATGTAATATAGAGCGAAAGTGCTGAAGTGTAGTGGATATAATATAATAGTGGTTTACATGTATTTTCATGTTCTGCCAAAATTTCCAAATTAATCATAATTTGCTTTACAGCGTTCAATGAATGGTCATGACTTGACTTACTGATGGACATTGACTAACATTGTTGTTGAGAAGTGTTAAATAATTTATAAATTAAGTTCTATAAGACTTGGCTGTATGGGCTTTGTTCCTTTTGGCTGTCTGAATGGACGAACCAAACCAATAACCTATAGTCTGAAATATTATTAACCTGTCACGTGATAAGAACATAGTATGGTCTATCATGTTCTTACCCATGGGAATTAAAAAACCGACTATGGGATCACCAAAAGAATGAGCAGTAGTATTTCCGTGTGATGATGGACTAGAATACAATTCACTACCAACAATTTTGATAGTGGTTGTAATCAAAGATATATAACATCTATACAAGAGAATGAAAACCCCAAATAAAACCCTCTATCAACACGTCTGACCAGCTTGATATAAGACATATTCCCTCCTATACTTGAAGAGGCTCGAATCTAGCAGTGGAGTGTATACGAGTTACAAAGACGTTGGCGATGAATCTTCTGGGATGTGGATTATGTGGAAGCCGAACGGGTCGACTCCAATTAATATTAATTTATATACCAGATTATTTGTCACAATAATAGATAATCTCTGTTAATACACGTCTCACTGCGATGCTCGAATTTCCTCGACAATGAGAGTAAAACTACGTTACTACTATACCATGCTGATCAGACGGGTTGATATAGTTTTGTTTTGAGTTTTCCTTCTATTGCATAAAACATTTAGGTATATGCATATTATATTCTTTAATCATCTTGAATTATGCTTCATCTATCATAGGGTTTCCAAAAGCGGATAATATTATAATCGCCACATTTTCTCGCTTACCCATTTCACACTTACTCAGGGTTGACTTGAATAAAACTATTCTTAATAACCCTGAATGATAGGTGTTAGTTGCAAAATGTAATAAAGTCCTCCCCTGTGTTATGTGACCATGAACGTTGAATGTTCGAAATATCGGCCAAATTATGTGTAATATTCGCGTAAATATAATAAATCAAAATATAATAAGTCATCTTCTAAGTTACTCTTATAAATTATTGGTTACTTTATGTTGATTTGGCATTTATGTATACAGTATATGTATAGGAGCTTGTTTATAAATTAATTTGCGAGCAAAAATTTATTATCACACTCGGGATCCAATCCATATATTGAAAATTAATTGCAACCACATAACGAATATGGTAATCAAATTGTCACTCGTATTCTCGACTTTACATAAGACATTTCAACGCGCAATCTGTCAGAAAATGTTAAGTTTTCAGCCAGAATTTTCTTTTTCACTGTTTTAATAGAAGATTTGTTTAAGGTATGTACTTAATACGTTCAGACATCCAGCGTGTAACAGATAACTTCCATACAAAACTTGTAGTACAAAGTGGAATATGTTCTTCTTTTTTAATTATTATATCATATACATTGTAACTCAACATTAGATGTTACTGCAGTACAAATACATTCATACACCGACCTATAAATCAGTTTTTTTCCCCTTTTAATATTTGTCCAGGCACTTAAGGCGTGGATCGCGAGTACTTTCAGGGACAGTACTCATACTAAGTGACCTATTTAGGAGAGACTCTTCAAAAATACCACGCTGGAGAACAAACGTGGTCTTGACCGTATAATGGCTCTGAGAGATTAAAAATTTGTAAAAAATTGGTCACGGTGCAGATAAGGACGTTATCGGCACGCTGCTGATCTTAGTTAGTTTTAAAAGTTGCAGACGCCGCTAAAACTCTCCTCCTGTTTTTATCGCCAGTTTTTAGGATTACCAAGGGATATTAAGGAACATCCCACATGGAGAACACTGGCTTCAAACAATATGAACTGCACAGTTGAAACTTTATATAGTGGCAGTTATTTCTCTTACTTGAACACGTTAACATTCGATTCTCACTTATCTAGAGTATGGTATATTTTTTTCCTTGTAGTGACGGAGAAAGAATACAATTCACCACCTCTCTTGCCCTTGTGTGTCATAAAAGACTTAAGTGATATAGTATGAAGGTACC
This sequence comes from Lymantria monacha, assembly GCA_905163515.2. Classification (NCBI taxonomy): domain Eukaryota; kingdom Metazoa; phylum Arthropoda; class Insecta; order Lepidoptera; family Erebidae; genus Lymantria; species Lymantria monacha. The sequence continues at coordinate 13,553,512 of LR991095.1, read as the reverse complement.
ATATATGCAAGAGAAGGAAAACTCGAAATCAAATCTTATACCAATCCATCTGGCTAGAGTACTGTAGTAGGTTAATATCTCTTTTATTGTGCAGAAGGATCGAGCTCGGTAGAGGGACATAGAGCCGAGATGATGTTTTACATTGCGTACACTAGACTAACGATCCCCAATCCCATCATCATCTCAGCTTATATACATACGTCCTGCTGCTGGACACCCATGGGCAAGAGAGGTGGAGGTGAACTGTATTCTTACTTCGTCACCACATGGATTATGAAGCTTATATAATGCCATACAAATGTTAACGTTAACTACTTGTGAGTAGGTGTTAAAACTCATAATCATATATTTTTCTATGTAAGTGACAGTAACAATATATTGCAACGGGTTTTAGTTAAGTTTTACGTTACTATATATATATATATATACAAATAAATATTATTATATTAGATATACATGTTTCAAAACATGCGGTAGTCATAAATACTACCAAACAAGATCGTATGCGGGTGTCGTAAAAAAATATGTCTTGCAATCTTTATTCCGAAAAAGCATTGGCGGTAGGTAGGCCTATGGTAAAACTTAGCTGGAAACCATTGCGTTATGTTGTACTGTTCTGGATATATAGTTAAGAGTAATTATAGGTGAATAATAGTAATCTTGATTTAATCTTCAGTACCTTATGTGTTCCTTACGACAATCGCAGTGAAGAAAGTATTGAAGAAATAGAATTCTAATTTATATATTTTTACTTGCTCAATAAGTTTAATTAAACTAAATCTAGTTGTTGACAGTTACATTCTGCGAATATCACAATTAATCCAATATGCAATTAGTCCCAAATCTTTTATGCAGAAACATCTGCACTAGTTGAAGCAAATTATTTTTTTAAAGGAGACAACTTGCTGACTGGATTATTTGTGCGATAATATTTCGCTAGACAATTTTTATACATATAGGTATTTAAAGTCTATTGTTGAGTTACAATTGTACGTGTATATAATAACACTATGCAATAGAGTTAACTAAATTGAATTATAACAGTACAGCAAAAGACGATTGATCAGTTTTGTGTGATGATATTTTCTATTAGTTAAATAAAAAAAATGATTCCACCTAGTTAATAAGACTCAACTTAGTTGTTCATAAGGAAGTTTTCAGGTTATATTTTAATTGTATATATTCAATTGACTATTATATATAAACTATATATTACTATCTGCCGCCAATAGTGATTAATTGAAATTAAACAAAAAAATAAATAATAAATGTATATAGAAAAGTTTTTTGTTTTTGTTTTTCCTAGTTTTATCCTTGACACCAATCTTCCTTTCGACGTCCAGTACGCCTCCCCAAAGGAAAATGATTTTATGATCGCCACATAGTGTTGCCGGAATGTAAGACTCTTGCGAGTTTCGCAAGTCTTGCAACCTCGCTGTTGGAATAACACAGAGTCACTCGTTTTGATAGAAATGGAAAATCCAACAAAATTAATGAAATTCCATTCATCTAGTGGCGTTAACTGTACAACTATCAATAATTATGTACTTACCACTAAACGGGACTAGGGCTATAATCACACATATCTATCATGAGATTGTTTAAAATAACAAATTATTTCCCCATGTACTGGTATTAAGAATACAAAATGTTGACAATCCTTTCTTTGTCAAAGGAATAATAAAATGCTGTCTGGGGAGCATACAGCGAGATGTGTCTTGCGTTTGGGCAACACTATTACCACATTTGGTAGGCGGGTTGATGTAACTTCGACTGCACATTACCGCGCCAATATTATGGGTTCGATTCCCACGTAGGCGTATTTTGTACGTTCCACTAATTATGTTATTAGTCTGGGTGTAATTTATATCCGTTAACACGTTCACTGCGGGAAAACTTGTTAATTGTAGTCCCCGCAAAACAAGGATTATTTCCTCAGTACCGGATGTTGTCTTTTATAATAGGAAAATCTGTTATAAATTTCTCAGGCGGGTATTGGTCCCTCCTTATCTGGTTTCTTACCCAATTTTGCGACTTCGATGAAAATGTAAGATTTTTATAATATGATATTAAGATTGTTGTATACAACATGTACACGGTACTCAGAGTCTATTAGTTATAAGTAAACAGAACAACGCGAAATATAGGGACTTTACCAAAAAGGAAAGAGGGTCTTGGCATATACTACGGAAGGTCACTAATTGTCTTGGCGTATACTACGGATGGTCACCAATTGGAAAATAATATAAAATGTATTCGTTCATATCGAATAAAGATCCTGATTTGAATCATCCATCCATCAGCTTGTAGACGTCATCATCACTGTTAGACATAGACATCTTCACAAGAATGCCACCTAATGGCTCTGCGCGACTTTTGAAATGTCGTCAATACACAGTCAGTGAAAGATCGTCCTATGCTGCGACGTCCGATTCGAGAACCATTCTTCCCAGCGGTTGTCGGTTCAACGAGCCCATTGCCATTTCAAAGTGCTAATTGTCCGGGCTAGGTCGGTAAAACTAGTTCTTCTAGATTTTCGTATTCCGGCTTTTTATCACGTAGAGAAATGCCGAGCATAGCACGCTGAACGACTTTGAGCCTAGTAATAAATCTGATATATAGAGACCACGTTTCAATGCATTGGTCATCGCTGGTCATCATCCGTCATTGCGGTATATTAGATTTTTTTTTTTTTGTGTGGCTTAGTTGTTAGCCTCAGATGGCTATTACAACTTTACCCGGACTGTGGGTGAGCGCTGAGGGCTCTCAACCCGTTAGCGGTATATTAGATGAGAAGATCCTCCTCAAATCGCACCTCAGCCGAGTTGGATTCGACAGCTGGCCTCTTTATCGAAATTAGATTTAGTTAAATGGACTGTTAGGGGACGTCCATTAATCACGTGATCTTTTTTTAACATTTTTAATGCCCCCCCACTTCCACTCCTGAAACCTATTTGTGTCTCACACATTTTCTCTCATTTGCTTTTTTATACTTCGCAAAAATGTGTTTACACATGGATCACCTACTTTAAATTTCATTCGTTGCCTGGCAACGGCAAGTCAAAGTCCACACTACACGCCGCTTTGCAGTTTAGTAATCACAACGTTTGACGAAAAAATAAATACACGTGACATCTTACTGCACCCCCATCCCCCTTGTGATATTTGGTGATTTTTGTCAAACCCCTCCCGCCCCTTCAAAACCTCATGTGATTAATGGACGGTCCCTTATAGCATAGTAATGGATAATTTTAAGAATCGCATTCTCAATTAAGACCGATACAGGAAGGACATTGGCATTAGTCATGTGTTTCGTATTTATTTTCAAACCTAAACCTAGTTGGAAAAACCTTGCGAGTTCGTTGAACGTGGTGTGAAGGTTCTCCAGGGATTTTACCATGACTACGATATCATCTGCAAATCGAAGGTAAGTATTCACCGTTGAAGTTGGTGCAGAATCCGGTGCAGTCTAAGAGTTTGAAGATATCTTCCAATGCAGTTTTGAAAAGATGACATCTCCGATTTGATTAGAATATATTAAAACTACAATTGTTCTCAATACAAGAAGACATTTATTATTAAAAAAACTCAATTTCAATTTACAATTCATGATTTGTTCTATATTTATACTGATGTGTAAAATTTAAATGGATTCTAAAAATACGGAATAGATTTCGGTACATGTTTCCTTATGAATCCATGGTGTTATAAACTATAAACATGCAAATTATAAAACAAATATTTAAATAAATTAACATATTGCCATTTATAATGACTTCTAATGTTTACGCGAGTATTACACATTTGAAATAAAACTACTTTTACGGATTCTATCGCGTTTGTATTTGATTTATAATTTCCCGACGTTTCGAACACTTTACAGTGATCATGGTCACGGGAGGACCTCAGTCCTCACGTGACCATGATCACTGTAAAGTGTTCGAAACGTCGGGAAATTATAAATCAAATACAAACGCGATAGAATCCGTAAAAGTAGTTTTATTTCAAATATTGCCATTTATTATAATTATATACTTTACTAGTTGTCAATACTCAACATTCCTTGAATTAAAAATATCTTAATAATTATAAACTCGGTAGTATATTAGTATTTGCCAGTCAACGACATTTTTATCTGAAGAGCAATTTACACAACCTTATATGTCACAGTATAATAAAACAAGAAAAGTAGTAATTGATCTATTTAGGGGCAAGTTGTTTACGACCACGGCTATGCTATGAACATCGTTATATTGAATAATTTTCTTCTACAAGTTTAGAGCGTATCTTTTGTAGTTGGCTTATAGTTTTTATACTTAAATTCTTTGTCATGGAAACGTAGTACTTACAAAAACGCGATTGATTTATCTAATAAACTAAAATGGGTTACGTTATAAATCATCAAATTCCATCATCCGCGTTGAATTGTACATCTGAAACATACGCATCATATACTTCATATTACTATTACTTTCATATTAATAATTAATTGCCAATGGACCTTTAAAAAGTCCAGTAATACACAGGAGGCACGGTGCGTGGGCCGTTGCGGAGCCCATGGAATTATTGAGGACCACCCTAAGATCCATCGCTTGACAATCACCTTAGTGTCCAGAGTTGCCAGACTTCACCTCTTCTAGCGTCCCACCCCGGGCTGTACCAAAGCGTGTCGCCGGCGTAACAAATTGCGCCCAGTCCATGAGCCTGCCACTAGTCGCCTGAGGTATAGAGATACCTCGTAATAATGGAGCGCCTCCATAATGGCAGATCCATTCTATATCGAACAAAAGGTAATAATTTTCCTGTTCATTCTTCTATCGACGTCTAATCATAGGTCTCCCCAAGTAGAATATAATATCCAGGTGGGCTGACGATCGCAATTGAAATTGGAAAGAAAGTGCTACTATTTGTGTTCCCGATCCCTCAACCGTTTTTACGATGCCCACAAGAAAGTATATATAGTATAGGGGGTAACGACATGTTGTATTTTTAACTCGTCACTATATATCATCATGATCCCAGCCCACACGTCTCACTGCTATGCTCTAGCCTCCTCCACAGAAGGATGGAAATTGACTCGCTATACCACACTGTTGGGATGTGCTGCTATAGGTTTTATATTTCGAGCTTAACTTTTCTCGAGTTTTCTTTCTCTTTCGGGTGTGGTGAATCGTATTGTTACTCCATCACCACATGGAAAAAGGTCCGCTTCGGGAGAGTCCATACGCGGACCTTTATTTATTATTTGTATAAATCGGAATGTTGGTTATTACCTGATGCTCCTTCTTAGCGGCTTGTAATTCGAGTATATCGTTCTGTATATCGACGCTCAAGTCCTGGATGGGCACCGGTTCCGTTCGCCAGAATACGTTCTGGTGTTTGGACACGCGATTTCTTCGTTTGTGTGCTTTTAGATGCACCTGCAAAATAAATCTCTAAATAAGTCTGTGTCTTTGCAACTGACCTCCTACTAAACAGTTGGATAGATTCTGATCGGTGTCGACCTGAGGCTGCCGACACATTGCTGCAGGTGCAAATACACTAATAGTTCAGATCGCGACTGGATGAATCGGATTGGAGTGACGCTTCGGCAATACCTACTGTTTTTGCTTTGGGGCGTCAACAGTGACGGTAACCCGTCGGACTGGCCACCGAGATCGAAAGAAGAATAGGTAACAGTTGTCAGTTCAATGGCGATGGGAGGGCCTAGTTGTCATTGTACCGACCTACCGTGCCAGTCCACAGGTTGGTTTACTCATCGGGACCCCGCAAATTGTTGTTCTGAGTCTGGGTGTAATTTATGTCCGTTTAATTACATCTTTGTAAAGTCCCCACAAGGATTATTTCCTTAGTGAAAACGAAATTTATGCGAGGGTGTGGTACTACCCTGGACAAACTAATATATGACTGCAAGCAGAAAAATAAGCAGTGTGGCTCTTTTTCTGACAATAGTCCTTACACGCCCCGTTCATTTCATCCTGGGCGGCGTACGGATATAACCTATTGGAGGTAATACCTCGTAGACCCTAATAGTCTGACCAGACGGACATTAATTCCTTGGCATAGATTGGCGGAACTACAATTTAGAATTATTTCAAATAAAAAATATTATCACCTTTCTAATGTGTGTGTTGACCATAGACCTGAGGTGGAAGAGTGCTGGACACAGTGGACACCGTCTCGTTGGCGCCGTGTGGGCGCACAGCGCGTGCTGATTACGACGATTCACTGATACGAAGGCACGTCCGCATATCTAACGAAAACAATATATAATCAGAACGACAAACTTATTGTGGTAGGGCACACCGTTGACAGTTGTCTGTCTACAGCCGCGGGCCAGTCCGTCTGGGGTAGTACCACACTCTCGCAGAAAACCGAGGTCCAAACATAGGCAATGTGCTCCTGTTTTGTTTGGTAAGCGAGAAAGCCGGTAACCCAACTTTCTGGGTGGGTTTTGGGGTTTTCATTGGTAGACAGCAGTCTAACGGTACCCCTGGTATTGAGCGCCAGTAACATTACTATCAGCTGTGCTACCTGATCGTTTACCACCAAAAGCAATAAAAAAAATATCGTATTATAATAATAATTTTAATTAAAAACAAAATATTATATTGCTACACCTCAAAATAATAATAATTAAAGGGTCGTCTATTAACCACGTGAGGCTCAAAATTGGGTTCGTTGAACTTGGCTTGCATTTTTACATTTATATTTTAGGTGTGATTATACTTACTTCACATTTAAATGGTCTATCGTTATTATGTAATCTTTGATGCCACATAAGCGCCCGCTCGTCAACGAAATAACGTCCACAAGTCACACACATACACTTCTGCCTGCTACCAATCTCTTTTTGTGTTTCCGATGAAGTTTCTTGCTGTTTCGGACATTCCTCATTAAATCTGTATAGATAAAAAAAAGAGAAAAGAAAATACATTTATTTATATAAACAATATGTATCATCATTCCAGACCAGATTGGTCAAATACTGAAGGAAGGTGGAGTCAAGAGTCTCCGAAACCGGCGAGCGTGTATGAAGAGAATTATGAATGTTGAGGAAGCGAGTGAAGTATGCAAGGATAGAGTTCTCTGGCACTCTGTCCCTCTGCCTCGCCTGCAAGGGATATGGCGTGATGATATGTATGTATGTATCATCATTCAGTCTGTCATTGTCCACTGTTGAACCTAAGCCTTCTCCATAAATGAGGGGGTAGTGCCACAATCCCCACGCTTTGCAACCGGGTTGATTTTACCGTTGAGAGACCTGTTATCCACTATCTGTTCTTGTAAGACACATAACCGATTTTAACGATTCACCACACAGGAAAATTCCTAGGTATAAAAATAATGATTAAAAGAGGTTAGGTAAAATATTCAGGGTTATTTATTACTAAAGCCAGGTTCCCACTACGCCGGACTGGCAGATCTGCCGGGCCGGTAAAACTGCCGAAAGGGCTAGTGGCTGTACACACATACATACATATCATCACGCCATATCCCTTGCAGGGTAGGCAGAGAGAACAGAGTGCCAGAGAACTCTATCTCTGCATACTTCACTCGCTTCCTCAACATTCATAATTCTCTTCATACACGCTCGCCGGTTTCGGAGACTCTTGACTTCACCTTCCTTCAGTACATGACCGATCTGGTCTAGTTAGGTTAGTCTCTGTACTCTGTACTGTAGCTAGTGGCTGTACATTTTTTATAAAGCCATTCACATTAACTATAAACATTAACGGAATGTTTGATTATGCTATAAACATTAACGGAATGTTTGATCCCAGACTTCTTCTTTGGGTCCGTATAAAACTAGGTGTCACCAAGGTATTCATGGTTGTAGCATATGCTCCCGTAGGATCCTCGGTGGCATCAGACCTAGAGAAGTTTTGGGATAATGTTAGGGAAGTGCTGGATATGGCAGTAACCAGTGAACACGTGATTGTATGGGAGATTTGAACGGATGGGTGGGGACCAAGCGTCCCGACTATGAGGATGTACTTGGTCTATTTGGTGATAAGAGAGTGAACGCCGCAGGTAGGCTCATAGCGAATGTATGCATTGAGAGAAACCTTATTATGTCAAACACATTTTTCCAACATAAAGACATCCATATGTATACATGGAGAAGGAATGAACAGAAAAGTATAATAGATTTAATTTTGGTAGACTAGCCTCCGAAGCAAAATATTGGACGCAAGAGCCTACAGAGGCCCCACAGTCGATACGAACCACTATCTCTTTATTGCGAGATTTAGTGTGTTCAGAAAGTGGACGCACTGGCGAGAGCGTGTTCACTTCGGAGGGTTTGAAAGAATAAAGGTTGAAACGTTGCAGAAAGAGTGTGTAAAAGAAAAGTATGCAGAGGGTGTCCGAGAACGGCTGACGATGGCAAGCCAGCCGCAATCGGACATAGAAGAATGCTGGAGAATATTGAAAGAGAGTATGGTAGATACAGCGAAAGAAGTATGTGGCAGTTCAAAGAAGCATAGAAAAACAAATGGTAATGCATGGTGGGATGCGGAAGTGGCAGCTTCCGTACAGCAAAAGAAGAAAGCGTGGCTGGACTATGTCTCTTCTTTGAATCTGAATGACAGTATGACTGAACAGAAGAAAGAAATATATCGGCAATGTAAGAATGACACCAAGGCCTTAGTGAAAGAGAAACGTGATAGAGCAAATATGAGTGCAGAAAATAGGCTGACTAAAAACTTCGAGGGTATCACCAAACTCTTTTGGAGGGAGGTGAAGAAGTCTCGGTGTGGTTGGTCAGCCTTCAGAATGAATAAAATGAAGTCTAAAGGTGGAGACATTCTTACACAAACACAAGACGTGTTAAGCCGATGGAGTGAATATTTTGGCGATATGTAAGCGGATGCTCGAGTTGGCGCCGGTGTCGCATGTGGTTTAGTAGATCAACATTCAGCATCGGCGTCCTCCGATAGCATCAGTATCGATGAAGTTGAATGGGCGATAACAAGTTTGAAAAATGGTAAGGCAGTGGGCATTGATATGGTGTCCGCCGAGATGATCAAGCTTGGTGGCTCCTGTGTCTGGGAGGCGTTCCTGTTGCTCCTCAATTTATGTTGGAGCTGGGGAATGGTTCCCAGGGACTGGAATAGCGCGGTCATCGTGCCTTTATTAAAAAACAAGGGTTCACGTTATGACTGCACAAATTACAGAGCCATAAGCTTGACCAGTTTGGCAGCAGAAGTGTACGGTAAAATTATTGAAAGGAGAATGAGGATGGTGTCCGATGGTTTACTGTGTGAAACACAAGGAGGTTTCAGGAGTGGAAGGGGATGCATGGATCAAGTGTTCTATCTGCGCAACATTGTGGAGAAGCATCTGGCTCTAGTTCAGAGGGTTTTCTGCAGTTTTGTGGATCTGGAGAGCGCATTTGACACGGTTGTACGAAAGGAACTTTGGGACATTTTACCGGAGATGGTATTAACGGTAAACTGCTACAGGCTGTGCAGTCCAGTTACATGGGTTGTAGAGCCTGTGCGGCTGGATGATGGAATGTCGTCTTGGTTTGACATCAATATCGGCGTTAAGCAGGGATGCGTTCTGTCAGCCAGGCTGTTTATCATATATCTGGATAAATGTCTCCAAAGGTTGAACGATATGAATGTGGGAGTCCAGATGGGCGACTCAGTGGTCACTGCTCTGCTCTGTGCAGATAATGCAGACCTGCTAGCACAGTCAGCGACTGACCTGCAAACCCTAGTCGACATAATGACATAAGATTGTAAGAAAAGAGGTCTACGCGTGAATGTGAGCAAAACCAAAATAATGGTCTTTGAAATAGATGAAGCCAGAACAGATGTAAGAATAAAAATAGGTAATGGTGTACTAGAGCAAGTGGATGAATTTGTATATCTTGGATGTGGTTTTGGCCGAGATGGAAGGTACACCACTGATATAGAGCGAAGAGTGAATGCGGGAAATAGAGTGAACGGAGCGTTGAGACAACTTCTCGGTAGCCACCACCTCAGCCAGAAGGCACGTGTAGCAATACATAACGCAGTGCTTGTCCCAACATTACTATATGGAAGCGAGAGTTGGGTATGCAGAAAAGAGCATGAAAGCAAAATTAATGCGGTCGAAATGCGACGGACATGTGGAAAGAATACCGAACGACCGTCTGGTTAAGAAGATATACAATGCGAAAGTGGAAGGATGTAGGTACTGGGGGAGACCGAGACTCGCCTACCTAGACCAGATCGGTCATGTACTGAAGGAAGGTGGAGTCAAGAGTCTCCGAAACCGGCGAGCGTGTATGAAGACAATTATGAATGTTGAAGAAGCGAGTGAAGTATGCAAGGATAGAGTTCTCTGGCACTCTGTTCTCTCCGCCTACCCTGCAAGGGATATGGCGTGATGATATGTATGTATGTATTCACGTTATCCTGAGCTTAGCATTTTTGTCGAGCACGGCATTTTTACCGAGCGTTTTGTTACTACGAAAGTGCCGGTAGAACCACCAGACCGGAGTAATGTGAACAAGTATATGCCGGACTGCCGGTATCTGTCCCCTGCTCGCAGCACCCATGCTCCCCTCACGTCATGCGGCTCGCATTTTCTGATAAAAGTAGACATGTAGCATCGACGTTCAAGCAGAAATGTTAATTAATTTATGCACTTTGATTAGTCACTTCTAAGTTCACCCATTAATGTTTCAAATGTTCCAAGTGAAAATCTTTCTCGTAAAATAGGATGTACCCAATGTTTTCTTTATTTTGCCTTCTAGTAAGATACCACCACAACACAACAATTTCGTTGTCCATTGTGCGCACAGGTCCAAATTTAACTGAGATGAGTACTAGACTGTCCGATTTTGTTGTGGGATCCGGTGTAATGTGAACACTCTGTCCAGACAGATCTGCCGGTCCGGCGTAGTGGGAACCCGGCCTTATATTTTCTGCGCTCGACAAATTGTTGTTCTAAGTCTGGGTGTAATTTGTATCCCTTAATTATATTTATAAAGTCCCCCGAAATACATATACATAAGTAAAAATATAAAAAAAATCTTTAAACTTACTTTTTCTCAGTTGTGACAGTTTGCGCTTCATGTTTCTTTATGTGCATTTCAAAACTCAACTCCCCTTTATATTGTCTACCACAATAATAACACGTGAACTTTTTATAATGTTTGATATCATAATGGTCCCGAAGACTGTTCTCATCTTCTGTTATGACGCCACATATTTCACAAATATGTGCACCATCAGTCTGTGGATATCAACGAGACATTATACTAATGCACTGAACTGATGCCGTAGTGCAGCACCGGACTGGCTATATAGCCTGGGTTGTGAGGATTGCCATAAGCCATTTAGGCGGTAGTTAGTATAAAGAGCTTGTATAGGTCCAGCTCTTACGATCTAAATATAAACTAAACCAGACAATTTGTTCATACAATTAAAAAACAATTTCAAATATGGTTGATTCTGAGCAGACCTCAAACTATTCAAATTACTGAAATTTAGCATTTAATATGCTTAATACATACATACATATCATCACGCCATATCCCTTGCAGGGTAGGCAGAGAGAACAGAGTGCCAGAGAACTCTATCCTTGCATACTTCGGTAGTTTTCCAATTACAGAGCATTATGCGACTCAGTGGCGCACAATGGCGAATTATGCTGATGCTTAATTGGAACGTGAATTAGTTTTTAAATGCACCAGCAGAGTGCGCTAATAAAATAAATAATAAAATTGTATTCACATTTTAAATGTGGAATATAAAAAAAAAGTCAATGTTTGTACCTTCATTCATAATTATATTTTTTTTAACACAGGTTGAATTAACTTTGATTATTTCCAAAAAACTACAACGAAACGAAAGCTTTAAATTTTTTTTCACCAAGAAATAATATTACTAACGATAATATAAATAAAGCATTTCGATCAATATTCAACTTAAAGAATTATTTGTCAACTTAAAGAAAAAACACTTGTTAATTTTCAGTCACTAATTTGGTATCGATTGCACGCATCAGACGAAAGCACTACTTTTAAGAGTGCTCGATTGTGCGAAGCGTTGCTGTAGTTGGAACATTCAACGTTAAGCATTATGCCGCATAATGCGCTCCAGTGCTGTAATTGGAAAACTACCTTCACTAGCTTCCTCAGCATTCATAATTCTCTTCATACATGCTCGCCGGTTTCGGAGACTCTTGACTCCACATTCCTTCAGTACAATATGCTTAATTATTTATAAAAACCCGATTACGAAGCGAAAAATGATGTCACAAGTGGGGTTCGAACCCACACCTATTGGAAGTCCGGCCCAATCGTGCTGCCACTTACATCACCGTGAACTATTGTAGGACATTAAAATCTCGCTTCGTATCATATTTACGTCTTTTAAGGAGACGTGTGCCATCTACCCGACAATGTTTACACATTGTATAGGCTTAATACTTCAAACTTTGCAGTTACAATTGTATTAAACTTTGACACGACACAACGATGACATAATGTGGGTTCGAACCCCACTTGTGACATAATTTTTCGCTTCATAATCGGGTTTTTATAGACCTCAAACTAATTTTGAAATTTCTGAATGGTAATAACTGAATCGAATCAATGTAGAGGAAAGGAAGGTAATCTATACATATAATAAAAATGTAACCGATCACTGTCTGTACATGGAAAATATATGAGAAAAAATATTACTGGGACCTTTATCAACACGAATAGAATTGTTAAAATTTTTGTCTGTTTATCTGTTTGTCGGTGCGTTTGTGCAAGCTAATCTCAGAAACGGCTTATCCGATTTAGACGCGGTTTTCGCTAATATATTGTGGTAAGCTTCACTTAACATTTAGGCTTATTTCATGTCAATTAGTTTATAAATAAAAAAGTTATGTCAATTTAAAAAATGTTCGGAGAAAAAATTTTTTATCGATTCTTTTCAATTTACGTACAAATTATCTTCAGTAAAAATAAATAAACACGTGTTTCAGCATTTCTTAATTTTCACCCTCTGGGGGTGTAAATTAGGCCAGCGAAGCGGGTTGGACGACTCATTAAGTCATTAGCGTCAAGCCGATATTATTGAAGCAGGCAACTTGAAATTTTGACAGTGGTTTCTTTCTATGACGTAGAGATTTACTAAGAAAGGATTTTACGAAATTACACCCTTAAAGGGGTGGAACAGAGTGGCAAAGTTTGTATGGCGACAAAAAAATCTTTATCGATTCAAATTACGAGTCGAATCAAATATTCTATGGTAATATCCGGCATTTGTCAATTTTCACTCTCTGGTTGTATAAATTAGGCCTGTGAAGCGGTTTGAACGACTCATTACCGCCAAACCGAAACTATTAAAGCTAGAAACATTCAATTTTGACGCACGTTTCTTTTTATGACATATAGATTCAATATGAAAGGATTTTATGAATTCCGCCCCTAAGGGGGTGTAACAAAGTGGCAAAGTGTGTATGGGGAGATTATTTCTTTATCGATTATTTTTAAATCACGTACAAATATTCTTCGGTAAAAATAAATAAACACGTGTTTCTCTCTCCCTCTCCATCAACCCCGCACCAGTGCCGCCGTGGCGACCAGTGCCGGCATGAGAGCTCACACGATACACATAGTCGACGGCAAGCGAGGTTACAACTCTGCTGGTGAAACAAAACGGTCAAATAAAGGGTGGCTCTAATTATATTTTGAACCCATGGTCATACCGTAAATAGTATATTATAGGCAATTTAATTTGTAGAATGAATAGAACTTTGATCAACCTTTTCTTTAGTGACCAGCTGTGGTATATAGACATACCGCGCCCAATCCGTCCGAGGTGACGCGTGACCCCATAGCGCGCCGTACACGTACATCTACGTTATGCGGGCGGGCCACCGCAACCGGGTATCATCTCGAGTCGCTTGCGCCGTCCAAAGCACCGACGGTAGAGCGCGTCAACGTAGAGTATTTTCTCTCAGACCTACCATATTGCCTAATTCCGATAGACAACTAACTCGCAGAAGGCGGCAACCGCATCCCAGTTTCTGACGCTGTTAATCATCGTCCTAGCGCCAAACCTTCAACACCTTGCATTGCTTTTTCTATTTAACTCTGTCAGAGATGACTTCTGCGTGGACGAAGTCGCGGGCAAAAGCTAGTATGGAATACTGACTGAGCAGTTAATATGGGTTACTGACATTTTATAAAAACTAGTAGTGCCATCTATGCCGCGATGTTGTAAATTGAAGCGTCAAATGAACCTATTAACCTGTGCAAGTGACAGTAATCCGCCATAATGTTATTTTCTTTTTGAGACACGATCAACTAGAAGGTTGTACAACAAATTTTTTTTGATACTTTTTAAATCTTTTGTTATCATAACGTAAAATTACTTTATTTTTTATAACTGGTATTCAAACAATGCTTGGAGTGGCTGGAGAGGCGGCACGGAGTCCTCTCTTTCCGGCTGGTGCAGGTCTTGTCGGGGCATTATTGCTTCGGCAAGTACCTGTACACTGTCGCAAGGAGGGAGACGACTCCGTCCTGCCAACAGTGCGGCGACGACGAGGACACAGCGCAGCATACGCTCGAGGTCTGCGTGACCTGGGCTTCGCAGCGCTCTGCCCTCGTCGCCGCCATCGGTGCCGACCTCTCGCTGCCGGCCGTCGTGAAAGCGATGGTCGACAGTGAGAGGAATTGGGACGCGGTCGCCGCCTTCTGCGAGAGCGTCATCTTGCAGAAGGAAGCGGCGGGGCGAATCCGGGAGGATCTCCTCTTCGAGGATTCGCGCCGCCGCCGGCGACTGGGGCGGCGAAGGCGAGAATACCTCGGCCTTATGCCGCCCTAGCCGAGGCAGCGGGTGACCGGACCGGGGATTAGTCTGGTCACCCTTGGAGAGAGGCCACCGCGTGAAGACGACGCCCTGACATAGAGACATATTAGTCGAGATGCCAGGGCGTCGACCCGAGAGGATAGCCGTGAGCGTAGACCGGATGAGCCACTGAAGAAAAGAACGCGTACCAGTGGCCCACCCGCAATGCGTAGAGAGGTATGTTGTAGGGCGGGTCTATGGAGTCGTGCGGAGCGTGACCGTTCCGGAGCCCGCCGCCAAAAAAAAAAAGGGTATTAAAGTTTAAGGATGTGTATTGATTTTTATCGTATATTGAAGCCCCTAAATCTAAAATATTTTTTTTTGCTTATACCGCCATGTTGCTAATATGGAATACTGTTAGTGCATATAATATGGTATGGTATAGTATTCCATATTATAGGAATTATATGAGCCATGACATATTATATGAGTCTTGAATTGTCGCAGTTCAAAAAATCTGAACATTTTAAAAGAGATTTAAAAAGCATAAGCTATAAGTCAAGTGAAATGGAAAGAAAAAATGCAGAAACAGAGCAAAGGGAAAGGCAAGGGTAAATCGTCAAAAAAGAGATCAAGGGAAGTTTTACTCAGTTAGCGACTCTTCAGGTAATAGTTTAAATGAAAATTTTAATATTCATGACAACGATGACGATGACCTCTTCTCACATGACAAGACTATAAGCGAGGTACCGCCTCAAAATGTTTCAAATTCTTTTTTTGCATTAAAAAGTATAGCCAAGATGATAAAGAAGAAGAATAGGGTCAGTGCCTTATTTGCCAATTGTGGGTGCATTGTGACTGCGCGGGCTATGAAATTGGTAACTACGTTTGTGATTATTGCAAATAATTTACATTTTAAAATTCTGATCTTTTTTTATATCGTTCGACTAATATGATTTATAATTAGTTTGATTTTTACTAATTCATATAAGTAATGTTGATTTTTGAATATTTTATCAATTCTAAGATTGCCATACAAAATACTGTGATTAATAAAATTACTATTATAAAAAGGATTTTGTTTGAGTTAATAAAATAACTGTTAAAAGTGTATACGATTTTGGTGCAGATAATATGGAATACTATATTCAATACTATCTGCATCTTTTTTTTTTTGGTGGACTATGCATGCGTCTCGCCCCGCCAGATCGGTCCGGGGTGACGGAAAGGCGGCGCGTGACCCCATAGACCCACCGTAAAAATCCTCTCTCTTCGCCGTGCGAGCGGGCCACCGGGACCCGATTTTTAACTTCGGTGGCTCGCCCGGCGGTTTACCCTCGCGGGTTCCTCTCGTCGACGCCCCGACAGATTTTGCTGTCGGGGCGTCGCCCTCACGCGGTGGCCTCACGTCGGGTGACCGGACAATTCCCCGGTCCGATCACCCGAAGCCTCGGTTAGGGCGGCATCAGGCGCAGGTATTCGCGCCTGCGCCGCCCCGGCCGCTGGCGGCGGCCCGGGTTGCGGGAATCCTCCCGGACTCGTTCCGCCGCTTCCTTCTGCGAGATGACAGCCTCGCAGAAGGCGGCGACCGCGTCCCAGTTCCTGACGCTGTCGACCATCGCCCTCGCGACAGCCGGCAGCGTCAGGTCGGCACCGATAACAGCGACGAGATCACAGCGCTGCCCGTCCCAGCTCGGACACACCTCCAGCGTGTGTTGCGCCGTGTCCTCGATATTATCTGCACCTTGGGTCGGTTGTCATTTTACAACATTTTTGATTTATAGTTGTTTTTTGTCAAGAAAATATAGTTATAATACTTTTGTAATGATTATTATTAATGCTAATTAATGTTCCAACAAATTAGTGTGTGTATTTTAATTTTAACTCTGGGGAATATTTTTTATACTCAAAAAAGAAAATGGTATTCCATATTACCTTCCTTTCCTCTATCATGGTAAGCCAACAGCCAACCGGGCCGCCGCACAGTGGGCTGAAAATCGCGTTTCATAGACATAGAAACTTAAGTTATTACATATGATTTTTTTGTGTGGAAATGGGTTCTCCTGATCATTACTATGTTATAAAATATCATATGAGATAATTTGGTCAACAATTGAACGAGTTATGATTTTTTTTAGAAAAAAATGTAAGGAGCGAACATGAAAAATGAGGATATCTCTGAAATCGCAAGGTTGTTTTGATATCCTCGCAGTCGTATATACACTACTGGAAAAAATTAAGGGATCAAAAAAAGAGCCTTATTTTTGGGCAATTTTTAACAGGCCATAACTTCGAGAGAAATGGTCGTACAGGAAATAAAAAAAAGGAAATTGTAGCTCCAAGTCTCTAGTTTTTGGATTGGAAGTTTAAAATTTTGTAACCTCCGCGGTTTTTGGGTAATCGTAGAAAAACCAGCAACAAAAAAAACTGAAAATTTTTTGTTATTTTTTTACAGTCTACGGGCGTAGAAAATTTTTTTCCAACTTAACTACTATATCTATCAGATAACTTGTTTATTCAGCTTGAATTTGCTTTTTCAAAAAGTTCGATATGATCATTTCTCGCTGAGATATCGAACTTTGAATGGAAAAGGATCGTATTGTCTTTAACCATCAAATATCTCAGCAACCAATGATCGCACAGAAAGTTAAAGGTGGGTTTGAAGAACTTGAATGAATTCTCCTTAACGACTAGCCATTGCTTTTCCGAAAAAAAAGTTTTGAGCAAAAATGTGGAAAAATCTCGGAAAAACAATTATTTTCTCATTTTTAAAAATTATAAGCTTTTCAGAGCAAAAAACGTGATCCTTTAATTTTTTCAAAATTTCGACCGTTTGAAACAAAAAACCGGCTGGCTGGATTAATTTGGTTTTTTGTGGACATATTGAACTGTAAAAGGTACACTTAACATTAGTGGTTTCCTCAATATTTTCGATCTAGCGCTTGATTTTCCAAAAAACCACCAAAAGCCCTTTTTTTGTTGCATTTTTAAATTAATGTGACAAAAAGAAAATTTTTTTTTTCGGACATACAACGGCTAGTCGTTAAGGAGAATTCATTCAAGTTCTTGAAACCCACCTTTAACTTTCTATGCGATCATTGCTTGCTGAGATATTGATGGTTAAAGACAATTAGATCCTTTTCCATTCAAAGTTTGATATCTCAGCGAGAAATGATCGTATCGAACTTTTTAAAAAGCAAATTCAAGCTGAATAAACAAGTTATCTGATAGATATAGTAGTTAAGTGGAATTTTTTTTTCTACGCCCGTAGACTAAGAAAAAAATCAAAAAAATTTTGACATTTTTTTTGATGCTGGTTTTCTACGATTTCTCAAAAACCGCAGAGGTTACAAAATTTTAAACTTCCAATCCAAAAACTAGACACTTGGAGCTACAATTTCCTTTTTTTTTATTTCCTGTACGACCATTTCTCTCGAAGTTACTGCTTGTTGAAAATTGCCCAAAAATTTGGATTTTTTTTTTGATCCCTTAATTTTTCCAGTAGTTTAGTAATAATTGTTTATGATTTTTTAACGTACTTCGTATTACGCCATCGCTTGCGATATTTTTTTTAAAAATCGTCAAAGTTTTAAATTTTTTGTTTTCGTTGATAACTACTTTTACTTGTACATTTATTTAATAATAACGTTTATTTTTTTCAAATACGCATGTATCTAGCTTCGCGAGGGCGATGGTCGACAGCGTCAGGAATTGCGGACGCGGTCGCCGCAGGACGCGGTCGCCGCCTTCTGCGAGGCTGTCATCTCGCAGAAGGAGGCGGCGGAACGGGCCCGGGAGGATTCCCGTGACCCGGGCCGCCGCCCGCGGCCGGGGCGGCGCAGGCGCGAATACCTGCGCCTGATGCCGCCCTAACCGAGCCTTCGGGTGATCGGACCGGGGAATTGTCCGGTTACCCGACGCGAGGCCACCGCGTGAGGACGACGCCTCGACGACGAAATCTGTCGGGGCGTCAACAGGAGAGGAGCCCGAGAGGGCATGCCGCCGAGCGGGCCACCGAAGACAAAGATCGGGTACCGGTGGCCCGCTCGCATGGCGGAGAAGAGGTGCTTGCAGGGTGGGTCAATGGGGTTTCGCGCCGCCTCTTCCGTCACCCCGGACCGATTTGGCGGGGTGCGACGTCCATGGCCCACCACAAAAAAAAAAAACAAAAAAAAAACAAACCAAAAAAAAGAAAAAAAAAAGGATACTATTTATTTCGTTTGATCACGAAGTATTATTCAATTCACTAGTAGTTCGATTGGGTTCTAGCCTTTCTGATGAAGACAGTGTTACATTCAAGGAATTTTGCCGAAGATTTACACGAGCTGTTCAAAAGAGGTGGTTGAGATCCAAACGTAATTTTGAGAAATTTAGACGTGACTACTCTAATTGGCTTCAGACAAATATTGACTGGCCGAGTTGCGTGCAATCTGATTTACTCATCCAACATCCGTTCAAAGAAAATTTGAGTGACGAACCTTTACCTTCAACGTCAACCATGATATCGATTTCAACAATGACAAAAAGATCTCGGAAGCCTTTTGAAAATCTAGGCAATAAGCAGAAGAAGAGAAGGTCTAACGAACATAACGGCGAAAAACCTTTAGAGTTAGCATATTCAGCTGCAGCACTCTTGAAAGAAGATGGTCGTGAAGATATTGCATCCGTTATTGAGTATATGCTCAAGAACCCACAAGCAGCAGCAAAATTCAAGGAAATAATGAGGAAACCAGCTTCTTTATCATTATTTTCGCCAGAAAAAGCACTCGCATTGCTACTTTCATTAAAACTCTCAAAATGGCAATATATCACTTTGAGGGAAACTACAACGCGAGAAGGTTCTAAAGATGTATATCCATCTTATTATAAAGTACAAAAAGCTAAGCTGCAGTGTTACCCTCCAAAAAACGTCGTAACTGTAACGGAATCTTCAGCTAAAATTGCACTTCAAGCATTACTGGATTTAACAGTAAACAGGATTCTAGAAAATCTTCCTGGTACTATTAGGATACAAGACCAGAAATTGAATGTTATATCAAAGTGGGGATTTCACGGTGCATCTAACCAAAGCCGATATAAACAGAAAATGGACAGTGAGCAAGATGATTCCAGCATATTCATGACCTCTTTGGTTCCACTAAAATTGACAGCTGGAGATGAAAGAATATGGACGAATCCAAAACCCTCCTCATCTACATATTGTCGTCCAGTGCAGTTTACTTTCATAAAGGAGAGTAAAGACGTTGTCATGAATGAAAAAAATAGGATGGATAACGAAATCGAAGCACTGCTCCCCACAAAATACAAAGCAAATGAGGTCAGTCACCAATTATTGACGACAATGATAGACGGTAAAATTTGTATATATTTATCTGATGCCAAATCAAGTGCTGCTTGCTACCTGTGTTTAGCTAAACCTACAGAAATGAATAATCTAAATAGCGTTACGTCAAAAACAGTGTCTTCTGGTGTATATGAATTTGGATTATCATCATTACATGCCCGCATTAATGTGATGGAATGTCTTCTACATATAGCCTATCGTCTCGATTTTAAAAAGTGGTCTGCGAGAGAAGAATTTCACAAACAGATGTTAAAGTCAAGAAAAAAACTTATCCAAGATAAATTTAACAATGAACTAAATCTTTTAGTCGACATCGTTAAGCAAGGATCTGGCACAGCTAATGACGGTAATACCGCGAGAAGATTTTTTGAGTTTCCTGACAAAACTGCTGCAATCACTGGACTAAACGAAAACCTAATTCGCAGGTTTGCTGTGATTCTGCAGGCAATCACTTCTGGTGAGATTATAGATGTATCGAAATTTAAAGAATATGCCAAAATAACAGCTGAGAAATAAGTAGAACTATATAATTGGTATTACATGTCGTCGACAGTCCACAAGTTGTTAATCCATGGAGGTGACATAATCGCAGAAAATGCTATTGTACCAATTGGTAGTCTTTCAGAAGAAGCTTCAGAGGCGCGCAACAAAGACTTCAGAAGGTTTAGAGAACACCATTCTAGGAAAACAAGTAGGCAAACCTCTAATGAGGATATTCTCAATATGCTTATCCTCTCATTTGATCCCCATATTACAGCAATAAGACCAAAGCTGGACGCTTATAAGAAACAAGCATATTTTAGTGAAACATTAGACCTGCTTAAACTCCAGGAACCTTCGATAGAGATTTTGGGTGTAATGGAAAACATAGAGTCCGATTCTGAAGTGAATTCGGATGATGATAAAGGATATTAGATTTTTTTTTTAATTTAGTTAACTTAATTATTGCAGTTTATTTTTGTAAGTTTATTTTTATTTATTTTTTTGTTTATTTTTGAAAGAATGCCGAACGAACATCTGGTTAAGAAGATATACAATGCGAAAGTGAAAGGATGTAGGTACCGGGGGAGACCGAGACTAACCTACCTAGACCATCGGTCATGTACTGAAAGAAGGTGGAGTCAAGAGTCTCCGAAACCGGCCAGCGTGTATGAAGAGAATTATGAATGTTGAGGAAGCGAGTGAAGTATGCAAGGATAGAGTTCTCTGGCACTCTGTTCTCTCTGCCTACCCTGTAAGGGACATAGCGTGATGGTATGTATGTATGTATGTATTTTTGGTACTTTAGGTTAAGATTTATTTTGAGGGGGAGCCTCCCGCCCGGGCTGGGCGTGATATGTTACGCCGACGACACGCTCGTCACAGCCCGTGGTGGGACGCTGGAGGAGGCGGCAAGCCTGGCGACTCTCGGCACCGAGGAGATCGTCAGGCGGATCGGGGCGCTGGGGTTGAGGGTGGCTCTGGACAAGACGGAGGCCCTCTTGTTCCATGGGCCCCGCATGGGCCCTCCCATCGGCGTCTCGATCACCGTCAATTCGGTTGATATCAGCATCCGGGCCCATATGAGGTATTTGGGCCTGGTGCTCGACGGGCGATGGTGGTTCCGGGAGCATTTCCGCAGACTCGCTCCACGGCTCGTCGGTGCGGCGTCCGCCCTATCATGGCTTATGCCGAATGTGGGCGGACCGAGCGCTACCTGCCGACAGCTGTACGCAGGGGTCATCCGGTCGATGGCCCTGTACGGCGCACCGGTGTGGGCGGGATCTCTGACCGTCCGACTCAGGGCTCTTCTGTGGCGACCACAGAGGGCCATGGCGGTCAGGGCCATACGCGGGTACCGCACGGTGTCGACGGAGGCAGCGTGTCTGTTGGCCGGGACCCCTCCATGGGACCTGGAAGCGGAAATGCTCGCCGGTATGTATCGGCGGATGTTGGGGGTGCGAGCGGAGGGCGGTGTGGTCTCGTTGAGGGAGCACACCGCCTGGCGCGTCGACGCCCGCCGCGACGTCATTGCCCGTTGGGCAGTCCGGCTGGAGAGGCCTCGGTTCGGTGTGCGGACCGTGGAGGCCTTCCGGCCGGTGCTGATGCAGTGGCTAAAACGGCGGCACGGAGTGCTCTCCTTCCGACTGGTGCAGGTTTTAACGGGGCATGGATGCTTCGCCAAATACCTGCACACGGTCGTAAGGAGGAAGAGTACACCGTCCTGCCACCACTGCGATTGCGACGAGGACACGGCGCAGCATACGCTCGAGGTTTGTGCCGCTTGGGCAGAGCAGCGTCGTGAACTCGTCACAATCATCGGTGCTGACCTGACGCTGCCGACCATCGCCAGGGCGATGCTCGACAGCGTCAGGAACTGGGACGCGGTCGCATCCTTCTGCGAGGCAGTAGTCTCGCGGAAGGAGGCGGCGGAGCGCGTGCGCGAGGAGCGTCTCCTCGACGACGCGAGCCGCCGCCGGCGACTGGGGCGGCGCAGGCGCGATTACCTGCGTCTGATGTTGCCCTAGCCGAGGCCGCGGGTGACTGGATCGGGGAATAAGTCCGTCACCCGCCGGGAGGCCGACCGCGTGAGGAAAGAACGACATCCTACCCGAGGGGGGACGTCGGTCGAGGAGAGGGTACTCCTCAGGGGTATTCCGTCGGACCAACCACTGACGTCAAGTCACTCTGCTCCGGTGGTTGGCCCAACGACGAAGGCGACGTCACGGGTGGGTTACGGGTGTGCGTGCTTACGCCCCTCTGTCACCCCGGACGGAGTGGTGCGAGGAGTGTGCCGACCGTAACCCGCCCCCAGAAAAAAAAAAAAAAAAAGGTTAAGATTTATTTATATCTAAATATCATGTTAATTTAAATAAATATAATATATTAGATATCGTATACTTACTCTATGTAACATTGAAAAATTTAAACGTTATTATTAAATAAATGTACAAGTAAAAGTAGTTATCAACGAAAATAATAATTTAAAACTTTGACGATTTTTAAAAAAAATATCGCAAGCGATGCCGTAATACGAAGTACGTTAAAAAATCATAAATAATTATTACTATATACGACTGCGAGGATATAACGGCCAACCTTGCGATTTCAGAGATATCCTCATTTTTCAGGTTCGCTCCATACATTTTTTCTAAAGAAAATCGTAACTGGTTCAATTGTTGACCAAATTATCTCAAATGATATTTTATAATGTAGTAATGATCAGGTGAACCCATTTCCACACAAAAAAATCATATATTACATATGCTATAACTTAAGTTTCTATCGGCCCACTGTGCGCCGACCCAGAGCGCAGTGTCCTGAATAGCGACCTCCTATGCCGAGTGTTGTGAGTTCGATGGAGTCTGAGTGTTATTTGTATCTAAATCACATGCTTTATGCCATGGGTACTAGTCTTGCCCGCTACTTTGCTTGCAATAATACTGCTGGGTAGATTTTATTACTGTCACGGGACATTTGGAAAGACGACAAACAATTCTATGTCTGGTTTAGTACAGCTTAATCTTTATTTAATAATATACATTATAATAATAGAAGTATTTTTAAAACCTCAGTCATCTTTTACTATACCCACAAACAAAGTTTGGTAGTACCTATTACTAGCCGCCATCGCACTTATAATGTGTGTACTGAATCATACATTCCTGTGAATTAATGTGTTCGAGACGTCCATCATTCTCCTACTCTTATCCCAATTACTTGGGGTCGATACAATATGTACTCTTTTGTCTGCCAGACGTCAACCTTCCTTGGGAATGTAATTGTTGACCAAACATAATCAGATGGAGTTGGTCCAGGTCCATAAGGCCGGTCCATCATCCATATAATAAATCCGATAACAGGCGAAAACATTTATTTTTCTATAAAACCCAATTATGAACCGAAAAAACTTTTCACTTCGTAATCGGGTTTTATAAATAATTAAGCATATTAAATGCTAAATTTCAGTTCTTTATTTTTTACTTATTCATTTATGTAATAAGCATATCGCAAGAACGAATTAATTTAATAATTACCTGACTAATATTCTTCATTCTCTCATGCCAATTGAGATGATTGATTATTGTGTCTCTTTTCTTGAACACTGTATGGCATATGTCACACTGGTGTATATTGGTGTGTGTCTGCATATGGTTGTGGTATTCAAGTTCATCTTCACTGATGGCCTTGCAGATCTGAATGTATTTATAACAGAGTTAATGAGTATTGAACATATTGGACAGGAACCAGCCCCTTACTGTGTAATCAAATGTGTTTCTTAACAATCTCTCAAATTACCTATGAATTTCATTAATCTAATATCTCTAAACAACTAGCTCTTGTATATTTTTTTTAATTGCTAATGGTGGCAAACTAGCATGCAGCACACACCTGATGAATTAAGTGGGATGGGATTAGGTGTCACTGCCGCCCATGGACCTTTGCTATACCAAAGGTATAGAGGCTGCTACCTACCAATAACCCTGAAGCTGAACCCTCCCAGTTGAGTTTCCAGCTGTCCTGCTCACCAAACTAAGCATAATAGCAAACCACCATTACTCAAGACGTTTATTTTCTGCGAGAATGTGGGCGCGCCCACAGCTATAGATAGAGAACTGTCAACCGCGTGGTCCTACCACTAAAATGTTTTTACGTTATCATAATCTTGGCAACAGCTCTAACGGTTTCCATGAAATTTAGTATGCAGAAGAAGAAAGAATTCAGGGGACATAAACCGATCTAGCTAAGTCGCCCACAATACAATGATTGTTGCCATAGGACAGAATGTTTAAAAAAAAAGGTATAAAAAAAAAAAAAAATACTATGCTGGCCAGATGGGTTGACTTACAATTTTATTTTAAAACAACTGCAGGTAATAAAGTGGGTGGTGAATTGTATTGTATTCTTACTATTGTCACCACATGAAAAATCATATAAGTATTAAAATAAAAAATAACAACATCTTAACAAACAAAAATTTAAAATAACAACAATTAACAAACAGGTAATGTTTTTATATACCAACCTTGCAAATAAAGAGATCAATATTATGTTCTACTTTCATATGTTCTTTTAGTTTTGCAGCAAATCTATACTTAACAGGGCATCTACTGCAGAGTTTGTGCGTCATTGGTTGCCTTTTCTTCCTAGTCTTTGGTTCCTCAGTCTTTGGTAATACAATAGTCTTAGACAATTTTTTCTTATAATTCCTATTCTCTAAATCATCTAACAAAACAAGAACACCGTCCGGTTGAGATTTATAAAATAATGAATCACCATTTTCTTGTATAATTACCACAACATTATCATCATCTTTATTTTTAACATGTTTTACAGATCGTCTAGATTTTAATTTAGGTACATCATCTTTAGAATTACCAATTCCTTGTAAATTAAAATCTAGTTTTGTTGATACAGTTTTTATAGTTGGTAAAGATATATAGCATAGTGTGTTGCTTTTTAACTCTTCATGCATATCAACGTCGTCTAAACTATGTGACAGTACATTGTAGTAATAATTAAGAATTTCATTTGTACGACTCGATAATAGATAAAACTTGTAAGCCATGAATGCCGAAGTGTAGCAATCCACACAGACATTGTAATTGTCCTCCTTTGAAAACTGTGAAATAAAGGATTAATTTTAAGCTATGATAGGACCGATATCAGTCCATGTACATGTGTACAAAAGCCTCTAAATAATATTAATTATAAAGAACTTGGGGCAAAGTATTAGCAGTGTTCTGGTATTAAGAGTTTTAAGAATCAAGAAGTAAGTTCAATAAGGCTTAAGAATAAATGTATAATTAAATTAATAAACTGAAAATGGAATGCTTATAAAAATTCAAAGACAATAAATAGTTTTATACAAAATAGCTAACCTTTATTTTAGCAACAGTGTGCAAAACATCTGCAACACAGAATTCATCGTCTTCCTTACAAATTTTTGTAAAGATATTTTCAAATTTATCATCTAGTGATTCCAAACATATAATGCATAAGTTTTCGCCAATAGTGCCATTAGCTAAATGTTTTATCACCAGTTTTAAGTCCACGGATTTTGCCATATTTTTCGACATGCACGAGCACTGCTCCTGGTAAAGAAGTGCTTGATAAAATACATTTTAATCTGCAAATACTGCTTCAGATATATATTTCAAAAAAACACAAATTTAGAAATTACCACCAATCTAACTATCGCTGCGTTCTGTAAATTGTTGGTTCTAAATAAAAAGTCCCGTTCAATTTCCCTCTTTGCTACGCCATTCACAGACTAGTTATGACATAATAGAGATACTTTTATGGCTTTTTCGAAACAAACTCGATCACTACAATAGTCGAATGTCAAATATAAAAACAAAATCTTGAAATGCTTTTTACCTATTTTTATTTAGAACCAAGTCAATTAAATTGTATTGCTTTATACTTAAATGCCACATATAAAATTTTTAGTAAATGTAGAAGAAACAAGTGTTAAAATATAATAAATAAAAAATAGCAACGTTTGTTTAGGTATTTTATTTTGTGTTATAACCTATTTCACTAAAAAGTTGCAGGAAAAGATGCATAAAAACGTAATACATCCTAAAGAAATGTGGTACAATCTGATGTAGGAGCTGTTAAACCTTTATTCACAGCCACCCATTGTTCCTTCTTTTTTCAGATGGCCATGACAATTTTACTCGGGCTGTTGGGGGAACATTGAGGGCTCCGAAATGATTCCTCCCTATATAAGTTCTCGTTGCTTTCAAATTTATCTGATAGAGGCTATGAATACTAACAATCCTTGTGTTATTTGTGGATGTAGTAAAAAACAACTAAGAATTTTACATTAGATGAGCCAAATCCATCTGATATCATCTTGTTAACAATTAGATTTTCAATGCGGATTGATGTCAGGCAAATTGCAGTTCAGGTGTAAGTAGGTATTGGGTCGATCCCGAGTAATTGGGACAAGAGCAGCATAATAATAATGTGTCGATATATTATATTCAAATATTTTTATATTTGATAAAATAAAGACTCAAAGGACTAGTATTCATTCATAAGACTCAATAAAAAATATGGTCTCAGCACTCAGCAGCTGTCAAAATAGAGGTTGAAAAGTGTATTGTTTAGAATAAAACACTTAAAAATCTTTAAAGTTTACATATGTTTACTATTTGTAGCTCGATTTGTATGCCTCTAATATATTTCTCTCGGACATATTATAATAAATTATATTTTAATATATTCCTTTAGTCGGTACAAGCGCTAAGGATTACAAAGTACATTTCGATCTTGTCAGCGGCGTTAGCTGTTTCAATTCTTATAGTGATATTACTCAAATTACTTTCATATTGACTAAATGAAGATAATGACGCAACTTGCCGGCTTCGCCAAAGTTGTAAGACCAGAAATACCTACTTTATCGTGCTACCTTATGTTTTGAAAAATCTAATAAAATTATGGTTGGGTATTTGCTGTTACTGCAGAATTAAAGCAGATCATTCCAGCGGAGTCCAAGTAAGGTAATTGGCAGCTTATTTATAATCTAATTTCCTTTCGCTTCGTTGCTTATTTTATGTAATAATTAATTGATATGTAAGACAATCACTCCCTTATACTGGTATACCCTATAAATGGTTATAGTTGCAGCAAATATTTATTGCCAAAACAAACTGGCAAATGATTATAAATTATAACTTACATTTTTCAATATTAATGTATAAGTTTTCCTAAGATTAACAAGTTTTCATAAGATCTTATAAGAATTCTTGAACTAAACTAACAACTGGTTAAAATGCATACATGACTCTGCCAATGTATTTATATTAGAAATAATATTAAAGAAAAGTTAATAAGAAAGTGCTATGCTTACATGTGCTTAAATTTTCTATAGATATATTATAGTTATTTGAAATATAATTCATATAAAATTTTAATATAGTTTAGAACATCACTATAAATAATGGAATAATATGCATCTATGATTCTTTACTTGTCACAATTTAGGACATTGAGAACTGTTTTCACTGATGCTCTAAAAATTTTAGGTTTCAGTTTAGGCTATATACATAATATTAAAAATTGATATTGTGTCATTTATACAACCTTAGATTAATATAAATTTTAATTTTATTTAATTTCAAAATTTTTATGAACATCATTAATATTGTGGATTATTTTTGTTTCCTTAGGTAATACCTAAAATTTAAAAGTTTTTGGTAGAAATGGGCGTAAGTCTCCTTATAAAAAGTGATTAAGTAATTTAAAATTATAGACTATTTAAATACTTGTATTACAATAAGGATGCATTGTAGTTTTAAAATTAAACCAAATTATTTAGTGATTTCTTTGTTTACTTAGGTATGTTTATTTTACTGTCTCTTAAGTCCTGTGGTATATTTTAACCGTTTTAGTGCCATTGATTTTTACTCATATCTACTTAAAAATGCCAAAGAAATCTTTTGTTTTTTATGTCATTTACCCTTACATTCGAATTATTTTTGTATTCCGACATTATGGGTTAAAAAAGTATAATATTATACATTTGAACTTTATGTAACACGTAGAAAAATAAAAAAATAGCGATGCGTGCGAGCTACCTCTCCTACAGCGATCTAAACAGCAACTGATTTTTGATTTCACGAGAGACTGATTTTTGACATCACGTGACATTTTTGGATAGAATGCGCACGAGCGCGATGACGCTCGTCGGCACTCTAACGGTTAAGACAGTGGACCCTGTTCAGTCGCAAAGCTATGAGTTGGGCCTGGTTAATAGCAATGGACCATCTATATTAATTGCTTTTTTAATTTCTCTAATCCAGAGTCTCCTTAATGGACGAAAATGTAATACAATGCGAGAATTGAATATCTTACAATAGTTCACGGTGGTGTACGTGGCAGCACGATTAGAACAGATATCCAATAGGTGTGGGTTTGAATCCCACTTGTGACAATTTTAGGTTGTTCAACATCACCTTCGACATGGGCATATTCTGGTTATGAAAGAATTCTCTATTGTTAATACAAGAGAATACAATATTACCAAGGAGTTACTGTAATTATATGTAGTATTTCATTAATGAAAGACTTATAGTATTTCGAAGTTTCAATTATCCGCAGTTCTTCGCAGTGTCCTGTGAATCAGCTGCACAGACTTTTATATACATCTATATATTAAAAATTATTATCCAGCGAGAGCATTAGCTAACTGGGTTATTACCTAGGTCCAGTATTCAGTGACTATTAAGGCCTAATATAGCATTAGCTTCTTGTGTTTCATGCCAAGTGCCTATATTAAACTGATTGTCTGTCAGACTGATTGATTGATTGATTACTGGAGGTTATAGTAGCTTTGACTGTATTTAATAGCAACAATTCACAGATCAAATTTTATTTATTTTGATGTACAATTCAGACAGCCATATGGATATTACAATGAGGTGTCATATGCAAACATGCTACATCTGCATTATCATCAGGATTAAGTAATGTAAATCATTGATAATTAGTGAGTAAGACAGGATCCAAACACTTCCTTGGAGTAATACACTAATTATTTTGTAATAAAATCTTTGCATCTCTGTGCTTCACAGTTCACATACAAATGATCCAAATATTCTGTCTTGATAATATTTGTTTATTTATACATAGCATTTTTAATCCACACACTGGTGGTATAAAACCACTAAACCCTTTAAAATATGGGTGAATGAATAAAGATTAATGAACCTAAAATATTTTTTTTGTTTTAGAAACACGCGCAACATACACAGTAAGTATGGATTTCCCACCAGGAATAATCAAGCAAGAAGAAGACCATGTCCATGAAGATGAAATACAACATAATATTAAATGGGAAGTCCAATTGGCCGAAGACACACCATTAGAAGACCATAATCCCTTCCAAAATGTCCAACTTGAGGTCAAACATGAAGTATCATTAACAATAGAACAAGAAATAACAGAATCCCAAGATGAGGATTCCATTAGTGGCAAAGATGATGAATATATATGTGGCGATCAGTACATTCAACCTGTGCCGCAAATTGAATCTGACTGTGGTGAAAAATCGGGAATGAAGGAAGAAACGGTGTTAGGAGATGATTCATTGGTTACTTATGATTACCCTGATTTTGGTGATGAAGATAATGATGAGAATGATGGCTGTCTTGATTGTAGTACAGATAGCAATGAAGCGGCGGCTTTAACTAGAGTTGAAGCGTGTTTGCAAGATATTAAGCATGAAATTGAGGGACAGTATGAGGTAAGACTAATTATTTTTATTAATTTTCATATAACATAGGATCACGATAAAGTGCTGCAAATGGTGCTGTGTGGTAGCGGCTTCGAATACTACCAATCCTTACTTATCTCGTGGACGTCGTAAAAGACGACTAAGAGTCTTATAACGACCTAAGTGAACTCCATCTGATGCCATTTGGTCAACAAATACATTTCCAAGGAGAGTTGATGTCTAGCAGGCGGCCGGTCATAAAACTATTGCCAATAACTTCTGCAATATGTGCTATGAAAGATTTTGTATCGATCCCAAGTAATTTGGATAAGAGTAGGAGAATGATGATAGAATCATGATAAAGCCATCTTATATAATTACATGCATTATTCGTTATTTACTTTACTTTGGCTAATAAAACTGATCCTTGTATCAGTACTATTATGTACTTCACTCTGATTCTTGCATTTTGTCTTCGTCAATTAAAAGTGGAATACGCTAGATGGAGTTTTGGCTAAGTTTTACGATCACCACTTGCCTGACAAAGAGGGTATGGAGTTTTTATGAAAAACATGAACAATAGGCGTGTTGGTTAGTCATAGTGTTCATTTTAGATGTCATGATAAATGATAACAAGTGGCTGGTAGCTTGAAAGTCAAAAATATGTATATGTTTAAAGTATAAAAGATCATATTGCTAAATTAATTTCACAGGCACACCAAAAAGAAGAATACGTAAAAATGAACATCAAAGAAGAATCAGACATTACAGTAACAGAGACACACTTGATATCAAATAAACTGATTAATACGACGTCGACGGTCACAAACACGCATGACGGTCTTATAGAGTCACAGACAACTAAAACTCTAGTCATGGAAATACATCCGATGTCCCGCGTCAGAAACATACCATTTACAAAAATGTCCAATCCAGAAGAGATTTTACCAACTCCCTACAATAATGACGATTGCATGGGCTATCAGGATGCCTTTCAGCTAAATTCTATAACTGGAAACGTTTTGTCTTTAGAACAAGAGGCTTACAGTCTTCTTAAAGCTAAGAGAAAAAAGGATTCTGGTGGTATACTGCATATGTGTCCAAAATGCCCCAAAACTTATACTCGAAAGAAAAGTTTAAATGTACATTTACAAGTCCATGCATCTATTGAGAAACGAGCACTCGGTATAATTAAAGGTCAAAAGACTAGAAAAAAGAATCGTAATATGAAGCTTAAAGAAGAAGCTGCATCTCATAAACAAGATAAGACCAAAAAAGAAGCTGTGCATGTAAAAAAGGGAAAGATCGAAAAAGAGTTAATATTAAAACGAGATAGGGCCAAAAGAAAAGCTATGTCTGTTAAAAAAGATAAGATTAAACAAGATAAGGTTAAAAAAGATAAGATCAAAGAAGATAAGGTCAAAGGAGAAGTTATGCCTGTCAAACAAGAAGATGATGTCAAGAAAGAAGGCAGTTATATCTGTACATGCGGTCAAGTGTTTCAGCGAAGAAGTCGAATGGAAACTTGCCTTAGATCTCATAACATGTTTTCTGATAATGATGCCTATCCCTGTGTGACATGTTCAAAACAATTCAAGAATAAAGAAGAATTAGCTTTACATCGGAAAAGGTTGCATCGAAAAAGGTTCCCTTGTAAGTTCTGTCCTACAGACTATCATACAAGAAAAGAACTGTTCAGGCATCTCCAAATCCATCAGAAAGTACAATTGATGGAATATAAAGCTATCTCTGAAATAGTCCAAGGAAAACAGAAGTTGAAATGCTTTATGTGTTCTAAATCGTTCAAAGAAATGCCTGATCTAAAATCTCATATTATGGACGATCACAAGGAGCCTTACACTTGTCCGCGTTGCAAACAAACCTTTTCCAAAATTATCGATTTCGGTCAACACACTAAAACTTTTCATCCGGAAGTCGAAGGTCAATCCGTATTAAACGTTTTAGAAGCATTCTCAAAGCTTGTTAAGGCGTGGAAATGCGAGGAATGCGGTCTTCAATTTCACGAAGCTGATAAGTTAGCAATGCATAAGATAGAGAAACATAGTCCTGAATTAAAAGCTGAGCCGCAGTTTCAATGTACCGATTGCCGGCGAGTTTTCGTCAGCCAAAAGGGTCTGACGTCACATAGAAGAGTACATCATAGCACAGAAGTTGTAGAAGAAACTGAACCTGTAGAAACAGGTGTTATGTGTTTAGAATGTCGAAAAATGTGCAAAGATATGAACTCTTTAGCATCCCATACGAGATTTCACTCGCTTGATAGGAAATATCCTTGCAAATTTTGCGATTTTCGATTCGCTACATCAGAAAAAAGGAAAATTCATGCCGAAATACATACGGGTGATATGAAATATGTCTGTTTCATTTGCGAATATCAATGTAGTTCTGAGAATCGTTTGAAACAACACAAAATGTCGCTAAAGCATTTGAATATGAAGGAGTTTCTTTTGACGGGGAAGCCGCTAGTCGAAGAGGAGCAGTCAACATCTAAACAGGAAAAAGTTAAGGACACTTTAGAGAAGAAAGAGTGGACAGTTAAAAAGAAAAGAAAAAAGGAATCTAGTGATTCAAGTTCAGAGTTTAGTGATGTGGCCTGTGATATTTGTGGGGATAAATTTCCGAATGAAAGTGTGATGTTAGAACACAAACTGACTCATCCGTTTATAGAGTTTCCGAACGAAGATAAACCAAGTAGGATATTCTTTAAGTAGTATGTAAGTTGTTCTTGCCTAACTGTTGTGGCAATGTTACTGCAATGTTTTTCTTTTGAATTTCTATTATAGTTTTATTTTGTACCTGGTTATATAATACAGCTTTTTTATACCTGGTTATTATTGAACACATCACAAATATTCAATCCGCGCGTATTTCATGATTATTAAAAAGTGAACCATTGTTTTTTAAACATTATTATATCAGTTAATATACTTCTCACTGCTGGCTCGAGGCTCCTCCATAATGAGAGGTAAATTGACATATATCACGCTGGTCAGACAGGTTGATATAGGGTTTTATTAGAATTTACTTTCTCTTGCATATATGTTATATGTATATTATCTTCCTTAGTCGGCTTTTACAACAACCACGGATTGAGTAGAGGGTAATGTATTATAATCATACTGTGTCACTACACGGAAGATGTTTGATTCAGGCCAAAGGTGGTGTCATGAACTTATTCCCCTATTCCTTGGTCGGATTCGAATTCGTGACGGCCCTAAGTAAACGAAATGCTTTCGCAGCTTCGCTCCGTTGTTCTATCAATGTTTTTAAACTCTTAAATAGACTTTCCTATTAGGAATCTAGCAACGTTTGATGCCTCTGCGCGTCGCCTGCGGGGTACGCCCTAGCCCTGTCCTCATTCATTTCATTCTTTGACATATTGCTATAGTTATAGCAATGAGTTTTACGACCGGCCGCCTGCCTGACGTCAAACCTCCTTGGGAATGTAATTGTTGACCAAGTGGCACCAGATGGAGTTGGTCCAGGTGGGTGTAGGGCTCTTAGTCGCCTTTTACGACACCTACGAGCAAAGCCAGGGATGGTAGTATTTGTAGCCGCTACCATAAAGCATACTTTTCACTGTATGAGTAATAATGTAAAATACTTGCTATTTGGTTGCACTTGTTTTTATAAAGTTTTAAGATTTATTTTAATAGTTATATATGTTAATAACTTAATACGTCTTCCAATTAGAAAATTCTATAAAAGTTTATATTAATATTTTATAATATAAACCATAATGTAGGGATTATAGTATATATAAGAATCTGGTATTAGATTTCAAAATCTTATCTCATAATATTATATCGAGATCTAATACTATCACACCACACTTATTACTTAATCTGAAAGTTTATGTTAAGTAGTTATATGAATAGAAGTACGGATATACAAATAGAAGTAGGTACCTATATTCAAATAAAAGTACTGATATCCAATGAGAAGTACCGATATCCAATGAGAAGTACCGAAATCCAAATCCAAGTACCGATATCCAATTAGAAATACGGATAGTCAAATACGTACTGATATCCGGCAAGGAAGTACCGATATCCAGAAAAGATACTCAAATAGAAGTACCGATCCAAATATTTTTTTTTTTTTATACCTATACTTATATCCAAATATAATTTACAATAACCAGATAGGTAATTATCAATAACAGTACCAATATCCAATTCGAAATATCAATGTTCAGTTAGAAATATGGGTATCCAAATAGAAGAAACAGTAGCCAATTAGAAATACCGATACCCCTATGAGAAGTTCGATATTATAATAGAAATATCTTAGTAGGGTAGGTAGGTAGTTTTATTTTAATACCTTTGATGGCAGACAAGTCAGCAGCGATATACCACCTGATAGTAGGTGATTATTACCGTTTATATATGTCTGAAATACCGTAGATGTTCATAATTTTCTATCTGCAGCCATTAGGGGATCGTTCATTTGGGACAGTCAAAGAAAATCGATGTCTGAGTAGTAGTAATTTACTATTGCGTTGAGATATTATTGTACTACCAAAAACAAAGCTTTTAACGAGACAGAGTGAGTTGTATCATGGGTACACAATAAAAAGCAGTTGTTACTAAATATATTTTGCAGTAATATTGTTACAACTATGTTCATATTAATTTAAATTATTAGGCGTTTTTAAATTGCCATTTTGCTATAGTTTTGTTAAGCATTTATATATGGGCGAGGTGTTTTCGTGGTTATCAGCCACGTGTGTTGAAGCTAGTCTTACATGTTAATTGGCAAATAAGCATTAAGTTGATCGGTGTGGCCTTATGAGTGCATCCATTATACTAAAAACAAATTTGCCCAAAATTAAAAAGTTATCCATCAAATAAATCATTTGCTAGATTTATTATTTGTGAAAAGTAAACAGTTCTTATTTGGTTTATATACAAATGTAATTTTTAGTTATCATCTGAATCTGAAATTTACCTTTAGATAAGCGTTTTTTTTTCTCATGACAAGCAGATCACCGAAGACAAGGACTCGGTATCCGCGCTTGGTACAATTACGGGTTCTTGTTCCTTCCGCCGGTCTGACTGTCAAAAAAACAGCCTGGAATCAATTCCATTGAAATCATTTTCTTTTTTTGAATTGATATAGATTCATTCATAAAGGTGTGTTTTTTTAGTTATTTTATACTAAATATAATTGTTTTCATGTTTAATAGAAACAATATCGGCACAGAGCACTGTTGTTGAATACAAATGTTATTTGAACAAGGTAAATAAATACGTGTTTATGTATATTTTTTTTATTATTATTTTTATAAGATCCGTTTCAGAGTTCGTTGCAAAAAGGACAGATGCAATTGGTGGCGTTTTCTTGTGTGTAGTTGTTAGCCACAGATGGTTATACCCGAGCTGTAGGTGGCTCTGAAGTCTCTCCTGAACCTGAACATTTTTGAGGTCCTTGCCATACATATTGGTTAGAGTATCCATTAATAGCCGGGTGTCTCATAGAATTTTCAATACTCAGTCATATTCTTTTTTATTTTATTTTTTCGGCGGCGCGCTGCGGAGTGGTCTTGCCCTGTTAATCAGTCCGGAGCGACGGGAGAAGCGCCGTACGACCTCGTAGACCAGCCCTACAACGTACCTCTCGACGCCGTGCGGATGGGTCACTGGAACGCGGTCTTTTTCTTCGTTGGCCCATCCGGCGGTACCTCTACCTTTACGGGCATCCTCTCGAGTCGACGCCCCGTCATCTTGACCAATAAGTCTCGATGTCAGGGCGTCGTCCTCATGCAGTGGCCTCGCACTGGGGTCACCAGACTGATCCCCGGTCCGATCGCCCGTTGCCTCGGCTAGGGCAGCATGAGGCGTAGGTACGCCTACGCTGCCCCAAGCGCCGTTAGACGCGTTATAAATACGGCGATGTATATAATGCGACGCTGTATATAACTACGGATGTTCAAAAATAATCGATTTTTATTTAAATCGATTATTATTTTATTATAAATCGATTTTTATAGTAATATTAATCAATTTTTATAAATCGATTATATAAATTTCGTGTTAAAATCGATTTTTATAAACAGCGCTATCTATGCGACGGATGAATAAATCTCGAAGTAAATTCATTATTGTTTACAAATTAAGAGTGAGATAATATAGTTATTGGTAAAATAAAAATATCTAATCGTAAAACACCTAAAAACAGCTGGTGAAAATATTTTATAACGAACAACTATAATATCACAGCAATACGCATGTACTGTCCGAAAGAAATAAAAACTTGTAGTAATACTACAAATTTAAAACAGCACATAGAACGAAAACATTCCACTGTCTTAAAGATAACATGAATTACTATATTTTATAATGATTATTGTGCTCCTTATGATAGCAACTTACTGGTCTCTGTAAAATTCGTTCAAAAAAACTGTCTGTCATGCGAAAATTGAAAATTTAAAGGAACCATCGCATTGATTTTTATTTTGAATTGGTTATGTTTTTATTTAGGTATATCATTTTATTTAATTTTTAATCCGATAAATTGTTAATATGAATCTCTTAGGTTTATTATTGGAATAGTAGCTTTCGCCCGCGACTTCGTCCACGCAGAAGTCATCTCTGACAGAGTTAAATAGAAAAAGCAATGCAAGGTGTTGAAGGTTTGTCCCCAGGACGATGATTAACAGCGTCAGAAACTGGGATGCGGTCGCCGCCTTCTGCGAGTTAGTTGTCTAACGGAGTTAGGCAATAGGGAGGGTCCGAGAGAAAATACTCTACGTTGACACGCTCTACCGTCGGTGCTTTGTGCGGCGCAAGCGTGAGTACCTGTATTGAGGTTCACTGCATGAGGGCTTCGGCTCGAGATGATACCCGGTTGCGGTGGCCCGCCCGCATAACGTGAATGTACGTGTACGGTGCGCTGTGGGGTCACGCGTCACCTCAGACGGATTGGGCGCGGTGTGTCTATATACCATAGCCGGTCACTAAACAAAAAGGTTGTTCAAAGTTCTATTCATTCTACAAATTATATTGCCTTTAATATACTATTTACCGTATGACCATGGGATAAAAATATAATTATCGCCACCTTTTATTTGACCGTATTGTTTCACCAGCAGTGTTGCGACCTCATTAGATATGATTTATTATTTGAGTTATAGTGAACATTTTTGAAGCTAAACTTAACCTGCATCTTAAACCCTTAGGCAAGAACCTATTGCCGTCTACTATGTATATCATGTGAGCTCTCACGCCGGCACTGGTCGCCACGACGGCACTGGTGCAGGGTTGATGGAGAGGTAGAGAGAAACACGTGTTTATTTATTTTTATCGAAGAATATTTGTACGTAATTTGAAAAGAATCGATAAAGAAATTTTCTCCCCATACATACTTTGCCACTTTGTTACACCCACTTAGAGGTGGAATTCATAAAATCCTTTCATATTAAATCTCTATGTCATAAAAAGAAACGTGCGTCAAAATTTAATGTTTCTAATTTTAATAGTTTCGGTTTGGCGGTAATGAGTCGTTCAACCCGCTTCACAGGCCTAATTTATACATACAAAGGGTGAAAATTGACAAATGCCGGATATTACCATAGAATATTTAATTCGACTCGTAATGTGAAAAGAATCAATAAAGTGTTTTTTCTCCTCATACAAACTTTGCCACTCTGTTTTACCATCTTAGGGGTGTAATTTCGTAAAAGAAAGGGGTGTAATTTCGTAAAATCTTTTCTTAGTAAATCTCTACGTCATAGAAAGAAACCACTGTCAAAATTTCAAGTTGCCAGCTTCAATAATATCGGCTTGACGCTAATGACTTAATGAGTCGTCCAACCAGCTTCGCTAGCCTAATTTAAATCCCCAGAGGGTGAAAATTAAGAAATGCTGAAAGACGTGTTTGTTTATTTTTACTGAAGATAATTTGTACGTAATTTGAAAAGAATCGATAAAGATTTTTTTCTCCGAACATTTTTTAAATTGTAACATAACTCTTTTATTTATAAACCAATTGACATGAAATAATCCTAAATGTTAAGTGAAGCTTACCACAATATATTAGCTAAAACCGCGTCTAAATCGGATAAGCCATTTCTGAGATTAGCGTGCACAAACGCACAGACGAACAAACAAAAATTTTAACAATCATTGTTTTGGGTTCTATTTGTGTTGATAAAGGTCCCAGTAATATTTTTTCTCATATATCTTCCATGTACAGACAGCGATCCGTTAGATTTTTATTATATGTATAGATAGACTAGTCAAATGTAAAATCATCCTCATCATTTGACTGCACAGATGGTGTAATGGTTAAGATACCGACCTTCTGTGCCAGTGCCATGGGTTCGATTCCCACGCAGTGTAATTTTTTGTGCGACCAATAAAGTGTTGTTCTAAGTCTGGGTGTAATTTGGCTGCGGTGATTACATGTTTTTAAAGTCTCGCAATACAAAGATTATTTTCATAGTGCAGGATGGCCTTTTAAAAAATCGGCCAAGTGCGAGTTGTACTCGCGCACGAAGGATTCCATAAAACTAAAATAAGTTTGTTGTATGGGAGCCCACCTTAAATATTTATTTTATTTTTAGTATTTATTGTTATAGTGGCAGTAGAAATACATCATCTGTGAAAAATTTAAGTATCTATCTATAAAATATAGCTTGATCTCTGTGCATGGAGACTAGAGTAAGGAGTACCATCTCAGTGTATTAAGAAGTGTCCAATGAACGGGAGCAAATTAAGGTGGCGCTATAATAGCAAGTGGAAGCATTTTAAAAAGAGCGCCACAAATTTCATAGGTTATTATTTATCAAATCACAGTTGACTACGTAACTCAGCACACTTCACTCTGCTTATTACTGCTACATTCATATCATTTCCACTTGCTACACTAGCGCTACTTCGGTGAGTGTTCGACTGGAGGGGCACACTTAAAACATTTCTTATTTTTACTGACCGTCGCGCCGCCTACACATTGGTTGTACAAACTTAACTGCTGCCATTTTGTCCTGCCTGTCAAACGTTTGACAACTGAGAATTGTTATTTTTTGTTCCTAGCATAGGTACTTATTGTCATCGATCTATTTTCGGTTATTGATATTCTTTCTGAAAATTATCTTAAGTTTCATTGTTAGGCTGATATTATTATTGTTTAGTAATCAGCTGATATGTTATTTTTTATATTTCAGGGTAGCTTTCATAGTAAAAGAAAATTCTATGTAATTACACATACACATGTAGATATGTATATATATTACTTCAACTTTAGTTCACCGCCTAAACTCTGGGTGGCAGCACTTTCCATACATGCATATTTTATCATCGAGTTGCCACTCTTTTTCAGTTTAATAACTTTACTCTTTGGTGTTCGAACAATAATTTGCTGTTTACAAGTGGACACTTTTTTGACTAATCCCCCATACAAGATGGTACTCCTTACTCTAGTCTCCATGAATCTATGTCTCCATGCACTGGAGGCAAGCTGCAATACGTCTGTCATAATTGTTTAACAGATTAGATTAAGATTTTTGACTGATTTTAAAACGATTGATCTCGTAATAATGCTGTAATTACTTAAAAAAAGATACTCGTTGTGTTAGTGTTAAGTATTATTGTAGTTCTTACAGTTTATGCCAAAGTTGATGATTAAAGTACATTACTGCAAAACAACGCGTGTTTTGTTTATAATTCATATATTTTTATCTATCAAATATAGTCAAAGATACACGGCTGTGACAACTTACCTTGGTGTTAGGAGCGTTGTGACAAAAGGAGTTCTTTCAGTTTACGTGAAATTTCTCAGAAACCTAACTTTTATCGACTGTGATGAGGATGACTGTTTTTAGAAGAGTAAGAATTGAGCTACATTAAGGTATAGAGTTCATAATTGTAGTATGATTCTTGTGAGAAATATTCTTTTAAGTAAAAATTGTCATCACTCTCCTAGGTCTCCCCTATATAACACGACGTTGTATATAATACGACGCGTTTCGGAGACTCTTGACGCCACCTTTTTTTTTTGCGTTGGGCTATGGACGTGTACGCGCCCTGACAAATCGGTCCGGGGCGACGAAAGAGGCGGCGCGCAACCCCATAGACCCATCCTGCAAGCACCTCTCTTCGCCGTGCGAGCGGGCCACCGGTACCCGATCTTTGTCTTCGGTAGCCCCCGCCCGGCCTTTTGACGCCACCTTCCTTCAATACGTGACCAATCTGGTCTAGGTAAGTTAGTCTCGGTCTCCCCCGGTACCTACATCCTTCCATTTTCGCATTCTATATCTTCTTAACCGGATGTTCGTTCGGCATTCTTTTCACATGTCCGAACCATCGGAGCATTCCCTTTCGCATCTTTACACCAATACTCTCTTTCATACCTACTCGCTCTCTTACGTCATCGTTACGAATGCGATCGGTCAGCATAACTCCACAGATTTTCCGTAGAGATCGCATTTCGACCGCATTAATTTTACTTTTATGCTCTTTTCTGCATACCCAATTCTCGCTTCCATACAGTAATGTTCGGACAAGCACTGCGTTATGTATTGCTACACGTGCCTTTTGGCCGAGGTGGTGGCTACCGAGAAGTTGCCACAATGCTCCGTTCACTCTATTTCCCGCATTCACTCTTCGCTCTATATCAGTGGTGTACCTTCCATCTCGGCTAAATCCACGTTCAAGATATACATATTCATCCACTTGCTCTAGTACATCATTGCCTATTGTTACTCTTACATCTGTTCCGGCTTCATCTCTTTCGAAGACCATTATTTTTGCTCACATTCACACGTAGACCCCTTTTCTTACAATCTTCTGTCATTGTGTCGACTAGGGTCTGCAGGTCAGTCGTTGACTGCGCCAGCAGGACTGCATCATCTGCATAGGGCAAAGCATTGACCACTGAGTCACCCATCTGGACTCCCACATTCATATCGTTCAACCTTTGGAGACATTTATCCAGATATATGATTAACAGCCTGGCTGATAGAACGCACCCATGCTTAACGCCGATATTGACGTCAAACCAAGGCGACATTCCATCATCCAGCCGCACACAGGCTCTACAGCCCATGTAACTAGACTGCAGAGCCTGCAGCAGTTTACGGTTAATACCATACTCCGGTAAAATGTCCCAAAGTTCCTTTCGTACAACCGTGTCAAATGCTCTCTCCAGATCCACAAAACTGCGAAAAGCCCTCTGACCTAGAGCCAGATGCTTCTCCACAATGTTGCGCAGAGAGAACACTTGATCCATGCATCCCCTTCCACTTCTGAAACTTCCTTGTGTCTCACACAGTAAACCATCTCACACCATCCTCATTCTCCTTTCAATAATTTTACCATCCACTTTTGCTGCCAAACTGGTCAAGCTTATGGCTCTGTCATTTACGCAGTCATAACGTGAACCCTTGTTTTTAAACAAAGGTAGAAACACGACACTGTGTATAACGCGACGCTGTTTATAAGGAGATTCACACAATGCTCCGCGCTCCGTCGCCTGGCGCGGGTTGACAGATTTTAATATTATATACAAGTACGTCGATTAGTATAGAAAACACGCCAAGTCCAAAACACCGAAAACGCGCCACGGCGCGGGAGCACGTCCTGTATTAACTGCGCTAGGCGACGGAGCGCCGGGCAGTGTGTGTATCGCCTAATAGTAAGTGAGCTGGCACCAATTTTTGGGTAGGTATTTGAGATAAGCTGAAAACTTGTCACATACCCCTCCTATTATACCCCTATACGCAATAGCAGACCTAGCTGGTGAGGAGAGAGGCTAAGTCTCCCTCTGATTTTTTTAAAATATTTCTTTTTATTCCCAAAAATATATTTGAGGCAATATGCAAATTTTTATATGTTGCAGTACACTGCTACATATAAAAATGTTTAATGAATACAAAAGAAAATAAGCCAGACGATTTAGTCGGGGTATATAACATTGCCAGACGCATGCAAAAATATTTTGCAAAAAATTATGAAAAATGTATTCTAGGCAGCTTGAAATTTTAATAGAGTATAACTAAAAAATAAGATTCTCAAAAAGACATCATTTTGGTGGGACTTTCTACCTGCCAGGTGATCTAACAAATTATAGATAGGTACGAGCAAAGAGTAAAGTTATTTTAACTGAAAAAGAGTGGCAACTCGATGATAAAATATGCATGTATGGAAAGTGCTGCTACCCAGTGTTTAGACGGTGAACTAAAGTTGAAGTGATATATATACATATCCACATGTGTATGTGTAATTATATAGAATTTTCTTTTACTATGAGATCTACCCTGAAATATTAAAAACCATATCAGTTAATAACGAAACAATAATAATACAAGCTTAACAATGAAAATTGAGATCATTTTCAGAAAGTACATCAATAACCGAAAATAGATCGAGGACAATAAGTACCTACGCTAGGAAAAAAAAATAACAAATATCAGTTGTCAAACGTTTGACAGACAGGACAAAATGGCAGCTAAGTGTGTACAACCAATCTGTAGGCGGCGCGACGGTCAGTAAAAATAAGTAATGTTTTAAGTTTGCCCCCCCAGGGTACGAGTCTGTAGCGCAATAGGCAAGCTGTAGTGCGAGAGAGAGCGTATATCGGCATCTATCTTCCTTCTTGCTTACTAAACATACTATTATTTACTATACTTATTAACTTTAGGCTTATCACAATAAATTTGTATTTAATTAAACAAAAAGTTATTTTAGTTACATATAAAATATAAATAAGTTGAAAAAATCTATTTTGAAATAACTTCTAACAGTTTTTGAGTGACCCTTAGAATTCGAGCAGGTAGTTTTAATGTATGTATAGATGTTAGATCTGTTACTGTATTGAGTTATACAGGTAAAAGATACAATAATGTATGTTAAAAAAAACTCGTATTCCTCATAAAAAGATACCTTTATTATTAAAGTTAACAGTTTTACATTTGATCTACATAAAATAATAAAATTACGATATGAATACACTGTTTTTAATACCTTACGTACTTTTTTTTTTCAATTATCTATGACTCTTTGTAGTACTGGCAACAGTCCCTCACAATCTGAGAGATGGTTATTGATAATCATCATAATTATAATTGCTGGTATATTATCAACAATATAAAAACCAGAGGCTGATACCAAGTAGAGTGATAACTACGCTACTAACGATGTTCTCAGGGAATTATATACAAACATGTTAAGCGTTTTCATATTTTAAAACACTATAGGACTCTGTGGACTTTACAAAAAAAAAGGTCATCAAGTTTATTATATATATATTATTATAGTATAAGACCGCCACATATTTTACGTACCCGTCAAAACTCCCATTGTCTCTATAAATGATCCGCAGTTGGACAAAATAGTTATACATAATAATTCCGATACGGAAACAAGTATAGCAACCAGTAAATTAAGAGGTAAGGTAAATTAAATGACTATATAATATTTATATTGAAAGAAGAAAGAAAAGATCTTTATTTGTTTTTACAAAGGGAAAATAAAATTACATTAGATATTGCTGTGTGGTGGCGGCTACGAATACTACCAACCCTTACATGGCTCGTGGGGTAAAAGATGACTAAGAAGAGCTTTGCACAGACCTGAGCTAAGTCTATATAGCGTCATGTAGAAGTTCCGATTTGATTGACGGAAAAGTCCGCCCTTTGGGTATAACATTATTGCAATGAAGGAAAACTCGAAACTAAACCGTATACCATTTTTCTTCTTTTTATAAATCTGGCTTGTGCCTAACTTCGGGACGTATATGGGTTGTAAAGATTGAAATTCATCTTTATATATAAAAAAATCTTGTGTCATGTCTGGTTATTCTAAGCTCCAATAGAGGCTTGTCGGTTGCTTGGTCCAACTTTAGAAATAGCATAGTTGTTAT
The DNA here is from genome assembly GCA_905163515.2 of Lymantria monacha. Lineage (NCBI taxonomy): Eukaryota > Metazoa > Arthropoda > Insecta > Lepidoptera > Erebidae > Lymantria > Lymantria monacha. Next base: position 13,509,294 of record LR991095.1, on the reverse strand, counting down.
CCCGATAAATGGTACCCCTTAAGGAGAGAAATATGGTCAAAATAAAAGTAATTCACCTTTTTATACTTAGCCACCATGTGAGTTTCGGCAGCTGGTATTTTTATACAAATTAAAATTTTAATAAACACCCAAGGGAATTTAAACATCAATATTAAATGACACAACATCCATGTTGTTTCAAATAACTTGCGCTGAGTGTTAGCTTAACTAAAGTGTTGGTATATAAGTTCACTTTATACAAACACACTCACTGAACTAAAATTTAATAACCAAACGTTATACGCCACTCTTGCGCCATGCTCGCGGCTGGTTTCCTGATCACGAGGACATCGTTGCCCTTATGCAGTGTCATCTGTAGGGCAGTCTGTTTGTCACCCTGTCTGAGCTTCGCGGTTTTAGGTGGTGACTTGATACCGGCTATGACTATGCGTTCCACCCATGACCGAGTTGGATATTGGGCTTTCTCGTTGATGAATCTGTGGGTAGGTTAAAATTTTAAAAATTCATTTACCTTGTACGCATAGATGCTTTCTTTTTAAGTGAGATTTCCTTTCTATCTTTTTTAAGTGGAATATCTTTTTCTTTTATCCCTGTGGTGACGGTCTAAGAATGCAATTCACCACCCCATATCTTACCCGTGGGTGATCGTAACAGACGACTAAGGGATATAAAACACATACAACATCTATGCAAGAGAAGGAAACCTAAAACAAAACCCTGTGCCAACACGTCTGACCAGCGTGGTATAGTAGGTCATTTACCCTGCCATTATGGAGGAGGCTCGAGCCCAATAGTGGGACTTATATGAGCTGAGATGATGATGATAGGATTTCTTTAGACACGGTAATGAAATTATGAAACTTCTTTAATCGCCCCATAGTAGGGAATAAAGGTTACACGAAGAAGTGTGTATGTTTGTTTTATGAATATAGCTAAATTAAAAGAAGGACAACTTAAAATAAATCCCTATACCGACCCGTGAGAGACTAGCGTATAGGTCAATTTCCCTCCTATTGCGAAGGAGCCTCGAGTCCAATGAGCTTAGATAATGATGACTTATTGTCTTTATCCTGTGTAATGATGAAGTAAGAATAACTCCAGTATCTTTGTGTAATAATTGTAGGATACATAAAGAGATGTGAGCCAGATAAAATAAGAGAATTAAAACTTAAGTAAAATCCTATTAGAATTCACATTGGCCGGCGTAGTGTAGCAAGCAAATTTATTTTATCTATAAGAGTCCATCTCTCCAATATTAATACCATCATTAAACCCATATAAGGTGAGAAGCGATGTGTCAAATAAGAGAAGGCAGAATGAGTCGTAGACCCCTATAAAGCACGCAACAAAAGTCTCCAAAGGACTAAATATTCCCCATTTTAGGGCAATATTCCTCATTGATGCTCTGATCCTATTGGTTATAGTATGATGTTATATAGCCTTCCTCGATGAACAAGCTATTCAATACTAAAAGATTTTTAAATTCGAGCCAGTAGTTTCTGAGATTAGCGTGTTCAACCTGACTCTTCAACTTTTATAATATTAAGTACAGATTCCTTATATTTAGGCGAACGTATTATACATTTGAAATAAAACTATTTTTACGCCTTTTATCATATTTGCATATGATATCTACTTGCCCTATGTTTCGAACTCTTAGGCGTTCATGGTCATGTAACTCTTGGAGGAGGATTCTTGAGTCCTCACGAGACGACCTTGAGTCCTACCGTGATCATAACAAATGCAATAAAATCTATAAAAATAGTTTTAATCTAGAGATCTATTGATTAAATAATAGTAATAATATAATACTAACGAGTATGTGATCCCGCCGTGCTCGTATTCCATACTCGCGTATATATACTTGCTGTTTAAATACTCGTAGGTTTCACCGTCGTCTATGTATATAGTGCCACGGGCCGTATTCTGCGCATAAATTAAACATCGTACATATTAAATAGTATCTCATCTCGTTTTATAATAAAAATACTTTTTTATACTTGTCTTTTTTGGCAGGCTATGGTCTGTGCCTGCCTTTTTTGGCAGGTTAGGGTCTGTCCCTGCCTTTTTGGCAAGCTATGGTCTGTCCCTGCCTTTTTTGGCAGACTATGGTCTGTGCCCCCTTGCCATTGAGTCGATCACTGGTACTTCCTTACTTTTTATACCACTGACCGTATTTTTGTAAAATTTATAATGATCAGTTGAGCTATCAATGCGTTGAAGCTGTACCGGGTTGCGAGCCCTTAGCGTACGCCCATAGTCCCATAGTGGTAATAAAGTTCTTAAAGCCATTTGCGGCTAACAGATAACACAAAATTTAAATGTGAAAGCTTAACAAATAAATTCATATTGGAATTTATAATAATAGTATTACTTTGTGTATAACTGTACCATACTACACCACGCAATTGTTTGTGGTTAGCGGCTATGAATACCTAAAAATACAAACCCTCACATTGCTCGTGGATGTCGTAAAAAACGACTAATAGTTTTATATCAAGCTAGGCCAACTCCACCTAATGCCGTTTGGTTGACAATTACATTCCCAAGAAGGGCTGACGTCAGGCAAGCGGCCGGTCATAAAACTATTGTCAATAACTTTTGCAATATGTAAGAGTACATATTGCGTTGATCCTAAGTAATCAATAAATCAACCAATACTTAATTCCCTCTACCCCATCGGTCTATCATCATCCATCCATATTATGCGGCCAAACCCACCCCAAAAGGAGGTGGCCTAAGTATAGTTAAGTTTCCTTACTTGCAACGTTGGCACTAGTACAACAAAAGAATATTAACCATACAATACAATTAATGACGCTTAAAACCCATTAAGGTTTGTTTTTAAACCCATTGTCGATAACGGTTTGTTTTGAGGTAAATGGACTAAGCGTGTCATAATTATAATATGCGCTCTTGGAGAAGAATAGCAGCAGTGTTCAGCAGTGGACGTCGTGACGTCGAAAGGCTAATGGATAGATAGAATACTCACATTGTTACCGACCGCAATGACAAGGGTGTAAGGATCATCAGCCATTAGAGCAGAAGACCGTCGGATGCGCTCCTTACGCGGTATTATAGTTCCACCGCGCTGGTATACTGGAATCTGGAATAATTAATTATTTTTATAGCTTAAGGATTTGCAATCACTTACACTAACGATAACTAAATTTTAGGGTTGCTAGAGTTGGGCTGGCCACGGATGTCAAGGAAGCGGTACCAGTGGCCGGCCCAATGGTGATGGGGAGGGAGCACGGTGGGTTATAAGGCCATGCGCCGTTTCGTCGCCCCGGACGGAACGGACGGCCTATATCCAAGACTAATGAAAAAAAAAACGGGTTGCTAGAGTCATTCTCAACTGAATATATAGCTTCATCTAATATAAAATATTAATACATTTCAAAATAATAAATTTAAACTAAGCAGCGGACAAAAACCACAACGAGTGTAAGCTTCACCTTGGACAGAGTGACATCTTGAGTGAAGTATCCGTTGGCTCTGTGCGCCAGATACGAGTCGACGTCATACCATACGGTGGCGGTGGAGGCTCCTGGTAGGTATACCTTCACGCTGCGCACGCCTGGCTCCACCACAGGGTGTACCAAAAGCTTATCACCTGAACATAAGCATATATAGTAAAGAAATATCCAATTACACGAACAAAGTTAGAAGAAAAGGAGTAAACATACAAATATCATATTAATGCATAAAGACGTAGTAAGAATATAATTCACCGCTTCCGTTTTAGCTCGCAGGTGTTGTAAAAGACGACTAGGGAGTATACTAACGTGATAGAAAATGATTTCCAATTTCCTTAGGTATAAAAACTTACCAAGTAAATATTGGTTATCAATTGTATAAGTATCTTCTTCTTCGGGATACTCCTGGAAAAGTGGTCTTGTGACAGGCACCCCATCGATTGAGTGTTCGTAGAATAACGTGTACCTGTTAAAAAATAACATAGCGTTAAAAAAAAAGCGTATTTGATAGCAGACTAGCTATTAGCCACCTTATCGTGAGTTACTGCTGCTTATCAGAGGTACAAACAGCGTTTAAAGTTTTGAACAAATTTATATAAGGCTAAATGCTAAGGGGACTTATATACAGCCTTGTGGAACTCCATATTAGAAATTGCTTAAATTATAAAATACAAAGTAGCTCCTTTTAAAGTTTAGGCACAAGTTTAGTTCGTATTTTAAGCAATTAATAAGACAAAATACAATTAGTAACTGTTACCAATTTATCTCATAAGCTTGTTTGATTAAGCTGGTCAAACGCATTACCAATATCTTATACATAGAATGTAAATTGCAACTTCGCTGTTTAGGTTCATGTTTTAAATCATAACTTTATAACAAACGTATTTCATACAAAATTATTAAGTTATTGAAATTTTAACTTTAGTATAAAGTAAACTAAGCTTCAGGTTTCGGCTTTGTTGATTGAATACTAACCAAAAGTCTAGAAGAGCATATCGCCTACGTAATGCATCTCGAATGAGTGCGAGAGTGGGCGCATCATATAGCCAGGGCTCGCGACGTTTGGTTTCAATGTGTGAATGGGCACGGAAGAACGCTTGATATGCACCAGCCTGAAACAAATATCTGTTTGTAAAGTCTTACTACAGTGACTAGTGTCGTTAGGGTACGACGCGGTAGGACCGCTGTCTAGGATCCCAGATATTTCATTTCATTTCTCAATCATTTGTTATTATGAACACGCGTTAATTTTTTTTCTTAATTGACTGCACAGCTTGCGTTATATTTTTCATTTCAATAAAAAACAGGTATTTTAATTTATAACAACTAGTTATATTAGTTAATGATAATCTCACCTGATACCAACGGGTCATGAGCTCCGCTTCTGGATATTTAAAGAAGCCGCCGACATCTGATCCGCAGAAACTTATTCCGGCGGTGGCCAGCGATAGACACATGGGTACCGAAACTGCGAGGAAGCCCCATTCTGCTGCGTTATCACCCGTCCATACAGCCGCATACCTAATATTATAAGATTTCGTTTATAATTATACTAGATTATATCCGAGACTTCATCCGCGTAGAAATTATGTGTAAGAGACAAACAGACATAGAAAGCTATACAATGTTTAAGGTACTTCTAAATAAATATTAAATACACAGGAAGAGGAAAAGGTATGGATATCCCTGAAAATTCCCGAGAGGAATGATTTATTAGAAATATGAAAACTACGTCAAGGTAGATTTTCAATTAAGAATCTCACAGTGACCAAAATGTAAGTTTAATTTAGAACTTCAATTACAAGGTTATTTTAAGGTCAACTTTTTTTAAATACACCATCCTGTGCTAAGGAAATAACCTTTATATTGCGGGGGACTTTACAAACATGCAGTTAACGCAGAGTTACACCCAGGCCCAGAACAACTCTTTGTGGACCACAAGAAGTAATTTACTGCGTGGGAATCGAACCCACTGTACATTCAAACTTGTCAACTTTGTTTTTTTTTAATGATGTTGATATCAGATATTGGAAAAGCGGTCAAATTTACGTACAAAGGTTTTTCAAATGACCCCTGAAAGTCAAAAGAAGATGAGGAAAAATTTAAGAACACAATTGATTTAATTGAAAAATGAAGATTCTCATGGCGACATATTTGACATTGAACTTCAATTTCAAGAATTTTTAAACTTCATAAATTCCTTTTTAGTGAGGCTTTATGAAACAAAGAGATACTACTGTCAAAAATTTTTGATTCTAGTTTCAGTAGTTTCGGCTTGGGATTGGATGAAACCGTATTAAATCCGTTTCGTAGTTTGAAAGATATAAGCGTACATACGGCGGGGTACGACTTTGTTTTATACTACGTAAAGAAGATAATAGAATAGACATATGTCTTCTTTATATTTTGTAAATATTAATAATAATTTAATACTTTTTCAAAACTAAATCTAAAAACAAGCAATTATAATAAAAGAAAATTAAAAACTAGAAGGCAAAAAGAATTGGCTCAGCTTCCGCTGTCAATAAGTACAGTGCTGAAGTTCAGTAATTAAATATAGTAACATACCTCTGTGTGCCTGCGAATGTAGACCGTGTGAGGATGAAAGGTCTATATTTCCCATCGACACGGTCGAGCAAACCTTGGTGTGTTGAACGCAAGTTGAATAGTCCATACTCATTATGAACGTGCCTGCAAATAACATAAATAGTTTAATAAACACATCTAATGTTTTTATATGATACTAGCAAACCCGGCCACGCGTTGCTGTGGCTAAGGTAGCCTCAATAACACGTATGTTAATAAATTGTAGCTTATATAAAACGTTTGTACATTTAACATAGCGCCATCTATTAAACACATACTCAATCCAGTCAACAGATACCGCCATCTGTTAGAATCGTTTGGAGATGACAGATAATTGTGACTGTCAAATAATAGACAAATAATTTGCAATAAAATAATATTGCGACTATAAATTGAGATGGAAGCTATCCTATCTTTTAAGTTGGATCAAACTACACATGCTGTACAAATTTGATTAAAATCGGTTAAATACTTTAGGAGTCCATCGCGGACAAACAACGTGACGCGTAATTTATATATATTAAGATCTTGACTGCACAGATGGTGTAGTGATTAAGTTCCTACTGTGCCTGTATCGTGTGTTCGATTCCTACGTAGAACATTATTATGTGCGATTTACAAATTGTTGCTATAAGTCAGTATAATGACTGCACAGATGGCTTAGTGGTTACGATGCCAACCTTCCGTGCCAGTGCCATGGGTCGATTCCTTTGCAGGACAACACTTTGTGTGATCCACAAAGTGTTGTTCTGAGGCTGGGTGTAAATTGTTTGCGTTAATTATATGTTTGTAGTCCCCCGCAATACAAGAATTCATTCATGTCATGTTGACAACAAAACTCACACTCAGCACACTGTATTCGGAAGGAAATCGATCTGTTATACCACGCCGGCTAGATGAATTGACATAAGATCATGTTTAGAGTTTTCAATCTCACGGAGCGTCATTCTTTTTAGTCTTAGTTGCCTTTAGCGTAATTATTATCAACATTTCCTGCTCATATATGTTCCGCTGCCGGGCCAGGGTCTCCTCAACAATAGGAGAGAAGTTGACCTACTATAAATACATTGATCAGACGTGTTTGGTACAATTTTATTTCGAGTTTTCCTTCTCTTGCATCGATATTATATGCATATTATTCCTTAATCTTTTACGTTCCTAACTGGCAAGATAAGGTGTGGCAAATTGTTTTCTTATTCCGTCACCACACGGAAAACCAGCAAAATGATGGATTGAAAATAATGAATTACCTGTGCTCCCAATATGAGGCAAGACCATCGTGTCCATCTTGAGGCTCCTTATAATGGCGACAATCTTTGGGCATTGTTATTTCAGGACCATTGAATACCTATAAAGAATATACATAAATTTAAAAAAAACTATTAAATTATATATACATAAAAAAATGCATTCCGTGGCGACGGCAGGGCGGTATGGGGTGCCACACCCACAGAAATCTGTGCCCAGCCCGGCCAGTCTGGTCTAATAGGTAAATGAAACCATTGGCATAACCAGTTATATCATAACAAAATATACTCACACTAGGTTCGTTCATATCGTTCCATATATGTACATCTTTGCTAGTACCCGGGAAATTTTCGAACAGGTACCTGTCTGAGTAATACTTGCTGATGACTGGGTTAAAGAAGTCAATATATGACGAGGAGCCAGGCCAGCACCAACCTATAAAAATAAATTTCAACCTGAAATAAAACTAGTTTTACGAATTCTATCGCGTTTGTATTTGATTTTTAATTTCCAGGTGTTTCGAACACTTTACGGCGTTCATGGTTACGGGAGGACTAAGGTGGCTCACGTCCGACAAGTCATCGTTATTACAGAGATTTACATCTATCCGCGACAGTATTAGTTATTCAATTTCCATTATATTCCTTGGGATTACCTGATGACAGCAATCTTATTTTACTATTACAATGCAATGTTGTACCATAACATGATTAAAGTAAGTTTATTTTTAACATTAAAACGACTAGGCAGTTTTATTCACGCTATTACTTTATGAGAGAATGAAACAAAGATATAACTCTATCTTTTTTTATAGCTTATGGTATGCAAACGAGCAGGCAGAGCACACCCGATGGTAAGTTACTGGCGTCCATAGACCTTTGAAATACCAGGGGTAGAGCTAGGCCGCCGAAACTTTTTGTCTATTTCTTCCATCCATCGCCTGACAAGGCTACAAAGGATAATATAAATTATCGTCATTTTCGCCTGCCCTTATCCCACACTAGATGAGATTGGCGCAACATGTTATTACTTTCAATATACTCCTGTCAGCCGCCATATCTACACTGACTGCTTTCATGCCAATATCCACATTCACACAATTTACTCATCTCTTTTTGGGTATTCCACGACTCCTACACCTAACCAAAATTAGATTGATACCATACTTGTCATATGTCTCTCATGCCTCTTCATTACATGTCCATACCAAGACAATTTCGCACTCCAAATCTTCTCTATCACTGGTGTCACTTTCAGACTTCCACTAATATAATCATTTTTAATCTCACCTAACCTGATCAATAAGATATTAATCATCATCGTCCTGCTTTTGTTACAATTACGCTATTAGATTTTCTATCGTACATATTGCTAAAGTTTTGGAATTAATATTATGACCGGCCGCCTGTCTAACCTCCTTGGGAATGTAATTGTTGACCAGACAGCATCGTACACAGTTAGCCTAGGTATATGTAAATATCTTAGTTGTCTTATACGGCACGTACAAGCAATGTAAGGATGGATATATCACCCGCCATTACACAAGAAAATATCTTTACAGAATACTCATGCTTAATTTAGGCAAATAACTTATATATTTTTTTTATTTATATAGTAAATATTGATATTAATTGTGATAAATGACACATTATATTCTTATTCATACATTTTTAATATTTGAACAGCTTCAATAATAGAACAAAGAAAAATATGTTGAAACTGTATTAATTTAACATCATTTTATTCAACAATTCTTGTAAATTATCATAATATAATATTTATTATAAAATTAATGTTTACTAATAATTGACCATAAACAATATAATTTAGTTTTTATAAAGAATTTTTTTTTGTGCCAGAAGTTAAATGGATAAAAGTTCAAAATAAAAGGCGCTTACCTTCATAATCTTTTCCATCCTTATCTTTAACGTAGTATCCTTTATCTGTGGCGTCTTCGTGAAGGAAATAGCCAGCCTCTCTCTTGATGTGAGGATCGATAATGACGATCATCTTGCGTCCCTTAGCCGTGAGGTTGGCTACCATCTCGGAGGGCGTCGGGAATTTTAATGGATCCCATGTGAAGTACCTAAGAAAATGGTTTGTTATAAAGGTAGTAATTTACCATAGCAAATAAAAATTGTCTTAATAGTCTAATGCCACAAACATTTTAGTTATCTACTAGCTGATCGCACAAACGTTGTTCTGTATGAATAAAAAAAAGCCTTGAACTCGATCTCAGCACCACCTACCGGGTCCCAATGCATCGTTTTAGTGGTTTCAATTAATTTCCCCATGATTTTCTAATAAAACTAATTTGGGACACATCCGTGTTTATTTTTCGCAATTTACTCGAAACTCAAAGCCGATGGAGTAAAACGTGGTCCGAATTCGGTTTCAGGGCATTGAAAGGCATACAAAATTAATCTGCTTGAAGTGTTGAGCACTTTTTTTGTGTACGTACTAAATAAAAAAAATAACATTCCAGAAAAATGGAGCCATCTGTTGGCAAATCCTAATAAACCTCATGATTTTCACAAAATCTAATCAAACAGTTAGTTGTAAGAGAAGCTAGTTTTCAAAATTCTCTTCTCTGCAAGGTTCTTTTAATTACTTACTTCTTTCTGTCAGTGTATTCGATATCTAGCCAGATAACGTCGGCGGGTATGTCGTGGGTGTCGAATCCCTCGTCTACGGAGCGCACGTCTGCCTCGTCTACATAATTCCAACGACATTGGTGGTACGCCAGAGAGAATTTCTTTAACAAAACATTCATCATCATCAGTCAGCATATCTATGTGTAATCTTGGACTTTGGAGTATTCAGAAAGGTTAATTCCATAATCGGTACGCTCGGTAGATAGGTCACAGCGTGAGTGAATATTATGTTCACTTAATATAGAAGAACTTTCCATGAAACAACTACTTTTTTGTTCTATATATATATATAGATAACATTTGCAATATATATAATTATAATTGTGTATAAATTACTTTAATAAATTTGGTTCTAAATGATCGTCATTTGTATCATATTCTACAAATGCTTTCTTAGTCGATGAGAGCCGACTGTACTCGAATGAGCGTTGCATAGCCGAGCGTGGCGGCTGTCTCATTAAATACACGCACAATAAAGTTCACAGCACCTTAAGGTTTAATTTCAAATATAGTTTACTTATAATCTACTAGTCTCAGGGCAATTAGCTTGTGTGTCTCCATCGCGTACGTTGCGACACGCATATGTAATACAGAACTGTGATGTCATACGATATAGACAAACGCGGCTCCCCCTCCGTTATGAGCTTTCATTACCGAGCAAATTCATATTATTGAAAGAATTTCTAATGCAATGGTAACAGGGCGTCCATTTATCATAAATCATACAAACAAATTTATAAAAGTAATTTTTACTATAAACTTCAAAATTATTGTCGATCCTATTTTTTGTAATTATTAAAAACCTTATTCATGATTATAGGTTACGTTATCTCCTTGAAAATTTGAAAAAGAAATAGGTAAACAATACTCACGGGTGGTAGTGGGGCGGTACCGGTGATCGCCGTGTACTGACGGAATACATCAGCTGGTTTGTCTCCAAGGAATACGAAAACATCGATCACGTTGGCTTCAGACATAAACCTATGTAAAAATAAATATTAAATATTTTGACTGTATTAATATTATAATTCATTTAGTTATCATTCTATGAATGTTACTAACACTTACAAGGCTCGTAGGTGTACGACACCTCACCACCAAAGACAATTACGAGCTTAACATCCTGGTCCAACTCCATCTGGTGCAGACTGGTCAACAATTAAATAACCAAAGATAGTGACATGAGTTAGGCGACCAGTCATAATACCATCGTACAAAACTTTTGCAATATGTACGACGGATGAAGAGTACATATTGCGTTGAATTCATTAATTAGGATAAAAGGAGGATGATGACGATGATGATGATATCATTCTATATTCTATCTATATTAATACAATAAACTTCATTTGTCGACGGGTTAGGTGTAAAAGTGATCCCCTACCCATAATTTCTCGTGGGAGCCATAAAAATTCTCACTTTCGTAGGAAACTTATAATTACAGATGTTGAGAATATGAAGTTTCAGATCTGGATATGGATACGGATCTTAGAATATTATTATACCGGATATTGTTATGCATATGTAATTATTTCAAATTGTCCGATAGCTTTGGAGTTGTTAGTTCTAATTATCTGACAGTTGTGAATATCCGTAAAATTGGATTTCTACGAAATTGTAAAAAGGGATAGTCGAGCGTGGCAATGCGACAAGAGGTCCGCGATGGTTGACGCAAGCTACGCCATACATTTTCGTACATTGGCTATGGTTAATATAGCCGCGCGCGACAGTCGTACGCGATCGACCGTGCACGGCTGCGATGCACGGAAATGAACCTTAAGTACGATTATTATGGTATTATTCCTCTTTGGAAAGGCTTACATCGGATAGGCTGATTGAAAGAAAACTTGTCGTAATGTCTCATACACTTCTGAAACTATGGAAAAAAATTATATCGGTTTCGGATATCCGATAGATTTCGTTACGGTTACGGAGCTCCATAACATTCCTACTTGTAACCACAACTGTGATCGACATACTGCCTGCTAAACGCGGTCATGATAGCATTACGCTACTTCACGAGACGGTCTTGGACTCACAGCTCTTGGACATTCCAAGAGTGAACGTTATCGACTTTGGACTGATGACGTTAGTTGATGAATAGAAGATTGTAATAAAATATTACCTGGCGTCCACACGTCTTTTCTGACCTCCAGTGACGAGATTGACTAACGATGATACCACCGTACTGTCAGCGTAGTTAACGACATCCACCCATGTCTCGGCTGAGTTGTGCCAGAATATACCGGCACTGTGCTTCGCTCTGTAAAAACATAATACTTTAAATTTTATATTGCACGGAAACAGGCGATTTGAAATGAAAACTATTTTGTCATGTTTGTATTTTGTATTGTGACCATCAACGCTGTGAATTGTTCGAATCATAGGTAAATTAAAAATCAAATACAAACACGTTAGTAATATAGTTTTATACCAAATGTGTAATACTCGCGTAAACATAAGATATCATGACGTTTTCTGAACGAATAAACTTTGACATTGACAGGTGACAGACTGTTGGTGCGAAATATACGATGATTTTTTTTTCTTGAAGCTTATGGCTTGGTTAATAAGACGTTTAAGCCAAATCTTTGTTTATAAATTAACTTCATTAAAAGTCATGGTCCGTCAGTAAGTCAAATCGTCGCCTTCAACTGTGCCATGACCACACTGTTTAATGAAAAAGGTATGTAAGACACTGTTATATCAAATTCACTACACCTCAGTACTTCCTGCGCATCACATTACATAAAATGCCATCAAAATTACTTAATATAACATGTTAAAACACTAAGACATTGAATATAATACAAGAGCACCCCATGACACTTTTCCTTTCCCGCTAAAACTCATACGATGCATTATTTTCCTCTTTCCACCGACTGCTTCCTATTTTAGTTATTGATATCTACTACAGAAAAAGCAGCGTTGTGGATCTAATGTCACCACAATATTCCGCTGAGTAACCTTTTGCTTGCTAGCAGATGGGACCTCATCTCTTCTGTTTGTAAATTTCAGTAATAGTTGTAATATATGGTGGTGGTTGGTATATGTGTGTGGTATATGTATAATTAGTGGCAATATGATTTTGTTTTGAGCTTTTGAGACTTCTTTCTCTTACATATATGTATGTTTTCATCATTCATCTCAGCTCATACGTAACTTTCTATTGGACTGGAGCTCCCTTCAAACGGTTGGGATATTAACCTACTATACCACGCTGGTCAGACATGTTGGTATATAGGTTTTTGTTGCGAGTTTTCCTTCGTTTGTATAGATGTTATATGCGTTTTATATCCCTTAGTCGTCTCTTATGATCATCCACATGCAAGATAGGGAGTGGTGATTTATATTCTTATTCCGTCACCACATTTCTATGTGGAGAGAGATAGATCGTGTTTATCATTCATTTTACAAGATACTATGAAAGCGAGAGGAGATCTCTCTCTTTTTAAGTTTGTCGCAGACTTTGAATTCCAAAGTGTGACACGAATACGCGTAAGTATACGACATAGCCGTCACTTATGCTCTTTTTCTCGCAATTTTTTTTCACCATAAAGCTTGAAAATTAGACTTTCAACGCCCATCGACAAAAATAATCCCTTTTAATAAAAATAAAATTAAATAACAAAGCATTAGTTTCTCACCCGTGCGCATACATAACAGGTATGGCGCCGTATATCGCCATTCGGCTGTCCAACTCATATTCAAATACATCCAAGTTATAAAGACGATATGGCTCCCCGGACGTCGTCGTACGCAGAGACAGTTTGTCCGTGTGCTCCGGAATACCTGTTCATAATAAATCATATAATATTTATTCATCATCATCATCATCCTCCTTTCCGATTATCTATCCCAATTATTGTTAATCACTGTCATATTCATTATTTCGTACATATCCACATCCTGGCATGCCATGCCTCTCTCATATGATCAACAATAAATCTCACAGTCTGTTACTCTTGAATACCATGAAACATTAATTACACGTATATTATCATTAAGTTGTACATTTGCTCTGATACTTATAGTACAGGCCATGGCCTAGTTTAAGATCAGACCACCTAATCTTATGAGAATGCATTAATTAATTAGCAATTGGTTTCAACAAATTTGTTTATAACAACAGGTTATTTGTTTCATATTATGACGGTAGCCATAAGTATATTGTAATCAAAATACCTCCTAATATTCCTTACTTATGAAAAATGAAATTGTCATGTATTTTAATTGCATTTAAAAAACTAAAATTTTATTTCTAAAATTATGATTAACACATTCAATTATTGTATTCCAATGTTTTTAATTGTGGTCGGCGCAATATGTACTCCTCTTTCATCCTACATACTGCAGAAGTTATTGGTAATAATTTTATGACCGTCCGCCTGCCTGACGTCAACCCTTATTGGGAATGTAATTATTGACCAGATGACATTGGCTCAGGGCGATGCAAAGCGCTTAGTCGTCTTTTACGACAACCACATAAGATATGTAAGGTGCCAACCCTTATTATTCATAACCGCCAATACACAGCATTTATTGATATTAAAAATAAAACATGATACGCTCAATACAGTAGTGTGTTGAAGGGGTATGAATACAATTCACCCCCCACATCCCTGGTTGGGATAACAACTATTTAAACTCAAAATAACTCACCATAAACTTGATCGGCTTCGGGGAAGCTGAAGTCCATGGAGATGGCTTCGTTGCCGCGTGGCTTACTGTCATGATGGGACTTGAAGTTCTCGCTCCATGCACCTTCCTCCTCCTGGACAATATGCAATAGTCTTTAAAAACACAATCCATATGTATCGAGAACATTCCAAAACAAAACAATTGTTACAGACTTTTGATGGGAACTTAAAAGTATCACGTGGTCCTCTTGTATTATAATCAATATCTTAGTGTTTTGAACGACTACGGGATATAATATGCATATGACATCTGGGGCAGAGAGGAAAATCTCAAAATAAGACTTATAGCAACCCGCCTGACCAGCGTGTAGTAGGTATACATATACAGTAGCTTAATTTTCTCTCCTGCTGTAGAGAAGTCTCGAACGGGGTTTAATAATATCGGACGTATTTGAGATGAGATGTGGTATCGAGCATATAATGCATGACTACCCTTTATTTTCCCATGAGAGACATAAAACCGACTAAGAGATCATCAGGTGAATAGGTATCAGCACCCCCATGGGCAATTAACACCAACTGTGATTACAGGCCCGCCAGTCAAGAAATGACGAGATGACGATTATGGTCTTAACTTCCTCCAAGAATCCTATTTCCGACAGTTAATAAGCTTGGTTAAATATCCTAATCAGTAACACATATTTTTAAATAAATATTTAAAATACAAAAGAATAGTGGTATATAAAGGTTACGGTATTGTATTGTATGCAACGGAAGTGTCATAACGGAAACAGATGTTAAAGCGAAGTTTATTGTAAACAAAATCAGCAGCAACGTATGTGTAAGGTAATACAATAAAAAAAGTACTTTTCATTTATCCCAAATGCTACAGCACATTTTTAAAAATTAAAAAGCATTATCATGCCTTATCCGTGTGGTGACGGAGTAAGAATACAATTCAACATACCCTTTCTTACCCGTAGGTGATCGTAAGAGACGACTAAGGGATATAAAATGCATATAACATCTATGCAAGATAAGGAAAACTAGAAACCCTATACCAACACGTCTGACCAGCACGGTATAGTAGGTTAACTTCCCTCCCATTATGGATGAGGCCCGAGCCCAACAGTGGGACATATATGAGCTGTGATGATGATCATAATACCTTTAGTTAACGGAACCCACGACCTAAAACCTTATATAAATGCAATAAACAATACATGTATTAATAATGTCAATAAACACGCAGATAACCAAACATATGACCTCATCACCTCACGTAGCTAATTAATTCATAGTTTATCATATTTGGACGTCAATTCAAAAACGCCTACCACTATCGCCATTGTAATTTTAGAGCAATATAATTTATCACACGATACTATCTTACAATAATAATTGTTATTTACTCAATAATTATGCGATATTTTCTTTTAGTTTTTCAAAGAAAATTAAAATATATTCCGTTCTATTTTTTTATAGATAATACCATGTAGAAAGGCATTGTAAGAATTTTTGGATAGCACTATGTAGTAACGAGCCCGCGACATTCGACACTGTAGCTGGGTATCTGAAGCATTACGAAATATGTGCATTCAGATTCCTATATTACAAATTCTTAACAGTCTTTATTATTCTCAATCGTTTTAAAGGCCTCGTTTGCTGTGTGGCGGCTGCGAATACTACCAGCTCGCGAACGTCGCAAAAGACGAATAAGAGGTTTGCATCGACCTGGGTCAACCTGATCTGATGCCGACTTGTCAACAATTATATTTTCAAGCAGTGTTAACCTCAGGCAGGTGGCTTGCCTTAAAACTATCGCCAAAAATTTTGCAATATGTGCGATTGAACAAGATTATAAGAACATATTGCGTCGACGCTAAGTAATGGCAATAAGAGTCAAGTGATTATGATAATGACTTAAGACGACCTCTTAATTACGGCGGCCAAACGTCCCGCATTCTGCGGGACTGTCCCGTAATGACAGTTGTAATCCCGCATTGCAATATTTAATAAAATAGTTTCGCAAATCGACTAAGGCCTCCCGCATGTTCCGTATTCACATCGATCCACTCGCGTAAAAGTTTTCCACATAGAACATACGAACGACAAGGCGCCGCCGCCGCAGCGTATCGTCAAACGTGTGTACGGCTGCGTGAGCACGTCGTCCGTGTGTCGTGCCGCGTGCGGTACACGCTTACGTGAGTGTGAGTCTGATTGCTTTGTTTTATTTAACTAATTCCTGTAACATTGTATTTTTTTTATTAAAAAATAAACATAAAAATAGCCTCATTTCATAAATGCCAATTTTATACTGAAAATGCATCTAGCAAAGTAACCTGATAATATTGCGTGGCGTATTATTGTTCTACCCACTAAGATCGCCATTGATAAATAAATAACTTCCGTCATATTTAGAGAAACACGAAATAGATAAAATGAAAATAGACAAGGCCACACGTGTGACATAAGATGAATATTGGATAATCGCACTTCAAGATAAGTAAATCTCTAGGCTCTAGGTTCTATTTGCTTATTTGTAACTGTACTAACCCTACTAGACATATCCAACGTTGTGGATCTGAATAAGCTAAGACTACACTTGGAATTTTGAACAATTTAGATTACAAAACAGGTGGACTTTGACCAAATAAATTCTTTAACTGTCTGCCGTATATTACTGCATAGATGGCTTAGCAGTTAAGATACCGACGTCGTTCCCACGCAGGACAATATTTTGTGCAATCCACAAAATTTATGTCCGCGAAATATACAGTATAGCCCTCGCAATTTAAAGTATTTTTTGTGTGACTTGGCTGTTAGTCGCAGATGGCTATGACAACTTTACCCGGACTGTGGGTGAGCGCTGAGGGCTCTCAATCCGATATAACGATTATTTCGTTAGCGTGTTATATTTAAAATAAAATGTCGTCCTTTCCAAAGCGGAGGAGAAAAGGAATGGCTAATAATACTTCATCACACGGAAAAGTGATCAAAAGTAAGGAATATTCATTCATCACTAAATAATTAATAGTGGTAGTACCACACTGTTGACAGTTTTCTGTCAACAGCCGCGGGCCGGTCCGTCCGGGGTAGTACCACACTCTCGCAAAAATCGACGTCTGAGCAGTAGCAATGTGCAGTTGTGCTTCGCTCGGTGAGTGAGAGAACCGGAAGTACAAGTTTCTGGGTGGGTTTGGGGTTTTATTTGGTAGGCAGCGGCGTGACTATACCCTGGTATGGCAAAGCTACATGGGCGGCGGTAACACTTACCATCAGATGCGCAGCTTGCTCGTTTGCCACCAACAGCAATAAATAATAAAGAAAAAACTATGTTATTCTACGAGAAACGCAGCATTAAATGTGCTGTGATGGCTACGAATACTACCAAACCTTACATTCCTCGTGTATATCGTAAAAGACGATTATGAGCTTTACATAGACCTAAGCTAACATGATCTGACGCCGTCTCGTCAACAATAACATCCCCAAGAAGGGTTAACTCCAGACAGGCGGCCGATCATAATACTATTGCTAAAACTTGGAGTCGACCCCAAGTAATTAGGATACGAGCAGGATGATGGTGAAGAAACAATCATTACAAAGTTATATGTCCAATTTTTCTTCTCTTACATAGATAATATATGCGTATTATATCACTAAATTGTCTTTTACCATATCCACGAGTAAGATACACAAGTGACTTACTCCATCAAAAAGAACAATACAATCAACGAACACAATTTACACGCACACTCGGAAAATAATTTGTAGATCTAACAAAGAATTATCTTACGGCAAAGAAACCAACGACTCGTAGCTCACCTTTTTTACAGATCGTGCTATGTACATACAATTAAACGGATGACTAATTAGCATTTTATTAATTAGTTCGCGACCATTTAACCCCATATTAAGGTTATATTAACAATGTAATATACTAAACAAAGGAGTTGGCGACCTACACGAGTATGTTTTGACGTCATACTTCATTGCAGATGATTATTATTAATCATTAATTTATATTTTACATATCAATCAAAGGCTAAATGTAATGATCAAAATATATTAGAATGACCATCTATTCATCAATTAATATATTTGAATTTTCCGTGTGATGACGGAGTAAAAATACAATTCACCACCCCCTATCTTTCCTGTACGAGACGACTAAGGGATATAAAACGCATTAATATCTATGTGAGAGAAGGAAAACTCGAAACAAAACCCTATACCAACACGTCTGACCAGCGTGGTGTAGTAGGTCAATTACCCTCCCATTATGGAGGAGGCTTGAGCCCAACAGTGGGATTTATATGAGCTGAGATGATGATATTTGAATTTGAATTTGTCGTGATTTTTTTTCCGAATGGTGACAGAGTAAGAACACAATTCACATTAAGTGTAAATATTTAGGGAAAACTTTGTATCGCGGTGAACATATAATATGAATAGTCCCAGACTCCCGTTCTAGCAGGACCCTAAATCGCAAGATACTCGCTTCAGTTTTGAAACCTTTAAAATGCAAACCATTTGTCCATCAGAATCTACCAGATCAATTTTCAAAGGTATATTGTAGTTCTAAGTAAGTTTTGCAATTGTATTATTGCATGGTAACAAAACGTTTTAAACAATAATATGAATTTCAAACATTTTTAAGTGATGTCACTTTTCTTTTTAATCGACGATATGTTCTTTAATATCGAAACCAAACATCGTCATTATTTCATTCACAATCTACGTTCTCCTACACTTTGTAAAAAACTTCCGAGGGAGAATATCTTTTGTTATACAGAGTGGAGACGTCAATACGACAATAAATGAAAACACCGTCAATACTAGTGTATAGGAGTATTTTGAAACTATTAAAAAAGTCCTCGCATGCATATTTAAAAAACAATTTTTTCAAACAAACTTTTTATCATAAATATTGAAACAAAATAGAACAGCCTTTGTAAATATTAGTTCACCAACCTGTGGTCGGCACGCGAGTGACCTTGTGGTATCATATGTTACAACTTCGAAACGTAGGTAAATACCTACATACACTTAATGTTTGGGCTCTATTCATTCTCACTCGATTATTTTATTAAAATAATCACGATAACTTTAATAATTCACTTGGTCGTTTAACTTTTAAATTTTCGATATGTGCGCCATGGACCCGAACGCACAAATTATATCGTCTTAAAATATTATTTCGAACTCTTGTTAACAGGTCGCCATTGACGGCGATGTATTTTAACTTGTCGAAAGATCGTACAATTCCTTTTTTTAAGTTCTCCACATTATCAACCTCTGTCAAATTTGCGAGAAAAATAATTTAAAATTTGTTCATCTAGGGTGACTCTTACACGTGAAGGAGCACTATCCATATGAGGCAGTAAGGATTGATTATCCCGTAACCTCTGGACAGCTTGCACAATAGTCCGGCCATTGGTAGAACAAACACGTGTGTTTCCATATCTCTTTCGGTACGTACGTATGGTTAAAGTTGCATTTCCGTGATATTTTCCATAAATTAAAATCATATCTGTATACCCGAAGCTGTGTAATTATAACGAGGCATTGTAAATGAGAAAGAAATACTATTCTAACACAAAGTAAGCGTCTAATTACGCACATCACGTCACAGGATCACGATGGCACAATGACCTACAGACCTATTATAATAGTTTTGAACATGAGACCGAGGTCTTCTTTCATTAAGCCGCATTAGGTAGTTTTAAATTTCTCATCTAAGTCTGATGACACGGTTTATAAAGACTTAGGAATAAGGTATAATATGCATTGATTTGTATTACGTTTGAGGAAGACTTGAACTGGTAAACATGGCGATATGTAGGTACTAGTCTCATATTAGTTTATACCGATGCGGCGCGGGAGCTCATTGATCTCTTAGTGATAGGCGAATAATTTTAATTTTTATACAGAGTGTGGAAATTGTTAATAATACAAAGTAATGTGCTGCGGCTAAACTAAACGACATATTGTATTCAAAGTTTGTATACAGGCTGGGCAAGTCATCAGATACACTAGATTAAAATTATTGTCGTATGGTCGTCTCCACCTTGTATATACCGGTGGATGTCAGGCAGGTTGCTGGTCATAAAACGATTGCTAAAACTATTTGCAATATTACCTATTGAGTGGACCTCAAATGACTAAGATAAAAGGATGTTGATTTATTATAAAACAAAAACATAAATTTCTTTTGATAGTCTATTTTTTTATTTAACACAGTCATCATGCCTATTGCCTTCGGTGAGTCAAAGCAATTTGTTAAACTTCATATAATTTTTTAACATTGTTGTGATCAAAACAAGTTTTAAGTTCAAGAGCTCGAAGATGTATAAATAGATAAACACATCATTTTATCAGTCACGTACTCAGATACAATGAGATTAATGCCGCTATGTGATTAAGGGGGCATAAGATCCCTATTGACATATTAAGAAAAATACTAGAGGCATTAAAGATAGAACAAAAATAGTTTCCACTTGACTATCATAGATTATTAATGGATAATAACACTTCAAGATATAGGAAATATCAAGTGTTTGTTTCGTATTTGCAAAAACAATATTTCCGATTGTAAGAGATGACCTAATAATTTGAAATAAAACTATTTTTACGGATTTTTTTTTTTTTTTTAGACACCTCCCTGCACTAAGGAACTTAGTGCAGGGAGGTGTCTAAAAGCAGGACAGAGGTGTCTAAGCACGGGGGACTTTACAAACATGCAACTAACGCAGACAAATTACACCCAGACTCAGAACAACACTTTGTGGATCGCACAAAGTAATGTCCTGCGTGGGAATCGAACCCACGGCACTGGCACGGAAGGTCGGTATCTTAACCACTATTGATTGGATTCTATCGCGTTTGTATTTGATTTTTAATTGCCCGACGTTTCGAATATTTTGCAGCATTCATGGTCACAGTCGGTCTCCCGTGAGGACTCCCCGACGCTGTAAAGTATTCGAAATAACGGTAAATTAAAAATCAAATACAAACGCGCTAGAATCCTTAAAAATAGTTTTAATAGAAATGTGTAATACTCGTGTGAACATTAGAAATAATTACGATCATCATAATTATATAAAAAGGGGAAATAATAAAAACAGGGAAAACCAAGCCCTAGTTCGATCAACCAGGGCTGCCTATATTAAGCGCCTGCTCGATTTCCCAATTAGGCAATTTCTATTTTTGATAACATGGACAATGGCTAAATTTATCTTCGTACTCTAACGGCCCATTTACGACCTTGCCGCTCACAGCGGCGACTAAGCGCGGGGCGGCGAGCGGTAAAATCAAAAGTATAAAAATGTTTGAAGTACGCCACGAGACGCCGCTCATAGCGAAAACGCGCGCGGTTATATGACGGACGTACTCAGCTGCGTAGATGAAAACAAAATATTTTAGACGAATTTGTGGCGGTAATGGATACCGAGGCATTATATACTTATATATAATATGCAGCAGAATACAATCAAAAGTTTATATACTCATTTTTGTCTACTCATAAAACTTATCTGGAATTTTCTGTAATCTTCGTATAGGTCACGAAATTCGCAATTTAAATACCGATACTTATTTAGTTCGTGCACTCCTTCTCTCATATTAAGAATATCTTGTTTTAAAAATGTACTACTTTCTAATCAGAGAAGGGATAATTTTGATAACGCCATGATTTTGAACAGGTTTTGACTACCTAAATACGTCCACCTAGGCCACCGCTACTAAAGGTACGTGGGGTGCAAAACGCACCGCTTGCAGACGCCGCCCGGCCCGCTCTGCTAAGACTAAAGTTGTGACCAGGCCGTAATTATATATTTTAATTTGCTGAAAACACTGACAAAATTATATTTTCCATATAAATGAAACCTAGCTAGACAATTGATCGCCCTGAATACTCCTGCACACTAAACTTTATGGAAATCATTGGAACTGCTTCCAAGATTCTAAATATATAGAAATGTACAGGAATTGCTCTTTAAAGATATGAGACTCATCTATCAGAAGAGATGAATCTATAATCGCCACTTAGCATGCGAGTTAGCGTTTAACGGTTGTTTGGCGTTTCTCATTAAATATTTAAAGCATTTTTTATCTCTGTTCATATACATTCCAATGCTGGGCTCGTGCCTCTTTCACAATAGCAGGGAAATTGACTTACTAAATCACGCTGGTCAGAGGGATTAGTATAGGTTTTTACAACGACTTTTCCATCTCTTGCATAGATGTTATATGCATATTACATACATACATACATATCATCACGCCATATCCCTTGCAGGGTAGGCAGAGAGAACAGAGTGCCAGAGAACTCTATCTTTACATACTTCACTCGCTTCCTCAACATTCATAATTCTCTTCATACACGCTAGCCGGTTTCGGAGACTCTTGACTCCACCTTCCTTCAGTACATGACCGATCTGGTCTAGGTAGGTTAGTCTCAGTCTCCCTCAGTACCTACATCCTTCCACTTTCGCATTGTATATCTTCTTAACCAGGCGTTCGTTCGGCATTCTTTCCACATGTCCGAACCATCGGAGCATTCCCTTTCGCATCTTTACACCAATACTCTCTTTCATACCTACTCGCTCTCTTACGTCGTCGTTACGAATGCGGTCGGTCAGCCTAACTCCACAGATTTTCCGCAGAGATCGCATTTCGACCGCATATTCTATCCCTTAATCATCTTACCCACGGGTAGGATAAGGAGCGATGGATTGTTTCTTATCCCGTCATCACATGGAACAACGCATTTGTATAGTGAAGGAATACACTACCCGTCTACATGCCTGCGGATATAGTAAATGACCAAATGATATCCTTACGCCAACCCGTCTGAGGATAGGAGCGTGGAGTACTAGTCCAATCTCCCTATCATTATAGACGCTCTTGTCCAACAATTGTAGTTTTAAAGTTAATTTAACGTAATCATAAATTTGGCTCATCAATACTTTTAGTTGGTGTGAATATGAAATTTTGGATCTGGATGGACGGATAGTAGAATAACATTATACCGGTTTCGGATACGATTATGGATGTGAAATTATTTCCAATTAACCGACAGTTTCGGATAGTTTCGCTTACGGATATTGGAATTTAGGGAAATTGTAGAAAAGAAGTACTGAGTGTGGTGATTATAGTATTATTTTCCTTTGGAGAGACATATATAGGTCATCAGTTCGGTTGGTTGATAGAAACCCGTGTAACGTGTCTCATATAACCGTCTCATATAAACACCGATTATATCCGAAATTATTCGAAAATAAAAGTTATGAAACTAAAAAAATATTCGAAACGAAAGTTTTGTATAATTTCAGATATGATTTGGTTAGGTTTCAGATATATTTTCATTTCAGATATCCGATAGTTTCAGTTATGGTTACGAAGCTCCACCATGTTTCTTTTGGTTCAATAAAAATGCTTATGGTAGTACGGTGGCATAGAAGAGGCTTGGCACGTCACAGGGTTCAAGCACACTTGTATCAAATGATATGAAAAAAAAAGCACAAAGCAGTCACGAGAACTGTCGACAGAAGTGAAAAATTAAAACTATGAAAAAAAAAAACAAATACAAAAAGTAAATAAAAAGCGTGCCCCCATCTTACGAATTTTCGATTAGGTCACGTGTCCTGACGCGAGTTTAACATTTTTTACCCATCCCAAAAAAATGCACAAAGCCGCTAAAGAAGTTTTCGCTTAAAAAAAAAAAAACAAAAGCAACACTCACAACTTCCACAATATTGGTTTCTTCATCGGCCAACTTTTCTCTTCTCACCCTCAACGGTTCTATAAGGAGCTGGTGGTTCTCGTTAACTACTACGACTGTGTCACCAGCCAGGTTCAGGAACTCAAATTTGAGAGGTTCAGCGGTGATGATCACCTTGTGGCCTTGGGTGTTGATGAGGGTCAGCTTGCCATTCTCATTGGAAATCAGCTTAATTCTGAAAGTGGCAATAATTTTTGAGTAAATTTCATAACAGAAGTGAGGGTATGAATTAAATACTATTTTGTTTGTCTGCACTAAATAATTAATCCTTGTATAGCGGAAGACTTTACAAACATAGATTTAACGGACACGAATTACACCCAGACTCAGACCGATAATTTGTGGTTATAATTTTATGCAGAGATGTATGAATATTATAAGTATGCAGAGATAGAGTTCTCTGGCACTCTGTTCTCTCTGCCTACCCTGCAAGGGATATGGCGTGATGATATGTATGTATGTATGTAATTTTATAACATCATCCATCTATTTAAGAGAAGAAAAACTCAAAATGAAACCCTGTACTAATCCGTCTGACCAGTGTAGTATAGATCAATTTTCCTCCTGCTGTAAAGGAGACTCGATCGCCGTAGTGGAACTTATACGAGCTGAGATGATGAGCCATCTATTCACTTACAGTCCATGAACGCTACTTGTGGGATATATAGGCCTGCCAAAGATGGGGAAATGCTATAATCAGCCCGCTTCGAAGGCGATTTAGCTATTACAATAGGTATTATTAGTTTCCTAGGAGTGGTAATAGCTAATTAGTAGTTAGCTCGTGATAGTATAGTGCTTGTAGGAGCTGGTCCAGACATATTTTGCATTATATTTGAGATTTTATATTATTTCGTGGTTTAAAAGACATTAGAGCTAAATATGTTGTATACAATTTTATAAAAAAAAAGAAGCCTGTAAAAAAAAATAATAGACAATTCCGCCGAATTTCACGAGACGGATCTTTTAAATGGCGGTCGTGTTCTGATACGGTGTTGGTATTTTAGATTAATTTAAGACAAAATATTAAAAATAACAATAATACGTAATTGCCCCGTGGGTGATACATTAAAAATGATTTTAAATTTGAAATGAAAAAAGCTGTTACATTTTCTGCCGATGACTTTTTAGCCGGTTTAAACGACTAGAAATAGATTGTAATAATATGTATATGGAATTCCCGACTCGTAGTGAAGAATTATTGTTTTTACCCCATCAAAAACAAAATTGTTGCAAGTTTAATTCAAAAACTTTGCAAGTTAACAAATTTGTTTGTTTATTCATTACCGTTATATAAACTTTTGGTACCGTTAAGTTCACTGTACTTTTGCCTTTATATTTCTATAGATATGGTTTCCCATTACCATTATGTTTCTCTCTAAGGTAGCCTTTTTTTTTTTTTATTGGTGGACTATGGATGCGTCTCGCCCCGCCAAATCGGTCCGGGGTGACGGAAAGGCGGCGCGTGACCCCATAGACCCACCGTAAAACTCCTCTCTCTTCGCGTGCGAGCGGACCACCGGTACCCGATCTTTGTCTTCCGTGGTCAAGGTAGCCTAGAACACAGTGATCAGCTCCCAAATTATCTTATACATACTTCAACAGATGTAGTAGTAAAGCATTACTATTGTTTTCTAGCCTACTGAATACTATTCAAAGATACCAGCTGCCAGGTTCTCTGAAAGTCTGCCTAACGTGAATTGGGAATGCTATTCCTGATAAAGGCTTTATCTCTTAAACGCATAAACACGTGGAAATGGAGTAATAATACAATTCCCTGCACCCTTATGACCCTTATTGTCCGTGAGACTCGTATGAATGGGCTAAGTGTCTCGCCAAGAGAGTAGGTAGCAGTTCTGTCTTAGGAAATGTATATTACCTCACTACGATCGCCAAACGCGACGTTTACAGCACTAGTTCCTCATTCTCGGGGAAGAGCCTATATTTAGTAGTGGACGGGGAAAAGTGACTAATTTCTTGCGGACTAAGTGATAACCTTTATGTCTATTGGACTGATGATGATAATGACATTGAGCGTATAACGGTCATACATTGTAACAGTTATAATTCAAAAATGAAACGCCATTATTAAGCAAAAATCTAAAAAAAGAAAATATTGTGATGGAGTAAGCATTCACACATGTGTGAAAAGAAAAACCTTTCTTATGGGTGTGGCGGAAGATAATTAAGGGGTACCTATGATACGCAGATAACATCGATGCAAGAGAAGGGAAAAGTGGGTATGGTCAATGTGGGTAATATGTTAATTTTTTTCCCGCGTGGCCCGAACCTAGCGGTAGGATGTATGTAAGGTTGAGATAAAAATTCATTCTGCCACAACAACACCCTGAAGATTTTGACATACTGTGTATAACCAACTAAGCACACATTTTTACCGCAAACTTTTTACGGTAAATTGTATATTTACCGTTTAAAATCATCTACCGTATTGTTTAATTTTATAAAATATTAGCTGACCTAAAAAATGTATTCCTTGAAATTGATCACAGCGCCACATAACAGGTAATAATGCATTGCTTAAGTTGTTTAAAACCATCTTTGGATTTACTGCCTTTCTAATAAAATCGTTTTGGGGTAGATCGCTTAGATGGTCAAACAAAAAAGTCTATATTGGATATAAGAAATATATCAGAATATCAACACTATTTTATAGGAATAAAATAGCAAAAGCCAAGTAAATAGCTTAATTTGTTTCTCGTTAAGGTTATTTTATATCAGAAGTTATTTTCTTTAGTTTTTAACGAGAGCAAAATAAATGTTTTCTTTCTTTCTATATAGGTATAAACAATTTTTGTTATTTATCCTCGTGGATGTCGTACAAGATGGCTACGAGCTTTTAACGACCTGGGCCAACTCCATCTGATGCCGTTTGTTCAACAATTACATTTCCAAGGAGGGTTGACGTCTGGCAGGCGGCTGCTTATAAATTGCCAATAACTTTTTACATTATGTACTATGAATGAAGAGTACATATTGTATCGACCCCAAGTAATTGGGATAAGAGTAGGAGAATGATGATGATATAATATAAAAAATATAATAATCCTTCATCAGCCTTTCAAAGCCAAGTGGGGAATAATTATCACAATTAACAGGGGGTATTTGTGGTAGGCTGTGGTCTGGATACAAATCGCCCTGCGCACGTCCTGGACGAATTTGTGACATAACCTACCATATTACCTCATCATCGCCATTGGGCTGACCATTGGGGTTTGAGTAAAAATAGAATTAAAACAGAATTATTGTATAATTTCCGTGTGGTAAAGAAATGAGAAAAAAGACTTTTTTGTCTTAATAAAAAATATAAGGAATGTAAACAGATAACAAAACAGCAAGAAAACTTGAAACAAAACCAGCCCAGTAAAAACGTCCCTCTCATCGGATAGAAGGCGCGTGTACTATAGTAGGAAGTATATTAAACAATAAAAAAGATTACACATGTTCAACAGACAAAACTAGTCTAGATAAAATTATTCTATAGTATTAAAATTAATTAATTTTATATTCGCAAGTAATAAGGAAGTAATGTTAAAGAATTATATTAATAATCATGATTTAATTTAGTTTTATATAAGTACATTATTTTTCCAAAGGAATTTGGTTTTTGTTATTTTAATTGTTGTTTAGATATTTTGGCATATTGTGAAGGAATGTGGTACCTGAGCAGGCCTCTTCCTTCCTTCCACAGACAATAATATACAGACAGTGTAATGTTCTACCAATCTTTTATATTGAGTATTAATCCCTTCTCAAGACTTTTCTTTGTGAGATTCTAAAATGATTGTTCTGAGTCTCGATGCTATTGTGTGTGTTAACTCTTTGTTTACGCCTTGTTCTAATAAGCATGAGAATGGACTCGAATCCATTTAGAGCACAGAAATGGTACAAAATCTGATTAGAGCTCTTATTTTGCTAACATTTTGCAAACATTGTATGTCAATATACAATTTTTTTTATTTAACTATCTCTATTATACAACTTCATTTACATGTTTTTAAATAAATATTGTGTGGTAATAAATACAAGTCATGTATACAATGTTGGATTTATTAATGATTAAAACTAGCAACATTATTTAGTAAAGTCAAATGCTACTTAAGTATAAATTCCTTAGGGTGCTGTATTTAAACAAAAATGTCACAGCAGATATACTATATATATAAAACCATGTATTTAAATCTTTCCATAATTAAATTCTATATAAAAAAGTCATCTAAACAATTTTAAATAGAATTTAGATTTGTTATTTCTATGATATAGGATACTTTGTTTGATATTATGCTGATTTACTGTATGGTGATTAGCCAGCGAAATCCATCATAGGAGATGTTATCCTATTAAGACCTGATTTTCATAATTATCCTGTCTGTATTAAAATAAATGATGAACTAACATAACAGTATACATTAATTAACAGCATTAATCACTATGTAATAGTTAAAATAACTCTTACTGATCAGGCTTCGGTTCTCCATTCAGGGCCAGTTGTGATCTATACCTTGGGTATAATGGATCTGCTTCATCCATTTCAATACGGAAGGTTCCATCTTTGAGAGCAGATAGCCTCAAAGCATAATGCCACTGTTTATAAAATATTCTTGTTAGTACAGTTTGATTATATGAAAATATTTCAATATTTAATATAATGATATGTGACATTGTTACCTATTGTTACTCTTACATCTGTTCTGGCTTCATCTCTTTCAAAGACCATTATTTTGGTTTTGCTCACATTCACACGTAGACCCCTTTTCTTATAATCTTCTGTCATTGTGTCGAATAGGGTCTGGAGGTCAGTCGCTGACTGTGCCAGCAGGACTGCATCATCTGCATAAAGCAGAGCAGAGACCACTGAGTCACCCATCTGGACTCCCACATTCATACCGTTCAACCTTTGACAGCCTGGCTGATAGAACGCAGCCCTGCTTAACGCCGATATTGACGTCAAACCAAGGCGACATTCCATCATCCAGCCGCACACAGGCTCTACAGCCCATGTAACTGGATTGCACAGCCTGCAGCAGTTTACCGTTAATACCATACTCCGGTAAAATGTCCCAAAGTTCCTTTCGTACAACCGTGTCAAATGCTCTCTCCAGATCCACAAAACTGCAGAAAACCCTCTGACCTAGGGCCAGATGCTTCTCCACAATGTTGCGCAGCGAGAACACTTGATCCATGCATCCCCTTCCACTCCTGAAACCTCCTTGTGTCTCACACAGTAAACCATTGGACACCATCCTCATTCTCCTTTCAATAATTTTACCATACACTTTTGCTGCCAAACAGGTCAAGCTTATGGCTCTGTAATTTGAGCAGTCATAACGTGAAGAGCCCGAGCTCCAACATAAATTGAGGAGCAACAGGAACGCCTCCCGGACACAGGAGCCACCAAGCTTGATCATCTCGGCAGACACCATATCAATGCCCGCTGCCTTACCATTTTTCAAACTTCTTATCGCCCATTCAACTTCATCCATACTGATGCCATCGGAGGACGCCATCGCCGAATGTTGATCTACTAGACCACATGCGACACCGGCGCCAACCGTAGCATCCGCATACATATCGCCAAAATATTCCCATCCATCAGCTTAACACGTCTTGTGTTTGTGTAAGAATGTCTCCACCTTTAGACCTTATTTTATTCATTCTGAAGGCTGACCAACCACCCCGAGACTTCTTCACCTCCCTCCAAAAGAGTTTGGTGTTACCCTCGAAGTTTACGTAAGAGAGCGAGTAGGTATGAAAGAGAGTATTGGTGTAAAGATGCGAAAGGCAATGCTCCGATGGTTCGGACATGTGGAAAGAATGCCGAACGAACGTCTGGTTAAGAAGATATACAATGCGAAAGTGGAAGGATGTAGGTACCGGGGGAGACCGAGACTAACCTACCTGGACCAGATCGGTCAGGTACTGAAGGAAGGTGGAGTCAAGAGTCTCCGAAACCGGCGAGCGTGTATGAAGAGAATTATGAATGTTGAGGAAGCGAGTGAAGTATGCAGAGATAGAGTTCTCTGGCACTCTGTTCTCTCTGCCTACCCTGCAAGGGATATGGCGTGATGATATGTATGTATGTGTATGATATGTGACCAATTACATCTTTTCCTTACCAAAGTTATCCTCTTCTCAGTAGATGTGTCCACAGTAGTTACTTCTGCAGACAATACGTTGCCATGAATGATGACAGTGTCTAAATTAAGTGTGTATTGAGATTTTTCTGGCTTAAAAGGTCTCAATCTCTTACAGAATCCCGATTGATCGCAGGTCTTGAAATTGTTCTTATCAACGGCAAAACTACCGCATATAGCTAAAGCCACTAGAAGAAGCTGCAGAGTCTTCATGCTGTATTAAAAAGGTTATAAATCAGATTAAAATCAACAGTTTTACTATGTAACAAAGACCGGTGTCAACGAAAATGCTGAAATAAATTCCACCTTCACATTACAATTACACAAACTCACCTGATGAAAATTATATTCTTACACCTAGAATACGTGTATTATCTGTATAGTAACTCGTTTATATAATCATTTCCTTTGGATATTATTTTAATACTAAAATAAAACGGAAGAACGCCGAAGAGCTCACAAACACGCGTTACGTGGAAATATCCCGTTTGACAATGATATGATAGTCGTCAATTATATACTCTTTGGTCGGCACTGGGGCAATGGGCAACCACAGATAAAAGATCTACGTTACGTCGTTGCACTTATCGACAAGTGATATGCTTTTTATTATTTACATGCGTCTAACTTTTATTCTTAGATGGCTTGCACAACTGGCCGCAACTATGGATTAGCATTGGCGCCTTTTAATAAGGAAATGTTTGCACATCATCAGCCGCGGACACCCTCTGAGGGACACAGTCAAAGAGTAAAGTTATTAAACTGAAAAAGAGTGGCAACTCCATGATAAAATATGCATGTATGGAAGGTGCTGCTACCCAGAGTTTACGCGGTGAACTAAAGTTGAAGTGATATATATACATATCTACATGTGTATGTGTAATTATATAGAATTTTCTTTTACTATGAAAGCTACCCTGAAATATAAAAAAAACATATCAGCTGATAACGAAGCAATAATAATCTCAGCTTAACAATGAAAATTGAGATAATTTTCAGAAAGTACATCAATAACCGTAAATAGATTGATGACAATAAGTACCTACGCTAGGAACAAAAAATAACAATTCTCAGTTGTCAAACGTTTGACATACAGGACAAAATGGTAGCAGTTAAGTTTGTACAAACAATCTATAGGCGGCGCGACGGTCAGTAAAAATAAGTAATGTCTTAGGTGTGCCCCCCCAGGACACAGTTCTCAATTTGTGGCGCCGGCCTGGCTAGATAGCAAAATGGGAATGTCCAAGTTCTGTTTAATGGCTATTTTAAGACGAGGGTAGTAGTGCAATGTATTATTATCAGCGTTTAGCTGAGCAAACGTAGTGCCGTAGTGATCATTATTGACTAAGTGTTAGGTATCCGTCCGATATATCAAAACGAATCTGAAATCGGATTTCAATCAGAAATCGTATCGTATCGATATTCAACACTATATAAACTGATTTTAGAAAACGAAAACGGCAGAATCTAAATCAACACGACATATCAAAACAAAACAACGAAAACACAAACTAATAATAAATCTAATTATCGCGCAATCGTTTTCTATTGCTAGTTTTGCAAACTAAACCCATATTTGAAAACTTACCAACTCTTTCACTCCGCTAAGCGATCGCTTAGTTAGAATGAGAGAAAGGGAATTTCATTAAAATTCGCCTCCTTTCATTCTAACTAAGCGATCGTTTAGTGCAGTGAAAGAGATGAAGCGAGCGAATTATCGTCAGTTTTGGATTTTGGCGGTTTCTAAGAAACTAAGAATGGCAGATTGAAACGAAACAGAATTACAAGGGACAGGGAATAAGATCTATATCAGAATGCAACTACTTCCATGATAATAGTACGCGATACTTAATGATAGATTAAGTTTTGTGATTGTTAAATAGATTTTTTGAATTATTGGAGAGTTTTGATGTACACTTGACCTTGGTGATACGTGCGGTGTGCGCGTAATGTTATTTTTATGTTCTCGTAAACTATATAATTAGATGGGTATTTTATGAGTTAATACTATACTAGCGTATGTTAGTATCATAATATGATATTATATACGATTTGATGATAAATAAGAAATAACTATTAATTGTAAAATGGAACAAAAAAAACATACAAAAAAAAATGTACATTATAATATAATCATGAAATCATTGTAAATATGACGATTTTTAAATGCGGCAGAAAGTTTTGTATCATATCCAAAACAAAACATTTTTGCTAGTCCTAAGCCTAACTAAAGCATAAAGGAAAATCGTACACCTAAATCCTATCAACAAAGAAATTAAAGAAAAATATTTTGAATGCGTTCGTTCGTTTGCGTTTTTCGTCTGCTACGCTAAAATAACTAAAACCTGAAACCATCGAATAGCGATCGAAACTAAGGTAAACCGCTCCACCAACCGCTTTGGAAATCGAATTTTGAAATCGAATTCAATATCAGAAATCGAATTTGCATCGGTTTGTGTAAAAATCTGAAAACGCCCATCTCTACTAATTGTCCGGTAAAGGTATGACCATGAGGTTTTTGGCGGGAATCTAAAACGTCATGTGGTGCTCTTGTATTATATTCGTTATCTTAGTGTTTTAACGTGTTATATTAGATAATTTTGATGGCATTTTATGTAATGTGATGTGACGGAACTGAGATGTAGTGAATATCATATAAAAGTGCTTTACAACGTTTTCGTTTTTCATCAAAATTCTCACAAGATACCATTAACAATGTGGCCATAGCACTGTTGATGGCGACAATTTGACTTACTGACGGACAATGACTAATCTGAAGACACTAAAAACTTGAAGATAATTATAACTCGACACTGGCAACAATGGCTCATTTAAGTAGCTGATTGCCAATACATAAAAATAAGAAGAAGAAGGTGTCATACCTTCTTCTGCTTATTATTCATTGACTTCATTGATTCTATTCATTGACCAATATAATCGTAATAGATATAAGTATTATTTGCTTGTGTGTGTATAATGTGTGCACATAAAGTGTGTACTGTAAAGATATAGTTATACACTTCGAGTTGGTTAACCAGTAAGCAAGCAATGAAAATATTTTTGGAGTTTACTCCTTAAGAATCAATTTTCATATAAGGCGCCCGGTATTAGAAAAATTTGAGGAGTAAAATCTAGTGATCGAATGGCCTCGTCACGTTTTTGGTGCGCAATCTATTCTGCGCACTTTTCACTTTCTGACGTGAGATAATACTTCACTGAACAGTTTTAATAAATGTAAATATATATATATATATATATATATATATATATATATATATATATATACATATATATTAGGGTTGTAACGGAACTTCGCTTCCGCCTCCGTTACTGCGGAAGTTCCGCAAGAAAACGTTCCTCCGCCTCCGCCTCCGCATCCGTGTAATTTTTGCGGAGTCATATATACTAATCATACGCAAGCAGCGACGCTCGCGACGATTCAGCCGTCTGGCCGCGTGCGGCAAATGAACAAGAATCAACGCGTGCGTGGCGGGAACGCGGTTGGGGTGGGCCGGGGGCATGCAAACGTCATTTATCTCTGCCTCTCCTTAATTTTAATTACTAGAAGGAAATGTTTATTTATATGTTAACTTAAGTGTACTATGAGTCTTTGAATGTACATACGTATTTGATTTAAAATAAACATTTTGTACTGTTGATAGTTTTAATAAACCATAAACTACATGCCTCCGCCTCCGTTAACTTCCGCGCATCCGCGGAGGTGAAACCCGTCGCCTCCGCATCCGCCTCCGCCTCCGCTAAGAAGGCCTCCGTTACAACCCTAATATATATATACATATATATATATATATATATATATATATATATACATGTACATTGTAAAATAATTTGGAAAATCCAAAAGTGCACGCCTCATAATTTTTATATTATTTATCATTTACTATTAGTCAATGCCAGAAATAAAAGTAAAATTAAAGAAAAAAGCCTTTTTTAAAAACAAGCTTTTATTATTTGCTTATAAAATAAAATAAAAAGTTAAAAATAAATTAACTCTAATAAGACATATAACACTTTATAAGTTTCATTGTAACCTTTAACGATAATTAAGCTTCTTCGTCTATTACAAAATAATTCCATATCATACATAATTATATATTTTTAACACGAAAACTTTACAACATAATTATTAAATCTTCCCGTTTCTATCACAGTCTCAATTTTATAAATAAAAGCGTGTTACCTTTTGATGGTATGATTAAGAACATTTAGGACCTTCTTTTTCCTATAGCCAGCTTCCAGGTCCAACATCAGACCCTGGTTACCATATAGTATCAAAGTACTCGTCAAGACGAATCAAACGAGTCCAAACTCGATGGAGTTGCGTCGTTTAATTACGGAGTTCCTATGGCCCGCTTCCAGGTCGATCATCAGACCCTAGTTACCATATAGTATCAAAGTACTCGACAAGACAAATCAAACGAGCCTAAACTCGATAAGGTTGCGTCGTTTAATTACGGAGTTCCTATGGCTAGCTTCCAGGTCCATGATCAGACCCTGGTTTCCATATAGTATTAAAGTACTCACCAAGACGAATCAAATAATCCCAATTTCGATGGGGTTGCGTCGTTTAATTACGGAGTTCTTATGGCCAGCTTCTAGGTCCATCGTCAGACCCTAGTTACTATATAGTCTCAAAGTACTCGACAAGACAAATCAAACGAGTCTAAACTTGATGAGTTTGCGTCGTTTAATTACGGAGTTCCTATGGCTAAGCTTCCAGGTCCAAGGTCAGATCCTGGTTTCCATATAGTATCAAAGTACTCGCTAAGACGAATCAAATAAGCCCAATTTTGATGGGGTTGCGTCGTTTAATTACGGAGTTTCTATGGCTAGCTTCCAGGTCCATCGTCAGACCCTGGTTACCATATAGTATTAAAGTAATCATCAAGACAAATCAAATGAGCCCAAACTCGAAAGAGTTGCGTCATTTAATTACGGAATAACTATGGCCAGCTTCCAGGTCTATCATCAGATCAGCTCTATATCACAATAGTATTGCATTGTCATCCGATTTATATATGCATGCTAAATTTCAGCTCAATCGGAAACCGGTAAGTGGATCAAATTTAACTTGCAAGATTTGATTACAGACAACGGGACAGGTAAATCTGAATATAAGCTTGTAATGAAAGAAAAGAAATACTTTTGAAATTTCGTGCCATTCTCGACGTAGAGCTAAACATAGCTGTATAGGATGAATGGGATTTATTTCCTTGGCCTGTCCGAATGGACGAACAAAAAAATGTAAACGAACGCAATTTTCATAAGGTACACACACATACACTAAAGACTAAGCATTTTAGTTTTTTATTAATTGCAATTAAACGACAATGAATTACCAAGCCATTTTCGAAAGGAAATAGCGGGTTGCGATTATGAAGTTTTTAATAAAAGAAAAACTTCGATACATCCATTTTTACGGTCGTGATCCTGCCAGATACAAAATATTTTCTCTGACGTTCGAATATTTTTTTTAATCAACTATTTTCTTACTTTAAACAAAATAATTGCTTTTTAAAAATATCAAATACGTTTAAACGAATGTTTTATCTTGACATATATATTATAATATTATCCTATAAGTGGAATGTGAGAAAATTACAATCATTTTTGTGTTTGAAAAATGCTTGATTTTCATATGTCGAGAGTAGAGCAAGACCTCAACGCTTCGCTTATGAGGCGTGCAAAAATAAAAATTGACATAATTGTATTTATGCGTACAAATAAATGTAACTTGATCAATTCAATTGTGATTTCCATTTACATCTTTCTCTATATCCATACAAAATATCTATCAAAGAAATAAAATTAAAATTTTCTTTTGAATAATGAAACCATTCCATCAGTATTTTCTTATGACGACAGTTGAACGTGAGTTCAATTATCGTCAGTAAACCGACTTTACAGACAACCGATTTCTTTTTTAGTCAAATGAGTTTTTTTGTGCATGTTTTGATAATCGTACTTAAGGAGTAAACTCCAGTCGTGCGTCGGAACTGACACACACACTTTTTTTATACATTCAATCACTTGTTTCGGTCGCATTGTTTTAGTATCAGCTAATATGAGAGATATCGAAAAATATACATACATACTATTGTATATAACATATAACCAATAGTAACACATAACCTATAGTATTCTATTGCTTGATGTATGTAAACGAGATTTAAAAATTAGTTGGCCAAAGAAGTTGCACTTCAGAAATGTGTAATTTGTACTCACGCATTTTTTTTTTTTAATGCCTTAAGGCAATGCAAAGTAATAACTGTTCGTACAACTTATTTCGGTTAAGTTGAGCAGTGTGATCTAGTGTAAAATATTTGAACTTGATAATCATCTCAATCTCTTCTCTCTTGGACCACGAAAGTGCTTAGACGTGTATACACGTAATAATACAATTTAAATTCACTAATTAAAAATAAAATAACTCTAACAATTAAATTGCAAGTACCAGGCGCTCAGAAAGTGAAGTAGGAGTACACTTAGTGCGTATGTAATAGCGACGTTAGTGTGGAAGCAGGACAAATCAACTTTAGTATCGACGACCACACAGTGTGAGAACTTCAGCATTTTTTGACTTTATATATAGGTATTTTTTTTCTTTTTTTTGTTTTTCTTATAATATGCCTAAAGTTACACGCTCACCACCTATTGGTGTACAGCATACTCACTCAGACTCTGATGTGCCTAATATTGCTCCTAACGTTTCTTCAACCTTGTTCAAAACACACCGGCAAAAACGACAGCGTGAATCAAGTGAAGAAAAGCTCTCTGATTTTAAAGATGAGATTAAAATTATGCTAGACGAGTGGAAGGAAAGTCAAAACTCCCTCCTAAACAAACTTATTTCTGAAGTTGCAAGTATTAAAAATCAAAATTCAGAAATAAAGAAAGTAAACGAAGAGATTCAAAAGAGTCTAGCCTTTCTAAATAGTCAGTATGAGGACATGAATATAAAGATTCAGGCATTTGAAAGAGAACGTAAACAACACCTATTGCAAATAGCTTCACTAGAAATGAAGATGGAAGCTATAGAGAGGAACACTAAATTATCTACCGTCGAGTTCAGAAATATTCCAAAATCCAGTGGTACCGAAACGAAAAATATCCTCTACAATATTGTTCAAAATACATGTAAGGCGCTTCAAGTCAATATCGGACAGACCGAGATCAGAGATGTATATCGAATCAATAACAAATCAGGAAACGGTACAATAGTTGCTGAATTAACGTCAGTACTACAAAAAAATAATATTATACAAGGAATCAAATCCCACGGGAAAGCAAATCCTAACCAAACTCTTACTTCTACACATATTGGAATACCAGGTGCTCCCAGTGCAATTTACATATCTGAATGACTCACAGAGAGAGGACGAAGGTTGTTCTATTTGGCTAGAGACCTGGCTAAAACACAGGGTTATAAGTTTTGTTGGACCAGTTATGGAAGAATATATCTTCGTAAAGACGCAAACGCACCCCACATTGAAATTAGGGATGAAGCACAACTCAACTCTCTCAAAAATCAAATATGACTAGTTTTTAATTCAATATCCGACTTAATATTGTCTTTGTTACTTCACTTTGTGCTCAGGATTATGTGTACTTATATGTTGGTTTGCCAATCTGTTTTACAAATTCTACTCCATGAATGTATCTCTTATATACAGATGTATTTGTTTAAAACAATTAGAAATCAAAATGTCGGGTATATTGAGTCTAATACAGTTTTAATCTACTAAAAAATTCGATTCTATTAATAATATCAGATTGAATAAAAATATTGATAAAATAACCATCTTTTCTATCTAATCCAGAATCTTGCAAGTCCCTTCTCTCATCAAAACTAACATCTGATAAAAGCCTCACAATTCATACACAAAATATAAGAAGTATTAATAGAAACTTCAACGATTTTGAAATTTTATTGTCCAGACTAGGTATAAAATGTAACATTTATATCCTTACAGAAACCTGGAATGCAAAAGTTTTCGATTTCCCTTCTTTGCAAAATTATGACGTTTACTTTAGTAAAAATAATACTAACCAAAATGATGGTGTTGTAGTATATACGAGACAAGGATTAGGTTGTTCAGTAGAAGAATTAACCATCTCGGATTCCACTTGTATTTTAATAAAAATTGATCTGCACACAGCAATTTTAGGTATCTACAGATCCCCATCGCATAAAAATAT
The DNA here is from genome assembly GCA_905163515.2 of Lymantria monacha. Classification (NCBI taxonomy): domain Eukaryota; kingdom Metazoa; phylum Arthropoda; class Insecta; order Lepidoptera; family Erebidae; genus Lymantria; species Lymantria monacha. Next base: position 13,470,531 of record LR991095.1, on the reverse strand, counting down.
AGACAGTTTTCTATTTTCCCTAGATAATTTTCTAAGAGTCTCAAGTAGTTACACTAATATTGTTATTACAGGTGACTTAAATATAGACATCAAGAGCAACAATAATGATCACAATTCATGTGAATACTTAAACTTGATGGCTAGTCATGGTCTCTTAACTGGTCACCAATTTCCTACTAGGAATAATAATTGTATCGACCACGCAATGATTAAAACAAAATATCCGAGTATTACCATTGTTATACAATCTATGATAACTAATCATTTACCGGTTCTTACATGCATTGATCTAGAACAAAAAATACAAAAACCTACAAAATCGGCTATGCATAAATTAAACTATGATTTACTACTTGATGAGCTAAAATCCACTAATTTTGATAACATTATAAAATCGCGCGATGCAAATTGGTCTGCTGAACAGTTTACAAATACAATAAATAAACTAATTTTAAAGAATACTATAACTCTCAAAACACCAAGAAAATTACGTAATATAAAACCATGGATTACCGCGGGTTTACTCCGTTGTATACAAAATCGAGACCGTGCACATGCACTTAAAATGCAAAAAGGAACCACAAAATCTCACTCTTAATCTAACTTATAATCGGTATAAGAACTATTGTAATGATTTGCTAAAACGTTTAAAAGAAATTTTGAAAAAAATAAAATTACTGAATATGCAAATAATCCTAAAATGAAATGGAAGGTCATAAATACGATTGCAAATAGGAATAGTATAAAAACTTCACCAGATAACCTCCTTAAACTAGAAGATACTCCAGAAAAGGCCTTGGATGTAGTGAACAATTATTTTGTGAATGTTGCAGAAGGACTTGCTAAAAAAATTAAAAGTGTAAATGGACGTAATAACAATTACAATCTTGGGACTGAAACGAAATCAATTAATTCTATGGGGTTTCTTGAAACTAATGAGCATGAAGTTGAGGCTATAATCATGAATCTTAAAAGTGACAGTGCATCTGGATGGGACAAAATACCAACCAAATTAATAAAAATTGCCAAGGAAATCATTGTGCCGCCTATGACTCATATTGCCAATCTTTGTATACGAAATGGAGTATTTCCTATGGTATATAAAATATCTATTGTTCACCCCATTTTTAAAGCAGGGAATAGAGACTGTGTCAGTAACTATAGACCAATATCAGTATTACCAGTACTATCTAAGATCTTGGAAAAAATTATGAATATGAGATTAGTGTCATTTCTTAAAAAATATAACATACTAGCTAAAAATCAATATGGTTTCAGGAAGGATAGATCTACAGCGCAAGCTGTGTCCGACCTTACTAACTTTTTAGCTGCACGTGTTGACAATAACCATAAATGTATTGGAGTATTCCTAGATTTAACCAAAGCATTTGACACAGTCTCTATTCCAATCCTCCTGAACAAAATGGAAGATATTGGAATAAGAAGAGTAATCTTAAAATTATTTTCTGATTATTTAAGTAATAGATCTCAAAGGGTTGCAATGGGTGGTCTTCTTAGTAGCGACGTTCCTATTACTTATGGTGTGCCACAAGGCAGCGTTCTTGGTCCAACCTTATTCTTGATATATATTAATAATCTGTGTAAACTGAAGTTGAAGAATTGCAACCTCTATACTTTTGCTGATGATACAGCGCTTGTCTTTTACGGCAAAACCTGGGACGAAGTAAAAGTAAATGCTGAGTGTGGGCTTAAAACTACAGTGTGTTGGTTAAACAAGAACTTGCTAACACTTAACAAAACTAAAACTAAGTTCATGGTTTTTGGTATCACAGAGCGATCACTTCCCCCTGATAACTTTGAAATAAAATTACACACCTGTGACATTACGAATAAAAATTCATGTAATTGCACCTTTTTAAGTAGACATAAGGTTGTTAGATATATAGGCATTCTAATAGATGACAAAATTACCTGGCAGGCACATATTAATGAGTTATCAGACAAAACCCGAAGACTTATGTATATTTTTAGGAAACTCAGACATGTTGCCGATTTCTCTCTTCTAAAAACAGTATATTATGCCCTCGCCCAAGCTGTTTTTAGCTACTGTATTACATCATGGGGTGGTGCACGAAAAACCCACTTGATTCAATTAGAACGAGCCCAACGTGCGCTGCTTAAAGTAATAAAATCTAAACCATTCAGATATCCCACTGCTCAGTTGTATAATGATTGTGATGTTTTAACTATTAGACAGTTATTTGTAAAAAATATCATAATGTCGCAGCATAGTAAAATTAATTTTAACTATCACAGTTTAAAAAAGAGACGAAACTATAATGTTTGTGCTACTATTAAGTACAAAACATATTTTATAAACAAGTTTGAATGCTACCTTGGTCCCTTGCTTTACAATAAATTAAACAAAATTCTAAAAATATACCCGCTCAATAAACAAAGATGTAAGAAAATATTAGAATCATGGTTAAAAACACAAAACTATGAGGATATAGAAAAATTATTTGTTACATTAAAATAAATTAAAGGAAAAGAATCAATTAAAAAAATATATAAAAATCCAAGTTTCAGCAAATACATAAATAGGGAGAATAGATTAATACATATGGAAATAGAGATAATAAATTAATACATAAATGGAAATAATAAATTAATAAACGTTAATTTATTGAATGGCAAATTAATCTTCTTAAAATTTTATTCTGAAGAAAGAGAATAAAAAAAAATAATGTTTTTCCTGAGTTTAGAGTTGATCACGAACAGCCTTTATATTGTAAATTACATATTTTTCTCTGGATGTATTTTTGATATTTTATGTTACTTTTTAACCGACTTCAAAAAGGAGGAGGTTCTATGTTTCATTGTATGTATTTTTTTTGTTTTTCTTTTTATGTTAGTAAGTAAATGTTAATATATATGTAATATAAATTATAAATTTATTTTAAGAATATAAACCTAATAAAATATGTCATACTCTTGAGACATGTTTCTGCAGTACTTACTATCTTGTTTGTAAAAGAATTGCCGAAGTTCACACATACAGTAGTGTTATCTACCGCTTACATGTATTCTGTACATAGTGGGTATTTGTAGAAAACATATTATTTGGTCACTCAGAATACTTAAAAACAATACTCTTAATTCCTTTTTATTGCAATTATGTATATTTAATGTGAAGTTTAAATATTATGCTTACTTAGTGCTAGTGTGTGTATTGTATTGTGTAATGAGAAGAAACTAACGTCTAAGATACAGGCTCGGCCTAGTTTAAACGTCAGCAGCTACAAAAATTAAATACTAACTTTGTAAGTACCTAATTATGCCTAGAAATTAGCGAAACTGTAGTATTGTTGTTGGAATCAATAAAGTTATTATTATTATTATATTATCTAGCTAGTACACCCATGATGGCCTAAATACTATATTAACACACATACATACATACCATCACGCCATGTCCCTTGCAGGGTAGGCAGAGAGAACAGAGTGCCAGAGAACTCTATCCTTGCATACTTCACTCGCTTCCTCAACATTCATAATTCTCTTCATAAAGACTCGCCGGTTTCGGAGACTCTTGACTCCACCTTCCTTCAGAAATAATAGGGTTAACATTTTGATATTTTATTATCGAAGACAAAACATCGATTTTCCATCTAAACATCAATGTCTATTCACCATCAATGAAAATCCATTATCCCTATTTGGAAATCTAATTGTTGACCAAACAGTATAATCCTGATCATATCAGATGTAGCTAGCTCGGGTCGATATAAAGCTTTTAGTCATCTTTAACGACACCCACGAGCGTTGTAAGAGTTGATAGTATTCGTTTTTTTTGTGTGACTTATTTCTTAGCCACAGATGGCTGTGACAACTTTACCCGGACTGTGAGTGAACGCTAGTCGCTAAGGGCTCGCAACCCGAAATATAGTTTTTAGTACTTAAGACTAGTATTATGACCCTACTTTTAGACAATACAATGAAGTTACTTTGCTTCAGTTCAGTTCTTATGTTTAATGGCGATTCTACTAACTCCGCCAATGTCCATGTAATTTTGAGGTAATTTTGCTCCAGGATGTCAAATGTATGAAAAGCTTAGTATGTTTATAACTAACAGGGTGGCTTTGTGAAAGTAAGTAAATAATATTTAAGAAAATTTACGGAGTCTAACATCTGTTGATTTACCTTAAACAAAAGACACACATTAGTAGAGTTAATAAATTTACTCAAAATATATATGAATGGGGAATTAACTTGGGAAAGGAGAGATTTGAAATCTGAAGGGAGAGGGATGGAGGGAGGAAGAAGGTCATAGAGAGAGGATATAGTTTTAGGCAGCTAAAGAATGTGTTCTGGGGTTCCTTCGTCCAAGCCACATTCACATAATGAAGAGTCTCTAACCCGGAGTTTGGCTAAGTGCACTGGTGTACACGCGTGACCGAGTCGTAGGCGGCAAATAACCGATGTGGCCTTTTTGTTAATATCTCGGCACCTGTGAAACCATGGCTTTACCGGTATACTTTCCTGGACGGACCTATAGTGTTTACCTTTGACTCTACTAGAATCTTGCCAGACTCTGTCCCAGTTTGAAGTCATTTTTAATTTAGCTAAAAGGATTAGGTCTTGGGTGTAAACTGTATTGTTTGACTGGGTTCCAACAAGGCCAGCTTCCTTAGCTAGTGCATCTACCACTTCATTATCTTCTATTCCGCTATGTCTAGGAATCCATACAAGGTTCACAAGAATTCCTTTCTTGTGACAGCGATAGAGTGACTGTTTAATATTTAGAATAGTTGGGGTTTTGGTTTTGGACTTGAACAAATTGGACCTAATTGCTGTTAAGCAGCTTAAGGAGTCTGTAAAAATAACTGATTTATTAAGATTATGTGATTCGATACATGCCAATGCTTCCAGTATAGCAATGGATTCACCAGTGAAAATTGAACCTTGGGTAGGGCACTTGAAACTAAGGATAATTTTAAATTTTGGTATCCATACTGCAGCTCCAGGAAAATTCTGTTCAATGTTTTTTGAGCATCAGCGAACATTATCAGCCAGTCCCTCCAATTATCTTGTATTGCAGATCTCAATTGGATTTCTGCACCAGGGGAATTTTTTTGAATGCCTAGGTTGAGGGAAATATTTGGTTGGTATATTATGGCCTCATAATTTGTATTAAAGAGAGGGTTCTGATTGCATTGAAAGATATGGCAAGGAAAATGTTTTATTGTCAGATGGCTATTGTACAAGCAAGAGGGTTCTTTGTGGACATAATAGTCACTACCCGGGACAAGTTCAGATAGTTGATGTAGTTTTAGTATGAGAGGGTGAGAGGAAAGTTAATAGGTTTTAAAGAGGTAACGGTCTGATAAATATTGCCTTCTGAGCTTTAGGGGTGATTCTACACATTCCTTTTTTTATAAGCTAGGCGCTTATAAAAAAATAAAAAAACTTAAGTTAAAATAAACTCATTTGCAAAAAAAACGGGCGGTTTTGATTTTCATTCATATTTAAAAAGATACAATACCAAAAAGGTTTCAATCGTTTGTACACGTTACTGGCCGGTTTTAAAAATGCTGTGGTATTTAAAAAAGTACGTTCTAAATTCAATTTTTCATTTGATGTTCATTTTTACAGAAAACCCCTTTTTATCCTACATTTTTGGCGCGAAGTTCCAGAAGTTAACATCGACTTTCATAACTTTTATTCAATTTTTATCGATTAATTTCATATCCTTGACTGTCAAAGCTTTATTTAATGCTGTTTGGCTGTATCAAAAATGGTAGATAAAGTGGTAAAAGCTACCAAAATTATCGCGCTGCTTGAAGAGGGTTGCAGCCAATGTTTCGTGGCTAGGAGGCTAAATGTTAGTCGCTCGACAGTCCAAAGGACCTGGCAGCGATATCAGGAGACTGGTTCCGTCGAGAGAAGGCCTGGTTCTGGAAGAAAACCATGTACCCAACCACGGGATGATCGTTTTCTTGTGAGTCGCGCATTGAGAAATCGCAATTCTTCGTATGTGGATCTTAAGAACAACCTCCAAGAAGTAAGAAATGTGCATATTAGTCTATGGACGGTCAGGAGGAGGCTTCTCGCTGCCAATATACGCAGTCACCGCCCGGCCCGCGGCCCCAAATTACTCCGTGAGCACAGAGTTCACAGGCTTAGGTTCGCTAGAAATTGTGAATCATGGACTCAAGACGATTGGAATAGGGTTTTGTTCTCTGATGAAGCCAGGATATCTCTGTTCGGTGAAGATCGACGTCGGCGAGTGCTAAGAAGACAAGGAGAACGCTTTGCAGAGGCATGTTTCGAAGAAATCACACCTTATGGTGGGGGCTCTGTTATGTTTTGGGCAGGAATAAATTCAATGGATCGTACAGAGTTAGTCTTCATTGAAAACGGCTCACTGACTGGGCATCGATACATAACGGAAGTTCTAATTTCTCATGCACAACCCGCATTGGCCGCTCTAGGTGAAGACTCGATTTTTATGGACGACAATGCTCGCGCCCACCGATCCCGCGATGTTAATGCGTATGTGCAAGAGGTCGGCATTCGTCGTTTGGATGGGCCAGCTCGAAGTCCCGACCTCAATCCCATAAAGCATGTCTGGGACGTTCTGAAACGGCGTGTGAGATCAGTACACCCGGCTCCGCAGACCATCAGAGAGCTGAAGAATGTGATTACTGCGGAGTGGGAATCGTATTCCGCAAGCAAGTATCCGGGATATACTCGCTAGCATGCCCAGACGAATTCAAGCTGTGATTTTAGCTAGAGGGGGTCACACTCGATACTAAACATTTATCTGCTTTTACTTTATTAAAGAAAAACAAACAAAAAAACTTTTTTATTTTTACTTCATGAGCATATGCACTACTAGCGAATATACACTACTAGCGAGGTTTAGCATTATTTCCCATAAATTGTATCTAAATTTTATGAAATACTGATGAAAACGATTATTTTCTTATTAATTTACCAAATTGTGTGGATAAAACTACCTATAATTATCAAACAAAGAAATATTAACATTTGAAATGGTTCATTGCTTAGGTGCCCGTTTTTTTTGCAAATGAGTGTAGATATGTTTTAGTATAAATTCTTTAACTAGGTACTTATACAATGCCTATTTTAAAAGTAACTTTCGAGGGTCTTCAGAAAAACGTCTTCAGTGAAAGAATCGCCCATACCTTGAACAAATTTTCTATGCACACTGAGCATACAAAGTCCATTTAATCTATCTTCGGTCATTGTCGATCTCAGTCAAGTTTTTACACGTCTAATTGTGCTGAATGACCTTTCAATTGTAGCAGTGGAATAAGGCATTCCTAGCAAAATTTCTAGCGCTATCTTCATCTTCGGGTAAAAAGAATCTGCTTCTTGTATTAACTCCGCTATTCCAATACTTTCAAAAACCTGCTCCTGCTTATTTATCCAATAAGTGCGCCATAGTTCGTCTTCAAATGTAATCCCTTCTAATTCATAAAAATCAGATACTTCCTCCATACATTTTTGTAATTTTGGAACTATAATTTTAATTATCTGAGTAGGGTGTAACAATGAAAGAGTAAACGCTGGTGAATGCTGTTTGCTAAATCTCGCCTCTAATGAAGATGACAAAGAATCCAAATAAGGCACGTATAACGAGCGACGAAAATACTTGCTAAGGGAAGCAGATGGTTGATTTGCCCTATGTTGTTGGCGGCTTGCTATTCTTGGTAAGCGTAGCTCAATGTTCAAAGCTGTAGCAATTTCTTCAGCTGATTTGATTAAATCTTCGTTCCCTTTTTCCGCGGAATGCCGGTGTTCTGCAACTGAAGTAGTTATTGTTTGTATATGTTCTGCACATCTTAATATGTCTAGCGTTTTAGATTGCAGTATGTTTGCGACGGGTTGCAGCATAGAATTATATTTGGCTATAATATATAGAGCAAATATGAATGTGGTTTGGCTGACAGCAGATAGTAACTGGAAAGCTACTTTCCTTGTCGTTGAATTACCTCCCTGAGAAAGTTTTTCTAAACCTTCTGCAATTTCGACAAAATGTTTCTTAAACATTGAAATACTTTGGTATTTATAAGACCATCTTGTTTCACACAGCAATGGTATTTTTTGTGCATATTTTTGACGCAGAACCGATTCCCTGAAAAAATGTGTCGTATCTTTTACGGTTCCAATGCAGTTGCGGATCTCAGGAACATTATTTAAATCGTTTACCACGAGGTTTAATCTGCGGCAGGCGCAGTGAAAATATAAACTCTTTTTATAAGTTTCTCTCAATATTTTTTGGACTCCACCATCTTTTCCCGCCATAGTAGCACATCCGTCATAGCCCTGTCCCACGCATTTATTAGCGTCAATATTTAGCGTATTTATAAATCTATTAATTTCAGCAGCTACCGTTTGAGCATCAATTTTTTCCAACTCCACATAACCCATAAATTCTTCCTTAACATTTTTTTATTTTTGATCGTAATATCGTGTGGCGACGGGATAGAATACATGTGTCGCCACCCCTTGCTTGCCCGTGGGAGTCGTAAAAATCGACTAAGGGTTCACCAGGAGAGTGGGCAGCAGCTCTCTCCTGGGAAACGTATTACACCACACTGTGATCGCCAACCCGCCTGCCAAGCGTGGCGATTACGGCTTTAACCCCTTATGAGCAACACAAATAGAGAAACGGCCCCCAGTCACGGCAGCTCCGCTATCCTACAGGCTCATCGTGGTAGCGGGCCTGGTAGCGATGGAGTAGGGGGTGCGAAGAATCTCCGGCAGCGATCCGGCTACCAATCAAAACGACCTTTGGCCCTGGTAACACACAACATTCGGACACTCAGGACCGATGAGAAGGTCATCGAGCTGGAAGAGGAATTGAGCAAAATCCGCTGGGACATTGTAGGATTATCAGAAGTGCGAAGAGAGGGCGAGGGCACGATAATCCTACGTTCTGGAAACTTGCTCTTCTACCGGGAGGGAGATCACCCGTCCCAAGGTGGTATAGGGTTTATCGTTCGCAGGTCTCTCGTAGGCAACGTGGAGAGGATCGAGAGTGTGTCGGCAAGGGTAGCATACCTTATACTCAGAATTACCAAACGGTATTCGTTGAAGGTCATACAGGTATACGCACCGACCTCGGCATACTCCGACGACGAGGTGGAGGTCTTTTACGAGGATATCTCGAAAGCCATACACGCGTCCAAAACCCACTTCACGGTGGTTATGGGAGACTTTAACGCGAAACTAGGCAAAGGGAGTGATGATGAGTTGAGAGTGGGGAAACATGGATATGGACAGAGAAACCAGAGGGGCCAGAAACTGGCTGAATTTCTGGAGAAGGAAAGCCTCTTTATGATGAATTCCTTCTTCAGAAAGCAGCCACAAAGGAAATGGACCTGGATTAGCCCCGATGGTTCAACAAAAAACGAGATAGACTTCATCTTGTCGGACAAACGACATATATTTAATGATGTCTCAGTGATCAGCCGGATTAAAACTGGGAGCGATCACCGAATAGTACGAGGCACATTAAATATCCACACAAAAGTCGAACGGTCACGCTTGATGAAGTCTACCCTCCGACCTACACCTGTCCAATACCAGAACCTCGAAAACTTTCAACTCGAACTACACAATCGCTTCGAATGTCTAGACGAGTGCGAATCTCCGAACGATATAAACAACAGGTTCGTGGAAACTGTCCACGCGGTTGGGTCGAAATTTTTCAAGGCTCACCGCGCTAATAGACCTAAAAAACTTTCTGACCAGACTCTCAAGCTCATGGAGCGGAGAAAAGAAATGACAGTACAGTCTTCAGCCGATTGGTCCGAACACAGGCAGCTAAATAGGCAGATCTCCAGGTATGTGCGTCGCGATATTCGCCAATTTAATACGCTCCGTATTAAAGAAGCGATAGAGCGGAATCGTGGCTCAAAAGTGTTCGCACAAGATCTGTCTATCGGGCAAAGCCAAATGACTAAGCTGAAGACCGATGACGGCACTGTCATTTCATCCCAAAGTGAGATCTTGGGAGAGGTCGAAAGGTTCTATGGACAGTTATATAAAACATCCCGAAATCCTGTTGTCGGCTTGGTCCAAGATCGCAGATCCAAGCTAACTCGGCACTATAACGAAGAAATCCCGGACATTAGCTTGTGCGAGATCAGAATGGCTCTCGAACAACTAAGAAACGGTAAGGCACCGGGAGATGACGGAATTACGGCAGAGCTCCTGAAGGCAGGCGGCAAGCCGGTCTTAAAAGCCCTTCAGAAGCTATTTAATTCCGTTATCCTCGGGGGCGACGTTCCAGAGTCGTGGACCAGGAGTGTGGTGGTGCTGTTCTTCAAGAAGGGCGACAAAGCTCTTCTAAAGAACTACAGACCCATCTCACTCTTGAGCCACGTCTACAAGTTGTTTTCGAGAGTCATTACCAATCGACTCACGTGCAAGCTTGATGACTTCCAGCCGCCCGAACAAGCTGGCTTCCGAAAAGGCTATAGCACCATAGACCATATCCTCACGCTTAGGCAGATTATCCAGAAGACCGAGGAGTACAATCGGCCTCTGTGTATAGCGTTTGTAGACTATGAGAAAGCCTTTGATTCAGTCGAAACTTGGGCGGTGCTGCAGTCCCTTCAGCGGTGCCAAATCGACCATCGTTATATCGAAGTGCTGAAGTGTTTGTATAGGAACGCCACAATGTCAGTCCGTATTCGGGATAAGAGTACGAAACCGATCCAGTTGCAGAAAGGCGTGAGACAGGGAGACGTCATCTCTCCGAAACTGTTCACCACTGCACTGGAAGATGTCTTCAAGCTTTTAGACTGGACCGGACTCGGCATCAACATCAATGGCGAATACATCACTCACCTTCGATTCGCAGACGATATTGTCGTCATGGCAGAACCAATGGAGGACCTGGGCACCATGCTCAACGATCTCAGCAGGGTATCCCAACTAGTGGGTTTACGAATGAACATGGGCAAGACGAAAGTCATGTCAAATGCCCATGTCATTCCTGTACCGGTCCTAGTTGGCAATGCGATTCTCGAAATTGTCGATCATTATGTTTACCTTGGACAAACAGTCCAGTTAGGTAGATCCAATTTCGAGAAAGAGGTCAGCCGACGAATCCAACTCGGTTGGGCAGCGTTCGGGAAACTTAAGAAGATCTTCTCATCCAACATACCTCAGTGCTTGAAAACACAGGTCTATGACCAGTGTGTGTTACCAGTGATGACTTACGGCACGGAAACGTGGTCCCTAAATGTAGGCCTCATAACCAGGCTCAAAGTCGCTCAGCGTGCTATGGAGCGGGCTATGCTCGGGATTTCTCTGCGAGATAGAATCCGAAATACGGAAATCTGCAGACGAACGGGTGTAACCGACATAGCACGAAGAATTAGCACGCTGAAGTGGCAATGGGCAGGCCACATCGCTCGAAGAACCGACAACCGCTGGGGAAGAAAGGTTCTAGAGTGGCGACCACGTACCGGACGACGCAGTGTGGGACGCCCCCCCACTAGGTGGACAGACGACCTAGTGAAGGTTGCTGGGCGTCGTTGGATACAGGCGGCACAGGACCGCACTCTGTGGCGTAAAATGAGGGAGGCCTACGTTCAGCAGTGGACGGCAATAGGCTGAAATGATGATGATGATGATCGTAATATCGAAGACCTATTGTTAGTTGTTCCTTACCAGATATATCAGCTGAAACATCAGCCAAAATACTGAAGGAACTTGCGGCTCTAATGTTATCGACCAATTTTTCTTTTATTAGGATACCGCATATGTTTAAAATTTCATTTTGTATTTTCGGAGCCGTATATTGAGCATTCTTTTGACCCTTCTCTAAATGTTGCCGCAAAATCTCATCACCAGATTTAATTTTTAATTTAAGCAAATCTTGAAAAACGCCGTCATCTTTTTCTCTCAATGGCAAATCATGTGTTCCACAAAAAAATATTGTACTGATTAATGGTTGCAATGCATTTCTATTATCTTCAATAATTTTTTCGTGGCCTGTTTGCAAAGCAACTTGTACATTTGTTTTAATATTGCTAAAATAATTGGCAGACGCACTCGACTTTCTGTGCCATTGAGTATCTACATGCGCTTTACAATACATATTTATATCTTTATACTTAGTAAATGGTCGAACAATTAGAGATCCCTGTACACCACGAACAATTTTTGGCGGAAATAAAACACAAAACAAACAAAACGCACCTTTCAATCTCTTTGAGTAAGCAAGCCATGGTTTGTACATTTCTAACCAAGAGTGGTTAAATTTGCGTTTTAAATGTGTAGCATCACCAGCAAAATCATAAGTTTCTGGAGGTACCCAGCATCGCTTTAACATTTCCATTCGTTTCTCGGTTGTCAAAACGAAAGACCGTCCAACCCATAGATCGATATCATTTTCATGAGAATTTTCTCCATCTTCCAGAATGGACGTAGATGTAGATGCACGAGATTCAGAACCTCATTAACAATATTACAAGAATTAACGATTTGCGATTCTGAATCTTGCGGGTTTACAACTGAGTTACACATTTTTTTATTAGTAGAATGAGATTGTATTATTGGCACTGAATCCACCTTACTAGACTGCTGCAATTGCTTACTGCAACTGGCATCATCATCTTCTGTACTGGTAATTTTCCGTTTTTTTGCTGCACAAATGAAATACGGTATACAGTAATGAAACTACAAAAAATACATTTATTGCTTCGGCATGACTGTAAAATAAGTTAAAAGACGCCAGGACCGCAGGTCCTACAAGTACAAGTTATGTCCTTTCTTTGGACACCGACTCCGGTGGTTTCACTCGCGCTTTATAACTATTCCTTGGGAAAAGTCGGGGTAAAAGTTGTTAGTTATTTATGAACGCTCTCCTCCCGCACTCTATTACTTGTTATTTTGTTTGATATTATTAAATTCATAATATTATTTGGGTCGAATGCCTGATTTAAATAATTCCTAAGTAATCTAGAGGTATTGAAGCAGACTTGAATTCGATTTTATTTATTTGGATAAAGCTAGTTAAAATAATTAGTACATAAAATAAAGATTTGGATAACATGTCTTGTTGTGAAAAAAATAGGAGTCCAAGCTAAAATTTCAAAAATATTACCCAAGGTGTAAAAACATTGGCCATAAATTGTCTTATATCGCGTGCGCTGCAAAAACTATTGATGATATAACTACAAATGCTCTACAATATTAAGGAACATATTAATATCTACAAAAACCCTTGCGGTAGTATATGTCTAACTAATTTTAGTTTTGTCAATATAACTACTTTTTTACAGTTTTAAAGTTGTTAAAAATGTCAACAAAAATCAAGTCATGTTATCCATATCTTAATATTAATCCTTATCCAAATAAATATTCAAGACTATTTCAATACCTGTAGATTGCTTTTTAAATTATCAAAATCGGATATTCCATTCAAAAGATATTACCTACGAAATTAAAAATTGTCAATTCCATAAATTAATAGATAAATAGCGGGCATCGCGGGTCCGAACGGCGAGTGTGAGAAAGGGATGGCAATAATTGCACACGAGCTGAAGAGTTTATTTGGTTGAACGCGCTCTCAGGAACACTGGTCCGATTTGAAAAATTCTTTCAGTGATATTTAGTTGATATTTCAGTGATGAAAAGTTATAGGAAACTTTTTATCCCGATTTTTCCACGGGATAGTTGTCAATGCGTACAACCACGGGGCACAGTTTTTTAAAATAAGGTATAGAAATAGGTTTACGAGTAAAAATAAGAAAAATGTAAATATCAAAAATAAATATAATATATACGTTTATTTTGAAATGTTTAAGAAATTAATTTCAACCCGTGCGAAGTCGGGGCGGGCCGCCAGTTTAAAATAAACTGAGAAAGTAAATATTTTGAAAATAAAAATAATACAAATTAAAAAAAAGTACGTTAATCCCAAAATGTATTTGAATGATTAAGATTGAATGTTTAGGAAAAAAAATCAACCCATGTGAAGTCTTATAAAATAAATACCAAATGATTACATTAAAATTGATATGAAGATAGATAGATAGGTGATAGATAGATAGGTGTTCGCAAGTTCGAACCGTACGCACCGTCCCCCGCCCGCTAGGGATGTGAGGTGCCTGGAAAAAAATCGATTAAATAAAAATCGATTTTTTTTTATTTAATATTAATCGATTTACCGAAAATCGATTATAATCAAAATAAATAATCGATTTTTACGAAAAAAACGATTTTTTTCTATTATTTAAAAATGTATACAGGCAGTCCTCGTACTTACGGCATGTTACGTTCTCGAAATACGCGACGTAAATCGAAACGACGTAAGTTGAGACATATTTTGTCATATATTTACATGTAAAATTCATGGGTTAGGATCCACACGGACTCAAAATTAAAAAGAAAAACTGCATTTATTACAAAGGATATAGGTACATACTTTATTATCAAAAGTAAGTTCTTAAAATAATTATATATGTACTAATGAAATTGCTAGTTACTTTTGGTATTTGTGTGTTATTAATTTTAATAATAATAAAACTTTAATATCTAATCATATATATATACCCCCCGAGGGGTACCCTCTTCTTGAGCGACATCCCCTCCCTCGGGGAGGACGTCGGTCTTATCCTCGCGGTCAGCCTCTCGGCGGGTGACAGACTATTTGTTTTTAATTCCCCGGTCCAGTCACCCGCGGCCTCGGCTAGGGCGGCATAAAGCGCAGGTAATCGCGCCTACGCCGCCCCAGTCGCCGGCGACGGCTCGCGTCGTCGAGGAGACGCTCCTCGCGCACGCGCTCCGCCGACTCCTTCTGCGAGACTACTGCCTATGTCTTGATTATCCGTTGTCCCTAAAGTAGCTAAACAAAATCAGCAGCATGTGCGGGGTAATCCCCGCACGCCAATACCGCGCCCCGTCGGCCCACGGACTTTGAACTCGCGACAAGTGAATTCTCCTATGCCGGAAATCAAAACAAGTGACGTATGCTTGAGGAATAGTGTCAAAACATTGTTCGACGTAACTTGAATCGACGTAAATCGAAACGACGTAAGTCGAGGACTGCCTGTATACTTTTCATATTCCAATAACAAACCTAAGAGATTCATATTAACAATTTATCAGATTAAAATCAAATAAAATTATATGAATAAAAAATCAACCAATTCAAATCTAAAAATTCATCAAAGCGAATATTCCTTTATATTTTCAAAGTAAAGCATTCCTTTAAATTTCAAAATAAGCAAACCAAATGTAATTATTGACACATTTTTATTATCAAAAAAAGGGAAATGATGAGCATCCTAACAAAATAACCTTATTGTCTCAAAAACTAAAATATAAATCACAACAAAAAAATGCCATAAATGTCCAGTACTATTTTACATTTAGGCCTACGTCTAGCAGTGGATGGTAATAGCCTGATTTGAGAATTTTTTTTAGGGAGGCATAGTTCGCGCACGTGCACGTCGCGTCCCCTGCCAGTCTAGTTAGACTTCAATCCGGCTCATATGCGTACCGCAGTGCGGGTTAGGGTGTCCCCCGGAGGCGACGCGTACCGACCCGCCCCCGTCGATATGAAAATTGGCAGATGCGGCGATGGGGGCCACCACCCATTACGCCTTGCCCAGTCAAGCGAGTTGAGGAGAGCAGAGTGCCGGGTGGGTACGTGGAATGTAAGAGGTTGTGTGGAAGGTAAGTTGCACGAGCTGATAACCATCATGGCGGACAAACAGCTAGACGTGCTCTGTGTAACAAAGACCAAGCGAAGGGTCAGCGACGCCTGCGATCGTCCTGGTGGCGGGATGGCCCTGTGGTCTGGTGTACCATAGAGCGATCGAGCCAGCATGGGGGTAGGAGTGCTGTTGTCCTCTCGCTTGGCCTCAGGTGTGAAAGATTACGGAATTTATGATCCCAGACTTCTTTGGGTCCGTATAAAACTAGGTGTCACCCTTCACGATTGTAGCATATGCTCCCGTAGGATCCTCGGTCGCATCAGACCTAGAGAAGTTTTGGGATAATGTTAGGGAAGTTCTGGATATGGCAGAAACCAGTGAACGCGTGCTTGTATGCGGAGATTTGAACGGATGGGGACCAAGCGTCCCGACTATCGCTATGTCCTAATTGGCTGTCGCAATACGACACGACTTTTGTTGTCCAACCGATCAACTAATGCGACAAAATTAAAACACATGCTTTTGAATGGAGCTGTCCTAACTGACAACTCGCACTGACGTGCGACATCGCATTTGTTGGTCGTTGTGTTTTAAATTCAAACCTGTTCTATTTTGTCGTGTCGGTCGTCCGGGCAACACGTGTTTTTGGTTGATAAGTAAAATGAATATAGTACGAGATCCGACTGCAGGATTAGTACGCTCATCGGTTATTTGCTAAAAACTAAATTTTTATGTATATTTATAATTAGGAGAATATATATCTACCAAGTTGCCTATCAAAATTTGGCCGCTAATATTTTTAATTAAATTATTTTTAATTGCTTTTTGGGAAAAAATTTAGGTAGGTGTAAACAGGTATGATTTCAATACATTTATACGTTCATAACGTATATTTATTAATTATATATCAAATTGAAGTTAATTTTTTTCTATTAATTATCATATATGGTTACCTAATTAAATCTGGCCGCAAATAAGGGTTGCTGGCTGCTGATAAATATTTAAGGTAGAGTGAAAGAGATAACGCGTAACATCATTTGACAGACGAGGATAGCGATTGCCGGCTGTGCGACGGTTTTAAGCCATTGCGCTGGCTGTTGCCAGCAACCCTTATTTGCGGCTAGATTTAATTAGGTAACCATATATGATAATTAATAGAAAAAAAAAATAGCTTCAATTTGATATATAATTAATAAATATACGTTATGAACGTATAAATGTATCGAAATCATACCTGTTTACACCTGGCTGCGAAGAGGTGCGGTCAGGTGCGCAATGGCAACCGTGATTTTTTAAAATAATTATGTAAATTGCCGTGATGTAGACAATATTTTATTTAAAAAACAAGTGAACGAAATTTTTCCCAAAAGCAATTAAAAGTAATTTAATTAAAAATACTAGCGGCCAAATTTTGATAGGCATTAGGCAACTTGGTAGATATATATTCTCCTAATTATAAATATACATAAAAATTTGGTTTTTAGCAAATAACCGATGAGCGCACTAATCCCGCAGTCGGATCTTAGACTAATACTATGACATATATATATCTTTGACAACGACTGACGACAATGCAATTTGGACACATCATTATTGTCGTACGACCAACTTGTTGCACGGCAATGCGAACAACCGATTTTGTCGTGGAACGACATGTCAATTAGGACGTAGCCTATGAGGACGTATTTGGTCCATTTGGTGATAAGAGAGTGAACGACGCAGGAAGGCTCATAGCGGATGTATGCAAGGAGAGAAACCTTATTGTGTCAAAAACATTTTTCCAACATAAGGACATTCATATGTATACATGGAGAAGGAATGAACAGAAAAGTATAATAGATTTAATTTTGGTAGACAGCCGCCTCTGAAGCAAAATATTGGACGCAAGAGCCTACAGGGGCCCCACAGTCGATACGGACCATTATCTTGTTATTGCGAGATTTAGTGGTCTGTTCAGAAAGTGGGGGCACTGGCGAGAGCGTGTCCACTTCGGAGGGCTTGAAAGAATAAAGATTGAAAGTTTGCAAGAAGAATGTGCAAGAGAAAAGTATGCAGAGGGTGTCCGAGAACGGCTGACGATGGCAAGCCAGCCGCAATCGGACATAGAAGAATGCTGGCGAATATTGAAATAGAGTATGGTAGATACAGAAGTATGTGGAAGCTCAAAGAAGCACAGAAAAACAAATGGTGATGCTTGGTGGGATGCGGAAGTGGCAGCTTCCGTAGAGCAAAAGAAGAAAGCGTGGCTGGACTATGTCTCTTCTTTGAATCTGAATGACAGTATGACTGAACAGAAAAAAGAAATATATCAGCAATGTAAGAATGACACCAAGGCCATAGTGAAAGAGAAACGTGATAGAACAAATATGAGTGCAGAAGATAGGCTGGCTAAAAACTTCGAGGGTAACACCAAACTCTTTTGGAGAGAGGTGAAGAGGTCTCGGGGTGGTTGGTCAGCCCTCAGAATGAATAAAATAAGGTCTAAACGTGGAGACATTCTTACACAAATACAAGACGTGTTAAGCCGGATGGAGTGAATATTTTGGCGATATGTATGCGGATACTCGGGTTGGCGCCGGTGTTGCATGTGGTCTAGTAGATCAACATTCGGTACCGGCGTCCTCCGATGGCATCACTATGGATGAAGTTGAATGGGCGATAAGAAGTTTGAAAAATGGTAAGGCAGCGGGCATTGATATGGTGTCTGCCGAGATGATCAAGCTTGGCGGCTCCTGTGTGGGAGGCGTTCCTGTTGTTCCTCAATTTATGTTGGAGCTCGGAAATGGTTCCCAGGAACTGGAATAGCGCAGTCATCGTGCCTTTGTTTAGAAACAAGGGTTCACGTTATGACTGCGCAAATTAGAGCCATAAACTTGACCACTTTGGCAGCAAAAGTGTATGCTAAAATTATTGAAAGGAGAATGAGGATGGAGTCCGATGGTTTACTGTGTGAGGCACAAGGAGGTTTCAGGAGTGGAAGGGGATGCATGGATCAAGTGTTATCTGTGCGCAACATTGTGGAGAAGCATCTAGCTCTAGGTCAGAGGGTTTTCTGCAGTTTTGTGGATCTGGACAGAACATTTGACACGGTTGCACGAAAGAAACTTTGGAACATTTTACCGGAATATGGTATTAACGGTAAACTGCTGCAGGCTGTGTAGTCCAGTTACATGGGCTGTAGAGCTTGTGTGCGGCTAGATGATGGAATGCCGCCTTGATTTGACGTCAATATCGGCGTTAAGCAGGGGTGCGTTCTATCAGCCTGGCTGTTTATCATATATCTGGATAAATGTCTCCAAAGGTTGAACGATATGAATGTGGGAGTCCAGATGGGCGACTCAGTTGTCACTGCTCTGCTCGATGCCAATGATGCAGTCCTGCTGGCGCAGTCAGCGACTGGCCTGCAGACCCTAGTCGACACAATGACAGAAGATTGTAAGAAAAAGGATCTACGCATGAATGTGAGTAAAACCAAAATAAAGGTCTTTGAAAGAGATGAAGCCAGAACAGATGTAAGAGTACAATTAGGCAATGATGTACTAGAACAAGTGGATGAATTTGTATATCTTAGATGTGAATTTAGCCGAGATGGAAGGTACACCACTGGTATAGAGCGAAGAGTAAATGCGGGAAATAGAGTGAACGGAGCGTTGGGACAACTTCTCGGTAGCCATTACCTCAGCCAGAAGGCACGTGTAGCAATACATAACTTGCTTGTCCCAACATTACTATATGGAAGCGAGAGTTGGGTATGCAAAAAAAAGTATGAAAGTAAAATTAATGCGGTCGAAATGCGATCTCTACGGAAAATCTGTGGAGTTAGGCTGATCGATCGCATTCGTAACGACGACGTAAGAGAGCGAATAGGTATGAAAGAGAGTATTGGTGTAAAGATGCGAAAGGGAATACTCCGATGGTTCGGGCATGTGGAAAGAATGCCGAACGAACGTCTGCTTAAGAAGATATACAATGCGAAAGTGGAAGGATGTAGGTACCGGAGGAGACCGAGACTAACCTACCTAGACCAGATTGGTCATGTACTGAAGGAAGGTGGAGTCAAGAGTCTCCGAAACCGGCGAGCGTGTATGAAGAGAATTATGAATGTTGAGGAAGCGAGTGAAGTATGCAAGGATAGAGTTCTCTGGCACTCTGTTCTCTCTGCCTACCCTGCAAGGGACATGGCGTGATGGTATGTATGTATGCTGTTTTAAATTTGTAGTATTACTGCAAGTTTTTAGCTCTTTGGAACAGTACTTGCATATTGCTGTATGTTTCTTAATCGTAAAATATTTTCGCCAACCACTTTTAGATGTTTTACTATTGGAAGACATTTTTATTGTTTACCAACAACTACATATATTATGGCACTCTTAACTTGTAAATAATAACGGATTTACTTCGAGTTTTATTCATCCGTTCCATAGATGGCGCTTCTCATAAAAATCGATTAAAACGCATAATTTAAATAATCGATTTTTTTAAAATCGATTAATATTATTATAAAAATCGATTATAAAAAATCGATTATTAGACAAAAATAATCGATTAAAATAAAAATCGATTATTTTTTAACATCCCTACCGCCCGCCAGCTTCTGCCTGCCATTCTCTTTGCGCCATCGCATCGTCTTCCCGAAAATTTAATTTATCAATATCTCTGGTATTTCTGGGCCGATTTCGATAATTCTTTTTTTAACGGATAGGTTTTTACAGCATGATTTGGATTTTTTTATCCACATTATTTAGTTTATGTACAAAACCGCTTGTAAAACATATTTTTAAAAATATCTAGTATTCCTGTATATTTTCGGGATAAAACTATCCTATAACCTAGCCAGCTAGCATATATGCTATACCTCTACCAAGTTTTGTCAAAATCCGTTCAGTAGTTTTGAATGATGTGCTCACATACAAACAAACAGATAATATTTTTACTGATTGCATTTTTGGCATCAGTATCGCTAACTGATCACCCCCCAATAATTATTTTATAAATATAATCAATGTACAGGAACAGCTGTGTGGTAGCGGCTACGAATACTACCAACCCTTACTTTGCTTGTGGATGTCGTAAAAGCCGACTAAGAGCCATATAACGACCTGGGTCAACTCCATCTGATGCCATTTGGTCAATAATTACATTCCCAAGGGTTGACTTCTGGCAGGCGGCCGGTCATAAAATTATTGCCAATAACTTTTACAATATGTGCTATGAAAGAAGAGTACATAGGTATTGTATCGACCCCAAGCAATTGGGATAAGAGTAGGAGAATGATGATGAATTAATGTACAGGAATTTTATAGTTAGACTTTTATTATAAGTATAGATTAAAATAATAGATTAAGTAGGTAAATAAGTAATAGACAATACTTACAAAAAAAGTTCCGAATATTCATTTTCATTCACGTTTTATTATTGTCCAACAGAATATGTTCAATAGAATATAGGTACTTAATTATATCACAATACTACATTACAAGTCAGTAACAAAACCTCATTTATTTTTTTAAATTTAATCAAAACTCGTTGTACACTTTGAAAACAACAACGTCAAACAAATGCAAGCCGCTCGCTCGTGCTCTTTCCCAATTTCGCGGCACTTGATGTCGCTCGGTTAGATTCGGTAATATTCGTGTCGTGTCGTGTACGCGCGTGCGGGCCTTGCAGCGCTGCTAGCGATCTGTATAGGTATCTAACGAACGCGCCGCGTAATTATTAGTTGTAAAAATATTGTATTGCAAACAAATGGCAAAAAAATCCTTTTCTTAATTTTTATCAATAAAAGTAGTAGATAAGATACATAGTTAGTAGGGAAGTCAACATTATCTGGGGGGCAGCCGCCCTCCCCTGCCCCACCCTGGGTACGCCCATGTGTGGTGGTAGTTTTTGATCAAGGAAGGTTAGCACTACTGTCTGCGTAGGAATGCAGTTAAGAGTCCCTTCATTCAAGACTCTTATATTAAGTCTACGTGCCTTTATAACTAAGCCATAGTTAGAAGGTACCTCGATAGATGCCACGAATTCTTCGAGTGACCACTCGACTGGAACTTCTCTTACTATACCCATACGGGTGATGTTATATGAAGGGATTGTAGCATCGTACTTAGCAGCGCTTAGGGCAGGGTGGGTAAGGAACAGATTTGCATCAACGGCAGTTTTAAATTCAACCGCAATTCTATTCCTCCCTACACGTTTAACACCTCCACGGATTATATTTTTAAAATTGTTTCGGTATAAGAAATGTCCAAACTTGATAGGGTGTAAGGATATGCCAGACGTAGGCTCTTCAGACGCTCTACTTACGCGGACCAAGAAGGGTTCAACATCAGTATCCGAATATGTCTCTTTATTAATTTCGAAATCTGGATGTGAATATATATTATTCATGCGCAATATGTGTCACTGCGCTGAAAAGAGTGATACATATCTTTTCACTGTAAAGATACGTATCACTCATTTAGCTCACTTAGCTCAGTAGTCAACCACATTATTAAACCACTCCTCTAGCTCACTTTCAAAGATCGTTCACTTTAAAACTATCACTGAAACGAATCTATCGCTCATTTTGCCCATGATGGGCTTCGCTTTTATTTAAATTACTCATTGTCAATAGTAAAACTTAATTTTTAATGTATATTAACGTTCCACAAAAACACTTAAGCATACAGAGAATTCTATTTAGATTTCTATTATTTGTGAAAAAAGGTTCTAGGGTGAACAATTTAGTGTATTCACAGTTCCAATAATAATAACTAAAGCTAATAATTATTAAAATCTATATAAACACTTATCCGTGTAGTGACGGGGTAAGAATACATTTCACCACCCCCTATCTTACTCGTGGGTGATCGTAAGAGACGACCAAGGGATATAAGACGCCTGTTATATCTATGCAAGAGAAGGAAAACTCGAAACAAAACCCTATACCAACACGTCGGACCAGCGTGGTATAGTAGGTCAATTTCCCTTCTATTATGGAGTAGGCTCGAGTCCAACAGTCGGACTTAAATTGAGCTGAGATGGTGATGATGATGATATAAACACTTGCGCTAATAAATATACAGTTTTATTACTAAAAACGTCTACAAAAGTAAGTTTTATTCAACACTCGGTCACGTATTTACGAGATACCCCGGGAGCAACTAATTACCCATAAAAAAGAATTTCAAAATACTTTATCGCTCTAGTATCATAATATCAAAATAACATTACAAGTTGGTTATAATAAAACAAATACAAATCTATTTTCTAATAATAATTATTAAACTTTATTTCTAAAGAAATAGAGTGTATTCTCTTTTGACAACTTAATTACATCGATACGAATACAGTGTGAGATATCATTCTGATTGGCGGGCCACCCAGCGCACCTATCTCGCTCATTTTTCGTCAGCTACTGAGAGTGAAACATTCTGCGATACGAAGTGAGCGATGAGCTAGTGAGCTATTGAGCTAATGATATATTCGACGCTTAAGTGAGCGAGTGATAGATTGTGTCTATGTGAGTGATATAGCTCTTTTATATCACTCGCTCAGGAGCTACACAATCCACGCTTTCAATTCAACATACATATTAAATGTATGTTGAATTGAAGGCGTGGATTGTGATGGGTCGGATAGTGTTTTTTTAATGGTGGGTATGTCGAGAAATTATTAGTTGCTTTGCTTCGTTTTCTACTATTTAGGCCGATATGAAGAGGATCATCGGCTTCTATAGTATCTGTTAAAGGTTCCATGGGCCGAGATATAACATTTGGTGACCACGAGCGCGATCGCGGTTCACATACGCCACCACCTGGGTCAGCCGGATCAGCGTCCATCGTCACAAAACTTAGAATAAAAAGTTAAAAACTTACTTGAAAAGGTTAATAAACCTTCACCAACACACAAAAACACAAAATATTGATAATTCAACAGTAAATTGTAAATTCTTCTTCTTCTTCTTATGTATTGGCAATCAGCTACTTATACGAGCTATTGGTGCCAGTGTCAAGTTATAAATATTTTCACGTTTTTTTTTTATTTAGTCTTTCAAGTTAGTAATTGTCTAAGTCAAATTGTCACCATCAACAGTGCAATGGCCACATTGTTAATGGTATCTTGTGGGAATTTTGATGGAAAACGAAAACGTTGTAAAGTACTTTTATATGATATTCACTACATCCCAGTAGCTCCGCCGCTTCATATTACATAAAATGCCATCAAAATTATCTAATATAATACGTTAAAACATTAAAATATCGAATATAATACAAGAGCACCACATGACGTTCTCAAATTCCCGTCAAAAGTCCAAAATTGTAAATTATTTCACCAAAGCGCGATCTGACGTCCGGCCTTCACGCCACCAACCCGCCGGAAAAAAAACGTTACTTTGCTTAATCGACTAAAATAAACGTCAGATTTTGACAGATTTCACCAATTACCGACGCATGAAAATGATAGCATTACCGGTTTTTAATAATATTATCAGAAATTGTCCTGTTTCGTTACAAACTGCTACTCATCTACTCGTACGAAATTGTTCGTTAGTGAATAAAATGGCTGAGCCACAATGGAAAATTGAGAAAACTAAACTCGCAAGTTTATCTTTAGAAGAAAGGAGGCAGCAATATAAAATTAAAGATTACTTAACTATTGATTCAGTTGAAACTTGGAGCAGTTACATTACAAATAATAAGGCCATTGAGGCTAAGAAACATACTCTAGATGACGTTAGAGAATTTAAAAAAATAGAACTTAACAGCGCCCTGAACAAAAGTTTAGTTGAAAAAGTATCTATATTTAAAGGCGATATAACAAAACTAGAGGTATGTAATTAATGAAAATTTATAATCTAATACTATTGAATTAATTATATTTATTATATTTAATCTATATGACAAAAATATAGGATTAAATTCCTGTAAATGTGAGATAATCCCTTAATATCTTAGGGCAGTTGTACCAACAAGTTATAAACACCTGCAACTCGCAATAACTGCGCTCGCATGATGCCCGCCCAATGTTGTGATTATAGCATAAATACTACTTGTGAAAAAGCGTTCCTCCAGAACACCCTCCTCTTATTATGTAAAATAAGTTCAAGTTACATGTAGCCCTGAGGATTTCATACTTATGCAAACATAATTATAATTTACAAAGCTATTTGATGGTCTTTGTTGGACTTGGGACTCGCCAAGGGGAATTAAGCACAATTGATAAACTTGGCAGGGCAGCACTTATAACAATCTAGGCTAAGTCCATCTGTTGCCGATTGGTCAACAATTACATTCCCAAGGAGGGTTGACGTCTGGCAGGCCGGTCATAAAACTATTGTCAATAACTTTTACAATATATACTTTGAAAGAAGAGTACATATTGTATCGACCCCTATTAATTGGATAATAATAGTAGGAGAATGATGATGACAAACTTGGCAGGGTGATGAAGATTCGTTTTATAAGTTTCTTTGTTAGTCTTGATGCTTCGCACAAGAAAGTGTTAAGGAGGTGTCTTATGTTATTATTAACCATTAACCATTGCTCCGATGGTTCGGACATGTGGAAAGAATGCCGAACGAACGTCTGGTTAAGAAGATATACAATGCGAAAGTGGAAGGATGTAGGTACCGAGGGAGACCGAGACTAACCTACCTAGATCAGGTCTAACCTAACTAACCTACCTAGGTCAGGTACTGAAGGAAGGTGGAGTCAAGAGTCTCCGAAACCGGCGAGTGTGTATGAAGAGAATTATGAATGTTGAGGAAGTGAGTGAAGTATGCAGAGATAGAGTTCTCTGGCACTCTGTTCTCTCTGCCTACCCTGCAAGGGATATGGCGTGATGATATGTATGTATGTACTATATAAGAAATATAATTAACAATTTTTATCTTTGTTAATACCTTAATCTTATACATTAATATCTTAATCTTAATTCGTATTAGTTGCAGTTTAATATTACTTTATAGCTAATGCTTTTAGCGCTGTCCAGATATGTTTTATAAGATTAATTAAATATTATTTTGATATTAACAATTTATATTTGAAGTAGTCTAAGATATTTTTGCTGACAAATTTATATCATTTCCCAAGTCTACATACATACATATCATCACGCCATATCCCTTGCAGGGTAGGCAGAGAGTACAGAGTGCCAGAGAACTCTATCTCTGCATACTTCACTCGCTTCCTCAACATTCATAAGTCTCTTCATACACGCTCGCCGGCTTCGGAGACTCTTGACTTGACTCTCTCTTCCCAAGTCTAGTTTATGTAAATACGGCTCAGTAGTCAGTGTTATAGAAATAAAAAATTTTATATCTTGAAATGGATATAGCTTTTTACTTTTTGCTCCTGAGGAGTACCCTCTCCTCGACTGACGTCTCTCCTCACTCAGTCGGCTTCTCGGCGGGTGACGGCCTAATTCCCCAATACAGTCACCCACAGCCTCGGGTAGGGCGGCATCAGGTGCAGGTAATCGCGCCTGCGCTGCCCCAGTCGCCGGCGGCGGCTCGTGTCGTCGAGGAGACGCATCTCGCGCACGCGCTCCGCCGCCTCCTTCCGCAAGACTACTGCCTCGCAGAAGGCTGCGACCGTGTCCCAGTTCCTGACGCTGTCAAGCAACGCCCTGTCGACGGTCGACACCAATGATTGCGACGAGTTCACGACGCTGCTCTGCCCAAGCGGCACAAACCTCGAGCGTGTACTGCGTCGTATCCTCGTCGCAAACGCAGTGGTGGCAGGACGATGTACTCTCGATGTACCTCCTGACGACCGTGTGCAGGTATTTGGCGAAGCATCCATGCCCTGTCAAAACTTGCACCAGTCGGAATGAGAGCACCCCGTGCCGCCGTTTTAGCCACTGCATCAGCACCGGCCGGAAGGCCTCCACGGTCCGCACACCGAACCGAGGCCTCTCCAGCTGGACTGCCCAACGGGCAATGACGTCTCGGCGGGCGTCGACGCGCCAGACGGTGAGCTCCCTCAACGAGACCATACCGCCCTCCGCTCGGACCCCCATCACCCACCGATACAAACAGGCAGGCATTTCCGCCCCCAGGTCCTACGGGGGAGTCCCGGCCAACAGACACACTGCCTCCGTCGACACCGTGCGGTACCCGCATATGGTCCTGACCGCCATGGCCCTCTGTGGATGCCACAGAAGAGTCCTGAGTTGGACGGTCAGTGGCCCCGCTCACACAGGTGCGCCGTGCAGGGCCATCGACCGGATGATTCCCGCGTACAGCTGTCGGCACGTAGCGCTCGGTCCGCCCACATTCGGCATAAGCCAAGATAGGATGGACCCCGAGCCGTGGAGCGAGCCTGCGGAAATGCTCCCGGAACCACCAATGCCCGTCGAGTCAAATACTTCATATGGGCCCGAATGCTAACATCAACCGAATTGACGGTGATCGAGACGCTGATGGGAGGGCCCATGGAACAAGAGGGCCTTCGTATTGTCCAGGGCCACCGTCAACCCCAGCGCCTCGATCCGCCTGACGATCTCCTCGGTGTCGAGAGTCGCCAAGCTTGCCGCCTCCTCCAGCGTCCCACCGCGGGCTGTGACGAGCGTGTTGTCGTCGTAACAGATCACGCCCAGCCCGGGCCGGAGGCTCCCCCTCAACATCCAGTCGTAGCCGACGTTCCACAGGGTGGGTCCGTGGACCTATCCCTGGACAACGTCCCCTACTCGGTTGATGTAGAGGACGCTGCGCCCCTCCAAATAGTCCGCCAATAGCCGCCTCAGGTAAACTGGCACCCCGTGGTATCGGAGCGCCTCCCTGACGCAGCTAAAAGGCAGACTACTGAATGCGTTAGCGATGTCCAGGGACACCACCAACAGCACTCCCCCGCCGGTGACGGCCTCACAGGTCACGGCCCTCAGGCGCAACAGAGCTGCGATCGTCGAGCGACCCCTTCTAAACCCAAACTGGTCGTCCGACAGATCGGGCCGCGTGCCGACGAGGTGCCGCTTGACAGCACAACAGCAGGCAGCCAGCAAATGGATATAGCTGTCGTGTTTTAGTAGAGTTATTGTTACAGCTGTAGATGATGGTGTCTTGTAGTCTTTCCTTGGATCTTTTGGAAAAAACGAAAATACATGGGCAGTACTGTAAATTCTAACTTATAAAGAGTAGTTACATGAAGACCAATTTTATGTATTCACATGTAATATAGTGTCATGAAGTGTTAAATGGTATATAGCTAAAAATAATACTTGAGTAATATTTCTCACTTTATGTTGAAAAATGTATCACCTAATATTTTTTCACCCATTGAATCCTTGACAAGGTCAATATTGAAATCATGCACTCATCATTTTCCTACTCTTATCCCAATTACTTGGAGCCGATACAATATGTACTCTTCTTTCATAGTACATATTGTGAAAGTTATTGGCAATAGTCTAATGACCGGCCGCCTGTCGGACGTCAACCTTCCTTGGGAATGTAATTGTTGACCAAACGGCATCAGATGGGAGTTGTCCCAGGTCGTTATAAGGCTCTTATTTGTCTCATACGACATCCACAAGCAAAGTAAGGATTGGTAGTATCGTAGCAGCTACCACAAAGCTATTATAGTTGAAAATATGCACTACTGAATTAAAAGTTTTTGAAGTTATTGTATCTCATAAACGTGAATCACAACATTTACTCGTAAAGGTCTAGAAAATATTGAATCTTATTTGTAATTGATATTTCAGATTGATGCCATTGTAAATGCTGCAAATGCTGCGCTTAGGGCTGGTGGTGGAGTTGATGGCGCTATACATCGTGCTGCTGGGACAAACTTACAAGTAAGCTAATTTTCATCAACTGCATCATGTACTATTGAGTATAGGTCTTCCGAAAGGTCAAGTGCCAAGTTTTCTTGGAGAGTGCTGCTGCCCTTTCTTCCACTGTTCCCCCAGCCAGTTTTATGACACCTATGGAAAACTATGCAATAACAACACATTGTATTTTGTAATCTATAATTGTTAATTTATAACTATTTTTATAATCCTTGAAGATAAAATTTTTTATCTGTTGCTTGTAACTTAACTTCCATTAGAGGAAACAAGTTTAATGGCTTCTAATAGACACAGTTCCAAATTGATTCTTACCAATAATTGAGTGGATGTTATAAATGTTTCTTAGAAGAAATCTGCTGCCCACTTTCCCATTGAGACTGTTAGGCGATTCTTTCGACATCCATTGCAAATAAGTTGGTGGCGATGATTGTAGAAATATCCCATGACTACACGGGTAGATTGTTTATGAAATCAAAATATAAGAAGGATGTTTCTGTACCATGGACCTTAGGTTAAGTTAGTTAATTAAATTCATTGCTTAATCTGTATCTCAAAATTGGGACACTACTGTTATTCCAATCTGTCGGTCTGACCTTGACAGAGGATTTGTCCGTCATCCTTGATGACTACCATTTAAGTGTTATGCTCTGGATTCAGAAGGCGGTTGTGTAAACCGCGTGCGCCTTCAAGTTCAAGGGAACAGTGTCAATGACCCATTCAAATTAACACCTTGGGAATTTAATTCCTGATCAGATAGCATTGATCAAAAATTTCTCGTGGATGGAGTTGGCACAGGTCTATGTAAAGTTTTTACAACACTCACAAGCAATTTAAAGGTTGGTAGTATTCATAGCTGCCACGTTCGCACAACAATTATTAGATATAGCTGAATAAAAATAATATTTTCCTTATAAAACCACTATTGCTTAAATTATTATTATTACTTGAACTATTATATAATGAATTGGTTACATATAAGCAATTTTATGTATACCTTGTTATTGTGTTTTAAGGAAAATACTTTTAATAAATAATAATATTTACTGATAATAATACTTTTTTATTTGTAGGCAGAGTGCAATACTTTGAATGGATGTCCAACTGGTGAAGCGAAAGTTACTGGTGGTTATGGTCTCCCAGCAAAATGTAAGTATTTCTCCAGATAGTTAAGGAAATATATGCATACTATGTGACCCATTTTTTACAATTTTAACTAAGTTTAGTAAAGGATTTTGAAGGCTCAGTCTCTAAGACACCGGCTTTACCTATCAAATACCGCGGGTTTGATTCTCATGAAGGACAATACTTTGTGCAATCTATAAATGATTGTTCTGCATATAATTTGTGCTTGTTAATTATATATTTTTAAAATATTTCTTGTAGTAGTAGCGCCACTCTGTCCAAAGTTGTCTGTCTGCAGCCGCAAGCGGATCCATCCGGAATAGTATCACACTATCATTAAAAAATTAGCGTTGCTTATAATACCATCGTCAGGCGTAACATCTCACGCTTTTTAACAATAAAGTGGCGGTTCTTATTTTTACACTATTTACTAATCTTAAACTTATAATTATTTTTTACATTTTAGTCTTCCATTAAAACATCTTTTTCAGTTTTTCATCATTTTAAATTTTTTGTTTGATATGAAGGCATGGTTCGTTGTTTTTTAACTACAATTTTATTTGTTTTTGGCGAGGGCAGATAGTGACGAAAAGTAAAGATATGGGATTCATCCGAGACTGTATAATAATTTAAAACAATGCTAATCGTGAAGGTGTGTTAATCCTGGTATCAATACTGTTTAATGAGACAAACTTTTTAAATTATTATATTGTTTGTTTTGAAGTGTTTTAAAATCGAGTTCCGTTACATACATACATAAAAACTAGCAAGGCTAATAAAAGCTTGTTGAAAAAAGAATAAGTAAAACCAGTTTAAAAGGTCAATTTATTTTTAACATGTGAACGAGATAAACGCTTTGGAGGCGATAAAAAATATCAGTTATCTATACACTAATATTATAGAGCTGATAAGTTTGTTTAAACGCGTTAATCTCAGGAACTACTGGTTCGATATGAAAAATTCTTTCAGTGTGTCCATTACTCGAGGACGACTCTAGGCTATATACAGAGTGGACCAAAAGTCCGGTAACATTTGAATCGCGCACTACATATTTGGAATTGCGGGGAGAGGGGCAGAGCGGGGCGTTACTAAACGCGAGAGCAACTAAAAGGAATTAAGTGCCATGGTGTCGTTTAGCGGCGCACAACGTGCGTTCTGCGTACGCGAGTACTACCGCAACAACGATTCCGCGACTGAAGCGCAACGAAAATTTTGTACTCAGTACAATATACGGAATAAAAATCAAGCTCCATCGACTCGTGCAATAAAAAACTGGGTACAGAAGTTCATGGAGACGGGTTCAACGTTAAGTCAACCACGATCCGGCCGACCTAGGACGTCGCGAGAACCCGTGAACATAGAGCGCGTACGCGCATCTGTTAGAGAACAACCAGACCTCTCAATTCGAAAGCGGTGTAGTGTTTTAAATGTGCCAAAAACATCTTTAAATCGTATTTTACACAAGGACCTACATTTACACCCATATAAGACTCAAATTGTACAGCAATTTAAGCCAAATGACCACGCTCAGAGACTGCAATTTGCTAATGAAATGCTTGAGAGGTTTCCAAGCTTCAATAACATCTTTTTCTCAGACGAGGCACATTTTCTTGACTGGGCATGTCAAAAGGCAAAATTGCAGATACTGGAGTGATGCTAACCCACAATTGAAGCACCAAAAACCCCTACACTCGCCCAAGGTTACAGTATGGGCAACTTTATCAGCCAGTGGCATTATTGGTCCGTATTTTTATGAAGATAAGAGAAGCCGTCCCGTTACCGTCAACACAGACCGATACATTGCCATGCTACAGAACTTTTTTGCGCATTACAGGACTACTCTGGTTTTAATAAACGATCATGGTTTCAACAAGATGGGGCAACATGTCACACCTCTAAGAACTCCATAGCAGCAGTTTGTGAAATTTTCGGGCAATAAGTCATATCCCAAAAAGGAAAAAGGTGACATTAACTGGCCACCACGCAGCCCCGATTTGTCACCAATGGACTTCCCACACAACCCACAGTCTATTGAAGAATTAAAAGATAATATACGGAGATAATATATAATATAATAACATTTCTCCAAACACTCGTCGGGCGGTGATGGAGAATTTCCGTTCTAGATTACAGGAGTGCCAAATAACTCAAGGGTCACATTTCGATAACATTATTTTTAAAAAATAAAATCCTGATTTTCGTACTTTTATAGTAAATAAACACTTTTGTTTCATGTCTTTTTTTGTATTTTTATAACCATTTCAAATGTTACCGGACTTTTGGTCCACCCTGTATCATCATACTAAAATCAATAAGAGCAGAACACCAGTGAAGAATGTTACAAAATCAGTTTTATATTCCTTTTGAGAGTTTCCGCAGCGTGCGCTGGGTAAACGGTTAAAGTTTCGTCAAAACTATGTATGAGAGAATTATTCCTCTTTTTTAAGTTCTAAAAAAAAATCTGCGACAGCATATGTCTATCTCTAAGGGTTGGCTCACTATAACCTTTTTTATGCTAACAAATTTTGTTCTAAAATAACGGGCTCTTTGCGAAGGTGTTTTTATAAATATGATATTAATCTTTATCCAAATAAATAAGTCATTCATCACAAGTATTTAATTTAAAACAAAATTGCCCTTTACATCATTTGATTTCAATGAACTTCTTAGGAGTTAATTAACTCATTTTTAAAATAACGTCACAGCAAAATAATGTTTTTTTTTCATATAATGGGACTAATCTCACCACACATTCCCACCATTGTAACTCCTGTAAGCCAGGATCCACAATGGTCACCATAAATCACACCGAGGTTTGACCCTCAGGCAGTCCCGGGAAATGATTGTCTTGGAACCCACAACAAATTTAATTAGAAAAGTTAAAGAGGAGGAGTTGGAAAAGAGTGATTCCACTTCCCTCCCAGGCAAAGCGGGAGACAGAAAGCAATATTGACTAGTCAGCCAATAAGTAAAGGGTTGTACAGTTACAATAAGCGCAGCAGTACGGCACCACGGATATGGGATAACTTAACGGGGCCTATATGTGAGCCTTAAGATTGGTTGCAGTAGTAGGTACGGCAGAAACGCCTAAACGCAAGAAAATTTTCTCGAGTTGCTACAAGTTCCGTATAATATACTCTACTCCAGATGTGACTTGCAAGCTGTCTAACAGCGATCTCTGGCGTAACGAGCGCGACCTTATGTTAGACAGCTTGCAAGTTAAAATAATGATTAAGGACTGTCCGTGTATTTATGACTGGCTTCTGTTCGGGACTTCGTCCGCGTAGAATAGTTACTTTGGGCTAACGCCAACTTTTACCCGCGAATTCGATTACGTAGAGAGTGAAAATAATAACTACATTAAGGAGCCATTATAGGTATCAACATGACCCTTATATTAGTAAGAGTGAAACATTAAAACATTAGGTAAAAATACTCTGTCTTATAATTTTATATCATATGGATTAGGCCAAGCGCCGGGGATTTTTTTTTGCAACGTACGGGTTTCTTATAAATAGAATCTTATTTATAGAAGAAAAAGTTTCTTATAAAATTTATAGGTAATTTCATGCTCTACAATTCAGTTAACATTATTTTTAATTTATCATTGACCATTAAATAAATATTAAGTAAAAACCATATTGTAAAAAGTTTGATTCGGTATAATTAAAAACCTATGTGTTATACAAAAAAAAGTTTCAAATAAAAAAGATGGCAAATATTATTATCTACAATAATGATCTCTACAATTTTTGTCGTACGATGCACGGTTCGCGAGATATTCAATAAAACGTGTTTTCCAAGATTGCGGCTGAAGTGAACCCCCTCTGCCGCGCCCACTTGGATTTACAATCAGGGGACCACCTTGAACATATTCCAAAAAAAAATACCAGGTCCCGTACGTTGCATTACAAACCTACTTTTTTGCTACGGCGCTTGGATTAGATTGTAGCTTAAAAAACTCAAAACTAATGTTATAAGTATAGAAAGTACCTATAGATAAAGACCTAATACATCTATTTACCTAACGTTTTGATGTTATACTCTTATGCTAGGGCCGCACCTGCGTGTATCGTCACGAAGCTTCGTGCAATGAGACGATACACGCAGACGTGACCGGTCATTATCGACTATCGTCGCAAACATTCGGGCTTCGTGTGTGTTATCGCTTGGGTGGCGATAAGTCAAAGAGTTTTAGCGCGCCAATATATCACGCTCTGTGGTCAGACTAGCGTTTTTCATTTCGGCGGAAATTTTCGATGTGTTTAGACGCGTTCGAGGATCTCCAGTTAATTAATAAATATGGAGTGGAGCGATGAAATGGTGTTGGAATTTTTACACCATTATAAAGCTGAACCCATGAAGAAATCCAAAAAACCATTATGTAATTATTAGCATAATATAGCTGTAAAAGTAAAGCAATTATGATTCCGGCCATCTTTAATTATTGCACGATACCTCGTGTAAAATACCGAAGTCGCTAATGTGACCACAGTTTTATCGTAATAACTTTCTAGTGTACAAATCGTACGAAGCTTCGCCACACATTACATCCCTTCACGATACACGCAGGTGCGGCTCTAGCATTAGTAATAAAAGCGTCATGTATGTATTTTCAAGTTCTACGTACACGAAGTCGTGAGCTAAAGTTAGCGTTAGCCCAAAGTTACTATTCCACGCGGACGAAGTCGCAGGCAGAAGCTAGTAATTTTTAAAGTTTTAGTCGTGAAAACTTTTTTAACGTTCTTGTAATTTACAACTCGATGAAAGGAAAAATTGATATCAGAAAATAAGATAAAAGATATGTTTCCAATCATCTTTGTTCCTTTGTGAGCGAGACTACCAGGCAGCAGGCACCAAGTGTGGTAGTCTCGCTGTTCAATATTCTGAAGGTTTTTTAACTTCTATGCTGTGTGAACGGCATAAATACATATATTCGGGCAGTTAATAATCCTACCGGCCATAAATTAAATTATTTTACTTATTATTTAAAATAATAATTTTAAACCAACAATTCTTCTTTATATATTTCTATCTCAGAAATTGTTTGACTTCAAATATATATGAAAGTTAAAGCTAAAATCTAGGTTTAACTATACATTTGTTTATCTAAAATCATATAAACTATACATATATGTTTTTTTCTGAAATATATAATTTATACAAAAGGAATGAAATTGTTTCACAAATTTTAAGTTACCTACTTGAATTAATTAGCTATTGAATGTTGGCACACCAGTACCTCAACACTCTAAGACATGGCGCCACAATGCAACGTTACCTTTTTTTTGCTGTTGGCCATGGAGTGGTCACGCCCCGCCAAATCGGTCCGGGGTGACGGAAGAGGCGGCGCGCAACCCCATAGACCCTCCCTGCAAAGCGCCTCTCTTCGCCGTGCGAGCGGGCCACCGGTAACCGATTCGGTGGACGCAACGTTACCTAACTACAATAAAAATATTTAAAAACAAAACATTAAATGGATATTTTCCTTCTTACAGATGTAATACATACAGTCGGCCCTCAAGACGGGTCTCCTACAAAATTGGAATCATGCTACCAGAAATGCCTAACATTGGCTGCAGACGAAAAATACAATATTCGCTCGATAGCATTCCCTTGTATATCTACAGGTGTCTACGGTTTCCCAAATCGTTTGGCTGCCCATATCGCGCTCCGTACTGCGAGGATATTTCTAGAGAAGCATGAGAATATTGAGAGGATAATATTCTGTACTTTTATGCCAGTGGATGTTGATATATACGAGACATTAATGCAAATGTATTTCCCAGTACACGAAAAGAATTATAACTACGATGAATAACTATCGTAGTAATATACTCGGTTATCAATGCCTCTCTATCCATTCAGAAAGTACTTGTAATTTTCTTTTAAATTTTGAAAACAAAGTAACCATGTTCTAAATGATTCAAAACTGTCATTTTAAAACCAAAATTGTTGTTTATTAAATAATGTTGCTTGCTCAAAATGTATTTTAAGGCCAAATTTTAATAAAATTCATTTCGCTAATTTAGAGATTTTTATTGATTCTTAAAATGTTGCTGGCCTAGTTCGGCGTGGTCCGTAGGGTAGTACATTTGGATATGAACGTCTATGGTTTGGCGTTCGAACTGTAGCCCGTTCAGACGCGCGGGACTTATGGGGTATGGTTGGCTGCCACGAGGAATGAGGTCTGCTCTTACCATTATGATTGCGGCCATGATCTGGCGCAACATATTCTACAGGACAATACCATTAGGTCCCTGCAATCAACACAACTGATCTGACCATGGATTTTACTACGATTGTTCCAGTTCATTGACGTCTGTGAAGCTGTGGTCTTGCAGGATTGTACCTCGAAAGGTAGGTTGTTGCGAGATTATAGCTGCCCAAAAACTATAGAGAAAAGTTTTTGGGCTTCATTCCAGATGCATGGAAAGATGCCAATGCAGTTGTAAAATTTGAGAACGTCACAAATTCAATATTAAGAAAATTATATAAAATATATTTATATAGACCCGTGAGGTGTTGGAGTAAGAATACAATTCACCACCCCCTATCTTACTCGTGGGTGATCGTAAAAGACGACTAAGGGATATAAAACACATGTATATCTAGGCAAGAGAAAGAAAACTCGAAATAAAACCCTATACCAACACATCTGACCTGCGTGGTGTATTAGTTCAATTTCCCTCCTAGTGTGGAGGAGACTCGAGACTAGCAGTGGGACATATATGAGCTGAGACGACATTTAGATATGAAAGAAAACAGACACCAATTGAAGAAGTGAGACCCACTACTTTTCCGCACTCACCCTTAGAAATATATAGATATAGAACAGGAACAAGGTGGAATAGGAAATGAGGAATCTTCCAAAACGCCTTTGCAGTTGCAACCTCCTGAACTTTAACTTGCAATTTGCCGCAAAGTTCGAATATTGCTTCGACACATGTTTTGCTCCTAAAAAAGACATCCCCAGGACATTTCGGCCTCAAAAGCATAATTATAACTTACGTAATAATAGGTAGATACGTTAATAATTTAACTATTACTTAACTTTATATATTATCGTTTAAAATGTAACTAGTGGGTAATAAAAAAAATAAGCATAACATTTTTTTGTTTACTCGAACCCGACTTGGGTCATTTTGCATTACCGGCTAGTTCTCCAGGAGCATTAGTCAACAGGTGCTTTTCTAGACGAGTTCATATGATATTCCGAATTGAAAATTCATATTATTTCGAGGCTGACGAATTTTTACCAAAAAAATAATTTGGATTAGTATATCGTCCATATCCCTGGTTAAGAAAGTCCTAATATCAGCTAGACTCGTGTCCGTTATCACTAAAAACTAATCAAAATTAGATAACATCTAAGGCAGGGGTCGGCAACTCTCTTTATTTCCATATGCCAGAAAATATTTTATAAAGAAAACATTTAAAAATGTTTCTGAATTGATTAACGAGGATTAGGCACAAATTATTGTTGGCAAAAAAAATTGTGGCTCTTTAAAAACTTAAAATTTTTGTAAATTCTAATTTTAGGCTCATCTGACTCAAAAGATTGTCGACCCCTTATCTAAGGCATATAAATAACATTGATTTTGCCGTTATATATGATTTACATTTCTTGAAATTATTAACGTTAACTATCTAATGCCAAAGTGTGTTATGTTGCTGTGTGGTATCGGCTTCGAATACTACAAATCCTTACTTTGCTCGTGAATGTTGTAAAAGACGACTCCCTTAGTCGTCTTTTACAACATTCACGTTCACATTCATTCTTTATATCGACCTGGGCTAACTACATCTGATGCCGTCATCGTCCGCATCATATTACATAAAATGCCATCAACATTATCTAATATACATACATATCATCACGCCATATCCCTTGCAGGGTAGGCAGAGATATCAGAGTGCCAGAGAACTCTATCCTTGCATACTTCACTCGCTTCCTCAACATTCATAATTCTCTTCATACACGCTCGCCGGTTTCGGAGACTCTTGACTCCACCTTCCTTCATTACATGACCGATCTGGTCTAGGTATGTTAGTCTCGGTCTCCCCCGGTAATTACATCCTTCCACTTTCGCATTGTATATCTTCTTAACCAGAGGTTCGTTCGGCATTCTTTCCACATGTCCGAACCATCGGAGCATTCCCTTTCGCATCTTTACACCAATACTCTCTTTCATACCTACTCACTCTTTTACGTCGTCGTTACGATCTACGTAATCTCTATTTACTATATTTTTTTCCAAGGAGTGTCCAAGAACAGTTTTCTGTGGTATCATCGTCACCTTACTACCACCGTAGGCAGGTTTATCCATCGGGTGATCGGACCGGGCAATTGTCCGGTCACCCGACGTGGGACCACTGCGTGAGGGCGACGCCCCGACGAGAGGAACCCGCGAGGGTAAACCGCCGGGCGGGCCACCGAAGTCAAAAATCGAGTACCGGTGGTTCGCTCGCACGGCGAAGAGAGAGGAGTTTTACGGTGGGTCTATGGGGTTACGCGCCGCCTTTCCGTCACCCCGGACCGATTTGGCGGGGCAAGACGCATCCATAATCCACCAAAAAAAAAAAAGGCAGGTTTATCCATATAGACTGCACAGATGGCGTAATGTTCAAGATACCTACCTGCCGTGCCAGTGCCGGGGTCAATTCCCACGCAGGACAATACTTTGTGTGTACCACAAAGTGTTGTTCTGAGTCTGGGGGTCATTTGTCTACGTTAATTGCATATTTGTAAAGTCCCCCGCAATACAAGGATTATTTCCTTAGTGAAGGGTGGTGTTTAAAAAATATGACCTGGAAACGATGTTAATGCGATGATTTGCACTTATGAGCTAGTCCGTAGTAATACGTAATATCTACTGAGCCTGTAACGTCTTTGGCAGAGAAGTTACCAAAGAGTAAAATTACATTAACTGAAAAAGAGGGGCAACTCGATGGTAAAATATGCATGTATGGAAAGTGCTGCTATCTGGAGCTTAGGCGATGAACTAAAGTTGAAGTAATATACATATACCTACACCTACGTATCTACATGTGTGTATGTAATTATATAGGATTTGTTTTTACTATGAGACCTACACTGAAATATAAAAAAATCATATCAGCCGTTAACTAAACGGCAATAGTATAAAGTTAAGAATGAAAATTGAGATAATTTCCGGAAAGAACATCGATAACCGAAAATAGACTATTGACAATAAGTACATACGCTAAGAACAAAAAATAACAATTCTCAGTTATCAAACTTTTGACAATCAGGACAAAATGGCAGCTATGTTTGTACAAACAATTTGTAGGCGGCGCGGCGATCAGTAAAAATAAGTAATGTTTTAACTGTGCTCCCCCAGGAAGTTACTTTTGTGATAAACCGCTATCTAATTTTCGCTCTTTATGCTTGTTTATTGATAATATCAATGCGAAAAATTAATAAGTATGGTAAGATATCAATCGGTGGTTCATCATTTCCAGATTCATACGGGGTTTTGTATACTAGGCTTATAAGAGATTGCTTATCGACTGCACCGAAATGGTTACATCAATTCAATGCTTAGATCAAACACATTCGCAGTACTATAAGATTCATAAGTACCGTTATAGGTATTCTCTGCCTCTACAAAGTAATCTATGAATTAATGTCACACTTGTTTGTGGCTTTAGTTATTGTAACGTAATGGCTACAGACTATAAAGAACTGTCTACTTCTCGTGCCATTGTGGGTTAATTAGAACCATAGTAATGAACTCAAAATATGGTAATTTTTTTTACTAGCAAAAGCTGCTTTGTGAGGGCTGGCGTAGCTTTTATAACGGGTAATAATTTTAAGACAGTTTTTTTTATTATAATTTTATTATATAGGCTTATTGATATGGCATTCATGTAAACAATTCATACCACCAATCATTTTAAGATATTTTTTATTTATCAAGCATTGGTTAATACTTATATTAATTCTGTGACCAGTGGCGTAGCTAAGGGGGGGCGGCGGGGGCGGTCCGCACCGGGTGTCACCCACCGAGGGGTGACACTCGACCGTGAATATCTGGTCTATAACTACCAGAGATGTTACAAAATGGTTTTAAAAAAAGCATTTAAATACAAAATGCAAAATACTTTTCAGATTTACTATTTCAAATGCAAAATACCAAATAGTTTTGCCTTTTGTATTTCAAATGCTAAATGCAAAATAGGTATTTTCAAAATACTTTTTCAAAATAAAATACCTTTTAACTAAATCTCAGATATTTTTATTTATTTTAAGTATTTATCATTATGCTAGGGCCGTA
Organism: Lymantria monacha; assembly: GCA_905163515.2. Taxonomy (NCBI): domain Eukaryota; kingdom Metazoa; phylum Arthropoda; class Insecta; order Lepidoptera; family Erebidae; genus Lymantria; species Lymantria monacha. Next base: position 13,430,666 of record LR991095.1, on the reverse strand, counting down.
CATGCGTGTATCGTCACGAAGCTTCGTGCAATGAGACGATACACGCAGATGTGACCGGTCATTATTGGCTATCGTCGCAAACATTCGGGCTTCGTGTGCGTTTCCACTACTTGTACTGTGGAAACACGGTGGCAAAATGGAACAATTTCTTCTATGTCTTTGTAAACAAATTTCTAAAAATTACGTTGTCTCAGAGAGCCAGGATTCGAAACCACGACCGTTCATTTTAACGGGTAATCAAAATTAGATTCGTCTACCCCAACGCCACAGGAGAATTAAGTAAGAAAACGAAATTGGTGACTATTTGATGCAAATTAATTTTTAGTATAAAGTGAGTAAGATGTTATTGTTTTGACCGTTACGTATTAGAATTTGGTTGGCATCACTTTATTATTTTGTTATACAGAAATATTGATGAATAAATATTGAAGTCTATATTTTAACTGTTTAAGATTTTTTGGTTTTATTTGTTATTTCATTGTACACGTTAAGTTATATTGTTTATACGTAGTTTTTAATTGTCACGGAACATTCACTCAGATTTTCTTTTCAAACTAACTTTTTTCATTATATATTATATTGTATTATTATGTTTTGATGTAAACGCCGTGGGTGCAGCGAAAAACTACTGTGGAAACACGGTGTTTCCACAAACACAGTGTTTCCACGGTGGTCTCAAGGTTGCGAGGGTTAGTAGTTAAAAATACGTGCCGCACTCGGGGACTGCCGCGGTAAAGCTATTGCATAGCATTTTTTATCAACTTATGCAATTATAATTATTTTAGTTATTTTTTATTTATGCAGTATTTTTTTTATATTAATTCAAGTTTTTTTTCTTTGATATTAATTCAAGTTAGGTACACCTATTTATTAAAACTACTACTTTATTAAAACATTTAAAGTACACGTTTTTAAACTGTTTTATTTATAATATTATTAAATTATTATAAATAAATTTTGCAAAAATAAATTGCAAAAAGAGTTTGACGGTGGTGAGATTTGAACCCACACCTACGATGCCTAAAACGGGGTACGTCGCTCAAGGAGAGGGTACCCCTAAGGCGGTATTTCGTAGGGCCGGCCACTGACCACAAGTTCACGCTGCTCGATGGCCGATCCAACGACGAAAGTGAGGTTCACGGGTGGGTTACGGGTGTGCGTGCTTACGCCCCTTTGTCGCCCCGGACGGAGTGGTGCGAGGAGTGCGCCGACCGTAGCCCATCCCCAAAAAAAGGGGGTGATATATAAAAAAATGGAGTGTCACCTAAAAATAAGGGTGTCACCTAAAAATAGGAGTGCCACCTAAAAAAGGGTGTCACCTACAATATCCGCCCCGGGTGCCACCCATGCTAGCTACGCCACTGTCTGTGACATAATGTATTTGAGTATTAAGTTCAGTTCTATTGCAACGATGTGATGATGACTCTTTGGTTTTGTAACAGGTGACGTTAGCAGTACAATAATCTTCTAACCAATGAATACAAAATTATAAGAATTCATTTTTTAATGGTTATTAAATTATATTTTTTTGATTGAACAGATTACGTATCTAGTTATGTATGTATGTAGTACTATATGGAATTAAATTACTATGTTAAAACACAAATATATAGGCGTCATAGCTTTTCAGTAAACTTTACCATAAAATAGGATAGTGTTAGAACTCGCTTCGCTCATCCTGATAGTTTTAAGAATGTTCACTACAACTCAGATCTTCAGGTTTGAAAAATTAAAATGTAATTAAAATAAATTTTCAATTTTTTTTAATTTATTTATATGAAAAATTGTAACCATACAAGCTGTTTTAAACCTGAAAAAGGTAAAAATAAACTTATTTTTAAAGTTTTGAATTGCATGGCAAAACCAGTATTTAATTGCCTAGAGATGCAATCTGAATTGATTTTGAGAATGTAAATGACGACTTCATTAAATCAAAACTAAGGAAAAGTTTTTTCCTAAGTACAAATAAATTAATAAAATTCTTTAAGAGAAATGTTTTGCTAATGATTTTATTCTAACATTTGTCTTCAGTTCAGTTTTTTTAATAAGTTTGGCTCCATCGGCGATCGATGATTCTGCCAATGTCAAGGTGAAGAGAGAAAAACATTTGTCTTGTAAAATAGTTTCGATGACTTTAAAGAATATTTCTTATTTACTTACTTTGATACTTTGTGCTAAATAATGTGAACGAAGCCATAGGGGCATGGGCAGTATATATGTTGAATGGAGAGTGTATGAAAACACAAATGGTGCGAGCGAAGCAGCCGCAGATTGGCGATTGGCGCTGGTATTATCAGGCGCGGTTGCAAGTGAGGTGTCGTGGAGCAGGGTGGTAATTATAAATCCAAAAAAAATATTGAAATGATATGAGTGGTAGTAGTCTCAGTATATACCTAGGAATGTATTTGGGTGTGTATGTGACCGAATATAGGCAAGCAATCACACGGGAGTGCTGATTCTGTTATGAGGCATCAAGCACACTTTAGCAACGCAATTTTACTTTCTTTTCTTTTTGTCGTGTATTTTAGCTGTTAACCTTAAAATACGGGTGCTGAGGGCTTTCGACCCGTACATAGTTTCAAAAAATATAAAACCAGTTTATATGAATATAACAATTACACTGCGGAGATGGTACTATGACGTTAATAACTGTCAGAGACATCCGAGCAGTAGGCTTTTCTCTATGATCAATACGTTACAATAACGAGTGCGCTTGTTTGTTCATTATACTAAAATCATTGGATAATGTTTTGAAATTAAATTATTGTATTTTGTTTACTAATATATACATAATTAAGTGCATTAACGCGGTGTATTGACTTTATGAAACACTAAAGTTAATTTTTGAACGTTAGAATGGCAATGAAACTTAATGAAATAGTAATATTTTAATACGACAATGTCTTCCAATAGTTTAGAGAATGAGGATATGGATAACGTGCCCTTAGTCCGCATGGAAGACGTCCAACCTTCAAGAGAAAGGACCTTAGATTCTCTAAGTTCACCAAAAGATCACACTGAAGTGTATGAAACATATATAATTGATGATATTGACTATGAAAATGAATGTATTGTTAATGACGATGATGACTCAAATATTGGTAGTATGGTATCTTTACAGTCTGAAAACGTATTTGAAGATGAAAGTTCAAGTCAGGAACTTATAATTCCCGAGTGCTTAGAGGAAGTGGAGACAGAGAATGATGAAGAAGAATTAGAAATTTATATAGACAATGAAAAACAAAGTAATTTCAATGAGGACTATCTCGAAGATCCTATAGATGATGGTGGAGGAATTTGTAATGATGTTAAAGTAGATTGTAATAAGTTAAAGACGACTGGGGAATATTTAGAGATGGCGATAGAAAATGATTTAGAGGAGGACGATGAGAACTTAGAATCAAAAATAAAAGCAAATGAATTCATAAAACAAGCATCTGCCGAATCTTCAAAAGTGCAATTGATAGTAAGCATTTTATTTTAATAGAAATCTACATTACTTATAAACCTGATTATGAGCAAAAATTGATTGACATAAGTGGGATTCGAACCCACACCTATTGGAAATCCGTTTTAATCGTGCTGCCACTTACACCACCGTGAACTATTGTAGGACATTCAATTCTCGCATCGTATTATATTTTCGTCTTTAAGGAGACGTGTACCATCTACCCGACATTGTTTACACATTGTACAAACTTAATACTCAAACTTTGCAGTTAGAATTGTATTAAACGATGACACAACCCTGTTATTCATATTACTGAAATTTAGCATTTCATATGCTTGATTATTTATAAAAACCTGATTACGAGCGAAAAATTATTGTCACAAGTGGGATTCGAATGCATACTTATTGGAAATTCATTCCAATCAAGCTGCCACTTACACCACTGTGAACTATTGTAGGACAAATGAATAAATGTAGCACAATTGAATGTCCAAATCCCACTTGTGACAATCATATTTCCCTTGTAATCGGGTTTTTATAAATGATCAAGCATATTAAATTCTAAATTTCAGTAATTTAAATATATACTACTACTAGAACACTAATAGAAATAAACACTTTTCCATGTGGTGGTGGACTAGGTATTCAATTTACCACCTTCTATCTTGCCTGTGAGTGTCATAAAAGATGACTAAGGGATATAATATGTACATAAAATCTACAAATGAAGGCAAACTTGTAATAAAACCATATCAACGTATCTGCCCAATATGGCATAATAAATTAACTTCTTATTTTAGAGAAGGCTGAAGTTCAACTTTGGGACATATGTGAGCTGGGATGAAATGAAACACCAATAAACTTACAATCCGTAATGACAATTTTAGTTTCTTTTTTAAAGAAATACCTTTTTTTTTTTTAAATCGGTCTGGGGTGACGGAAAGGCGGCGCGCGTGACCCCATAGACCCACCGTAAAAATCCTCTCTCTTCGCCGTGCGAGCGGGCCACCGGTACCCGATTTTTGTCTTCGGTGGCCCGCCCGGCTTAAAGAAATACCCTGCACCAAAGAAATAATCCAAGTATTGCAGAGGAATTTAAAAACATACTATTAACATAAACAAATTATAATCATCATCATTATATTAGCTCGTATATGTCCCACTGTTGGGCTCCAGCCTCCTCCATAATGGGAGGGAAATTGACCTACTATATCACACTGGTCAGACGTGTTGGTATAGGATTTTGTTTCGAGTTTTCCTTCTCTTGGATAGATGTTATATCCCTTAGTCGTCTCGTACGATCACCCACGGGTAAGATATGGGGTGGTGAATTGTATTCTTAGACTGACACCACACGGAAAGCAAATTATAATCAGACTTAAAATAAAAAAATATTGATCGTGCAGAGTATTGTATTATGTGGCAATAGATAGATATAGATTCACTATAACATTTGCCATAATTGGTCTTAATCTCTGCTCCATCTATGCAATAAAAGAAAATATCCAAAAGTAATAATAAATTTCTTCAAAAGTACAAGCTTGAAAATTTTATTAGTTTTTTTTATTGGTATGGCTTATGGTGACAAATGAACAAACAGCACACCTGATGGTAAGTGCCAGTGCCGCCCATGGACCTTTGTAATACCAAAGGTATAACTAGGCCGCTGCCTACCAATACGAACCCAAACCCACCCCAGTTGGGCTTCCAGCTCTCTCAATAATATAATTTACCGGTTATAAAAGAATATATTGTTTTATTAATTGTTACATTTTTTGACGTGACAACGTCTAATAAATCGATGAACGCTGGCTGCATGCACGAAAATGTCCCGTTACGCTCATTGCGCCGTTATGCTCATTATACGCTTGCGCCGCATCTAGTTATCTTAACTTAATATATATAAATTACGCGTCACGTTGTTTGTCCGCGATGGACTCCTAAATTACTTAACCGATTTTAATCAAATTTGCACAGCATGTGTAGTTTGATCCAACTTAAAAGATAGGATAGCTTCCATCTCAATTTATGGTCGCAATATTATTTTATTGTAAATTATTTATCTATTATTTGATAGTCACAATTAGCTGTTATCTCCTAACGATTCTAACAGATAGCGGTATCTGATGACTGGATTGAGTAAGTATTTAATAGATGGTGCTATGTTAAATGTACAAACGGTTCATATAAGCTACAATTTAATAGCATAACCACCACATGTTACTGAGGCTACCTTAGCCACAGCAACACGTGGCCGAGTCTGCTAGTAGCTATATATAATATAAAAATAAAGTATATTAATAGTTAATAATAGTTATATTATAGTAATAGTTATATTAAGTATTATTAGTAATAGTTATATTATCTTATTCATAGTTATATTATACATCTAGTTATAGTCATTTCATCAATATTGTGTTATGACGTTGTTATGTTAAACTATTGTCCGTAAACCGACTTTACAGACAACCATTTTTTTTTAGGAAATAGAAGTCCCACCAAATAAAAAGAAAAAAGTGGACACATTAGTTGCTACACCACCATCACAGAGCTGGCCTACATTAGAGATACTACCAGGAGGTGTAATTAAAAATACTGATAAATATGGAAGTGAAAATATTTTATCATCTGATAAGGTATTCATTGTTTTTGCATTATTTTTATTGAGTTACTACCCGCTTTCTTTTATTTTCTTTCCATGTAGAGTAGGAATACAATTGACCACTCCCTTTCTTCCCCATGATAGTTATAGAAGACAACTAAGAGATATAATATGCAGATAATACCACCGCAAAAGAAGGAAAACTGAAAATAAAACCCAATGCCAAACTGCCTATCCAGCATGATATACTTAGTAGGTCAATTGCCCTACATTGATTGATGATGATGAAGTTGCTTTACCTTTATCTTTAAACAAAACACTGGACTAAAGAAATAATCTTTGTATTGTGAGGGAGTTTACAAATATATTATTAATAGAGATAAAAATTGCAACCAGTATTAGAACAACAACTTGTGAATTGTACAAGATATTGCCTGCACGGAAATCGAACTTAGTAGGTCTGTATCTTAACTACTAACGCCATCTATGCAGTCAGAATTTTGTAAGTAGTTGATATCCAAATAGGGCATTCATTTGTGCGAATATCAATGAAAATTCAAAATCTGGCAAATTAAAAAATTCATTGAATCAAATTTTGGCTACTAGAGAAAAAGATTTAAAAAAAAAAATATATTTTTTTTATTTTCAGGTACCCGAAACTGTAGCCAATCCCGGAGAGATGATGTATGCCTGCGCTAAGTGTTCACAGACATTTAAATATTTATTCTGTTTAGTGAGACATGTCAAATGGCACGAAGATCAGAATAAAATTATGAAAAATTCAAATGAGAGCGAAATATGTAAGAAAAATTATGTTAATTACATCTGTCTATTGCCCATGTGCTAACAGGTTAAAATATAATATGTCACAAATCCTTCCCAGGGGAGTCGTAAAATATTGCCTAAGGGATCACCAGTATAATAGATTAGAGATGGAGCTCCATAACTGTAACCAAAACTATAGGATATCCAAAATGAAAATCTATTTGAAACCATTTCTTTTTTTGGCATCGGGCTGTGGATTGGACACCCCGCTAAATCCGTCCGGGTGACAGGAAAATGCTTAATATTTTCTACTGTGGGTAGTAGTGTGGTAGGGTACTTTTCGTATACTTTTTAATATTTATGTTCACTTCGTCGCTTTTAGGCTTTGTGACTAGTTTGAGCAATTTGTTATTTTTTATTATGGTATTGTCGTTAATAAAGTATAATGGTAGAGTAGAAAATAGGTTAATTTTATCGATCATATTTATTGACTAAAATTATGAATTTAAATTCATAATTTTAGTTAGACCTAATCTAAGATTTATTTAGGATAAAACAATGTAGAAGATAGTTCTACATACAGTTTCATTATGGTACTATCTCACCCAAGAGCTGTGTCTCTTGCACAAATTAAAAAAAAAAACTTCGAATGGCGTTACTGCCACACTGACAAAGTTCACGTATATGGCGTAACTTAACGATGTAGCCAACATTCAGGTTATATTGCCAAAACAAATAATTAAACTTATTATGTGACGTAAAGTGTTGGGTTTAGAGCATTCCTACGTGATTCGCGTTGTGAATTGCAGTACGATATTATTAAACTTCTCCCGCGTAGAAATCACGTGTGATGTCTCCTTTGAATATGATTATTATTATTTAGGGATAATCAAAGAGAAAGAAAAATATCAAAGCAACATTCATTCTCTATTTCACACCGTTAGGGAAGACTATATCCTCTGAGGGGCTAATTTTATTTTTTAAATAATATTCCGTTTTAGTGATTATTTACATCACACAACTAAGACTAATAGTACTTCTTTATGCAAATTTCTTATTCAATAAGAAAGCAAATAAATGCATCAACCCAAAATATATCTTTTTTTTTCTTATTGCTTATGGCGGCAAACGAGCAAGCAGCACACCTGATGGTAAGTGTCACTACCGCCCATGGACCTTTGCTATAACTAAGACTATAGCTAGGCCGCTGCCTATCATTACAAACCCGTAACCCACCCCAGTTGGGCTTCCGGCTCTCTCGCTCACCGAACGAAGCGAAGACTATTTTTTCTTAATTTAAAGACAATACATTATTTTTTCTACTCCTATAAACTTTACAACGTAGGGTTTCATGCCATTTTTGGTTAGATTTTGTAAAATCCTTTCTTTACGTCACAAAAACTGTCACAATTTCATGTCTCTAGTTGCAGTAGTTTCGGCTCGGCGTTGATAATTCAGTTAACCGGCTCCTTTATAATGTTTAATATTCGCTTAGACATCATAAAAATGATTCTAAAGTTTTACAAAATATTATGGTATAAAAGCCATATTGTGGTAAATAAAATATGATATAAATTTAAAAAAGGTAAGCCAATGTTTATTTTAATAAAACATTATACTTTATAATTTATATAGATCTACCAAAATGTGTTGCCATATTTGTGGCATGTATCTTTATTTTTTTTAATTCCTACAATATGGCTTTTGGTCGGTCTATAAAATTTGGAACATATATTAAGGGGCTATTTTGTTTATTTCAGCTAAAACAGAAACAGAATTATTAAATTTGAAGCGAGAACGACTGGAATTAGATAAATTATATAAGAAACAGAAATTAATTATTATAAATAGGTAAGTAATTAGTTAGAATACATTTTTTTTAAGGAGAAAATGTCGCAGTAAGCATTAAATCTCTGTGTTGCGGGGGACACTACAAACATGCCGTTAACGGACACAAATTACACCTAGGAAACGTAGAAATCATCTTTAGCGCTAGCACGTAATGCTAAAGAACAGACGACAAGATCGATTAAAGTAAATAACTTATATTTCTTGTGCTACCATAGCATGCAATGCGCGAGTGGCTGTCAATCGGTGACTAATCTCTCATTCAATTGACAAGACAACGCCCCGTACTAAGCAATACACCCTTGTGTATGTGAGGATCTTCACAAATCTATAATTATTGGACACAAATTAAATTCAGATTCGGAACAATTATTTGTGTATCGCCCAGAGTATTATTCTGTATGGGGAGGAAACTCAATACACTCGGCATGAAAGGGTCGCCATCTGCATCTAAGATGTCAATATTCTTTACTTTATCTACAAAACTAGTTAATTAATTAATCTTCTTGAAATTACGCAAACACGTAAGGTTTACAGGCTTTAGGATACCTTACATCCAGTAACAGGTCTGTCGAGTCATCGTACTGCTCTTATTCCAATCACTTAGGGTCATTTCAATATGTACTCTTCTTCAAATTACTGAAATTTAGCATTTGATATGATTAATTATTTATAGAAACCCGATTACGAACGAAAAATGATTGTCACAAGTGGGATTCGAACCCACGCCTATTGGAAATCCGTTCCATACGTGCTGTCACTGACCACCGTGAATTATTGTAGGACATTCAATTCTCGCATCGTGTTCTATTTTCGTCTTTAAGGAGACGTGTGCCATCTGCCCGACATTGTTTACACATTGTACATGTACTCTTCTTTCCATAGTTTATATTGTAGTTATTGGCAATAGTTTTATGACAGCCGCCTACCTGATATCAACCCTCATTGCACAGCATCAAATGCTAGTTAGCCTAGGCCAATGTAAAGCTCTTACACGTCTTTTACGATATCCAAGATCAATTTGACGGTTGGTTGTATTCTTAGCCACTATCATACACCAATACGACGTGACTGTACGGCGAAAGGCAAAGATGGCGTAGTGGTTAAGATACCGTCCTTCAGTGCCAGTGCCGTGGGTTCGATTCCCACGCAGGACATTACTTTGTGTGATCTACAAAGTGTTGTTCTGAGTCTGGGTGTAATTTGTTTGCGTTAATTGCATGTTTGTAAAGTCCCCCGCAATACAAGGTTTATATCCTTAGTGCAGGGTGGTGTCTTTTAAAAAAAATTGGTTGCCTGTAAAGTCGGTATACGGGCGAAAGTTTTACGTGACAACGACTTTGAGTGGTAAAATAATTATAATGTGAATATTCATTCGTATAGTAGGAAGAAGGATGAAATAATAGTAACAATTTAAAACATTTATTTATACAAAGAATTATATTTAAAACATTAATTTATACAAAGAATCTCGCACTGAATTTCATATTAACAAAATTTTATTTTTACCTTTACACATACATACGTATTTATATACAAATATACATACAATAACTTGCAATACATTAACAACATAACTTTTTATGTCTGTCTCTCTCGCTCTTAGGCGGGCTAACCATGCCCGAGTGGAAGGGACGCGTGCCTCTCACTCGCTCTCATTGTGAGCGCATAACGTGAGCGGAGCGTAACGCAGTTTCTTGAAGTGTCACCCGGCAAACCAATTTATAAGACGTTGTCACGTCAAAAAAAAATAATAATATAGGCTTTACTAGCTAGGCTAGTATATAAATATCTATTTCTACAGGTTATTCGGTAAATAATTATCTCAGTGCAAGCGTATGATTTTAATAAAAAAAAATGTTTTTCATTTTGTTGCAGGATCGCAGTTGCCATTAGAAAAATAAATAACATTAATAGGATATTTAATAAATAATTTTGTACAAATTTTATCTTTTATTTTTAAATCTATTTTAGAAAAAAATTATACCTTTTTTTTTTTAAATGTTTTAGAACTTATTTGTTAGAAAAACATTTGATACCTTTTTTTTAAACTCATCAGGCTTTAAAATAAAAATTACAAACTAAACAGGTAGTGTCGTAATGCGTACGATAGGAGTGAAACTTTTGTATTACAGAAAATATTTTAATAATCATTCATTTTTGAATAACATAGATTGTTCAAATTACTGAAATTTTTAGCATTTAATATGCTTAATTATTTATAAATACCCGATTACGAAACGAAAAATTATATCACAAGCGGGGTTCGAACCCGTACCTATTGGGAATCCGGCCCAACCGTGCTGCCACTTACACCATCGTGAACTAGCATATTAAATGCTTAATTATAATTAAGCATATTAAATGCTAAAAATTTCAGTAATTTGAATAACAAGGTTGTGTCATCGTTTAATACAATTCTAACTGTAAAGTTTGAAGTATTAAGTCTATACAATGTGTAAACATTGTCCGATAGATGCCATACGTCACCTTGAAGACGTAAGATATAATATGAAGCGAAATCTGCATGTCCTAAAATAGTTTCAACAATTCAACAGAAGGATCTGGGATCCTTCTGTTGAATTGTCGCTCGCAGCGAATTTCTGGCGCGAGGGGGGTTTCCCAGCAGTGGGTTGAGTCCCAATTCGCTCCTGACCCTCTAGTTGTAGAGTCTCCGTCCGAAATTTCGCATCCTGTACCCTACAGGATGCGAAATTTCGGACGGGCCCGGTCACTCATTAATTTGAAGGCTGGGCAGGCTTATGCCACCGCCGACATATCGTAAACCTGATATCTTGCTTCAAGACATATTGTCGTGAGGCGTAGTTTCAGGAGCGAGGGTCTTGGCTTAACCGCCTGGACCGCGAGGAAGACAACCTCTATAAAGAATTCGTCATTCGAATTTGGAATGATCTGATGCCGCCCTAACAGAGGCTTCGCGTGATCGGACCGGGGAATATTCCGGTCACCCGACGTGAGGCCACCGCGTGAGGCCACCGCGTGAGGACGACGCCCCGAAGGCGTAAGCTGTCGGGGCGTCGAAATGAGAGGAACCCGCGAGGGTAAACCGCCGGGCAAGCCACCGATGACAAAGATCGGGTACCGATGGCCCGCTCGCACGGCGAAGAGAGGTGTTTGCAGGGTGGGTCTATGGGTTTGCGCGCCACCTCTTCCATCGCCCCGGACTGATTTGGCGGGACGCAACCACGTCCATAGTCCACCGCAAAAAAAAAAGTCATTACCCCTTTTTTCTTTTTACGTTGGACTATGGATGCGTCTCGCCCCGCCAAATCGGTCTGGGGTGACGGAAGAGGCGGCGCGTGACCCAATAGACCCACCGTGCAACTCCTCTCTTCGCCGTGGGGGCGGGCCACCGGTACCCGATCTTTGTCTTCGGTGGCACCGCAGTCATTACCCTCGTAATTAGAATTCATTACTCTTCCATTGACCCCCTTTATCGGCAATCATAAATGTTTACGACAGTAGATAGAGACAGCTTTATTTTTTTAAAGTGTCCTTTACAACAGTTCAAAGTTATCTTTGCTTACAATGTTTGAGCATTATACGGTACGTTACATATGGTTTTTTTTTTTTTTTTATTATGAGTATGTTATTCCACAGACTTTTTGTCCGTGCTCTTTTTATATTTAATTTAATTGTTATGGTGGTTTGTTTATAAAATTAATGTTCTTGAAGTGGCTTTATTGCAATTGGATAAAGCTTGAAGAGCGCAATTAATGTGTCATAGATGTTGAGCGACAACATGTCTTTTAGGGTTTCTTCTTGGCGCTGGTGGCTTGGCGTTACATATGGTTTAGCTCACAAAGCTTTTTCTTAAACTTTAAGTAATATTTCTGGCAATGTACTATTGCATTTCGTTCGGTGAGCGATAGGGCCAGAAGCCCAACTAGAGTGAGTTTGGGGTTTGTGTTGGTAGGCAGCGGCCTACCCTTGGTATTGCAAAAGTCCATGGGCGGCAGTAAAACTTAACATCAGATGTGGTGTTTACTAGTTTGCCGCCATAAGCAATAAAAAAAAAAACCATTAGTCGTCTTTTACGACATCCACGGACACGAAAGTGTGTGGTGTATTATAATCCGACTGAATCACCACACGGAGAATTTTATTTATTAGGTTTAAAATTACTTTATTTATTATAGCTGTTAGACATGTCTAAGTAATGCGAGTGATGCATCACACGTAATATTACCCGACCGCGTACTGTCATATTATACATTTCGCGACTAAACATCACATCACATTAAACATCACACATCACATTAAACATCACACATCACATTAAACATGACGCGAACGCCCGTGTACTGTTCTGCATTTCTGCAATGTTCGGTAATTTGGTGATGGACATCTATCTCTCACACGCGCCGTGTGTCCTTTCAGGAGAGTGAGAGGGATAGAACGATTGGACTGCGCTGCGCCTGCGGTCGATAAATATTTATTTTGAGCTTTATTTTCAGAACATTAAGACTTATATTGAATGAAATGTCATGTGTGATGTTTGAAGTCATGGTAAAAAGTAATATTACTCGGCACGAATTGTAATGCCATATAACATCACTTCGCGAAGTACTGTTTCGCGCATGTCTAATAGCTGTGTGGTAGCGGCTACGAATACTACCAACCCTCATTTTGCTCGTGGATGTCGTAAAGGGCGACTAAGAGCCTTGTATCGACCTGGGCCAATTCCATCTGATGACGTTTGGTCAACAATTACATTCCCAAGGAGGGTTGACGTCTGGCAGGCGGCCGGTCATAAAACTATTGCCAATAACTTTTACAATATGAACTATGAAAGAAGAGTACATATTGTATCGATCCCAAGTAATTGGGATAAGAGTAGGAGAATGATGAGTGCAAAATTAATTTGTTTCTGTTTTTTTAGGTGTATCGAAGGACAAATACATCTGCTTACATTCAGGAAACGATAATATAGTTGTAACAAACAGAAATAAACGGAAAATTACGAAGAGGCTTAAATCATAGCCAATATTTTTGGTTTTATGTTTTATATTGTTTGAAAATAATTTGGAAAATGGTAAGGTCCAAATGAAAGACAATTGACCGTAAGAGATTATTGTAAAATTAATTTTAATATACAGACCGACGTATTAAGACGTTATTCCACTATCATATAATATAAATTAGAGAAACATGCTTCCACATTGACTCATGATTGCCAACTATTTTGACTCTACCATGATTCACACTGACCTCTTATTGCCGCGTTCAGTTACATCTAGTGTCAGTTCTGGAAGGTTTTTCGGCCGAGCCTCTTTCTCGACGACAAGATTACCACAGCACAGAAAACAGAATACACGACCCGCAATGTCATAACAAATAAAAAAGTACGGTGCCATCTTCGCGCCTTGGTGCGAATATCGCCTCAGCAGCATCCCGAGTCGTTTCGTACCTCACACGAATTGCTCTTCAGTTCAGTTGCTTAAATATTTTGGGTTAAAAGCCCTCTGCCCTCACTACCAGCCTGTGTAAAGATATAAGACTAGAGACTAATATCCAAAGCACGAAACAAAAAAAAAAACATGCACGCATGAACGCAGGGTGTAGACATACAAAAAAGTTCTCTCCGCAAGGCCAATGAAAGCGGAGTCTAAATTTTTTGCATTTTCATTTTAAATATAGTTGTTTTTACGTAGCCTATTAGTTTGGAAAATAATCTATTAATATATTGGCAGTATAGATGACCTAGCGGTCTATGTAAGGACCTTCGGTGCTCAGTGTTCTGGATTCGACTCATAGACTGCCACATAACGCGATCACTTTTTGGTAGGGTGTTAATGGTCACACTTGTTAAGTGTGTAGGTGTTCGCATGAAAGTGTCCTACGATTCCCAAAAGATTACTGCTGCTTATTCTCCTATTGATGACTTAACCAATTTTCTATGACATCCACGGATAATTAAGCTGTGGCGACAAGTGTATTCTTATCCACGTCGGCATCGCAACGCGTGTTCAATTCCTATGCCCAAGTATTGTATTAAAAATGATTATTCGGAGTCTGGGTGAAATTTATTTATGCAGTGTTCCACAACACAAGGATTTATTCCTTGGTGTTTAACTTGTAAAAAAAAAATGTTCAGTTTGTATAGCATAGACAGACATGGGTAGTCTATGGCTGGGTTCGCAGCCATAGACTTGGCTGCGTAATATCAGTAGATGAATCATTTGTTACCATTCCATTGCAATGCTTTCATTTGCTTCAATTTAAAAGAATAATTTTGTATGATAATGGAATTAACGATCTTAAATAGTTACATATAAAGTGATTTGATTTTTAATTATATGACAAGAAATATTGAAAAGCCAACATTATCAAAAAAAAACTAAAGATTAGTTATTTTTATATTAGAACTTCGTTTATTCATTAATAAAATAAGAACGTATATTTGTCTACATTCCCAATTAAATCAAGTTGGGCTTAAAATTAGGCGTATATTAATAAAATAGTAATTAATTTTAAGACTACCCACATATGTAAAATATAGGTGACAATGAGAATATTTTTATTATATTAATTTGTGTTTATTACTACAATGGGATATTGAATGAAATAATCTGGATAGAGTGTTTGATTATTATAAGAAATCTGTCTCAAATTATCAACAATAATATTAATAATATATCGAAAGCAATTTCAACACTATTAAGAATATATTCAAAAAAATGTATAAAGAACTTCAATCGTCACATTTTTTTTTATTGCTTGTGGTGGCAAACGAGCAAGCAGCACACCTGATGTTAAATGTCACTACCGCCCATGGGCGTTTGCAATACCAAGGATATAGCTAGGCCGCTGCCTACCAATATAAACCCCAAAACCACCCAATCGGGCTTCCGGCTCTCTCGCTCACCGAACGAAGCGCAATAGCAGATTGCCATTACTCAGACGTCGATACTACTCGTCGGTACTACCTCGGACGGACCGGCCCGCGGTTATAGACAGAGACTGTCAACAGCGTGGTCCTACCACTATAGTAATATAATATAATTGAGAACATTTCTAAGTATACATTTGTCTACAATTATAGTTAGTTTTAAAAGAGAAACAATAATAAACGAAAATTCGAAATAGCAACAACAAAATTTAACTGTTCTAACTTGCCTAAAGTTTAGGTTCTTAATTTCTGAAACTGATAATCTAAATTGAGTTTTTGGCAAAATCCTATGAACGGTAAAAAATAATAATATCGTTTCTTTACTTTTTTAATCTGATATTATAATTATTTAGTTATGTAGAAAAGGAAGAACTATAAACACCCATATGTCATATATAGGATTGAATGAGCTAGTTGCCATACCTCATTTTTAATACTATAAAAATAAATCCAAATTATCAACTTGATTGACATGAATGAATGTCAATGTTGATATTCATAGTTATAAAGTAAAAAATAGGACTTTTGGCGGGAATCTAAAACGTCATGTTGTGCTCTTGTATTATATTCGATATCTTAGTGTTTTAACGTGTTATATTAGATCATTTTTATGGTGTTTTATGTAATATGATGTGACAGAACAGCTGGGATGTAGTGAATATCATATAAAAGTGCTTTACAACGTTTTCGTTTTCCATCAAAATTCCTACAACATACCATTAACAGTGTCACCATAGCAGTGTTGATGGCGACAATTCGACTGACTGACAGACAATGACTAACTTGAAGAGATTAAGAACGTGAAGATAATTATAACTCGACACTGGCAAAAATGGCTCGTATAAGTAGCTGATTGCCAATACATAAAAAGAAGAAGAAGAAGAAGCTGCAACTTAACTTTGACATTGGCTTAAGTATAAACAGAGCCACAACAACAAAAAAAAAAAAAAAGTAAAAAATATGCCGTATACGTGACATTATAAATTTAATATGTATGTGAAAAATAAAAATGTTGTAAATTCAGTTAATAAGTCAAAATAGAGTTATTACTCTTGCTTGTGTAGTGCGAGTGGCTGTCAACATTGGTCTTACACTGACAGCCACTCGCACTCTCTATATGTTAGTACCGAGACAGTTTATTTGAACTCATAGCACCTTTGTGCACATATACATATATTTCGCAAATGAAATCCATTGAAGACATATCATCATTTATTTGTAAGGGCAAAAAAAAATTGAGGACTTTTATACTGACATTACGTATCAGAAAATAGCAAATAAAGATAACTAGTAAATTTTTCTCAGCCTTAGGACGTCCTATTGCTGGTCTCAAACTTCCTCCACAGTGATAGGGAAATTGCTATTATATTAGACTGATTAGTAATTCTTTCCCTTGCATTAATGCACATATATATTAGTCTTTTACTGTAGCCTTAGGTAGGAAAGGTGCAGATATTTTCAAGTCAGTCACCACACAGAATACACGACAATATCACTAATGCATTCTTGGGGTAGTCAGACGATAAGTAGAGCTTTCTGTATTTCAATTATATATAAACCCCTACTTTTATTTAGATATTTTAAAGGGTTTTCACCTCATAGTATATTGGACGAAATGTTTTAAAATATTATCCAATGCGGCGTATATGGAATTTTTTTTAGATTCAATGACATAGTTTGTATTAAAAAAATAAGTACTTTACAGCTCAAATAGGTGATTATATGTAAAAGTATGTTTGGCTGGTATTGACTTTTTAATTTCTCTTATTTTTTAACGTGACACTCATGATTGTAGTATGTAATATGACATATAAACTAGACAGAGTATGTCTCACACTCTGTCTAGCTGAAAATAGAAGTGAACATTTTAATTACAGGGAAAGATTTTTATTATTTATTAATTACTTTTTGAATAGCATAAATTGTGTATATCATTCATTTATTAAATACTGTAGGTATTTGATTAACTATGAAAACGAGAAGAGCATATGACTCATTCTTCTCAAGTTCACGAAAAAATGAGTTTCAGTGACTGCTGTATGGCGTACTTACGCGTATTCGTCATATACTTTTTACTTCACTATATGGTTAGAGCAGTGGCTCAGGTCTTTCCTCAAAAAATTACGCTTCAGAATTGGAAAATCCTCCCATAAATAAGGTTCACTTCATAAATGTAATATTTATGATGAAGTAAGTTAGTTTGTGTTAAGTTAATATCAAGAATTTGCATAATATTTTTTTTTGTTATAAATACGAGATTGTTTTTACGTAAGTTTATTTATTCTTTAGAAGTTTAAATGCGTCAGCCAAATTAATAATTGTATATATTTTTATTTATCAAGATATGAAACAAAACTAGATAGTGATGCATCGGAAGTCTTGTAACGGGAAAAGATGTAAAATACATTTTAGCAGAAACATAACCGGATACGAAAATATCATTAAAAAAAATGTTTAATGAGATTAATATTCAAAATGAAATATTGTTAAATTGTATTTCATAAAAGTTGCAAGCTACATTTACATGTAACGATTTGAATTTTGAATTCTAATATATTGTTGAATTCATTATTGAGGATGACGTAGTTTGGTCTTCATTCTACCCTCAAGTGGCGTAAATTTCGTTATAAAAGGTGCGGCAATGAAAACAAACTGATTTCAAAAACAACCAGCAGAACTATTACAGTTGATGAAGCAGAAGCAAGTATCTGTTGCAATACTAGTACTAGATATCATTTTTACGATTCAAAAATGTTATAAAGTTTTATTTATAGATGTTGCGGTCGAGAAAATTAATAATCAATTTTGTTTAAAATAATAATAGGTTTAACCTATTCCGCCGTTTACTCTGTCGTTTTAATTTGGCAGATATGAAATATTCATATATTTCGAAAAGTATAAAAACGAAAACGAAACTATCGTTTATTCAATGGTATCTTAACTATCTACTTCATAATCTGAGACAAATTGCTAATAAGCCTATAAACAATGTAAATTGTCCACTTCTTTTGAATATGCTGTGATCAAAAACAGCAAGTTTTTTGATGAATATTGTTAAAAGTAATTTCGAAATTGGTTATTACGTCATCATTGTTCAAAACAGTGATTTTTATACATAAATATTTAAATTAAGCATTCAAAATCTCACTGATTATTCAAAAATTGATTATTAATTTAAATTCATAAAACATCCAAATCTTTTACATTTTTAAAAGTATCATTTAGTTTTAAAATGATATTATTAGTCAATTAATGTTAAAAATAAAATTTATTGGCTGTTATGTTGAAAACATTTTATTTTGAATAAACTTTTGATTTTTTAATTTTTTATTTTACTATTTTTTACCTTTTATCATATTTGCCGGTTTCTTCTTAAATGATTAAAATTTTCAACTAACATTTAATCTTGTAGGTCTAACTTATTTTTGCCCCCGGTCATGGCTTCGCCAGATCAAGACCGGGAGGCCGACGAGTGTTCCGCTCGTGACGGAGTCGGAAGTGGGGGCGGCTGTGGCGCGGATTCGTTCCGCCACCATGGCCCCCGGCCCGGACGGAATACCAGTCCGGGTGCTGACGTCGCTCCTCGAGCCTCGCCTCAGGCAGCTGTACAACGACTGTATGGTGTCTGGACGGTTCCCTGAGTGCTGGAAGGAGGGGAGGTTGGTTCTCCTGCCAAAGCCGGGACGGCCCCCGGATTCGCCGTCGGCCTACAGGCCCATCGTTCTCCTTGACGATGTGGGTAAGCTGCTGGAGCGCATCCTCGCTGCCCGCATCGTCCAGCATCTGGGCGAGGTGGGGCCTGATCTGTCGGACGCTCAATTCGGTTTTAGAAGGGGGCGTTCGACCATAGGGGCCCTGCTACGACTGAGGCAGACGGCCGCGGAGGCTGTCACCGGCGGAGGAGTGCTGTTGGCGGTGTCGCTGGACATCGCCAACGCATTCAATAATCTGCCATTCACCTGCATCAGGGAGGCGCTCCGATTTCATGGGGTGCCCTTGTACCTGAGGCGGCTGGTGGCGGACTATTTGGAGGGGCGCAGTGTCCTCTGCGCGGGTCCCGCAGGGGACATTGTGCGGACGCCCATGTCGCGCGGTGTTCCACGGGGGTCGGTTCTGGGGCCGACTCTGTGGGCCATCGGGTACGACTGGGCGTTGAGAGGGAGTCTCCACCCCGGGCTGAGTTTGATATGCTATGCTGACGATACGCTCGTCACAGGCCGGGGCAGGACACACGAAGAGGCGGCGAGCCTGGCCACTCTCGGCACCGAGGAGATGGTCAGACGAATCGAGGCGCTGGGGCTCAGGGTGGCCTTAAATAAGACGGAGGCCCTATTATTCCATGGGCCACGCGTAAGGCTGCCAACCGGCGCCTCGTTAGTCTTCAACTCCATCCAGATCAGTATCCAGGCCCATATGAAGTACTTGGGTCTGGTGCTCGACGCGCAATGGTGATTCCGGGAGCATTTTCGCCGAATTCCTCCCCGGCTGGTCGGCGCGGCGTACGCCCTATCACGGCTAATGCCGAACGTGGGCGGACCCAGCTTCGAGGGCCGACGGCTGTATGCGGGGGTAATCCGTTCGATGGCCATGTACGGCGCACCCGTGTGGGCGAGGGCTCTGAACGCCCAGCTTAGGGCTGTTCTGTGGAGACCGCAAAGAGCCATGGCGGTCAGAGCCATTCGCGGGTACCGCACGGTATCGACCGAGGCGGCGTGCCTACTGGCCGGGACACCCCCGTGGGACCTAGAGGCGGAGATGGTCTCCGACCTCTACCGGCGGTTTACCTCTGTGCGCGACGAAGGTGGCTCCCCATCGTTGAGCGAGATAGCCACCTGGCGCGAGGACGTCCGCCGAGACGTCATCGCCCGTTGGGTTACGCGGCTGGAGAGGCCTAGACACGCTGTTGTTACCGTTGATGCCCTCCGGCCCGTACTGATAGAGTGGATGGAGCGGCGGCACGGAGTGCTCTCCTTTCGGCTGGTGCAGGTGTTGTCGGGGCACGGGTGCTTCGGCTTGTACCTGCACACGGTCGTGTATAGGGAGTGGACTCCGTCCTACCACGATTGCAGCAGTGACGAGGACACGGCGCATCATACGCTCGACGGCGAAAGCTGTCGGGGCGTCGACAAGAGAGGAACCCGCAAGGGTATACCGCCGGGCGGGCCACCGAAGCAAAGATCGGGTACCGGTGGCCCGCTCTCACGGCGAAGAGAGGTGTTTGCAGGGTGGGTCCATGGGGTTGCGCGCCGCTTCTTCCGTCGCCCTGGGGCGATTTGCCCGGGCGCGACCACATCCATGGTCCCACCTTGCGAAAAAAAAAAAAGTGTAACTTATTTTTACAATATTTATTTTAATGATAACCATATAATTTTAATTGGGTAGTTATCAGAGTACAGAAATTATTATTCTGCTGAAAAATAATTTCAGAAAAATGTATATCTATTTTCAATAATTTTCTTTATAAAATGTACTTTATTTGAAATACAGAACATTTTATCACCAAAACTTAGGTCAGTCTTTGTAATACTTCTAACTCTTTCTTTTTAATTTGCAATTTTTCTCTTTCTAAATTCTGTATCATCTTAGGTGCATTCCTTTCATAATGATCATTACAAAGTTTAGCTTCCAACTTCGACAACATTTCAATCAATTTCTTTTTTCTCTTTTCTAACCTGCTTTTAGCAGCTATTACAGCATTGTTAGCGTCATCTCCCATTAATTCTATGAAAACTTCTGTATCACTGCCCAATATACCCTTTAAAGTATTTTGGGTAGTAATACTTTCGAATCTGACATCAGAGATTCTAGTTACATTCTGGACAAAAGATTTTTGATTACAGATATTTGATATTAGTATTTTATCTTTTGTATCTATATAAACAGCTGGCCTTAATTTTTGAATATTATAAAGCCCTTTTAGTTCTCTTATTACATTAACTGTGCCCATTAGTTTATTCACACCATTTTCAACATCATTATTCTTCCAAACTTGGAAAGTATCACTGTCTGGAAAATCTAAATATGTGTTAGACATATCATCAAAATTATGAATAATGTTAGATTCGAATGCGGGTATCTTTGGAATAAGTTCGTCAGTCAAATATATCATGAAAGGAGCTAAGCATCTTAAGGAAGTATTAAGCACTGCTGATAAAGTATGTGCGTGGGCATATCCAATCCTTGGATTACCATGTTCAAAGCCTGGTTTGGTAGCTTCTAAATAAACATCGCAAAATTCATTGTAAATTAACGTTCTCAGAGCTTTAACAGCCAAATAAAAATCATAATCATCAATAGATGTATTAACTACTTCTACCATATCAGATAATCTACTCAAAATCCATTTATCAAAGAATGTAAGGTCTCTAATTGTTATTTCTTTATCTATTTCCTTTAGTTTAGCAAAGGATAGATGTGTGTAGTTAATGCTCTGCCAGATTTTATTGCAGAATAATTTATTTGCGTGGCACATGGCAACATCGAAATTGACAAAATTCGATTTGATGTCCTGGGAGAGCAACGTAAACCTTAACGCGTCTACGCCACACTCCGGAATGCCTTTAGTATTTGAGTAATTAATTTTATGATAAGCTAATGCTTTATCCAATTCATTTTTACTCAAAATACCATTTCTATGCATCTCTTCACTTTTCCTTTTTAAATTTTCTAAAGAAATACCTTCTATAACATCAATCGGATCTATAACATTACCCCTACTTTTAGACATTTTTGCTCCTTTACTATCGCAAATAACACCATGCAAAAGCACTTTTTCGAATGGTAACTGTCCAGTTAGTGCTAAACCAAGGATCACCATTCTATGGACCCACAATCCCAAGATATCATGCCCTGTAGCCAGTAGATCTAAGGGATAAAATTTACTGTAGTCGCCCTGTGGATCCCGATGAGGCCAACCCAAAGCTGCAAACGGATATATGCCCGAGGAAAACCAAGTATCAAGAACATCAGTATCCTGTTCTACAGTTACCATATCTGGTAAAGTTCTTAAATATTTTGAGGCTTCAATTTTTGCTGACGTCTCGCCGGTTGCGGCTAACCATACTACATTTTTTTCTGCACTACATTTGTATGCAGGGATTGGGTGTCCCCACCATAACTGACGTGAAATACACCAATCCCTATCATCTCCGGTCCAATCTAACCAATTTTTAATATATTTCTCTGGTATAATTTCTAAGCGACCCGATTTTACTAATTCTGCCGCTTTTTCGTTTAATTGGCTGCAGGATAGAAACCATTGTTCCTTTGGTAAATTATCAATGATATCTCCAGTTCGACTGCATATTGGCAGAGTCATTTCATGGGGTGTTACGCTTTTCAAGAGCCCCATTTCTTTTATATTTTCAATCAATAGTTTTCTACAATCGTACCTTTTCATATCATTAAAATTTTCAGCATTCTGTATGAGACCATTTTCATTAATCACTTGGATTAATGGCAAGTTGTGATGTTTTGCAATATCATAATCTACTTTGCTGTGAGCTGGAGTTATTTTTACAGCACCAGTACCAAAATCCATGTTGACGAATTCGTCGAAAATGATTGGTATAGTTGTGTTCCTGAAAGGATGTACGACTTTCTTATCCTTAAGGTGGCTGTACCTGCAATTATAATAAGAATAATCAAGTGTGGTGACATGTTAAAAATGAAGTCATCAATATGTACTTTCCCGTGGGAGTCGGCTAAAGTATCATTGTATCACACACCAATTGATGAACTGAACTGACTGCACAGATGGCGTAGTGGTTAATATACATACCTTCCGTGCCAGTGCCGCGGGTTCGATTGCCACGCTGTTCTGAGTCTAGGTGTAATTTGTCTGCGTTAATTGCATATTTGTAAAGTCCCCCACAATACAAGGATTATTGCCTTAGTTCAGGGTGGTGTCTCTTAAAAGAGAAAAAAAATAATACCCTATAGCAATACCAGGATTATTGCCTTAGTGATTAGCGATCACTAACTCGCTCACCATACGTGATATGCCACATATGTTGGACGTCCTTCAGTAAAGTGCGAATAACTTGTATCAGATTAGAATTGCTCCTAAACAGTTCCAAGGACTGTAACGCTCCAGAAGGCTACTGCAAATTTCTTCCATGGAAGGCGATAACCGAGAGGGCTACGGTCCGGCAACACCTTTGGCTGTTGTCGGAGTATCGAGACGCGATGATACTCGAAAAGGTATCCCGCCAGGCGAGCCACTGATGACAAGGACCGTGTACTGATGGCCCACGAAGTCGCGCGCCTTCCGTTCTGTCGCTCCAGACGGATCGAGTGGAGTGTGACCATACCCTAGCCTGTTCCCAATATTTTTGGCAGACGATAAACCGGGGTGTTCAATTGTTTCTTATGTATATAAACACAAGCCCACATCTGCACGCAGCGCCCGATTATCATAAAATCGAAAAATAATATCCGACAGCGTCTAGTATTTATGATATATCGACTGAGTCAAATATTATCTGTATTTGATTCAGTCGAAACTTGACTGCTACCTCTTCTTAATTCATCATCAGCTCATGTATGTTTCATTGCTAGGCCCGAGCCACCTACACAATGGGAAGGAATAGGACCTTAACGCTGCGCTGGTCAGACAGGTCGAGTTTTCCTTCATCTGCATAGATGTTACCTGTATATCATATCCTTTAGTCATATTTTACGACATCTAAAGGTAAGAAAGAGGTGATGAATTGTATTTTTACTCCGTGACCATACGGAAAATACTAGTTAGTTCTTCATAAGTTCCAAATGGTCTAGCATATAGTAGTATTAAACAAACATGGTAGTCCAAATCCTAGATAAGACGCACGTAACCTATCCACCTGGCTAGGTGACTTAATTGCCGCCATAGTTCATTCGCAGCAAGATATTAATATTAACTTGTTCATTACTATTCACTTTTGGCAGGACTAAAGTTGCCATCAACATCAACAACAATAGCTACATCATACACATCTATGATTTGAAGATGATAACGGTTTCAATTGTTTCCCTCGACTAATGCGTCCATAAATGCATATGAACAATAAAAAAATCAAAAAACCTGAGTGGGTAAAAAGTGAGGCAAACTACGTACATAATAAAAAAACTGAAAAGAATAAAACAAGCACTTAGATGTCCGGTGGTCTATAATATATTATTGAATGAATACTATACATACATATCATCACGCCATATCCCTTGCAGGGTAGGCAGAGAGAACAGAGTGCCAAAGAACTCTATCCTTGCATGCTTCACTCGCTTCCTCAACATTCATAATTCTATTCATACACGCACGCTCGGTTTCGGAGACTTTTGACTTCAGTTTCCTTCAGTACGTGACCAATCTGGTCTAGGTAGGTTAGTCTCGGTCTCCACCGGTACCTGCATCCTTCCACTTTCGCATTGTATATCTTCTTAACCAGACGTTCGTTCGGCATTCTTTCCACATGTCCGAACCATCGGAGCATTCCCTTTCGCATCTTTACACCAATACTCTCTTTCATACCTACTCGCTCTCTTACGTCGTCGTTGCGAATGCAATCGATCAGCCTAAAATAATTAAATAAAGTAAAAATAATTAAATTTATAATTCACCTTGGGTCATCTGGATGCACAGCTATAGCAGTATCACCTAACATGGTCTCCGGCATTGTAGTAGACACAATAATCTCTTCATCCGAGTCATACAGTTTATACACAAGATTATAAAGCAATCCAAACTTAACTGGTTTTTCATAACCCGGAATATGGACATCTGTTGGTCCATTTATTTTAATATTATCTACTTCAATATCAGATACAGTAGATTTTAAAGTATTGCACCAATTAACTAAAGCTTTCTTCCTATAGATTAAGCCTTTTTTAAAGAAATGTAAAAAAGCTGTGCTGACTGCATATGAGTGTTTCGGGTCCATAGTAAAAGTCTGTCGGGACCAGTCTAGTGAACATCCCAATGTTTGTAATTGGTTACATATAGTGTTACCATGTTCTTCTTTCCATTTCCATACTTCATTAACAAATTTTTCCCGACCAATTTCATGACGACTAACACCATGTTTTGTTTTTAAATATTTTTCCACTATACCCTGAAAAGAAATATATACCTACTTTGAAAGAGAATCCCTTATTCTCTATTCAAATATCAAAATTATTAAAAAACAAAGTTAGTGAAGTTTGTCTTTATACTCTACTAGCTTCTGCCCGCAGCTTCGCCTGCGTAAAAGGTTACTTTCCTAAAGTTTTTCATCCTCTATTTTTATTTTACCCCTTAAGGGTAATTTTTTACTTAACTTTAATGTCATATTTATTTATATCTAATCAATAGCCTAAAAATAAATTTCAAGCTCCTGGCTTTAAAAATGGCGATAATTCCTTACAAAAAGTTTCATCCCCCTTTACAACCCTTTTTTGCATTAAAAAGTAGCCTATATGCTTTATCAGGCTCTAGACTATCTGTGTACCAAATTTCATTTAGATCGTTTCAGTAGTTTTGGCGTGAAAGAGAGACAGACAGACAGACAGGGCAGACAGAGTCACTTTCGCATTTATAATATTAGTGAGGATTATTAATTTTTAAATTAGTAATAGGTACTCTATCATTCTCCTATAGTGACAGAGAAAGTCAATTCACCACCCCCTCACTCGTCCATGGATGTCCTAAGAAATGACTAAAGGATTTTTAATTTTCAGATAATATCTATACAAGGGAAGGAAGACTTAAAATAAAGCCCAATAGCAACTTTTATGACCAGTATGGTATAGTAGGTTACCGGGACGTTCCATTCTGGGGAAGGGAGATATTGAGCTGAAATGAATAAAACAGATGCAATGTACTTTATCAGATAAACTCCTACTATAAAGAATTATGGCTACTAAATAAGTAATAGCAATATATTAATTATCCATGTGGTGATGGAGTAAGAATACAATTCACCACCCCCTATCTTACCCATGGGTGATCGTACGAGACGACTAAGGGATATAAAATGCATATAACATCTATGCAAGATAATGACTTCTAATGTTTACACGAGTATCACACATTTGAAATAAAACTACTTTTTTATCGCGTTTGTATTTGATTTTTTATTTCCCGACGTTTCGAACATTTTACAGTGATTATGGTCATGGGAGGACTAAAGTGTCTTACATCCAATATGTCAATGCCAATGATTTATTTCAAGTCTATGCAAGAGAAGGAAAACTCGAAACAGAACTCTATAGCAACACGTGTGACCAGCGCTGTATAGTAGGTTAATTTCCCTCCCATTACAGAGGAGGCCCGAACCCAACAGTGGGACATATATGTGATGATGATGAATATATTAAGGGACAATTATAGCATTGCCAATTACTTTATTATTTTACTAGGCTATCTATAAGAAAATGAGATATCTCTGCGAGAAAGAAGAGGGTATACACATAACATTCTTAGTCCATCATATGGAAAATATGGCTTTGAACTTCATTGCAAATTTTTTAAGACTAAGAATTAATTTCAAACAAGACATCTGTTTCAAACCTGTGTAGCAATACCAGCATGGTCCGTCCCAGGAAGCCATAGTACATTGTGCCCAGTAGCTCTTTTATGTCTGACTATGACATCTTGAATGGTGCAAGCTAAAGCATGACCTAAAATAAAAGGGAGAAGACTAAGTTTCAGTTTAGTTTTTCTATAAAGACAATTTTATTTTTGTTGAAATTGAAAATTTGCAAAGGAAATATAATTTAAAAATTATAACCTAAGTGTAATTTGCCGGTAACGTTCGGTGGCGGTAAAACCATACTAAACGTCGGCTTTTCAGAAGGATTTTCAGCTTGAAAGAAGTTTCGCTTTTTCCATTCTTCATACTTTGTTTTTTCTATATCTTGTGGTTGATAAGCTGCAGCATTCATATTCTCATTACAAGGAATACGTTTAATATTTGAGGCGAATCTCCGATGAATTTTAGCACATAGCAACTTATGTTCTCGTAAAGTAAACATTTTTTTTGTATAATAGTTCTGCTTTTATTATGATTTTAAACCTTATCTTTTTTCAAGCGTGCCGAAATTATGTATTTTATTTAATTGTATTTTGTTTTTGTCTTCTGAACCACTATTACATATTTGCAAATATTTCAAACAATATTAAATATTATAGTAAAACTGTTATATTTGGCAGTTTGTATTATTTTGGTTCTTTTTACATTTCGTGATAGATACACCGGGAGTTAACTGAAAGAAAATTTAATTTTTGCTGAGTGACTTCTCATTACAAAGTAAGTGACTATCTAATATACTACTGTTTCTGATACAATAGCCATTCAGAAGAAGTGTTCGCTAAACTGATTTATTTTTTATATTTAAACAAATAAGACTAATTTCGGTTTTGATGACAATTGTAGGGATGTTAAAAAATAATCGATTTTTATTTTAATCGATTATTTTTTTCTAATAATCGATTTTTATAGTAATATTAATCGATTTTTTAAAAATCGATTATATAAATTATGCGTTTTAATCGATTTTATGAAAAGCGCCATCTATGGAACAGATGAATAAAACTCGAAGTAAATCCATTATAATTTACAAGTTAAGAGTGCCCTAATATTATGTAGTTGTTGGTAAACAATAAAAATGTCTCATCACGCAGATGTGACCGGTCATTATCGGCTATCATCGTGAACATTCGGTATTCATGTGCGTTATCGCTTGGTTGGCGATAAGTCAAAGGGTTTTAACGTGCTAATATATCGCGCTCTCTGGTTACACTAGTGTTGTTCATTTCGGCGGAAATTTTCGATGTGTTTAGACGCGTTCGAGGGACCTCAGCTAATTAATAAATATGGAATGGAGCGATAATATGATGCTGCAATTTTTACACCATTATGAAGCTGAACCCATGATGAAATCCAAAAAAATCATTATGAAATTATTAGCATTTTATAACTGTAAAAGTAAAGCAACTCGTCATCCATAGTTGAACACTTCGAAATGATTTCGGCCATCTTTAATTATTGCACAATACTTCATGTAAAATACCGAAGTCGCTAGTATGACCACAGTATTATCGCGATAACTTCTAGTGTACAAAACGTACGAAGCATTAATACTAGGGCCGCACCTGCGTGTATCGTCCCGAAGTAATGTGTGGCGTAGCTTCGTACGTTTTCTACACTATAAAGTTATCGCGATAATACTGTGGTCACATTAGCGACTTCGGTATTTTACACGAAGTATCGTGCAATAATGAAAAATGGCCGAAATCATTTTCATGCGTTTAACAATGGATGACGAATTGCTTTACTATTACAGCTATATTATGCTAATAATTACATAATGATTTTTCTCTATCTCTTCAGGGGTTCCGCTTCATAATGGTGTAAAAATTCAAACACCATTTCATCACTCCACTCCATATTTATTGATTAACTGAAATCCTCGAACGCGTCTAAACACATCGAAAAATGAAAAACGCTAGTCTGACCACAGAGCGCGACATATTAGCGCGATATATTAGCGCGCTAAAACACTTTCACTTGTCGCCACCCAAACGATAACGTACACGAAGCCCGAATGTTCGCGACGATAGCCAATAATGACTGGTCACATCTGCGTGTATTGTCTCATCGCACAGCGACGCCTGCGATCTTCCTGGTGGCGGGATGGCTCTGTGGTCTGGTGTACCAGAGAGCGATCGTGAGCCAGCATGAGGGTAGAAGTGCTGTTGTCCTCTCGCTGGGCCTCAGGTGTGAAGGATTACGGAATGTATGGTCCCAGACTTCCCTGGGTCCGTATAAAACTAGGTGTCACCAAGGTGTTCATGGTTGTAGCATATGCTCCCGTAGGATCCTCGGTGGCATCAGACCTAGAGAAGTTTTGGGATAATGTTAAGGAAGTTCTGGATATGGCAGAAGTTCAAAATCGGCTGTACTTATTACTATTACAGTACTTATTACTATTACAGTAATAGCTAAGTTAGATCAATACGTTTGCAAATCTCATACATGGTTAAATCTAAAGTTTCATCGTAATCTACCTCTCGTTTTTTATTGAAACCACGCGTTACAATTCGAGCTTTGTACCAAGTCTTAATTTTCAGCCTCTGCTTTGATTCTAAAGATTTTTTATTACAATCGCTGATTTCACTAAGGTTAATATTTCATTTTTACGTAAGACATATAGCTCCTCTTTATTTACAGCTATCCACTTTTCTAAATTTACTTTTGGTAGTAGTTCCTGTATAGTGAGTGGAACATCTTTACCGAGTGTAGTTTTGTAAGTCACAAAATAAGGTAATTTCAGGCTTTTATTCTCTGCAAGAATATCTGCTTTCTCTTGTAGAAGGTACCTTTGGTTTTTATGATTGTTTATGCAAACGTGCAAACAGCTGCTCATGAATCTTTGCAGCTAGGCTGCTACCTACCAATCAACACTCACCTAAAATTTGGGCTTCCAGTTTTCGCTCCTTGGATGAAGAATATTGTCATTGCTCAGACGTTGATTTTCTCGGCGAGAGTGTAGTCCTACCAGTGTAGTGTAGGATGGATCGGCCCGCGACTAAAATCAGAAAACTATCAACAGTATGGCTCTACCATTACTAAAATGCATATTCGCTGTAACAACTTCAGGATTCCTTGTAGTAGTATTATCTTGGAAACTTAGCTGATCTCAAGGTGCTTCTCTCTCTGAATCTCTCTCATCAAAAGCATTGGATCACACCAATTTTTGTAGTTCAGGTTCCAGTATTCTTAATTGTATAATCTCTTTTGACTCTTCAGGCTCTTGTTTTTCATATCTCACTTCGTGGTGCTGTTTAAGAACAATCTATATTAAGTTTGAAATCGTCTCAACAATAGTATTACTTAAAAAAATCAATCAAGAATGACTGCAAACTGAATGTTATTAATAAATAAATTTCTGTTGGACTCAAGCCTCCTCTGTAATAGGAGAGGAATTGCTAGTGTTTGTATAAAAACGCTACTATGTCGGTCGGCATCCAGGATAAGAGTACGAAACCGACCCATCGATCACTAGTTTACCTTGGACAAACAGTCCAATTAGGTAGATGCAATTTCGAGAAAGAGGTCAGCCAAGGAATTGAACTCGGCTGGGCAGCTTTCAGAAAACTTAGGAGGACTTCTTCTCATCCAATATTCAGCTGTATCTGAAAACAAAGGAGGTTTATAACTAGTGTGTGTTACCAGTAATGACTTACGGCACTAAAACGTGGTCTCTAAATGTCGGCCTCGTAAAAAGGCTCAAAGTCACTCGGCGTGCTATGGAGAGGACTATGCTCGGTATTTCTTTACGTGATAAAATCCGGGATACGGAAATTTGTAGAAGAACGAGTGTAACCGACATAGTCCGAACAATTAGCACGTTATAGTGGCAAAGGGCAGGCTACGTCGCTCGACGAACCAAAAACAGTTGGGGCAGAAGGGTTTTCGAGTGGCGACTACGAATCTGCCTACGCAGCGTAAGACGACCTCCACTAGTTGGATTGATGACATTAAGGTCGGAGGCAACCGTTGGATGCAGGAGGCACAGAACCATTTCGAATGGCATCTCGTGGGGAGGCCTATGTCCAATAGTCGACCTTTCCGGGCTGATGGATGGATGGATACCACCGTGGTTATTCGTATCGGTATAGGGTATTGTTTTGAGCTTTCCTTCTCTTGTATAAATGTTATGTTTATGTCATATTTAAGGTATATTATAATAGGCGTTTTTTTAGATGGGGATGGTGAATTGTAATTTTACTCAGTCACCACACGGATAAAGAGAGAGTTATGTCCCACATCATTTTATAAGAAGAACAGAATGTTTCACAATTACAACTGATACATTATTTATCCTACTTACACGTCCAGCTAGTCAACTATTGCAAACCTCTTTCATATTGCACCTTAAATATTTACGTTTTATTAATAAACTTAAAGGAATTGACGTTACAATAAAAAGTACGCAGATCTATGTATGATATAAAACACTTATTTCATCTTAGTGGTAGGACCACACTGTTGACA
Organism: Lymantria monacha; assembly: GCA_905163515.2. Taxonomy (NCBI): domain Eukaryota; kingdom Metazoa; phylum Arthropoda; class Insecta; order Lepidoptera; family Erebidae; genus Lymantria; species Lymantria monacha. The sequence continues at coordinate 13,399,074 of LR991095.1, read as the reverse complement.
GTTCTCTATTTACAGCTGCGGGCCGGCCCGTCCGAGGTAGTACCACACTCTCGCAGAAGATTGACGTCTGAGCAATGGCAATGTGCTATTGCGCTTCGTTCAGTGAGCGAGAGCCGGAAGCCCGTCTGGATAGGTTTGGGGTTTGTATTAGTAGGCAGCAGATTCAAATGTCCATGGGTGGCAGTGATACACTCGTTTGCCACTATAAGCAATAAAAAAAAAATCTAGATTCTCTTACGTCTTTTGCAAATTATGGGTTAGCAACACTGTTCAGGAACGAATGATATTATACCTATGTTAATTTTATAAAAGTTGAATGTAATTTTCTTTAGACCGATACTAGGGATAATCGATATTAAAAAACATCGATGTTGACATCGGTCGGTATCGGATGTACGATAAGCATCTATAGTCGAAAACATTAACGTGTTTTCAATACCTCAGGAACTGCAAAGGCCTGGCTACCTAACTAGCCACGGTTGTCAAGGAGGCGGTACCAGCGTCCAAAAAAAAAAAGGAAATGCGTTCTTCTTCTTCTTCTTGTTTTTATGTAATGGCAATCAGCTACTTATACGAGCCATTGTTGCCAGTGTCGAGTTATAATTATCACGTTCACGTTCTTAATCTCTTCAGGTTAGTCATTGTCAGTCAGTCAGTCGAATTGTCGCCAACAACAGTGCTATGGCAACACTGTTAATGGTTTGTTGTAGGAATTTTGATGGAAAACGAAAACGTTGTAAAGCACTTTTATATAATATTCACTACATCCCAGCTGTTCTGTCACATCACATTACATAAAATGCCATCAAAATTATCTAATATAACACGTTAAAACACTAAGATATCGAATATAATACAAGAGCACTACATGACGTTTTAGATTCCCGCCAAAAAGTCCAAACTGTATCAGGAAATGCGTTCGTACATCTATTTTTATATGCTAGGGCCGCACCTGCGTGTATCGTTCCGAAGTATTATGTGGCGAAGCTTCGTACGATTTGTACACTAGAAAGTTATCGCGATAAAACTGTGGTCACATTAGCGACTTCGGTATTTTACACGAAGTATCGTGCAATAATTAAAGATGGCCGAAATCATTTACATGCGTTTAACTATGGATGACGAATTGCTTTACTATAACAGCTATATAGCTGGAGATCCTCGAACGCATCTAAACACATCGAAAATTTCCGCCGAAATAAAAAGCGCTAGTCTGACCACAGAGCACGATATATTAGCGCACTAAAACCCTTTGACTTATCGCCAACTAAGCGATAACACAAACGAAGCCCGAATGTTCGCGACGATAGCCGATAATGACCGGTCACATATGCGTGTATCGTCTCATTGCACGAAGCTTCGTGACGATGCACGCAGGTGCGGCCCTAGCATTACGTTGATTAGTGTAATCTAGTGGTAAAGTAGTTGAACTTTATAGCTAGTACATCTCTCTAATTAACGCTAGATGTTCTTAATATTATATTGACGTTTCAATATTTTATTTTCTTAACATCGATTTATCGATGATATCGAAGACAAAACATCGATGTGCCAATTTTATTAATGACAAAACATCGATGTTTTGCAGCTAAACATCGATCATCCCTAGTAGGTACCTACTTTCAATTTCAAACAATGTAATTATATATAAATATATATGGTTATACCTATGTATATTTTTTGATGTTTTGAATGGTATATTACAGTCAAAACAACACAAAAAACCTTGCAACATTGTTGCTTAACAAATAAACAAAGTTATCGCGATAACATTTAAGTATTCGTATACCTATTGCAGAGGTTTTTTATCAGTTTGAGTATCAAGACGGATTTAACCCTTGTACTTATCGATAATGTATTATCTTTACTATTCCTATGTCTACCCGCGATTATTAAGACATTATATCTATTGAGCTTTATTCATAAAACAATAAAAAATAATTAAAATGTCGCTGATTCAGTATATAAATCCATTTAATATTATTAGGGAATATTTAAGGAGGCCAGTGGAAGCGTTTATTGTAAACCAGTATTTGGGTTATAAGAAGAAGACTGACAATGGTATAACCAGTGTTAAGGAGTTGATTTACAAAGTGATTCTTGTGATATTGTTAGTAACTGCTGTATTGTGGATATCAATATTTATGTATGTTGGATTTTATAATATTTACATGCCAAATGTTACACACGTGCGTCCTGTACATTTTCAATTTAAGTAAGTATAATATTAATATATAAATTTAATTGATGCGAATAGCATATCATCATCTTGGGGTATTTATGTCCCACTACTGGGCTGTGGCCTCATTTACAGTGGGAAGGAAATTGATCTGCTATACCATGCTGGTTATGTGTTATTGTAAGGTTTTATTTCGAGTTTCCCTTCTCTTAGAGAGGTGTTATAGACATGTTTTATCCCATATTTTACAACACCTATGGTTAAGGTAGAGGATGGTAATTGATATTCTTACTCCATCACCACATGGGATATTTAACTCAAAAGCAATAAATTATTTTAAAATTTAGTATACCAAATAATGTGAGTTGAGTCTACCATTGATATTATATATTGTAGGGCCATAGCTAATTTTCATATCTAAATAGGTCATCAATATAAATGTCACAGTCTTCAACTCTGATCTTTCAGTGTTAATAACATACATACATATCATCACGCCATATCCCTTACAGGGTAGGCAGAGAGAACAGAGTGCCAGAGAACTCTATCCTTGCATACTTCACTCGCTTCCTCAACATTCATAATTCTCTTCATACACGCTCGCCGGTTTCGGAGACTCTTGACTCCACCTTCCCTCAGTACATGGCCGATCTGGTCTAGGAAGGTTAGTCTCGGTCTCCCCCGGTACCTACATCCTTCCACTTTCGCATTTTATATCTTCTTAACCAGACGTTCGTTTGGCATTCTTTCCAAATGTCCGAACCATTGGAGCATTCCCTTTCGCATCTTTACACCGATACTCTCTTTCATACCTACTCGCTTACGTCGTCGTTACGAATGCGGTCGGTCAGCCTAACTGCACAGATTTAATAACACAGTGTTAATAACGAATGCTTGCTTAAATTGTTTAATAAACATTGTGAAGAAATTTGCACATCCAAAAGCTTACTATTATGGCATCCAAATATTTTTAAGACTTATGGAGAGTTAGTACTCTTAAAAAACTTCAAAAATTCTATAAAATGGGTCCTTTAGTAGAGGTATAACCCCTAAGTATCAATACTATTCATCACCCCATATCTTACCCATGGGTGATCGTACGAGACGACTAAGGGATATAAAACGCATATAACATAGATGCGAGAGAAGGAAAACTCGAAACAAAACCCTATACTAACACGTCTGACTAGCGCAGTATAGTAGGTTAATTTCCCTTCCATTACGGAGGAGGCCCGAGCTCAACAGTGGGACATTCATGGGCTGTGATGATGATGATGATGTGTGTAAACTATTTGTAAAGTGGGACACCATAATTGCAATAGGATTGGCAGTATTTAGTATTGTGAATCTCTATTATTTTTTTTTTATTGCCGGTGGTGGCAAACGAGCCAGCAGCACACCTGATGGTAAGTGACACTGCCGCTCATGGACCTTTGCAATAACAAGGTATAGCTAGGCCGCTGCCTACCATGAAGAAAGTGCTCTTCTTAAACCTCGTTTAAAAAAGGTCATGTCATAGCGCTCGGGAAACACAGCAGCAGGTAGTTCATTCCAGATCTTACATGTACATGATAGAAATGATCGTTGAAAACGTACAGTTAACGTCTGTATCGTTTCCAGATGAAATGGATGAACCCTGCTGCAGTGTTGAGTGGTACGGTGATAAAATGGTGACGGTGGTACCAAGTCAAACAGGTCCTCAGAGCACTCCCTGTGAAAGAGCCTGTAGAGTACACAGAGAGACCCAAAGTCTCTCTGGCTCTCCAATGACTCCAGTCCTTCTGTGATGTTGGGATCACTGACGATTCGAACAGCACGTCTTTGCAGGGAGTCAAGTGGGTCATTTAGTTTTGTTAAACCAAGGCTGCGGCCGCCGACGGGTATTTGGGTATTGGAAATAAATAAATCCATCCCCATAATAACCGTTTCGGTAACGCAGTCTGCACAAACGCCAGGGTCCTCGGAGGTGAAGCAAAGCCGCTTCCATGGGTAGGATGCATAAAACTCGCGAAGTCCATCCCAATCTGCTAACGTATATTGCCAGACTCTGCGAGTCCCAGTCGCCGTAGAGCGATTAGGCCTCGCAACAGGGGCTCTGCTACGGACTAGGCAGTGGTCGAATGACCCAAGAGGGGCTTCGACCACCTGGTAACCTTGCTGGTATGTAGTCAGCAGAAGATCCAGTAAAGAAGACTCATGGCTCTCAAAGTCTGGGACACGGGTGGGCTGTGTTACCAGTTGTGAGAGTCCATAGGGCGAGACCATATTGAAGAGATGTCGACTCTGGAGGTCAGTAGCTCGGGACCCCAACCACTCTTTATGATGAGCGTTGAAGTCTTCAAGAACCACCATCTCCGCTGATGGACACTGCTCCAATATTTCGTCAATCCCCATTGGACGTTCTCAAATAACTGAGTTGACCCCGAATCACTGCCATGCGACCTGTAGAGGCACGCGTAGATGCGGGTAAACCCTTCATAGTCTACGCGCAACCACAAAATAGACAGGTCACCATGTTCGAGGGCCCGAAGACGGTGACAACAGATATCACCCCGAATGAACACGCACACCCCGGCCTTACGACGGAAGGAGTGCTCTAACTCGTAGCCAGGGTAGTTAAGGTACGAAATATCATCCAGAGCGTCTATCTGTGTCTCCGTTAAAAAGAGCAAGGCAGGCCGCGCCGTCTCGAGATGATGGTGAACGGCGTCGAGATTGCTATGTAAAACCCTGATATTGCAAAAATCCACATCAAATGTGGATAAGGGGACCGCCGTAGAAAACCTTCTCTTTTTTCTGTTACTTTTCATACGGGTTTTTTAAGAAGAGGAGGAAGGGAGTGTGGATGCGTATAATGAGATTCGGTGGTACCAAAAAAAAAAAAGGTGCGGGGCGCAGTGCATGGCTGGAGGGTGAGTTTTGTGGGAAGCTGACACGAAGCACGGAAGGGTCCCCGGTGCTCCCCCGCGCGCAGTCGCCGTAATCCACTCCGGTTTCCTGCTCCGGCACAACGACTACACAACGGGATTTTCGCCGGTTGGCGGGACAGCATCCCAGGGAGAATAATCCTGGATTCGGGGCCCCTGCTAACCGGCAGGTGGCCGGCGGTGACCATTCCCACCGGGTCTCCCTGTACCCCATGTCATCCTCTCACGATCAATGCCCCAACCAAGACTTCACCACCGCAAGTTTCAGGCACCACCCGAACCCACCACACGTAAACACACCCAGAAAGTTGGGCCTCCGGCCCTGCCGCTCACCGAACGAAGCGCAACAGCATATTGCCATTGCTCAAACGTCGATTTTCTGCGAGAGTGTGGTACTACCTCGGACGGACCGGCCCGCGGCTGTAGACAGAACACTGTCAATAGCGTGGTCCTACCACAGTATTATCAGCACTACTGCCCGGAACATTTTTTTTTATTACTTTTGTTGGCAAACAAGCAAGCAGTACACCTGATGGTAAGTGTCACTGCTGCCCATAGACCTTTGCAACACCAAGGGCATAGCTAGACAGCTGCCTACCAATGCAAACCCCAAACCCACCCAGTTGGGCTACCGGCTCTCTCGCTCACTGATCAAAGCGCAATAGCACAGTGTCGTTACTGACACATCTATCTTCTGCGAGAGACTTAGAGTATCTCGCAGAAGACCAAGTCTCTCACAGAAGACCAACTCTCTCGCTGAAGACAAAGTCTCTCGCAGAAGACCATATGGCCATGATTATTTAATCTTCGTTATAGTGCTTTTATCTCAATAACTAGGGGTCAACACCAAATCTACTCTTCCATTGTACATATTGCAAAGTAATTAGCAATAAATTTATGCTCGCTGGCCTGATATCAATTCTCCTTGGGAATGTAATTGTTGACCAGATGGTATAACACGAAGTTCACCTAGAGTCAATGTAAAGCTCTTGTCTTTGACAACAGCTAGAACTAACCGTTAGGATATTGTGTGTATTTTCAATTAATTATACTGTAAATTGCAGGCCATGTGAAGATAAAGCAGGGATATGTTCGTACCCATATGCATATGTTCAGCTGACGAGACAAAGCCACATTCTGATGCCAAAGCAACCATATAGAATTAAATTAATGCTAGAAATGCCTGAGTCACAGGTTAATAAAGATTTAGGTAAGTTAAGCAACTGGAGACATTCTTACATAAACACAAGACGTGTTAAGCCGATGGAGCGAATATTTTGGCGATATGTATGCGGATACTACGGTTGGCGCCGGTGTCGCGTGTGGTATAGTAGATCACCATTCAGCACCGGCGTCCTCCGATGGCATCAGTATGGATGAAGTTGAATGGGCGATAAGAAGTTTGAAAAATGGTAAGGCAGCGGGCATTGATATGGTGTCTGCAGAGATGATCAAGCTTGGTGGCTCCTGTGTCTGGGAGGCGTTCCTGTTGCTCCTCAGTTTATGTTGGAGCTCGGGAATGGTTCCCAGGGACTGGAATAGCGCAGTCATCGTGCCTTTGTTTAAAAACAAGGGTTCACGTTATGACTGTGCAAATTACAGAGCCATAAGCTTGACCAGATTGGCAGCAAAAGTGTATGGTAAAATTATTGAAAGGAGAATGAGGATGGTGTCCGATGGTTTACTGTGTGAGACACAAGGAGGTTTCAGGAGAGGAAGGGGATGCATGGATCAAGTGTTCTCTCTGCGCAACATTGTGGAGAAGCATCTGGTTCTAGGTCAGAGGGTTTTCTGCAGTTTTGTGGATCTGGAGAGAGCATTTGACACGGTTGTACGAAAGGAACTTGGGACATTTTACCGGAGTATGGTATTAACGGTAAACTGCTACAGGCTGTGCAGTCCAGTTACATGGGCTGTAGAGCCTGTGTGCGGCTGGATGATGGAATGTCGCCTTGGTTTGACGTCAATATCGGCGTTAAGTAGAGGTGCGTTCTGTCAGCCAGGCTGTTTATCATATATCTGGATAAATGTCTCCAAAGGTTGAACGATATGAATGTGGGAGTCCAGATGGGCGACTCAGTGGTCACTGCTCTGCTTTATGCAGATGATGCAGTCCTGCTGGCACAGTCAGCAACTGACCTGCAGACCCTAGTCGACACAATGACAGAACATACATACATATCATCACGCCATATCCCTTGCGGGGTAGGCAGAGAGAACAGAGTGCCAGAGAACTCTATCTCTGCATACTTCACTCGCTTCCTCAACATTCACAATGACAGAAGATTATAAGAAAAGGGGTCTATGCGTGAATGTGAACAAAACCAAAATAATGGTCTTTGAAAGAGATGAAGCCAGAACAGATGTAAGAGTAACAATAGGTAATGATTTACTGCAGCAAGTGGATGAATTTGTATATCTTGGATGTAGATTTAGCCGAGATGAAAGGTACCCCACTGATATAGAGCGAAGAGTGAATGCGGGAAATAGAGTGAACGGAGCGTTGGGGCAACTTCTCGGTAGCCACCACCTCAGCCAGAAGGCACGTGTGGCAATACATAATGCAGTGCTTGTCCCAACATTACTGTATGGAAGCGAGAGTTGGGTATGCAGAAAGGAGTATGAAAGTAAAATTAATGCGGTCGAAATGCGATCTCTACGGAAAATCTGTGGAGTTAGGCTGATCGATCGCATTCGTAACAACGACGTAAGAAAGCGAGTAGGTATGAAAGAGAGTATTGGTGTAAATATGCGAAAGGGAATGCTCCGATGGTTCGGACATGTGGAAAGAATGCCGAACGTCTGGTTAAGAAGATATACAATGCGAAAGTGAAAGGATGTAGGTACCGGGGGAGATCGAGACTAACCTACCTAGACCAGATCGGTCATGTACTGAAGGAAAGTGGAGTCAAGTGTCTCCGAAACCGGCGAGCGTGTATGAAGAGAATTATGAATGTGGAGGAACGAGTGAAGTATGCAAGAATAGAGTTCTGTGGCACTCTGTTCTCTCTGCCTACCCTGCAAGGGACATGGCGTGATGGTATGTATGTGTGTAAGCAACTGTATTTAAACTAATTGCTGTGTGGTAGCAGCTACGAATACTACGAACCACTATTTTGCTCATGGATGTCGTAAAAAGCGACTGAGAGGTTTATATCGTTTTAGGCCATCTGCACCTGTTGCTATTTGGTCAAAAATTACATTCCCAAGGAGAGTTGATGTTAGGCAGGCGGTCATAAAACTATTGCCAATAACTTTTGCAATATGAATGAGTACATATTGCGTCGACTCCAAGTAAGATCAGAATAAAGATAAGGTAAGTTAAGCAACTAAATTATCTTGAAATATCAAATGCCGTCTTTATAGTTAATTTGCGCTATCTACTGGACAACGATTGATGAGATAGAAGGGCAGCGCGTGGCCCCATAACCCACCGTATTCCCTCCCCATCGCCATTGGGCCGGCCACTGGTACCGCTTCCTTGCCTTCCTTGGCCAGCCTGGCAGAATTTGATTATCATGCGACAGCTCACATTCATCTGGTTGATTAGACGATATGGAACAGATTTGCAATAGCTGTGGTTTGGAATTCCTCATATGACACCTATCCCACATATGTCTTTTTTCGTTTGAAATAAAGAGAGGACTCACACGGGACCATGATCATTGTAAAGTGTTCAAAACGTCAGAAAATTAAAAAACAAATACAAACGCAATAGAATCCGTAATATTTATTTCAAATGTGTAATACTTGCGTAAACATTAGAAATCATTACTTATTTTTCTGCTTGTAAACAAGATTCCATAAATTATCTAGCATGTTAAGTGCTAAATCTCAGTGAGAGCTTGGGTTCCACTCACATGCAAATAGAAGGTCTCTGTCCAGAAGGACTTCAGTGTAATCCTGTGGCACCTTGTATGAGATCCTCAAAGCTGTTTCTCAATAGCGTGTTGTGAAATGTTACGATTTTATATCTTTCAGGAATGTTTATGGTGTGTGTACAAATGAGAGCTACAGGTGGTTTTCTGGTCTCGTCTTCGTGTCGATCTGCTATGCTTAGACACAGGTAATGTTATTAAATATGAACATTCATCATCATCACCATTCTCCTACTCTTATTCCAATTACTTGGGGTTGATACAATATGTACTCTTCTTTCATAGTACTTACATATTGTAAAAGTTATTGGCAATAGTTTTATAACCGGCCGCCTGCCAGACGTCAACCCTCCTTGGGAATGTAATTGTTGATCAAATGGCATCTGATGGATGGCCAGGTCGTTATAAGGCTCTTAGTCGTCTTTTACGACGTCCACGAGCAAAGTAAAGGTTGGTAGTATTCGTAGCCGCTTCCACACAGCTTACTTATTACGTATGAACATTTAATGTTCAAATAAATTCAGTGCAGAAAAGGACCAAGATTTATTGAAAATGAAAAAGTGAATAAAATGATAAAGTACATTTTTGAAGTTAAACTTCTTAACGCATGCTTGAATTGGGGAGTAAGCCCGTGAATGTGTGATGAGAGCGTTACCAAGTTGAGAGGGACATATAAGTTAGTGAAGATAGAAAGAGAGTTACGTTTCGTATATTAAGATAGGAGCAAGAGAGAGAGAGGTGCGAGCATACATTTTCTTTCCCTCGTTCTCAAAATTAATCATTTCCCAGTGAAATTAATAAATTTAAGTATTTGTAGAAAATTGTATAAAATATATATGTACAATTAATATATAATTATTAATATATAAAAATTATATTAATAGTATATATACATACATACATATCATCACGCCATATCCCTTGCAGGGTAGGCAGAGATAACAGAGTGCCAGAGAACTCTATCCTTGCATACTTCACTCGCTTCTTCAACATTCATAATTCTCTTCATACACGCTCGCCGGTTTCGGAGACTCTTGACTCCACCTCCTTTCAGCACGTAACCAATCTGGTCTAGGTAGGTGAGTCTCGGTCTCCCCCGGTACCTACATCGTTCCACTTTCGCATTGTATATCTTCTTAACCAGACGTTCGTTCGGCATTCTTTCCACATGTCCGAACCATCGGAGCATTCCCTTTCGCATCTTTACACCGATACTCTCTTTCATATCTACTCGCTCTCTTTCATCGTCGTTGCGAATGCGGTCGGTCAGCCCAACTCCACAGATTTCCCGTAGAGATCGCATTTCGACCGCATTAATTTTGCTTTCATGCTCTTTTCTGCATACCCAACTCTCGCTTCCATATAGTAATGTTGGGACAAGCACAGCGTTATGTATTGCTACACGTGCCTTCTGGCTGAGGTCGTGGCTACCGAGAAGATGTCCCAACGCTCCGTTCACTCTATTTCCCGCAATCACAAGCGTCAAGCTTATGGCTCTGTAATTTGCGCACTCATAACGTGAACCCTTGTTTTTAAACAAAGGCACGATGACTGCGCTATGCCAGTCCCTGGGAATCATTCCCGAGCTCCAACATAAATTGAGGAGCAACAGGAACGCCTCCCAGACACAGGATCCACCAAGCGTGATCATCTCGGCAGACACCATATCAATGCCCGCTGCCTCACCATTTTTCAAACTTCTTATCGCCCATTCAACTTCGTCCATACTGATGCCATCGGAGGACGCCGGTGCTGAATGTTGATCTACTAAACCACATGCGACACTAGCGCCAACTCGAGCATCCGCATACATATCGCCAAAATATTCACTCCATCGGCTTAACACATCTTGTGTTTGTGTAAGAATGTCTCCACCGTTAGACCTTAATTTATTCATTCTGAAGGCTGACCAACCACACCGAGACTTCTTCACCTCCCTCCAAAGTGTTTGGTGTTACCCTTGAAGTGTTTAGTCAGCCTATCTTCTGCATTCATATTTGCTCTATCACGTTTCTCTTTCACTAAGGCCTTGGTGTCATTCTTACATTGCCGATATATTTCTTTCTTCTGTTCAGTCATACTGTCATTCAGATTCAAAGAAGAGACTTAGTCCAGCCACGCTTTCTTCTTTTGCTCTACGGAAGCTGCAACTTCCGCATCCCACCATGCATCACCATTTTATTTTTCTATTTTTCTTTGAACTTTCACATACTGCTTTCGCTGTATCTACCATACTCTCTTTCAATATTCTCCAGCATTCTTCAATGTCCGATTGCGGCTGGCTTGCCATCGTAAGCCATTCTCGGACTGCATACTTTTCTCTTACACACTCTTCTTGCAACCTTTTAACCTTTATTCTTTCAAGCCCTCCGAAGTGGACACGCTCTCGCCAGTGCCTCCACTTTCTGAACAGACCATTAAATCTCGCGATAACGAGATAGTGGTCCGTATCGACTGTGGGGCCCCTGTAGGCTCATGCGTCCAATATTTTGCTTCGGAGGCGACTGTCTACCAAAATTAAATCTATTATACTTTTCTGTCCATTCCTTCTCCATGTATACATATGGATGTCCTTATGTTTGAAAATTGTGTTTGACACAATAAGGTTTCTCTCCATGCATACATCCGCTATGAGCCTACCTGCGTCGTTCACTCTCTTATCACCAAATGGACCAAGTACGTCCACATAGTCGGGACGCTTGGTCCCCACCCATCCGTTCAAATCTCCGCATACAATCACGCGTTCACTGGTTTCTGCCATATCCAGAACTTCCCTAACATTATCCCAAAACTTCTCTAGGTCTGATGCCACCGAGGATCCCACGGGAGCATATGCTACAACCATGAATACCTTGGTGACACCTAGTTTTATACGGACCCAAAGAAGTCTGGGATCATACATTCCGTAATCCTTCACGCCTGAGGCCAAGCGAGAGGACAACAGCACTCATACCTCCATGCTGGCTCGATCGCTCTGTGGTACACCAGACCACAGAGCCATCCCGCCACCAGGAAGATCGCTGGCGTTGCTGCCCCTTCGCTTGGTTTCTGTTACACAGAGCACGTCTAGCTGTTTGTCTACCATGACGGTTATCAGCTCGTACAACTTACCTTCCACAGATTTTCTTACATTCCACGTGCCCACCCGGCACTCTGCTCTCCTCGACTCGCCTGACTGGGCAAGGCGTGATGGGTGGCGGCCCCCATCGCCGCATCTGCCGATGTTCGTACCGACGGGGGCGGGTCGGTACGCGTCGCCTCCGGGGGACGCCCTAACCCGCACTGCGGTACGCATTATTCGAGCCGGATTAGCAGTCTAACTAGACTGGCAGGGGACGCGACGAGCACGAGCACTAGGGGGGCATAGTCCGGAACTATGCCCCCTTAGTAATATAATAATCCTAATATTTTTTTTTTGCTATAATATAATAATTATATATATATAATATAATTGCCCCTAATAGTATATATACTATTAATATAATTTTTAATTAAATTAATATTCTAAATTAAGTAGGTAGTGGTAAGTTATATGTTATGCTAGGGCCGCACGTGCGTGTATCGTCACGATGCTTCGTGCAATGAGACGCAGATGTGACCAGTTATTATTGGCTATCGTCGCGAACATTTGGGCTTCGTGTGCGTTATCGTTGGGTGGCGATAAGTCAAAGGGTGTTAGCGTGCTTATATATCGCGGCTCTGTGGTCAGATTAGCGTTTTTCATTTCGGCTGCAATTTTCGATGTGTTTAGACCCGTTCGAGGATCTCCAGTTAATCAATAAATATGGAGTGGAGTGATGAAATGGTGTTAGAATTTTTATACCATTATAAGTGGAAACCATGAAGGGAATCAAAAAAATTATTATGTAATTATTAGCATAATATAACTGTAATAGTAAAGCAATTCGTCATCCGTAGTTAAACGCATGAAAATGATTTCGGCCATCTTTAATTATTGCACGATACTTCCTGTAAAATACTGAAGTCGCTAGTGTGACCACAGTTTTATCGCAATAAATTTTTAGTGTACAAAACGTACGAAGCTCCACCACACATTACTTCGGGACGATACACGCAGGTGCGGCCCTAGCATTATAAAAAGTAGTTGTTGCAATGCAATCTGGATTAATTCTAACATTTATAATGATTATTCTTCAAATTACTGAAATTTTTAGCATTTAATATGCTTAATTATTTATAAATACCCGATACGAAGACGTAAGATATAATATGAATCGAAATTTGCATGTCCTAAAATAGTTCACGATGGTGTAAGTGGCAGCACGGTTGGGACGGATTCCCAATAGGTGCGGGTTCGAACCCCGCTTGTGACATCATTTTTCGTTTCGTATCGGGTATTTATAAATGATTATTCTTCATTGAAAATGACCTTGATTGCCCTTCATTGTACCTTCAAGCGTCATAAAGTTCCGTTTTTTTTGTTCCGTTATGTGTAAATAGATTAAATGTAATTCGCGGAAGCAGAAGAAAATCTGTTGTATCAATAACATGAACTTGGTGTTGCAGATCGACCTTACATCATATCATGAGGACATTCATGCTTTCTCCACTCTACCTTGGTGGGCTGGACGAGGAGAAGCAACATCTCAAAGTGGAGCTGTTCAGTGACTTTGAAGATGATCCGGTAATTATTTAATGAAATCATGAGACTGCTCCTGGTGACTATGTAAGAGTATAGTGGTCCCATCCAATCAATACCCGTGGATCGTAAAACTCAATTAATGGATGCACGAATAAATAACATTAATATAACAGAAGGAAAACTCTAAATGAAACTATATGTCAACATGTCTGACTACCGTGGTGTGGTAGGCTATACAAGTGGTACCTTTAGGGAACGTAACCACAGTCTGGTCGCCCTGGGAGCGAGGCCACCGCGTGAGGACGACGCCCCGACGGTGCAAACTGTCCGGGCGTCGACATTATACAGCGAGGATACCCGTGAGGGTAGACCGCCGGGTGGGCCACTGAAGAAAAAGACCGCGTACCAGTGACCCACCCGCACGGCGTCGAGAGGTATATTGTAGGGCGGGTCTACGGGGTCTTGCGCCCCGCTTTTCCTGTCGCCCCGGACGGATTAGCGGGGTTTGACGTACCGTAGCCCGCCGCCAAAAAAAAAGGGAACGTACCCACACTATTATGTGATCCATTCTTAATCCCACTCCCTTCTCTCGGTGGTCATACGTAGTATACGCCTAGACCTCCCTCGCCCCCCTTAATTTTCATATATAGTAAGTCATGAATATGGTTTTAAATTATTTTTTGCATACCTTATACTTTCATAAGTAAAAATCAATCAATTTGCAATATCAGTGCTATAGCTAGGCTGCTGCCTACGAGCCAAAGCCCATTTAGAAAGTGAGGTTTCCAGCTCACTAAACGAAGCGCAATAGTACATTGCCACTGCTCAGATGTCGGTTTTCTGAGTGAGTGTGATATTAACCCAGACGTCTATGGCTGTAGACAGAAAACTGTCAACATTGTGGTCCTATTACTACTGAAACATTTTATGAATAATGTCAAAAGAGTATGTATGCTCGACCATTACACTTAAATCAGCTGATGTCTGTATATGTTCATCAATATGGCTAACTGTGAATTTAAAAAGCGCTAACTGAATGAATTTAGCTCCACTACCAGACGAATCCCTCTCTCGCTCTTGTAACTAAGCGTCATATTTATAAAGATTTCTCCTCCACTGCGCAGGCCGCGTAGTTTGGGTACAACCCCTTCTCTGGAGAGCCGTATCTACCTAGTATTAGCGAGTGCAAGCCTAAATTCATCACTGATGATGGTACTGTTCTTACTTATATTTTTATTTCTATATGACAGGCCAATCCTGCCACAGATGCATACATAGAGTTGCAGTCACGCTATGCACAGATATACAGCAGCGAGCTTCAAGTGCAGGCGCACTTTACTGGTCTCAGATACCTCATGTTCAACTGGCCCAAGATATCAGCTATTATTGGTAATTTTCATTCATTCATCTCAGCTCATACACTGTTCGAGCCTCCTACATAATGGGAGGGAAATTGACCTGGGAATCGACATTTGAATTGGGATTATACCATAGTGGTCAGACCAAAAACTGGCTATAAGATCTTATACTAACGGTATAGGATTTTATAGCTAGTTTTCCTTCTCTTGCATAGATTGTAGCTGTATCATCATTGTCCTATTTTTATCCCAATTACTCAGCGTTGATGCAATATGTACTTCTTTTCCATCATTCATATTGCAAAATTTATTGGCAATAGTTTTATGACCGACCGCCTGCTTGATAACAGTTCTCCTTGGAAATGCATTTGTAGACTAGACGGTATCAGGTGTAGTTTTGGTCCAGGTCGATATAAAGTTCTTAGTTTTCGTTTACGACATCCACGAGCAAAATAATGGTTGGTAGTACTCCTAGTTGCTATAACACAAAAAAATAAATGGTCGTTAAGTATTCGCGGAATCTGCGAAAATTTCAGGCAGTAAAAATTCAATCAAAATCAGACTAGCATTTCTAGATATTGTTCAAAAATTTTATGTTTCTTATTTTTAGTTTCGCAAAACTCTTATTTTTTTTTCAAGTAAAAGTAGCCAAAGTTACTTCAGGTATCAGCCACTGAAAGTCTGACTGTATCAGAAATTGTTCATAAATCAGTGATTTCTATTTATTTCGCAACATCCTAATGACTTTTACTGAAATCCTGATAGTATATATTATTCTCTGTAACATCAGTTATTTGACTGAGAAAGTTCCTTTAAATCGGTTCAGCTGTTCCTTAGATTACAGGGAAGAAACATACAATAATAATAATTAGAAATATATTTCATATATCCATCACAGATGTCGATGGACGGCGATCACTCGTAGACGTCCAATGTTGGGACATAGGCCTCCTCACGAGAATGCTACTCTGAACGACGCTGTGCCTCTTGCTTTCAACGGATCCCTGCGAGTTTTGAAATGTCGTCAGTCCACCTGAAATATTCTTTTTTAGTGACGTGTATCATATGTATTTAATCAATAATTCGTCTGTTATTAAAGAGTGACATTTTATAAATATTTTGAAAATTGATATTATTTTTAATAAAAAAATTACATGTCATCAAATTAAACGTTAAATATCTAAAAAAAGTGTCTTTACGTTAAACCTCCACATTTATTGTTGAAAAAAGAATCTTTAAATGCGTGTAAAAATTTGGTCTTTTTATTTAAAGTCACTTTTCTATTTAACCGACGAATTATTTATTTGAATAAGATGTTGTTTCTATATATATATATTTTATTACAGGTATTTGTACGAATTTATTTTTCGTATCATTAATATTCATATTGAGTTGGTATCATTTGCAAGATGGATTGCCTGATTTTATTAAAGTGAGTGTTTTGTTATTATAATTAATTTTATATGTATCTTTTAGAATTAATTAGAACACTCTGGCTATTCACACATTAGCCGTCGCTATTCATTCCAAATGTCACAATCGCCATAATTGGCGAATGAGGAGTGAATTTATTACTTCACACTTACACATTAGCTTAATTGTTAAACGTAGTTAGAGCTATAGATTTGATTTGAAATACTGCGTGTGATAATCCTTTTTATTGTACAAAAATGATATATTATTATTAGTTTTTTTTTTTAGAATAAATTGCTTTCTGAAAAGGCTGAGGATGATAACAAGCGATTGGTTGGTAAAATCAAATTGGAGCGAGATGGTAAGCATATTTCTGAATATATCTAATTATAATTATTATTGTTTGTCTCATTTTGATAACTTATAGTTATATCCTGTGTCGCCAGCATTGTGTTCTCTATAATATTTTTAGATAATTAGCTTAAATAAAGAATTTCAAATCCAGCTCTTAAGTCATTGAGACCAACCTGTGCAAACAAATGTACAATTCGAATTAACTTACAACTTGAATGTACAGATAGCGCAGTGGTTGATATACTGACCTACCGTGCCATGTGTTGCGAGTTTGTTTTTCCAATACTTTGTATCCATAATTGTTATTCTTGAAGTTTGGATTTTTTTATTTGCTTTGGTTGCAAACGAGCAAACAGCACACCTGATGGTAAGTGTTACTGCCGCCCATGGACGTTTGCAATACCAAGGGTATAGCGCGGCCGCTGCCTATCAGTACAAACCCTAAACCCACCCAGTTGGGCTTTCGGCTCTCTTGCTCACCGAACGAACCGTAATAGCATATTACCATTACTCAGATGTCGATTTTCTGTGAGAGTGGTACTATCCTGGACGGACCGGCCCACGTCTGTAGACAGAAAACTGTCAACAACGTGGTCCAGCCACTACAAAATGTAATTTTTGTCTTTTAAATTATATGTTTGTTAAGTCCATCACAATACAAAAATTATTTCCTTAGTGCTGTATTGGTGTTTTTTAAAAACACAAAAATAGTTAATTAATTCTTCAGTAATATTAGATTTAATGTTATTATTTTTTTGTTATTTCAGACTCTGCAATGTTTGATGAGGATGTTTTGCTAAAAGAGTTCCAACAGATTGAACAGAAAGAAGAAACAAAAAAGACTTAATAATGTGCTATATAGATTTTACTAAAATATTTATTTATTTTATATATCGACTACCAAGACATCTCACTTTCCTTGCACATTCTACTGTTTGCTGTGAATCTTCTACTCTACCAGGCTAACTCGATGGATTGGCATAAGATAATCGCCTTACGAATTCCTAAGAAAATAAGGGTTGGTTACACTTAGCCTGTTTAACTGGAGATAGGAGAGACTTAACTAGATCTCAGCTCATATATGTCCTACATCTGGGCTAAATCACTCTGCAATAGAAGGGAAATTGATCTACAATACCACGCTGGTCAGATGGTTTGGTGCAGGCTTTTATTTCCAGTCGCCTGTCCAGATATATAGTTAGTCATCTTTTACGATACCTACGAGGAAGATGAAGGTGGTGAATTGTATTCTTACTCTATCACCAGAAGGAAAAACTAAAATATGTTATTCTTTCAATCCCTGGGCGTACCATGTATATGGACTAGGTCATGTGACGTACATTGACACAAAAAGCGTAAAAGCCACCTTTAAGTTAAATTTAAACATTTTTTGAAATGTTATTATTAGAAACTAAAGATTATTTATACTTAATTTATATTATATATTATGATTTTAACTAAAGATTATTATATCATTCGTGAAATTTAATTAATTGTCATCTAATAGTGCTAACCAGGCCATAACCGTCCAGTTCGGTGGTGGAATTGTACATTATCTACCTATCTAGTTTTCAGGTTTAAGGTTGACGAATTGGCTTTATTAAACATTTTCGAGATGGGTGCAGGTTTATTAATTTTGTATTTTTCTCGTTAAAAATTAATTTAATTATATTTATGGCTCAAGAAAGACACTTATCAGTATGTCGCATGATGGCGCAGAAGAGGCTTGGTGCGTCATTGTATTTGCCGGTGGGATAGGCGGAAGAGATAATTCTGATATACATCCATCTTTTCATCTACATTCGTCTTCGTTCGTTATGTTTTGGCAATCTATTATTAATAAGATCCTATTGTAGCCAGTTTGGAGTGAATTTAGTTCTAAGTTTATTTTAAATTTAGTTTTAAAGTCATTGTATGTCATTAGATCAAATCGTCGATTTTAGTAAAGCGCCATCGCTTTACTAAAATCGACGACCTTACCTTACTGAGAGTCACTGTTAATTTTGGCAGATTATCAAATCATAGACAAAGCACTGTTTCATTATTATCACTACACTTAAGCACTTTCTCTGCATTACGTTACATAATATGACATCATAATATAATAATATATAATATACATATAAGTGAACTCGAAAATGTTGAATATAAGACTGCTGATGTTTTTTTCAAGTTACCGCCAAAACTCATAAGTCTTCATGCATGCTCGTCAATTAGTCTTCAGTGTTGACTTGTTCGCTTCGCCGCATGTTTCGCTATAGCTAGGCTCTTCATCATCCTCATCATCTCATATACGTCCCAATCCTGGAGTCCAGTCACCTTCAATATGATAGGGAAATTAATCTATACTATGCCGCGCTGATAGATGGGTATTTAGTTTTATTTTAGTGATGTTTCTTTATTGTTTATGGTGGTAAACGAGCAAGCAGCTCACCTGATGGTAAGTGTCACTGCCGCCAATGGACCTTTGCAATACCAAGAGTATAGCCAGGCCGCTGCCTACCAATACAAACCCCAAACCCACCTAGTTGGGCTTCCGGCTCTCTCGCTCACCGAACGAAGCGCAATAGCACATAGCCATTACTCAGTCGTCGATCTTCTGTGAGTGTGGTACTATCCCAGACGGACCGGCACGCGGCTGTAGACAGAAAACTGTCAACAGCGTGATCCTAACACTAATAAATTATAAGTTATTTGTACAGTTGCCTGTCTATGGCCGTGGGCCAGTCCGTCCGTGGTAGGACCACACTCTCGCAGAAAATCGATGTCTGAGTTATTCAGTGGCAATGTGCTATTGCGCTCGGTTCGGAGAGCAAGAACGCTGGAAACCCAACCTTGGGTCGGGTTTGGTTGGTAGACAGCGGTCTAGCTGTTGTGCCTCTGGTATTACAAAAGTCCATGTAGCATGCATCAGTGTGCTACCTGCTAGTTTGCCACTATAAGTAGTACAAAAAATTATATTATAGTCATCTTCTGATCTTTTTAGTCAATCGGCCGTGGTACAGGTTGCGACACATACTCTTACTTCATCAGCACATGTATAAAATGGGTTCTTACGTGGGAATAAAGGCTACTTAAATAATTAAAGGCTTACTTACAAATTTAAGGAAGGAATGTGTGAGACTAAACTTTATAAATATAACTCGCCAAAGAACAAATGCATATTATATTGTCAGTGTAAATTATGAGATAAATATATTTTATGTTTTGTAATTTGAAATAAATATTGATGTTATCTATGTTATTTTAATTATTATATAATAACAGCCGACCCAATAAACGCTGTTCTGTAGTACATATCTAAAAAATAAAAATAGAATTCTTTGAAATCAATCACAGCGCCATCTAACGGTAACTCTGTTAATTCTCATTCTTTAAACGCTTGAAACACACAATATAATCAAATACAGTCGAGCCGTTTATCAGTTTAGACACACGTACTAAGGTGTACAAGTTTTTTTTTCTATGAGACTATTTATACCAGCTAATAAATTGCAATTTTTTTTTGAACACCTATGCGACGATATGTAGCATTTAACCTTTAGTAAGTAAGTATGGTATGGTACTCCTCATGGAAAGTTTACACAAAACAGTGGAACTAGACTGTAGACATGTGTAATGCGAGTGATGTATCACACGTAATATTACCCGACCGTGTACTGACCCATTACACATTACGCGACTAAACATCACATTATGGTGGCACCACACTTCGCTATGTGTTATTCGTTATGCGCATTATTGGCCGCATGCGACGAAGTGTGGTCTCATTCGTCTATATTTGCTTTACGCGCACACATAACGCAAATCACGAATAGCAAATACGCGTATCCATCCACTTGTCGGTTTTTCACACACTTCAAAGAACACAAATAAGACAAATATGTGTGTCGACTGCCCACACTTCGTTCATTCATTCGTTATGTTTACTCGCTACGGCGCGGTCATGTGACGACGTGTACAGCGTAGGTACTCTGGTCACAGAGTACACGTCGAGATATAACTAGAGTCTAGTGTGAGAAAATAGAGTGGACGAACGATAAGGTTATGCAGTTTCTAGAGTTGTATCAGATGCAACCTTGCATCTGGGACCCAAAAAATGCTTGCCATAAGGTAAAAGTAAAGATAAACGATGCCTGGATTGAAATAAAAAATAATATGGGAGAACCCACATGTACAGTGAAAGGCGTGCCAAATACTTGGCATGATGGCACGAAGTGTGGAGTAGCATGTTCGTCATAAAGTGTTTGTCAAATATTTGGGCAAATAAATAGTAGCCGCATAACAAATAACGCATAACGAAGTGTGGTACCACCATTAAACATGACGCGAACACCCGTGTACTGTTCTGCATTTCTGCAATGTTCGGTGTCTGGCAATTCAATATTTATTTTGAGCTTTATTTTTAGAACGTTAAGGCTTATATTTCTTGATGCCGCCCGCCGTATGTATAGAGCGCTATGGCATTACGCATCACACATGACATGAAATGTCATGTGTGATATTTGAAGTGTTGGTTAAATGTAATATTACTCGGCACGAAATGTAATGCCATATAACATCACTTCGCGAAGTACTGTTTCGCGCATGTCTACTAGACTGGTGATTTTTTGGGTATTAAAGCTTATTTATTTCCCCTATGTGGCGACGGGATAAAAATATAACTGTCACCAGCCCTTACTTACTAAAGGTTTAATTGGTTATAGATTGACCAGACGAGTGGCTAATAGCACTTGGGGTAATGTATGACATCTCACTAAGATTGGCAACACATCTGCCAAGCGTGGCGATTACGCCACTATCTCTTTATTCGTGGAGGAGGCATATATGCAACAGTTGGTGGCGAATGCTGAATGACGATGAAAGTTTATTCACATTACAATAATTTAGAAAAATAAATTATTTTATACTACTTTATATCAGTGTTGGCAAAAATTTAGTCTGATTAACGATTTAAAAGTACGTATCGTAACTTTTGCGATTATAATTAATTTAATCGTAGTCAATTTTTTTTATTATGATTATTAATCGTTAATCACGATTAAAAATGTGTGATTAAGACAGTTGAAACAAGTACAAAACTAAAAAAAGGTGAATCACATTTTCCATTTGAATATTTATGAAAAACAGGTACAATCGAACAGTTATTATAATTAATCCCAATACTATTATAAACGTGAAAGATTGTGGATGGTTTATAGATTTTTGTCTCTTTCACGCAAAATCTGCTGAACGTATTTTGATGAAACTTTACAGTAATATAGCTTATACATCAGAATAACAAACTACAAATTATAAAGATATCGTGTTTATAAAGATATATTGCCCAAATTATAGCAATAAGTATAAAAAAATATCTGGGCATTTGTGAGCACTAGGACGGAGCCGCGGTCACTGTCAGCGATACAAAAATGTAGAATTTCAAAAATTTTAAAAATTATACAGGTAAATTTTAAAATTACATTTCATAACAACCCATTCTCACGAATCGAAACGTAGAAATCTCACAAAATATCATACAAATTATTCGTATGATATTTTGTGAGATTTACGTAAATTTAGCATGGTTTGCAATTTAGTTTGTTACACATCAAGTATCTTTATCGAGCGTCTGCTTTTAAGCTACTACTTTCCTATATTTTAAACTTTTTGCTTAAAATGTAGGTAAAAGTATTTTTTTGCTTGTCATTAAAAGTACTTTAATTTGTTTAATCAAATTAATGAACAGTGATTGTTTTTTTAATCGCGATTATGCTTAATATTTCAATTCTGATTAATTTAAACACGATTTAGTTTAATCCGATTAAAAATAATCAAATTGAGAAATTGGTTGAAAATTAATCGATTAATGACAAAATTGCTTTATATTATGACAAATTGTCCAAGGTTTACTACACGAAATGTAGATACAAGGAGTCCGAACGGTATAGGCTTTTCCATAGTATTTATGGACATAATAATGAAACCAGATCTTAGTTCTCTTTTCTACTACTGGCTGCGCTAGGTTTAGGACGTACCGATGCTATTATTATTATTACACGTAAACACGCGTTGGCTCGTTAATATTGAATATAATTAAATTAAATATAAAATTCCAGAGCTGTCAAGCTGTCTGTGTTTAAACGAGTATTGCTTGAAAAGTGTCGCGCTCTACCGACAAAAATTCTGTCCCCTAAATTGAGACCATTGGTTCAACATTACCTGGGGGACACACTTAAAACATTACTTATTTTTACTGACCGTCGCGCCGCCTACGGATTGGTTGTACAAACTTAAGTGCTGCCATTTTGTCCTGCCTGTCAAACGTTTGACAACTGAGAATTGTTATTTTTTGTTCCTAGCGTAGGTACTTATTGTCATCCATCTATTTTCGGTTATTGATATTTTTCTGAAAATTATCTCAAGTTTCAATGTTAGGCTGATATTATTATTGTTTAATTATCAGCTGATATGTTTTTTTTTATATTTCAGGGTTGCTTTCATAGTAAAAGAAAATTCTATGTAATTACACATACACATGTAGATATGTATACATATCACTTCAACTTTAGTTCACCGCCTAAACTCTGGGTAGCAGCACTTTCCATACATGCATATTTTATCGTCAAGTTGCCACTCTTTTTCAATTTAATAACTTTACTCTTTGAACATTACGTTCAGGCTTCTTGTATCTATACTTCGTGGCTTACTACACAAAATATAGATACAAGGAGTTCGAACGTAACGTTAAACGAATCGTCTCTACATTAAGTAGGGGACAGAATTTTTGCTGGCAGAGCGCGCCACTTTTCAATAATAATAGCATCGGTACTCCTAATCTCTAGCGCAGCCGCGCAGTAGCAGTCTAGTGGCAGAAAAGAGAACTAAGATCTGGGTTTATTATTGTGTCCATATGGAATACTATGGAAAAGCCTATACGTATGACGACTCCTTGTATCTATATTTCGTGGTTTACTAGATGACTTAGTCCTTAATTTAAAATCTCTCCCAAGTTATTAACGTAAACCATTTTGTAATACTATTAATAAAACACAATAAATAAACACAAAAATATCTTTAATAACAGTAAAATGTGAGCGTATATATCCTGTATATTTATATTCTGTATATTTACAACCATAAAAATAAAACTAACAATAACTCGATGTTTACAAATTTTCTTGGCCATACTTTGCAAATTGTTTTAGAGCTTTCTAATTTTTAAATAATAAATGAATATTAAAATGATTAGATTACAAAATTATTAAGATTTCTTAGTTTATATAGCCACATGGTAGATTTTACCGGCATATTATTTTGCCTTTTTTTTGTGGACATTTAGCTTTCAAGTAAATAAGGGATCAGATTTGATCAAGTCAGAGGCGACACGTTAGAAATTTATCTTTATTTAGGTGAGGCATATACCTCACCTAAATAAATATCGTATTTTCAGTGCTACTATCAAATAGCGATTTCTTGAGTAAAGCAAGAGACCCAAATAAAGCCTTATAACCCAATAAGGCCTAGGGGAGACCGGGTACAAAAGTAACAAATGCTCTCTATATTCATCCAATGGGCGAACACCGCTTCGCCACCGTCAGGCGATAGCTGGGAGCGCCCCCCTCACTTGCAGTTAATCGCCGCCACGCGCTGTTAGGTTGTGTGAGAGAATGCTACGTGCTTTTACAAACCAAAAGTAAGTTTTTCGATGTTTTCTTATTTAATGTTTACGTAGTCTTAAAAGGATGGTAGTAATCTGAATGTTTGCATATCCATTTTTGATTAGATTGATTGTACATTGTTTAAATTCGTTTTTGTCTAGCACGTTCCGATTTAAGGTTATATTTCACGTTTCAACAAAAATGAGGAAGGGTACAAAAGTAACATAGTCCTATGGGTATATAAGTAACATGTTACTTTTGTCCCCGTAATGATTTAATTACCTACATAATTTTTATGTGTCTTTACTCCAACAGAATGCCACGACAACGCATAAGAACTACTGCACGAGGAACTACCGACACAGAAGTGTATAGAAAAGCGGCTGAAGAGCATTTCAAAGATGGTGCAAAAATTAGAGCCCGGGCTAAAAAATATAATGTTTGCCATGTAACATTATACAGATTTATAACCAAATTAAAAGCAGGCAATACTAACGCAGTTGTGGGCTACCGTTGCATCAATCGAGTTTTTACAATTCACGAGGAAAATAATCTACGCGACTATTTAATCGAGTGCTCGAGAGTTTATTTTGAGTTATCTCCATCTGAAGTACGTATACTGGCATACGAGTTGGCGATTAAAAATGGAAAACATTTCCTGAAAGGTGGCACGATAGTAATGGCTGGTAAGGAATGGTTGACGGGTTTTTTAAAACGACACCCAAGCCTCTCTTTGAGATCTCCTCAAGCAACAAGTCTGGCGCGGGCTTCGAGTTGCAACGAAGATAATGTGAGCAAATTTTTTGATAACCTTGCTGAGGTAATGGATAGGTACAAATTTGAGCCAAAAGATATCTGGAATATGGATGAGACAGGGGTGACCACTGTCCAAGAACCTAGCAAGATTGTAGCTCAAAAAGGAACTAAACAACTAGGTGCAGTAACCTCAGCAGAACGTGGAAGATTAGTAACTGTTGCTGTTGCGATTAATGCTCAAGGAGGACACATACCTCCTTTTTTCGTATTCCCATTGAAACGATTCCAAGACCACATGATACTTGAGGGTCCTGTTGGTTGTGCCGGAGCTGGCAATGCTAGTGGGTGGATGCAAAATGCAGAATTTTTACTGTTTCTACAACATTTTAAAAGACAAGTCAAGCCAACAGTTGATCAAAAATGTTTGTTACTGCTCGATATTCATATATCGCATATATCTATCCAAGCTCTAGATTTTTGTAAAGAAAATGGAATAGTATTGCTGTCGTTTCCACCTCATTGCACGCACAAACTGCAGCCTCTGGATAGAGCAGTATTTGGGCTATTAAAGAAAATGATAAACACAGCTACAGACAACTGGATGCGAAATCATCATGGTCGAACGATGACTATCCATTACATTCCTGGGATAGTCAAAGAAGCATTTCCTCTTTCTGTAACTGATAGAAATGCAATTGCCGGATTTACCTGTACCGGCATAAGTCCATTTAATAGGAATATCTTTTCTGCTGCTACGCGCCATCATCTGTGACTGACCGGCCATTACAACTTAACAGTCAAATTCCACCAAATGATCTGTTGACCAGTTCCGATGCAACGTCCTGCATTCAAGTTAATCCAGATACTCCAGTTGGTGATCTTCCAACATCAATTGACCAGACTGATCAGCGTACAGACAACAATGATGATCAACCACCGGCTGTTCAAAATTTATCGGACTCGATCTCTGCAAAGACTGATTCTCTGTTAGCTGTCTCAGTTTTTGATCAAAGATCCAAATCACCAGTGCCAGGACCTAGCGGACTTCAACGAGCAAATTCTACTCAGCCGTTGAATTTTTTCACACCTAAAGATCTTAGACCACAAGCGGGTCCGAGGACTGAAACAAATAAAGGTCGTAAAAAACGTAAGACTGCAATACTGACGGACACGCCCGAAAAAAACTTAATTGAACAAGAATACCGTGAAAAAAATAAAGCCAAGAGATCGGTACTACAAATCGATACTGGTAAAGGTAAGAGGAAATTGATATCTACAAAAGGAAAGGGAAAAGGAAAAAAGACCAAGAAGGCACCTAAAGACAAGGAAAATAAATCTGACGACGACGAATGCTTCTGTATTGTATGTTTAGAAACTTTTAGCAACAGTCGACCAAATGAACAATGGATACAATGTATCGAATGTAGAATGTGGTCCCATGCGGAATGCGTGGACGATGATAAGAACTATGTGTGCCATAATTGCGAGTCTGAGTAGGAGAATAATACTGAATAGTCTGATTATAAAAGAATGATTAACATAATATAATCATTGATCTCTTTACTTAAACTAAGAATAATTTCTATTGATTTGTTTTTTTTTAATATATAATTTTTGAGCATTAAAAATGAAGAAGTTTACTTGTGTTTTTAATTTGTATTAAACAAAGTCTTTGAATAAATAATTGTTGATTTAACATATAATATTGTATTCATTACCAACCTCTTTGTCTTGTTACTTTCGACCCACACCGTGTTACTTTCGACCTGCCTACGTGGTCGATAGTAACAACTGACGTTTTTTTTTATTTTCATCTATCTCTCCAATAGAACACAGTACATCACCTCGAATAAATGTTAATGATCAAAAGTCTAGAAAATCTTCCCGGACCCAGCGGCTTACAGATTGACAGCTTTGAGACTGACTCGTAGAATATAGTGATAGTACAGCAAATAAGCAGGATAGGACAGTGAGTGTCTGAAAAAGACAATATCTACGCATTTATAAACAGGTATATTCCACTGAAACGCTTAAGAATTTATTCTTCTTCAGAGACAAAGTGTAACATTGAAAATATAAATCCCAATAACGTTACTTTACCTAAGTTTGATGGCGAAGACACTGAAGATGACGAATCTTTGGCAAAAATTGCTGGAAGTAAGACGACATTTCCACAAATTTATGCCTACACCTGACTACATTATTGTAAAAACCGTCCACGTAGACAAGCCTTGAATTATAAAGGTCAGAATAGTTAATGTTTTATTTTATACTAATCCTCTTTACAATAATTAGATCCTCTTATATTAATTAGTGTAAACTAATAACTGCCTAGGTCTACCTACCCCATGCTTATGGTCAACTTACGCCGGATATGGGGTAGGTTAGGTTTGATTAAGCGTCAGGGGTTTAGAAAATCAATTAAAAAAGTATTATAATGATAAATATTTATATAGGTTATAGAGTAGTATTTTAGGCATCTGAATAGTTCTTCTATCTGTATCAATTGTTGTTTTTGTTATATTAAATTAAACGTCAGAGATATACGAGCTGCAGTCAAAAGTTAGTCAACCATTCCCGGTCTCCCCTACTTATACCAACTCATCTATTTCGTGTCCTACCTAACTCTGCCTATAAAGTTCAACTATAAAAAAGTCATAATTATTGTCTTCTGATGACAAATCCCTTCCACGCACACTGAGCTACATCAAACTCAAGGACACAGAAACTTTATTTATATTATCTTATTTATTTTTAATGTAAATGGTTATATGAGGATTGATTATGGTAGTAATGAAAAAATAATAAATTTGCGTCGGTTAAAATATCGGTAGTGTTCCTATGCAAGCCGGCGGTTCCTTATAAAGCCAATGGCGGTTGGCCTTACTAGGAACATTTACAAATCATATAAAATATAAACACTTATAGAAACCCGATTTAAGTAGATATAAACACTTAGTTTTTAGTTATAATTATACCCTTGTGGAAATATTTCTTTGACAAAAGTCTGAAAAAGTCTATAGAACTCTGAAGAAGTCTTTCAAAAGGTCTTACTTTTTCTGAAAAAGTCTGAAAAAGTATTAATATTTCTGGATCACTCCAATGAAGTCAGACAAATGCTAAAAAATTCAAATACTTTCTGAGATTTGGGACTTTCCTGAAGAGTTATAAAGGGTTACTCAGATTTTTTTCCTTGAAAACATTCAGCAGATGATAAGACTTTTTCGCTACTAAAAACACTTCTTAAGTATTTAATGCTTCAGAAGAGACGTTGCCTGAACAAAATAAGCGAACCAGAAAGCCCAAGATAACAAATCCTTCATCATTAGAGTCAGAAGATGAAGAACAATTAATCATCGACAAGGCTAAATCATCAAGAAAAGTATTTATTTAATCTTTGTTGTACAGAAAGAAAATATAAAAAATAATAATTTGTTTTTTTTTTAGGAAATTAAACAAAATAAAATGAAATCGAAGAAGATAAAAGCGGACAAATTAATCAAAATATATAAAGAAAGTAGCGGTATTAATAGGGAGAAAGTAGTTAATAGGGAGTAGTAGTTAATAGGGAGTAGTAGTAAAGTTGATTCAAAATTTCGGTGTAAAGTGAATCATACACAATTAAAAAAAGTAAGACCTTTTGAAAGACTTCTTCAGAGTTCTATAGACTTTTTCAGACTTTTGTCAAAGAAATATTTCCACAAGGGTACGTACTGGGAAATGGTTTAAGTTTATAATATTATTACTATTTATAAGGATTATTCAACTTTTTATTTCAGACTGAATATATACTTACTTATTTCTTTCAGAATTATTATATTAAAGAAATATCTTTAAATATAATATATTTTATGCATATGTTATGTCTGTAAATATCGTTATAAGAATACCTCGATTGAACATGATATTTTATACGTATAATTTCAGATTTCAAGAATGTCAGGTCCAAAACCTATAAAAAGAGGTACATGGTATGATGACAGTTTAAGACGAGCCATGGAAGCAGTACAAAATAAGCAACTCAACACAAATGGTGCCGTGTTAAAATTTAATATTCCAAGACGCACCCTTAGAAACCATTACCACCATACTAAACGGTAACAGTACTAACATTATTGGAAAGAAAATAGTTCTCACAAAACCAGTAGAAGAAGACTTATCGCAGTGTCAGCGCACCTGCGATCAGCTGACCCCGGTCGACGGGGTTGGAGGGGGAGAGGCGCTGCGCTCGCACCGCGATAATGAACGAACCTCGCGAAGACACTCACTCGCTAGCCTCGAGGACAAGATTGCGCACACATACGGGCACTTCTATAAACTGTTATATATTATTTGTTAATAAACCGTTAAAATACAGTCCACTGCTTTATCCTTGACGTCCTGTTAGGGCCTAGTGTGAATGTGAATTAAAATGAGCCCGCAGTGAATTAAACGTTTTGCAATACTGTGTATACTACTTACCCCTACATTTATCTGGAAACAAGCCTTTTTATTTTGTGAAAGAAACTCTATGAAGTTAGACATTATTGCACATCCAGAACGCTTGTATAACACGGATGAAAAATAGATTCTCAAGGGTTTCATGAGAGATTCCGAAGAAAAACATAACCAAATAACATCACTAGAAGATAAATCAAATCCGAAATAAAACCCTATATGAATCTTACTGGCCAGCTTAGTTTAGTAAGCTAATTGCCTCCCAAATGTGATGGAGGCTTGTGGCAAAAAGTGGTTTTTACATAGTTAGACAATGTATGCTCCGATGGTTCGGACATGTGGTAAGAATGCTGAACGAACCTCTGGTTAAGAAGATATACAATGCGAAAGTGGAAGGATGTAGGTACCGGGGTTTCTCTGTCTTCATTCATCACGAATTTGAAATAATAATTAAATTTTCTCAGTCTATTTATTGCAAACTTTTATCGGTTATTTATCCTTAAAGTACAATAAGCAAGATTTTTTGTTGCAGCTCATTATGCAAATGGTAGTGCAATAAGCCCCACGTTAAAAAACACTGAAGAGATAATATCATTTTTTTGATATCTTTTTGACTCCGTCAATGGATACAACAAGCAATATAAAGGGAAGCCCATTAAGACAAGCAGTAACAAACAAATTTCTTCATCACGAATTTTGGAAAGAGCCTATTGAAAAACTAATAACAATCAAATTTGGAGACAGTCAAGATAAAGACACTTCTGCACCTTCTTTAAAGAAATGGATCAGCATTGTAAAAACTTCCAAAGAATATGAAGATTTTAAGAGGAAAGTATTATTATTACGATGCTTTTTTTTTCTGCGCAAGGTGGGACCATGGATGTGGTCGCGCCCCGGCAAATCGGCCCGGGGCGACGGAAGATGCGACACGCAACCCTATGGACCTACCCTGCAAACACCTTCTTCGCTGTGCGAGCGGGCCACCGGTACCCGATCTTTGTCTTCGGTGGCCGTTATTACGAGGCCTAAATATTTAAATTCTGATCCTCTTGAAAACTTCTTTGTGAAAGTCAGAGCCTACCATTTTAGAAATACAGATCTAGATAGTACAATATTTAAAAGCATCTTTAGATCACTATTAATCACTAGATTTATAAATTTCCATTCCGATAACTATAATTGTGAAAAAGATTCAGGTGAACAGATATTAAAATTAAAATCATTATTATTTCTTCATCACGAATTTTGGAAAGAGGCTATTGAAAAACTTATAACAATAAAATTTGTAGATAGTCAAGATAAAGAAACATCTGCACCTTCTTTACAGAAATGGATCAGCACTATAAAAACTTCCAAAGAATATGGAGATTTTAAGAGAAAAAGTATAAATATTATGAGGCCCAGATATTTAAATTCTGATCATCTTGAAAACTTCTTTGTGAAAGTCAGAGCCTACAATTTTAGAAATACAGATTTTATAAATCTAGTGATTAATCACTAGATTTATAAATTTCCATTCCGATAACTATAATTGTGAAGAAGATTCAGGTGAACAGATATTAAAATTAAAATCATTATTCGATGAGAATAAAATTGGACTTGATGCTGTTTGGGTCTGTTCACCTGAGGCTTCTGAACCTCTAAATTGGCCAAATGTAGACAATGGTCAGATTGGAGTGATATCAACAACCAAGAAAGACCTAAGTGAATATTCGCGAGCATATACTGTTGGGTGGTTCATAAGTAAAATTTGAGTATAATAAATTGTAAACAATGTAATACAAATTTGATAAGTTGGAACTATATATAAGATTAATAATTGGGTTTATTTTAAAGAATTTAAATGAAAATAAGTTGACCTACCCTTAAGAGCAAGCAGTAAGGATTTTTAGAATGAAGCCAACGAACGCCTATAAAATTATCCACATCAGGGAAATATTCTAAAAAATATAAAGACAAAAATAAAGAAAATATCTATTTTTTGAGTTTCTAGGGTGTGAAATTCACAAGGATGCTGTTTCTGATGTTAAGTCTTCGCGATTGACAGTATTTAATTGGTACAATATCAAAAATAAAATATTAAGAGGTACTAATGTTTTAAGACTACAAAATAAAAATTTACCGTAAATGCAACTAAAAGCTTTTGATAAATTCAAAACCAAGTTAAACAATAAAAAATACAAAAGATAACTTTGTTTTATTTTTGTAAAACCCTATTAATCCATAAGAATAACAGGTTTATGATAAACTAAAGGGTCTTTTAAATAGAGCGGGTCGATGTTAATAATTTGTGACAGCCATTTTGTTTCGGCAGCATCTGTAAAATCTGTTGTTTCTTATTCAGTCACTGATGCCAAATCACCATGGCAAGTTACACGGTTGAGCAGCATGTGCAAATGATAAAACTTTATTATCAAAATGAGTGTTCGTTAGTGCAAACGTTGCACGCATCGCACCCATTTTACAGTGAGGCCATCACCGTCAACGACGAGCGGTACAGATCAATGATTACAGTTTCTTTTGGCTTGAATTGAATAATATGGACGTGAACGACATGTGGTTCCAGCAAGATGGCGCCACACAGCGAACGACACCTTGGATATTCGGCATGAACGGTTTGAGGGTAGGGTTATCTTTCGCAGGGGTGATGCGGATTGGCGGCTGAGATCTTGTGATTTGCCTCCGCTAGACTTTTTCTTGTGGGGTTTTCTGAAGTTGCAGGTCTATGCCAATAAGCCACAATCGACCGTTGCCCTGAAAGCCAACATAACGCAGGCCATCGCTCAGATTCAGCTGGATCTATGCAGCAGAGTAATTGAAAATTGGACCTTTCGGATTCGTGCTACCATATGAAGCCGCGGCGGACATTTGAACGATGTTATATTCCATTCATAATGGCATAAATGGGTCTTTCAAATAAAAAAAATTCTTTAATATCTCACACACATCTTGTTTTATTTAATTTTAACATCGACCCGTCCTTGTTGAAAGACTCTTTAGTTATAAATATAATTAACACGGAGTCTGCCGGTAGTACAAAAGCAAAAAATATCCAAAATACTTTTTGGCGGAAATATAAGCGTTATGTCAAAATATAAAATTTGATACAGGAATTCAGATCAGCAACTGGATACAGTAGATATTTAAAAAAAAAGCGTCGCGAGGTCATATTTGATCTACGTGGCGGTGGAATAGATAAAAGTAATTCTTCGTTATGGAGGTGCCGAATAGGTTACCCCTTCGGTCACCCGCACACCTCAGTCGTCCGCAAGCGCTCGCGCTTAAAGGAAATTAACTGGTCGGAGATGGACACTAGATGACAAAGTTTTGGCCTTAAGTATTTATAAAAAGTCTAGTTCCTGTTATAGACTATTAAGGCGATTATTCTGTTTCCCTAGCATTAATTGTCTTAAAACATTACTAAACAAAATACCACTGGTGTGTGGAATAAACCATCAAGTGACTACTACGATTAAAGAAATCGCTGGAGGTAGATCAATCCAGGATAATTTATGTGTGCTGGCTTTTGACGAAGTGTCAATTAGAAAAAATATCAGTTATAATTGAATCGGATATTTCAGAAACCCCATAAGTCATATTTTTTTGCCAAGCGGGGTTTTTGCATTTTTGTGTTGATCTAAGATAACTTCATATGTCAAAGAAAAACCATATAAATAATATCAAAGGAGAAATGTCGAGTCGAAAATTACATGTATTAGAGAAACCCCATAAGTCACTGAGTAATGGGGTTTCTGCAGCACATATTTGTTTTAGTTTTATAGATTTAATTAATGGCAGCACTGGCTTTTATAAAAAAAAAAAACAAATGTCAATGTCATTTTTGAAGTTATTTTCCGTTGGTTTAAGATTGAGCGGTTATTGTAATCGGAATTCATTGGATTGCTTTTTACGTGTTTGATGATAAAACGAAAAATGGATGTAAGTAGTGATTCAAGTTGCGAAATACCCGTTAAGAGAAAAAAAGGAGTAATAAATCGGTCAAAATACAAGAATGAAATTATAAAAAAAGCTCGGTTGAAGAGAGAAGCTTATGTAAATTATAAAGGAATGAGCATTCCCGCTTTGAAGCCAGGGGACAATTGCGAGTTAGTATGCTTTGCTTTCTATTCTGTAATCAAATTAATAGCACGTTATTCATAGCTATTAATATGCTCATATAATATTAGTAATTTCAAAGTAATCTTTGCTTTTTTCAGTTGCAAAAAAAAATGTTCTGAAAAAATAGAAGAAGAAGAAAGACTATTAATATTTAACAAATTTTTGAGTTTTGAGACCAAGAATGAACAAGATGCGTATTTGCAAAGCATGATTTCAGTGATGGAAGTAAAGCAACGGCGACGTCGTAAACCTGAAGAAAATTCTAATAAGCCTTCTCGTGGCTCAAGTTATAAATACCAAATTTCAACATGTTCTGGATGTTATCAAGTGTGTAAGAAAACTTTTTTGAACATTCATGGCATCAAAGCTGATAGAGTTAGAAGATTATGTTCTTTATTGTCACAGGGGATGACCCCTAAAGATATGAGAGGAAAAAATATCAGTGGTAATGCCAAAGATTCAGCAACTAGAGCTGCTGTTATGGAACATATTCAGAGCTTTCCACAAAAAATTTCACACTATGCTCAAAAAGAAATCCGTTATTTAGATGCAAAACTTTCCATCAAGATAATGCACACCATGTTTCAAGGAAAACATCCTAATTTGAATGTGACTTATTCGTTTTACAAAAAGATTTACCATGATCAGTTTTCACTGCGGTTTGGAAGGCCACAGGTTGACACATGTTGCACCTGTGAAGAATTAAATGTAAAAATAAAAAGCAAATTTTTAAATGATACAGCAAAGCGTGTAGCAGTAGGAGAGAAAGTGGTGCACATGAGAAGGTAAAAAAATTTTATGAGAAGATAAAAGAAGTTAAAGAAATAATAAAAAATGATACTTCAGGAAAAACAGGTGGTATTTGCATAGATTACATGCAAAACTTGGATTTGCCACGAATACCTGTGCAGGAGACATTTTATTTGAGGCAGTTGACTGTAAATATATTTTGTATACACAATCTAAAAGATGATACTGCTACTCTTGTCGTTTACCATGAAGGTGAGGGAGGGAAGGGACCGAACGAAGTATGCACGTTTCTGTATGATTATCTTAAAGAAAACATGCAATCTGTGGATAATTTGCATATATTTTCTGATGGATGCGGTGGACAAAACCGAAACCATACAATGGTTCGAATGTTGTCTATTTTAGTCTCAATAAAAATGTTCAAAGATATAAAACAATATTTTCCAATACGAGGACATTCTTTTCTTCCCTGTGACAGAGACTTTGCTGTTCTAAAACGAAAACTAAGACAGTGTGATAGAATTTACACAGTTAAGGAAGTTGCTGGGATTTTACTGCATGCTTCAGCCTCTAATAAGTTTGTAGTAATATTACCTTCAATTAAAAACATAATTAACTTCAAAGAATGGTGGCCAAAACATTACAAGAAGAACATGTTATCGGTAGATTCAATGGGTAAGAAAGTTGCCAAAGACAAAAAGATTTCATTCAAAATAAGTCAATATACATTTTTCCACTATAATGGAGAACAAGATGGAGTAGTGACTGCAAGTGAATATATTGGTGGTTTTGTATCACATTCTTTTATGCTAAGGAATGCATCTAGAGCTGTATTATCACTACCCACAAAGTCAGCCTATGTCGGGCAAAGACCCATAAACCTTAAAAAAA
Organism: Lymantria monacha; assembly: GCA_905163515.2. Lineage (NCBI taxonomy): Eukaryota > Metazoa > Arthropoda > Insecta > Lepidoptera > Erebidae > Lymantria > Lymantria monacha. The sequence continues at coordinate 13,363,769 of LR991095.1, read as the reverse complement.
TGCAAGATCTAAAAAATCTTGAAACTTACCTTCCTCAAGAAAGAAAAATCAAAGTATTTTATGATAAAATATTTAAATGGCCAGTTACAGATCGTGAAAACAATGATGATTAAATCTATTGTTAAATTTGGTTTTCAAATTGCTAATTATTAATAAAGAAATTGATTATAAAAGAAAAAAAGAAATTTTATTTTCTTGTATTTCAGAAACCCCATAAGTCAAATAACTTTTAAGTGATTTTTTATGCACTAAAAAACAAAAATACTTTATTTTGTAAGATATAAACATTGCATTACTATCTAAACCTTCCTATAATAAATAAAACAAAGTTAGTTCAGAACAAAGTTATGTATCAAAACAGTTTTTTGCTTCTCCTGAAAAATTATCTTTGCTTGACTTATGGGGTTTCTAAAATATCCGATTCAATTCTAAACTAGACCGATTTGATGGCTACCAGGATCATATGCTGGTCAAGGTCGAACACTAGAAATAGCCAGCCATACCTTAACATTTATGGCTATTGGAGTTAGAAAAAATTGGAAACAGCCAATAGCTTTTTACTTTTCTGGAAATTCTGTCACGGTGGATAGATTAGCTGTACTTATCAAGGTGAGACTTTTTTCACTCATTCTTTGAGACTTTTATATTGATAAAAAGACCTAAGCGTAATGCTAGGGCCGCACCTGCGTATATTGTCACGAACCTTCGTGCAATGAGACGATACACGCAGATGTGACCGGTCATTATTGGCTATCGTCGCGAACATTCGGGCTTCGTGTGCTTGGCGATAAGTCAAAGGGTTTTAGCGCGCTAATATATCGCGCTCCGTGGTCACACTGGCGTTTTTTATTTCGGAGGAAATTTTCGATGTGTTTAGACGCGTTCGAGGATCTCCAGTTAATTAACAAATATGGAGTGGAGTGATGAAATGGTGTTACAATTTTTACACCATTATGAAGCAGAACCCATGAAGGTATCCAAAAAGATCATTATGTAATTATTCGCATAATATAGCTGTAATAGTAAAGCTGTTCGTCATCCATAGTTAAACGCACAACGCATGAAAATGATTTCGGCCATCTTTAATTATTGCACGATATTTCGTGTAAAATACGGAAGTCGCTAATGTTACCACCGTTTTATCGCGATAACTTTTTAGTGTACAAAACGTACGTAGCTTCACCACACATTACTTCGGGACGATACACGCAGGTCCGGCCCTAGCATAAAGCTGTTAATTAATTAAATATTTATCATCATTATTGTTCAACCTTTCACTATCCATTACTGGAAGCAGGCCACCCTCTCGTTTCACGAAAAAGTGCAGTCATGTGCCTTTATTTGTCATATGAGGGAATAATGCCGTAATTGCCATGCTTGGGAGGCTAGTTGATGATAGCAGTGAAACATCATCTTTTCCCAAAAAAAAAAGCTGCTGCCTGCTCTCCTGGTGAATGCTTAACCGATTTTTATGACTTCCATGGGTAAAAAGGGCAGCAATTGTGTTTTTATTCCGTCGCCATATGGAAGATTGAATATTATTATTTAAAATGAATGCTTTTAAATTTTCAGGTACTAAGTGCTTGTTTTGATGCTGGCTTGGAAGTAATTAGCATCGTATGTGACTTGGATGGCGTCAACATACGTGCCCTTGAAGATTGTATTCTGAGTGTGGGTAAAATTTTATGTTCAGAAAAAATTAAGCGTTTGAATCTATCACCTTATCGCGAAATACAGTAACAACGCGAATTGATGCCATTGCAACAAACTTGTTGACTCAATTTAGGCAGCGAAACGAAAGCAAAACTTTAAATATCTTTCCGTGACGATGGATGAAAGTACGGATAGAAGTGCTCAATTGTTAATCTTCATCAGAGGCGTTGACGACGAATTTAATATTACTGAAGAGCTAGCTTGTTTGCAATCGATAAAAGGAAAAACTACGGGGCAAATAATTTATAAAGAATTTTCTGAACGCCTTCAAAATTTAAATGCGCCTATTTCAAGATTATGTAATATTACTACAGATGGATCCCCAAATATGGTTGGAAAAAAACATGGGATTTTGGGGTACTTTTCGGAACCAGCATCCAAATCACGATGTTGTATACTCGTATTTACATTGTATAATTCACCAGGACGTCCTTTGTAAAACTGCAATAGATATTACCCATGTACTTAATGTGGTTTTAAAACTAATTAATACGATTCGATCTCGAGGCTTGGTACACCGACAATTCCAAGAATTTCTGATTGAAGTCAACGCAGATTATTCTGACCTCCTTTACTACACGAAAGTAAGATGGCTAAGTTGTGGATATGCATTTGAACTGGTTTGGAATTTAAAAGAAGAATTACAAGATTTCTTAAAGAATTAAACAGACAAATAGTCTGATTTCCAAATCTTAGAAGACAAAGTTTGGCCTACCGATTTTGCGTTTTTTACCGATTTGTTTGAGCACTATAACAAATTAAATAAGAAATTGCAAGGAAAGAACCAATTTATAGATGAGACTTGGGATTGTCTGAAATCATTTAAAACTCAGCTTTCTTTGTTTTATAACTGCATGGCGAAGAACGATTTAACTCACTTTCCGCGTTTAAAATTCATGTCACCAGTGAGTGAGAACAAACTACAAGAATTCAGTCAGGCGTTGAAAAAACTTCACACAGAATTTGAAACTAGGTTTTAAGATCATTCAATCATCGCTAGATGTTTTCTCGATGCCGTTTAATGTAGATCCGGCAAACGTATCTGCTGAATTGCAGTTGGAAACCCATTTAAAGCAATTGTCCTTGAATTCCACAAGAGTAGATTTTTATAGAGCACTACCGAAAGCTGAATTCCCAAAGATCATTGCTCACGCCCAGAAAATTATGGCGACGTTTGCGTCGTCTTATGTGTGTGAACAGACCTTTTAAACCATGAAATTGCGGAAAAACTCAATCAGAAACCGATTGACTGATGAACACCTCTTCGCATTGCTGAAAGTTGCTTCATCACAGATGGAACCTGCTTTCGAAAACATTATGAAAAATCAAAAACAATTCCATATATCTCACACGCCTAACAAGGCCTAAAAGTAAAAGGTATTTTGTTTATTAAAAAGCTTTAATACAAAATGCATTTTGTCTATAATTCTGGCCCTCCTCTAGAATTTCTTACACTTTGTGGCCCACCAATAAAAAAGTTTGCCCACCACTGCACTAGAATCTAGTATTTTTAATGAGATAAATAAATTTGTGGCAAAAATTAATTATTGCGAGAAAGGCGTTAATGGCGAGATTGTCCTACTAACAAAAAAACGTCACCGTCTTATTATTGCAAATAGCTCGGAAAGTGAATCAGACTCAGTTGAAAATTTTGTCTCTAATCAAATTACTCATATAGAAGAAACCTAATACTGTACAAAATGGACACGACCACGAGGACATTAGCCATCCGTCATAGCATTTACAGAACCAACTGGTAAGTGATATGTTTTTATTTTTCACGCGAGGAAGTCGCGGCCGCTGGTAAGTAGTTATATAAGTAGGTTATCGGTTCAGGAACCCATAATCAGACTTGTTAAAAAATATCGATATTGTTTTTCAATGTATTTGTGAGCGATATTTAATATTTCGATTTATCGATGTATTGATATAAAATTCCGAGTATCAAAAAGGTATAAAAATGGTTTCTAAGTTTTAAGATTAAAAAACACTAAAAAGGAATACCTTTTCATACTCACATCTTTTTCACAAATTATATTTTTTTATGATTTTTTTATTTTGTTTTAGATCGACTTGGTTTGCTGTTTTATAATTTGGTTTGGTTTAAGTTGGCAATTCTATTTGTCAATTTCATGACGACGTGACTGATAGCTGACTTATATATTATAAGCTCAATACGCGCGTACTTCTGCACTTGAGTACTTACCTAGTCCTCTAAATCAATCAATAAATATTCAATTCAAATAATTTAAGCATTGTATTTCTGTTTTATATGTCAGGTCTAGTGTTGTATGGAACTTTAAAAAAAAATAGACAAACAAAACGTTTCATGTAATCTGTGTGGAATAACATAAAACCAGTGGCAATACAAAGAATTTAGCTGCACATCTAAGAAATAAGCATCACCATGCATTTTTGCAATTTAAAAATACAAACGGAAGGTCAAGTGAAGAGAATATTACACCAAGGACTTTAGAATCGAAACGAATGACAATAAGAACCAGTTCATCAGTTTCATCGACTAATTCACCTACTTATAAAATTGCTCAGATAGAAAATCCATTTTAAAACAAAAATTAAGTGAGATAAAGAATATTGCTTTAACAAGTGATATATAAACTCTACAAGAAGTTTCATAGTAGTAACAGCACATATTCTTAATACTCTTGATACTGTAGTGCTGAGCATGAAAAGGCGATATTGACGGCACAGAGAATGTAGTAGGTAAGTAAAGTATAAAATAAATGCATAAAACTATAAAACATAAAATTGTATATAGTAAGTTATAGTAAATTTAATAAAGTAGAAAAATATTGAGCTTTTTCCTGCAGGCACACAGCTGATTATATGAATAAAATGAATACGTCATCCCTTAATATAACACGTTAAAACCACAAGATATTGAATATAATATAAGACTACCACATAACACTCATATTCCCGCCAAAAGTACCGGAATTCATAATATATAGGCTTGGGTGGACCAAAAGTCCGGTACCATTTGTATCGCGCACTACTTCAAATTGCGGGGAGAGAGGAAGAGCGGGGCGTTACTAAACGCGAGAGCAACTAAAAGGAATTTAGTGCCATGGCGTCGTTTAGAGGAGCACAACATGCAGTCTGCGTATGCGAGTACTATCGCAACAACGATTCCGCGACTGAAGCGCAACGAAAAGTTTGTACTCAGTACAATATACGGAACAAAAATTAAGCTCCATCGACTCGTGCAATAAATAACTGGGTACAGAAGTTCATGGAGATGGGTTCAACGTTAAGTCAACCACGATCCGGCCGACCTAGGACGTCGCGAGAACCCGTGAACATAGAGCGCGTACGCGCATCTGTTAGAGAACAACAACTCAACTCGAAAGCGGTGTAGTGTTTTAAATGTGCCCAAAACATCTCTAAATCGTATTCTACACAAGGACCTACATTTACACCCATATAAGATTCAAATAGTACAGCAATTAAAGCCAAATGATCACGCTCAGAGACTGCAGTTTGCTAATGAAATGTTTGAGAGGTTTACAAGCTTCAATAACATCTTTTTCTCAGACGAGACATATTTTCACTTGACTGGGCATGTGAACAGGCAAAATTGCAGATACTGGAGTGATGTTAACCCACAATTGAAGCACCAAAATCCCCTACACTCGCTTGGGGTTACTAAGGTTACTGTATGGGCAGCTTTATCAGACAGTGGCATTATTGGTCCGTATTTTTATGAGGATCAGAGAAGCCGCCCCGTTTCCGTCAACACAGAGCTGTACATTGCCATGCTACAAAACTTTTTTATCGAATCGCGAACTATCGCATTTATCGCGATTTGCAAGCAGTTAAAACAATTATATATGAATATATAGTGTTATTTTCATATATTAATAAATAAAAGGAAAGTAGCCTTGAGGTTATTTTCTATGTCCTATGCAAATAACAAATGTAGGGAATAAAAGTTTCGATAGTTTAACTATCAATGTTCCATGTAAAGTACATTGTATGTTTTGCTAAATTACAATGGTCTGCAATGAAATCCTCCTTTAAAAAACTTTGTCATAAATATTACGATTCAAATGTTCTGAATCTATCCCCGTTGGTCGATTTTTTTCATCACGTCTAGATTATTTAATATAACTTCTTTTTAAATTTCAAAAAATTGGGTTTTTTTCAATTTTTTTGCGCGTCAATGTTACAAACAGTGTATGTACCAAATAAGTTTTAGCGAGTTGTAAGAGAAAGAAAGAAAGTGCCGAAGGTAATTTTTATGGTAGTACATAGGCGCATGCGCAGTATTCACTGTGAGTTCACAACAGTTGAGTGAAAACTTGTCTCTTAATTGTTTACATTTTGTATCAAATATTTTGGTAAGTTTTGCATAAAGTTCATATCCTCTATATTGGTTTTGAGTATTTTATGTGTAGTTTATATATTTTTTTATGAGCAGAGCCAATAAATATAAAATAGATGTTTGAAAATTATTTTAATAAAATTTTATGTAATTTTAGGTTATAAAATGCCTCGAACTTATAAAAATTCTACCTACTGTTTTTGCTACATTTGTGGGGAATTCGTACTAAAAACACAGCGAAATGTCATGACAGATCTTGTTAAAACAGCTTATAAGCTATATTTTGGATTTTCTATCGATGAGCGAGATAAGAGTTGGTTGCCAAAAGTATGTTGCAATAGCTGCTCAAGAACGTTGAGGTTGGCTTGAAGGAAACCACAAGTCCATGCCGTTTACAACGACAATGATTTGGAGTGAGCCTCAGAATCATGAAAATGATTGTTATTTTTGCATGACATCAACACGAGGATTCTCGAAAAAAAATAAAAATAAGATTGTATACCTGAACATCCCATCTGCAAAGAGACCAATTCCTCGTGGTGAAGGTACTTTACCTCCAATTCCACCAATTAATGAGAAGGTGGAAAATGAAATTATTTCTGATCTTCAATCTCAATCGAGTTTTCTTTCTACCGGTAAATCTTCATTTTTTCTGGATCTTCCAGTCCATATAAAGAACCTTATTTACTTGAACAAGGTGACTTAAATGATCTTGTTAGAGACTTGGGACTTTTAAAATCTTAGGCGCAATTACTTGGATCAAGATTAAAACAGTGGAATCTATTGGATAAAAGTACCAGAGTTTCATATTTTCTTACGAGGCAAGAAGATTTTACGAGTTACTTTTCCAAGGAAGATGATTTGGTATATTGTAATGATGGTGCAGGGCTTCTTCAAGAATTGAGTTTTCCAGAAGATTCTAGTGAATGGAGACTTTTTGTTGATGCTTCAAAACTAAGCTTAAAAGCCGTTCTACTCCATAGTGGTAATAAATACCCATCTGTACCCGTTGTACATGCTACAAACATGAAGGAAAATTATGCAAACCTAGAGGTATTACTCGAAAAAATTGAATATTCTCAATACTTATGGAATATTTGTGCTGATTTAAAAGTTGTCGCTATACTCACTGGATTACAAGGAGGATACACAAAGTTTTGCTGTTTTCTTTGTGAGTGGGACAGTCGTGCAAGACAAAAACATTACAAAATAAAAACTTGGCCACTAAGAAAAAGTTTAACTCCTGGGCTTAAAAATGTGTCTCAGAAACCTTTAGTGCCAAGAGAGAAAATTTTTCTGCCACCACTTCACATAAAGTTAGTACTCATGAAAAACTTTGTGAAAGCTATGAATAAAGATGGTGCAGGTTTTCAATATCTAAAAACAAAATTTTTATAGATCCGCAGATACGTGAGCTGATTAAAGATGAAACATTTGATTCGAAGTTGAGCGAAGCAGAAAAAAGAGCTTGGGTGGCATTTGTGGAAGTTTGTCATAATTTTCTTGGGAATACAAAAAGTGAGAACTACCGACAAATCATTCGGGAGCTTCTTTCTGCTTATGAAGCTTTAGGATGCAATATGTCACTCAAGATTCATTTTTTGGACTCTCATTTAGATTTCTTTCCTGAAAATCTTGGAGCCGTATCAGATGAGCATGGTGAAAGGTTTCATCAGGATATAATGCAGATTGAAAAACGCTACAGTGGGAAATGGTCAGCAGCAATGCCTGCTGATTTCTATTGGTCAATTCGCCGAGAAACTCCAATAGAAACGATGAAAAGGACCACAAAATAACAAAATTTCTCACCATATAATAAGATAGCTGACCGATATTCATTCATTTTGTGACTACAATTTAGGATATTTGATATTTTATTATTATTATATTTTTTGCCTCAGACCTACTACTACAATTCTCTCAAGCTCTAAAAAAATCAAAATCTAAATTCACAGCAATCTCTTTCAAAAATCTTAAAACCCAAATCTCGCGCGAATGACACAAAACAAAACTAAGAAAGTCGTTACATACTGTAAGAAACTGCCCTAGTGAAACGCATTATTGTCTAGAATGCTTCAATAAATCTCATCGTTATTTGTAGAAGTATACAGAAATATTTGGTAAATGACCCCACGGTTCACAAATCAGCTTCAAACTCAGGTCTACCTTGAGGTCACTGATGCACTATGCCTTATAATTGCATACCATATAATTTAAGCCCCGTATAATTGCATACCAATAAGCTGAGAAGAACAAACGTCCGCACAATTTCGACCGAGTGAAACAGCTAGTCAGAAAAGAATGGTACTATAATTTCATGAAGACATCTCCGCATATCTTTGGGAAGACCTGAGGCGACTTCACTGAGTATATGACGGTGTTGAATGAAGCTGATGTTAAAATTTTGCATGATAATTTGAAGATCATACTTACATGACAAACATCATATTCAACCTGATAAAAATTTTAACGTCGATGAGATATGTATATCAACGGTCCAAAGAAATCAGAGAATATTGGCAGTAAAAGGTCAGAAATAAGTTGGTAAGGCAACGAGTTCTGAAAGAGGGTCTACAACAACAGTTGTTTATGCATTTAGTGCAGCAGCTGGCCAATATATTCCTCCATTATTTATATTTAAAAAGAAGCGTATGAATCCACGATTACTAAAAGGTAGGTACCTTAATATGGTTGGGCTGTGTCAGACTCTGGATGGATAAATGAAAGCCTATTTGTGGATCGGATATACTATTTTATTTCATAAAAAAGCCTTCAAAGGAAGACCCCGTTTTACTTATTTTAGATAACCATGAGAGTCATATACATAAGTCTTGATGCATTCTCACTCTGCAGAGATCATGGAATCATTATGCTCATTCTGCATAGACTTTGCATTCTCACCTAGACTACAAACTTGGGGCTTGACATATTTTGGCCCTATCAAGACTGCATACAATTAAGAGCGCTAGAATCACATGGTAGAGCGATTTAGACAGCCCATTACAAAATACGACATAGTCGAATTGTTTACAAACGCTTTTAACCGTTGCAGTAACTTTGAAAAAGTTGCAAGTGGATTTAGAGCTACAGGAATATATTCCTTGCGCCCTGTTGAGATAGATTTAATTCGGATATATACCGCACAAGAAACAATAAATCGGACAAAAACATTTATATGAATATCCAACCTTCAGATAATCAAGCAATTGATTTTCAACAAGCTCCTGACGCTCACAATCATGGCGAAATAGCTGCGCTAACGTACGCAAGTTCATTTTTATTGCTGTAAAAGAAGAAACTCTAGTAAATAGAATTATACGATTGGCTGACAGATCAGCAGCAAACTCTAACTGAAAAGGGTAAAAAGAGAGCCCACCAAAGAGCTAATGAACATGTCGAAAGTGTGACAGTAGTAGGCTGTGTGAATGCTATAGCGTCGGCTATATCTCCTATGATATTATTTAAAGTAAAAAGGTTGACGCGCCAGAATTTACCGACAATTTGCCACCGGGAAATGATGCTTAAAAGAGGCAAGGCGACTGGAACTTTTATTGAGTTTATCAACTGTTTGAACAAGTACAGAATATTAGGACCCTGTCTTCTCGCAGCTTCGACGGAGCTAAATGCCGTTTACACTACTAACTACACTATTGTCGATGTGGCTAATGAATGTGGCATTATTTTGTACTGCCTTCTAACAAATACTACTCATGAGCTTCCACCAAAGGATAAATCTGTTTATAGATCTTTAGTGCACCATTGGGACCAAGTGTTATAAATATGTATGAAATACATCAGTCGGCATCTAGTTTGGTTTATATATAAAAGCGTGTTTTTTTAGTTTTTTAAATTATTATTTATTTTAATAAAAAAAATATTGTAGTGCGAGCGTATAACTATAGAAATAATAATCAAGATTGCCAATAATTTAAATGTACCTTCAGATCATTGTATTAACAATTGTTATTAAACAAGGCTTATTAAATTTCATTTTAATAGTTTTAATTATGAAGGGGATACTTAAATTACAGACATTATATGATTCCGATAACATTCAAAGATAATTAAGTGAAACAAAGATGATGATGATTTGCATGTAAATAGTAGCATAGCATTTTTTTGTTAGTGTTATTGATTTAATACTACATTACTGTTGTTTCCTGAGTATCATCATCATCACAGCTCCAATAAATACTGCTGCTGGATTCGAGCCTCCTCTATAATGGTAGGGAAATTGACCTACTATACCACGCTTATCAGACGTGATGGTATAAGCCTTAAACCTTGGTATAACCTTATACTATAAGGTTTAATATCTACTTCTTTATCTTACTTCGACGTTATCTGCATATTATAATCCCTTAGTCATGTTTCGGACACCCATGGACGAGAAACGTGGCAGTGAATTGTATTTATCTTCATCGCGATTAGCTGTTGAGTATATATTAACTAAAGTTAATATCTATTTTCCGTTAGGAGAAAATTTTTGCTCCAGTTTACAGTAAAATCATGGCTACCACATTATCTTATTCAGCACAATTTTGTAAGTATTTCGAAAACTGATGTATTTAAAAATTATTTTTATTTCACAAATTGCTCTTACAAATTCTGATTCATCATTGCACCTCACTACTCTGACGCAACACCAGTAAGTGATACTTTGAATAATACAGCGCAAATGGTTTCATTCTTTGATGATTTATTTGACTCAGTGAATGGTGCATGTATACTTGGGAACAAGAATAGAGGCAAACCCTTACGCAGTGTAGTGACCAAAACATCACCACATAACTTTTGGAAAGAAGCTATAACAAAATTAGAGAAAATAAAGCTATATTTAAAAAAAAAGGATAACAATAACAACAATACAAAGCTATATCTGATTGTGGCAATTTTTTTAATAAAAAAATTATAGTGTAGTAGTGCCCCAGCGATTATTTAATTCAGACCCCTTGGAGAACTTTTTTGGTCAAGTGCGAGCGTATAACTATAGAAATAATAATCCAGATTGCCAATCATTTAAATGTACCTTCAGATCATTGTATTAACAATTGTTATTTAACAAGGCTTATTAAATTTCATTTTAATAGTTTTAATTATGAAGGAATTATGAGGGATACCTAAATTACAGACATTATATGATTCCGATAACATTCAAACATAATTAAGTGAAACAAATTATTTAAATGATGAGCTGCTGCCTATTTTAACAGCCGAGTCCCTTGTAACCAAGAGGCCTAATCCAGAAATATTGCCTATAAGCAACTTTAGAACGATTAAATATGTATTCCCAAGCTTATATAACAGAGTGGGTCATAATAAACATATTAAATGTTCTAATTGTGAATGTACTCGGTAACTTCTGTACAAAAGAGACACACGCAATTCATAAGTGGATCTCTTTAAGAAAATATAAATCGGTCAAGAAATTGACCAACCATTCGGAACTGTCTATTAGACTGTGCCGATATATTACAAAAGAAACCATTAAACACTTGGAGAAACATAAAAAAATATTTCAAGAAAAATAAAGAAAATTGTTAAAGGTAAAAGTATTTAACGAATTTTCTAGCTTGTGAAACACATAAAGTAGGTGAAAAATTTCTGGATTACAGTGTTACGAGTATTAACAATACTTAACTGGTGAAATACAATTAACAAAATTTTAAAGTGTACGGATACCTCTAGACTGGATTGTCATAAATTGCCTTCAATGCAATTAAAAGCGACACCGGTAGAACTAACGGCAGAACACGAGCGCCTCTTTTTCTACTGACTGATATATATATATATATATATATATATATATATATATATATATATATATATATATATATAACACATAGTTCTCAGATATAGATATTTTTCTACATTCTAAGTATAACTAAAAAAAGGTTAATGATGCACTATTTATGAATACTAGTGTATGAAACTTCTTATGTATGTATGTCAAAAGAACTTACATAAATTCTTTTACTTTTATGCAAATACTATGTTGACATTTGTGTTGCAAATACTATGTGGACATTTTTGACAATAATTATTTAGCAATAATTACTGTCAACAAATATTACCACTATTAATCATAATAATAGATGTTAATTAATTTTCCCCTATATTGTGGGAGTATAGACCTTGCTGTAGCTAACAACACCCAACAAAATCAGTGTTACCAATCAGTTCACGCGTCAAATTAATGTGATCGGACTATACGTGTATGCGAATTTTGTTACCACAGTTAATAAAAACTATTATAGTGCCTTTCACCAAAGAGTTCCTTTGCCGTTATATATATATATATATATACAGGGTGTCCCAAAATTCAACGATAAGCCGGCACCAGCAGGTGGACCTACATATGACTACTCGAGAACAAAAAAGAAAAAAATTCTACCTTGATTTTTTTTTTCATTACGACAAAAAAACCGATTTCTTTAAAAATCGACATCTTTTATTATATTATTAAGTGCCATTGCTACAATTTTACAAGTAATTCTGTGTTTTTTTTTGTATTGGTAAGGTAAGTAGCACTACTATCGATCACAACCATTAAAAATTCCAGAATATCTATAGTTTTTACACAAAAATCAACCAAAACTATGTTTTTTTCATAAATTATGTAAGATTTTGACTTTCAGCTCACTTTCACTCATCACAGTGAAAAAAAAAAGTATGGACACTACTGTGGCAAATAGTATTAAAAATTGGCGCAACTAACTACAATTCTAAAATGGTATAACATTCTAGGCAAACTAGCCACAAAAATATACTTAGGTGTACTATTTCAAAATAACAACCATACTTCGAAAATTGTTAGTGTTGATAGTAATCACTTTTACTATGTAGCCCAAATGTTTTTGTTGCAAGTTCTCAGAATTTGAATGAGACATGTGCGTAGTCCATAAGATAACATAAGTTAGACAGAGATAGAGAGATTATACGTTAGAGGGAGATAGATAGATGCTAATTGTTTAGTAACATTAATGCAGGTAGAGAAGTAATTAATGTCCTCAGCAGCACAGCAAGTCAGTACGCTCTACTTCTTTATTTACTGCACACCGTTCTGTTTTAATTAAAGTGGCTCTGATACTAACGACTTTGGATTGAATTAAGTGACCTGGAAATTGACCTGACTTGGCATTATTTTAGACTGTGATTTTGTGTTTTTTTAAAGAAGTTTTGCCTTATTTTCAAGTGTTTAGCATTCATTATGCCGCTACCATATACAGCGTTAGAATACGCTAATATGCACCTAATTTATGGAGAATGCCGATGCAATGCCAACGCTGCTAGCAGATTATATCGAGCAAGGTACCCTACTCTTCAAAGGTATCCGGATTATCGCGTATTTATTAACGTGCATCAAGCATTTTCGGAGGGTCGTATACCATCTGACAGGAGAAACGCTGGAAGACCTAGATCGGAACACGATGAAGAAGTTCTCAAAGAAATAGAAAGCGATACAACTACCTCTGTACGTGGCATACAAGTAGCAACGGGAATTCCAAAAAGTACTGCACATAGAATTTTAAAACGTCACCAGTTTCATCCATATCATTACAGGCGCGTGCAGGCGTTATTACCGCGGGACTATCCACTGCGGGTCGCATTTTGCCGTGTAATGCTGCAAAAACACAGGGAAGATCCCCAATTCTTAGACAAAGTTTTATGGTCGGATGAAACAACCTGCAAGAAAGATGGCTATTTAAATCTTCACAATCTTCATAGCTGGAACAATGAAAATCCGCACCTGGTGAGAGAAGACAAATCCCAATATCAATTTAAGGTTAACCTATGGACGGGCATAATAAATGGAAAAGTGATAGGGCCCTTTGAGTTACAAGGAAACATAGATGGCAATAGCTATTTGAACTTCTTACAAAATGAGTTACCAGGATTATTAGAAGACGTGCCCTTAAGTGATTTGCAAAACATGTGGTTTCAAAACGATGGTTGCCCAGCTCACTATGCCCGCCCTGTGCGAGAGTACTTAGACCAAGAGTACCCAGGGCGTTGGATCGGGCGACTTGGTCCTATCTTATGGCCACCCCGTTCACCCGATCTAAATCCCCTGGATTTTTTCTATTGGGGTTGTCTAAAGGACAGAGTCTACTCAAAACCCATTGCAACCTTGGACGAGCTTCGCCAAAAAATAATTCAGGCTGTGGATCACATGAACAGAATCAGATATGCAAGAAAAATAAAACGTTCATTTTTAAGGCGATGTCGTGCCTGCATTACTGCCAATGGCAAACAATTCGAACATTTATTGTAATTTTAATAATATAGTAAATTCTAATCTCTCTATATCTATCTCTTTCTAACTTATGTTATCTTATGGACTACGCACATGTCTCATTCAAATTCTGAGAACTTGCAACAAAAACATTTTGGCTACATAGTAGAAGTGATTACTATCAACACTAACAATTTTCGAAGTATGGTTGTTATTTTGAAATAGTACACCTAAGTATATTTTTGTGGCTAGTTTGCCTAGAATGTTATACCATTTTAGAATTGTAGTTAGTTGCGCCAATTTTTAATACTATTTGCCACAGTAGTGTCCATACTTTTTTTTTTCACTGTGATGAGTGAAAGTGAACTGAAAGTCAAAATCTTACATAATTTATGAAAAAAACATAGTTTTGGTTGATTTTTGTGTAAAAACTATAGATATTCTGGAATTTTTAATGGTTGTGATCGATAGTAGTACTACTTACCTTGCCAATACAAAAAAAATCACAGAATTACTTGTAAAATTGTAGCAATGGCACTTAATAATATAATAAAAGATGACGATTTTTAAAGAAATCGGTTTTTTTTGTCGTAATGAAAAAAAAAATCAAGGTAGAATTTTTTTCTTTTTTGTTCTCGAGTAGTCATATGTAGGTCCATCTGCTGGTGCCGGCTTATCGTTGAATTTTGGGACACCCTGTATATACTCAATCGTCTCGGCTCTAATTATCAATTTAAAAATGTTAAACGGCGCAACGAGACATGTTACGACAAGTTTATGCCCGCCTCTGACGGTGTACTCTCGCTCTCATTTGTTTGCGGGATAGTGTTTGTTATTGTTTCATTTTCTTTGATAGCGTGTTACATGAACACTCAGCACCAAACCTGCTTACACCTAGTTTACTTCACTGTACTCATTAGTCATACATGCATTTCGCAATACCGACATAGCGACAGCTACAGCAACGAGGCGCCGAGTCAGCACAACGTGTGGCATCGGACACCGCAAGCCGTGGCGACTCCAATAACGCGGCCACTTTTGGTCTAGCATCGATCCATTGTCGACGTAACTTAATTTTAATAATTGTAGAATTATATTAAATAAATATTTTAAGTAAGAGTTTTGCATTTTTTTGCATTCTCTAGCTGCAGCCTTCGTATTTGGCGCAGTCTTGGTAGGATAGTCGATCAGATTTACTATAGAATCAGTTCTTCAAGACCCGGCTATCCAGAACCTACACGTGCTGCAGTAAGAGAAGTATCCAGAGATCGATACAGCAGAGAGGTACAAAGTCACCGAACACGTGAGTACTTTAGAATCATTATAGATATCGCATCCTTTTATTCCTAAATACATATAAAATCCATCAAGATTTTCCATCCAAGGTAATCTCGGTCTCCTAGTGTTAATCGTAGAAATAACATAATAGATAGTAATAGGAATATATCATTAGATTATAGAATTTATTCCGAGAACATGGTGTCTACAGTTACACTAGACCACGTGTACAAGGCCCTACGACTGGTTCCCGAGTTTGATGGAAACTCGAACGTACTCACTCGCTTTGAAAAAATTATGTGATCAATTAGTATGTGAATATATTAGTAACGAACCAGGCAGCGAATTAAGTAATATAGCATTATTAAACAGTATTCTAAATGTGTCGGACCCGCGGCCCGTACTATTAATACGAATGGTATCCCTGAAAATTGGCAGGCTATCAGGAATACTTTAATCAATAATTTTGCCGATCAGAGGGATGAAACCTCATTGTATAATGACTTAGCACTATTAAGACAGGGTTTTCTTACTCCGCAAGAATTTTACGAACAATGCCAGAATATTTTCAGTACTATCATGACTTATATCAGCCCACATGAAACGATTGCGAGTACCATCGAGTCCAAACGCACACTTTATAAAAAATTAACCCTTCAATCATACCTACGTGGTCTCAATGACCCACTAGGTTCTCGCATTCGGTGCATGCGGCCTTATACAATAGAGAAAGTAAAGCTTTCTCTATTGTTCGTGCATGAAGAGATGAACACGTTGTATTTACAGCGACGCAACGAACATGTTCCTGACAGGAAAGTGCAGTCTCAGCATCAGGTTAGTCATAAATTTTCATATGGCCTTACGCCACCTCATAATGTTACGTCACCACAGCGTTCGTTTAATATGCCACCTAAACCTTTTGACATGCCCGGACCGTCGCGCACATTTATGCCTCAACCGCGACCGCCCATGCCGTCATGGAAACCTCAACCACCATTCCATGGACTTTCACGGACTCAACAAATTTTCAGAGCTTCTCCACCTAATTATAGACCCCAAAGTCAAGTTTTTAAAATGCCTGGACCCAAACCCACCATCTCTAATACACGCTATGAGTGGTGTAAGCCACTATGTAGCTAAACCGATGCCACGTCAACTTCATGATTGGTCAAGATCCGGTAATCCACCACCTTCGAATTATTTTAAATCGAGGGAAATTAATTTTAATGACTTTTACGGCCAGCATTATTATGATTATAGCCCGTATGATGATTATTATGTTACTGATTATTGTCCACAAGAATATGCCGAGTATCCTGAGTACAATCACCCTAACGAATGTGATAATATTCCATACGACCAAACTCCATATACAGAAGGTTATTCCGTAGAGGAAGTTGGGGATATTCCGACCACTGATAGTGAGGATTTTCGAAAGGTGCAAAAATCAGACAAGTTAAAATAGAAATTAACTTACAAACACAAAGACAATTACCTTACATTAAAATATCAAACTCTAAAAGCTATTAGTAGATACAGGTTCAAATTCGTCTTTCATAAGTCCCGAAGTTGTACAAAAATATCTCTCACACATACAATGTAATTACAATCCTTTTGAAGTAACTAACATTCATGCCACTACGCGAAACGACTATACTATCACGTTACCGTGTTTCCAAGAATTCAAAGAAACTGAAGATATAACGTTATGTATTCTAAAGTTTCACGAATACTTTGATGGCATAATTGGTTATGATTTATTAGAAAAATTAGAGTCTAATCTTGATTTAAAAAATAGAGCATTAATAACGTGTAATTCTAAAATACCACTCTTCATGTATGATTCCCGAAATTGCAATTTGTACGAGGACATAATACCGGCAAATTCCACCAAATTAATTAGAGTTCCTATAAATACGCGGGATGGCGTTGTATTAATTCTTAAGCAGAAAGTGTCAAATTGTCTTATAGACAATTGCGTTACCACCGTAAAAATTAATCGCGGTATTCTAGAAGTTACAAACCCCACCAATTATGACGTAGTTTTTTCAATGGATGAAGCCATTAAAGCCGAATTGTGTAATATTCAGTGCAAGCGTACTGAACAACCACCCGATCGTATTCAAAAAGTTTTAGCTAGTTTACGCACGTGATAGGTTATTATACTTTAGTAATTAATATTGCATTATAACCATAACTTTATTCTTAAAACTCATAGTAAATTACATTATTATTTTTATATGTATTTTGTAGTACTCAAAGTAAAAAACCTAACACTACATTTTAAAAGGATTCATTTTGAATATAACGGATCGTTTGGATAACGGTCAACATAGGTATAAATACACGGTCCGCGTAGATTATTATTCATTATACTCCAAGCTGTGGTACGAGAAGGATCTAGTGACAACTAAGTTACGTAAGCCATTTTCACTTTACTTTTGTACTTGATTGTATTTATGATGTGTAATGTACATATATATGTATATGTGTGGATATTCTGGTGATATTCTATTTTACTAAATAGAATATTCACCTATTCTATAATAGTTTGTAGTGGACCTGTAAATATTATATACCTATTGTTATTACAAAATAAAGCAAAGATACTTTATTATGTTGCTATTTATTTCTTTTATTCCTAATTATAAAATATTCTATTTCATGGCTAATAACCTTACAAAGTTAAGGTAAATTATTAAATTTAATTAATTTGGTCATTAAAAAGCTATCCCTTATTATTGTAATACTAGAAAATCTATCATCAGAAGTGGGATTGAAGCCACTATTCCAGGATTGTAATTTAAATTATGCTTTTAGGATGGATCTTCCTGCTTTGCAAGAGCTTCTCCAGGCTATTAAGGATGCTGTCTCCGGTACGCGGCGACGGGATGATGACGTCGCTTTACCTATTTTCGACCCGAGTACGAGCGACTTGGGCGCTGAATCATGGTGCCACAACATCGAAACACTCTCAAAGGAGTTTGGATGGAGTAGTATTGCAACTGTAGCCAAGGCAGGTAAGGCCCTAAAAGGGTCTGCACTAGTATGGTTTGAAAGTTGGGACCCAGTTGATGGTCGATCATGGGCACTGTAAAAACTGGTAAGCTAGAGATCAAATTAAAAAGGGAGGAGATTGTATATTACAGAGCTTATAGAATGGCCCCAATAGAGAGAGAGAAGGTTAAAGAGATAATACAAGAATTGTTAGATCAAAACATTATTAAAGAAAGTAATTCGTCATTCGCAAGTCCTATGATTTTAGTTAAAAAAAGAGATGGTAGTGACAGAATGTGTATTGATTACAGAGCATTAAATAAGTTAATAGAAAAAGACGGATACCCTCTCCCTCTCATCGAGGACCAAATAGACAAATTAGGGCAGTCCGAGCTATACATATCTATAGATATGAAAAATGGCTTTTATCAAATACCTATTTCTGATAGTTCTACAAAATATACGGCATTTGTAACACCAGATGGACATTACGAATTTTTGAAAATGCCATTTGGTATTTGTAATGGTCCCTCGGTGTTCCAAAGAGCTATTTCTAAAGCTGTTCAACATCTTAAATTCTTGCTGGTATATATGGATGATATTTTGATTCCTTTTAATAATATCCATCAAGGTCTCGATTATTTGGAACAAACAATTTCTGCTCTTAGTGTTAATGGTTTTACAGTAAATCTTAAAAAGTGTAAATTCTTTGTCGATAATATTGAATACCTAGGCAGACATATATCTAAAAACGGCGTTAGGCCCAGCGAATCTAAGGTCACGGCTCTTGTTAATTCGCCCGTCCCTAGCAATATCAAGCAGGTCCGACAGTTTATGGGTCTATCTAGTTATTTTCGTAAATTTATACCAGACTTTGCCACGCGAACAGCGGATATCACTATATTA
Source organism: Lymantria monacha (assembly GCA_905163515.2). Lineage (NCBI taxonomy): Eukaryota > Metazoa > Arthropoda > Insecta > Lepidoptera > Erebidae > Lymantria > Lymantria monacha. The sequence goes on along the minus strand of LR991095.1, from coordinate 13,344,294 downwards.
ACTAAAAATAACCATCGTTGGGAGTGGGGTCCCAAGCAAGATGCCGCCCGAAAATATGTAATCGATCGCCTTATAACTAAACCACTTTTGACAATATTTGACCCTAAACATCCAACCGAACTTCACACGGATGCTAGCTCGTTAGGATACGGAGCAATACTTTTGCAAAAGGTCGATAACTTAAATAAAGTTGTAGCATATTATAGCAAACGAACAAGCCCAGCAGAATCTAAATACTGTTCTTATGACCTAGAAACTTTAGCTATATATAATGCTCTAAAACACTTTAGAGTATACCTTCTTGGAATTCAGTTTACAATAATTACTGATTGTAACGCGGTTAAGTCAACAATGACAAAAAGAGATTTATCCCCCAGAGTAGCCCGTTGGTGGACTTATTTACAAGATTTTCAGTTTAATATCAAATATAAAAAGGGTAAATTTATTAGTCATGTTGACTTTCTGAGTCGCAATTCTGTCGATCCCCCACATCCTCCAACCCGTACATGTTCAATTCCTGAAATTAATTTAATTGAGGCATCTGATGATACCTCACAGTCTTGGTTAAGAACGGCCCAGGAACGTGACCACGAGACGCAAACTCTCATATCACAATTGGAGGCGGGTGATATCGATTCCAATCAATACTTAATTAAAAATGGTTTATTACATTATAAAATTAATCCAAATGCACCAGCAAAATTGTTTGTACCAAAGGGATATAGATTAAGTATACTAAAACTATTCCACGATGAGAACTGTCATGTGGGTTTTGATAAAGTTTTACATAAAATACGCGAGTACTTCTGGTTTCCCGGGTTGGCGGCTTTTGTCAAAAAATATATTTTTCATTGTCTGATATGTACTGAACGAAAAGGCCATTCTGGTCCAAAGCAAGGGCTTTTGCATCCAATTGATAAAACCGCGATACCATTTCACACTTTGCACTTGGATTGCACTGGACCATTTACAACAACTAGTGAGGGATACAGGCACGTACTATTGCTAGTCGATGGGTTTACTAAATTTTGTATCTTAAAGCCCCTCAAAACTCTCGGTGCTCAGGAGTTGATACCAATAATACGAGAAATAATTACTTTGTTTGGGACGCCATCTTTAGTTATCACCGATCGCGGAACTAATTTTAGCTCTAGTCAGATGCGAAACTTATTTATGGAATTGCATATTGATCACCACATGATTGCCACCGGAACACCTAGAAGTAATGGGCAGGTCGAACGTTACATTTCCACAGTGGTTAACATGTTAAGTACTTCGTGTAATGAATCATCAGATTGGCCGAACGGATTGTGGAAAGTTCAGCAATCTATAAATACTACTGTCCAAAAATCGACCGGGTTTACGCCCTTACGCTTACTAATTGGTGTCGAGGCAAATATACCTATCATTCAAGCTCATTTAAATGACGTTCTCGATAGTAATGACTCTGACGTTAATATCGATGTACAGGCAGATCGTGAGATAGCCAGACAGCGATTACAACAAATTTCAGAAAAATTTAAATCTCGTTTTGATTTGGTTAGACGTAATTCTAAGAGTTACAATATAAACGACTTGGTGTATGTTAATCAAGACCATAGGCGTAACGACAAACTAAAACCAAAGTTTAAGGGACCCTATGAAATATCTTCTATTTTGCCTAATGACCGCTATGCTCTAAAAGGCTTAGGTAATTTAAGAAATATTGTAGTAGCAAAGGAAAAGTTACGCTTTTGGCCAGGTGAATGGCTGGAAGAGGATGTTGCTGTTGAAAGTGCCATATAATATTCATAATTATTGTAATAACATACTATTTTCACCAAATAATGTCATAAATATAATTTTAAATATATATATTGTCTTTTCATAATGTATTGTTAACCGCTGGTCGTCTGTTGACTTGGTGCTGCTTAGTCTCGTCGTCAGCGGGCGAATGGAATCAGCATGTCTAGGTAACAGACTTGGATAGTTGTTAACCGCTTGACGGTCACATACTTGGTGCCAATTGTCTCACTGGCAGCGGGTGAACGTGATTGGCATGTCTAGGTATCTGACAAAAATATTAAGCTGGTGGTACTACTTGTTTGGTGATTGGTCTATCTCTATGACAGCAATGGAATGGGACCATCATGTCTATGCAAGTAGAATTATATAAGACATAACCATAATTTTAAATATATGTTGTGATTACATAAATTAAGTGGGTAAATATGTCTATATAAAAATTACAAAATGGTTTTTCTTTTTGTTGACATGGTTTGCATTACATTGGCAAATCAAGCATTTTTGTTATATTCAAATATGATAAGTACACTTCGTGGACGAAGTGTAGTCAGTATGGCCGTGATAGGTTATTATACTTTAGTAATTAATATTGCATTATAACCATAACTTTATTCTTAAAACTCATAGTAAATTACATTATTATTTTTATATGTATTTTGTAGTACTCAAAGTAAAAAACCTAACACTACATTTTAAAAGGATTCATTTTGAATATAACGGATCGTTTGGATAACGGTCAACATAGGTATAAATACACGGTCCGCGTAGATTATTATTCATTATACTCCAAGCTGTGGTACGAGAAGGATCTAGTGACAACTAAGTTACGTAAGCCATTTTCACTTTACTTTTGTACTTGATTGTATTTATGATGTGTAATGTACATATATATGTATATGTGTGGATATTCTGGTGATATTCTATTTTACTAAATAGAATATTCACCTATTCTATAATAGTTTGTAGTGGACCTGTAAATATTATATACCTATTGTTATTACAAAATAAAGCAAAGATACTTTATTATGTTGCTATTTATTTCTTTTATTCCTAATTATAAAATATTCTATTTCATGGCTAATAACCTTACAAAGTTAAGGTAAATTATTAAATTTAATTAATTTGGTCATTAAAAAGCTATCCCTTATTATTGTAATACTAGAAAATCTATCACACGCAACATTTAAATCCGGAAGAAAAATATAACTTAGAAACTCTTTGTGCCCGTTATGCCGACGTTTTTTATATTGATGGTGAACCTTTAACTTTTACAAATAAAATTAAACATTCTATCCGTACAACTGATGACGTCCCGATTTATACTAAAAGCTATAGGTATCTTTTTATACACAAACATGAAGTTCAAGAACAGATTGCTAGAATGTTAGAACAAAATATTATCCAGCCCTCGCAATCTGCTTGGAGCTCACCAATTTGGGTACCCAAGAAGGTTGACGCTAGTGGAAAACCTAAATGGAGATTAGTAATAGACTTCAGAAAACTGAACGAAAAAACTTTAGATGATCGTTACCCCATTCCCAACATCTCGGATGTCCTTGATAAGCTTGGTAACTGTCAGTATTTTAGCACATTAGATCTGGCAACTGGATTCTACCAAGTAGAAATGAATCCGGATGATATTTCTAAAATCGCGTTCACCGTAGAGAACGGACACTTCGAATTCTTGCGTATGCCGATGGGACTTAAAAATTCTTAATTAAAAACTCCATCTACTTTTCAGCGTGTGATGGACAATGTCCTTAGAGGCCTTCAAAATAGTATATGCCTGGTGTACCTTGATGATATCATCGTCTTCAGCACGTCCCTTCAGGAGCACCTGGTTAACCTGGAGAAGGTTTTTCAGCGACTTAGGTAATCTAATTTTAAAATACAGCTCGACAAGTCCGAATTCCTCAAACTAGAAACAGCTTACCTTGGTCACGTAATCAGTAAAGATGGTATCAAACCAAACCCGGATAAAATTCACGCCATTCAGAAATTCCCTATTCCTAAAACAACTACAGAAATTAAGCGCTTGTTGGGTTTATTAGGCTATTACAGAAAGTTCATCCAAGATTTGGCTCGTGTAACAAAACCTATGACTCAGTGCCTTAAGAAAGGCTCTAAGATTAATTTAAATGATCAAAATTATATTAACTGTTTCAATAAATGTAAAACGCTTTTAATAAATGACCCTATATTGTAATACCCAGATTTCAATACAGATTTTATCCTCACAACTGATGCTTCTAACCTCGCTATTGGTGCCGTTTTTTCACAGGGACAAATAGGGAACGATGGGCCCATTGCTTATGCTTCGCGAACCTTGAACACTAGTGAAATCAACTATAGTACAATAGAGAAAGAACTTTTGACTATCGTGTGGGCAACAAAGTATTTTCGCCCTTATCTATTCGGAAGAAAATTTAAAATCGTAACAGACCATAAACTCCTTCAATGGGTAATGAACCTTAAAGAACCAAATTCACGTTTAACTCGTTGGCGTTTAAAATTAAGTGAGTATGATTTTACTACTGTCTATGAACAAGGTAAATTAAACACTAATGCTGACGCTTTGTCCCGTATTGAAATTAATCACGAAGATACTAGTTCCGTTTTTGTTAACACCTCTGAAAAACCCCCTTCCGTTGCTGATTCATCCACTCTAACTGCTCATACGAGTGCAGAGAACCCCATATTAGAAATGCCAATATCCGATGAACGTATCTATAAATTTCACCGTTAAATCTGCTTTGTTGTTGTAGGCGATATAAAAAAACGCCCATCTGTATCAAAACCATTTGAGACGCATACAAGAACTGCCATACATATATCAGAATCTAACCTGGAGGAAGATACTGTTCAGGCAGTTAAAGAATTTGTTAATCCCAAGGTGAAGACAGGTCTAATTATTCATCCACCCTTGGCTATGTATAAAATTATACCTATAATCCAGAGTATGTTTAAGAGTTCCGCTTCAAATATGGTCTTAACGAAAAAGGAGGTAGAGAACGTTAAAGACTATTTAAGACAACAAGAAATTATAAGAAAATATCATGAAGGTAAAACAAATCATCGCGGCATTAATGAATGTCACTTATCACTTTCGTACAGATATTACTGGCCACGCATGAAAGATGATATAACACGATACATAAACGAGTGCAACATCTGCGGTCAAGCGAAATACGATCGAAACCTAATCAATCAAAAATTTGCTATAGTTCCACCTCCAAATAAACTTTTCGAAATATTACATCTTGATCTTTTCACAGCTCATAATGAAAAATTCCTTACATTAGTAGATGCCTTCTCAAAATATGCGCAAGCGTATCTTCTCCGAGATGGTACAGCCTTAAGTGTCGTTCAAGCTCTTCTAACGTTTTACATCCATCATGGCGTTCCTATAACGATAGTTACCGACCAAGGACCTGAATTTACAAATGCACTCTTTTCTGAATTCGTACGTCTTCATAAGATCCAACAACATAAAATACTTGCACACTCGCCCAACGATAACGGAATAGTGGAACGTTTCCATTCTACAATTTTAGAACATCTTAGAATACTAAAACTTGAAAAACGTAATGAATCCGTTATAAATCTTATGCCATATGCAATATTAGGCTATAACAGTTCCATACACAGTTTCACTAAATGCAGACCTATAGACTTAATTACAGGTTATTTCGACCCTCGTGATACACTGGATATTAGTATAACCGAATATTTATTACAACAGTACTTACAGGAGCATAAGAGACGATTAACTTAAGTTGAGTTAATCAACGAAACCTCATTGCACCATCGAACTCAATTAACTGAAAATAGAAACAAAGATCGCGAAGTGGAAAAGGAATATGCCCCCGACCAACAGGTATATATTCGTAACCCCCTCGCCAATAGACAGAAATTAGCCCCTCGTTACACTCAGGATACTGTATTAGCCGACCTCCCTATACACATCTACACTAAGAAAAAGCGTGGTCCAGTTGCAAAGTCACGTTTAAAACGAAGTCTTAAAAATAATGTATTGTTACAGGATAATACCATTTCTCCTACTCCAGCTAACTCAAGGACAAGAAGTAACGATTGACTTCCTAGCGAACGGTCCTGGCTTACTTCCCTTTAATTTAGGTACCGCGCGAATAGTCTCTCATTACCACTCTTTTCTTAACTATAGAGATCTTGATAATATACAATCTCATGTTGAGACGGCCAAACAGAAATTGCAAGAATTTAGAGTATAGTTAAACAATAGAACTTCCTTTTTATACGAACCGCATATCGATTATCTCGATTCTAAATTATTAACAATCTCTGCACAATTATTAACATTTGAACATAATCGTAACAAAAGAGGCCTTATAAACGGTTTAGGTTCAGTAATTAAAAGTATATCTGGTAATTTAGATCAAAGCGATGCAATTAGGTATAATAACGCCATAAAAATCCTGGAGCAAAATGAACATAAATTAGAAGCCGAAATTAATCAACACGTAAGTCTCTCGAAGTCATGGGCTTCTCAAAATGACTATGTATTACGTAATATAACTAATAATCAAGAAAAAATAAATAAAATTCTTAACCGTATCCTAGAATCTAAAGTTATCGATTTCATTCAACATGCCCATCTGGCACAACATTTAATCATTTTAAGCGACAATATAGATAGCTTAATCGAAGCTCTCCATAAATTAGAATACACTTTAGCATTTATTCGAGCATCAAGCACTCCTCATTCAGTAGTTAGTATCGTAGAAATTAAGAAATTAGTAGATAAGCTAAGACTTTTATATTCTCCTGATCAAATCCTTGATCTGGAATATAGAAATTATTATGATATTATAAGGTTAGGATATTTTTATATAAATAATCAAATAGTTATAGTTTTTAAGGTGCCCATTGCCTTCCCTTTAACCTACAATCTATATAAGCTGTCCATTGTCCCTAACAAATTTAATAATGTCCTCATACCTACCTTTCCGTTTATTGCGATTTCTGGTAAGGATTCTATGTACATAGAGGCAGAATGCCCGAAGGCAAATACTTTATTCCTCTGCGAAGCCAACACCAGATATCATGCACGAGAAAAATCCGACTGCATACAGCATTTATTCAGTGAACAAGAGATACAGTCGTCCTGTAAGCTAACATCCGTTATTTTGAACACAGCAGCCGTACAGCAACTCGATGAAAGACATTATATTATAAGTTTCCCAAAACCAAGTAAAATAGCACTATCCTGCGGGCAAGAAATTTACAGAACCCTGGAAGGAAGCTTTCTGGCCATAATTCCTCATAACTGTTACATAAAAACGCCTTCATTCACCATATCTAACACAAATGACAATATTAAAGGATTTGCTCTAAAGATAATGGAAATACCTCAGCTGGAACAATTGGACCCCGTAAACTCGAACCCCGTCATATTGGACTCCGTCGATTTAGAAGCTCTACATACTATCAATACTAAACTCACTTTACAAGCACCAGTTAAATTAAACGAAACGGATATTAGTGCCAGTATCTATCATACTACTATCCCGATATATTTGATATTAATGAGCGCAACCGCAATTATAATAGTAGTATTACTCCGACGGAGACGAATAAATTTGCAGCATAACGAAATATCAACAATAAAGGAAACGGAAGCTGCAGGAGTTTATGCCGAAATCCACGAAAAGACTGAAAGACACCCTAACAATATCAAAGTTGACTTCAGCAATATTTCATCATCTTTCATAACCAAGACATTTCACACTTCCCCTCCCCGCCTTAGCCTAGTACAGTGCGAAGTTGATTCGCGCGTAGAATAAAAATAGTTTTGTCCTTTTAAGGATACTCTATCGGCTTGTGCAGTGTTTCCAATTGTGATTTGTTGTGTTTTGTTTGCGATTACGTATATTACGATAAGTATTTGTTCTTGTTTATGCTTTAATAGTGTTAAAATCGGTAAGTTTTTATTTTTCTTAAGTAGTGGGTAGGTTTATATTATTATTAACATTGGGATTTAATTTTATTTTCTTCGTTTAATTTATATCGTTGTACTTAGAATGCCTAAATGTTATAATGATAGCGAACCGCCTGATCGTGGCGCCGACGTATTTCGTTTGAGTCAGTTAACACCTCGCTCACCACCAGCCGGTAACAGCAGACGTGCCCTTTACAATGAGCCGTCTCCGGCATACGTTACACCCGAGACGAAATCCATACCGGTACATATCGCGAATAACTCGTCTCCACTTAGTGTTAGTGACACGGGAAAAGCCGATTATTGCGAGCTGGTTTCCGAGGCGTCAACTTTTTTGTCAAAAATAAATGAGCTCGTAAATGATCAGGGTTCACGTATGAATAACGCAAATAAAACTGCCATTATGGATTACACCCAACGCATTACGGCCATTGTATCGATTTTAGCATTAAAATCATCTTGTAATGAGACTAAACTGGCCAACGTCGAACGAGAATTAAGCCAAGTTCAAACTAAACTCCCTATAAACGATATTAAAAAACCATCTTACGCCGAAAAATTAAAACTGTCAAATGTGGTGCCACAGTTCGAGGTTCGCTCGTCGCGCGCTCCCTGTGTAATTGCATATCCCACGGCCGAACGTACAGCTGATTACGCGTCATCTTCAGCTACCAAACAAGCGTTACTGAAGGCAATCAAACCTATCGATGATGGTTTCCAAATAGTAGGCGTCAAAAAAGCCGCGAAATCGGGTGTCGTCCTTCGCGTTACTAATGAGAGACAGATTAAAAAACTGGAATCAGTCGACGCTATAAAGGCCGCTGGCCTACGTTTAGAAAAACCGAAAGGTAGACGTCCTCGTTTAATAATTAAAGACGTGCCGATTTCTATGGAAGACGACGCGTTCCTTGTCGCACTGTACCGCCAAAATATTAAAGACGAAATGTCACTTAAAGAGGACGAATTCATTAAATCTACGAAAATTATTCGTAATAGAAAATTACAGAATGGGCGGAAGTGGATCGGCATCGAACTTGATCGCGAAGTGCGCGTCCATCTGTTAACCACAAAAGAAAAACTATTTATAGACTGGGCCAACTGCCGCTTCTACGATGATTTAGAAGTAGTACGTTGCTCAAACTGCCAGGTTCACGGTCATGTCGCGAAGTACTGTACAGAAAAAACACCTACGTGTGGTCACTGTACCGAAGGACATATCACGAAGTCCTGCCCAAATAAAGACAAATCAGATTTTAAACCAAAATGTGCGTCGTGTAAACGTTTTAAAAAACCTTATGATCATCTATGTGGCGCATCGGACTGCCCCACCTACAAGTTAAAGTTAGAACAATTAGTACTCAATACAAATTATTAAAAAAAAAAATGGATAGTTTAAATATAGGGCAATTAAATCTCCATAATGATAGGGTAGCGACATCAGAGCTAGACCGTCTAGTTATGGAATATAATCTAGATATCGTACTTATACAAGAACAATACCATAGTACTCGCTTACGTAATAGGGTTGTACAATTGGACAACAAAGCACGAGCCGGCATCTATGTTGCAAGTGCCAAATTTACGGTTACGTCACTACAAAATCTTATGACGTCACACTGTGCTGTGGCTGAGATTACATCCTCATCCTGTAGGGTTTACGTTGTGAGCTATTATTTTCAATATTCAGACCCCGTAAATCCACATTTACACCATCTTCGCCATGTTTTGCGGTCTCTCACGGGCCGTAAAATTATAATAGGTGCTGACGTGAATGCGTCATCTACTCTCTGGTATGGCAAGTTTAGATACACCGACACTGATCGACGGTGTGTGATAGAAGATTTCATCGCTGAGATGAATCTGTCCATCCACAATACACCTGATGCACCACCAACATTTTGCAGCCCTATGGGTGAATCTTCTATTGACGTCACGCTTTCAAGCGCAGACGTCCGCTTAAATAGATGGCGCGTTCTCCCTGACGCGTCGTGTAGTGATCACCGTCTGATCGTGTACGAATTTGGATCGAGTCTGTCGCAGGATCCTACTAGACAGAGCTATAATTTTAGATATAAATCTAAAGGAGCTAACTGGGATTTTTTCAGCTCGCTCTTTTCCTCATGTGCTAGGGATTTCACTCGCAGTCAATTAACCGCAGAAGAAAGTGCTGAAATAATGTCAAACTCTCTAATATACTGTGCTGATATAGCTTTGGGTCGAACACCCCTACCTAACACTAAGAGGTGTGATTGGTGGAATAATCACTTAGTAGAGCTCCGCAAACGCTTCCGAAAGGCGCGCAGGAAACATAATAAACTCAAAAAGACATGCAGGATGGGAGCGGCCTTTGACGAATCTCTATCTTTACTGAAAGCTGCCCGGTCTTGCTACCGAACTGCGGTGGAAAAGTCGAAAGACGCTTTATTAAATAGAATTGTTGAAAAATTAGAAAGTGAAGGTCCGTGGTCTCCACTATATCATGAGCTTAAAGCAAATCGCTCAATCGACCTAGCTTACGTACAAAATATCAAAGTGAATGATAAACACACTACGGGTATTGAGGAGACCACGGAAGTTTTATTAAATACGTTAATTCCAGACGATAACATATCAGTCGACAGCGAACACCATAAACAAATACGCGCGTGGGCCGCTGACCCACCTCTCTCGCCTATGTCTGACCTTCCGTCTTTTGCCGAGTTTATGAATACCGTTAGAGCTCTTCCCCTCAACAAAGCTGCTGGTGAAGACAAAATATCAAATAAAATGATCAAAGAAGCTAGTCGAGCATCGGGCAGCTCAATGTTAATGGTTTTTAATCGTTGTATATCTGAGGGTATTTTTCCTCGGTCATGGCGTCGCGGATATATACGGATAATTCCTAAAGGCGGTGATAAGCCACCAGATGACCCGAAATCATATCGACCAATCACCTTATTGCCCTCACTAGGCAAACTCTTAGAACGGCTAATTGTTCCTCGTTTATTGCCGGGTGGACCAACATTCAACCATAAGCAATTCGGTTTCACTCGCGGTAAATCAACTATCGACGCAGCCATTGCGGTGAGAAAAGTTATTAATACATCCGCTTTTAAATACGTGCTAGGCGTTTTCCTGGATATCTCAGGTGCCTTCGACAACGCCTGGTGGCCAATGCTACTTCTTAAATTAAAGACTCGTGGGTGCTATAGGAACATCTACCTAATTATACAGTCATACTTTTCACAAAGCTCGACTAAACTGAAACTTGGTCACCATGCTGTGTCGAAGGCACTGACGATGGGCTGCCCCCAAGGTTCGGTGCTAAGTCCATATCTATGGAATTTAGGTTTTGACGATTTCCTCGAATTACCTCTGCCGAAACACTGTCAATTGATCGGCTATGCCGACGACGGTCTTCTACTCGTAGAATCCAACACTAGAGACGGTTTAGAGAAATTAGCAGAAATTTGTCTCAATAATATATTCGAATGGGGCACACGAAATCGGCTTACATTTGCCCCACAAAAAACGTATCACCTTTTATTAAAAGGAAATTTACAATCGTTGCCGCGTATAAAATTCAATAATATGACAGTCAAAAAGAAAGATTCAGTTTGCTATCTTGGTCTACTCTTAGAAAAAAATTTTTCATTTGTCGAGCATATTAAAACTGTAGGTGAAAAAGCGAAACGAAATTTCTATGCGCTTACTAGAATATCAACGTCTACCTGGGGCCTTCGTTTTAATACACTGAAAACTATATATATGGCCACATATTTGGGGTGTATTTGTTACGCTGCACCCGTTTGGGCTGATAGGGCTACCATAGGGGCAGCTCGCCTTAAATTATTACAAAGCCAACGATTGGCCTTAATATTCTTGTGTAAAGCCTACAGGACGGTCAGTACCGAGGCTTTGCCGGTACTCGCGGGTGTACTTCCGGTTGACTTGGAGATTCAGAGACGGGCATCAATGTATTACACGACAAGGGAAAATATGAACACAGATTTCCTTCTACCGCGCGACCGTAATAAAATCGCTCGATTGTTTGCACCGCAGTCCGTTGTCTATGAAAAACTTTTAATTGAATGGCAAGAAAGATGGGATTCATCATCGAAGGGCCGTCACCTCTATCTATTTTTCCCATGCGTCCGCGAGCGCCTAGAGAGAGTGTGGCTGGAGGTTGACCATTTTGTAGCTCAATTTCTAACTGGACATGGCAACTTTAAAAGTAAATTATTTTCTTTTAAACTCGTACCTTCACCACTATGTCAATGTTCTACAAATAACCGCGAGTATGAACAATCAGCACATCACATTCTCTGGGAGTGCGATCTCTGGCGTAACGAGCGCGACCTTATGTTAGACAGTTTGCAAGTAACATCTGGAGTAGTATACTACACGGATCTTGTAGCAACTCGAGAAAATTTCCGTGCGTTTAGGCGTTTCTGCCATACCTACTACTGCAACCAATCTTAAGGCTCACATATAGGCCCCGTTAAGTTATCCCGTATCCGTGGTGCCGTACTGCTGCGCTTATCGTAGCTGTACAACCCTTTACTTATTGGCTGACTAGTCAATATTGCTTTCTGTCTCCCGCTTTGCCTGGGAGGGAAGTGGAATCACTCTTTTCCAACTCCTCCTCTTTAACTTTTCTAATTAAATTTGTTGCGGGTTCCAAGACAATTAAAATCATTTCCCGGGACTGCCTGAGGGTCAAACCTCGGTGTCATTTATAGTGACCATTGTGGATCCTGGCTTACAGGAGTTACAATGGTGGGAATGTGCGGTGGGATTAGTCCAAAAAAAAAAAAAAAAAAAAAAACCAAGACATCGAAATAATTGCTGATCTACGGTGGGAGGTGTTACATGAACACTCAGCACCAAACCTACTTACACCTAGTTTACTTCACTGTACTCATTACTCATACATACATTTCGCAATACCGACATAGCGACAGCTACAGCAACGAGGCGCCGAGTCAGCACAACGTGTCGCATCGGACACCGCAAGCCGTGGCGACTCCAATAACGCGGCCACTTTTGATCTAGCATCGATCCATTGTCGACGTAACTTAATTTTAATAATTGTAGAATTATATTAAATAAATATTTTAAGTAAGAGTTTTGCATTTTTTTGCATTCTCTAGCTGCAGCCTTCGTATTTAGCGTTCAACTCAAAGCTTGTCTTTTATTTTTGTTTACGTTTTGTGCTGGAAGTTTAAAATGTCCAAGCGAAAAAGAGTAGTGTTGTCTCTTAAAGACAAAATGAAGATAATTGAGATTATAAAAAAAGATGAATCTGGCAGTAAGTTGGCACAAATATATGATGTCGGTAATTCTACGATATCAGACATTAAAAAGAATTCTGATTCTATAATGAAATTCACCTGCGCGCTTGAGCAAGAAGATGGAAGCTCACAACGTAAAGTCATGAAAAAATCTCAAAATGAAATTCTAGAGAATGCAGTTTTTACTTGGTTTTTACAAAAGAGAGCATGCGGTCAGCCTATGGGCTGATATCCAGATAGATCCATAGGTCCAGATACGTCTGGACCTCTGTTATGTGAAAAAGCTTTGGATTTTAATCAAAAACTCGGTGGTGATACTTCTTTCAAGGCGAGCTGTGGGTGGTTAGCAAGATTCAAATCTAGACATAGAATTCGAGAAATGGAGATTCAAGGAGAAAAACTGTCTGCTAACGTTGCATCACCGACTCTTTTGTAGACGAGTTAAAAGAATTTGAGATGGAAAAAGATACGATTTAGATTTTGTATACAATGCGGACGAAACAGGTCTTAATTGGAAAGCTCTACCAAGCAGATCATTAGCATCGCGACGTGAAAATGCAGCACCGGGGCACAAAGTGAGTAAGGACAGAGTTACAGTTATGGTTTGCGCAAACGCTAAAGGAACACATCGATTGCCACTGCAACTTATTGGTAAATCAAAAAATCCACGCTGCTTCAAAAATGTCAAAATACACTTAACTTACGCTAACCAACAAAAAGCGTGGATGAACACAGATATTTTTCTTACTTGGTATGAAAATACGTTTATTCCCGAGGTGAAGAAATTTCAAAAGGACGTGGGAAAAGAGGGCGATGTATTGTTGTTATTAAATAATGCGCCAACGCACCCTTCCGCTGAAACACTAAATCGAGAAAATGGGAAGTTCACGGTTAAGTTTTTGCCCCCTAACGTAACATCGATATTGCAACCTATGGACCAAAGTGTCATCGAAACTTTAAAACGTTTATACAGAAAGCTGCTACTTCGTCATCTTTTATCAGCAGACGACAGTGAAATAGAAACGTTGTTAAAGTTTTTTAAAGAAATTAATTTAAAAGATTGTTGTTATATGCTGGTAGAAGCGTGGAACTCTGTGGAATTAAAAAGGGCATGGAATAAATTATTAAAATTAACTCTACCTGATTGTTCAATTAAACCGCACGACGATTTTAAAGAAATAACCGAAGCAATGAAAATTCTTAGCATTGGTGAAGGGTGCGATGAAGAGAACATTAAGAAGTGGCTGAACTGCGATAGTGAAGACCCTGCATTCCATATATTAACTGATGAAGAAATCATTGAGGATTTAAACAGCAACGAGAGAGAAGATGAAGAAGAGACTGAAACTGGGGATGTATGTCAAGTACCATCTCACGCAGAAGCTTTTGAAGCTCTAGATGTTGCTTTTAAGTGGTTTGAAAGACAGGACGAATCGGATCCCATACAGTTGTTACAACTGAAGCGCATCAGGGATTTGGCCGCGAGGAAAAGATGTGATTCGTTACGTCAAAGATCAATAACAAGTTATTTCCAACCAAAATTTTAAATTACATAGGTATTATGTAATTCATTATCTATCGTTATAACTCGTTTTTTATATATCGTAAAATTTAAGTAAAACCCATTACATAATAAAAAAATATTAAAATTTAAATTTGTTTGATTTGCTTTGAAATCGGTTATCCGGATTTTCGATTATACGGAATACCCCTGGTTTTATTTGATTCAACGGGATTCTACTGTATTTTGTTTTAGGTGTATCTGAAAAAACTGTTACGAAAATCACCAAAGAAGGTAAAATCGCTGCATCTACGAGGGCGTTCTGAAAAGTTTCCGACTTCAACATGAAGATGGCAGCACCCGTCAATAAAAGACAGGTAATGTAGTTGGGCATCTCTTGACAGCAACACATGAAAGTTTCAGCCATTTTGGACGCGCAGTTTTTATTTGACAGTCGTTTGAGTAAGTCGATGCGAGTAGTTTTGTGAAAATGGAAAAATCGAGTATCGAGCTGTCATAAAATATTTGTATTTGAAAGAGAATACGCCTACGCAAATCAAAGATGAGTTAGACTCTGCGTACGGAGACTTTTCAGCGTCATTTACTACTGTGAAATTTTGGGCAGCTGAATTTAAACGTGGCCGTAAGAGCTTGGGAGATGATGAACGTTCGGAACGTCCAAAAACTGTAACTACTGACGATAACATCGCTAAAGTTCACCAAATAGTATTAGATGACCGTCGAATTAAAGTGAGAGAGATAGCAGAGGCAATGAAAATATCCAAAGAACGTGTTTGTCACATATTAAATCAAGATCTAGGAATAAGAAAGCTGTCCGCGCGTTGGGTGCCGCGTTTGCTAACGTTAGACCAAAAACGTGTTCGAATGAACATTTCCAATGCTCTGTTGACGCAGTTTAGGCGCAATAAATCCGAGTTTTGGCGCCGATTAATTACTGTAGATGAAAATTGGATACACCACTATACGCCTGAAACAAAAATACAGTCAAAACAGTGGACTGCAAAAGGGGAACCGGCTCCAAAAAAAGCAAAATCTATTTTTTCGGTTGGGAAAGTGATGACGACTGTTTTTTGGGATAGTCATGGAGTTATCCTAATCGACTATCTTCTAAAAGGAAAAACCATAAAGGAAGCATACTACGCATCATTACTTGACAAGCTGAAGACAGAAATTGCGGATAAACGGCCACATTTGCAGAAAAAGAAAATCCTGTTTCATCAAGACAATGCCCCGTCTCACACCTCAACAGTTGCCATAGCGAAAATCCATGAATTAGGGTTTGAACTGCTTGTCCATCCACCTTATTCACCAGATCTAGCCCCCAAGCGACTTCTTTCTGTTCCCTCAACTAAAAACTACGCTCGGTGGACAAAGATTTTTGTCCAATGAGGAGGTAATCACCTTCGTGAACAATTATTTTGCAAAGAAGAACGCCGAGTACTATTTAGGCGGATTAAAGAGATGGGAGCGTCGATGGGAGAAATGTATAGAGTCACAAAGAGACTATGCAGTCACAAGGCATGCAAGCAAGAATAAATATTTGAAATAATTACAGAACATAAGGAACCGCCTGTTTATAAAGCAGACTTGATACTGGGCAGTACGGTCACAAAGTGTTAAGGCTTCCGCCTTATGTCACTGTGATTTGAACCCGACTGAGCTCATATGGAGTCTATTGAAAAGAAGGATTGCAGAAAGAAATGTTGGCCAAAAAGCAAGAAACATAGTTAAAATAACCGAAGAGGCATTTTTAAGCATAACATCAGAAGAGTGGAAAAAACAATGCGACCACATCAAGAATATAGAAGAAAAATACTATAACAACGACGTACGTATAGACGAGGAAGTGGACAGATTCATAATTGAAACTAGTTATACTTCTGATGGTGATGAAATTTCTTCTTATGATACGGATGATAGCAACATATCGGGTGTGAGTCTTTTAAATGACCACAATTATTTTAAGAAATAATTTATGTATTTTTGAAAACATTATCATCCGTATCATAAGAAAAGTCATAACGCGCAGAAGTGTCACTAATCTGTTACTTCAATTATGCACTGATTTTAATAATACTATCTTTTAAAAACACAAAACCATAATATCCAGATTGATGACAATTTACTCTTAAAATAAACGTAAAGCAATAAAGAAACTAAGTTATTTATAAAAATCTTTTTCCTAATGAATCCTTAAATCATATATAATATACAATTATATATATATATTATGCATACCGATATTATATTACAGACGGCTGCTTGGTATAATACTTAGTTACTCTGACTGTACAACCAATGGTCATGGGTCCGATTGAGCCTAGAAAGGAAGCGGCATGTTTTTTTTTAAGTATTTGTTCATCATGCATTTGTTCCGAAGTCTTGATGTTCACTGTAATTAAGTAGCTAGTTTAAATGTATTTAAATCCCTAATTTTACGTAAAATAATTTTTGAAAAAGTAGCAACATTAACTTCCTTTATACCATTATAACAGCGAAGTTAAGCGAAGGAATTCTTTAGTGAAACGCACTATACCAACATTTGACAACTGATTAGGCGGTTCTATTTCCAATTTTTGTACTGTTGTGTGAAAGTTGGCAGGCGCGCGGAAAAGTAAAAGAGTAATTTATGTGAAGCTTTTTTTCAGTTACTTGTATTTTTGTAAGGGAAGTGATACTTGTTTTTATGTTTTAGACGTGTGTGACATTATAATAATATGCTGAAATAGGTTTCATGGAAAATGCCGGGATTTTATTTCTTTTTTTATCAAAATTGGTTTGTTGCATATGTGCAACATTACGCATTTATTTGCATACAAAAATTTTCGGATTTTCTTAGGATTTACAACATATTTTCTACATTTTCATGTTTTCTTCAGAATACCGAGGGTGTTGCATTATGAAGCTCTGAAGGAATACCTACAGAACCTAAACGAGTCTGAAGACGATTTGATCTTCAGGAAGAGAGGAAGCAGATGAAGAAGTACATTATGAAAATAATTTGCATTTATTGACGGATTCGGAAGACGAATAGGTGCTCATGACGTGGATTTGCCGGTGCAGGGTACGAACGATGATCCGCCATTAATATCTGATGATGCTGCTGAGCCATTACTACAGTCAATAGTGAGGTGCCACAGCCTTTGAATCATCACAATTTAACAACCAGCAACGGTACGGACGCGTGACCTGGAGGCGTACGAATTTTACTACTATTCAAAATATTCAAATTTTACAGTATTCCCAAAATATCTTAGAATTAGAGACTGTATACCAACTTTTTTCGTTTTTTTTTACTCAAGAACTTATAGATAAAATACAAACAGAAAAAAAAAATCTTTCTAATCCATTTATTAATTCCAGAAATGATTTAGATAAGTTTCTAGGAATTCTTATTTATTCTTCTATTGTGAAATTCTCCAACTTTCGACTTTATTGGTCAGTACAATATGGATATGAACCCATAAAGACTACTATGACTCAAAAGCATTAAGAGAAAATTTGTTGAGGTTTGCATTTCAATGATAACACCACCCACTTACCACAAGACCATTCCAATCATGATCGGTTGCATAAAATTCGACCCATAATTTACAGTCTAAATATAAGATTTGGTTTGCACCTTTAGAATAAAGATTATCACTAGACGAACAATGTGCGCCACTAAAATCGGTCACTACATGAAACAGTATCTATCCAACGAGCCACACAGATGGGGCTTCAAGTTCTTCCTGATCTGGTCAAAGACCTGTGTTTTCAGGTGATTTAATACGGTGAATAGCATCATTAAAAGCAAACTGAGTAATTAATTTAATTTATTATTGCAAAGTCAATTGAAAAATGTGGCAAAGAAATTAACTGAGCGGAGATGGACACTAGACGATAAAGTTTTAACCTTAAGTATTCATAAAAAGTCTAGTTCATGTTATAGGCTATTAAGGCGATTATTTTGTTTGCCTAGTATTAGTTTTATTAAAATATTATTAAACAAAATACCGTTGATGTGTGGAATAAACCATCAAATGATTAATACAATTAAAGAAATCGCCGGAAGCAAAACAATCCAACATCTGGTAACTAGTTGAAAACAACTATTTAAAAAAATGCGGAAAAAGAAAAGATTAAAATTAATTTCAACAATATATGTGAAAATCTAAATGCTGAAACTAGTTTAAAAAAAAATATATTAAGCATAATTTCGATGTGTCTTAAACGATTTTCTATAATAATTAAACGGGAATTTGTGGAAGAAACCTCAAAACAATCATTTAAATGAAAAATAAATATTGTACAGAATGTTTAACATCTTATTTTATTTAAACACTGTAAATCACTTTCAAAAAGAATTTTCGTTTGTGGTTTTCGCACATTTTTTATACATTCGAATATGCGTACCTGAATTGTATTGGGCAAGAATAGCAATTGGAAATTCGATAGCCGAATATTGCTTTGAAAAAAAAAAATACATTTTTAAATATCCCGCACTATGATTTTTTTCTGATGGCATAAACTACGTCGCTAGTTTGCAATGATGACTATTGTCAGTTATTTAAGGGTTACTGCACATTATTTGCAAGATGATAGACTTTTATCGCATTGTATAGCTACCATTGCACTGGATCAACGGCATATCGGTGACTACATAGCTGGAAACTCAAAAGAAATTTGTGCAGATATATACATCAGCCGGGATAAAATAACTACAGTAGTTACGGATAACAGCTCGAATATGATAGCAGGCGTAGTTAATTTTCTAGAAAAAACAAACACTTGCCTTGCCTTACTTTTATCATACGATCAATCTTCTCGTGGAATCTGCAATGCCTATTAATGATTTGAGTTCACTAGCAAGCAAACTACGAGACATTGTCAAATTTTTCAAGAGCTTTATTATTCTCAGCGACTCTTTACGTCAAAAGCAAACTGACTCTCAACCTTTCAAACTGATTTGAGATGTTAAGCCTCGTTGGAATTCTGTCTATTATATGCTCCAGAGATACTATTAAATTTGCGCCAATTGTTCATCAAATCTTGATGTTAAATACTAAAGCAGCACCCATAATCTCGGCTGTAGAAATGCAGAATATAAAATCCTTGATTTGAACTTACTGATGCAGTCAAAAAGATCAATGTCAATGAATACTGGCAATCCGACCATTAATTATAAAAAACAAACGAATTGTTTTATCAAACGTGTGTCTCATTATTCCAAACGAATAAATATCCAAATGGCTGAAAGCACATCCAGGACATGTTGTTACACAATTGCAAATAGGAGGTCTATTCAATGAGGCCAATGGTAAAGCTGCTACAGTGCAAAATGCTTGTCATGGATTTAAAAGCACTGGTATTTGGCCTCCGAATCCTCAAATTTTGCCGGATTATATGTACGAACCTGCAGAGAGGACAAATTTATCACTGGAAGACACCTCCCATGCCATCACATCCACCGAGCAACAAGCCGACGATTTAACTCAAGTGCGAAAAGCAATACAATCTCTATTATTTGCCTATTTTTAATACATATGTAGATTATTTTAATGATTTCTAATGTTTAAACGAGTATTACACTTTGAATTTAATTTAGTTAAATGTTTAATAATAACTGATGATAATCAACATAAAATCTTTTTCTTTTTGTATTGGCAATGAAATTGTATTAAAATTGCGGGTCAAAATTTAATTACTGATACTGTAGCGGGTAGATATAGATCTTAGTAATAGCGATGGACGTGAGACATCTTAGTCTTCACGTGATCATGAACGCTGTAAAGTGTTCTAAACGTCGGGAAATTTGAAATCAAATACAAACGCGATAGAATCCCTAAAATTTGTTTAATTTCATATACAACCCGTCGGAAATATCTGCGCACCCGACTGGAATACGCTTCTCCTCTCGCTTCCCAACGCATCGCCCCGCCGTCGCTTAAATAGTACCGTTGTCAACGCAAGCGCCGACGCAAGTGTAGTATTCTTGCATTCGTAATCTCATTCTTGTTTCTCTGTTCAGTAAAATATTAATAAACTACCTATTTAGTATTTTATTGTAAGATGGGTAGGACTATACATAGTGCAGAGCGGAATTTAGTGCTCCAAGTAATTCAATGTTTTGAAAATGAGAAAAATACGGCTCTTTCATTATGCTGGTTGGACAAGCAACAAAAAGGGCGTGTGCAGCAACTGGTTTATATAAAACGACGATAATGAAAATAAAACGTAAAGCGAAAACATTACAAACTTTTTCAGAAACAGCGAGTGAGGTAAATGTTCAGGAAGACACGTCCTTCGAATAAGATCCTCAACCTAGTAGCTTCAGTTGCCACGGACACTATCAAGCTCTCGGCGCCAGGCAAAAAGCGTAAAAGATTCAAAAAGAAAATAGATCTAGACAATTTTGATTTATGCGCGATGCGCTCTTTAGTTGAAAGTTTTAATACCACAAGAAAAGAAATACCTACTTTAAAAAAGATTTTGAGAATAGCCAAACAGGAACTCTACTCTCCCGGCCAAAAAGACGCCCTAAGAAACATACTAATAAATTCTTTGGCGTATAGGTTTAAAATGGAAAAGGAAACGCGATTTTTTGGTGCAAAGATCTAAAATAGCAGCCTGGAGAGCAACATATCTAAGACGACTGAAAGAAAATGTCGAAGGCGGTGCCGAAAAAAACCAGTAACATTTATCGACGAAACCTGTATGCATTCACACTATACTGTCTCGAATGTTGGCACAATAGTAGTGATTCCAGCGTCGGAACAGATCACTCTTCTGGTCAACGCTGGATTGTGGTACACGCAGGTAAAGAGAACGGTTTCGTACAAGGAGCTGAGCTTCTCTATAAGTGTAAATCAACCGGTGATTACCATGACCAAATGGATGCATCCAATTTTACAAAATGGATCAAAGAGAAATTAATACCGAATCTTCCACTCAAGGGAATAATTGTCATCGACAACGCGCCCTATCATAATAAGCAGGCGAATAAGCCGCACGTAAAAATGAAATGCAAATGTCGCTACAAGAACATAACATCTATTTTGATGTCAAAATGACTAAATGAGAATTGTATATGTTGATCAGAGAAGATCATCGATGAAATATTCAAAGCTCATGAACATGGGGTATTACGTCTGCCACCCTACCACTGTGATCTCAATCCTATTAAGTACGTTTGGAATTTGGTGAAGCAAAGGGTGGCAGACAAAAATATAGACCAATCTAAAAAAGACAGAAATATTAACAAAGGAAGCCATACAAAGTATAACCCCGGAAGATTGGTAGAAAGAGTGCAACCATGTTAATCGCTTAAGAGATACGTTTTGGCATGATGACAGGTTATATGAACTTGAAAAACGCGAATTAATAATTTCATTAGGAGGAGAAGACAGTAACAGTGAAACCGATCACAACATTTTGAGTGATAATGAAGACCACACTGACAGCGTAAAATGTCTGGCGTTGAGGACCTTCCGGAATAGTTTCGCCAGTTTCACCTGCTTTTTACTTTTTCTATATATTGTTTTTTTTAACTCTATAAAGTACATATTGATGTAAAAGTTGTTAAAAGTGTAAAAAAATAGATACACATAAATAAAATATTTTTTAATTTTACATCTGGTATTTTTCCAACATTTCGATTTTTTTGCTATCTCTCTAGTTTGTATGACGTCATTAAGCCAGGTTCGCAGATATTTCCGACGGGTTGTATATTATTTTATATGGAGCGAGTTTACACTATTTTATGTCTATGTTCCATTACCAAACACCCAAGGATGTAATGTTTCCGTAATCGATAATGTTAAACTTAAAAAATATTTATTTATTTTTTAAACTATTAGATAGCCTGACCATTGACTTATAAACTAGCTTTTACTCGTGACTTTATTCTCGTAGAAATTATGTGTGACATCCCAGTTAAATATGTTTTTCATTATTTGCGTAGGGAGTGGAAAACTGCAGCATATTTGGGATACTGAAGCTAACTTAGAATACTTCGATATCTAAATAATCATGAACGCCATCTGTATTTTTTGTCGTAAACATATGTTTATGATTATATAGTCCTACGACACAAGAAGCCATCCAGTATTAAAAACAGGACGTCATCCTAACATTCCAGCAACCTGGAATGTCAAGATGGCGTCAAGAGCTCGTTGTAGCCGCAGTACTATGCAAAAGCTATATAAAGAAAGGAAGAAAGAAAAGAAGAAAAAGCCTTATTTAGAAATATTTATTAAAATGAAGCTATTTTTCATGTAACTGAAGTTTTTGACGCAAGAAGTAAGCACCCATCACAAGAAGGGTGGTTGGGGACTCTCAATGCTATAGAGAGAGAGAGTGTACAACAATAAAAAAAATATATAAGTCCATTATCTGTACGAAAGTTAAACCAAGGTCCTTTAGAAAACTGTTTTGGCTGTATTAGAGGCAATTGTGGTTGCAATCCAAACCTAACTTCAATACTATTTATTGCAGCATTAAAAACTAGGATAAAAACAAATTTAATAAATAATAATAAAAACAGAAACTGTGTGCATGATAGTAATCAGCTGCTTAATAATTTTAAAGAGTTCCTTCGTAAAGGTTATGAAAAAAAAAATGTTTACGAAGGAACAGACAATAAATAATGAAAACTCTACTGGTCTTTATCCAGATGAAATTTCAATCAAGCAAGAGTTAAACAAACCTCAGTGTTCTGGAGAAATGCAAACATGAGCATGTGTGCGGCTTTAATTTAAAAATATGGAGATAAACTGTCCGTCATGCAAAGTAATCATGCTTGCCAATCCAAACACTGAAGTATTTCATTTATATACGCCGCACATACATAGATTTGCCTGATTTAGGCGGCCAAAAACATTTGTGGTTTTTAATTATTTTTAAATGATATAATTAGTGAAAAAACCCCTTCAGCTTTTAAAATATGCTTTAATACATAACATAATACAGTTTTAACATAAAAATTACATATAAAATTAACTCTCCATAATGTCTGCAGAGCCAGATTCTATGTCAGAGCAGGAAAATTAGATAGTTATGTTATGTTCTGACTCTTCTTCCTGCTCTGACATCGGATTAGGCTCTGCCGACATTAAAAGTTCAATTGTTTCAGGTAGAAAAGATTTCCGTGACATTTTTTTTATATCCCTCATACAACTGATTAAAGGGTCCGAAGTTAACAGAAGTCTTTGATAAATATCTAAGTTACATTCTTCTCTGGAAAATTTTCGGGCATAGTTTTGACGGTAAGACCGAAAATGTTTATTTCGAGCTTCCGCAGCCTCTTCGGACAGTTGACCAATAGGCAATACGGAAGCTTCTATAATGCTTGCCCCATGGATTAAAAGTTTATGCATCGTAGGGCTCATTGGGTGCCATCCATACAAATGTATATACAGTTTGGCTGTTTCGATGGCGTATTTATCATATTTTTCCTTATCTACCCTATGACCACTTGATAACGCCTCTAATATAACTTTAAGCCTGAAAATTAATTGAAAGTTAATACCAGTGATTTCAGCGGTTAGCTCTGGGTTTTCAAAAAATCGCCTGCTGGTGTTGCCATCATTGGTGTTCCCAAATTGAGCTTTTGGCATGTCCACTAATAATCCAGTTTGAATCCTAAATTGATTTTTTTCTTGCTTTCTTTTTTCTTCCAACTGTTTTTCTCTTGCGTTTTTCTTGCTTTGTACTTCTTTACAGGTAACTTGTATGCCAAATGTAAAATTGATTCAAAGATTCGGATTCTGGCATGTAGTATCGATAAACCGAACTCTAGTGCTTGTGGGCACAAAATATTCTTCATATCCAGGTCATTGAAATTTTTTGGTGTGGCTCCGCATATATAACACCGACTGGTAGATGAATTATTTGTAGCCGCATTGCATAATTTCCCGTCTATCATAGTCATTTTCATGGTATATTTGAAAGTAAATTCTTCTCCTTGCAGAGTCACTTTAGAAGCATTCAATGACTTAACTGCGTTTTCTACATAATTTATTTCATCATTAGTTACGTCCGTCGACTCTTTTATGAATCTAAATCTTATTGGCCTGCAAAAACGAGGCGAAGATGGAGTCGGGTTTTGCCAAATAATCTTGCTACCTGTTATTCCACAAACAATTTGTAAAGGTACAAATGAGCTTAAGAAAAGGCTGCCGTCGCAGTCTAAATCGTTATCAAACCTTTGTTTGAATCTCTGTTGTTGTGAGCCGTCACAACCCCATTTGCTTATTATGGTCAACGATTGTTTTTCTATTTCATGAGTGTCATTAGTACATCTTCTAAATACAATGACAATCGACTGGCCGTTAAGTCTGATAAAGACTGCAGATTACTTTCGGCGCAGGTAGCTGTTACACGAAGGGATTCTTTTGGTGTATAACATTCTTGTTTTGCAGATAACAAAAGGTCATAACAAGGGTAATGACTTTTGTTTGTTTCTCTAATTATTTCATATTGTCGTCTAGTAAGGTCGGCTTCAACAAACATTTTTAATGCTTGCAATTGGGTAAGAGGAGCGATTAGTTTATCTGTCTTGGAGTAGGCTTTTTTGTATGCACTGGCCCTTGTTGGAGAATTTGTTATATCTTTAAGCACCTTTGACGCGTCTCGTTTACCACTTTTTTGTAGTACTGACTGCGCTGCATGAACAATGATTTCATCACCCATAGTAGCTCGAACAACTTCAGTTTTTCTCCGTTTGCTTCTTTCACTTAAATCTTCAAAATTCTTAGATGGCCGACCTTGTCGTTTAAGTGATGCTAGCGGAATCTCAAAGGTACCTTCTAACCAAGATTTATTTTGGTTTAGAAAAACTTCTTCTATTTTATGAGCTTTGGCCCATCTTTGTTTTATTTGAGATTTTATGTAAGAAAATTTGCGTTTCAAACTCTTTTTATCGTCTTCTGTTTCTCCATATTCCGATATTAAGTGACTCTCATACGAGTCTAATTTTTCAACTAAAGTTGAAAAATCTTGGGCTTTTATCTGCTCAAATAAGTACTTCCGAGTGATTACTCTTACACCAGAACCACTGCCAGATCCTACGATAAAATAAAGGTATATTAGTACATATTAATAGAAAATATGTTATTTATAGTTTTTTATCAAAAATCTTTAAAGTCTGGTGAAATTGTATTCTGCGATACTTAGCGCCTAAT
Organism: Lymantria monacha; assembly: GCA_905163515.2. Taxonomy (NCBI): domain Eukaryota; kingdom Metazoa; phylum Arthropoda; class Insecta; order Lepidoptera; family Erebidae; genus Lymantria; species Lymantria monacha. The sequence goes on along the minus strand of LR991095.1, from coordinate 13,318,575 downwards.
TTTTGGTCATTACTAGGGTAGATATGTATATTATCATGTGGCATAAGTAACATAACAGGGACGTACACTGAAGTATAACAAAAGTCCCAATGAATACAACAGTTTATGAAAAGTAAGACTTTTTGAACACAGCATGTTTGACGGGGTATTAATAGTAAAATAAACATTATTAAATCTTATAATTTTTGTAAATACATCAGTTCTTACCTGAATTATCAAAATCCATAACAATCACTTTGATATCACAGTCCAAAGAATCAATTTTACACTTTGAATGTTAAGTATAAATAAGAGCGCCGATAACTGATACGTTCACCTTAAGCAACAACCGAGTTTCGACTACCTGTCAAAGGGTCCGAACGTAACGGGATCGCACGGGAGGGGTTGTATGATGTACTTTGGTCCCTTATCTAGTTTAAGTACTAATGAGTCATTCATTAGGAATGTTTTAGAAAAAACACTTTTGACCGCCTAAATCATCCAAATCGATGTATGTGCGCCGTTTAAAGAATATGACGATATAAATAGCAGTTTGAAACACATCCAGTCTAATTTCTGTAAACTAGTTGAAAATGTTGAAACTATAATTAACAATTGTTTGAAAGAAAATACGGGAAAAGAAAAGATTAAAATAAATTTTAAAAATATTTGTGGAATCTATACAAAGATTGGCTCGAGGAGAGTGACAAACCTGTTGATATTAATTAAAGAAAAATTCAAGCACAATTGTTGTATTCCTTAAACGTTTTTCTATAATAATTAATCGGGGATTTGTGGCAGAAGCCTCAAAACAATCATTTAAAAGAAAAATAAATATCGTACAGAATGTTTAACATCTTGTTTTATTTAAACTTCTCAAGTACGAGCTAATGGATGGAGCTACTACAGAAGAAATGGGCGAATTTTACGACTTGAAATAACCCAGATACCCTGATAAGTGCCCTGCTGCGCGCATATTTAACATTGATGGGAGTGGTCTCTATAGTCTGGAGTAAAATACTAAAAACATATAGCTCGAAAAGGGAAGAAAAATCGGAGCAATGACGTCAGCCGAAAGAGGGCCCTTAATAACTATTGTAATTTGTATGAGCCTGCGGGAATATTTATCCCTTCCATGATAATTTGCCGCCGTAAAAAAATGTTTAATGAGAGGAGCTCTCGTTGGTTTTATAGCAAAAGTACACCCATCGGGATGGATCCAAACTCACTTATATACAAAATGGATTCAACACTTCGTAGAATACGTGAAACCAGCAGAGGCATCCCCAGTGCTTTTGATTCTCGGTGGCCATTATAGTCACACCAAGAACATAGAGTTGATAGATCTAGCAAAAAAAACATTATGTAACGATCCTGTCACTACCATCTCATTTATAAATAATCGGATGTAAGAGCGATTTTCTATTATATACAAATACATAAAAAATATGTAATTTGTGATGTGTAGGTAATTATCTATTTTATACACAGGATGTCAAGACGTCAAAGAAAAAGCGAAAGAAGTATTTGTACTTTAGAGCAGTGGATCAATGCGTGTCGGGGCAGGCGAATCTAAGAGTCAATCAAAAAAATAAGAGAGTAATCTGGAATTCAACCGTTTAACCCTGATATTTTCGGAAAGGTAGACTTTTTAGGTTGTGCGGTGACTGAAAGGCCACTGACAGAATCTTATGAGGCACGGCACTTCCAATCAGCTGGTAATCTCTCTGAAAATATGCATTTGACAGAGTTCTGTGTATAATTGATGGGTCAATCGGCTAATAACCTAGCACAAAATTTATTTGTGGTAGAATTTAATGAAGCACAGATCTCCCAACCGACTGATAACTTTGTACAAAATGTTAACAATGAGAGTAGCACTCCTAGAAATTCACCACAGCCATTGTGCTTCACAATTTATATATCTGATCAGCCGCTGATTGCGCCAGACGGGGCGCGTACATCACTTGCCTGTCTTCATAATCAAAACATTGAATTGCCTCGTACACCCGTTGAAGATATAACCCCCATACCACATGCTGAATTTCTTTCAAGATCTAACCGCAAAAAAGCAAAGTTAGATATTTTGAGTAGATCGCCATACAAGCTGGCTCTTTATGGCTTCAAAAAAGATACCAAAGCAACCAAATATTGTAAAACTAATTTCAAAAACTCCTAAAAGATCCAAAAAAGCCTATTACAGTGCCAAAGACAATGCCCAAAAAAAAGATACGGAGGTGTCCAGCATGTACCGAAATCTACGCAGATCCCCCCGCAGGGGACTGGATAGGATGCTAGAATGCTCCGAATGGTGGCATGAGCAACTGCAAGTAAAAATAACGCAATTCTTGATCCGCGTACTCTTATCGACGTAGGCGCCTACTCTTATCCAATATTACTTGTAAGAGTACGCAATTCCCAGCACTGATTATTTTGTTTTTATTTTTTGAGAGATTTAACACATTTTTTTTTCAAGTTACTTTATATAAGATCTTTAAATTGTAGACATAATAAACACGTTGTTGATTATTTTGACTTAATTTTTATTTTTTTAGAACGTTTTGAACCTTAAGTGCGTGCTCCTAGACCAGGTTACCCTATGTGTAAAAGAACCAGAGAATGGGTTGAATCAAGACGGGTTACCTGGGTTATTAGGGACGAATTAATGGTATGTAGGTACGATGTAGTGTTTTTATTATTATGGACATGGTTGTTACAAGTCAAGATTTCGATATTTTTATAAATTGTTATTGAACAAAGTCAAGGATAGATTGGCTTTTTTGTATATGTAGATGTTGAACTGATCATATTTGTTTATTAAATTACTAATACACAGGTACTCCTATTCGTTTTAGATATACCTTGCAAATATAAAAACAGCCAAAATAAAACACAAAAATATGATGAAAATTATATTACAACTGCTCTTCGAGACTTCATATTCTCGGTTGGTCTTGGTTTCATAAACAAAAAATCATCTTTTGCTAGCATAAAAAAGCAATATAACAAAATTCCAAAATCTGTTCTACAGATATACTATACCCGAGTTATGAAGAAACCGAGTGGACAAACAGTTTTGAGTAGAGATATAAAAGAGTATATTATTGAATATTTAAATGTTTGCAGTGAATGAGTGGCTATCCGTTCGATACCTTCGATTTGAGGATATTAGTATAAGGCTTTTTAGACAGATCAGACATATAGGTCAAAAGATTTAATAACAATATGCCAGGCCCTGATTTTGTTGCTGGCTTCTTAAGAAGACATCAGAACAAAATATCAGTTAGAATAAGTCAAAATATAAAAAGATCCAGGGCGTCCTGAAGTCATTGAATCATATTTCGATGAACTTAAGATATTTTTAGAAGGCATGCCATTAGCCAACATAATAAACTATGATGAAACTAGTTTATCGGATGACCCGGACAAAAGGAAAGTCATCACGAAAAGAGGTGTGAAATCCCCGAAAGGGTTATGAATCACAGTAAATCATCAACGTCATTAATGGTAGCAGCAGCCGCAGATGGCACTTTACTGCCTTGTGATGTAGTATACAAAGCACAACATTTATATAACACCTGGACTGAACATGGTCCATGGAACAGGTACAACAGAACGAGCTCAGGTTGGTTTGACGCTATAACCTTCGAAGACTGGGTGCAGACAGTAGCTATCCCATATTTTGACCAAAAAGAAGGAAAATAAAATTTCTGGGGGTAACCTTTCCAGTAATTTATCAATTAATTTAATTTGACAGTGTAAAATGAAAGATATGAATAACTTTCATCCTTTTCTTTTTTTTTTGTATTTTTGCCCGCAAACTCCACGCAAATAACCCAACCACTTGATGTGGCGTTTTTCAGACCTACCAAAGTTGCGTGGCGCGAGATTTTATTTACTTGGAAGAAAACAGAAGGACGAGCTCTCGTAACTGCCCCAAAGAGTATATTACCACGTCTTTTAAAGAATTTAATTGAACGTTTAAGAAAAAGGCGTCATCTAATATACTTGCCGAGTTTATGAAAGCGGGTACAGTTCTCGGGCGTAAGCTTATTTTTGCATTTGTGTGAGTGCACACAGATAGTATAAACTAGGATACGGCTTGAGGCGCAGTACGTCCGTTTAAAGCGGCTTATACTGGTTATTTGCACGTGGTCTAAGGCGCAGCGCGTCCCTTACACATAAATCCCCTGCCACGCACTTACCGCACTTCACCTCTGGTAGCGTTAACAGCCCGACGTGACGAACAATTAATATAATTTTATACTATTTTTCGTGTTGGAATTATTTGTGAAATGGCTCCTGCTGAAAGTAAATCAGCTATGCGAAAACCATTAAGCAGTCAAACGAAAGAAATATTGCGCAGATTGAACAATTATTTTAAAGAAGCAAACGATAAAGATTTGTCTAGTGTCATTAAATCGGCCCAATTGTTAGCAACATCCAAGGGAATTCCACTGTCCACTATTAAAAACGTTTTATTGGAACGTTAACGTGTTTTAAGAGACAGATTCAAATTTAAATCTCCGAAAAAAACAAGATACAAGAAAAATACCATTATCATTGACGATTTCAATACAGCAGTAATTCGGAGAGTAATTTATAATTTTCACATCACCGAGAAACAGGTTCCAACTATGAAAATATTACACGAGAAATCGAAGGATCCAGGTTCAGTCTGGTCATTGAGAAAAGAAGTATCCCTTTTGGGATTCAAATGGCAAAGGACAGAACTTTTGCTTAGAGAACATGGTCACAGAGTTCTACGTTTACCACCCTATCATCCTGATTTCAATACAATTGAAAATATATGAGCAATAATAAAGGGATACATAGCTAAAAGAATATGTCAGAGGAAACGATCACTGTACAAGAATGGAAAAGGTTTGTGAGCACGCAATAAGAGAAGAAAAAGCATTTAATGGTCGAGACGCTGCTATTGATAATATAACAGAGCGCTTCATTATTAACACTGGTGACACATCAGACGCGAGTGAAGACGAAGATAATGAAGATGCAATGTCCGGTATAGGAGAGCTTTAATATATTTTATAACGCCTTTATCATAGTCCGGTCGTCATATATCATTTTTTAAATAATTAATATTGTTCACATTTCGCTTTAATAAAACTCCCATTTTATTATTTTATTTTTTACCTAACTTTACTTTTGGGGATCACTTACACATATGCAAAGCTGAGCTTACGCCTCGAGAACTGTATTAAGGGGTAATATCCACCAAATTTTTTTTTCCCATTTTTTTTTTATTGGCTTAAATTATGCTAAAAATATCCTAAAATCAAAATCTACAACGCCCAAGTACTGATCTAAACTCAAAATTCGTTTAAATCAATTTTTACCGAACAACTTTTATGCTCAAAAATCACATTTTTCGCTTATTTTAGCGATGCTCGTTTTTTTTTAATTTCGCGGCTTTGTAAATTAGTAGAAGTTACCTATGATCGATATCGTGTTTTGAATTTGAAGTATAGAGGTCGCTGCATCAAATTTCGACCGTTACAGCGTCTATACAGCACGTGTTTACTCACAATTTCCCTTTGTTTAGTCGATCAGCCGTTCTCGTTGTGTACGTTCTTAGTTTGAGTTTTGCTATACTTTTTAACTGTGAATTATATTCAAAAGTACTTAATTATGAGTGACAAGGTGTACAGTGGCCACAAAGGCAGTAAAACAAGAAGTACCAGAACAATCCGGAGTAAAATTAGTAACCGACACCCGCCTAACCGCCATGCGTTCGAAGGCGATTCGGAGTACGTTAGTACTTCAGCGAAAAAATTGAAAACTTCTGATGTAAACCGTGATCGCGATATTGATAGGAATTTCGGCTACTGTTTCATCAATTTTGTCGCTGTATTTACTGCTCTTTCTGAATTATTAGTGTGTAAAAAATGTAATAGTGATGTGCGGTTTTCACAGTCGAGCAAGCGTGGACTAGGCTTCAAGATTGTTTTTAACTGTCCTCTAATACATGATCGTGCTTATGAGATCAATTGCCGTATTATTTTTGCTATGCGCGTCATTGGCATAGGCATCAACGGTATAAAAAAGTTCTGTGCGATGATGGATCTCGCAAAGCCTGTTTTTCAAACAACTTACAGTATGATCATTTCCAATGTCGACACTGCTATTTCATCTGTTAAAATTATTTCTATGAAAAAATCAGCTATTGAAGAGAAAGAACGTTCTATTGAAGGAGGTGAAGAAGGTGCTCTTAAGGTGTCATGCGCTGGATCTTGGCGGAAGAGGGGGTTTTCATCTTTGTTTGGATTAGTTATTTTGATTGGTTGGCACACTGGCAAGGTATTAGATGTGTGTGTAAAATCAAAGTACTGTAAAGTGTGTAAATATTGGCAAAAAAAAGAAGGTACTACTGAGTACGAGGTGTACCCTTCGCACAAAGAGAGTTGTGATGCTAATCATGAAGGTAGTGCGGGGAAAATGGAAGTCGACGCCGTCATAGAAATGTTCAAACGGTCCGAAGAACTTCATAATATCAAATACTTGAAATACATCGGCGATGGAGATTCAAAAACGTACAAAGCTATAATTGATTCAAAACCGTATGAAGATGTCTTCGTTGAGAAAAAAGAATGCGTCGGCCACGTGCAAAAGCGCATGGGAACGCGGCTGCGCAATTTGAAAAAAAATACGAAAGGTCTTGGCGGACGAGGAAAATTGACCGGAAAAGTAATAGATGAACTTACAATTTACTACGGACTTTCAATTAGGAGAAACTCCGATTCAGTCGAAAAAATGCGGAATGCAATTTGGTCAACTTTATATCATAAAGTGTCGACGGACGAGAATCCACAGCACGAGAAGTGTCCCGTCGGAGTAGACTCTTGGTGTTCTTAGCAGCGCAGTAAAGCGCTTGGTACTCTTGCAACATACGAGCACAAGAGTCCAATGCATGAGGATGTTTTCAAGGCGATACAACCCATTTATAAAGAACTCAGCTCCGACAACCTTCTGTCACGCTGCTTGGGTGCGTATTCTCAAAATAGTAACGAGTCCTTCAATGCTGTAGTGTGGTCAATAGCTTCAAAAACGATGTCTAGCGGTAAGACTATAGTTGATATTGCGACTGGTGTAGCCGTTATTATCTTCAACGAAGGCTTATCGGGTCTGTTTGCCGTTTACGATGCTCTTGGGTTAAAAAAAAAAAATTCAAACCGTCGCCATTTTGCGAAAAAAAATTCTAAAAATATAATCATGTGTACTTCACTAGCAACACTCATGTAGATAATGAAAAATTTTATTTTTTTTTGTTATAGGTGGAGTTGGGTACGACTTCTACTGCTCGTCGCGAAAGAACTTTTTAAAAAAGCGGTTCACGGCAATCACTGCACAGCCGCCATTTTGTAAAAAAAATTACAATAACAATTTTTTTTCTATTCTTCAAGAGTTGTTTAATCCAATGATATATTATTTATATACCTTACATCTTAAATGTCCTTTAAAAAAAATCATGAAAAAAGCCTTTTTTTTTTGAGCATTTGGTGGATATTACCCCTTAACCCTTTAAATAAAAATACAGTATTAGAGAGACTACCCGAACATGTTTCACGTCAAAACGTCAACGGTACTAAAGATGCTATAGATGCCATGATTATCCCAATGCTCCAGGACATGCGCTATGACACAGGCATGAAAATATCTAATAAGAAAAAAGAAAGATTATTCTAAAACAACATTTCGATTTATTTTGGAGAAGTTGAAAAAGCAGATATAGTTTTAAGTAAAGAACTTTCCTTGGCGCTATGTGCAAGAGTGAAAGAAAAACGCAGTGAAATTACGGCTATGTTGATTTACTTACAGCATTCAATAAGTATGACCAAGAATTGAAAACGCCCAATCCTTCATTTGTAATGCCAAAAAGAATAAGTTACGGCAAAAAATTAAAAACATTTTATGCAGAGTCATTGAAGAAGGCGCTGAAAACATAGAACTTGCAGACAACGTAGACGTAGACGCAGATAACAGCCAACAATCTCTGGAAAATAATTAAACTTTACAAAAGGAATTAGAAATGCAGCTAAAACAAGACAATGAAGATTACACTAAACAGACAGAAACTACTAAAGAGAAAAACTTTGATAAAATATTAAAGAAAGAAATGACAGCATTTGAAACCGATGGAAAGGAAAATATTTGATTTTGTTGTACGACTATTTGTTAACTATCAAGCCAAAAAGTGTAGAAGCAGAAAGAGCCTTTTCGGTAGCTGGCAACATATGTAGTTCTATAAGAAGTAGGTTGGGTAATAAAACCATATATGCCATTTGTTTTTTAAGATCGTATTTTCAAAAAGAGAAGTGACCGATTATTTGATTATACCATATTTCTAACGTTACGATCAATTATTTAGTAAGAAAACTAAAAGACTATTAGTAAACTAAATTCATGTGATACTCTTTGTGAATACAAAATACTGATTATAACTATTACCTCAGATAAAGATACAATACAATTAATATTTTTAGTTTACTAGCATAGTACAAAAGTACCTACAAAGTTCTACCAAATATTGATATTTTTCTTATGTTTCTGGACCTTTTATTAAAAATAAGTAGCCGAACTGGTGTACAAACAACGCCTTATTTACTAAGTAAGGCGTTGTTGATTTTTGTATTTTTAATAAAAAAGTTGATTATATCCATAATAAAGTTTATTATTTTGAATTCCATAAAAAAAGCTATAAACTACGCGGGATCCCGCTGTTACGAAGACAATCCAGCAAAAATCCCGCGGGAATGGAAACAGTGCGGGATTGCAATCCCTAGTCGCAGTACATTCGCCGTTGATGAGACAGGCAACCCGCTTCTTTATATATGTAGACTAGCGGACCCGGCACACTTCGTTCCGCCTAACAGTCAACGAATGAGCAGATTTCGATTATTTCAAAATTATTAAGTTATTTATATTTTATTATGATAATAAACAAATTTAAGAAATCAAGTATTTTAATGACGTGCCAGCAAAATGAAGAATCACTCTGTGTTATACGACTCTTTCTTTTTGCTCGTTGAAAATTATCTAATTGTTGATCTCTGAAATTTGCTTAACGATTTCATATTGTCAACCGAGCCTTTTCATGAGCTGTCTCACTATGCTCTTGTGATTGAGAAGCCCGAAGTTGGACCATAATGACGCGGCGATCTTCACGTGCAATATATCGTTCTTCTTCAGCGGTTTCATTCGCGATGTTTAGAATCATAATTGCGTTACGGCGTTGTAGGGAAAGATAAGATTTTCTTGGTCAAAACGTTGTTACTAATAATTTCGATGCAATGAGATTTATTATAATACATACATACATATCATCACGCCATATCCCTTGCAGGGTAGGCAGAGAGAACAGAGTGCCAGAGAACTCTATCTCTGCATACTTCACTCGCTTCCTCAACATTCATAATTCTCTTCATATACGCTCGCCGGTTTCGGAGACTCTTGACTCCACCTTCCTTCAGTACATGACCGATCTGGTCTAGGTAGGTTAGTCTCGGTCTCCCTCGGTACCTACATCCTTCCACTTTCGCATTGTATATCTTCTTAACCAGACGTTCGTTCGGCGTTCTTTCCACATGTCCGAACCATCGGAGCATTCCCTTTCGCATCTTTACACCAATACTCTCTTTCATACCTACTCGCTCTCTTACGTCGTCGTTACGAATGCGATCGGTCAGCGTAACTCCACAGATTTTCCGCAGAGATCTCATTTCGACCGCATTCATTTTACTTTCATACTCTTTTCTGCATACCCAACTCTCGCTTCCATACAGTAATTTTGGGACAAGCACTGCGTTATGTATTGCTACACGTGCCTTCTGGCTGAAGTGGTGGCTGCCGAGAAGTTGCTCCAACGCTCCGTTCACTCTATTTCCCGCATTCACTCTTCGCTCTATATCAGTGGTGTACCTTCCGTCTCGGCTAAATCCACATCCAAGATCTACAAATTCATCCACTTGCTCTAGTATATCATTACCTATTGTTACTCTTACATCTGTTCTGGCTTCCTCTCTTTCAAAGACCATAATTTTGGTTTTGCTCACATTCACGCGTAGACCCCTTTTCTTACAATCTTCTGTCATTGTGTCGACTAGGGTCTGCAGGTCAGTCGCTGACTGTGCCAGCAGGACTGCATCATCTGCATATAGCAGAGCAGTGACCACTGAGTCGTCCATCTGGACTCCCACATTCATATCGTTCAACCTTTGGAGACATTTATCCAGATATATGATAAACAGCCTGGCTGACAGAACGCACGTAATTTTTATTTTTAACGCACGTTATTTATTATAATAATACTCGTAAAATCTTGTAGCACTCGCAACTCTCACTCAGAAACACATCGAGCGGTCAACTTAAATTTCAACGTTTTGCGATATTTGCAGACTATAGATAACATTACCTAAGCTGTCAGTTGCGTTTTGTTACATCATCAACAAATGAACGTTTAGAACTGATGTTTTTAATGGGTTTTTTTTGTTAATTAATATCATATTTTAATATTCTATATCCTATTCCCGACGACAACAAATTTAAAAACATTAAAATCATAAAAATTGGTCCAGCCGTTCTCCAGTTATAAGTGTTGTAACTAACACAACTTTCTTTATTATTTATTTATATATACATATATATATATATATATATACATATATACATATATACATATATATATATATACATATACATATATATACATATATATATATATATATATATATATATATGTGTGTGCGTGTGTGTATATATATATATATATATGTGTCATCGCTATGACAAGGATATAGGTATTTAATTTAAAATAACATAAATATGAGTACCAAACCGCGTCTCCTCTACTTCGTTGTGTTGATAGACTTACTAAAGTCACGGGTCATTGCAAACTTTAAAATTTGAGATATAAAATAGACTTAGAATAATAACATATTTACTGCAACATAAATAATTTAGTAATACATATTTCAAAGTGGAAATATTTTACTATATTTTCTTATGTTTTTATGGTGAAAAATACAAGTAAATTATTGTAAGCATAATTTGCTTACAATAATTTACTTGTATTTTTTATTAATTTCATTTTGTATAATGGCCATATTAAACTTGTAAATTGTTGATAAAATGAAATCATATTTCTTTTTGGTAAGAATCATATTCCCTATGTAATTAAAACTCGGATCAGTATAAAAAATATGTTTAATAAAACGTTATTTTGACATATGTGCTGGCAATATAAGAATATTTAGATTAGCGTAAATAAAGGTGACACTATTTATTTGAATGTTACAGTTGATTGTGCAATATTATTTGTAAGTACAGTTTTAACTAAAACCTATGGAGGGGTAGATGGTTCATGTCGTAAAGAAATAACCAGGCCAAACTATGTTTAAACCAGCATATTTGCCAATTTAATTATGTATAATATTTATTAGCTGTGTCAGCAGCTTGCATGAATCACTTATGTATTTAATACAGAGGACCTCTATAACTCGAACTACTTAAGTTCGAGTTATACGTACGCCTGAGTACGCCGAATAAAATATCATTCCCAAAACAATGTAATTTTTTAACGATATATTAAATTAAATTTACCAATTAATAAATGTCGTTGTAATTCGAAAAACAAAGTTATTTCTCTGCGAGGTATTGAAAGTATATAGTAATATCTACTCTATAACTCGAACGTCAAAATTCAAATCCCGCAAATCGCAGTTAGTAAAATATAACGCCTTAACTGGATTTCCTAGAACTTAAATAAATTCTAAGAGGGACTTTAGGTACTAGAAGTATCTATTGCTTATGCTTGGGTACATGTGCAATGAATGAATAGCTTAATTAATTAAAGTTTCTAAGCAAGATAAATCACGCATTTCGTCGAAATTTTAGGAAGTAAATCGTATTTGTCTCGAATTATTTGTTAAGTCAAAATCTCCAATTAGCCATGACATTCGAGCTATCGAGATACCGCTGTATTTTAATTTTATTTGAACATCCACGTTATCCCGCATCGTTAGGAACTATTAACACTAATAATATCCGTAATTTATTATTATTATTACAATTTTGGTCATCTCATTAGTTACTATGAAAATGACAGTTGCTCAGAACGCTTGATAGATTACTTATGTTTTTCTAATTTGCTAACACAACAGACACTGCTCCGCCTGTATTTGTGGCAGCAGGTAGCCTATAATATTTTTCAATAAACAGGCTATCTGACACAATAAGATTTTTTGAAAGATACTTGTTCATAGCAAAGATATATAACAATAATAAATACGATGTAAAATTAATACAGTCGACTCTCGATAAGTTGATACTAGTTAACTCGAATTTCTCTATAATACGAAATTATCCTAACCCCTTTAAAATCACTCGATAACGATTAATTCATCACCTCCGTAATTTGAAGTTGAAGAATAGGTATATATGCAATAATTTGAAGTTCGGGCTTACCTACTCTACGATTTGAAGATTTTATTATCGATGTAATGGAGCTTCGTAATGAAAATATATTAAAACCGAAACAATCCTTTAACAAAAACTCTTTAACAATTGCTTAAAAAATCAATATCCATAAATAAAACTATCAAAAATAATTTGTCATCCGTATCCTAGATTGCTTTAATGTTATTCCAATATTCGTATCCACATCCAAAGGTTCATATCCACAATATCCCTAGTATTTATCACGCAATGTTCTGTCGAATGTTTATATTAATGAGACGCCTAGCATAAGTGTAGTTCGTATTCCAATCTTGCTTGAAAGGTTAAAGACCATTTTTAGACTCTTACCACTATCTTTATTTATTGGAAAATGTCGAAAGTCGTTCACTCAATAGCAATTTATGAATTCCTTGTTGAAATGAATATTTGTGAATATTGTTCAAATGCTCAAAATTAACTTTTCTTTTCTTCGAATTTTGATAGATGTATTTTGATAATTCTCTGGTCCTTGAGTGTCAATATCGAGAGTCGATTGTAACAATTTTTATATTTCCCTATCATCAGTTCGATTTTTTTTCAGCACTTAGAACAATTAGCAAAACAAAATATTTTAAGGGTTATTCTTATATGTACAAAATTGAAGAATCAAGCATTATAATTCAAAAATAAATAACAACTGTTAAAACTAACATTTAAAACAATAAATTGGCTTTTTTTTTAAATCAGGAAATGTCTGATTTATTTCATATTTATGAATACTTTGTCTCTTTAGAATAAAAAATGAAATAACTATAGTTTAGGCGGCAACATTATACATTAAAAAATAAATTAGAATTCCATTATCTTAATACTCAATTTAAATGGCTTTTTATACAAAATTGCCACATTATCATTATTATCATTTATCTAAAATCTAGATTTATTTCCAAAAATATCTATCAAAATAGTTTATTTTTTTATAATACCTTTAAATTCGCAGTCTAAATATCCAGCAGCGCTGCTGAATTTCATAAGAAATTGTAGTGTTGCCACTTAACTATTCTTCATAAATATTTGTTTTCAGCTTGCAGTAGAAGCGTAACGGGATAGTTCTGGTAACACCATGCCCATGGCCTGCAAGAATTGTGCAATCTAATGTGAGCTTGTTAACAGTACCGTCCAGACGTTGGTGCAAGAAGAAAATGTGAAAATAAAAAAAAAATTATAGACTGAAGGTAGTCAGAAAAGTTTAGGTATAGGATATCAAAAGAGGTGCTATAGAATGCGAATAAAAAGTATACATTATATATATATATATATATATATATATATATATATATATATATATATAATGTGTACTGGGCAGTATACAAAGTGGGTGGTACACAAATTTATTTGATAGTACAGATAACGGAATGGCCAAAGTAACGACGTTTCGTGCGAAGTGTCGTGGGTTCAATCTTCACACACGACAATTCTTTGTGTGATCCACAAATGATTGTGAAGTTTTTATACAAAGTGTACGGTATACAATGGAGATATACAAAAGGTACAAACTATATATCTATGTATAATAAACTATTGTGATATCTTACCTCGTTTTCGGCCCGTTCCTCGTCGCTTTGATATTGAATATCTAATTCTGAACTGTTCACACTATTCTCCCAGTCTTCGGAGGACTCTACTGATGATGCATCCAAATCTATATCTATAAACAAATGGATTAATAAACTTTAAGCATGTATTATAATATTTACCAAAAATATAGCTATAACCCTCTTTCTTGCCAATGGTTATCTAAAAAATGACTGAGGTATACGATAAGCAAATAACATACACAGTAAGAGAAGGAATACTCGAAGACTTTCCGCCGGGTTATGGTGATGCATGCCGTCCTAGGCGGATCGGACGAGGTGTGATAAGATCTTAGCTTGTCCCAAAAAAAAAGTGTGGGAAGTTGTATAAAAAGTCATATATGTCTTTATTGGGAACAAAGAATTGAAATTTAATAAAAACAAAAAAAAAATACCTAAGATAATAGGATCCACGGGTCTAGGCGGTGGTACAGCTGGTAACCGGAGTGCAGTAGCGTTGATGGCAAGCGCTTGAGCCCCGGCATGGTTACGGAAACTGCTGGAAGCTTGAGGGCTCATATCCACTAATCCACTGTCTGATGCCACCGATTCTTCTGCGTAGCGGACTAAAGGGTGCTCCTGAGTAAATAAACATTCTCAATCCTGATCCTCCTGATTCCGTACCGCAAAGCAGCAACGATTGCACAGATGGTGTAACGATTAAGATACCGTCTCGTGTGTCGTAATCCGTGTAGACGGAGTAAGAATACAATTCACCACCCCCTATCTTACCCGTGGGTGATCGTACGAGACGACTAAGGGATATATAAACGCATATAACATCTATGGAAGAGAAGGAAAACTTGAAACAAAACCCTATACCAACACGTCTGACCAGCGCGGTATAGTAGGTTAATTACCCTCCCATTATGAAGGAGGCGCGAACCCAACAGTGGGACATATATGGGCTGTGATGATGATGACTCTCTTGTCAATGTCATAAGTTCGATACCCATGCAGGACAATAGTTTGTGTCAAACTACTGTCTTGAGTGTGGTTGTAATTTGTGTTCTTTAATAAATAAGTCACCCGCCATGCTTATATTGCTTGTGGGTGCCGTAAAAGACAACTAAAAGTTTTATATCGACCTGAGCCGATTTCATCTGAAGTCATTCGGTCAACAATTATATTCCCAAGAAGGGAAGGGACACGTCGTGGGTTAGGCATGTCATAAAACTGTTGCCAAAACTTTTGCAATATGAACGAAAGAAGAGCAATACATATTACGTCGTCCTCAAGTTATTAGGATAAAAACAAGATGATGCTGAGGAGTTCTCAAGAGAGTACTGCCGCCCATACTCCTGATTCCTTTCCTATATTTCAAAATATAGAGTCGGTTTCCTAATTAGTATTAACAGAATACCACAATGCACTAACTCACGAAGCAAAAACCATCTGAGCATAACTCGAATAAACGATAACAAGTCTTAAGAATTTGATTACTTTGATCATTTATTTCATAGAGAGTAAATTTCCTTGTGATGGTAGATTGCTATATTAATAACTAGCTTCTACCCACAGCTTCGCTCGCTTAAAAAGTTACTTTTCATCCCCTATTTTTATTTTACCCCTTAAGGGTAAATTTTCACATTTCAATGTCATATTTATTTATATCTAGTTAATAGCCTAAAATAAGTTTCAAGCTTCTGGCTTTAAAATGAATATACTTCCTTATAACTTTTCATCCCCCTTTACAACCCTTTTCTGCATTAAAAAGTAGCCTATGTCTTTATCAGGTTCTAGACTATCTGTGTACCAAATTTCATTTAGATGGGTTCAGTAGTTTTGGCGTGAAAGAACGACAGACTGACAGAGTTACTTTCGCATTTATAATATTAGTAAGGATTGTTGTTAACGATGATATATGATTGCATCCCTTAGATGTACGAAAAAGGGAGACTTGACGTAGTATTTTATTCTTACTCCGTCACCGCAATGAGAATTCACGTTATTTCTAATTCAATTCCACTGCTGAATATACTTACTGGATGCGACAGTTCACAAATAGGATTCAATCTGAGGTCGATCATCTCTAAGACTGATAATAAACTCGTGTCGAAATCATCTGGTAGTGATATTATCTGAAACAGAAGGAAAACGTAATAATCATCAGCCTAGAATCCGTGTGACGTGGCGGGAATAATGAAATATTAAAAAATACTAAGAAAATCTTATTTGCGAGCGAAAAGAGATTACTATACGTGGGACTCGAAAACACATCTAATGCTTTCCAACCACCTTACCATTTAGGCCAGTGTGGGTATATATAAACAAATTTGAATTGCGTAATCGTATTGACGGGAGCAGTTTTACCCCCATCTATTCATTTAATACCTGTACATCATAGTTAGAATTGTATAAGCGATGTCACTACTTAATAATCTAAATTACAGAGATGCGATTTATTTGAAATATGTACTTCTATTTAAAATGCAAATACAAAATGCAAAATAACTATTTTGTATTTTGCATTTAAATGCCTTTTAGTAAAAATTGTAATGCATTTTGTATTTTATTTGAAATACCTTTCGAGATGTATTTAGCATTTTTAATATTCATTTCAAAATGCAAAATACTTTGTGATTAAGTTTAGCCAACATTACCAGTCAAACAAAATGAAATGAACGAATGACGCTTGTATTGCCGAATTTGACCGATAGAGGCTAGCCATGCGCGCCCTTTTTTTATTTGATTTGATTACCTACTTTTATGATATTGAACTGTTGTTGTTATCCCTACAATACTGAAACGCCTATGTACTGTACTAAAACAAGATAAGATAAAAGAAAAGTGAACCGAAATAAATGGCCACACAATTCACAAAATGGAGCCATGGCTCTCTTTTCGTTAGTCTAGTTTTTTTACATTATTTTAAGTGAGTATTATTATTATTAATAACATAACCGAATTTATTGATATGCTTACTGATAAATATGACCAAAATGTCATGCATAAGGTGCCATGTTATTAGACGTTTTTGTTTGGCTCGGCATTGTGTCTCTATTACTTATGCTAGGGCCGCACCTGCTCCTGAAGTAATTTGTGGCGAAGCTTCGTACGTTCGGTACCTACACTAGAAAATTATCGTGATAAAACTGTGGTCACATTAGCGACTTCGGTATTTTACACGAAGTATCGTGCCCCCATCGTACCCCCATATCTTACCCGTGGGTGATCGTACGAGACGACTAAGGGATGGAAAACGCACATAACATCTGTGCTAGAGAAGGAAAACTCGATACAAAACCCTATACCAACACGTTTGACCAGCGCGGTATAGTAGGTTAATTTCCCTCCCACTACGGAGGAGGCCTAAGCCCAACAGTGGGACATATATGGGCTGTGATGATGATGATGATCGTGCAATAATTAAAGAGGGCCGAAATCATTTGCATGCGTTTAGCTATGGATGACGAATTGCTTTACTATTACAGCTATATTATGCTAATAATTACATAATGATATTTTTGGATCCCTTCATGAGTTCCGCTTCATAATGATGTATAAATTCTAACACCATTTCATCACCTCACTCCATATTTATTGATTAACTGGAGATCCTCGAACGCGTCTAAACACAACGAAAATTTCCCCCGAAATGAAAAACGCTAGTCTGACTACAGAGCGCGATATATTAGCGCGCTAAAACCCTTTGACTTATCGCTACCCAAGCGATATTGCACACGAAGCCCGAATGTTCGCGACGATAGCCAATTAGCCAATAATGACTGGTCACATCTGCGTGTATCGTCTCATTGCACAAAGTTTCGTGACGATACACGCAGGTGCGGCCCTAGCATAATGATAAATACCTAAAATAAATAAAAATTTCTGAGATTTGGCCAAAAGGTATTTTATTTTGAAAAAGTATTTTGAAAATACCTATTTTGCATTTAGCATTTGAAATACAAAACGCAAAAGTATTTGGTATTTTGCATTGCAAATAGTAAATCTGAAAAGTATTTTGCATTTAAATGCTTTTTTAAATCCATTTTGTACATCTCTGCTAAATTATATATATTTTTAAAAATTTGTTTTTGCGGACAGAAAATGATTGCCGTACCCGAACCCGCAACTACTGTAAATCCGTCCCAATCGTCTTACCAATTAGGCAAGCTTGGGCGTTATGCATGCTAACCAAATTCTGGCTCAGATTGTTGTATTTACGAAAGACGTTCCACACGCCATCTATCAGAAAAAAAGTTTACACTTTGATCCGATTTAATATTCTAACTTTTCAGTACGAAATAATCAGTATTGTACAAAATGATTCTTAGTTATTTTGATTCCAAGCTAAATATAGACACACCACGCTTAAGAAACCTTATCGCGTAAATTAGGTTATCTGTACAAATAAATATACACCAAAAAGGTGTACAAATAGCACCACTAGTAAAGATAGCTTATCGTTACTAGCTAAGATCACAACTTCGCTTGCTCGTATAGATTTTTTTAATCTAATCTTTCATACGGAAATCGTTCACTTTGACGCAATCTTTTTCAAATCAACCCTTTGATTTGAAAAAGTCAATTCCTATAGTCTACCTCTGTGTTAAATTTCATCCAGATTCCTTCAGCATTTTTAGCGTAATCTAAATATATATAACTCAAAGGTGACTGACATAGTGATCTATCAACGCATAGCACAAACCACTGGACGGATCGGGCTGAAATTTGGCATGCAGGTAGATGTTATAACGTAGGCATCCGCTAAGAAAGGATTTTGATTAATTCTATCCCCAAAGGGATAAAATAGGGGATGAAACTTTGTCAATTTTAAACCGATCGGGCTGAGACTTTGCATGCATAAAGCTACTATGACGTAGGCATCCCCTAAGAAAGGATTTTGAGATGCAGGCTATATAAGATTAGTAACTTTTCAGTTTAAAATATACAAATTTCTGTATGCTAGCGCCATCTACATTGAGTTATTTTGGAGAGAACTTTGAATTAACCATTTTTGTGCATAGTGCATCTATACTAATATTATAAAGCGGCAGAGTTTGTTTGTTTGTTTGTTTAAACGCGCTAATCTCAGGAACTACTGGTCCGATTTGAAAAATTCTTTTTTTGTTGGATAGTCCATTTATAGAGGAAGGCTTTAGGCTATACAACATTACGCTGCGACCAATAGGAGCAGAGCAACAATGATGAATGTGTAAAAATCGGGTTTTTGTTTCCTTTTGAGAGCTTCCGTTGCGTAAACGGTTAAAGTTGCGCAAAAATTATGTACTATATAATTGTTCCTCTTTCAAAGTTCTAAATAAAAGTCCGCGACAGCATATGTCTATCTTTTAAGATTGGCTCACTATAACCTTTTTTATGCTAATCAAATTTGTTTTAAAATAATATGATATTTTCGAAGGTGTTTTTATAAACATAATATTAGTCCTTATCCAAATAAATGAGTTATTCATCACAAGTATTTAATTTAAAACAAAATTGCTCTTTACATTATTTGATTTCAATGAATATCTTAGGAAATATCGCAGTTTAAAAATAACATCACAGCAAAATAATGATCAAGTACTGGGCGCGCATTTACGATAAAAATACTGGGTCTTATAATCTTATATTAAAAAAAAACTCAAACTAATGTTATTTCAAAGTACTTCTGCACACACTACATTTTTAGTTTTGTTTTCTTCTCATGACCTTCCGTCGGCTTTACACATCCTAAATAATAATAATAGGTATAGGAAGTATTAGTGCCTGCCCTCATGTATGGCAGTGAAAGTTAGATTTGGCGGAGAAGACATGAAAATAGAATAAATGCTGTAGAGCTGACAGCTCTTCGTAACGTGTGTGATGTAAGTCTGAAAGATAAAATTAGGTATAATGTTATAAAAGAGCGCTGGTATGCTGAGGTGGGTTGGACACGAAGTGGAAGAAAAAATGAGTGGGCAGAGGTTGACGAAGCAAACATATAAAGCAATCGTGAATGGGACGAATACAAGGGGAAGACCACGTCATACTTTTCTGGACCAAATTGGAGATTTGTTCACGAGAGGTCATCATCATCATCATTCTCCTACTCTTATCCCAATTACTTGGGGTCGATACAATAAGTACTCTTCATTCATAGTACATATTATAAAAGTTATTGGCAATAGTTTTATGACCGGCCGCCTGCCAGACGTCAACCCTCATTGGGAATGTAATTGTTGACCAATGGCATCAGATGGAGTTGGCCCAAGTCGTTATAAGGCTCTTAGTCGTCTTTTACGACATCCACAAGCAAAGTGAGGATTGGTAGTATTCGTAGCCGCTACCACACAGCGATGTCATACACATTAAAAGTATGTGTAATCGTAAATAGGCGTAAGTGTATGTATGTATATATATGTATGTATGTATAATATACATACATTGTATATGGTATATCTATAGAAAGTATAGATAAGACCCAATACTTTTACTTAAGGTTTAATGTTCTACTCTTACTAATAAAAGGGTCATGTAGGTACTTAAAACAGCTTTAACGTATGTATTATTTAAAAATATTTCCACCTTTTACGTAAACGAATTCGCGAGTTGAAGTTAACGTTAGCCCAAAGTAACCATTCCACGCGGACGAAGTCGCGGGCAGAAGCTAATAGATAATATATATAGCGCATTATATCTGACTACTAGCCTTTGCCCGCGGCTTCGCTCGCGCTAAGAAGTATTATTATTAATTAGGTATAGTTTTTGCGGCTTTACTTTTGTTTAGCGTGTGTAAAAATTAGGATTATTTTTTTAATTTTTGGGCTGTGCGTTGATAGATCACTATGTCAGTCATACTGTCATATGTCAGATAAGTTTTTTTGCTATGGGAAGATAAGATAGATGGACAAATCTTGGCTGAATCGTAATCGCCTTACCGGATAATCGTTATATCCAGATGCCGTATAGGTATATGATACCGTTTCTATAAACTTCAAACTTAAATGGGAATATTATTCCTGCTGCTATTAACTCACAAAATCCGCCATAAGTAGCATTTTTCATCATACCAGCAAAATATTCGTCAGATGTTACGTAGTCATCACCATTCCTGTCGTGGGTCATAATTGAAAACTTGCTCCAGTCATTAACCACATATTTGACAATTTCTGAACGCCCCTTCGTCGCTCTATCTTGTGTTCCGTACATTAAATAAGAGAGAGCACGAAACAAACATGCACCGTCACCAACAATAGTGACGACAGTACATTCTTCAACTTCTCCATTAACGTTCTGATTTTCTTTAGCCATTTTAAAAAAGTCTAACCAACTTTTGTTGGTATACCTATACTTAAACCAAACGAAAACCTATCTGACATATGACAGTATGACTGACATAGTGATCTATTAACGCACAGCCCAAAAATTAAAAAAATAATCCTAATTTTTTACACACGCTAAACAAAAGTAAAGCCGCAAAAACTATACATAATTACTAATAATACTTCTTAACGCGAGCGAAGCCGCGGGCAAAAGCTAGTTGAATATAAACATGGCATTCAAATTTTCACATTCACAATAGTCAATAGTAAGATAAATATTTTCAGAGTCCACGTCTTACTTTAAATTATTCTGCCTTTTTAAACAATATCCGCATATAATGACAATTTAATACAAATTTGCTTTAACAGCAGTTGTTGTGAGAGTAGGGTTCGTAATAACATCCCTACTTGTCGCCGAGTTATATTTTATAGTTTGTATATATTTTTCTCCTTGCGACAAGACTAGCGACAATCGACCTAATATACCAATATTAGGTCGATTTTGTACCTGCTGTGGAGGAGGCCCAAACCCAGCAATGGGGCTTATATCGATATTAAGATTTCTTGAGGAACTCGTAAAAACTGATAGAGGGATCATCAGAAAAATGAACAGTAGGTACTACTTTCCTGGTCAACTTTTCATACCAAATGAGATCACCAACCTCCCAAGCGTATATTCCACAAGAGGTACCCTCGGGAATTGTAGCTTAACTTTATCGGGTTGAGAGCCTTCAGCGCTCACCCACATGCCGGGTTAAGTTGTCATAACCATCTACAGTTAACATCTAAGACACGCAAAAAAAAGAACTTAGTCTATATCACAAGCATTTTTAAAATTGACTTGCAGTACCCGGTGATATCGTTCAACCCTTGGAAAGGGAAAATCGACTTATTTCGGCTTCGTGTTGTCTACAACCACGGTCTTTCACATGACATCACATTAGAATTTTTAAGTTTACCATCTAAGCCAACCAATCGTCAAAACAATTATGATACATACATACATACATATCATCACGCCATATCCCTTGCAGGGTAGGCAGAGATAACAGAGTCCCAGAGAACTCTATCCTTGCATACTTCACTCGCTTCCTCAACATTCATAATTCTCTTCATACACGTTCGCCGGTTTCGGAGACTCTTGACGCCACCTTCCTTCAGTACGTGACCAATCTGGTCTAGGTAGGTGAGTCTCGGTCTCCCCCGGTACCTACGTCCTTTATTATGATTTTTTATTATTAAATAATATATACCTATTCTACAAGTTTTATTTTTAAATTATTGGGGTTCTAAGAACTACTCTCTCGCAATTGTATAACGACTGACAAACGTCACAAACATAATATGCAACAACGCTCTACGAAGCCGAAGTTAGCCGAATGTCTCTTTCTAAAGACCGACGTGCAATATTTATCGCCGGGTACTGTACTAGTTACAGAAATTAAAATGTATAAACGAACAAATTCTTTAACTTTATTATAGTAATATGAA
The DNA here is from genome assembly GCA_905163515.2 of Lymantria monacha. Classification (NCBI taxonomy): domain Eukaryota; kingdom Metazoa; phylum Arthropoda; class Insecta; order Lepidoptera; family Erebidae; genus Lymantria; species Lymantria monacha. The sequence goes on along the minus strand of LR991095.1, from coordinate 13,295,771 downwards.
ATATACATGAATGATAAATTCATTACTTAAATGAAGGTTATCAATATTCGAAGCAAAACTAATCATATTAATATAAATAATTATTATTATATTAATTGGGGTCAATAATTCATGTTAACGGTCTATATAAAATTATTTAGAATATTATTTTTTTTATACCGAGTTTATCATACGTTCATTGGCATTAACACGGCATTTTCCATTCATTTAAAAACCGGTTCGAACGCTGTACAAGCAAAAGCGTTATTGTTTTTTCCTAAAGAAGTCACGAATGTGATGTTTCTGGATACAGATACGAATATTTATCTCTTAATGGGCTCGAGCCTCCTTCCCACTAGGAACGAAATTGTCCTAATACACCACGCTGGTCAGACGTTTTCATGTTGGGGTTTCTTACGACTTTTCCTTCTCTTGCATATATATTTTATACATATTTTATACCTTAGTATCTTACGATCAACCATTTTTTTTTTTGCGGTGGGCTATGGACGTGGGAAGAGGCGGCGCGCAACCCCATAGACCCACACTGCAAACACATCTTTGCCGTGCGAGTGGGCCACCGGTACCCGATCTTGTCTTCGGTGGCCCGCCCGGCGGTTTACCCTCGCGGTTTCCTCTCGAGTCGACGCCCCGACGGCGAAAGCTGTCGGGGCGTCGACTCGTCTTCACGCGGTGGCCTCATGTCGGGTGACCGGACTATGTCTTACGATCACCCACAGGTAAGATAGCGGGTGGTGAATTATATTCTTACTGTCACCGCACGGTAAAGAATACGAATAATAGAATAACGTTATACCAAATTACTGAAATTTTCGTGTAAAGTTTGAAGTATTAAGTCTATACAATGTGTAAACATTGTCCGATAGATGGCATACGTCACCTTGAAGACGTAAGATATAATATGATTCGAAATTTGCATGTCCTAAAATAGTTCACGATGGTGTAAGTGGCAGCACGGTTGGGCCGGATTCCCAATAGGTGCGGGTTCGAACCCCGCTTGTGACATCATTTTTCGTTTCGTATCGGGTATTTATAAATAATTAAGCATATTAAATGCTAAAAATTTCAGTAATTTGAATAACAAGGTTGTGTCATCGTTTAATACAATTCTAACTGTAAAGTTTGAAGTATTAAGTCTATACAATGTGTAAACATTGTCCGATAGATGGCATACGTCACCTTGAAGACGTAAGATATAATATGATTCGAAATTTGCATGTCCTAAAATAGTTCACGATGGTGTAAGTGGCAGCACGGTTGGGCCGGATTCCCAATAGGTGCGGGTTCGAACCCCGCTTGTGACATCATTTTTCGTTTCGTATCGGGTATTTATAAACGTTATACCAGTTAAAGATACAATCATGAATATCAAGTTGTTTCAGATTATCCGATAATTTCAGACAGTTTCGGTTATACCTAGATATTATTTTTTTAGAGAATTTGAAAACAAGAAATAGATATACGAAAACAAAGTAAGGACTAGACTTTATTTCTAAGTTAACATTTGGTAGATCGCAGTCTCTGTTTCAGATTCAGTATCCGGGGAACTAAGTGTCTGCACCAGGAAGGTGGGCAGCAACTCACAACTGGAAACCTAAAACACCTAGCGTGGCAATTACGGCACTATCCTCTCATTTGTAGAAGAGGCCTACATGCAGCATTGGATGGCTAACGGCTGAATAATGATATCAAACTTGTCAGACGACAAAACTGGCGTAGAATTTTCGTTCGAGGTTTCCCTTTTTACCAACAAGATAAACAGCGCTGAATTTCTGGCCATCTAACTTATGCTGAGCTACCATTTCTGGCAAGACATATATTTTGTTATTTATAACATGATCAAGATTCATTTAGTTCTTTTTAAGTTCATTATTTTACTATCTTTATGCTGGAATAAAATGATTTCTTTCTTTTATTCTTTCTTTATTTGCGCCGACATATGTAGCTTGATTGATACGAATCCCATGAAAACGTAGAGACGTTGCACTTAAGAGTTGTGGATAAAATAATAATTATGTATAGTTCGTACCTGGAGTGTGTATAATATAAAATCTTTACCTGATTATTATTTAACTGCAAAAACATAAGTTCAGGACATTGAAGGATGGACGATGGGAATTCCCTTATCCTATTGTTGCGTAGATTACAATGTACCAAAGCTATCATCTTGTCCATTGTATCAGGTAATGTCTCTATCTTATTGTTCTCTAATGTTAGCCATCTGTAAGGAGAAATATATTTTTAATCTAAACTATCCATTCCTTCATCCGTCACCATTTTTTTTTTAAATAACACCTAGATCTAAGGCAATAGTCCTTGTATTGCGGGAAAATTTATGAACACAACTTACACTGTGCATTTACTGATGTATATAAGCCTCTCCAAGGACGAGAATGATGCCATAACCCACCTCTTTGGCAGGTAAGTTATCGATTTAGAATATAGAGCACTGTTCCTTTCTACAGGTCACTACTTATCATGGATAACAAAAGTACCTGCCAGTCAAGTTATTAATGAAATTAGTTCTGGGGGCCAGGTAAGTAGACAGTTATGAGAAAGTGACTGTACAGATACCGTATTGGTTAAAACACTGATATACCATGCCCAAATTTCGTAGGTGCAATACCCACGCAGGACAATACTTTATCTTGGTATTGAGCATTTTATTTATTTTGAGTCTGTCTGTAATTTCATGTCTATTAATTGTATGTATGTAAAAAGTCCAAAGGGGTCATAGTTGAAAGCAGGCATTGCAGTATTATTTTTCCCATACTTCACCATAATTATTTTATTCACACACCTTCTGTCTCGATATATCATCTCAGAAATGCAATCAAATTATTCAAATTGAGGTTGGAATGAATTTTGTTAAAAATTAAGTGAATTTTAACAATAATTTATATGCAAACAATATAAGAAATTTGACATATATATATGATTCTATTTTCAATATTTACGAGTAATAATTGTATATAAGTTGGCTTAAAATTCAAATCTGACTTGGCAGAATATCAATTTTTCCATTCAACTTTCATCTGACCTCTACAACTCTAAAGATAATGATATCTGATGTTTATGTAAGTACTAAATAATTATAAATAAATATCATGTATATATAATATTTATCATATAGTTATAAATTAATGTCTAGCTAATCTATAAACTCTAATCTATACAAACTAAAAAAAAACAGTTTTTTTATTAAATTCAATTACATTGATGCAAGTGAAAGAGAACATAAAAGTCTATGCCTATCCATTTGACCAACATAGGTAGTTTTCTTTTTCTCCTCTATGGAATGATGTCGGAACCCACGGTGGGACTTATTTGGGGTAACAGGAAATCATTCCAATATAACAACATTCTTAAGTTTTTAACATATAATATATAATTAAATAAGCTGATATTTTTACTGCAAGTTTTTCATAGTTGTAGTATAAGTATTTACCAATTAAAATTATCTACAGTACTTGTCCAATGTCATAGGTTAGATACTAACTGACCCAATAGACGCTGTTCTAAACAAAAAAAATCCTTGAAATTGATTGCAGCATCACTGAACAAGGTAATTTTTTTCATGATCTAAAACCATTGTAGCATGATTGCTTTATCAAAAAAACTGGTTTAAGACACATAGGTCGAATGGTTTCAAAGTCTATAACGGAGATTGAATAGAAACTTTTTTAGTATTTTATAATATTAATGTTAAATGAGTAAGAAAAACTAATATCAACATTTAAAATTTAGCAAGCAAGGATGTAGATGCCGGGGCAAAACCGAGACTACCCTATCTAGACCAGATTGGTCACGTACTGAAGGAAGGTGGAGTCAAGAGTTTCCGAAACCAGCGAGCATGTATGAAGAGAATTATGAATGTTGAGGAAGCGAGTGGAGTATGCAAGGATAGAGTTCTCTGGCATTCTGTTCCCTCTGCCTACCCTGCAAGGGATATGGCATGATGATATGTATGAGAGCGAGTAGGTATGAAAGAGAGTATTGGTGTAAAGATGCGAAAGGGAATGCTCCGATGGTTCGGACATGTGGAAAGAATGCCGAACGAATGTCTGGTTAAGAAGATATACAATGCGAAAGTGGAAGGATGTAGGTACCGAGGGAGACCGAGACTAACCTACCTAGACTAGATCGGTCATGTACTGAAGAAAGGTGGAGTCAAGAGTCTCCGAAACCGGCGAGCGTGTATGAAGAGAATTATGAATGTTGAGGAAGCGAGTGAAGTATGCAGAGATAGAGTTCTCTGGCACTCTGTTCTCTCTGCCTACCCTGCAAGGGATATGGCGTGATGATATGTATGTAAAATTTACCACTAGTGATTCTAATGTTATTCGTATGATAACAGATAAAGAATATAATGCATCGCCACTCCTTACATTCACATATGAATCATAAAAATTCGTTGAGGAATAGTGTTGTAATTGTCATGTGTGGCATAGGGGTTGGCGATTACAGTAAGTGCTACATATATATCTCTCAGGAAGAACATCTTCTGGTGAGAGGTCCTCCCTTAGCCAATTCTTACGGCTCATAAAGAACGACGACAATTGTATTCTTATCCTCTCAACATATAAGAAATATAGTAAAAAAACACATATGCTATGTTTAGCTTTATGTATATTCTGTTGAGTATAATGAAATGAATAAATTTCATGTCTACTGACATCAGTTTCGTTGTTATAGGTACCCTTTTTTTTTGCGGCAGGCTATGTTACGTCAAACCCAGTTAATCCGTCCGGGGCGCCAGGAAAAGCGGTGCAAGACCCCGTAGACCCACCCTCAACCCTTATACGTCACAAATTATCTCTGACATTCACATGGCACATATTAGGTGACAAGGTAAATTATATCAAAGTATAGTATCTATTAAATAATCATACAATTGTCCTTTGAGGTTTTTCATTACAAAGTACCTCAGAACCTCAGAAAAAAACATTCAATTTTTGCAATGAAAAACTTCAATACAGAAAATTAATCAAACTTTAAAACAACATTTTGATGTCAGAAATTTTATTTATTATAAAAATTAATAAAAAAGTGAGAGTTCTGAAAGTGATTAATTTCTATAATTCATCTAATCTAAGAAGTGCATTTTGATGTTTTGCATTTTTTAATACACAATAACCTCAGTCAAACGTATACACATGATTGTAAACACTAAATCTGAAATTTTAAACAACTATTAAGTTATTTACATAATTAACATTGCGGGTGACTTTCTTGTACAATAATCTAATGTTGAAACTCGTAAAACTAATTTAAAATAGAAATAACATGGTAAATAGTAATTGTTAGTGACGACCTAACAATGTCACGTCATCACGTTCTATACAGTAGTGCTTGACAACTTCCAATTCACGATCATCTAAATAATCGGTAAAAATACTAGAATAATACAATTAATCGAATAGAAATTTTGACAGAGATGTACATTTCGACACTGATTGATGAGGCAATAATTATTAATGTTCGCGACGCTGATAATTCAAGTAATAGTAGTAATTCTTAATAAATAGCCATTTTCAAATCCAGTTTTTGTTTTCTATTAACCTAATCCTAATAAATATGATGAATAGATTCTATGCTGAAATAATTAAATTTGTTTAGTGCTAATTTAGCACTTAATTTATTCATCACCATTTTGAAAAATAAAAAATAAACCGATTATTAATTATAAAGAATCAATATCGATTTCTCAGTAAAATTGGATATTTTCGATAGCGATTATTTGGTTCACATACCTAGACAACTTACTCAGACAGCTGTCAAAGTGCACTTCTTAGATTAGATAGACTATAGTGAACATAATACTGATTGAAAATAATATCACACAGAATCATTTAATTTTTTTTTACTTACAATTAATGTTTTAAAATTAAAATTGTTGATCAAACTTAATAATGACTACTGTATGTAGTGGACAATATTGAGAAATAATAAATAATATTTTTAAAGCTTGTTACTACATCTTCAGAATGCTATTAAGAAGAGGAATCATTATTAAACAAAGATAAATTGAGTTGCATCTTTATAAAAAGTAGATTTCCATTCTAGAGCGTGAACAATTCAAGGAGAAGCTGCATGAATAAACACTAAAATCTATCAGTAGAAATAAAAAATATAACATCTTCACCAATAAATTTAAGCCTGTTTCTTTGTGACTACATAAAACACTACTATTAACTACAATCAATATCTATTCATAGAAATTCCTTTTATATTGGCAAATTGATATCCGTGTGCTGAGTGTGAGTTTTGTCGTTAACATTACGCGCTCGACGACGTGCGCGTAAGCATGCCATTTGTATGAAGAAATGTAGTTTCAAAAACGCACCACTAGTGGCGCTGTATATTTCTTCATACAAATGGCATGCTTACGCGCACGTCGTCGAGCGCGTAATGTTAACGACAAAACTCACACTCAGCACACAGTAGCCTTAGCCCATTCTTTAAATAAGTAGCTTTAAATAGGTTTTAGAGATATAATATTACTCAGGAATTTGTTGCATTCTTCAGAAAAAATGCATACACTACCGAATAAGTGAATAAATGTGAGAATGATATTTATTCATTTGCATATATTTATGTTCAATTTCTAATTATAAAGACATAATACCCATGTACTAGCATAACATTTTGTTAACTACATATGTATTATAATAAAATTTAGCAAACTTTTAAAAATTATTTTTCACGTGTTTTTAAAAAAATAACAAATGCTATATATATGAAATCAACATAGTTTAGAATAAGATTACAAAAATGTTAAATCACAGGTAAACATTTCCACCTACCTTATTTTTGATAAGTTTGTCATCTCTTTGGGAATAGTTTTAAGCTCATTCCCTCTGGCTCCAAAAGTATCCAGTTTCTCCAACTTTTCAATTTCTTTCGGAATCTCCCGCAAACCTATCCTATTGCACCAAAACGCTTCGAGGTTCTCCAAATCACAAATTTCCGGTATCAACACATTTAAAGGGTTATAACTTATGTTTAAATTAACCAAATTTTTCAGGTTACCTATCTCCGGCGGCAAAAACGTTATATTATTATAATCTAATGTCAAAGTCGTTAGATTGACCAATTGTATTATATCCACTGGCACTATTGTTATTTTGTTTCTATGCAAATATAGATGTTCGATGTCAGAACAGGTGTATAATAACGATGGTATTTCTGTGATTTCGTAAGCATTTAAACTCAAATGAGACTTTTTTTTAACGATTGCTTGTTCTATAAGAGCTAGTATATGATTTTCACGGATAAATTTTAGTATTGCACTCATTTTTGTGGCAATTTTACATGTCTATTGCGTTTCTGGTTTTGCTGCAGCCATGACGATTGACGTGACGCTGTTGACGGATCTTGACGGAGATGCCAGGCAAGACAGATGTTTTTTTAATATTATTTTTCCTGGAGATGAATACAAAGGCCTTTCGTCAAATTAATTGTCAACAATCTAAATATAACCAGGACCTATACATTTTTTTAAATTAAAAATTCGTTTTGTTGATATAATGTTAGAAATTGTAATAAAAAGTTTTAGTAATAAAAAGTTTTATTGAGGCTGTAATAATATTTATTAATAATGGCGTAATACAACACAATAGGAAAGAGCATTGAGTGGAGACGGCCATAGAGTAATAACTTATACTAACCATAGAGATATAGTATGGTATATAATTATCTGTTTTTCCTTATTGAGATCCTAATATGTGCTAGAGAGGCAACAACAAAAACAAATTAGAACTTATGGCTTAGACCCTATTATATTCGATGATATACTGCTTCTCAATATATCTAGAAATTTGGGCAGCACTTGAAAACAGTGAAGAGCACTGCTATGCTAGGGTCGCACCTGCGTGTATCGTCCCGAAATAATATGTGGCGAAGCTTCGTACGTTTTGTACACTAAACAGTTATCGCGATAATACTGTGGTCACATTAGCGACTTCGGTATTTTACACGAAGTATCGTGCAATAATTAAAGATGGCCGCAATCATTTTAATGCGATTAACTATGGATGACGAATTGCTTTACTGTTATAGCTATATTATGCTAATAATTACAGAATGACCTTTTTGAATCCCTTCATGGGTTCAGCTTCATAATGGTGTAAAAATTCTAACACCATTTCACCGTTCTACTCCATATTTATTGATTAACTGGAGATCCTCTAAACACATCGAAAATTTCAGCCGAAATGAAAAACGCTAGTCTGACCACGCTAGCGCCTTAACCCTTTGACTTATCGCCTACCAAGCGATAACGCACACGAAGCCCGAATGTTCGCGACGATAGCCGATAATGACCGGGCACATCACCGTGTATCGTCTCATTGCACGAAGCTTCGTGGCGATACACGCAGGTGCGGCCCCAGCATTATACTAGGTACTACATAGCATTAAAGGTACCAAAAAAAAAATAAGTATGCCGAATCGAGTATGGCCAGTGTCTCAATTAAATTACTACTAACCAAACACATTTATGTACAATTCACATTATTATGATAATTAACCGATTTACGTGAGGGGTAATAAATATCCATCCGACAGAATTAATAGAAGGTATTCAAAACTAAAGCTTATAATACCGTGATAAATATTATCGTGCGTAAAGAAACGTGTTATGTTTATTGATTTTTCATAACAATTGTCTAAATGGCTACAGAAATAGAGATTAGAAATAGCGTTATAATAATACCAAATTTTATATTAAAATAAAATCGAGTAATAAGTGAAACTTTGCAGCAAAATAATTCAATCAGCATTATTAAAAATTGACTTCTCTTCTACTGTTATATTACATCGGAAGTATTTTAAATATTATCTATTTACCATGTATGCATACTCTTTTAAATTAAAAGTTTTTGTCACGTTAATTATACAAATTCTAATCGTGAGTGCAAATGGTAAGTGATTCAATAATTTACAAGTATATCATTTATTCATAACGACAAGTAAGCGCTTTAAAATAGATTTTAAGTTATTCAAATACAAAAAGGCTTGAAATAAAGATTTTATAAAATCTGCCTTTTTCTGCTGGGTCGCTCTAGTTAATAAAGCACGCGACTGCCTATAGTGAAAGATTGAATTCGAAAAAGAGTCTAACAAATAATTCCGTTAAAAGTACTTATTTATATTTTGGCATTTTAATTGGTCAACAATACAACAAAATAAGTTTACTACCATACCCAGTAGTACTCCCATATAAAGAATTTAAAAAAAAATATTATATCCAAGCCATTATTAATTCTAATTATATTAACTAATATTGAAACATCATCATCATCATTCTCCTGCTCTGATCCCAATAACTTGGGTTTGAAGCAATAAGTATTCGTCCATATTGCAAACGTTATTGGCAATAATTTTATGACCCGCTGCCTGTCTGACGTCAACCCTCCTTGGGAAATGTAATTGTTGACCAAACAGCATCAGGTGGAGTTGTCCCAGGTCGATATAAAGCTTGTAGTCGTCTTCTACGACACCCACGATCAAAGTAAGGGTTGGTAGTATTCGTGGCCGCTACCACACAACTATTTATCTGGCTAGCTCTTTATTTGGACGTGTATTATTCATAAACAATTAAAATTATCTTTAAAATTTCTAGCCTCACAAAACAAGACTACACACCATGGCCGAAGACAAGAGAATGACGATTTCTTTAAAACGCACAAGGCGCCCTCGTATCGATCATTTCAATTCTCTCCAGTATCTATCAGATATCATAAATCGACATATCCTCGTGCTGATGATAGATCTGACTTCGATATAACTTCGTATGATACGGAGTATGGTGGTGTGGTGTCCAACTTTACGTCTTCCATTTACGATGATAATCCTCCATTGTATCCTAATCCGGAGTTTTTGGCTAGAAGTAATCAAGGTAACGTTAGTCTAAAGTGAATTAAATTTGATAAAATATAATTTTGATAAGATTAGGTACCCGTGTGCAAAAGTCCGTGTGGTAAGAATATAATTCACCACCTGTCGGTGATTGTAAGAAACAACTAACGGATATAAAAATGCACGTAACATCTATGCAAGAGGACACATTTATACCAACACGTATGATAAGCGTGGACTAGTAGGTTAATTTCCCTTGTTTTTTTTTATTTATTTTTATATTTTTGTGGTGGGCTATGGACGTGGTCGCGCCCCGCCAAATTGGTGCGGGGTGACAGAAAAGGCGGCGTGCAACCCGATAGACCCACCTTGCAAACACCTCTTTTCGCCGTGCGAGCGGGCCACCAGTACCCGATCTTTGTCTTCAGTGGCCCACCTGGCGGTTTACCCGCGCGGGTTCCTTTCGTGGCGACGCCCCGACAGCTTTCGCCGTTGGGGCGTCGCCCTCACGCGGTGGCCTCACATCTGATGACCGGACTATTCCCCGGTCTGATCACCCGAAGCCTCGGTTAGGGCGGCATCACATTAAGGAAGAGACTCGAGTCCAACTGTGGGACATACCTATATGAACGGAGGTGAAGATTACATATTGATAATATACAACACATCTACGCAAGTTAGTTTGAGTTTGACATAATATTTGAACGACACTTAACTCGTGTATTAGGATTGATTAAGATTTTATTAAATTCACTTACGTTTAGGTACGCTTAATACACTTATTATAAAGCGAAGCACTTTATTGTATCATTCAGACGTTTATAGAAAATTGTTAAAGTATTTGCTGCTGTTTGTTTCAATCAGAGTTGCGAATCCTTTTTTCAATGTGGTATTGGTAATTTCTATAAAGGAAAGCCATCATTTAATTAAATCTAATTTAAATATTTTTATCGCATTGTGGATTTAGAATCAAACGCATTGACACGCCTTTCCGTTACAGTTGTAAAAATCGGCTTATGAAATATTAGGAGAATGGGTCACTGCATTCGCCTAGAAATTTATAATACCAATTGCGACCTTCAAATCACTTACTAAATGTGGATTATGTCAGTATTTTCTCTTGAATAGCCCTATATATTTACAAGTTAAGACAATTTGAATAAAGTCTTATATTATTTGTCAGTGATAACTAAAGCTACTGAGAACAAAGTAGAACCGGACATGGATCTACCTGATGATTCATTAGCAGACGCAGACCTAAAAGAACATAATATTATAGACAGTGTGACGTACTTGTACGGGTTTAATAACTGTCATGGAGTTAGAAACGAATGGATGATTCTGGTAAGTTCCATGTATCGTGCAAAGATTAAATAGTTAGCACATTAACATTAATCTTTATCTAAAAAGTATTATTGTATTTGTAGTTGTAAGGTAATACTGTTGACAGTGTTCTGTCTGCAATTGAGGGTCGGCCAGTCCGGGGTAGCACAACAATTTCGCAGAAAATCGACGCCTGAGCAGTGGCAATACACTGTTGCGCTTCGTTCGGTGAGCCAAAAAGCTGGAAGTCTAAATTTCTAGGTGGATTTTGGTTGGTAGACAGCGGCCCAGCTATACCACTATTATTGCGAAGGCCCACGAGCGGTAATAACATCATCAGGTGCGCTGCTTGCTCATAATGCTCATTTGTTAATATAAGCAATACAAAAAAGTTGATTCGAAAAAAAAATTTTCTCATGGGGTCTAAGAACCCCATCTAGTGGTGAAGTAAGAATACAATCGAACGTGAGTGTCGTAAAAGACGACTAAGTGTATATCACTATGTACATATATATCACACTATATGCATATAATCTGTGGAAGATAAGCAGGCGCGGCTCAAGCACATGTAGCGCCCGGGTGCAATCAATAACCTGGCGCCCTCTTGTACCAAAGTGGGTGAACAAAATGGAATAGGTTGATGGTTACAAGCGGCTCTCGGCGCCCCCTAACACCCCGCCCCCGGGTGCACCGCACCCTCTGCACTATAGGTAAAGCCGGCCCTGAAGATAAGGATAATATAGCAAGTTAATTATTCTCCCATTGTGAGGTAAGCCTAAGCAATAGTGGGTCTTATATTGGTTGAGATGAAATAAGATGGAGTCCAACACAATACAAAATGTTATAGGTATCTAATGCGTGTTCAAAAAAAAAATAGGTCAAGTGCGAGTTGTACTAGCGCACGAACGGTTCCGTATCTATAAAAACCTCTTTTATTGTATGGGAGCCCGCTTAATTATTTATTTTATTTTAATTAATTATATTTAAAGATAACTAAAACTAAATATTCTGTGAATAGTTAAACCGTCTACCTGTCACCGTTATTAGTATCGAGCAAGAAACGGTAAAAAAAAATCAAGTTTGTTGTATGGGAGCCTCCCTTAAATATTTATTTTATTTTTAGTACTTGTTATAGCGGCAATAGAAATACATCATCTGTAAAAATATCAACTGTCTAGCTATCACCGTTGTTGAGATACAGCCTGGTGACAGACGGACGGACGGACGGACGGACAGCGAAGTCTCAGTAATAGGGTGCCGTTATTACCCTTTGGGTACGGAACCCTAAAAATCATATACAAATAATATGTGTATTTTTATAACTAAAATAAAAAATAAAAATATTATTTACATGTTGTAAATATTATATTTATTTTTTTATTTATATTTTAGATTTTCATAACTAGCGGCATTGCCGTCGTGTTGCTAGTCTCAGCAGTGATGTGGTTGATGTGGAGCGAGTATGCGGCCGAATTTAGAAGAAATAGCAAGCTGTATCCAATTAATATCAACTTATGTTGCTGTTTAGCTGCTTGTACAATGATTTATATACAGGCTGTAATGGTAAGAGAAATTTTAAGATGATTATGTATATCTTCTCAATTTATCTTGCGGGCGTTGTACATTTTGTCATCATCATAAATATTTGGGATGTTATGGAGATATCGGAAACCATAACCGAAACCGGTATAATAGTTTTGAATAATTTTGGATATGGTGTACGGATATGATGTTGGTGTGTATATAGGGCGGCTCTATCACATGTAGCGCCCGGGTGCAATCAATCACCTGGCACCCTCTTATATTAAAATGCGTAAACAAAAATGGAATAGGTTGATAGTTAGAACATGTTCGATTAAACTCCGACCCTCACTAGAATGCGTTGTCGCATGCTTAGTCTCGTTGTTTTAACACGAAACAAGGTAATCGAAATAGATCGGATTATGAAGTTACAGTGAACATGGTGACAAAGCAACTTACTCAAACCTGTCAAATAAAGCACCCACTACATTTATAAATGGTTAGGCACTCGGTACGTACGATGCGTCCGCTCCGTGCGGAACAGCGCCGGATTAGCCACGTAGCAAAAGTAGCAAATGCTACGGGCCCCGCGAATTGGAGGGCCCCGCACCCCAACCGCTGGAGTCTAACCGTAAAAAAATTCAATTTAAATAGGAGTGTAAAAATATTTTTATCTCACTTTGATGAATATAGAGCATGATTTGCTTAAAAAAGTCAATATTGAAAGTGTTAGCTCTAAATTTGCCCATATTAAATTTAGAAAAGTTCATTTGTAACAGTTTGTTTTATTTAGGTACTAACCTTTAATTACCTTACCTAAAGCAAGTCAGGGGCCCCTTGACAGATTTTGCTACGGGCCCCGCGCTGGGTTAATTCGGCTCTGGTGCGGAGTGTCAAAGTGGAGGCTCTATGTGTCCCGAGTGGTTCACAATGCCCTCTAACATCTGGCGCCCGGGTGCACCGCACCCTCTGCACTATAGGTAGAGCCGCCCCTGCGTGTATACAATACACGTTACGAAAGATTTTCTTTCAACCAGCTCAACTGACAGCCTAAACGTAAGCATTTCCAAACAGGAATAATACAATAATCACCACACATAGTTGTATGTAAAGCATTTCCTAATTTACAATTTCTTAAAAAATCAATGTCCGTAACTATGCGAAACTATGATAATTCGAAATAGTTTCATATCCGTAATCGTATCTGAGACCGGTGTAACGATATTCTAAGGTCGGTATTCAGATCCGAAATTTGGTGGCCGGCCCAATGACGATGGGAACAGAATACGGTGGGTTATGGGGTTACACGCCACTCTTCCGTCGCTCTGGACGAAATGGACGGCGTGTGTCCAGACCATAGCTGGCCAAAAGAAAAAATATCCACAGCATTCCTAATAATTGCCATCATTTTAGTTCGTATATGTGTTCGTATACATCGTTGTGTGGAAGCAAATATTACGATTACTACCAACCTTTATTTTGCTCGTGAATGTAGTAAAAGACGAATAAGAGTTTTTATATCGACCTGGGTTAACTCCACCTGATGACCAGACGTCAACAATTACATTCCTAAAGAGGTTTGACAATCAGGCAGGCGGCCGGTATTCCATGGGCCTCGCATGGGCTATCCCATCGGCGTCTCGATCACCGTCAATTCGGTTGATATTAGCAACCGGGCTCATATGAAATATTTGGGCCAGAAACTGGGACGCGGTCGCAGCCTTCTGCGAGGCAGTAGTCTCTCGGAAAGAGGAGGCGGAGCGCGTGCGCAAGGAGCGTCTCCTCGACGATGAGAGCTGAAACGTAACCCATCCCCAAAAAAAAAGGCGGCCGGTATTAAAACTACTGCTTTACTTCATTTTTATTTTAGGGTGTATCCTCTCCTTCACAATGTGAACGAATTGCATTACTCCTACATTATACCCACGTCTCCTGTGCCATGTGGATTGTGGCGTTAGCAGCGGCCGTTTCAGAATACTGTGCACATGATACGCTGATACCATTGAAGTATAACTACCTTCTAGCATATGGAGTACCAGCGGTGGTTGTTATGGTAAGTCGCATCGTTCAACTTATCGCCATCCACCGCAAAATGCCGTTATTGTAAAACTTGGCAAAGCAAGGCTTAAGCAAGCCAGTGATCGCAGTGAGGTGTTATACGTTGTCCAGGACAAAGCTGCTACCTACCTAGTGAAATCCTAAGAGGATTTTTTGAACCCCCCACGGACAAAAGGTGGCATCAATTGTATTCTTATATAAACTATTCTGCCTAATTTAATATAACGTTAAATTATATAAGATGGAGATGACAATGCGACAATAAATGAAAACACCAGCAATACTAGTGTATAGGAGTATTTTGAAACTATTTAAAAAGTCCCTACATGCAAAACTAAAAAAAATAATTTTATTTTATCATAAATATTGAAACAAAATAGACCACCGCATGTAAATATTAGTTCACTGACCTGTGGTCCGATCGAGTAGGTAGCCTTTCATTATGCCGCATGCATTAGGTACTGTTAATTTTCTTATCTAAGTCTGATGACACAGTTTAGGGGACGTCCATTAATCACGTGATCTTTTGGTTTGGCATTTTTTCAAAATTTTAAGTCAAACGAAAGTTATACATTCAGTGATTCCAATTTAAATTTCAGTTCAACTATGCGTTATCGATGGAACATTACGAAATAAAACATTATTGCTGGATGTCTATAGAAAAAGGGATGGTGATGGGTTTCATGGTACCCGCCATGATTTTAATCTTAATCAATACCACAATAATAATACTTGGTTTGCAAAGTGTGAATAAAAAGCAAGCGGAGACGTTGACTGCTAAAATACAAGAACTAGTTGATCATCATATAGCGAATTGGCCTAAACAAGATCAAATGGATGATAAAACTGGAAGTTTAGATACTTTGGATAATATTTATACACCCGGCAGTAGTAGAAAAAACACTGATAGTTCGGAAACGTTGGACAAAGATTACAATGTAAGCGAGGATGATTGCCATTATGTTAATATGGCAATACCGGGCGAAAATTGTGAAGCTGTCAGCGAAGTAAGTGTTGGCATTTATAAATAGCTTGATTCTACCATATTCAATCTTTAATCATTTATTTTTAATAATCTGAGTGTTCTTTTCATTTAATGAGTACAGGATCGCGGAATTAGATTTTGTATCGCCTTCATATTGTTTAATTTATATATACATTCCAAAACATATTGTTGATTTCTCTTTAAAAAAACAATATCCTGTACTAAGATATAAACATTTGTATGCCGGGGAACTTGGCAAAAATATAAGTAACGGAAATAAACCATAGGTATAACCCAGACTGATTTAGAGCCGGTACTTAGACTGCTACGCCATCTGTGCAGTCAGTGCAGTTAAATTGTAATAGTAACGATACATTTATTGCTCATAAGCTTGATGGAAACAAGAGTTCCGTGTGGTGACGGAGTAAAAATATTATCAGCATCACCTTTCATTTGCATTTGTGTTCGTAAAAACTATGTTTACTCCGAGAGAAGAATAACTGAAAATAAAATCTATTTTTAATCCATCTGACCAGCGTGGCATAATAGATCAATTTCTCTCCTAATTTAGAGGAGGCTTGAGCCCTGTAGTGGAACTTATATGGATTGAGATAAAGAGCAAATTAACTCGCACTATAATCATACTTTAAAATATCTTATCAGTATAATCTAATATGCCAATTTTGCATCATATTATGGATACTTGTATACTGAAATGGGACGTTAAGGGTGGTAAAGATAGCAAGAAAATGATAAATATAAATATTTATGTTAATTAGGTTCTATATAAATATAATAAATACCCCGTAATATATAAATACAATAATAAATAAATATAAACTTGGTTACCTATGATATATATCATCATTCTCCTGTTTTTATCGCAATTATTAGGAATCGACGCAATGTATATAATTGTACATATTGTAAAAGTTATTGACAATAGTGTTGTGACCGGCCGCCTGCCAGACGTCAACTCTCCTTGGGAATGTAATCGTTGTACGAGGAGCTCCTGACCGAATGGCAAGAAAGGTGGGACTCATCAACGAAGGGCCGTCATCTATATCTATTCTTTCCATCTATTCGAGAGCGTTTAGAGAAAATATGGCTAGAAATTTACCACTATGTAGCACAATTCCTCACAGGCCATGATAATTTTAGAAGTAAATTATTCTATTTTAAACTAGGAGATTCACCATTCTGTCGATGTTCCACACCAAACTGCGATTTTGAACAAACAGCTCATCACATCCTCTGGGAGTGCAGTCTCTGGCAAAACGAGCGCGATCTTATGTTAGACAGTCTGCAAGTCGTGTCGGGGGTTTTATATTACACCTTGTAGCAACTCGAGAAAATTTCAGTGCGTTCAGGCGCTTCTGCCATACCTACTATTGTAATCAAACTTAAGGCTCACATATAGGCCCCTTAAGCTCTGTCATATCCGTGGTGCTGTACAGCTACGCTTCACGTGTCAGTACATCCTCCTATCTATTGGCCTATTAGCCAATTTTGCTTCATGCCTCCCGCTTTGCATAGGAGGGAAGTGGAAATTCTTCAACTCCTCCTGTTTTTCTTTTCTAATTAAATTTGTTGCGGGTTCCAAGACAATTAAAAGCATTTCCCGGGACTTCCTGAGGGTCAAATCTCAGTGTCTTTTATGGAGACCATTGTGGATCCTGGCTTACAGGAGTTACAGTAGTGGGAATGTGTGGTGGGATTACTCCCATATAATATATATATATATATATAACTATTTTCAAGTTCGATTGAAACAAAATATTAATTTTAAATTATTTTTTTTACATTTTAGCCGAATCTAGACCAATCGAAAGCCCTTCAAGACAAAGGCTTACTAAATATGCTATACATGGATAATATATCATGGAAATGGACCTGGAACACTGAAGGGAATGAATTGAAAGTCTATTTGAACTTGTGTCTTGTATTAGAACCCTTCTTCGCCATCAATTGGGTAATGGGCGTAGTGGCGATAGAAAATGCGACGCACTGGTCCACGCCGACTATTTATTTAATACTCGTTGTTGCTATGGTGAGTTTAATTACTTGTTTTTAAAGTTATATAGGACTTTCTCATTTATTATACTGTATAAGGCACATGCATTTTTTCTGTTTTAATCTTATCTTAAATTTAATGTTTGACATCTTTTCATCATTATTATCATTTCGGCTTATATACGTCCAATTGCTTGGCTCGAGCCATCGTAGGAGGATAATTGAACTACTTTACTAAAAAGACAGGTTGGTATAGGATTTTATTTCGAGTTTCTTTTCTCTTTCACAAACGTTATATGCATATTACATATATCATTTAGCGGTTCTTTATAACATCCATGGGCTAGAGATAAGGGGTGGTGAATTGTATTTTAACAACCTCACCATATAGAGAACTTTCCATGACCATGTCTTTTGCACCTACTATAATTGTTTAGATGACGTAATGATCTAAGGGCTGATTTTTACGTAGAACTACATTAAAATGCGTTATGTGATTTAAAAATTATTGTTTCAAGTTTGAGTCTGTTTTCTAGTCATTATTATATTTATAAAATCTTCCAAAACTTATAAATTAATTACTTAAACGGGGTGACATTTAAAAAAAGATATCGAATAAACGATATTTAGTTTTTCATTTGCTGATTTTTCTTTTTCAGTATCTCTACTTAATAACTACGATATGCACGACTTTACCTATTGTAAAGCCAAAGAACATAGCGCCATGCTGCGAAGCGGTTATTGCTGAACCGTCATTGACTAGAAACAGGTACGTTAAATCATCCTCATCATCATCATCGTCTCAGCTCATAATATGTCCCACTGTTGGGCTCGAGCCTCCTCCATAATGGGAGAGAAATTAACCTACTATACCACGCTGGTCAGACGTGTGGGTAGGTATAGGGTTTTGTTTCGAGTTTCTTTCACTTGCATAGGATTGTTATATGTCTTTGTATCCCTTAGTCATCTCTTCCGATCACCCAAGAGTAAGATAGAGGATGGTGATTTGTATTCTTACTCCGTCACCACACGGATAGAATCATCCTATTTATTCATATTTCGTTCACATTAAATGAATTCATTCATCTGCGTGGGCGTTTTTGTATTTTAGGTGTTATGTTCA
This sequence comes from Lymantria monacha, assembly GCA_905163515.2. NCBI lineage: Eukaryota > Metazoa > Arthropoda > Insecta > Lepidoptera > Erebidae > Lymantria > Lymantria monacha. The sequence goes on along the minus strand of LR991095.1, from coordinate 13,276,887 downwards.
AGATAAAAATAAATGAGATTTTAATTGAAACGATTTTATTAATCACTAGCGACCCGCCCTCGCTTCGCTTCGATTACGTCTACTTTCGCTACATAGAATTCCTCTCGGAGAAGGAATTTCTTAAAATCCCATTTTATCTGACCTTTGCAGGGCAGAAAGAAAGTCCACAGTAAATTACAAGTGTAGGGGCAGTATTGGAAAATGTAGATTTTTTGGGTTAACACCTACGCAATCCGCTTTAGGGGTGAAATTTTTGTAAAGCCGTTCTTAGTTAACCTGTGTATTGTAACAAAAATACGCCTACCGAAATTCAAGTCTGTAAGAGATATATTTAAAAAATGTGATTTTTACACCCCAGCAGCCTCCCTTGCGGGTGAAATTTCGTAAAATCCGTTCTTAGCTGACCTTTACTTAGCGAAAGGAGTATTCCTACTAAATTTAAAGTCTATAGGCCTTATGGCTCCAGAGATATCGTGATGAGTCAATACATAGGTGGAAATCTCTTATATATGAGATATATATATATATAGTGAAAAATGTAAGAATATGTAAAATAAATTCGTAAAGAAGAAAGATAATGCAGTATTTTGGTCTAGTATAAATACAAAATTTGTACAATTGGTATAAGCGTAATAAATAATATTTAACACAAAGACGCCTCAACGAAATACACATACATATCATCACGCCATATCCCTTGCAGGGTAGGCAGAGAGAACAGAGTGCCAGAGAACTCTATCTCTGCATACTTCACTCGCTTCCTCAACATTCATAATTCTCTTCATACACGCTCGCCGGTTTCGGAGACTCTTGACTCCACCTTCTTTCAGTACATGACCGATCTGGTCTAGGTAGGTTAGTCTCGGTCTCCCTCGGTACCTACATCCTTCCACTTTCGCATTGTATATCTTCTTAACCAGGCGTTCGTTCGGCATTCTTTCCACATGTCCGAACCATCGGAGCATTCCCTATCGCATCTTTACACCAATACTCTCTTTCATACCTACTCGCTCTCTTACGTCGTCGTTACGAATGCGGTCGGTCAGCCTAACTCCACAGATTTTCCGCAGAGATCGCATTTCGACCGCATTAATTTTACTATCATACTCTTTTCTGCATACCCAACTCTCGCTTCCATACAGTAATGTTGGGACAAGCACTGCGTTATGTATTGCTACACGTGCCTTCTGGCTGAGGTGGTGGCTGCCGAGAAGTTGCCCCAACGCTCCGTTCACTCTATTTCCCGCATTCACTCTTCGCTCTATATCAGTGGTGTACCTTCCATCTCGGCTAAATCCACATCCAAGATATACAAATTCATCCACTTGCTCTAGTACATCATTACCTATTGTTACTCTTACATCTGTTCTGGTTTTATCTCTTTTTCTCTTTCTTTCTTTTTTTTTCTTTTTTTCTTTTTTTTTCTTTCTTTTTTTTCTTTTTCTTTTTTTTCTTTTTTTTTTTCTTTTTCGAAACGAAATAATTTCTAAAATAAGCTAGTCTAAGTTTAATAAGATAAAAAAGACTCAGCTTATGCTACTTAATATAGCTGTAACATCTTATCAAAAACTGTCTGCAGTAAGTTGAAAATATTAACTGCATTGAGACAGAAATATCTAATATCAAATGTCTGATATCCACAGAAAATACCTCTTTGTGCTATCCACAAATAATTGTTATAAATCTGGGTGTAAATTGTTTACGTTAATTATATGTTTGTCAAGACATAAAATGGTGATTTTAAAAATAAACAAAAAAGATACCCATATGACGTGTATATATATATATATATATGTTTTTTTTTTATCTATAAAGTATATGCTTCTTCTTCTTCTTCTTTTTATGTATTGGCAATCAGCTACTTATACGAGCCATTTTTGCCAGTGTCGAGTTATAATTATCTTCACGTTCTTAATCTCTTCAGGTTAGTCATTGTCTGTCAGTCAGTCGAATTGTCGCCATCAACAGTGCTATGGTGACACTGTTAATGGTATGTTGTAGGAATTTTGATGGAAAACGAAAACGTTGTAAAGCACTTTTATATAATATTCACTACATCCCAGCTGTTCTGTCACATCATATTACATAAAATACCATAAAAATTATCTAATATAACACGTTAAAACACTAAAATATCGAATATAATACAAGAGCACCACATGACGTTTTAGATTCCCGCCAAAAGTCCTCAAAGTATATGCTTACAAACAGCCCTACTGAAGAGAAATTATATTTAATTGCAGCTCTATTTTTAAATGATGTCTTTGGTTACAGATCAATTATGATTTTTTGCATTTTTATCATACAAGGAGTTAAAATTTTAATCTATACCATTTTATGCAAGCGAGAAAAAAAATTTCGATTGCTACATCGCGTACTTAAGCATATTCATCACATAACTAAATATATTCTAGAGTTTAACAATAATCTATGCTATTTAAACGTGATTAATAAATAATATTAAAAATACACCCTTCTTTTTTGGCAGTCTGTGGTCTGGACACACGCTATCGGTCCCATCTAGGATGACGAAAGAGTGCCGCACGACTTCATAATCCACCGTATTCCCCCACCATCGTGGTATCGATTCTTTGACGTCCGTGTTTGGCCCGACATTATATAACAGCTTCACTACTATCATGTCTTTATGATAGATAAAGTGATGAACGGGAACTAGGGTGATGAAACTATTCAGGGCTAGTTTTTGATAAGTGTGAATTATTTATGCAGATTCGTTTTATAATCTTACAGAACGACCGATAGTATACCTTTACTGGATCCATCAATTCAGCAGCCTAATGTAACGCCGGCCCCAGCGGACTCTATAAGTACCATCAGCATATAAAGCAAGACAAAATATATCAATATTTTCGGACCTTCATGTTGTGAAAACGGCTTAATAATAAAAAATATGAATGTGAAGGTAATGTGCTCGAGGAAGTTATTACCTCAGTTCAAATTATACCTATATAGTACACCGAAATAACAAAGTTTATAATTGTTTGTTGACTGGTTTCTGTGTAGTACCTATTTTGCCTAAAATTTAAGAATTTTCACATTAAAGTTAGCAACCTGATATAATTAAAATGAATGATTAACCGCCATTAAAATGTTCATTACTACTATTATGGTAGAATTTTCTCTGAAATGACTACCCTCTGTAATCGTTATAAAATTTAAATTAAGTATTGCCAATTTCATAAATTTTATCCAAAAAAGCTAGAAGAAAATAGCCAAATAGATAACAATCTATTTATATAAATTTTAAGATGATATCATTGTTCATATGCTTTTAACCATAAATATAAAATATTTTAAATTCTCAACTTCTTTTGCAAATGAGTGAAAAGTCTATGGTCTAATCTGAGCAATCGATTGAAACGTGAAATAGTTATTAAAAATTGATTATATTAATAATTAATTTTACAGTAGTTCTATGGTATATAAATTAAGAGTTTAAGGAATTGTCTTTTATTAAAAATTTTACGAGGCGTTCATATCTGGATATCTTAAATATATAAATTTTAATGCATTGGTTAAAACAATAACTATGTTACACGAAAAAAAATTATGGAAAACATTTAGGACTTCCACCGGAAAGGCAGTTAGATAAGTGGAGAAGAACTAGTTGAATGCTACTTGGCCTGTCATAGATTTGATAATTTAGGTATTGTGGCTGAAGATGTTAAATATATCGTAATGTGCTGAGGCGCTTTAAATTGATGGATTATGTGGTCAGTCAGTCAAATTGACCAGTGTAAAAATATGCTGTCACAAGATCCTCGATTAGATCACACATTCTGGTTGGTACGGCCTAGCCGATTGCGCATAAGTCACAAGTATGTAATTAAGTAAATACATTTAGACTGTGGCTTTTAATTCAAAACTATTACTAATCTTATACTAATATATATTAGTATTCTCTCTCTAAAAATGTTTACTACATAACTATAAATAATTTTAATAGAAATTATTATAGGTAAATGTTTAAGGCCCGTTTTCATAAAAGACTACTAAAGTTTAGGCAGCACAATTAGAACAGATAACACAATATGTTATGTGAATCATTTGAATGTATCATTTTTGAAGTTATACTTCTTTTGGCGCGTTAGGGAAAAATTATGAGAGTAAATTTTTACGATGCGCGCGCACACCGTCACGAAAAAACACGACACCATGAAGTTAGCTATAGTCAACATTTTAGTTTTTAAAACTAGATAATGCGTTATAATAAAACGTTCAATATATTAAATACCTTTTTTCTATTGTTTGTGTCGTTTTTTCTATAAACATAGAATAAGGCGAAAGATAAAATTTTGAAAAGATTTTTATCTTGTTACGCCAAAGACGTATAACTTCTAATGCGTGTAAAAAATGTGTGGGTACCCACACACTTTTTTTAATTTAATTTAATGTCAACTTAACAGAGCAAATTTAACTAATCCAAAATGTTATTTATAGGCCTTTAGGTATTAAAATAAAATTTTGCAGTCGTTAGTGAAAAATGGGCATACTACCACATGAGTAAATAAACTTACAGAGACCAAGCTTCTAAGGAGCGAGCAAAATTATTACCTATTCTGATAGGGTTGGCACATGAGGATGGAAATAAACGTTTGTCAGCTTTTTTATGTATGGATATTTTTTTACAAATTGCTTACTCTAAATAGGTTTTTTATAATTTTTGATTTTTAATAATTTGTTATATCTCTTAATCGAATGATAAATTTTAAATCTAATATATAGTTTTTTTAAATAATCAATGGGAAAGCAATTACATGGCATATCAAATTTACAATCTTGTATACGTTTTAATATATCACTACCAATATTAACAATATTTATTTCTAGATCGAAATATTCTCGAAATTTCTTCTCAAGCAATTCAACAAATGCTATGAAGTTGTCAGAAGGTATTATTAAAAAACCCAATTGTATACTGCTTTCGTTAAAGGCATTGTAATTGCTAAAATAAAGAGTCTTTCCCCATATTTATAGGTTGTTCAGATCTATTAACATACAATGTCATTATCAAAAAAGATATGTTTTTATTTTTTCGATTTTTGTTCATGCACACAGGACAATTAACCATATTTACACTCTTTCTAATTAATAAAAAATTCAAATTTAAACAAACACGCACGACGCGATGCACAGCGAGCGGTGAGCGCACCCTTTGTTTGAGCACTGGCCGAACCAGCCTAAACAGGTTTCGTTCCGTAGGTGACGAGCCGCCAGTGCTCACGCACACACGCGCATCATACTTGTAGTGATGTACCTACCGTGGCGCGGTTGTATGAATGTTTGTCTCTGTACGTTTATTTACTCATGTGATACTACTCCGTTCTTCTTGAAGTCGCGATCATTAAAAAAATAATTGATAAATTCTGGTTCCCGCAACACTGTAACCAACTAGAGTAGGAACCAGAGAACTCGAAATATTTTGTATGATATCTTACGTCGAATAAAGAATTAATTAATTATAAAGTCAAATGTAATGTAACTTATTGAGAACAGAAAACGCCTATATTTATGTAACATAAATCATATGTTATAAATAAGAATTAAGATTATATCAGGAGGCTAAAGATTGCGTTAGACAATATTTTAAGTAAGCAGACAACATATTGAAAGAAAAATACTCTTAATAAAGCCTATGAAAGCCCATTTGGTCAGGGTGGTAGCATACTAGGCTAATATCCGTTATCTGGAGACTGATACCTAATACTTAAATGGCCATATATGGGTTTAGATATTTTTAATTATTTTGGGCCAGCCCAGCCTTGGTTATACATGCGTGCCCAAGAAACAATTTTCACACGTGTCTTAAAAAATCTAAATTATTTTTGACTATTTTTGTTATTATGTACTTGATATGTTAAGAGATTTTGCAGAACGCGTTTGTGCATTGGAAGAGAGACCACAGTTAGAACTTGAAACTATATCTTGAATAGAAATCTGTACCGATTTCTCTATAAATTATGGTACAGTGATAGCGCGTACTACTTAATCAATTTCTCATTCAGTTTTTAGATTTTATGAAAGTTTAAGTCCTATTTGTGCTAAACTCTTAATGAATAATTTTAAGATTATCTTAAAGATCTTTGGAATTTTAAAGTAACATTACGTTAGTGATTGGTAATCTGTAGTGGAAAAATTTTAAAGAACGTTGTAGTTTTGGATCTAAATAATGTTCATACCTATGTCAGTCTAATTATTCGATACATATAGCCCTAATTAATGTATTTAATAGATAAAAATCGGAACTTTGAAGCTTCTGAATGACTTGATATTGTTGACGCCTATTAATTAGTAGTTGTAATGTTTATGGATTGATAAAAGCAGTGACCATTTTTATTATGTGGGAAGCATCTCGCGACAGTATGCATTTGTCTATTAGTACTTCTTTATAAACGTCACTTCCGCCGTAACAAAGCGGTTTAGGTCAATTTAGGCCCTTAGTCGATTCTAAAGAAGTCTTAATTTAGTAATATATATAAAATAGTAAAAACTGTAACTGCTTTTAATTATCCCAACTTGATGTTAAGCCATTTTAGATTTTATAATAAAGGTCTGTCTGAGAAATTTTCTATTGCGGTTACTATTACTGTAGTGAAATTAGTGTATAAAATCAACAGAAATGTTTATTTATACTCATTCAAGCCATTATACTCATAGTAGGAAATATTAAATTAAAACCATGGAATACCAAAAGCATTTTGCTGTTCTGTATTTTCAAATTTTACTAAGTAGAAATGAAAATAATATTAAGACTACAAATGATATCACGAATGTTTGGCTTGATTCATTATCAATTCAGAACACTGTAGACATAAACTCGGCCTTTGCACATTTTAAGTTACATATATAAAGAATCATCATATATTTTTAAAGCAGCTTTAAGTTAGAAACCGTGTTGGTCTATGGGTGGGTTAGGATAAACTATGATCTGTTTTTTTTTTCATTCGTTCGTGTTAGTCAAAGATGACGTCATGGAGGCATTGCGTGTGACGATATTTCGTGCGATCACTGCACTAGTCGCTTGTGACCACAGATTAAAGGATACTACGTATCAGATGGACATCTGGCGAACAAATTTACTAGACTTAAATTCTTGCTTGCTATTGGTTGAAACAAAAAGATGTATGACAGTTCTTTTTTTTATTTATAACATCTTTGAGCAAAGGAAACGTTTGATGATTATGCCAATATATATATATATATATATATATATATAATTTATATAGGTTATTTACTATTGAAACTATTTGTTTCAATTTTTTTGAGCAAAGTTGCGGTCAACTACCGACAGGAACCTCAGGATCAAAATTTATATAAATTACAAATAAAACAAAATTTCAAATGTCATTTTTTTATTTTTAACTTTTTCTTATATTTATCCAATGCCTTTTTTTGCATTGGCGGGAGATTGGAGTTTTGCTGCAATCGAAAAATGTCCGTGCCTTTTAAAATTCTGTTAACACTGTTGCACCAATTGTGAATACATAATTTTATAGTTATAGTTAGCAAAGCGTGAACAACTTCATCACGGTGTCTTTGGCATGAAATTTGATTGAGCACATATTTACTTTCGATTACACTTTTTATATTTTCAGCGATATTAGAACTATGAGCATTTGCCTCCAAGTAAGTTTTCGCTTCCTCAAATATCATGCCAAAGTAACGTACTATTATCTCAGCTGGGTAGGTTAGCCTATTTTTCGATTTTTTGTCATATTCTCTGAAATTTATCCAGTCGTGAACTTCTGTGCCCTTTTCGACTGTAAGGCATTTTTTACATTCCATACATTTGACATTAGAAATAATTTTTCTTACAACCCACCCAGCAGTATAAGCACGAGTTTGAATAGACAATCGTTCACGCCTTGCTATTTGAGAAACTGGATAATTCCCTACACAGGATTTATAAGTTTCACCACAGTCCTTATCATTGTCACCAATATTATTTAAAAGTAATGATTTTATGTTTAAGAGTTGGTTGCTACTATCCATTTCACAATTGAACGATGAATGGTGAAACTTTATAAATCCTGTAATCAACAAAGATTTAAATGTTGAAATAAAATTTTGGCAAGTTGGATTGTTGTCTCTAAAGTTATACGCGCGAACACGACCAAAGAAATTTTCTATAGCGTCCGAATTTAAATATCTAGGTCTTAGTACTTTAATATTATTGTCCTTAAGGACTTGCCATATTCTCTGCATACTATGCAGAGTAGTTATCCAGTTTCTTATGCTGGGCACAGTAACTTCGTTACCATTTTGATTAATATATTTGAGCCGGAGTAATTTTTCGATAGCCTCCCGCCAGAAAACATGGTGAATACTGTTTGCAGTAACTGTAGAACGCAATAATTTTCCGGTCCTTTTTTTATTAATTTTTGTGGTACCATTTACACTGTCGAATAGATCGTCAAAAAATGACACAATATCAGCAGTATTTTTGATTGTGTCACTTACTGGTCGTCCATCAGCATAGTGTGCTGCAAAAAACAAAAAATATACGATATGAGTAAAATTTCGAATAAATACTTCACCATATTTTAACATACTAGCAGACAAATTTAAAATAAAGTCCTATCCTAATATTTTTCTCACATTTCGTCCAAATACATAATAGGGATCAATTACATTTTTATTATGTATATGATTGACTAAAGAGCACCAATACATCTATTACCAAGTATGGTGAAGGCCTACAAACTGTGAGTAACTACATCACTAGAGTCTTACTTAAATATAGAAGCTATTTACAGAAAATTTATTTATTAAGTGATTCAAAAACTTTGTATCCATTTTTTAAAAAATAATGATGGATATAAAATTTGATACACTTTAAAGTTTTGTATCAAGAATGAACAAAAAATCTAATATGTTTATATATATGAATATATATTGAAAATCCATTCATAGCTGCTGCACAAATTTTTATCATTGGCGTGTGTGTTGTGATTAAACATAAAAATGTAGTTGTTTTGCAAGAATGATTGTATCAACAATGTTTCAGTATTATTGAGATTTACTTATACTTACTATAAATAATTTTGTAACCCTAACAATGTACATTATATGAAGGAACGTACGCCACGTGCATACACATAATCTATTCATACACACGTATATAATATGTAAGTAGTAATATCTAATATTCAATAATAAGTAATATCTACGTAATATATTTATTTATAACACATTCCACATTAAGTAAAGATCTTTATATCAGAGCGGCCTTTGCAGGCATACAAACAACCAACACAAATACACCCAGACATAACAATAATTTGTGAATTGCACAAAGAATTATCCTGTTTGGATATTGAACCTATGACACTCGGTATGAAACATTATTAATTAAACCACTACATACACTATTAGTGTATTCACTTGTTAATATATATTAACTTTAAAAATGTAAACTTACAGAATGCTGCTGTAAAATTTAGGGCTCCCGCCATTGTTTTACTGAATACACGAACGCAATTCTTCACCTGTAATATAATAAGATTTCAGTTATAAAAATAATACTCTCATCCCAATTTTCATGTAATTTTCTTTTTAGCTCGGTTTTACATAATTATAAAACCTAATTTGTGGTCAATCACTGATGTCATTAACCACAAATCACTAAGTAAAATTGAGGCAGGTATTGCTATCAGTTGACTTTTATTGCACTCAAGAATCCTACTAATATTATTAACGCGAAAGTTTGTAAGAATGTATGGATGTATGTTTGTTACTCTTCGATTTTGATGAAACTTTACAATAATATAGCTTACAGATCAGAATAACATATAAGCTATAATTTCTAAAGATATTTTATAACGATAACGACAGAAAAAAATCTGCCATCTGCGAGCTATTCTTGCATACGCTGTAAATATCTTAATATTTAGATGAATATTATGTATGGTGGAATTGTGCCTCTTAAATAGTTCAACAAAAAAGTCTGTGACAGCATTATAGTTAAATCTATGATCGCCGATTGTGCAACCCGAACACAAGTAGACGTGTGAGGCAGTCGTCGTTGATGATTGTTGTAATTTTCAAAAGCATGAAAAAAAACTCACTATACCTGTATACATAATAGATAGGTACTGGAAGTTTGTGATGTGAAACATCTTTTTGCGCGCCTTGGCAACAAAATTTTGTCGACTACCTACTGGAAATGATAGACTGGGTACTAAGGCAAATAATGTGACGCTGTCATGCCATGATAACCCTACTACGTCGCTAAAGTAGAGACTCATGTGTGTGTGTGCGCGTGTGTGACAGGGAGTGACTGTCTAATATAAGTTACATTTAATCGTTAAATATTAAACATAAATTAAATTGTTTATTAATATTCACTCTTTTTTATTTATAAAAAGTCAATTATAATAATAAACAGAAATAACAAGTTACTTTAGAGGCGCGATTTACTTTTCTTTTTAGTTTATAATTATAACTATTTACAATAATATCTAACATGATAAATATGGTCATTTTATAAATTTTGTTTTCTATATTATAAAAATATTTTAATGCATTTACCTTCATCTTTTTTATTTTCTCTGGTAATACATGTTCATCGTTTAGCTTGTGTAGCAATCGAGTTTCTGCATGTTGACAATCCGTTTTATATACATCTACAATATCCATCCATTTTGCAATTTTATTATTGTGAGATATATTTTTTGTAATAAAATTATTTCTTAATCCTTTAATTAGATGAGGTGGATCATATATGACACTCAAATTAAAATTTGCAATACATATAGTATCATCTGAAATATAATTAATACATTTACTTAAAAAATATCCAATTGTTTATTATAACGTGTATAACCAGCTATGCATAGTTTAACCAACATGTCACCTTTATATGGAAGTTACTGTTATATGACAGGAACAAGAGGTATAGTTTGCCTTGCATTGCCTTGAACATACTGCTATAGTATTCTATAGCAAAATTCATTATGTTCTCGTACATTTATGTAGATACATTAAATTAATAATTTTTTACCTGTAGTTTTGTTTTCTAATATTTGAGCTCTACGGGTTTCTTCTTGAAAACTTCGCAAAGCTGCTTGAAATGCAGCTCCTTGGTCTGCTACTAGAGCCAAAGGTTTGAGGCCAGTTTCACCAACTGCAGTTACCACATCTCGCAATATTTGCTTTAATTTCAATGAGGTAGTTGCCCCTTCACAAAAATAATACGCAATTGGTTGCTGCCACTTTTGTACTATTCCTTTTATCATAAATACTAGAACATGGTCAGCAAATTGGTTTATTCTTTCAGGCAGTTCCACAAATCCACATATAGCATCTTTATGGGTATAATTTAAGCCTGCCTGAAGTGCCATTTCATCAAATATGATAGAACAATATTTTTTTTCACTGCACCAATTCTTGTCCTAAAAGAAATAAAATACAATGTAATACTATAATGTAATACAATGTATACTCTTTAAATTGTATAGGTTAAGGAAAGGTACGATTCAAATAATTAAGTGTGAACTTACTACCGAATCTTTGATGGCTTTAAAAATTTGAACATTAATTCCAGAATCAATTTTTAAATGAGATACCATTTTTTTTAAAGTTGTTTCAGAAGGTAAGATAAAAATCTTCTGAAGAAATCTATAGCATTTAGGGCCTTGTTTTAATATACATAAAGCAATCAATTTTTCATCTAAAGTAAAACGCCTTCCCTTATCCTTCTTTGTACAAAGTTTAATTTGCATCCACAACATTTTCTGTGCTAGAGGGTTCATTCCCATTGAAAGCTTTTTAAATGAATCCTTCTTAGATAGTTTTAGAGCTTCTTTAGCTCTGCGCACAAAGCTGAGCTGTTTTCTTGATTTTCTGTACATAGTATAAAGCTTCTTGCACCTAGGTGTTAAATCATTAATATTTGTAAACCTTTTGCAACTTCTTGAGTTATTGCTTATCAAGTTGGTATCTGAAATCATAATATTATTTTTTATAAGAATATGTTGTTTGAAAGGATCCATTAATAATAATTTTATTAAAATAACTTTGTGATTGCTTTAATAGCTACATGTCACTATATAGATGTAAAAGCTCATAAAGTAAAAGATATTAGCTCCCTATTATAGTTTGGTTGTCAATCCATTATGTATATTATTTTATATTAAGTTTTTCTTTTCTTGAAGGGATATTAATTTTAACATTGTTTAACGTCATGTGTTGTCAGCGCATACTACCAACTACCAAATAGCCATTATCAGAAGTTTTGTGGTGTTGTTTTTTTAAAGACAACACCCTGCACTAAGGAAATAATCTTTGTTTTGCGGGGGACTTTGCAAATATGCAATTTACGCCAACAAATTACACCCAGGCTCAGAACAATCTCACAAAGTATTGTCCTGCGTGAAAATCGCACCCACGACACGGGCACGGAAAGTCGGCATATAACCACTACGCCATCTCTGTTTGTCTGTGTGTTTGTATAGAGCTACCAACAAACGAGTTATTAAATAATTAATAAATCATTTATTAAAGCAATGCCTTTTATTTATAACTGAGTAACACGTGACACACACTGACATAAAATAAAGGGTTATGTAATTTACTAGAGCAAGTGGATGAATTTGTATATCTTGGATGTGGATTTAGCTGAGATGGAAGGTTCACCGCTGATATAGAGTGAAGAGTGAATGCGGGAAATAGAGTGGACGAAGTGTTGGGGCAACTTCTCAGTAGCCACCACCTCAGCCAGAAGGCACGTGTAACAATATATAACGCAGTGCTTGTCCGAACATTACTGTATGGAAGCGAGAGTTGGATATGCAGAAAAGAGTATGAAAGTAAAATTAATGTGTATATCGTATAGAGTATGAAAGTAAAATTAATATATGGCGTACTTTACTCTAAAAATGAATTCGATGTTATTGTAATAAAAAAAAATGATCCCATATTTTTAAATAATATTTCCATTTCTCATAAATAATAATCCTTTGTGTTAAATATTTGAAAATAAATTGCACACAATAAATCTATTTAAAGAAGGCGGCTGCTTTGTAGCACTTTTATTGTTTTCATAGTTGTAAATCTTATTGTATGTATTTAAAAACGACTTTATCGTTTTATGACACTACTGCCATTGTTACACAAAACAATGGAGGCAACTAAATTTTAAAACAAAATGAAATATTTCATAAAATTTTATTTTTAAAACTCATGTTTACGTATTCACTTTTACTGATTCTCTCGATAACCTTTATATTATTATTATTGATAAAATCATTTTCACCTACTATCAATTTTTATTTTCAATTGAAACACTTTCATCTCCTATCTTTCAGTATAGTTTATAGTGTGGCGTAAATACTATTGGTGTCTCACAGTGCGATAGTCATAACCGGCAAACGAATGTATTTTTTTAAAAGACGCCACTCTGCACTCAAAAAATAATCCTTATATGGCAGGGGGCTTTACAAACATAAATAATGCAGACAAATTTTAACCAGATTCAGAATTACACTTTGTCGATCGCATAAATTATTGTCTTGATTTGCACGGAAGGTCTCGGAAGATCTTATTAACCACTACTCCATCTGTGTGGTCAAATTACAAAATAATTGGTTTGTTGGGAACTCTATAGAAACATAACAATACCAAACCCCTAGTTATGGTGATCCGTTAGTACGCGCTGACAAAACATGAAGCTAAACACCAATAAAGTCTGTAAACCCCGCTAGTGTGCGCTATCGTGTGCCGATCCACCATATCGTAAAATAGGCACAGTGAGTGTTAATTACTTTTTTAAGGTATTCAAAGAAATGGACATATTTTTCATGTTATATTCGTAATCTGATACCACTCCAACATTTAGAGATTAACAATTTAAAAATATTTTCATTGCTTATGGTGGTAAATCAACAAGCAGTACACCTGATGGTAAGTGTTATTGCCAGTCATGGGCTTATGTAATACCAGAGGTACAGCTAAGGCACCACCTGCTAACTAACATTTACCCAGAAACTTGAGCTTCTTACTCTTTCACTCACCATATGAACAACAGCATACACACACACGCCGACGCAGCATACTCACACGCTATGAGAGTGTATTAACCTTAGACAGGCCAATCTGTGGCTGTAGGCAGAAAACTGTCAACAGTATGGCCTAAATATAAACAACCTAAATACATATTAACAAAGTTTGTCCACTGAGAGATCAGAACTGAATAAAAATGAGTACTCAATAAGTTTATAATAAATAATTCTTAATAAATAAGTTACTAATTAATTAAATAAAGTAACAAATTTACCTAAATGTGCTGGTTCCTGTTGCCCCTCAGTGTAGGAGGTAGATGTAGAAGCAAAACTGGCTAAAAAGTAATAATATAATTAAATATACATTAGAAAAGTCACCAAGAGATTAAATTTAAATATAAAAACAAATCAAGTAAACCAATTGAAACTAATTTTAACTATTATGAATATAGTTTGAATTACATTTTAAAAATTTCGCAATACCTTAAATTGTTTTGAGCACAGTTGTGAATATATTTTTAATTCTTATAATTTATATTAACTTCCACCCATCAATAGTTAAGCTCTTAAAGACGGTACTATACAAAGTCATTAATAAATGTTAGTTGAGACTAGTGAGATGGAAATCAACCCTCACTGCGTCACCTATTTAGAAGTGGAAAGGGTCTTCTAACATCATCTGAACTCATACATGTTTCACTACTGGGCTCGAGCCTTCTCTATTATTTGGAGGGAAGTTGACCTACTATATCACGCTGGTTAGACGTGTTGGTATAGGGTTTTGTTTCAAGTTTTCCTTCTCTTACATAGATGTTATATGCGTTTTATAGTCCCTTAGTGGTCTCTTGTGATCACCCATGGATAAGATAGAGGATGGTGAATTGTATTCTTACTGCATTATTTGTGTGGTGATCACACAAATAATGATCTTTATAATAATATAAACCAAATAATCCACAAAATAAATTGGCATGTCTTTAGAAATGAAATTACTAAAATATTACCTGATGCTGCCGACATATTTTGAGAAATAAAATCTTGAGTAACTTGCTTACAATAATTGTGATCGTAATGCACTTTCATAGCATAATTATGCTCATCAAGTGGGTTCTCAACATCTGCAAAAGGTAAAAAAAGTAAATAATGACCAATTTGATTATTACGATTGATGGATTCTCTATGAAACAGAAAGAACTACAGGTGATATTTGGAGTGCATGCTTTAGACATACAATGATATAAGTTAGGTAACTAGCATAAGAGGAATAACTCGAATAATATGCAACCATTCTAGTCAGCCTGGAGTTTACCATTACCATTGTGAAGGCAATTTATGTCTTATAACAACAGCTGAGGATATATTACGCCGTAACTCATAGATCCATCCTACTAATATAGTAAATGTATGTGAAAGTGTTTGGATGGTTGTTACGATTGAGTAACGTTAAACCTTTGAACACATTCGAAAAAAAATAGGTACGTAAATAGAACATTACCTGTATTAACATATAGGATAATATCTAGGACTATGGGAAAGTTACAAGTTATATTTCATTTTAATTTTAACTTACCTGTGTTTGAAGAAGGATTAAGTGGTATTCCACTATCAATTTCTGATTGTAGAAACAAACTGGGATAAGCAATGCTTAAAAGACGCGATTTATCAGTTATAAAACGAGCTTCAAAATGTTTGTGACAGACTTGTAGCGTCATAAGTTCTTCTACATCTTTAATTCGCAGAGAATCACAATTAATTGAGTCCAGCCATTTTTTAAGTCTTCGCTCGCACTTTGGAAATTTGTGCAAAAAAGCGTCCTGTCGCGAACTTACACAAGCCGGCACACAACATTTAAGATACATGTTAAAGAATATAACGGTCACTATCAAAATGGAACAGAAATGTACGGAAATAAATCAACGCAAACGATTCGCTCAACACTTCAAAAGTAACTGAAACAGATATTCTGACATCACAAATATGGCGACTGTCATTCATTTAAGGGGAAAGAAGGGGTAGGGTGGAGGGCAATAAATGTCCTTCTTCTTCTTCTTTTTTTTAGTATTGGCAATCAGCCACTAATGCGGGCTTATTGTTGCCAGTGTCGAGTTTATTGTAGGATTTATAGGTAGGATTGATCGGTTAAAAGGAAAGTGGGCAATAAATACTTATATGTAATGCTTTAAAAGTTAACTTTTGTGATATAAAATAAAAATAAGTATGCATTAAATGGAAATATTATAATACATAATAAACTTAATTAGAGCTTTAGTATATAATTTATTAGATAAGGATAGGATAGATGTTAAATTATAAGGTAAGGGAGCTTTACAGTCTATAAGGATATCATGGAAGGAAGGAGAGCAAAAATGCGGACAATAAAATAAAAGGTGGGTGGAGTCTCCAATTTCTTGGCCACACCACTGGCATAACGGCGTATCTTTAATTTTTAATTTAAAAAGATGATGAGCACTGCACCAATGATTAAGTCTAAGACGGGATATTATAGAAGATATTTTTTTAGGATATATATATTTTGAGAACCACGGTTTCATTTGGACATTAGGTTGGAGAGATCTATAAAATTTGGCCTTATGCAAATTGATTGTTACCCACTCTTGATTCCATTTTTGGTATAATTGTGAACGAGGTTGTAACAAAATATCACTACAGTAAACAGTGTTAACAAAGCGACCTTGGCGACTAGCTAATTTTGCCAAGCTATCTACACTTTCATTGCCCAAAATACCCGTGTGACCAGGTATCCAGGCCAAGGAAATCTCTAAATTAATATCATGGCATTCTTTCAGTTTACATTTTATTTCAAATATTATGGGGTTTACGTGTTTGTTGAATGGGTCAGTAAGTAAAGACTGCAAGCAACTGAGGGAATCGGTGAACACTATTGATTTTTTAATACTGTGTAGCGAAATATAATTTATACATTCTAAAATTGCCAAGCATTCACCTGTATAATTCGAAACTATGGAAGGGGACTTAAATAGTTTAAAAAACCCTGTTGAATGTCGTAAGAAGGCCATGCCGACGTTATTACTTTTGGAATTTTCCGTAACTATTAGTTTGGACGCATCCGTAAAAAATATTTCTGTATCGGAGGTTTTATTTTTAATGAATTCAAGGAATTTATCGTTGGCATTCGAGGTGTTTTTCTGAATGCCAACAGATAATAAAATATTGGGCTCATAAATAATGTATTCATAGTCAAATGAGTAAACTGGAAAGCTGGGGTATGTTTTAATAGTAATATTGTTGAAACTTAATAAATTTCTGTAACTATGGATAAGTTGTGGAATTTCTTTGTTACTCCAAAACTGAACATCGCGGATAATCAAATTATTGAGGGCTTCAATTTTGGGCAGAAGTGGATGAGATTGTACTTGACTAATCCTGAAAAGATAACGGTCCGACAAGTACTGTCGCCTAAGGTGTAGTGGTGGTTCAGAGCACTCGACTTGCAAGGCATTCACTGGCGAACTCTTCATTGCACCTAATACTATACGAAGACATTTCGATTGTATAATATCATATTTACACAGATCAGCTTTTCGTGTTGGTAGAAGAGAGATAGAAGCATAATCGAGATGGCTTCTTATTAGGGCATTATAAACCAGTCTCATTGTTGCTGGATGAGCACCCCACTTAATGCCAGCGATCGCTCTCATGATATTAATATTTTTTTCACATTTTGAAATAATGTGATTAATATGTGAGGATCCATTAAATTTTGTATTAAATTTCTTGCCAAGAAAAGTAACTTCATATCCTATGGGTAGCTCTGAATCTCCAACTTTAATCGGTAGAGGGGAAATTTTTTTTTTCTTAGTAAATGCAACTATTAAACTTTTATTGATAGATAAACACAAATTGTGATTATCTAACCAAACTGTTAAACTATTTATTGATTTTTGCACATCACCAGATGCTATTGCAAGAGAAGGATTACTCGAATATACTACTAGATCATCGGCATATTGCAGTATAGAGCATGGAGCGATTACAGAATCAAGTTGGATGGTGTAAATATTATATAGTAAAGGACTCAGGACTGATCCCTGAGGAACTCCTTTCCATAACCTTCTGGGTGAGCAATCTATCCCAGGAAGTCTCAGTGTTATAGATCGCCCTGAATATAAATTGAACAAAAAATTTGAATATGAATGTGGTACGTTTAACAAGTCCAATTTTGATTTAAGGGTTGGTAAATGTACGTTATCATAGGCGGATGAAATATCCAAAAAAGCTGCTATGGTAGATTCATCCTTACCCAAAGACAACAAAATATCAGTACAGAAAATGTTAAGATTGTCAGATACCCCTTTGCCTTTTCTAAACCCAAACTGTGTATTAGACAAAATATTTTTGTGTTCCACAAACCATTCTAACCTTACTTTAATTAAATGTTCGGCCAGCTTAGCGAGAACAGACGATAGGGAAACTGGTCTATAAGATGAAGCATCAGATGGATCTTTATGAGGTTTTAATATTGGAATTATTAAATGATGCTTCCATGAGGAAGGGATATGTCCTGATTGAATTATCATATTTACTAAATTTAATAAATAAGATAATGCATTTTTTTGCAGCTTAGAAATGAAGGAATATGGTATACCGTCAATACCAGGAGCGGAGTCAGTTACACGATTTAAGATTAGTTTGAATTCTTTTAAAGAGAAAGGTGAATCTATTATATGGTGCGAGTTATGGTTTTGTTTGGAATATAGAAAAGGAATTTGATTTAAGTTAGGAACTGTATCGGGAGCTAAATTATTTAAGAAGGTGGAAACCCACTCAAGGGTCAGAGAAGGCTGGGATATAATATTACGAGATGATCTAAAGCGCCTGATGTTATTCCAAATTGAAGAGGTTGGGGTATCTGGGGAAAGAGAGGCGCAGAATTGCCGCCATCCATCTCTTTTTTTCTTTCGCAATAACCTCTTTGTTGCTGCCGCAGTATTCTTAAATTCTAAGTATGTTTTTAAATTTAAATTTTTACTACATTCTGCTTCCAATTGTTTCCTTTTCTTTACTGCTTCTGTGCAATCTTTATCCCACCACGGAGGTGATGGAATATTCTTACAAGGAGGACTTTTAATGGGAAATATTTCACTAGCTGCTGACAACATTGCGTTTACAAAACTGTCATAACATATCTGAATATTTTCTAGGTTAATTATAGGAAGAGATTTTATCTTATTTTCTAGTATTGAGCAGTAGGAGCCCCAATCACAATTATTTAATTTATATTTCAGAAGTGGTGGCAAGAGTGGAATATGAGTTGAAGGATTACTGGGAAAAGAAATTATTATGGGGTAATGGTCACTACCACAGGATGTTAATAAACGTTTCCATATGAGCATACTCGATAACTGTGACGAGCATATAGAGACATCCACAAAACTTTTCGCTTGGCCGGGGATGGTTTGTCGCGTTGGAGATCCATCATTGATAACACATAAATTAAAGTCGTCCATAATATCTGCGAGTTTCGAACCCATGCTATCATCATTAGGAGCTCCCCAAAGGCTGTGATGAGAGTTAAAATCTCCAAGAATTATTATAGGTGTAGGAACTGTCTCAATTATTTTTCTTAATATAGGAAATACAGAGGTATCTTTACGTGCAACATATAAGGAAATATATGATATATCACCTATACGAGCAGCAACTACATTCAAATTGTCGTTACTAAATTGGGGTAAAGATATAGAATGGAAAATACAATTTTTCTTAATTAAAAGAGCAGCACCACCCCAACCATCTGCTCTGTCATGCCGAAGAATGTTAAATCCTGTCATGTGAAAATTAAAATCTGACTTTAACCATGTTTCGGAAATTGCAATGATCTTTAGGTTAAATTTGTTAATCATGTGAATTAATTCATGTTTTTTTGAGACTAAGCTCCTACAGTTCCACTGAAGAATTTGATCCATTTTTGTAATAATCAAATATAGCAATAGAAATACTGCTGATAATTTTAATAGCAACGGAGTCCGGTAAAGATGAATTTATAATAGTATTTGTCAAGATGGAAATAAGTTTATTTATCTCCTGTAAGCTATCCTTATCAGGAGAACCTTCACTACTACCCAAAGCACATCCATTTGTTGGGGATGGCAGTTTGAAATCCGAAATAATTTTACTGTGCGCGACTTTATCATATCCTTTTTGTAACTCCCTATGAGGTTTTTGTTTTAAAGTCTTAGATTGGGATGAAGATGATGTTTTATTAATTAAGTTATTGAAATGCTCATTAGAAGTAGATGGGTTACTTAAGTTAGTAGATGGATTAGTTACGTTAATAGGATGTGCTGATACAACCTCAGAGTATAGTTTTTTTACAATTGGAAATAATTTTGAAGCCTCTTGATAAGAAACAGAATTATTGGACATATGCCTCTTTATATTAGTTTGTCTTATAAATTCAGAACAATTTTTATATGTAGCCATATGATTACCCTTACAATTAATACAACTATATTCTTCAGATGAACATGATGTTCCATCATGTTCATCTCCACACTTGTAACAGCGGGGTTTACTTCTACACATTGTACGGGTGTGGCCAAAACGACAGCAATGGAAACATTGGACTGTGGGGAAAAAATACTGTTCTACTGGTAAGGATGTAAAAAAACAATACACATGTGAGGGGAGTGATTGACCATCGAAAGTCAAAACAACGGTCTGAGTAGGAATCCATGTTGTCCCTTCTGGGGTAATGGTTTTCCGACTCAGACGCCTGGTTTTAATCACTATTCCAATACCATTTGGAACCTGCAAATTATTAATAATATCTTCATGTGACCATTCTATTGGCAAACCTCTCACTATACCCATTCGACAAATATTGAAAGTGGGAATGTAAACTTTATAATTATTTTGACTTAATAATGGATGTAAAAGGAAAGCATTTGCACTATTTGCTGTTTTAAACTGTATTGATAATCTATTACGACCAATACGTTTAATACCATTTTCAAAAATATCCTTTAAGTTGTTTTTAAATAAAAAATGCCCAAATTTAAGTGGATGCAAAGTAACACTATTTTGAGGGCTATTATTCATTAATTCTACATGTACCAAATATGGACCTGAATCGCTATTTAAATATGTAGATCTATACGGTTTCTCAACATCTGTTGTAATCATTGGCGCTTCAGTAGTAGCAGTAGTAATAGGCTTATTCTGATAAATAAATGCAGCTTCTGGCAAATTTATATTTGGTTTAGCTATATTAACTTTGGACTTAAACATTGGAGCTCTTAAAATCTTTTTTGGTTTCTTTCCTTGAAGAGAGGAAAGCTTCCCTGTATCAACCAAATCCATGATATTATTATTTAAAAAGGTATCCGCTTCTAGTAAAGTAAATAAAGGATTTTTATCCGGCGGCTCTGGTTCCACTTCCATACTTACAAAGTAATATGCAAAGACTTACCTAAATAGCAGCTAAAACTAATTTATATATACACTTAACTACAAAAATTATCACTATTTAACTAAAAATTTAGACAGAATGTATAAGAAAACTATAAATATTATATTTTTATAACTAAGATAATACCGCCCTTTTTGAAATCCCGCCAAAAAGTCCCAATAAATGTCCTACATCGTTTTGAACTGACATTTCTAGTGTCTAGTATTGCTAGTGGGAAGATTATGGCCCGCGCTTGTGACTAAATTGCTGGTATCTGGAATGGATTTAACTTCTTAATTTAAGATAGAAATATAAAATTATAATTAGGTATGTCTAATTTATTAATTTTGTACTAAGAACTGGCAATATGCATTTGTCTGATTTCAGGCTTAAAACAAAATGCCTGTATCGGTCTAGAAAAATAAAAAATAGTCTTAGGCTAACTGTTATAGTTCATCTTTGTCTGTCTGTCAAAAAGGCAAATTAGCTCGTCTTTTTAGTTCGATAGTTATTGTCTTTTAAATGATTCAGTAATGAAACAGGCCTCAAAACTGAAGTGTAGTAATGAAACAATATACTTACTTTATTCACGTACCTACCATCAATTAAAATAAATTTAACAAATAAGCTTTAACGAAATGTTAGTAGAACAATTGTTCTTATTTGACAGAACGGTTATTGAATTCATTATTAAGGTTATATGAAGGACTTTTGACGGGAATTTGAAAACGTCATGCGATGCTCTTGTATTATATTCGACATCTTAGTGTACCATTAACAGTGTGGCCATTGCACTGTTAATGGCGACAATTTAACTTAGAACAATGACTAACCTGAGACGATTATAAACATAAAAATAATTATAACTTGACACTGGCACCAATAGCTCGTATAAGTAGCTGATTGCCAATATACAAAGAGAAGAAGAAGACATCTTAGTGTTTTTTTGGACTTTTGACGGGAATTTGAAAACGTCATGTGGTGCTATTGTATTATATTCGATATCTTAGTGTTTTAACATGTTATATTAGATAATTTTGATGGCATTTTATGTAATGTGATGGAGCAGAACTACTGGGATATAGTGAATATCATATAAAAGTGCTTTACAACGTTTTCGTTTTCCATCAAAATTCCCACAAGATACCATTAACAGTGTGGCCATAGCACTGTTGAAGGTGACGATTCGATTTAGACAATGACTAATCTGACAAGACTATAAACGTAAAAATAATTATAACTTGATACTGGCACCAATAGCTCGTATAAGTAGCTGATTGCCAATATACAAAGAGAAGAAGATCTTAGTGTTTTAACGTGTTATATTAGATCATTTTGATTACATTTTATGTAATGTGATGCGGCGGAACTACTGGGATGTAGTGAATATCATATAAAAGTGCTTTACAACGTTTTTGTTTTGCATCAAAATTCCCACAAGATATCATTAACAGTATGACCATAACACTGTTGATGGCGACAATTTGACTTAGACAATGACTAACCTGAAAGACTAAAAACGTAAAGATATTTATAACTCGACACTGGCACCAATAGCTCGTATAAGTAGCTGATTGCCAATACATAAGAAGAAGAAGAAGGTTATATGAAAAAGAGACAGACGGAAAAAGTAGAGCTTCGCAGTTGAATTTCGATGCCTACTTAAGTGCACGCACTTAAATATCGCATTTCATTATTCAAGCAGCATAAGGTAGTCTAGTCCAACAGTGGCTTAATGACGACTTCGCCCGCAAGCCATCATCACTGACCGTGTAAAATATATATACTATTATAACACAGCTGTTTTTGTACGTATAATTTAATTGATGAAAGTTCATTTCATGGTAAGCCCCAAGAGATCCTTTCCAAAACATTGAGGGATGAACTAATCCATAATATAAGGAATTAATTAACGTTGTATGAGAATTTAATCATTCTTGTTGACCAACGATTGTATGGGAATTAACATTTTCTTCAGCAGTCGGTATATGTTTTCTACTATAAGTAGAATTGCGGAAATGGGGCAACCCTGCAGGCCTAGCGCGTAAGGGAAGTTTTCTTAACGACAGAACTCTTTTTTCGTCACATTGACTTGTTTTTCATCATTCAATTCCACGTGACTAGCTTCCATGATACCAAAAACAAGATTAAACATGCGTTTATATCCTTTGCGACGTAAATGCAATCGCAATAAAAGATCTCATCGAGTCTGTTGTGTTGTCGCTTGTGTTACGTGCTAATTTTATAAAAAAAATTAGTTATAAATATTTCTTAATTCTGTCTATAACTTTATGGTAATTTCAATGGCAATACATAATACAATTTTATTAAGAAATAAATTATTGAAGGTTGGAAACTAATGTTTCATTTGTGATAGTAAATAGTGTGATAGTAATATTGATGCCATAATGTTTTAAATAAATGTTTTGAATTGTCAATTCGATTGCTTTTTTTTTCAATTCTACTACCCGTCTACATGAATGACCCTAGTCGACACAATGATAGAAGATTGTAAGAAAAGGGTTCTACGCGTGAATGTGAACAAAACCAAAATAATGGTCTTCGAAAGAGATGAAGCCAGAACAGATGTAAGAGTAACAATAGGTAATGATGTACTAGGGCAAGTGTATGAATATGTATATCTTGGATGCGGATTTAGCCGAGATGGAAGGTACACTATTGATATGGAGCGAAGATTGAATGCGGCAAATAGAGTGAACAGAGCGTTGGGGTAACTTCTCGGTAGCCACCACCTCAGCCAGAAGGCACGTGTAGCAATACATAACGCAGTGCTTGCTCCAAGATTACCGTATGGAAGCGAGAGTTGGGTATGCAGGAAAGAGCATGAAAGTAAAATTAATGCGGTCGAAATGCGATCTCTACCGAAAATCTGTGGAGTTAGGCTGACAGATCGCATTCGTAGCGACGACGTAAGAGAGCGAGTAGGTATGAAAGAGAGTAATTGGTGTGAAGGTGCGAAAGGAAATGCTCCGATGGTTCGGACATGTGGAAAGGAAAACCAAGGTGATCTAAGTGCAATAGAGAAACAAAAAAAAAATGTCATGTTTTATGTTATTTACCTCATTTTTTATACTCTATCCTAAAATATTTTTACTTTTTATTTATTACAAGAACACCAAATATTTTCAACACAAAATTGATTGATTTAGTGACATGAGCTTGCGATAGTCTTTTATCTTACTCTTAAATATCTTAATCGAAAAAGTGTTCTGTAAACTTTAAAAATGTAAAAAGAACCAGAGCTGAAAGAATATGGCATTACTAGCTTCATAGCGGTCATCTTCATCGACTTCAACAAGGAATGGAGATTTTTCTAGTAATCATTGTTCTTATCATCCAGAACAAAATCAAGAAAGTGCCATAGAATTAGAAGACAATGAAAGTATGTAATGTGTACATAATGTTTAATGAATATGGTTAGAGATTGTACTTTTGAGTGATTTGCAGCATTACGCATCTATACCTACTATTATTAATTTACGCTTTATGTACTTTTTAAAACTTCTTTCTTAAAACTCTTTATAATAATACACGATAATTTGTAATTGCATCATTTTGCTTCTGGCTTGGGCTACAGCTAATGCTATTCTTTACAGACATTGAATAAATCAGAAGAAATGTAGAGGGTTCTGTTGGTAATTTGGGGGAAGTAAACCAAGCTGATTTCGATGAACGAGTCACAGGAAGAAAAAGAGTTTGAAATTTAGATAGTTGGGCGAAGAATATAAGAAAGCGAAAAAGGACTGCAGGTCAAGACTATCGCAACGTACGAGGTAATGTTGTCACGGTCAAACAATTTACACCAGTTGTTTGTAACTGTAAGTTCAAATGCAGTGAGCAGGTTTCATCTGAAAATCAAAAAGCAGTAGGTACACGAATTGTATTACCAGCTCACGTCGCGGAATGCTCAAACAAGTTTGCTGTACAGCGCGCTGTAAAGACTTGCAAACCAAAACGCCGAAAGCAAAGACGATCACCGCGTGCTTTCTCGTCAGTGGCCATACTTACCTGCCTAACGACACCGATTTTTCTTTCATTAGTCGAGAACAAAAAAAATGGTTAACATCTATATAACAGAAGAGTGGATGAAGCTTGTCCGTGACTGCAGAAAGCAAAAACCTTTTACAGTGCGAGATATGAAAATCAAGTTTCTTGATTTTGAAAGCCTCACAGGACTATTCAAAGACTACCAGATAGTGTTAAGAGAACCCTGGTGGTTTCATGCTTACGGTGAATTCGCGGTGACTCCATAGTGAAAAGATGGACGATTCACGGTAGTTTCATGTCACGGCTATTTCACTCTCTAGTTAGGGTTGTCGTACAGTGAAATCACTGTCGAAAAACAGTATATTCGTTCTGTTGCGTCACTAACTACGGATGGTAAATAAGAGTTAACTTATCGGCAGTTCTATGGTGAAAAGACCGTTTCTAATTTGTGGAAGCTTAGTATTTCTGTCGTCGATATGGCATATTTACACTGTGGAAAATATTTTTTTCAAAGTGAACACCTCATTTTATAGTGATATTACTGTGGACCTACTGTGGTTCGACCGTCAACTCACCATCAACTCACCTTCAACTCACCGTAAAATCACTATCTTTTCACCGTATATACTCGGTAGTTTTTTTTTCAAAACAAATGATGTAATTATTTAAATACTGTTTAATTATCATTTTATAAGCTTAGTGTAGAGTTCTGAACTGTATTGACATTTCACATTAAATTTAGTAATTTGAATTCAATTTTCAGGATATTTTTTTTTTTTTAAGTAAGCCCTTATAAAAAAATTTCATTTAAAAATTTATTTTTTCGCTCGATAAAAAAAAATAACACGTCACTTACCACGGTGATAGTAAATTCTAAAGAATCTGTGTATATTATCAATGCAAGGCAACAGTTTATCTCAAATAACTGTTCAGAAATATATTTAAAAAATGTCAGTGTTGAATTTTTTTGTACTCAAATTAAAACGCTTTTTACTCAAATTAAAATATTATTTCGTGATTGAAAAGTATTCAATAGAATTAAAAATTTTAAATGCTGGTTAAATTCATTTATATTCTAAAAAAATACTCAAATTAAAATATTATTTCAGAATCAAAACGTTTTCAATAGAATTAAAAATTACAAATTGTAACGGAAAATTATCTCTTTCGTCGATAGATGGCGATGAACCATTTTCTGAAACGCGATATGATTTCAAATATCTTCTTGCTACCTCTTGAGTTGTTTGGATCTAACCCTGGAGAAAGGTCCGATTATACACCGCTTGCATACGGCCGATCATGACCTATGCAAGCGTAGTGTTCGCGCACACCAAGGCACACAGGATCCATAGGTTACAGACCTTACAGAATAGGTTCATGCGCCGAGCTACGGGAGCGCCGTGGTTCATTCGTAACGCCGATCTTCACATCGACCTCGAACTGCCGACCATCAGGCAGTTTATGAAGCGGTGCTCCCAGAGCTACTTTGACTCTGCCATGACATACCCCAACCAACTAGTGGTTGGGGCGGCTTCCTACACCCCATCGCGTATCTCCAAAGTCCGACGTCCACGTCACGTCCTCAACGACGATGACGACGTTATTACGCTCGCCCAGACCAAAGCCTACGCCGCACGCGAGGCCATCGCGCACAAATATCCGCGTTTCCGTACTCGACGTCGAGGTACGAAAACACGGCGAGCAAAGATCACCGACCCAAAGATGGACACGTCCACGTCCACCTTGCCCCCAGCGACGCCCCGAGCCGAGGTCCGTTCCCCACAGGGGGAGCCCTCGGGCGAAGTCGCTTAACTCATGTCTATCGGGTTGAGAGCCTTCGGGCTCGCCCGCAGTCCGGTTCAGCTGTAAAAGCCCCTTCGGCTAACAGCTCGCAGTTGGTATGTTTTAGTGGGTATTCAGTGTCCCCTTCAGGGCCTGTGAGTCCCACGTACCCCGCCCGGGGCGGGTATGCGACAAATGCATTTTTAATCACTGCGTTACCAAAAAAAAAAAAAAAAAACAAACCCTGAAGACTAGCTAGACTGACTGGCTCGGCTACAAAATGCTATTATAATTATGTTATATTCTACCACTTCTTTCATGATTCCAGGATTAAAAAGTATTTAATATGATTAATCGTGAATTTTGAAACAGGATTCACAGTATTTATCAGAATTTTAAAGTATTAACTGTGAAAGGAACATGAAACAAAGTGACACGACAATGAAATGACAGTTAAACGACGATGAAACGACCATGTAACGACGGTGAAACAACTTTGGATTCACTCCTATTTTACTGTGTCACAATAGTGCTTTGACTGTCAATTAACTATACATTTATCAACTGTTTACCATGGTTTCACTCTATAGCTGCCCTATAAAAGTGTCGTTTTAACCATTTTACCTAGGTCTAATATTCTAATATATACCATATTTTGACAGTTGTGAAATGAAACAAAAGCACGAATGATACACCGTGAAAACACTGTTGTAATACTAAGTTGTCACTGTTGATCATAAAGGGAACTACCGACATTTCATGGTTTTTTCACCGTGACCACAAAACCGCCAGGGAAGGCACAAAAATTTCTAAGATGCGAAAGATAAAGTTTTGTAAAGATTCAAGTTTAATCAGTTACAATGATGATTTTGATTACACAGAAACATACGAAACTGTTAATTTGAAACCATATCATATGGATTCTGAAACATTTTTTGTAAACCTAAAGAATTATGTTCCAGAAAAAGCCAAATACAAGACCAATAGCATATCAAAAAATGCAAGACATGAAAATTTCTAAAATGAATTCCTCCCATTCATCATCACTTTTACCTGACATTACCACATTGTTTCCTAGCACTGGTTGATAAAGACTTGTTTCCTGCTTTATTATGTAAGGATTAAAAGATATATATTCGTGATTTTTAATGATGTGGTTTTCATTATTAAAGTTCTACCTATATTGTTAATACATTTTTCAAATTTGTGAACTGCCATAGTGATCTAAGTGATTTTTTCCTGTAAAATGAAAAATGTTGGCTTTATTAAATTAATTAAATTGACAAAATGTGTTCTCTTTTTATTTTAAACTCATTAGAGGTACATTAAACTAAAATATAATAATATAAGGCTCATAAATTTCTTACAAAGCCTAACGCGTTTCCATAATTTTCTCGAAAACGTACTTTTGTGCCCTAGATCACTCTGGTTCCAACGTCGTCATATATTCCCGGAGATTTTTACGATATCGCCATTCTATTTGGTGGAGGGAAGTCCTACATTACGTCGGTCGATACTTGAGCACCATTTGCAAACTTTTCCCTCAACGACTAGTCTATATGACCAGTACATTTCCACTTTAGTATACTAATCCTTCAGGCTCTCGGTTAAACTATTATTAGTGTAATGGATTTTTGTATTTACGGTTTTGTCTCATGGAGAAATTCCGACAAGAACCTTTAGCCGACTTTAGTTCTTTATCGTAAAAGTAGCTCACCTAATGGACGGAGCGAAAAGAAAAACAATTCTTAAACTCTTTATACGAGTAATTTCAATATTTTCAGAATCTCGGCAACAGAAATCTCTATGAAATTTAGTTGGCAGGTATCATTCCCCTGCTCTGATCCCAATTAATTGGGGTTGACGCAATATGTACGACGCACAGTGTTTGATAGGACCAAAAAATTCCCTCTGCTGTTTATAGCCATAATCAATCAAGGTATGCATTTAAAATACAAGAGTAAAACACCCACGTGTCAAATTCAAATACTTTTTTTTATAAAATATATTGAACTTCACGTGATCTTTAAAAAAATAAAATTAATTCTGAAAATGTAACTATCCAAGTTGATTGTTTTTAATAAATATAGTCTGATAGAACATCCTTAGGCGCATGTTTTCCTATTTTTATTTTTGGAATATCACTTCTGGATATTTAGTTATTAATTGTTTTCAGATTTTCGTAATTATTTTTTTTCTCCCTAAATACTCAAAAGTGGGACTTGTGACTAGCACAGAAAGATAGCTCTTAAAAGGGACTATCAATAATAAAAAAACCAAATTCCACTTCTGCGGCATCTGAAAACTAACTAAATATTCAGAAGTGATTTTCCAAAAATAAAAATAGAAAAATATGCGCATAAGGATGTTCTATCAGACTATATTTAATTAAAACAATCAACTTGTATAGTTACATTTTCAGAATTAATTTTAGTTTATTAAAGTTAAAGGTCACGTAAAGTTCAATATTTTTTATAAAAAAAATATTTGAATTTGACACGTAGGTGTTTTAAAAAATACATACATATCATCACGCCATATCCCTTGCAGGGTAGGCAGAGGGAACAGAGTGCCAGAGAACTCTATCTCTGCATACTTCACTCGCTTCCTCAACATTCATAATTCTCTTCATACACGCTCGCCGGTTTCGGAGACTCTTGACTCCACCTTCCTTCAGTATATGACCGATCTGGTCTAGGTAGGTTAGTCTCGGTCTCCCTCGGTACCTACATCCTTCCACTTTCGCATTGTAAATTTTCTTAACCAGACGTTCGTTCGGCATTCTTTCCACATGTCCGAACCATCGGAGCATTCCCTTTCGCATCTTTACACCAATACTCTCTTTCATACCTACTCGCTCTCTTACGTCGTCGTTACGAATGCGGTCGGTCAGCCTAACTCCACCGAGATCGCATTTCGACCGCATTCATTTTACTTTCATACTCTTTTCTGCATACCCAACTCTCGCTTCCATACAGTAATGTTGGGACAAGCACTGCGTTATGTATTGCTACACGTGCCTTCTGGCTGAGGTGGTGGCTGCCGAGAAGTTGCCCCAACGCTCCGTTCACTCTATTTCCCGCATTCACTCTTCGCTCTATATCAGTGGTGTCGTACCTTCCATCTCGGCTAAATCCACATCCAAGATATACAAATTCATCCACTTGCTCTAGTACATCATTACCTATTGTTACTCTTACATCTGTTCTGGCTTCATCTCTTTCAAAGACCATTATTTTGGTTTTGCTAACATTCACGCGTAGACCCCTTTTCTTACAATCTTCTGTCATTGTGTCGACTAGGGTCTGCAGGTCAGTCGCTGACTGTGCCAGCAGGACTGCATCATCTGCATAAAGCAGAGCAGTGACCACTGAGTCGCCCATCTGGACTCCCACATTCATATCGTTCAACCTTTGGAGACATTTATCCAGATATATGATAAACAGCCTGGCTGACAGAACGCACCCCTGCTTAACGGCGATATTGACGTCAAACCAAGGCGACATTCCATCATCCAGCCGCACACAGGCTCTACAGCCCATGTAACTGGACTGCACAGCTTGTAGCAGTTTACCGTTAATACCATACTCCGGTAAAATGTCCCAAAGTTCCTTTCGTACAACCGGGTCAAATGCTCTCTCCAGATCCACAAAACTGCAGAAAACCCTCTGACCTAGAGCCAGATGCTTCTCCACAATGTTGCGCAGAGAGAACACTTGATCCATGCATTCCCTTCCACTCCTGAAACCTCCTTGTGTCTCACACAGTAAACCATCGGACACCATCCTCATTCTCCTTTCAATAATTTTACCATACACTTTTGCTGCCAAACTGGTCAAGCTTACGGCTCTGTAATTTGCGCAGTCATAAAGTGAACCCTTGTTTTTAAACAAAGGCACGATGACTGCGCTATTCCAGTCCCCGGGAACCATTCCCGAGCTCCAACATAAATTGAGGAGCAACAGGAACCCCTCCCAGACATAGGAGCCACCAAGCTTGATCATCTCGGCAGACACCATATCAATGCCTGCTGCCTTACCATTTTTCAAACTTCTTATCGCCCATTCAACTTCATCCATACTGATGCCATCGGAGGACGCCGTTGTCGAATGTTGATCTACTAAACCACATGCCACACCGGCGCCAACCGTAGCATCCGCATACATATCGCCAAAATATTCACTCCATCGGCTTAACACGTCTTGTGTTTGTGTAAGAATGTCTTCACCTTTAGACCTTATTTTATTCATTCTAAAGGCTGACCAACCACCCCGAGACCTCTTCACCTCCACTCCAAAAGAGTTTGGTGTTACCCTCGAAGTTTTTAGTCAGCCTATCTTCTGCACTCATACTTGCTCTATCACGTTTCTCTTTCACTAAGGCCTTGGTGTCATTCTTACATTGCCGATATATTTCTTTCTTCTGTTCAGTCATACTGTCATTCAGATTCAAAGAAGAGACATAGTCCAGCCACGCTTTCTTCTTTTGCTCTACGGAAGCTGCCACTTTCGCATCCCACCATTTGTTTTTCTATGCTTCTTTGAACTTCCACATACTTCTTTCGCTGTATCTACCATACTCTCTTTCAATACTCTCCAGCACTCTTCAATGCCCGATTGCGGCTGGCTTGCCATCGTCAGCCGTTCTCGGACACCCTCTGCATACTTTTCTCTTACACTCTTCTTGCAACCTTTATTCTTTCAAGCCCTCCGAAGTGGACACGCTCTCGCCAGTGCCTCCACTTTCTGAACAGACCACTAAATCTCGCAATAACGAGATAGTGGTCCGTATCGACTGTGGGGCCCCTGTAAGCTCTTGCGTCCAATATTTTGCTTCGGAGGCGACTGTCTACCAAAATTAAATCTATTATACTTTTCTGTTCATTCCTTCTCCATGTATACATATGGATGTCCTTATGTAGGCAAAATGTGTTTGACACAATAAGTTTTCTCTCCATGCATACATCCGCTATGAGCCTACCTGCGTCGTTCACTCTCTTATCACCAAATGGACCAAGTACGTCCTCATAGTTGGGACGCTTGGTCCACACCCATCCGTTCAAATCTCCGCATACAATCACGCGTTCACTGGTTTTTGCCATATCCAGAACTTCCCTAACATTATCCCAAAACTTCTCTAGGTCTGATGCCACCGAGACAGTCTCTCCTCGACTCGCCTGACTGCGCAAGGCGTGATGGGTGGCGGCCCCCATCGCCGCGCATAGGTGTTTTACTCATGCATTTTAAATGCATACCTTGATCGATTAAAGCTGAACAGCAGAGGGAAATTTTTTTGGTCGCTTCAAACACTGTGCGACGTACGTAGGTATATTACAAAAGTTATTGGCAATACTTTCATGACCGGTCGTCTGCCTGACGTCAACCCTCCTTGGGATATCATTGTTGACCAAACGGCATCAGGTGGAATTGGTCCAGGGTTATGAAAAGTTCTTAGTCGTCTTTCACGACATCCACGAGCAAAGTATTCGTAGCCGATACCACACAGCACGATCTAAATAGATTTCATGTATAGAATATAAGGTTGTGTTTTCAGCTAATTCAAAAATATAATTGGAATATAAAGGTAAAGGCTACCGTTTATAAGAAAAAAAATAGTGCAGTTGCTAAATCAAACAGTAATCCAGATAGCTCTGGGTCGATACTTGATTTACCTTTTTTAATTTTTATCATTTTTCCAATTAGTTTTTATATCTAAATATATTTCCCAAAAAAAAACACTAAAAGAAAACACAGCTTATCTCGGTCATCCAGATATTATATTGTAAAATTGAAAGGACTTTATCTTTGTCAATTTGTAATATTTTCTTCCTAGTTACAGCAGCTTTCTAACATTTATAATGAATAAAATACGAATCTGTTTAGTGTTGTTACGGGTTTAAGAATAAAATACTATCTTAACATTTTGCCATGGGTGTCGTAAAAATTTGACGACTCTCCCGATACACCTATTAACACTGACTGGGATTTTTCTAATTTGACGACGTTGGAACCAGAGTGATCTAGGGCACAAAAGTATGTTTTCGAGAAAATTATGGAAACGCGTTAGGCTTTGCTGTAAGAAATTTATGAGCCTTATATTATTATATTTTAGTTTAATGTACCTCTGATGAGTTTAGAGAGGAAAAAAATCACTTAGATCACGATGGCAGTTTACAAATTTGAAAAATGTATTAACAATATAGGTAAAACTTTAATAATCAAAACCACATCATTAAAAAATCACGAAAAAATATCTTTTAATCATCACCTAACACAACAGGAAACAAGTCTTCATCGACCAGTGCTTCCTGATTGCCTCTTCTTCTTGAAACATGTGGTAATTTCAGGTAAAAGTGATGATGAATGGAAAGAATGAATTTTAAAATTTTTCTTGTCTTGCATTTTTTGATATATTATTGGTCTTGTATCGGGGGCTTTTTCTAAACATAATTCTTTAGGTTTATAAAAAAATGTTTCAGTATCCATATGATTTGGTTTCAAATCAACAGTTTCGTATGTTTCCGTGTAATCATCATTGTAACTGATTAAACTTGAATCTTTACAAAACTTTATCTTCCGCATCATAGAAGTTTTTGCGCCTTCACTTAACACTGTCTGGTAGTTTTTAAATAGGCCTGTGAGGCTTTCAAAATCAAGAAACTTGTTTTTTATATCTCGCATTGTAAAAGGTTTTTGCTTTCTGCAGTCACGGACAAGCTTCATCCAATCTTCTGGTGTATAGATGTTAACCATTTTCTTTTGTTCTCGACTAATGAAAGAGAAATCAGTGTCGTTAGGCAGGTAAGTACGGCCACTGACGAGAAAGTACACGGTGATCGTCTTTGCTTTCGGCGTTTTGGTTTGAAAGTCTTTACAGCGCTGTACAGCCAGCTTGTTTGAGCATCCCACGACGTGACTGCTTTTTGATTTTCAGATGAAACCTGCTCACTGCATTTGAACTTCCAGTTGCAAACAACTGGTGTAAATTGTTTGGCCGTGACAACGTTACATCGTACCTTGCGATATTCTTGTTCTGCAGTTCTTTCTCGCTTTCTTATATTCTTCGCCCAACTATCGAAATTTCAAACTCTTTTTCTTCCTGTAACTCATTCATCGAAATCGGCATGGTTTACTTCCCCCAAATTACCAACAGAAGTCTCTACATATTTTGTTTTTTTTTTCAATATCTGTAAAGAATAGCATTAGCTGTAGCTCAAGCTAGAAGCAAAATGATTCAATTACAAATTATAGTGTGAGTATTATTATAAAGAGTTTTAAGAAAGAAGTTTTAAAAAGCACATAAAGCATAAATTAACAATAGTATAGATGCATAATGCTGCAAATCACTCAAAAGTAAAATTACTCTAACCATATTTACTCTAATCAGATTTAATTAACAGTCTCAAAGAAAAGAACAAAATTAGAATACGTTTTAAAAAGTATAAAAATCCCATGGACGAGATCAATTTACATTTATTAAAAAATAGAACCAAACAACTGATACGTCAGTGTTTCACTATTTATTGTGATCAACTTGAAAAAAATATTACTAGAAACCCGAAGTACTTTTGGTTATTTATTAAACAAAAACGAAATTGTAAAATTAGTATACCAGATAATATGCATTTGAATGGGGAACAGGCTTTTGATGAATTTAATATTAGTAATTTATTTGCAAAAAATTTTTCTTCAATATATAATAGTTCTGCTGATTCACAGACAACTAACTCAAATATTGATAATTTTAGTGGTTCAGTCTCCTTTACTACTTTAGTCTTATCTGAACTAATAGTCCAAAATAAATTAATAAAGTTAGACGAAAGCAAAGGCCCAGGTCCAGATGGACTGCCTCCTATTTTCTTTAAAAAATGTGCAATGCAACTATGTACTCCCTTAACGTTAATATTTAATGAGTCACTTCGAACGGGTGAATTTCCTAAATATTGGCGAATAGCTAAAATTGTTCCCATACACAAAAACGGGTCTAAAAATGATATTAAGAACTATAGACCAATATCTATTTTATCTATAATACCAAAAATATTTGAATCATTAATATACCCTCATATAAACAACTTAATGAAAATGTATATTACTGAACATCAACACGGTTTTATTCATAGAAGGTCTACGACTACAAATCTAGTAGCTTTTATCGATATAATATCTTACCACTTAGATAGGGGCATTCAGGTAGATGCTATTTATACCGACTTCAGCAAAGCATTTGACAAAGTTGACCATTCTATATTGTTGTTGCAACTTGCTAAGATTGGTGTTGGAGGATCTATGTTAACTTGGTTTAAATCGTACCTTACTGGACGTAAGTCCTATGTAGTGGTAAATGGAGTTAAATCTCAAGATTTCATTGCTACTTCTGGCGTACCTCAGGGATCACATTTAGGTCCCATTTTATTTCTCATCCTTATTAACTCCATATCAGAATGCTTTCATCACTCAAAAGTCTATTTATTTGCTGATGACCTCAAATTCATAAGACCTATTGAAAGTGTTAACGATGCGAGACTGATTCAAGATGATCTTGATAGACTAGCAATGTGGTGCCATCTCAATAATATGTATTTAAATGTTGAGAAATGTAACTACATATCATTTAGTAGAAAGAAAAATATATTAAAAACATCGTATAACATAGAAAATCATACTCTTGATCAAGTAGAATGTGTAGATGATTTGGGAGTATCAATTGACAGTAAACTAACATTTAATCCACATCTAAATAAAATAATATTAAAAGCTTCTAAAATAAGTGGCTTCATTATAAGAAACGGAAAAAATTTTAGATGCTCAAAAACAAAGATTATTTTATTCAACAGTTTAGTTCGTAGTGGATTAGAATATTGCTCGCAAGTTTGGTCACCTTTTTATGATGTTCACAAAAACAGATTAGAACGTATTCAACGAAGATTTCTTAACCATCTAGCATATAATATGAAAACACATCACTCACTTAACTCGTATAACGCTCGCCTTGAACATTATAAACTAATTTCCCTTAGTGACAGACGCAAATTACTTGATCTTGTGTTTATGTATAAATTATTTAATGATATGATTGATAGTTCTGAATTATTGTCTAGAATCAATATCTGTGCACCAAGTAAACTTCCTCGCTCAAGAGTCTACAAACTGTTCAGTTTACGTTCATTTAAAACGAATATAGGTCTCAATTCGCCTCTGAACAGAATGTGCAAATTGTACAACGACCTTTCCACTTCTTTGAATTTAGACATTTTTGGTGATAATTTTCGTCATTTTAAGACTAAAATCTATGAATATTATATGTACAAATGATATATATGTGTATATATATCTATGTTTAAATATATATATGTATGTAGGTATATATAGTTTGCCAACTGTATGTAGGTATATATAGTTTGTCGACTGCACAGATGGCGTAGTGGTTAAGATACCGACCTTCCGTGCCAGTGCCGTGGGTTCGATTCCCACGCAGGACAATACTTTGTGCGATCCACAAAGTGTTGTTCTGAGTCTGGGTGTAATTTGTCTACGTTAATTGCATGTTTGTAAAGTCCCCCGCAATACAAGGATTATTTCCTTAGTGCAGGGAGGTTTAAAAAAAAAAAAAAAAAAAAAAAAAAAAAAAAAAAAAACTGTATATTGATTTTTTTATCATTTTATGTTTTCCTTTTTAAAAAAGTAGGAAATGAATATTTTGTTTTAAAGAGTTTAAGTAACATTTAGTTAGTTGTGGTTACCTGTAAATGAAAGAGCACAAAACATGATCCATGTGATTCTTTTTTTACTATATTGTATGTTTGTGTATTTTTCGTTGGTAATCCTAAATAAATAAATATTCATTAAACATTATGTACACATTACATACTTTCATTGTCTTCTAATTCTGTGGAACTTTCTTGATTTTGCTCTGGAAGATAAGAATAATGATCACTAGAAAAATCTCCATTCCTAGTTGCAGTCGATGAAGATGACCGCTATGAAGCTAGTAATGCCATATTCACCATTCTTTCAGCTCTGGTTCTTTCATCCATTTTTAAAGTTTACTTAACACTCTTCCGATTAAGATATTTAATAATAATAATAATAATTTATTTATATCAGACATCAGAGATCCATAGTATTGTTAGTAACTAAACTTAACCTATGTTAGATCATGTTACAATCTTAAAAATAAGTAATAATTAAATAATAACAACAGTATTCGAAAACTGATAGAACAGTGTCCTATGCCATCAATATCCGAACACAGTGTTTAAAAAAAGGGCTGTCCCATTTAGAGGCTAGGGTCTTTAGGATGGTGTTGGTGCTCGCACAGGTTTTGCATAGCAGCGACGCAATTTTTTTTCGCATACAGGCATGAAACCCGTCAGTGCGCGCTTCAACGAACATACCAGATGCGCTACAGAATCGCGGGAGCCCCAACAGTAACCTAAAGGCATTGTTATATTGAACGCGAAGGGTGTTGACCAATTTTTGAGTATATGTAGACCATAGCCACATAACCACTCGTATAAAAAGTTTAGCAAAAAGACTTGAACAACAACAACACTTGAACAAGAACAATTTAAGAGTAAGATAAAAGACGCAAGCGCATGTGACTAAATCAATCAATTTTGTGTCGTCTGTTTAGAAAATATTCGGTGTTCTTGTAATAAATAAAAAGTAAAAAAATATTTTATGATAGAGTATAAAAAATGAGGTAAATGACATAAACATGATATTTTTTTTGTTTCTGTATTGCACTTAGATCACCTTGGTTTTCTATAAACGTTAAGAACTCAGTTCCATAATTGAAAATTGGGACCATAGTGATCTAAGAGCATCTCATACTTAGATCAGTGTGGCATGCTTTCGCTTTGCAGACCGTACCAATTCTATAGTGACATGTTGTGATCCCTCAAGGAAGAAAGCTCTGAAAAGCGCATAGATCAGTGTGGCATGGAAGAATTATGGTTTTTCTACGAGATTATGTAATAACCTCAGTATTGGCAAAAGTGTCACTTAGATCACTCTGGTTCCAACGTAGTCATTTATAGTATATCCCTTTCGCACCTGAGATTTTAAGCACGTAGTATTCGATCTAATCATTAAAAAATATTAGTAAATTGGTCTATTGGTATATGGAAAAATATTAAAAAAAAGATTACGTTACGCGACTTTGCGAAAAAGCCCCCTCACTTTCGTGAGTTCCAGGGCTTGCTACTCCCAACTCACGCTAGTGAGTATTTATATTTATTCGCTGTAAATTACTTGTGAAAAAAGATTTCAAGGTTAAAAACGTTGTTATGTATCAAAAATATTCAACATTTTATTTTAAATCACTGATTCAGCAAGAAAATACAAATACAAAACATACAAACAAAAAAGCCTCTGGCGGTATATAATTACAAATCTTTTCTGACAATATAAAAAATTAAAATTCTCTCTTCTTTAATTAACTCAGTCCTTAATCTCTTATATTAATATTTAGCTTAATCATATTATCTAATCAGTCTCGCAGATTTAGGAACTATTTCTTGTGGTAGAGGTTGAAACAGTCGTTGCCTCGACTTATGCATAGATATAGGTCAAATTTTCGACATTTAATCTTGGTACGTGACGAGTAACTTTCTAGCGTACAAACTCGTGGAGCCTTCAAGTTATCGAACATAGGAAAATGGTCATATCCATCGAACCTTTTGCCCTCTGATGGATTATTTGCTAGCTTATATCTGCCTAATTTGGGCATTTGAGTAGCAGGTGTTGGTGATGAACCGTGCTCCTCGGGGAATACGGATAAGCCGCAATACAACTACAGCTCCTAGTCCCAATGGGTGTAAAAGAGTAGGGTTATTTCCGTAATATATGAGCCGTTCGCTGGTAGTGATTACAAAGTTTTTTAAGCCCACTGGCTGTGCTTTATTTTTGACAAGTTGCCTTAGATGACCTTTTCCTGTAAAAAGGACCATCTGCTCAGCAACTGGGTATCGGCCAGGTACTCAATATCTTTTCACATCTCTTTTTGACAACATCAAGAAGAGGTTGTACCTTCCAGATGGGGTTTCCTGCATGTATAGCGGGCGCAGAATCGGTGTCAACAACATGAAGATTGTTTCTTAACAATGTGAACCTGTCTCTAGTCATGGCAGATGTAATCATCGCA
This sequence comes from Lymantria monacha, assembly GCA_905163515.2. Classification (NCBI taxonomy): domain Eukaryota; kingdom Metazoa; phylum Arthropoda; class Insecta; order Lepidoptera; family Erebidae; genus Lymantria; species Lymantria monacha. The sequence goes on along the minus strand of LR991095.1, from coordinate 13,237,497 downwards.
ATACTTATGTTCCGGCGCCAGTACATCGAGATTCAGGGATACGAAAGTATTCCCATAAGAAGATGAATGCTGTACAGCCTTTTTATTTCGTACTTATTTGTATTTAATACTTTTCCCGTCTTTCTTAAATGATAAGTGTAGTAATCCTTAAAATTCTCCAGGGCTGAACGTATTCTCGCGGCTCTGTGTGTCCCTGGTAAGCATGAGGCTTGTCAATATAATCAGCTTTCTTCCAAAGTCCCCTTCGAGATTTTAATTTGACTGTTAGAGACCGATTTTTAATTTTATTTTTCTTCTTGTGGGATAGTTGGTTAGGAAGAACAGGTATTCTTACAGCGGTGGAAGGAGTGGAAAGAGTGAAAGTCATGTTCATCCGCGTCTAACTCCAAATCGAGCATTTTCATCAGCCAAACTTTCAAGAATAATGTCGTCAGGTAGTAGTATTCCTAAAATAATAAAAATAAATAAATAAATAACGGTATCTTAGTGTCATATAATGAATAATTGAAATAATAAAATAAACGTGAAAAACCATCAAAATAGCATATTTTACACGCAAATAAATAGTAAAATAGACTATAAAAAATGTGAACTCATGTACGTGCGTTGGTAGAATAAAGCCCTAGAAGTCACAATCGTGAGCATCTTTTTTTCGTTATAGTAATTCATTTTTAGCGGCAAAAGAATCACGCTATTTAATTGAGTATTCATTTTATATACTATTACAAGTAATATAAACTATTAACATGAGGAATTCGCCAGAAATATCCTTAATAAAATCAAATTTACTTACCACGGTTTGTTGCTGCTCGATCGGTCTCGGCCATTTTTGCAAACCACACCGAATGCACTGACATTATGCACATTTGAACTTTTTTAATTGGTTGCTGGATAAACTCTCTAACGTGTGGCACCGGACGCGTTCGATGAAACAGATTTGGGTGCGTAGTACATTTTTTTAAAAAAATAACTCACTATTGTATCATCCAGGTGCGAAAGGGATATTGTCTCTATGACTGGGATTGCCAGCCCGATTGATGAGTTATCGCCCTATTGTTAATAGTGGATGTAACGGGTTATGCATGAATACAAACATTTTCACATGCTATTATTCACCTTTATTTATTGAATTAATGAACGCTAATGTTTAATGGAATTACAGCAGTTCTTCATAGGCACAATACTACAATAAGAGCCGGACAGTAGCTGAAGATTTGTTAATAGTAATATGCAGAGGATTGATTCGAGCAAGCCGTAATTGGGTGCGGAGGCAAGTGGGTTCTTAGTTCCCTTAGGGTCGGATACTTATCCACCTCTTATTTCTCATTCACCACCACACCTAGTCAGTCCTAAATATTTCAATCAGCATTATCAACGTTTATTATTGGAAATATGTTTTTAGCAATGAAGTAATGTCGTAATTCCCACACGTACACGCTCTCCGAGACAGAAAATGCTATAAGGGTAGTTTAATCCAGGCAAGAAGTAAAAATTCTGGCATACACGCAGGTATAGATAGTTACATAATAAAACAACTAATATACTTATATCGAGTGTATTTCTGGATAAATTGGTTACAAAATACTTATCCACCGCTCGTCTGCGTCGAGCTGAAAGCTTAAAACATTAGCAAGATGAATTTCAAACGAACTAGATGATTGTATAAAATCGTACATTTATTTAATTTTACATCTAAATAGTATAAAAGCCGACCGGCGTTCGCTAACCTGTATTTATAATAATAATTAAAAAAAACATCACCGCATTTCCGTTGACTTGTAAATTTACTTTTGAGCTTAACTTACTCTGTAGTTTATAGGAAAAAAATAATAATATAGTATAATTTAAATTATTACATACGATTCCTTAATTGCAATAGTTAGTCTGTCGTTTGGTCATTTAAGACATCCGTACCTTATTATATAGTTTTGACAAATAATTGCAATGAATTTCCTTAGGTTTCCATTGGTAAATATTATGACCCATATTTATCTAAATATTGTGCTTATAAGATACGCTACCAGTAGACAATCTTATAACTATAACCATTTAAAATCCTAATGAATTTCATTACTATCCATATAAATTACATAATAAGGATTATATCCGAGAATGGAATACTCGGAGAGAAAAAATAAAAACGACTGCAAAAAGCTTAAGGATTGAAATATTATATAAAAAACCCATGCGAATCTTCTCATGTGTCCTACGCGCCCTTGTACAATACTGACTAATGTGTGTTTGTGTTTGTATATTTTTGTTCGGGCCTTAGACAACACAAGTTCGGTCGTGATGTTAAATGCTTGAGTTTACTGGCGGTCGGTGGCGCGCAATTTCTCTTCGACGGCTTCTTGCGATGCCTCAGAGAGGTCGGTCGCCTGTATGTACTTCTGTACGCCGACCAACGACTTCTTCAACGCGTCGAAGGAGCTGTGGGACAAAAACATTTAAATTAACTTTAACAAGTGACTCTGTGAGATTAGTGGCATTATATTACATCATTTGGCATTACATCCCCGTAGGCAACAGTGGACCATAGAGAAGCCGATGAATGGATACTAGCCAAACAGTTTGAGATACTCTATCTTCGAGGTCTCTTACTTATTTAAAGGTTGGATTAAGAGTATGCGTAACCGTAGAGCATTCCTGAAGACTGTGATGAGAGTGAATGAAGCGATGGAGGTATGTCAGGAACGTGGTTTGTGGCAATCCGGAGTATCTCCCTACCTTTCTGGGAAACAGGCGTGAAGCTATGTATGTATGTAACTATGTTATTTCGAGTTACGTATCCCTTAGCGTATGTGATCCATTTCTTACAATTTGTCACTCCCTCCCTCCACGGTGACTACAAATATGTGGTCAATACTCAATTTTGTTCCACCGCAGTATTTTGAAAACCCCTCCCCTAAAGAGGCCACGTTATGAGTACGTTTCTTAGTACTTCGGGAAAGGAAGGCGATTGGTGACGCATTGTATTCAATACTCCATCGCCACGGGAAACAGTTATTAACGATACATTATTTATGTGGTGACGTAATAAGAACACAGTTCACCACCCCACATCTTGCCAGTAGATGGGTATTAAATATGCATATAATATCTATATATGAGGGGAGTTCGAAATAAAATCATAAATCAGCCCGTCTGATCAGCTTGGAATAGAGGGTCAATCTCCCTCCTGTTGTGAAGGAGTCTTGAGTCCAGCAGTGGGATGTGTGATTTGAGATGATGAAAGCCAGTATTTTAAAACAATATCGACAATTCCTTTCGTTAGTATATCTCTATGTTATAAACATCTGAGAAAACGTTCTATATATAATTTTGTGATTTCTGGCAGCGATTACTGAAGGACTCCACGTTTTATAGCGTCGAGATTATAACTGGAATATTATTAGAGATATTCGATTGAAACGGTGGCGTAGTGAATTATATTTCGACTTCGGGGCTAACGGTGTGAACTTCAGAATGAACTGTAAAGTTTTCTTTTCTTCTTCTTCATAAAACGATGACGCCCGGTACTAAGGAACCTTGTATTACGAAGGTATTACAAACATATAATATAACTACGGACACAAATTACATGCAGACTCGGAACAACAATATGTGGATCAGACAAAGTATCGTTGTTCTGCCTGAGTATTGATCCTAAGGTTCTGGCACGGTATAGGTCGCTATTTTAAACACTACCACTATCTTTCCCGTCACATACACAGTATCAATTTCAAAATTACTAAAATTTCCACCTGATAGAGTTTTTATCCGTATGGTGACGGGTTGGCAAACACTGTATCATTACCTCTTATAAAGTAAGGGCCGCCCTTCATAGACATTTGAATTCATATCCCGCCACTACAAGCAGAATATTTTCGATATTAATCGCTCGAATTCATATAATTTTCAGTGGACAGTTATCTGGCGTCCTATTAAGCTTAGAAGGCTTTAGTATTCACAATATGAACAATCTGAGACCATAAGAGTCATATTTACCTGGAGTACAACATCTTCTTCTTAACTTTAGCGGTATCTGGGCACCACGACATGAGGAACAGCTTCTGTTTCTTACTGGCCTCCGACGTGCCTTGGCACTGGTGCGTGTATTCGAAATCGAACAGACCATATCTGAAATAATTAAAGATAATTTTATTAACATTAATAAATAAAAAATATAAGATGTATGATGTGACAATTTAGTAGTACGATTAATGATTGCCAAATATTGAAATATTTAGTTCAATCCACAGATTGGTTTAATTACTCTCAAACATATATATTTTAGATAGGGTAGGAAATAGTGACAAATTGTTGCATTCTTACTCTGTTCTTATGGAGGCTTATTATATCTTATTTTTGCCGCTCGGTTGTTTGCGTGCGAGCATAACCGAGCGTGTGTGGCGGTCCGGCGAGCTTGCCTGACACAGTTCTCTGTTTTTAATTGTCGTACTACGTAGTTCAACTGAGAAGTAGGCATCCTACACATACCGTCTCGTAGCTCAACTGAGCTTTAAAGGCAAAACTGTGCATGCAAACCCTAACATGTATATGTAATATGAAACTCTGTTATGCATGCACAGTTAAAACCGTCATGCAAAACCTAGCGTGCATGGCCTCCATTACATAGATAACTTCAACATTTATTGACCAAAATATTTGACATACAAATGAGCCTGGTAGAACCAGAGCGGCCTAACTACAAGAACCATATTTTACAATATGGAGGGAATTAAAATTAAATTTAATTGATTTGAACATCAGCTGAAAATTTACTTGTATTGTCATCTATTGTTGTGTTTGTAAAAAAAATTTAGGCCGTTGTAGTTTTGTAAATTAACATTTTTAGATTACGAAATTGCAATTAGGTTAAAAGTTGCAAAAATGCAGTTAGGCCACTCTGGTTCTAGCAGCCTCAAATAAAAATGTATAAAAAACCTGATATATGTTTTGGTCGTATTTAAAATATAGTTCGCTTTTTAATATCCATTTGATGTCACAGACGGTTTTAAACCAAACACCTAATGTTCCACTGGTACATTCTTATAAGACCGCTGTCTTAGGTGGAAACCTAAATTTCAAATGGCTTATTTTTTTTAAAAGCTTTCTGATAAGACAATCTAGTATTTTAATAGTTTCTCGTCTTTTATTCCCAATATTTTTACCATGTAATTATTTAGTGACAAAAAATAATGGGTAAGTCTATTGCTGCTAACTAGGCATGGTGCCGGATTTAGGGCTTTCTAAAGAAATCCTTGAAAGCTGATTTTTGGCCTATCCAGAAACTGAAAATCGCCGTATATAAAGTTTCCGTACAGAGATCTATCTCCGTGCGGTAGTGGCTGTGATGACATGGCATGTCATTCATTACTGTGCCATGGAATTGAATTGGAGTAATCAGAATGAAGTCACCAGGAAAATAAGCAACATTATTTTGGAAAGGAGATTATGGTATAACTCCTGACTACAGAGACTTATGCCTAGCTAATGTATCTTGATGACTAGAGGGAAATTTTTGTACCTGCACTCTCCGGTGCCTCCCTTCTGCAAATCTTCAAGGAACTGGTCATACTCGGCGTTGCGTTCGCCGACCGTCTCCACGTCGATTTGTTTCTCGTCGCGGATGTAAAACACCACGTAGCGGTGCTTCTTATCTTTCTTTATCTCCTCGTACGTCGTTTTACAAGCGTCCGAAACTGTTACACCAGACGCCTGAAATATAATACAACGGTTAGTCAAATTTAATATATTTCAATATAAGGTTTTCGATTTTTTACATTCGCGATTGTGTTAAGATGTGTGAAAAATAAATTAAAAAATTGGGGAAAACAGCGATTTCGGAATGAAACTGTGATATTAGAGGAAGGATAAATACAACAATTTTGTGTACACTCGCGCGAAGAGATTACCATCGCTCATCTAGAATCATATTTGTAAGCTTATATTAATAAATTAGCTTGCTATATTAGCAAGACTTTTATTAAAGTATCTCACCGACTAAACTACTAAGACTTGTTTTAGGGTTGATAATCGATAATTAAATATGAAATTAACTATAACAAAAATTACATACAATAGTGGTGAATTTGTGATAAGGATTTGCTGAAGAAAAAATGTTTTGGCACGTATGCTGATAAAATTGTTCGAAATAACTAATTAAAAAGAATCATCAGGATCTATAGATGTCACAAAACGGCGGCCCGCAAATTGACAGTATGTAATAGTGAGGTAGTCCTCTTAATACTCGTAACATACGGCGACATTACGAGCGGCGTTTAACAGTTATTAACACTTCCTTTCCTGTGGGTATCGTAAAAAAATATTAAGTCTGACCAGCGTGATATATTAGGCTAATTATCGTTATTTGGACGTGGCCCGAGCCTAACTATGAGACGAATATGGATTGAGAAGAATTTACAGAAAATCTTAATTGAGTTTAATAAGTAACCCGTACATTAAAGTATTTTTCTTTCGCAAACAAAAGCTCAAGTCGTCAAAATATACTCGAACTAGTTCCAAGAAGATTTGCTCGATGGGTAGGGTCGCTAGTGAATTAGGGTCTAATTGTAATTGGCAAATAGCGTGTTGTAAAGCTTCAATTGCTTTATGAAACTGTTGCTACCAATATTTACAAAGTAAACAACTATAATTCGAACTGGATTTTTCAGGGACTGTTACGATTAATAAAGACTAATTTCAAATGCTTATTTGGTATATTATAAACATATTGAAATGATCGCGTAACATTTTCAATAACGAGTCTACATTAAGGGTCTGAATATCTCATTATCCTTCCATCTATTAGCTTATCGACGTCCACTATTCAATACGGTGTATATTATATTCTAAATGGAGATAATCTTTAAGTGTGGCGCTTGGCAAGGCAGTTGGCGATCGTAATTAATAATACTGCCGGGAAAATGCTGCGATATATTGTATTTAGATGGACTTATGCGAAAATATTTGAGACTCATCCAATATGCGGCTTGATATGCATCAAACTCTCATTTTATATACGTTCAATCATTGGGCACAAGCCTCCTCTAAAGAGGGAGAAATTAACTATATATTGATTTTGGTATAATTCTGGTCATACAAGTTGGTATAAGCGTCTTATATCTACTATTCTTATACAGTTGTAATTGGCACGCCATATAACTTAATCGTCTTTTACGACACCAACGGGCAAGAGAAGGTTGTCAGACAGTTGGAGATACGCAAAATCGTCTGTGAACTCTTTCCTAACTTATAGTGATAAGGATAGAACTAGACAAAACATATTGTAATCTGTTGTCTTGACGAAAGGCCAGAGCATATTTTAAATAGAAACCCGCGTCATGTATTCGTTTATAAACATAAAATTACATTTCTCTCAGTATGATGTATTAAAGTTGGCATAACATGCAGTGTTTTATTTAATTTTCTGCTATTGAAAAATCCGAAATTTATATACTTTAAAACTTATTCCATTCAATATGAAAAAACTGATTGTTTTTTAAAACAAGATCAAATAGACACTAATGATCATCGACAGCAGAATTGCCTTCTGGGCAGATTGTCTTTACAGATGATAAGGACTCGATACCGGTAGCCCGTCCAAATGGTGATAGATAAGTAATGAGCCTATACGCTGTGCTTTCCTCCGCCCTGAGCGGTTTAGGTGGAGCGTGACCGGACCATAGCCTGTCACAAACAAAAAAAATGTCTCGTTGTACTAATGGCAAAATCATACTATTTCGTTATGTGAGATCCGTAGTTACTTTTTAAGAATTTCTTGCGTTAAAATGATTTTTTTTTCTATAGGTCTGTTTGATATTTTAGTTCCACGATATTTGCAAAGTACCTGAATCGTTAAAAAAATTAAAGAAAAGTCAAATCCAAAAAGTTCGTAAGAAAATTCCATGTGCCTCACGAAAACATTCAATAATTATTTTATTAAGATTATCTTCTAACAAAAAGGCTTATTCAATCTAAACAACTGGTAGCCACGGCATGCTCCAGACAAGAAAAATTTGCTTACTACATACGCTAGCTTGACAGGGTGGCATAGGTTTTAGATTTCTTTCCCTTGCTGTATTGTTAGGAAAGTACAAACCACAAATAATATGTGATTAATACTGGAAAGAAAGAGTGGTGATATTTTATTCTTTCTCTATCGCAACTCAGATAGAAAAGCACGCCGTATAGTATAATTTTGGGTCAATGCATAATTCTACAACAGAAAACTAGCACGCGACTCAGCTGTCCCCGTATTTCAAATGTTCTATTTCAATTAGAACCAAGGTTGATGCAAGCGGTTCGGAATTATGTAACAAAATTAGCACGATGTCCTAATTAAACGGTCATTATGTTTATATTGTTGAAAATCATGTAGTGTGTTTTCGATGTGGTGTAAAGAATATACTACTTTTATTTCCCTGTGGAAATAGTAAAAATGGTCTGAAAAGGCTGATAGTCCACTATTGGATCTAGGCTTCCCTATGGGAAGGACAATGTTTAATACAATCCCGAGCATTCCGGTTTACGAATCCAGTTCGTGTCAGTGTCTTAGCAGTGGTTTTGCACTCACTCTGACGTTGCTTTTGCTGGATTTTACAACGGCCATAGAAAAGTGGTGGATGGCGACAATTCTAAACCCATCACCATGAAGGACATTTGTTAATTTTTTTTTTTAAATAATATGATGAAAACAAGAAAATTAAGTTAATTATTATATATGGATTTGTTGCTAGTCTTGTTTATATATTTATATACGGGATATCTGATCTTGATGGACGTGGTTTAACAAATAAAAGGTATTCGTTTAGGTTATATTATCACCAAGCATTGGCTTGTTAAATTGATGTTGGATTGTATTTGAACTTAAAAGAAAATACGTATATGTTTTTATCCGCTAGTGATAAGAGTAGGTCCACTTAGTTCTTTGCCCAACGTCAGATCACGTTCTGTGAGCAGCCAAACTGGTGATGCTTGGATTAATCTATATAGAAAACAAGCTTAAAATTTGAAAGTAAGGAGTCATCATTATCATAATCTTGCTCGTATCCTAATTATTTGGGAGCGACGCATTATGTATTCTTTCTCCATCATACATATTGCAGTTTTGGCAATGCTTGTATAACCGGTCGTCTGCTCAACGTCATATGATCATATGCAGTAGGCTCAAGTCGATGATACACTTAGTTGTCTTTTACGACATCCAGATATAATGTAAGGGTTGGTGGTATTCATAGCCGCCACCAAAAGTAAGGAGTACTGATCCCAATTTTGGAATTCTTTCTCTTAATACACATAATACTTTTTTACAAGTGAAAATATGTTATTCTTGCAGTAAAAAAGATACTACTTATGCGACGGTGTTATGGAAAATATCTATTAATAATATAAAAGGAAGTTACTTAATTTCAATCTAAACAGACCAGTCGCGGTATAAAATCAAAATTATAAACGGAATAAGAAATTAATTCTGTTGCTACATCAGTATAAATAACCGTATCATATATATAGCTATCTGAATGCAGAGATATGCATCAGTTTAAAATATTGAAAATCCCGTTAGTGACGACGATAAAAGTAGCGCTCCTCCTACTGCTTTCGATTAAAAATCTTTTAAATATTCTTTATAAAATTAGAGATGCCGGCATTATCATTACAGCAAATTTATGTTAGTAGGTATTTAATTTTTTTTTTAATAAGTCATCTCAGCTCGTATGCGCTCCAATCGGCTGGGCACGAACCTTCTCTCCGTGTAGTGATAGAGTAAGAATATAATTCATCACCTCCTCTCTTGCCCACAGAAGACGATTAAGAGATTGGATATACAAATAAGACCTATGCAAGGGAAGTAAAACTAGAAATAAAAACCTATATCAGGACGTCTGACCAAACAATTAAATTCCCAAGGAGGATTGACGTCTGGCAGGCGGCTGGTCATAAAACTATTACCAATAATTTCTACAATATGTACTATGATATAAGAGTACATATCGACCCGATACAATATCGACCCCAAGTAATTGGGATAAGAGTAGGAGAATGATGATCAGGACGTCTGACCAGAGTGGTATAGTAGGTCAATTTCCCACCCGTTGTAATACTAATCTGACATCAAATGTTTACATATCAATAGGTATTTTTACTTGAAAAGATTATTTACATTTTATCCTGATCATCAAAGTCAAAATAATGGGACAAATTTATTTGAATAATGTGACAAACCTATTTGCATCCAAATAACATTAAAATATTCAGTTATAAATATATAGACGGTTGAAACAAAGAAAAAGAGTATGTAATGTAAATATTCAGTTATAAATATATAGACGGTTGAAACAAAGAAAAAGAGTATGGAAAGCATTTAAATTAAGGATTCGGTTTTTTTACTTTACTACAACTTCTTCCTTCTTCTAATAAGTGCTCATCAACGTACATAGCAAACGGGTTTGGGATCGCTTTTGATGTTAGTTTTCCACGAGAGCGCTACTGACCTTTACTTTGGTATTGTTCTCTTAGTCAGCCTTTAAGACTCCATAACAAAGCCAGGGCGACTCATTGGATTCTTAAGACACACCATGGTAACCAACAAGATCAGAACCCAAACACTCAGAGACACGAACAAAGAACAAAAATCTCATTCCAAACGGAGAATGTTGAAACTGATATCTTTAAATTGGAAGGGAATATATTGTTCTCAGCCTTTCACATGACATTTGCAAGTACTAAACCTTATCATAATAGCCATAAAGTTGGATTTATTAGCGTTCAAACGACGGATGTCTGACTCATTGGGAATGTATTATCGAACTTTATCTAAGGTCATAAGTACCTAATGTTAAAATTTATATAAACGTTTCAATAGTTTATACAGGTGAAGTTTTATAGTTTATACGGTCGAGTACGCAACTCTGTTTATAGATCAAGTGGGTCTTTTGTTTTGTAATCAATGTCAATGTGAACAGAAATATTAACATATAATTTCTCAGCCACATCCCTTTCTAGGCGGTAAAACAAAAATGAATTCATCTATACTTTGCAACACTTTCTATAGTTGCTTGTTATAAGGTTAACAACCGTTCCTTTCTCGTGGGTATCGAAAAATCAACATTTCCTACAATAATTAGATTATCATCATATCAATTTATATATGTCCCCTTGCTGGAATCGAGCCTGCATCACAATTGATGGGAAATTGACTTATAATACCACATAGGGTGCAGTAGATAATACCAGTGAAAACTTTATATAAAACCGTATGATAATGTATCTGCGTGAAACTTATTCTTAGCTTTAATACGTAGTTCTATATGCGCTTTTTTTTTTGACAAGCTATGGTCTGGATATACCACGAATTAAGTCTGGGGTGACCAAAGAGCTCCGTGCGCCCCTCCTGCCTTGTTATATTCGCATTGTCATTTAGACTGAGCAGTACTGATGTCTTGACATCGATGGTGGTGGTTTATGGCTTAAATACGGAAATAGAAGTGACTTGTATATGTCGATTTAAGACATTCCTTTTATGAAAGAAATCAGAATATCAATATTTTCATTAAATATAATTGGCTGCTTCTCCTGCATATAAATTTTTAAGTTCGTAAGTTTACAAAGTCAAAACACAGTTGGGTTACCATGACGTACGTAATAACTCCTTAACCAATGGCGTGAAGTATTCCTACATATTTCCTAGTAGTTTATAATATGGCATAAACGTTTAATTTTTAACAAACGATTTTAATCATAAAATCAGTTAGAAAAATGGCCAAACCAATATTATATGGAATGACGAAACGGTATCTTCGCTAGAGATGTTCTAAAAGCAATAGTCCCCCGCATGGGCATTTAAAAATAGACTCGCCCGCGTCGAGACATTGGCCGTTGTCTATTTTTATATGGTGCATGAACCTCAACGTGTGATTCTTTATCTAACGTATATAGAAAGCATTTTTGGATTGCATACTGGCTATAATAGGCATATATAATTAATTAATTCGTTTTCTTTCCATTTAATTAATTAAAATTAATTTAGCAACAGAAAGGTCATGTGGAAGAAATTCATAGTTAACACTGAGTATAAGTAGTTATTCAATAAATGAATTACTGTCTCAAAAGCAAGTGTGGGCGTCGTAAGAAAATATAAAGAGACAAGCAATTATAAGAAGTCATTCAGGAGAACTTCTAATAAATTAACAACCAATCCATTCCAACAACGTCCTGGTTTCTAAGCATAATTGTTTTTTTGTTAGGTAATAATTAAGAACACACTCATGGAAGTATTAAAAATCAATTTAAGTTTCACAAGGACAATGATTTGCAGCATTTTTCTAGAAAAAAACGAAAAAATAAATACGATCGTAAGCCAAACCTAGCGATTGCTCCATTAGCCCCTCTGCTGGGGAGGTTTGGCCCAGCAATGGATATCGATAGGCTAATAATGAACAATTAATCATTAGCTGACTTCAGGGTCAATTTTTTATACAAGAGATAAAACGGGCGGATCATAAAAGGTTTGACGAATTCAATTGTATTTAATCATACTCTAAAACAGATGACGTGACGTACCAATTTAATTATATCATTAAATTGATAACGTAAATTTGGTGAATCAGATAGGATGGTTATTAAATTATATAGGTCACGATATGAATTATTACGGTCAATATATATTATATATCTGAGGTCATGGTTCGTCAAGACGCTAATCGCATACACAGAAGGCAAAATTCAAGCACCTCGTATTAGAAGGGAACGTATAAGTTTTAGTGGAATTCTGATGCAGTCATATTTCTTATTCGTCAATAAACAGAGGCATAAGGGAAGACGACAATCGTTTTGTATTTTCCACAAAGAAAAAATGCAACATTTTCTATATATGTATAAGGTAACAATCCATACAATATCAGTTTTTACAACTTGAGTAACCGCCCGTAGTTTATGGCGAAGATCCAATTTCCTTCCAACGTGATATTTTTAAAGACCTCCCGCCTCAACAACTCAAGTAGTGTGGCTACGTACCCTAATATGATAATAAGATGTAGAGTTTGTATGTTTGAATGTATATTATCTGAAACTATTGGTCTAATTTTAATTATTTATAGGTAATTTCAATATCTCGTAGTGTAGACACACATGAGGATCACAACACTCGAACGCATTATCAAACCACACTCTTTTTGCAACGTAGAAACATCTACAATACTAGCAGGCTGTTTGAGTACATATTCGAGACTAGAATCAGTTCATAGCTTCAAATGATAGCAGTGTTGAGATTTGTCAAATAAGTGGCAAAAGTAGTTGCCAATAATTTTGACAAAATTTACATTTAAATTCAATAACTGCTAATAGATAAAATATCAATAAAACAACTTTTATCGGATATATCATCGGTATAAACGATAAAGTACTGATATAGAAGCCACATAACGATTATTAAACCGAGCGAGTATATTCAAATATCTTGATTCCCTTTGCCAACATTAAAAAATATATCTATAAATTAAAATCAAGCAATATGCAATATTATAAAATGTTGAATAGGTCGTGATTACTAAGAAATATGTACTTTCCACTCGACATTTGTAGCTTATTACCCAATTAACATTTAATACATTTGAATCAGAGGTGTATAGTGATACGTCAAAATATTTCTAAATGTCTGAAACTTAACTTTTTTATATTCTGTGTGAACTGGCATTTTAAAGTACACGTGCTTCTACTGTCATCCAGTATTATCTTAAGGTAACATATACGTTAGAAGAAGTTTGTAGGAATGAACTCAACCGTTAGTAAGATGATATTAAATGTCGAAATATTTCGAATATAATATAAATATAATTAGCGTCCATACAAATACTTGACTGATGCTAATAAATGCTGATTTATGAACTTAATTAGACAAAAAAATATATGTAATTTATAAAATAATATATATATATGATATCTTACAATCATAAATTGAGTCTATAATAGTTTTGTATGAATGTTTTATTAATCACTAATGTACTAATCAAAAAATTGTTAATTTATCCGTAATAATTATATACCAGACTAATTAGGTACGCCGGCTACTAGCGACCAGTGATATAGGATCACTGGTTGTCAGAGTCTGTCTGTGATCAGACTATATTGTTAATTTAATTTTATTTACTATGACATGTTTGTTTTCGAAGGGGTAGGCAGAGATAGCACATTAACATTTTGTTGTACAAGTTTTAATCATAGGATTGGACTATTTCTGTTTATCAGGTTACTTCCAATTTCAGGCTTGTGTGGAGAATATGTAATGCTTTTGCCCAAAGATTGAATGGCAGTTGATAACAACTGATCACAGCCATCCAACTTATTTAATTTTTATAAAACTGAAGTTTATGCGTGCTAATCCTCCTGGGATTACCAGCTGGTTTTTAAAATCTTACTGTATCAAACAGCCTTTTTATCGAAAATGTTCAATATATAGACATAACGCTGAAATATACATAATGCTGCGACAAATAGAATTGCTGTTTATAAGTGTTAAATATAATAATAATGGTCAAGCGTTCTGTGCCCTGTCGTCGATTTCATGATAACTGCTGGGATTACAAAAATTGTCATCATTATATTATAAATATTATTACTAATGTCACAGGACGACGGGTGTTCAAACAAAATAATAGCATTAAATAAGTAATACACGCAAGCGAAACTGTTAACTCAGCTTTTTTTTTAAATAGTTCTATGACATGCAATGCATCCCGCTTATCGCAAAGTGACGGTAATTAATACACGAACAAACAATAATTTAGAAATGTTAGTCATAACTGTGCTTTGTTTTTAAGTCTTAATAAAAAAAAACACCAGACATAGAATGTTCGTATTATACGAGATTGCGATACGTTCCAATAAAGATGTTAGTTTGATATCTTTAGGTAATTTTGTATTATTCTTAGTTCGTTTGAAATTGTATTTTTATTAAATAGCTTTATAGCACGTGTTGATCAGAAATAAATACATAGAATCGATACAGGAGAAGAAAAACTTAACATAAAACCTAATGCCTGTCCAGCATGGTCTACTAGGGTGGCCACCGAAGACAAAGATCGGGTACCGGTGGCCCGCTCGCACGGCGAAAAGAGGAGTTGCACGGTGGGTCTATGGGATCACGCGCCGCCTCTTCCGTCACCCCGGACCGATTTGGCGGAGCGAGACGCATCCATAGTCCACCGTATAAAAAAAAAGGTCTACTAGGTATTTTTTTTTCAATTATAAAGGATGCTCGAGCCTAATACTTGGAACATGGTTTTCTTAATAGAATAAGAGCTTGCGAAAATTTGTTCATGTATGTATAACTTATAATGGCTTTCGTCGAATATTTCAGCCACGACACACGATCAGACGATATTATCACAACTAGTTTTTTTTTATAGTTCAAATATAACTCTGTAGATTACGAATATACTTCAAACTGCGAGAGAAATTGACCTATTCCACACTAGTTTAAACGGGTTCGAAAATTTGAGATTTTTTTTCATATAGGTATTGTTTTATGCTTATGTTCCTTAGGTCATCTCATGATGATGGTCAAAGAGGTTGATAGTTTTATTTCGAGTTTACCTTCTCTTGCAGTGAAGTTATCCGTTTGTGTACCTTATTCGACTTTCATGATCACGCATGGAAAAGGAAGCGGGTGATGACAGCTTGAGTTCTTCGTCATCATACAGATATTAGACATAATGTATTTGTGAAAATTATAGTGCGAGAGTATTTTTGATATCATTACATTGAAATGACGTCGGTCACAAAACTACAGCGTTCGCACTAATTCTCAGCCGTCCGACAGGAACGGCTATTTCAGAACATTTGATTTATAGTATTTCAAATCACGCCGCGGAATATGTAGACAAGAACTTTGTATTTTGTAAAACATAAATTTTAGTTAAAAAGCTTTAGATTTACACAATATGATGTATTTTGGGTAATAACTTTTACAGTTTAAGAGAATAATGTATTGTAAAAAAATTTAATCAATTGACGGTTATAAACATGCATCCATGTGTAAATCATCACGCTGTGGTATGTTTTTCAGAGGAGCTCTTCTGACGATCCCTTCACGCAGTTTTAAGACTCCCGTGATAAAATTAGGCGGTGGCGACAATATGTATAGTAAACTTGTCACTACACCGGTAGCTTAAATATTACTATAGCGTAGCATAATTCAATTTTTTTTGTCGCCCACAAAAAGCAATATAGGTTTGGGCGTATTCTATGAGGGGCCCCTATTTCTTCCGCGCAGTCATCGTAAGAGACCTTTAAGAGATTTTAATCTGGACAAGTGAGTGCCTAATTCTGAATAATATATTTGCAAATGAAACTAGTTTCACACATTTATAATAACGATTAAATTTATCAAATTCTAGTCAATAATTAATGACATCATATTCTAAAAATAGTAAAAATCGTTATCATGATTATGAAATATCTAAGCCGCTGTGGTCATAAATATAGGTAGAATAATCCTTACTGGAAATAATACTATTAGGGTTTGTAAGTAGCAAAAGTTTAAAGCGTATATTTATACATTTAAATTAAATGTGTACTAAAATTTCAAGTAGGGGTATATTTTACAAATAGGGTGAACGAATGTGGTGACAGTAAAAACACAATGCCCTATCCCATCGTATATAATAAGGTCGATAGCCCTCCTATTACAGGGGAGGCTGGAGTCTAGCAGTGGAAAATATAGCAGCTGAGAGGCAGAAGCAAATATGAAACTACACTGTTGACTTTAGAGAGAATACAAATTTTAATATAACGGTTAAAATCTAAAAACAATTTATCAAAGCATAGAAAATGAGTTTAATTATTTTACCAAAAAAAGGGAATATAAGGTCTCGTCTACTATAGCTTCAAGGTTAAAATTATGTCTTGCGTACAAGAGGTACACAACTCAAAGTAGTAGAGCCACGCTGATCAATATTGTGGCTGCGATCATAAATTAATGGGCCAGTCCTTTGAAAGCAATCTGAGTAATAGCCATTAGTTAATCTATTTCGTTGGCCGAGCGGGAGAGAAGTCCCAAATCTCCTCTTAGCGCCGGCCATAGATATCAAGGAATCGGCACGGTCGGTCAGTCCAATTCCTATGGAGGGAAACTGAAAACCGGACGGAACGGGTGGGGTGTGTCCAAACCATAGCCTGTCAAAAAAAAAAGGAATAAAGGGGAAAGCAACGACCTGGCTGCATTCCTTCACTTTTTAGATATTAAAGAAATCATAGCATATTCAAAACCACTACAAATTAAAATACAAAGTGCACCGTAATTTACTGTTGAACTTTATTCAATAAGCGAAATCATTGAAGCGTGTATCATTGTTCTAAAAACTGATGTAAGGTAAATGACCTCGATATTTAATATGCGTCATTAACTGACTCAGATAACTGAAGGTTACTGTCACGTCTTGTTGGATGAATTACTCAGATATGCTCATGAATTTCACTATTGACAATTTGAAATAAGCGCAATGTCTTGGAAGTGATTTAAAATATACCATACATCTCAGCTCATATACGTTCCACTGTTGGGTTCGAGCCTCCTCTATAATGGGAGGGAAATTAACCTACTATATTACGCTGGTCAGACGTGTTGGTATAGGATATTGTTTCGAGTTTTCGTTTTCTTGAATATGTGTTGTATGCGTTTTATATCTCCTAGTCGTCTCATACGATCACCCACGGGCAAGACCTCATGGAAAATACCTATTGCCAAACTATTTCGATGCCACTGTTGAAGTCGTTTTTCCAGGATAATAGGGTTTTAGGTAGGGATGTTGAGGATATGAAGTTTCGAATCTGGATACGGATATTAGAATAACATTAGTTTCGTTTACGGCTACCATAATGAAGCTGTTTTAGATTATTAGACAGTTAGTTTTTTTTTTTTGGTAACGCAGTGGTCCGATTGCATTTACGCACCACCCCCCGGAACGGGGAGTGTGGGACTCGCTAGCCTCGGGGCTAGAATACCTACTAAACGTATCCACTGTGATCGCTGTTAGCCGAGAGGGCTTTGACAGCTTAACTGGACTATGGGTGAGCGCTGAGGGCTCTCATTATAAAAGGGAAACAAGTGCTGTGATTATTGTAGTACTCCCCATGAAGGAGGCTATGTTTAGGCTGTCGGTTCGGCTAATTGATAGAAAATTAGTTGCAACGTGTCTCATACAGTCACCAACCTTACATCGGAACTTTTATATCGGATTCCTTTACGGTTTCGGATAACCTTTCCGTTACGGTTATGGAGATATATTCATAGCATGCCTATTTTTAGGTGTAGCAAGTTTCGAGTCCAGTGAAGTTTGTCGGCTTTAAAATTTTAAGTATCCATCCAATTATATTCAGATTTTTTTTCCTTCATAAATTAAATAACGTTACTTTATGATTATTATTAGCATATAATTTCAAAGTCACAGATGTTAATTTTAAACTGGTTTACAGCTCGCCTCTTTACAATCCTCACTTTTATTTTTGACTCACAGCTATTTGCTTAGTGGCTACTAACATTATAGTTATCAGAATAGCAGAAGTATTCCGATTCAATAGTTCCACAATACAGAAATTACTGACAGGATGTTGAATACTGAGCACAGATTGGCTCAACAGTATACATGATTCACCAAAGGAAATGATTTTTTTTTACAACTAAAACTGCTTATTTATGTTTACAAGATGACGTTATAAAACGCTATGAAATCTAAAAGAAGTGATGATTGAACGTAATATCACATTATTGTAAAATATTTGAAGATAAGATAGTAATAAGTTTGGATAATATTCAATTTGAACGATTACAAATGAAAAGGCTGATATGATTTTCGGACATTGATTAGTTATTATGTGTTGTGTGGTAGCGACTATGAATATTATCAACCTATGCTCGGGGATGGCGTAAAACTAAGAGCTTTATGTCGCCCTGAGTCAACTCCATTTGATGCCGTTTGGTCAACAATTACATTCCCAAGGAGGGTTTACATATTGCGTTGAACCCAAGTAATTGGGAGAAGAGTAGGAGAATGATGAATGATAATTAGTTATTATGTTGCAAAGTTCACACTGAACGGGATGTAGAAGCAATGATTTTAAATGTTCACTACTATTTTAAATTTTAACATTTAGGAAATATTGAATGAAGGAATTCCATGAAGGAAAACTAATAATTATTGTATTTGTAATGTGAAGTATATTTTTGTCCAGAAATTAATTAAGAGTTAGAGACAATTGATTCCAATTGTGTATTTTCCATATACGAGTTATAAGTCATAGTAGAGTTTAAACAAATTAACTACAAATGTTCCTTGTACTTACGGAGTAAGAATTCAATTGGCTACTCTCTTTCTTGTCCGTGGATGTCGTAAAAGACGACAAATGGATTTAATATGCATATAGCATCAACACAAGAGAAAGAAAACTAGATGAAACCCTGTACCAACAAGCGTGGCTGTTATAGGTCAGTTTCTCTGTTATGGTTAAGAAGACTTAAATCCAGCAGTGGATCATATATGAGCTGAGGTGATGATACATACATACATATCATCACGCCATATACCTTGCAGGGTAGGCAGAAAGAACAGAGTGCCAGAGAACTCTATCCTTGCATACTTCACTCGCTTCCTCAACATTCATAATTCTCTTCATACACGCTCGCATGGTTTCGGAGACTCTTGACTCCACCGTCCTTCAGTAAGTGACCATCTGGTCTAGGTAGTTGAGTCTCGGTCTCCCCCGGTACCTACATCCTTCCACTTTCGCATTGTATATCTTCTTAACCAGACGTTCGTTCGGCATTCTTTCCACATGTCCGAACCATGCGAGGTGATGATGATGATAAACTACAAATTTCCTTAGTTGTCGTAAAAGGAAAGAAAGTAAGTCGATAAGATGCCTTCAAGAAGAAAACTAATCAAAATCATAGACTATTAGCCATTACAAGCATTGAGGTGATATTAATCGGTTTACTACTTTTTTTAAATTAGATTAAAGATAATATTCAGTTTTATGCCTAGTCATCGTCACCAATCTAATCATAACCGACTTCGGTGAACAAGTATAAAGATAAACTAACCGAACGATAAACGCGGATATCTAAAATATGACTAAAGGCAAGCGAGCGATTAGCAATTTAAACCTTTTCTGACTAATCTGGTTCAACGTGGTATAGTTAACGTAACTTCTTTAAGTCAGCACGGTACACTTGCTTTTTTTTGTTGCTTATGGTGGCAAACGAGTAAGTAGCACACCGACGTTTGCAATGCCACATTGACCGCTCATGGACATTTGCAATACCACAAACACTTGCAAAAATAGTTAAAAATAAGAACTTGAAACCCAAAAAAGAAACTAAAGACATGTGAAGTCTATCGAACATGTCCGTATCTTGGCCATTGCTAAGAAATTCTTGTGTACTAAGGACTTAGAGAGGCAAGTAAAACAAATGATAATTTAGTCTGCAAAACCAGGACATTTTGATTTAGCTAGGGACAACGGGATATACATAGGACTTGATAGGGATGAACATAGGACTGTCCTATCAAGAATGATCGTTAGGTATAGTAGACAAATTGCCTCTTTATCTGTGAAGCAGCCCAACAGTGGGATGTATGAGTTGAAAAAGGTAGTGATACACTGCAATGCCATCTATAGCCACAGACACAAAATTAATTCTTTTTTGTTTAGTTTCACGCCTCATTTCTTCCAATACGCTGCGTAAAATTTGGCACAAACTAACCAATTTTTTTATACAAATCGTTTCTGAGCGTAATCGATAAATTTCTCGGTAACGGAGCTGCGAGAAAAGGCCATTACGTACTATAAAACTGGATACCAAAGATGACTCACTATGTGTAATGTGATTCATGCTGTGTAGTGTTTCAATACCGGGCCATATACGGTTGCTAACTTCACAGCAGTCTTACATCGAAACTATTGATACGAAACGCCTTATACGGTCTTGTACATAACGTCTATTGGTTTGTTTGTATTTTTTATACCAATGACTGTTCAGTTTTTAAAAGCTGCTTTACTAACAGCAATTACTTTACATATATGTATTTAATTTTCTTTTTAATATTGGCGGGATATAGTTCTAGATCAATGTTTTTCAAAACGTGGCTCGATAAACTTTACTCGAAGGGTCGCTAACCAAAGAAATAAAACACATGTTTATAGATCCATAGTCTTACAGTCATACTACCATAGAGGATCTTTTATTGAATAGTATAGACTTGTTCCCAAATATTTGTCAAAATGTCGCTATTTTTGAGCTGTAAACAATCGATTCATTTTCTAGTTAATATTTAGTTTCAAAGCTTTCAAAATCATAAAGATCTTTGAAACCACTCTTAAGTTTGTTTATTTAATATTTATCGGGTCGCTAGAATTATTTCAGCCTGTAAAGATGTCGTGCATTCAAATAGAATGAATATAATACTGTCTGAAGCTAGCTGAATCCCGACCTGCATTCCTGAGTCACATACAAGTTGGCTTTAATTTGTTCGCTTTTTATTTGGAATATTACATTTTTTTGGAGTAACAGCTTAAGATAAAACTGTTTGCTGCAAATACTAAAACATAGGCTTCAAATTACGCATATGTAAGAGTAAAAGTCAAAAATATGAACCTATTTATTCCTAAATTATTAGTTATTGGGGTAATCAAATTTAAAATACTTATGTATAATTCTCGCGGCGCTATTTACATGCTGACGATTACAATTTTACTTCAAATTAATTCAATAAACTAGCAGCGGATCGGAAAGGGACCGGAATTGAGAAAATCTGCAAGAAACTTGGAAGGCATAGAAAAATTTATATAGCGATAACTTTTGTCGGGTAGTTACTTGAAAAAGCAGGTCATAAGAGGTAAGGCAACGGGTTATCGAGATTGAGGAGTAGGTAGATTAAATTACCACGTAGGACAATTCTTTAGGGAATCAACAACTGAAAATGAAGGGTCTATGTATAATTTAGGTAGGTCATCGAATGGCTGTAAAACTATTTTAAAATTATAATTTAATTCATCCATCCAAAGGCTTTTCGATGTTTACTGGTGGACATGGGACTAATGGCGAGAATGCTATAATCGCCACGCTTGGCAGACAAGTTGGCGAACCCAGTTAGTGTTGGGAGTCTCACGAGAGTTTTACCGCGTCCCTGACTCCTCAGCCGGTTTTTACCATTGCTACGAGATGGTAAAGGACAAACAGATACGGTATACACTTTATTGAATTAAGAGAGGTAACTTTATCAATGAAACTTGTCTATTTTTATTTAAAATCCAGTTAGGAATAGATTCTATACTACTATAAATGGCAAAGTGAGATGAGATTTAAATACTCCAAGTGCAAATTTTCGAACCGACTAAACGGCAACGCGCAACTTTGACTAATTAACTTTCGAAAACACAGTCACAGTTGCATTGGTAAATATATCAAAATTACCATACAAGTCATCAGTGTAATCATTCGCATTTTTTAAATTCACAATAGTCTAACTGATGCTTTATACCTTTCACTTATTTGGGTAACACTATAAAATCCCCGATAAACTTTATCTCAAAAATTATTTTAAAATCAGCTCATGAATTAGAATTTTTTTGGACAAATGCAGGGCTGACCTCTTCTACCGGTGATTTTTAGAAGTTCGATTATACTAGTGGGCATTTATTTGTGACTCAAACGGTTGTTGAAATTCCTCATTATTTAAAATTAGTGATATATTAAAAAAAAATACTAATTACAATATTGGTATGGTGTATGATCGTTCCTAAAAAAAAAAGATCCACCACAACACAGTGGTAAATCTTTTTTCATCTTGTGTTGTGGTAGATCTTTTTGACACGACATCACGAGATGGAATAGCTGACTAGGTGGGTTAAAACAATTTCTATCATAAAGAAACTGAACCCTACTATCATGCACTGTTTAGATCCTTATGCATGATATCGAAGACACTTGCAGAAAAAGTTATTGCTTTATTGTTTCAGTACACCACAAAATAGATTAAATGTGTCTATAGGTTTATAAGTTTTATATAGTTTATTGGAAAGAATGCCGAACGAACGCCTGGTTAAGAAGATATACAATGCGAAAGTGGAAGGATGTAGGTACCGAGGGAGACCGAGACTAACCTACCTAGACCAGATCGGTCATGTACTGAAGGAAGGTGGAGTCAAGAGTCTCCGAAACCGGCGAGCGTGTATGAAGAGAATTATGAATGTTGAGGAAGCGAGTGAAGTATGCAGAGATAGAGTTCTCTGGCACTCTGTTCTCTCTGCCTACCCTGCAAGGGATATGGCGTGATGATATGTATGTATGTATGTATGTATAGGTTTATAAAACTGGAATCCATCTTGTTCCAAAGCAGCAGAACCCTGAATTCAAATATGTATATGTATTTTTAGGCTAAATATTAATAGGTATATCATATTTATAATCACATAAGAAATTAAATATTTTTACTTAACAATCAACAATAATAAATGATTATAAATCAAAAAATTGTTATAGAACATGCTAGAGCTCTTCAAACAATTAACAAAAAATAAAACGTTTGAACATTAAAAATAAGAAGGATTGCAACCCTTGTTGATGAAATTTAAGTACTTTATACAGATGAAGGAGCACCCCTATCTTATTAGAAATGGGGATTAAAATAAAAAAATATTCTAATCAGAATCACAATGATAATAATAGGATGATAAATAATAAGTAAATAATTATTTATCATGTTCATTTTATTTTTAAATGAGACCATGTCTCTGATAAGTTCCACCATTGTAACTTTTAATAGCCAGGATTGATTTGACACTGAACTCTATGGAATACATTGAGGTTTGAAGTCTGATCCATTGCATGGAAACTTGCAAATTATATTGCAAGAGGTATTTTGTAGAAAAAGATTGAGCAATATGGAACTACACTCTTCTTTTCATATAAGTTTTGTGAAGGTTAACTAAATGAAAAATATATTTACAATAAAAGAAAAAAATTCTAAATAAAAAAATTAAATTGCAAAGCCATTAGGACAAATGAATAAGACTGATTTTAAATAAGTTTTTTGGATAAAATTATTATTTTGAATTGAAGAAGAAAATATAATCAGTTATGCCATGTATTTTCAACATAAGTATTATGTTATAGTGGTAGGACCATGATGTTGACAGTTTTCAGTGCTCGCAGTAGCTCGTGGCTGTAGACGAGCTGGTCCGTCCGGAGTAGTACCACACTCTCACAGAAGATTGAAGTCTGAGCAATGGCAACATGCTGTTGTGCTTCGTTTAGTGAGCAAGAGTGCCAGAAGCCCAACTGGTTGGGTTTGGAGTTTATTTGGCAGGCAGTGGCCTAGCTATACCCTTGGTATTGCTAAGATCCATGGGCGGCAGTAACACTTACCATCAGGTGTATTGCTTGCTTGTTTGCCACCAAAAGCAATAAAATATAATAATATTAACTATAATATATGCTGAATCATTGTCAATCAATCATATTATATCAGGTCATTGCTTTTTATTTGTTATTGAATCTAGGTATCCAAGACATTTCTTATTACTCATAAATTCTGTAAGAACAAACTATGATATCTGTTATAACACCAATGTAGAACTCATTACCAGGATCTCAGCTCAATACAGAATCTCTTTTGATGGTAAAAGCATCCCTATTTAGAAAATATGCTACAGCCTTTACTGGGGAATAAATCTCTGTACACTCTGGTGGTTTAAAAACATACATATAGTGACATACCAATTGGGTATAAATTGCACTCGGATCAAATACAATCACTTTTTAATGCTTAAAGAATAATTTTATACATGATCAAACTCTTTTTTAAATGATGATAAAGTAAGAATACAGTTCACCACCCCACCTTGTCCATTGTAAAAGATGAGCAAGGCATTTGGTATGCTTATAACAACTGTGCAAGAGAATGATAATCTTATACGAATGATAAAATCTTACATAAACCTTTTTTACCAGCGTGATATAGCAGTCAATCCCACTTTTATTGTGTAAAAGGCTCAAGAGCAATAACGACACAAATTTGAGTCGAGACGATAAGATCAAAACTAGAATAAAATCAGCACGAGTTTGATACTTAGATCAGTAGTCAATTTTCTATGAAACAATATAATTTTATAATAATGTTGCAAGTATATGTAGTTTATATTATGTGTAATATTCTATAAATAGCAATTATTTCTGTATGGTTTCCATTTTATAATGTGTGGGTATGTCTATAATTGTGACTGGAACTTATCAATAGATATTTAGGTGTTAAACACCACTTGATATTGCATGAAGTATTTTATTTATATAGATAGTAAATTTCATACATTATGTTCCTATTTAGTTTTGTAATAAAGGCAGGAAAATAAATTTAACAAACATTTGATGAGCAGTTAACAATATTTAATTCATTTTCCTTAGGCAATGTGTTAATATTGGAGTATTTGTCATTGTATGCCACTCCTGATTCATACAAGGAAATGGAGGTGATAAGAAAATTAATTCTATAATACTGTGATAATTTTATTTTCTTTAGTTGTTACACCAGTGTTCTCAACTGTATTGGGTTATATTAAAGTTCGTTTTTGCACGACATATCCCACAGGTATTCGTAGCTAGATTTTAAGCAAGAGAATGAATAACCTTGACATTGCGAGGCCAATACCCTCGGTTCATTCTTATAATGACGTATGAGTGGATGTGGTGTTCAGACGCGCCTATTTACCCTAAAATAGACACAAAATATATGTGACAGCAAGTGCCGCAGTCACTACGCCTTATATGGTCAAACGAAAGTGCGATTGCGCGACGATGCATTCCCTCTAAAGTTCGTTGCCCCCGGCGAGCCACAAATTGCTGATAACTCCTCTTAAGAGTACATTAATCTTCCAGTATATTAAAAACATTGTACAACACTCCATACGGCATTGAACCCATCAAAAAAGGCGTTGCAAGAATAACCTTTCGAACGTATGTGAAATCCAATACCGGCCTACCGAATTGCAACATTCACTAGGCCCATCAAGTCAGCGTGACATGTCTGCGGCCATAAACTTTAAAACACAACACGTGGCATAAAATCACTGAACGGTGACAACGATTTTTACGAAAAGGCGTGCGAACTTTACCGTGGGATGTGCGAAATATGGCGGCACCGGTCACTGTACAACATATTACTGTGAACAGATGCATTTCCTTACATAATTCACCACTATCGTAATGGAAAACACACCGCGATCGAAATACACTGTAATTTATTAACTTCACTTACCATTTTTTGATGTTAAACACGTAAAAATTCCACCACTAAATTCACCGACACTACGACAACGGCGACCGGACGACACTGATCGGAATGTTGGCTAACACTATTTTACGATAGCCAATGAGCGCATGCGTCAAAATGATTGAAGCAATCAATACAGCACTTTTAAAAGACCACTTTAATATTATTAACTTAAATATTAAATTCAGATTATTATATTATACTTTATTTAATAATTCAATATTTGCTTTATATTTATTAGCTTTTCAATATAAGTAAGAACCTTATGTTACCGGAATAAGTTGACAACATTCAGAAATTGACACTAACAATTTTGTTGAATTACTTCATCATTTATATTGAATACGCGGAGTAAATGATTATTGATAAATGAAAGTCACTTCAACGTCAGTAAGAATTGATATGAAAATACATGACGCGATTACCCGGCTCAAGATAAAATAATGATAACACATTCAACTTGAAAAGTGAGTCACCGGTGACGACGGCTTATCAACCAATCAGAATTCGGAATTCAACAAATGCCCATATACGGACTGGCGGAAACAGTCACAATTTAGCAAACTGAAATTTGAAAATTTGCGCGTATTCTGTAAGACTATTTAAAGTAAAATAGTAAAATATTAATTTGTAAGATTATTCTAATGCGCGCAATATTTTTATTCATATATACCACGTAAACTATATTATAGAGATTACGTATGGAATTAATATAACACAGAATGCTACCACCGAAATGTCTTCTATGACTGTTGTAGTTGAGCTATCTAGCATGTTTATAAAGGTACGAAAACAATCATCATAATTATCTTTGTGCTGTAACTAATGATTACCTTTTACAAGAGCTATACGTCATTTGTATTATGTTGTGCTCTATTCATTCTCCCATAACACCATATTTGGAATTAAGATTATCAAAATAATGGACGATTTTAACGTTTACCATATTTGGTATTAAGATTTTTAAGGACACTTACTATACATCAGTATGTGAGTATATTACTACGTACCTAGTTACATATTGAAAATTTACCAACAATTCTTTTTTAGTATATTATGAACAATTTTTTTAATCTATAAAAACAGAAAATCTTTTTTTTTTTAATTATAAATAGAGATTAGTATTAATGAAATGATATTGAAAATTAGATGGACAGTAATTTTATATGCTTAATTTATTTATTTACAGAATTGTGATGGTGTACTTACGGCACTGCGTATTGCGAGGTGCCCAGTTTGAAAGAAAGTAGATATTTATTCATTATTATTCCTCTGAAAGCGAAATTTAAGTATGATTCAGATTCAGATCTGTAGACTTTCTCAAATTTAGAGGTATTACTCTACTTAAGGTTACCATTAGGCATTATTCTAATTTTTTTTTTTGGGTTAAATAGTGGGTTACTAAAAAAACTTATTGCTGTTCGGTGAAGAGTAATTTTATCTTCTAAGTCTATTTTACAACACTGATTAATTCAGTCTTGTAAATCAGTCATTGTTTGTTAGTAGATCATCACATTTGGTACCACTGTCGGTGCCCACTTACGCAACTAGTTTTTACTAGTTTTCATTAGAATATTTTGGCGGCAAATAAACTTTTATAACAATTTTATGTTTCTTCTCAATTGATTTATATAGAATATAGTTCTCGTGTTCCAACAAGGTTTACGCGTCATCCTATCACGTATTTGTCTACAGCTACGAAGAAATGTTAAGTATACATTTTTTCCGTACGCTGGATTCTGCAAGATTGTGAAAAACCAGATTTGGTGTTGGATTGGCCATATGGACTAGGGTGAGTTTGCCAGACGGTAGTAGGGATAGTGGGACCACCGTAGACAAAGATCGAGTACCGATTGCCTGCTCGCACGGCGAAGAGAGGAGTTGCGCGGTGGGTCTATGGGGTCACGCGCCGCCTCTTTCCGGACCGGACCGATGGGCGAGGCGACTCACATCCATAGCATAGCGCAAAAAAAAAGGGATACTAGGACCCTCAGCCTAGTTCGCAGCTCTTACGATCGTAATCCAAACTAGATCAGGCAGTTCGTTCATACAATTAGAGAAAAACGAAATAGAAAATAAAAACAAAAATGTTTAAGTCTAAGAACGCCATCCCTGTTCCTTGAAACCGGTTA
Source organism: Lymantria monacha (assembly GCA_905163515.2). Classification (NCBI taxonomy): domain Eukaryota; kingdom Metazoa; phylum Arthropoda; class Insecta; order Lepidoptera; family Erebidae; genus Lymantria; species Lymantria monacha. The sequence goes on along the minus strand of LR991095.1, from coordinate 13,209,062 downwards.
TCAATTATTACCAGAATTAATATCCGATCTTAGGATCCGGACTCTTTTGACAGAGTCCGATCCTATGAACTGCAGAGACATAGTGGACATTCACTTTCATTCTGTATTAACACAAATATTCAATCTAATTAATTTATTAGAACTGCAGTAGCGTGGTCCCGGAATTGAATGTTAATTGTCAAATGACTTATTGTATTTTTCTATATTTTTAATTAATGGCTTAAAGTATTTTTTATCCGTGTGGTGACGGAGTAAGAATACAATTAACCAACCCCTGTCTTACCCGTGAGTGATCGTAAGAGACGACTAAGGGATATAAAACGCATATAACATCTATGCAAGAGAAGGAAAACTCGAAACAAAACCCTATACGTCTGACCAGCGCGGTATAGTATGTTAACTTCTCTCTCATTACGGAGGAGGCCCGAGCCTAACAGTGGGACATATACAGTGCCGGATTAGCCACGTAGCAAGAGTAGCAAATGCTACGGGCCCCGAATTAGGGGGCCCCACATTCCAACCGCGGCTGTCTAACCGTAAAAAAAATAAAAAATAGGAGTGTAAAAATATTTTTTATCTCACTTTGATGAATATAGAGCGTGATTTGCTTAAAAAAGTCAATATTGAAAATGTTAGCTCTAAATTTGCCCATATTAAATTTAGAAAAGTTCATTTGTGACAGTTTGTTTTATTTAGGTACTAACCTTTAATTACCTTACCTAAAGCAAATCAAGGGCCCCTTGACAGAATTTGCTACAGGGCTTTGTTAATTCGGCACTGGACATATATGGACTGTGATGATGACATTTTTTTTATATGCGATGTGTTATTATTATCATCCTAGCAGATAGACGTTCATCAGCTGGACTCGAACCAATACAACAGGAGGCAGATTGACCTATAACTCCCTGGTCAGAAGTGTTATATATAGGGTTTTATTTCGAATATCTCTTCTTTTGCTAGATAGATCTTACATGCATATCATATCTTCTTAGTCCTCGTTTACCACATCCACAAGCGAGATTATTATTAGGAATTTAATTTTGTATCAAGTTTTAATGTGAACAATTGTTGGTTCATTATCATCTCAGCTCATATATGTCCCACTGTTGGGCTCGAGCGTCCTCCATAATGGGGGGGAAATTGACCTACTGTACAACGCTGGTGGCGGGCGTGTTGATACAGGGTTTTGTTTCGAGTTTTCCTTCTCTTGCATAGATGTTATATGCATTTTATATCCCTTAGTCGTCTTTTACGATCACCCACGGGTAAGATAGGGGGCGGTGAATTGTATTCTTACTCCGTCACCACACGGAAAGTTGGTTAACTGTAATTAAATTCTAAGATCAAATACATCGACATGGCGCAACGCCATCTGATGCTGTCTGGTTAAAAATTACATTCCCCCAGAGAGTGTAGACGGACAGGCAGCCACAAAGCTGTTGCTCAAAACTTTTGTAACATGTACAATGAAAAAAGAATACATATTGCGTAGATCTCCAAGTAATTGGGTTAAGAACAGGATGATAATTATAATAACTAAAATTTAATATGACGTAGAATTCTTAGGAACATCATATTTTCACGTACTGGCTAAAGCCATGACTTATTTATTTCCCACTATTTGAAAGTTTCAATATTTTCTATCCGCCATTTAAATGATATATGAATCTTTTTTGAGGTTGCTTTTGAGCTGATGGCGATAGTTGGTTTCTTCCAGGCGGCAGTAGAATCGTGGCAACTGAAGTTGATAACTTACGGTGTAATTGGTCAGTTATGGTCAGCGAGGTTATGATGGCGTATCAATCCAAGAGTTTCCGAAACCGGCGAGCGTGTATGAAGAGAATTATGAATGTTGAGGAAGCGAGTGAAGTATGCAAAGATAGAGTTCTCTGGTACTCTGTTCTCTCTGCCTGCCCTGCAAGGGATATGGCGTGATGATATGTATTTATGTATTAATCCTAGCCAATCGCGATCTCGGGTAGTTTAGTCGACGTTGTTCAGGTTGGTTAAAAGTAATAAATAAAAAAAGGCATATTATATAAAGATATATTTATTTTCTAATAATAATTATAAATTACGCAAATTTATTGCATTTATTGACGCATGAAAGAATCATTTATTCTTTTAATAAAAATGCTAGTTGGCAGTTTCGAATGTGGCTTGGCGCAGTTTCTGTTCTGTTATAATTCTCCAAGATTATCGATGTTAAGAAATTAATGCGGATGGTCAGTTCAAATGGCGTTGGGTTGGTAATACTGCAGATTATTTGTCGAGCTCCACGCCGCCCTGGACGGGCGGGATGTGTCCAGACCTATTTGGTCTGGACACATCATGGTAAAAAAAAGGCATACACTGCTGCCCCCTTGCCTGGTGGTTTATTAATCAGTTTTTACAACTGCCACGATAAAACAAGGAGTTGGGATAATAAAAATCACCCGATATAAATAAAATCTAAGCATTACCGACATATTTATGGTACCTTTTATACATAGTATACAAATTGGTCATAGTCATTTGGCCGGGGGAGCCCGCCAGGGCCCGCTTCAAGAAAGGCATAGCGTAATTATTATCGGAGGCTTGTATGAGCAAAGCCACAGAATTTTCCAAGTGTTGTCTGACCATTTTCCCTGGGGAATTACGTTCAAGTAACGCGCATATATCGGCCACAGAGTAAGCTGCTATCCGGGATATGTGCTTCTTACGTTTGCAGATGGATTGAGTTAATCTGTGAAATAAATTGTTTAATTTTTATTTTTAAATAAAAAGCTATGTGTGGTTACGTCAATGGCGGCGGGGAGTCGATAGGGAAGGTTAAGCTGTGGGTGACCCTTCTCCTGATTCATCAATATGGTTTCTACGAGTAATATATATGTTTTATCCATCCATCTATCGGTCCGTAGACGTCACTGTTAGACATTGGAATAATGGCATAATCGCCAAGCTTGGTAGGTGGATTGGCGATTCGCAGTAGGTATTAATTATAAGTATAAATTAAGTATAAGTTTGCCAGAAGATAGTTGCTGCCCACTTTCTCGGTGAGACCCTCAGCTGATTTACTACTACCACGGGCAAATAAGGGGTGACGACAATTGTATTTTTTTCACGTCGGCCCACGAGGGTATATGTTTATAATACGTATTAAAATAAAGGTTGTAGGACCACGCTGTTGACAGTTCTCTGCCTACAGCCGCGGGCCGGTCCGTCCGGGGTAGTACCACACTCTCGCAGAAGATCGACGTCTGAGTAATGGCAATATGCTATTGCGCTTCGTTCGGTGAGCGAGAGAGCCGGAAATCCAACTGGGTGGGTTTGGGGTTTTTATTGGTAGGCAACGGCCTAGCTATATATACCCTTGGTATTTCAAAGGTCCATGGGCGGCAGTGACATTTACCATCAGGTGTGCTTGCTTGTTTGCCACCATAAGCAATAAAATTTTATTTCAAATCTGACTGAACTGAAATGAGTTGATAATGATTCTTTAATTTATCACTACACGGATAATGATTAAAGAAGAATACTCACTTTTCAATGTGATGTGAAATTTCGGCGAGTTTCTCTTCCACGTTCCTTTCAATTAATGTATTTGAAGTGGCTCGTTCACACAGAGATGTTACCAGACCTCTATAGCACTGCATGTAACTTGGCCATCTGAAAAAAACGTCAATATCTCATAGTTACAAATCAATAATTGTCAGCAGCTTGAATGACGTAGATTAGGTATTGTTTAATGTCTTCAGAGACATTGTGGCACATATGTGTACGTTTATTTTTCTTTTAAATTAATTCTAAAGAAATTAGGTATTTTTAAATGAATATTCATCTCTGTTCTCTCTGCCTACCCTGCAAGGGATATGGCGTGATGATATGTATGTAAATGAATATTCACTATTTTTTGTTAATGTATTTACTTATTGAATTGTTTTCAAATAAAAATGAAATAATCACAATAATAATAATTTATGTCTTTTGTACTTGAAAATATCGTCCCTGAAGAGGGCCTGTTTTGAACAACTTTGAATTTATTTCAACAAAAATTAAAGAGAGAATGCTCGACTTGGTATGGACATGTGATAAGGCTGGAGGATAATAATGTTGTGAGGTAGGTTTTTAAGTTTGAATATTGAAGGTTTTAAGGGTAAGCGCAGACCGAAAAAAAAAATGTTTTGCGTGAAGAACGACACGATTGGACAGGGAGTGAACACAGGGATGACATCTGATGAGGATGTGTGGATAAAGCATACATACTATATCAAACTGCCAAGTAATTGGCATATGAGGAGAATGAGATGATATTTTGATTGAACAACGATGTTGTACGTCACGTGCGGGACTCGAACCCACACATATTGGAAATCCGTTCCAATTATCCTACTACTTAGATAAGACACACTTAGTGTGAGCTGTCGTGTGGCAATTAAATTGTGACTCGTATTACTTTGTCGTCTTTATGGGACAAGTGCGCCATCTACCGGACAACGTCCTATAATATTAGTAATAATATCGACCTTAATAATATGCATAGAATCACAAATTGTGTTGTTAACTCAACAATTGCTATGAAAACTGCGACTGCACAGATCGCACCTTCTACAGTTCTAGAAGGTATTTAATACAATACGATTTATAGGAATCTGATTGGTAGTTATTTAGATCAGCGAATTCAAACAAACTCTTCGCCTTTATTCATTCATTCTAGCACATAAACGTCCCAATGTTGGGTTCGAGCCTCCCTCCAACAGAAGGACAATTGACTTACTAAAGCACGCTGGCTAGTTTTATTTCAAGTTTTCCCTCTTGCATAGATGTTATATACATAAGCGAACTTTACGTTATATAAAAAAGTTGCGAATAGGAACATCAGGTCTCCCATCATTAGTTTCACTTCAAAACAAAATTGAAGAGGCACGTGTCCAAAAGTGTGACGATTTGACAAGGCAATAAAATAATATTTTTTTTCAAATTTCTGAAATTTGTAGCATTTAATATGCTTAATTATTTATAAATACCCGATTACGAAACGAAAAATGATGTCACAAGCGGGGTTCGAACCCGCACCTATTGGGAATCCGGCCCAACCGTGCTGCTACTTACATGCGGGTCCACTTACATGCACACTTATGCGGGTTCGAACCCCGCTTGTGACATCATTTTTCGTTTCGTAATCGGGTATTTATAAATAATTAAGCATATTAAATGCTAAAAATTTCAGTAATTTGAATAACAAGGTTGTGTCATCGTTTAATACAATTCTAACTGTAAAGTTTGAAGTATTAAGTCTATACAATGTGTAAACATTGTCCGATAGATGGCATACGTCACCTTGAAGACGTAAGATATAATATGAATCGAAATTTGCATGTCCTAAAATAGTTCACGATGGTGTAAGTGGCAGCACGGTTGGGCCGGATTCCCAATAGGTGCGGTTTCGAACCCCGCTTGTGACATCATTTTTCGATTCGTAATCGGGTATTTATAAATATTTTTTTTGATGGGAATGTGAAAGTCTCATATGGTTTGGTGTTATATTCAATATTTTAGTGTTTTAAGATGGAATAATTTTATGGCATTTTAATATAATGTGATGCGTAAGAAGTACTAAGTTGTTGTGAATATGACAAAATAGTGTTTTAGGTAATTTCAAGTGCAGCCAAATTTCCCAGAAGATATCATTAACAGTGTGGCCACTGCACTGTTGAAGGCAACGATTTGTTTTACTGACAAACAATTACTTTAAATGAACAGACAATTTATAAATAAAGACTAAAAACCCGACCATGCCAATTAGAAACTCATTGCCAATACAAAAAGAAGAATAAATAATTAATAACCATACCTGTCTTCCAGAACCTCTTCTCTGGCGATAATCAAACTATTCAATACACCTATACAGCCACCGTACAATGCAAAGAATGAATCCCAAGATATATCAAAAGATAAATCTGTTCCGTTGCTTAAAATATAATTTATTAGATGTTGCAATTCAAATATACTGTCAACGAATTTGTAATCCAGAGATACCTGAAACATTTTTATTTATAATTATTATCAACCGTGTAGTGATGGAGTTGTTATGGGGTGGCGACTACGAATACTGACAACCTTAACATTGTTTTACATCAATTTGGACCAACTCTATCTGATACCGTCCGATCAACGATTACATTCACAAGGATGGTTGCCATGCCATCAGACAGAGGGCCGGTCATAAAACTATTGATTAAACTTTTGCAATATGTATTATGGTAGAACAATACATATTGATGCAATATACCACGAGTATTTGGTAGAAAAGCAGAATGATGATTAAGAATATTCGATGAAATTCCCAGAAAACACACAATAAAAATACAAATATATTGAGAATCTCCGGCCTTTTTATTTGACATCGTTTAAAATAGCAACGCTTGGAAGGCGAGTTTGTGATCATAGTTCTTGTTATAAATCTCCCGGGAGAACGCTGCATATTGTCCAATTTGTGTGGTGATGAAGTATTTAACTAATATCATCATCATCACAGCCCATATACATATGTCCCACTGCTGGATTCGGGCCTCCTCCGTAATGGGAGGGCAATTAACCAACTATACCACGCTGGTCAGATGTGTTGGTATAGGGTTTGTTTCAAGTTTTCCTTCTCTCGTATAGATGTTATATGCGTTTTATATCCCTTAGCCGTCTCGTACGATCACCCACGGGTAAGATATGGGATGGTGAATTGTATTCTTACTCCGTCACCACACAGATAACTAATATATTGCCCAAAATTAGATTAAAGATATTTTTCAATTATGAATTTGTTCTCTTAGTACACAATAATTGCTTACCTTTTTCGCCGCCAAAATTATTTCACTTAATGAATCTAAATCTAATTTAATTAATTCACAAATCGTATCGTCGATTCTTATAATTTTTACCACACTACCATTTTCGGTAGAAACATCCGTTCTTGATGTGGCAACACCAGCCTCTGTGTCATAATGTTGTCGTATCCAATTCATCAAGTTTTTACAAATACGATGCATCAATTTTGACATAGCAACACATTTTGTACCTACAATATTTGCTTTTAAACATTGTGACCATAGATACTTGAATACTTTTCTAGCTATAATTTCAGTGTTGTCATCTTTCGTCATTAGGGATGGTTTCTAAAATAGTAGAAATATCGGTTAATACAAATATTTGTGCCGGAGCGACGGATGGGTGATATGTCCAACATGTCGGCGGCGGATATAGCAGCATAGAGGAGTACCCGACCCGTTTCACCGCTTTCTTTATCTCGCTTACTTGCGCAGATCACAGTCCTCTAGCGTATGCTGCGTCTAGGTCTCTTCGCCGCCGATGTATTTTTTTCCTCTTCACGACAGTGAACATACATACATATCATCACGCCATATGTAGGCAGAGAGAACAGAGTGCCAGAGAACTCTATCCTTGCATACTTCACTCGCTTCCTCAACATTCATAATTCTCTTCATACACGCTCGCCGGTTTCGGAGACTCTTGACTCCACCTTCCTTCAGTAAGTGACCAATCTGGTCTAGGTAGTTGAGTCTCGGTCTCCCCCGGTACCTACATCCTTCCACTTTCGCATTGTATATCTTCTTAACCAGACGTTCGTTCAGCATTCTTTCCACATGTCCGAACCATCGGAGCATTCCCTTTCGCATCTTTACACCAATACTCTCTTTCATACCTACTCGCTCTCTTACGTCGTCGTTGCGAATGCGGTCGGTCAGCCTAACTCCACAGATTTTCCGTAGAGATCGCATTTCGAGCGCATTAATTTTAGTTTCATGCTCTTTTTTGCATACCCATCTCTCGCTTCCATATAGTAATGTTGGGACAAGCACTGCGTTATGTATTGCTACACGTGCCTTCTGGCTGAGATGGTGGCTGCCGAGAAGTTGTCCCAATGCTCCGTTCACTCTATTTCCCGCATTTACTCTTCGCTCTATATCAGTGGTGTACCTTCCATCTCGGCTAAATCCACATCCAAGATATACAAATTCATCCACTTGTTCTAGTACATTATTACCTATTGTTACTCTTACATTTGTTCTGACTTCATCTCTTTCAAAGACCATTATTTTGGTTTTGCTCACATTCATGCGTAGACCCCTTTTCTTACAATCTTCTGTTATTGTGTCGACTAGGGTCTGCAGGTCAGTCGCTGACTACGCCAGCAGGACTCCACGACAATGAAATAGGTATGTTATTAAAATAGACTAGTTATGAACTATTAAAACTTACTTTTAAAATTATTAAACTTCCTAAATCTCCAATAAAATTAGTTCCGTAGCACTCCACTGATGATAATTCACATACAAATTTCAAAGTCACACCTAAATCCTCTAGACCAACACCATTTAACATTTTCTTATTCTGTTCGTTCATTAGACAGGCCTTCACACTTTTATATATTTGCAAGAATAACTTGTCTTTCTTTTCGAATATTCTGTGGTTTTCCAACTTCTTTACATGTCGGAGAGTTACGTTTAAAAGTTGAATCGATGATTCAATGGCGGTGGATTTCGAGTTTGAATTTTCAATGCATTTTATCTGAAAGAAATTAAGAAGACATTAGATCCATCTCATCATTTCGACAATAAATGTTCCACTGCTGGGCTTGTGCTTCCTCTATAATAGAAGAGCAATCGATCTACTATACCACGCTGGTCAGACAAGTTTGTTTAGAGTTTTATTTCTAGTTTTTCCTTCTATTGCATAGATGTAATATTTGACATATTCGGGTTATTTATAAAAACATATTTGCAGGCGAAATTTTTTTGTATACGTGGGACTTAAACCTACAACTATATAAATATAAAATATGCAAAATTACGACCACACTGAAAATTATCTTGCATGAGAATCAATGATATTTTACTCATCATCTAAGATCTTTACAAGACACTATATACTGTAGGTGTGGTCATACAGCTTTTACATAATTATGTTGATGTATCTTAAAATGGAGGAAAGTAAAGAAGACCCACCACTTTTCCACGGTTAATCAATATCCTGCACAACTGCGGCAAATTGCAAGTTGAAGTTCTGGAGGGTGTTCATCACAGGAGTAAAATTTTTTTATATCCTATTCACATCCCATCCCATCTTGAGGTGTACGGTATATTGATTAACCATGTGAAAGTGGAGGTTATTGCTTCCTTTCTTCCATTTTAAGATAATAATGAATTACCGTCATGTATCGCCTAATTCAATCAATTATATATATAAATGTATATAGATTATAATTTTATTCATTCAATAATGGCATCTTCCACATAATATATAAAATGCTGCTGTGTGCTAGTAGTTACGGATATTACCAACTGTTACAATGCTCATGAGTGTCGTAAAAGAAGACTGAGAGTTTATATTGACTCGGGCCATCTCCTTCTGATACTGTTTGGTCATTCTCAAGTAGGCCTTAACAATCAATATATCGACACCAAGTAATTGGGGTAAGAAAATGATGATTTTTTAACTGCACAAATTAAAAAGTTATGTCCATACAGTAATTTAATATATTATTTACTAGCTTCTGCCCGCGTAAAAAGTAACTTTCCCAAAGTTGAAATTAATATTGCCAGAGAACACATTACTGGAACAAAAAGTAGGTACCCTACGTGTTAATTCAGGAAATGATCTATATATGTGCCAATTTTCATTTAGATCTGTTCAAAGGTTTACACGTGATTGAGTAACAAACAACCAAACATCTTCACATTTATAATATTTATAGGATATAGGGATATACTTACAGCACTCAGTACAAAAAATTCTAGTCCAGACCATAAACAATCTAGATTTTTTATTTCCTCAGCATCGGTTGTTTCACAATATTTTGATAAAGTAAGCGAATACGCCGCCATAGCATTCGATGTTGCAACACTACTTTCACTTTCTACCATACTATCGTCAATATTTTCAGTGTCAGTATTGATATTTCTACTGGTATAAATGATATTTTTAAATGATTCCAGAAGTGTCTTATGTAGCTTATCTTGAAGTTCAGCTAGTACTGATCTAAAAGCACTGGCTGTGATTGACTTTTTCTGTTTAACAATTAATGGTAGAATAAGACAAGTAATTTGGAATTTTGGGTCGCTAAATGATTCTATATCACATATTTTCTTTTTACGTTTATGTAATAATTTCTCAACTATAGTTTTCACAAGCTGACTGTCCGCGCGAACCTTTTTCACGGCCAATTCTAAAAGGCTTTTAATTATCAGTAAATTATTCGAATTTTTGAGTTTCAACATTAATAACTCTAGTAAATAATTGTCTTCAAAAGAAAATATAGATTCAACAGGTAATATTTGGTATAGATCTGGCTGTTGCAAGCTCATTTCATATATATATTGTAATGTGTTATCAATACTCCGTTTTAATTTCTTTATATTAGTAGAATTCTTTATTGCCAACATTAAAAAAATTGCTACTAATTGGTAGTTTTCTTCTAAATATTGAATTTGTAATTGCTGAAAGATGTTGACATATATTTTGATTGCATCTTGCATATCCTGTTTTATTGTCACTTCGTTAATGTAGTTTATTATATTAATTTCTTTTGCAAAAGATATTATACTAAAGTCAGATTTACCAAACAGTTTCGTAATCGAATCCTTGCTTTCAAAGCATTTGGTAATATTTTTAGCCGTCTCTAGGACCAGGCTGTTTAGTAACTCTTTATTTGTGGTTATGGCATCTATTGTTAATACATTTAGTTCCGGATTTGTTATGTGGATTTTTATCAAACACTTGGCCAACTGTTTAGCCTGCGATTTGTCCAAATCTATGAACAACATTTTACAAAAATTATTGTTGTGCAAAACTGATGGATTTGCATTAACTTGTTTGACTAAATGTGCTTTAGTTGTTTTTATTGTTTCATTTGAAGTTTCTTCTTTATTTCTTATTGTTAATAACTGGTTAGACATTATTTTAGCTACTAGTAGATTATCCTGAAATATAAAGTAAGCGAATTTATAACAAATCTCGTGATTTTTATTAAATAAAATAATAAAAAATAAAACTTCAAAACAATGTAGTCAAACAAATAAGTATTATTAGGATAATTCAAAAGATTCTAGTCAGATCTTGCTGAAATATAAATGGGATCACATGGGAAGTACCAATCATCAAAGTTTCAAACCAATCCAATGTCTCAAATAAATCTTCTTAAATTTCTGAATATTGTCCCCACAATCCCGTCATACATTTCTAATACTCCTGTAAGCCATAATCCACATTGGTTCCTATTACACCAAGGTTTTTCTCTATGTTTTGCGTTAAACAGACAGATAAACTCACCAAGATAATTGCGTCATTATCTTCAATTTTCTCTGCTAACTCCATCCATTGCTCTTTAGTCAAGCAAGGCAATATGCTACTTAGATCAAAAAGCTCCAATGTATCAATGCTCGATAAATCTAGTTTCATATTTGCATACTTTATGTTTAACAGTTTTAAATGGACGAAGCTTTGGCATAATATCAAAAACGACTTTACAAGGGCGACATTCTGGAAAAAAAATTAAATCATTATCATCCTGTTACATAATGTGATGAAGTAAGAACGATGTTTCATAAAGTGATGTACAAGTCACCACCTTTTTTCTTGCTTGCGGGGTGATCATAAAAGATAATTAAAGCATATAACATGCATATATGCAAGAGACAACACTATACCAACCTGCCTGCTGGCCACGGATGGCAAGGAAGTGGTATCAATGGCTGGCCCAATGGCGATGGGGAGGGAATTCGGTGGGTTATGGGCCCACGCGCTGCCCGTTTCGATATACCAATATCGTAGGTACACCACTTCACAAAAAAAGCTGGCAGCATTATTTGTAAGTTTGACATTTGCATGTGTCAATTTAGTCTCTGAGATAAAAAAACAGGCTATAGGTAATTTTTTACAGTAGATAGATTAATTTAAATAAGAAATTAGTCTACTACACTATGCTGTCCTTATAGAATGACAGTGGGTTTCAATTTTCTTTCTTTTGCAGTGATGTTATCTGCTTACATATCTTAATCAATTGGTACATTAGCCATGAAATGTGTCATGAATGAGACGTAAAGATTGACCATTATATTTTACATAGAAACCACATGATAGATAGATGAAGATATAATGTTTCACATTTTTACATTAAACATGGCCAAAAAATAGGAGTAAATCTACTTACATAGTTAAGTTTCAGAATACATTGGCCGAATTTGCCTAAGCATTCTTCTTCAAACTTTTTATACATATTCCAAAAATCATCGGCTATATTCATCGGTACAGTATGATCCGCCATTTTGTTGTAGTGAAAGAACGAAGACAAGATGGACGACAGAACTTCTGTTAACACTATTATTGAAGGGCCTGAAAATTAAATTTGCCAATAATTTTAATAACATATTATTTAGTATTAAATCTGTACAATGTGTAAACAATAGAAACGGGTAGATAGCACACGTCTCCTTTAAATACGAGGCAAAAATTGAATATCTCACAACAGTTCACGTTGTTGTAAGTGGTAGCACACATTTTTCGCTCGTAATCAAGTTTTTATAAATAATCAAGCATGTTAAATGCTAATCAGTAATTTGAACATATTGTCATTAGAATTTGTTAAAGCCTATTTTATACATATACATACATTGTTATATGTATATATTTTATTTACATACTTCACAACTTAACTCGGAATGACACTGTTAAGCAAACAGACAAAACTGTAGATACACCATGTGCAATATAAAAATACTGGCAAGTGCCTATTAATTTATTAAGTAGTGACAAGCTAGTTTTATCATAATTATGTAAATTAATAAGTCATAAACCCCTGATATTTACTGCTTTATAACATATACATTGAAATTAAATGTTTACGGAATGACTGAGTAAACCACTTTCTATCTTTGATACAATACTCTTTTATACTTACTAACAAATCCTTCTTCAAGCATCATTAAGCAATACACCTCAAAATCCTTCTGCAATGTTTCCAATAGCTCTTTATTTTGTCTAAACATTAATTCAAAAGTTAGTTTCCCATATGTAACAATACATTCTTGAGGGAAAATGTCTGATCCTGTAATGATCTTTGATACTATTTTTTCATACTCTACATTGTTTTCCTTTGCCTCTGTTACTTTTTGTATCAGTTCAAATTGTTCAGTGTTGCTATCTTCCAAAATGTTCTTTATAGATGGTAGAATATCAGTAATAAACAGTGTTCCTCTGCTCAACTTGAATAATGTTTCTAGTAGGCAATTCATCATTTCTATATATGATTCCAATATATTGGAGTTATATTTCTTTGCTGTCATGATAGCAGGTAAAATGCTTAGTTTGTTCTGTTCAATTAATATGGGGTCTAGTTTTAAAGCAGTTTTTACAATTTGTAAAGTAGTCTTATCTAACTTTCCTTCAAGCTTTAATTGACCCATCATAACTGCTTGAAGGAAAGATGTGAAATTCTTTTTAATTTCAACTTTGGAAATTTTCTCTCCAAATGTGTCGGTTAAGCGGACATTTATGTCTATTTCATTATGTAGTAAAACCTCTAGCATTTTAAGAAATAAATTCCGTTTAGTTTTGCTGTCATTTTCATCGAGTACTGGAGCCAAATTCATAGCTGAAGTTATAAAATTCTGTTCCATACGTAAAACATTAGCTACCATAATGTAGAAGGCGAATATAATTTGATTTTCTTTGTGGAACGAGCTTACAAATACATCAATAAAATTATGAAGAAATTTAGGATCACTCTCACTTCTATTTTTAGGGAATTCAAAAAATGTATTCATAATTTTAATAACTGATTGTATGTTATCTCCTTTTTCAGAGATTAATTCTTCAATATTGTCTTTTCGTATTAAGGTTTGTAAGAAACTAATAAAATAGGATTTCTTATTGATGGGGAAGAGGATATTTTGACAAACATCCACAGCTGCATTCCGGAATTCGGTGTTTAAGTAACTGAATATTGTTTCTAAATTCTCTCCGTTCAATAACTTTATAATAAAATCTAACTTCTTCTTTGATTCTCTATAATACTTTATAAGGTTATTCAGGATTCTTAAGCTCAACAGTGTAGAATTTTCACAGTTTCGTAGGAATTGCAGTATAGTCACAGTTATAGTTAAGTAATCATCAATTTGTAGACTTAACTGAGAAGAAATCTTGCTATTTTCGAGGAATGTCAGAATGCATTCTATGTCAATAATTTGTATTGGATTTGTATGCAGATATTTGGCTATTATCTGGAAAAGAAAAAAAAAACAACTAAACATCAGAGTAATAATTACTTTGTTGCATGTTTTATTAATATATTGGTGTTTATTATCTATATGTTAACAGAACAGAGTTTTTTTGTCATAGTGAAATGTGTCTCTTAACTCTACATCAATATTAATGTTTGATATACTATATTTTAAATTATTCTTTAATTATAAAAAATAAGAAATTTATTTTTTTAATTTTTGTATATCAAACACATTTAAGGTATTTTTCTGTTATCCTAGCTCTCTAGGGTGTGGGGTCAAAAAAATCAGATGTCAGAAGTTTTATGAATGGCTGCCCGAAGTTCTATGAATGGCTGCCTTCTTGCAATCAACCCTTCTTAGTAATGCAGTTGTTGACCAGAAAATGTCAGATGGTGGTGGCCAAAGTGGATGTAAAGCTATTAGTCATCTTTTATGACACCTATAAACAATGTAAGGGTTTGTATTTGTAGCCACCATCAAAGCAATTATTCCTTGTTTTCGGTAATCTATTATCTCTTAGTGATCTTTAATGACTGTGTGCAAGGAATGGAAGGTCCTCCACAAATTGTTATATAATTACTCTATTAAAAATATTTACCTGTATCAGTTTACTCTTCAATTCGTTAGTTAAGTCTTCAACACCAGATATCCAGTCTAAGACTGTTCTCAGTTGCTCATGTTTTAAACTATTATTTTCAGTAAGGGTATGTAACCATTCTGCCACTATTCTTTCTTTAGATGCTGTGGGAAAGTGCTGGGATTGCACTACATTTTTAGCGAGGCAGAGACGTTTAGGTAAGGGTACTTTGCCATCATCTAATCGGCGTTTTAATTCTGAAAATATACACAGTGAACAGTCAAATAATTTAAAAATGTTAGCATTTATAAGAAATATTGACATGTAAAGATATTAGATTTCGTAAACAATCGTTCTCCTGCTATTCCTGCTGAATGTTTAATTCAGTAAGAATATTAGGCGAAATCGTGTGGTAGTTATTAAATTTTGAGGTTATGTTTGGGATATCAATAAACTTAATCAAAAGAAAAAGCTTACCATTTAGTGGGTTGAGTGACATATTTGATGTGAATAATAAGAATAGGTAACCGAAATAAATTCAAAATTTTCAAAAGCATACAACAAAATAAGCAATCACTTAACAATTAAACAATACACATGCTTATTTGTTATGATTTTTACGTTTTGATATTGCTACGTAGTGTCAAATCAATATCGCGATGACAATTCTCCACATTTCAGGATGCCTCAATTTTTTAAAAAGATGGAGGTAAATTTTCTTATTATGTAAATAGATTATATGTTTCATAAATAACTTAATTTATAGAGATCATAAAATTCTAAATGTAATCACTAAAGTTAAACTATTTGCGCTGTAGCATGGTGCGGGTGACACATGTCAATACCAGGTGACTAGGGATGTGACGATTCGCAATTAAATTTTTATCACTAATTATACTCGTAGCATAAATAAATGTTGTTCTGTTTATTATTGTCACGAAAATTATATATAGGAAAAAATATATTCATACAAATTATTCAATTAATTTAATAGTTCAAAAATTTTAAAAAGTTTCGTAAACGCCATCAAAACAACTGGTATTTCATATTTTTTCGTGGCATATTTTTATTCTGTGGCGCATCACCGAGTCGGCCATTTTGTTTACCCGTGCGATGCTGTCAGTACGAGTGCTACCGCCTTGTATGTGACACGTATTATCCATTTTTCATCAGTTTGTTTTCGTTAAATTGTTATTTGTTATATAGTTTGTTGTTTTATTTGTTGAAGTTTGTTGTTATATTTGTTGGTTATAACCATGCCTAAGCATACGAAAAAAACTGTTTTGGGTAGTCAAGCTAGCTTGTTGTTCGCCTCCGAAACTACTTTGAAAGAGAACAACAAAATAATGGACCGTTGTTACCACTGAATCGAATTATAGAACGAGTAGCCGAAGCTCTTGATATTGGCCGCAATTACTGTTTCGCGTATAACACGCAAGAAAATTGGTCAAGAAGGGACGTCTGAAAATAAATTATCTACACCGAACAAAAAGCGGACCAAGGTGAAGCCAATCACAGATTTGGATGAATTTGCTAAGGACGCTATTAGAAATCACATTTATGATTATTATAGAAGAATGGAGCTACCCACGTTGCTTAAGCTTCTAAAATCATTGAAAGAAGCTGAACTGTTCAAAGGAGGTATTACTTCGTTGCGGAATGTTATAAAGGATATTGGCTTTGTTTACAAAAAAGTTAACAAAAGAAAAATTATTATGGAAAGGACTGATATTGCCCTTGCAAGGTGTACTTTTTTAAGGAAGGCTAAAAACATAGTTGATTGGCGTAAAGTTGTGTTTTTGGATGAAACGTGGCTAAACACTAACCACACAGTGGGTAAAAGTTGTAGTTGTGTTGATGCGAAATCATGCTTCTGTTCTACGTTAATGTCGAACAAAACGTACATACGACCCAATGTCATCGTGTGGGACAGAGCTAGTGATGCTACTCGAGTAGGATTTTGTGACTCGATTCACTCGAGTCATTTTGATACGTCACTCCAGTTGTCCTCGGGTTTTAGATTCACTCGAGTACATTACTTACACATCTTATAACTCGAGTAAGAACATATCACTAGAGCTGAGTTTGAATTAATTTAAATTAAGAATTTTCACATTTCATTATTAAATTAGTATGTACTACTATTCATTTGGTAATATAATATTTATTTAATTTTTTTGTTGTTTAATGGCATAAATAAGGTAAATAATATTTATGTCATTAATCAACAAAAATAAAAATAAAATACCTTTTTACAACTTGAACATGGTGGGATGCGGAAGTGGCAGCTTCCGTAGAGCAAAAGAAGAAAGCGTGGCTGGACTATGTCTCTTCTTTGAATCTGAATGACAGTATGACTGAACAGAAGAAAGAAATATATCGGAAATGTAAGAATGACACCAAGGCCTTAGTGAAAGAGAAACGTGATAGAGCAAGTATGAGTGCAGAAGATAGGCTGACTAAAAACTTCGAGGGTAACACCAAACTCTTTTGGAGGGAGGTGAAGAAGTCTCGGGGTGGTTGGTCAGCCTTCAGAATGAATAAAATAAGGTCTAAAGGTGGAGACATTCTTACACAAACACAAGACGTGTTAAGCCGATGGAGTGAATATTTTGGCGATATGTATGCGGATGCTACGGTTAGCGCCGGTGTTGCATGTGGTTTAGTAGATCAACATTCGACAACGGCGTCCTCCGATGGCATCAGTATGGATGAAGTTGAATGGGCGATAAGAAGTTTGAAAAATGGTAAGGCAGCGGGCATTGATATGGTGTCTGCCGAGATGATCAAGCTTGGTGGCTCCTGTGTCTGGGAGGCGTTCCTGTTGCTCCTCAATTTATGTTGGAGCTCGGGAATGGTTCCCGGGGACTAGAATAGCGCAGTCATCGTGCCTTTGTTTAAAAACAAGGGTTCACGTTATGACTGCGCAAATTACAGAGCCGTAAGCTTGACCAGTTTGGCAGCAAAAGTGTATGGTAAAATTATTGAAAGGAGAATGAGGATGGTGTCCGATGGTTTACTGTGTGAGACACAAGGAGGTTTCAGGAGTGGAAGGGGATGCATGGATCAAGTGTTCTCTCTGCGCAACATTGTGGAGAAGCATCTGGCTCTAGGTCAGAGGGTTTTCTGTAGTTTTGTGGCTCTGGAGAGAGCATTTGACACGGTTGTATGAAAGGAACTTTGAGACATTTTACCGGAGTATGGTATTAACGGTAAACTGCTACAGGCTGTGCAGTCCAGTTACATGGGCTGTAGAGCCTGTGTGCAGCTGGGATGATGGAATGTCGCCTTGGTTTGACGTCAATATCGTCGTTAAGCAGGGGTGCGTACTGTCAGCCAGGCTGTTTATCATATATCTGGATAAATGTCTCCAAAGGTTGAACGATATGAATGTGTGGAGTCCAGATGGGCGGCTCAGTGGTCACTGCTCTGCTTTATGCAGATGATGCAGTCCTGCTGGCACAGTCAGCGACTGACCTGCAGACCTTAGTCGACACAATGACAGAAGATTGTAAGAAAAGGGGTCTACGCGTGAATGTGAGCAAAACCAAAATAATGGTCTTTGAAAGAGATGAAGCCAGAACAGATGTAAGAGTAACATTAGGTAATGATGTACTAGAGCAAGTGGATGAATTTGTATATCTTGGATGTGGATTTAGAGATGGAAGGTACACCACTGATATAGAGCGAAGAGTGAATGCGGGAAATAGAGTGAATGGAGCGTTGGGGCAACTTCTCGGCAGCCACCACCTCAGCCAGAAGGCACGTGTAGCAATACATAACGTAGTGCTTGTCCCAACATTACTGTATGGAAGCGAGAGTTGGGTATGCAGAAAAGAGTATGAAAGTAAAATTAATGCGGTCGAAATGCGATCTCTGCGGAAAATCTGTGGAGTTAGGCTGACCGACCGCATTCGTAACGACGACGTAAGAGAGTGAGTAGGTATGAAAGAGAGTATTGGTGTAAAGATGCTAAAGGGAATGCTCCGATGGTTCGGACATGTGGAAAGAATGCCGAACGAACGTCTGGTTAAGAAGATATAAAATGCGAAAGTGGAAGGATGTAGGTACCGAGGGAGACCGAGACTAACCTACCTAGACCAGATCGGTCATATACTGAAGGAAAGTGGAGTCAAGAGTCTCCGAAACCGGCGAGCGTGTATGAAGAGAATTATGAATGTTGAGGAAGCGAGTGAAGTATGCAGAGATAGAGTTATCTGGCACTCTGTTCCCTCTGCCTACCCTGCAAGGGATATGGCGTGATGATATGTATATATGTATGTATGTATGAACATGCCGTGTAAAGATAACTTGACTTACAAATAAGAAATCATTAGTTTTTATTGTTCAAAATGAAATTTACTTCGAAATTACATTTAGTTTTTGATAATTAAAAGTACTCGCAATTTATATGCTTAGCAAGAGAAAAGTAAATTTTTATCACATTTGATGACATACACTATAACCTGTTTTTTAATCTCAGAGACCAAATTGACACATGCAAATGTCAAATTTATAAATAATGCTGCCAGCTTTTTTGTGAAATGGTACACCACCTACGTTTCGATATACCGGTATCGTAGGTACACCTACGATACCGGTATATCAAAACGTAAGAATTTATGTTTATTAGACAAGTAACTTGAAAGTTTTCTATTCCAAAACGTTTCTAGTCTATATTAAAAAAATATCACCTATTAGGCAACCATGTTTTGCTGATGGTCCAATTTTTTAGTCCAAGTTCTAACCATCATTTTAGATTCGTTTTTTTTATTAACAAGGGTTATGAAGAAAATAGCATCTAGTATAGTTCCTATGAAATTTAGGAACGATATATTAAAAAAAATATAATTGCCGCATAATGCAGTAAAACACACAGGTTGCTTTCCATTTAGTAACACAGAGGGACTCTGCGGTACATTGTGAAACACTGTGTAAAAGTTTAGTAACTAAACTTTTACACAGTGTTTGGCAGTGTTTCACAATGTACCGCAGAGTCCCTCTGTATTACTAAATGGAAAGCAACCACAATAACTGCAGTATAACATATAGGTATATATAATTTGTTTTAAAATTATAAATCTTGTCAAATTCTAATAATTGTCTAAATTTTTAAAGGTTTCACTGTTTTCTAAGAGAAACAGGTTTAGATTGCCATTTTAGCGTGTATAGAAAGAGCATCTATTCATTGCTTTTTGTTTGGTTTAAAGCCATTGAAACATTTGAATATGTAAGATCGTACATCGTATAGACGCGCGGCATATAGGCCATCAAATAGGCATGGCACATCACTATTTAAGAACTGCAAAAAACTGGTAATCCATGTAATGTCAATTTAGTACATACATACAGACATATCATCACGACATATCCCTTGCAGGGTAGGCAGAGAGAACAGAGTGCCAGAGAACTTTCATCTTTGCATACTTAACTTTTTTTTCAATTTAGTCTCTGCGATTAAAAAACGGACTATGGGTAGTTTAATAATAAAAAAAAAGTGTGTGTGTGCACGATTATTAAAACAGGCGCGAAAAAAGCTCATTTGACTAAAAATAATATAGGTATATATTTTTATTTACATTTATTAAAACTGTTCAGTGAAGTATTATCTCACGTCAGTAAGTGAAAGGTGCGCAGAATAGGTTGCGCACCAAAAACGTAACGAGGTCATTCGATCACTAGATTTTACTCCTCAAATTTTTCTCATACAGGGCGCTTTATATGAAAATCGATTCTTAAGAAGTAAACTCCAAAAATAAACTTATAATCACACATTCATATAATAATAACAAAACTATAAAACAACGAACGTGAATTCAACTAATTCAAGAAGCAAGTTTGAACTTCTAAAGTCTCGACATAAACTAGTGACGTAGTACCTATCATTTTTTTTTGGCGGCGGGCTATGGAGTGGTCACAGACGTAGTGCCATCTAACGTAGCGCTTACCGAATCTACTCGATGCATTGAGTTGACTAGGTAATTCGAGTGCAAACAAACCCGAGTAAAATTTGTTTTAACAAATTCACTAGAATTACTCGAGTAAAATACGGCTCGAGTCGCATCTCTAACAAAATATTCATAAAGCGGGGACGCTGCCAATAAGCAGCCAAGTAAAGCAAATATTTCCCAGGTGATTAAACCGAGGGCATCGACTCGAGAGGAACCCATTTTTTTTATGGTTGGCTATGGCCCGGACACACGTCGCCCGCACCGTCCGGGGCGACGGAAGGGCAGCGCGTGGCCCCCACCTATAACCCACCATATTCCCTCCCCATCGCCATTGTGCCGGCCACTGGCAGGGCCCAATCTAGGGAGGGGCAAGCCGGGCATTTGCCCAGAGCGGCAAAAATGAGGGGCGGCAAAATTGACTTATTCCTATCTTCCAACATTATTTTTTTTGTGGTGGACTATGGATGTGGTCGCACTCCGCCAAATCAGTCCGGGGCGACGGAAGAGGCGGCGCACGACTCCATAGACTCACCCTGCAAAGCGCCTCTCTTTGCCACACGAGCGAGCCACCGGTACCCGATTTTTGTCTTTGGTGACCCACCCGGCTGTTTACCCTCGCGGGTTCCTCTCGAGTCGATGCCCCGACAGCTTGCGCAATCGGGGCGTCGTCCTCACGCGGTGGCCTCACTTCGGGTGAGTGGACTGGTCCCCAGTCCAACCACCCGATGCCTCGGCTAGGGCGGCATTAGGCGCAGGTATTCGCGCCTACGCCGCCTAGGGTGCCGGCGGCGGCCCAAGTCGAAAGAATCCTCCCGGACTCGTTCCGCCGCCTCCTTTTGCGAGATGACTGCCTCGCAGAAGGCGGCGACGGTGTCCCAGTTCCTGACGCTGTCGACCATCGCTTTCACGACGACTCCCTTTCAACGCCCAGTCGTAACCGATGTCACACATGGTCGGCCCCAGGACCGTCCCCTGTGGAACACCGCACGTCATGGGCGTCCGCACAATGTCTCCAGCGGGACTCGCGCAGAGGACACTGCACCCCTCCAAATAGTCTACTACCAGCCGCCTCAGGTACATAGGCACGCCATGGAATCGGAGCGCCTTCCTGATGCAGCTGAATGGCAGACTATTGAATACGTTGGCGATGTCTAATGACTCCGCCAACAGCACTCCTCCGCCGGTGACAGCCTCCGCGGCCGTCTGCCTTAGGCGTGACAGAGCCCCGATGGTTGAACGCCTCCTTCGAAAGCCGAATTGAGCGTCCGACAGATCGGGCCCCACCTCGTCCAAGTGCCGGACGATGCGGGCGGTAAGGATACGCTCCAGCAGCTTATCCACATCATCCAGGAGCACGATGGGCCTGTAGTCCGACAGTGAATCAGCGGATCGGATCTGGCAGGGTGTGACCAGACCGTGGCCCGCGGCAAAAAAGGGGGTTAAACCGGGGATTAATCTACAGGGATACTGACTGTGTGAAGGCGACATCTTAGTACTTAACTGCCTGAATAATGGCAATAGGTAACCGAAAGAGTAGCGTATCGGGACGGCTACCGAAGTTAAGGAATTGAATCCGGTGATCCATATAATAAATCGATCGGTAATATATGGCAGGTTTAGGTGGACGGACTATCGTTAGACTATATCTAATAGCCAAAAAATATCCTACGTAAAAGGTAGTGACACTATTACTACGCCAGACCTGACCTTTCCTTGAAAAAACAATTGAAGACTAAACGTTATTAAATAGAATACGCTGACCACTAGCGCCAAGAAGAAACCCCAAAAAGACATGTAGTCACTTAACATCTATGACACATGAATTGCGCTCTTAAAGCTTTACCCAACTGTTATAAAGCCACTTTAAGAAAATTAATTTTGCAAACAAACCATGAAGCTTAAACTAAACAGAGAAATAAAAAGAGCACGGACAAAAAGGCTGTAGAATAACTTAAATAAATAAAAAAAGAAAAGAAAATGGAATACGCTTTAGTCGTAAGAGTTATTACATTTTATCTAATGTAGAAGCAATATCAACATTGATAAATATTCAAGTATATTCTACATTTTACATATACCTTAATAACAGATAGATAAATTAAATAAGAATACAATTCACTACATTCTATGTTCCCGTGGGTGTCGCAAAAGGGTTCGAGATATAATGTGCTTATTATAATATCTATAAAAGAGAAGGAACACTCGAAATTAACCCCTATATCAAGGCATCTGACCAGCGTGGTATAGTAGGTCATTTGCCCTTCTATTGTTGAGGAGGCTCGAGCCTAGCAGTGTATAAGAGCTGAGATAATGGTGATGATGAAATTCTTAATAGACACATAATTATTCATCATCATTAATCAGTCTTCGCATCCACTGCTGGATGTAGGCCTCCCTTATTCATTATATCACATACATTTCCGTGTGGTGAATAAGAAAACAATTTACCACTCTCTATTTTGGATATGCATATAATGTTTATGCAACAGAAAGAAATCTCGAAATTAACTCCTATATTAACTGGTCTGACTAGTGTGGTATAGTAGGTTAAGTGCCCTTCCATTATGGAGTAGGCTCGAGGCCAACAGTGGGATGTGTAAGAGTCGAGACGATGATGATAATAAAACCACACAAGGTATATTACTTCTAAATTTTTATTTTGTAGGTTTGAATTTCTAGTTGGTTAAAAAATTTATAACAAATAGGTCATGTATGTCCCCTTAAGGCTTACGTACGTACCTTCGGTATTGCAAAGGGTGAGTGTCACTGCCGCCCATGGAGGGCGCACACTCACCGTCAGGTGTGCTGTTTGCTGGTTTGCAGGCATAAGCAATAAAAAAACAGTTTGTATGTAGAATCATTTTATTTTTGTACTAGGAATAAATTTGTATCAAATATGTGGGTCAAAATTTAATAATTAATACTGTAGTGGATATATATAAATCTCTGTAATAACGATGACTTGTTGTACGTGAGATATCCTAGTCCTCCCGTGACGCTGTAACCTGTTAGAAACATCGGGTATTTAATTTGTCTGCGTTAATTGCATGTTTGTAAGACTTTACAAGCAATACAAGGATCATTTCATGAGGGGTCTTTAAAAAAATATAAATGCGATAGAATCTGTAAAAAAATAGTTTTATTTCGAAGGTGATAACCAAATAAACATCGGCACATAAAATTTAAATGTGCCCGCCAAAACTGCACATAGAAACTCTTCATTACAATGTTGCAATTATCGGCATAAATGTAAGACGTTGAAATAACATAACACTTAAATAGAAGACATTTTCGAAGTAAAAACGTATTCAGTATGCAGGTAATGGAGTCGTTAAATGTTACAACTACCAACTTTGAAGTATAAAAGTTTGCTCTTTATAATATTACTAGTAGTTTGAGTTTTAACGAGTTCTTAGCTTTATAAGTATCATCCTTTGTGTAAAAATGTTATACATACCCAATTGCTTCAGCTGTTTTGTTACAATAGATTGCTTAAAAATTTATCGTAATTATTTTGATACAAAGAGATATTTGGATTCAAGTAGCCTAATGTAGAGAGAACTGGCTATTGTTGGAGAAGTTCTTTATCTGTAGATGTATTCTTGCAAGTCTTAAGAAGTGGGTCGAACATGTAATGAGGGAAGACGAAAAACATGCCGTTAAAAAACTCTGACCATAAATGAAAATAAAAGGGGCAAATAACTAGCTCTGGCCACATAGTGGACAACCATTTTCAAAGATATCGAATGGGCCGCCCAGTTCAATCTGAAGATAGCTCAAAGCAATAAGTTCTAGTACCTAAAAATGAGGAGGACTTTTTTTTATGGACTATGGCTATGGACGTGGTCGCGCCCAGCCAAATCGGTCCGAGGCGACGAAAAAGGCGGCGCGCAACCCCATAGACCCACCCTGCAAGCACCACTCTTCGCCGTGCGAGCGGGCCACCAGTACCCGATCTTTGTCTTCGGTGGCCCGCCCGGCGGTTTACCCTCACGAGTTCCTCTCATGTTGACGTCCCGACAGCTTTCGCCGTCGGGCCGTCGCCCACACGCGGAGGCCTCACGTCGGGTGACCGGACAATTCCCCGCGTCCGATCACCCGAAGCCTCGGTTAGGGCGGCATCAGGCGCAGATATTCGCGTATATGCCGCCCCGGCTGCTGACGGCGGCCCGGGTCACGAGAATCTTCCCGGACTCGTTCCGCCGCCTCCTTCTGTGAGATGACAGCCTCGCAGAAGGCGGCGACCGCGTCCCAGTTCCTGACACTGTCGACCATCGCTTTCACGACAGCCGGCAGCGTCAGGTCGGCACCGATAACAGCGACGAGGTCACGGTGCTGCCCGTCCCAGCTCGGACATACCTCGAGCGTATGTTGCGCCGTGTCCTCGTCACTACTGCAATGGTGGCAGGACGGAGTCTACTCCCTATACGCCACCGTGTGCAGGTACAAGCCGAAGCAACCGTGCCCCGACAATACCTGCACCAGCCGAAAGAGGACTCCGTGCCGCCGCTCCATCCACTCCATCAGTACGGGCCAGAGGGCCTCAACGGTAACAGCACCGTGTCTAGGCCTTACAGCCGCGTAACCCAACGGACGATGACGTCTCGGCGGGCATCCTCGCGCCAGGTGGCTATCTCGCTAGACGATAGGGAGCCACCCTCGTCGCGCACTGAGGTTACCCGCCGGTAGAGGTCGGAGAGCATCTCCGCCTCTAGGTCCCACGGGGGTGTCCCGGCGAATAGGCATGCCGCTTCGGTTGACACCGTGCGGTATCCGCGGATGGCTCTGACCACCATGGCTCGCTGTGGGCGCCACAGAAAAGCCCTGAGCTGGACGGTCAGCGACCTCGCCCACACGGGTGCGCCGTACATGGCCATTGAGCGGATCACCCCCGCATACAGCCGTCGGCCCTCGAAGCTGGGTCCGCCCACGTTCGGCATGACCCGCGATAGGGCGACCCCGCGCCGACCAGCCGGGGAGCAATCCTGCGGAAATGCTCCCTGAACCACCAACGCCCGTCGAGCACCAGACCCAAATACTTCATATGGGCCTGAATACTGATGTGGATGGAGTTGACGACTAACGAGGCGCCGATAGGCAGCCTTACGTGGGGCCCATGGAAAAGAAGGGCCTCCGTCTTATTTAGGGCCATCCTGAACCACAGCGCCTCGATTCGCCTGACCATCTCCTCGGTGCCGAGAGTGGCCAGGCTAGCCGCCTCTTCGAGTGTCCTGCCCCGGGCTGTGACGAGCGCGTCATCAGCATAGCATATCACGCTTAGCCCGGGGGGGAGACTCCCTCTCAACGCCCAGTCGTAACCGATGTCCCACAGAGTCAGCCCCAATACCGACCCCTGCGGAACACCGCACGACATGGGCATTCGCATAATGTCCCCTGCGGGACTCGCGCAGAGGACACTGCGCCCCTCAAAATAGTCTGCCAAAAATGAGGAGGACTGTCTCTATCAAATAATGGGACAAGGCAGGAGAGAAGATTATTTTAAGACCCCTCGTCTTTACTTTAATTACGGTGTCTGTCACCTAGTAATCCAAATATCAGGCTATAGACATCGAATGTTGAACTTAGACATTTCCAGAAGAGAGAATAGGGTCATGATCACTATTTTTCTTATCCAAACCGACGGTCGCAATTAATGTTTTGTCTTTACTAGGCGTGCGTTTTAGCTCACTTTCCTGGTGATATATTAGTCAGTCTTTTATTATTTCTTTTTTTTAATAGGCTGTGATTGGGATGCACTCCGCCCATACCGTAACAAATATAAAGAATTACTACTAAATAAATCCATAGTTCAACTTAGACCCTGGTTGCAACCAAATACTTTTTATTCTATCAAAGAATTCATAAATTATAACCAAACTTTGTAAACTTGAAAATTTATTATTATAGTAACATAGCATGCTAAGTTATATAACTTTGAATGCTATGATTACGGCTTAATTGGCTAGGTCCAATGTATTCTAACACCTTTATGTATATACCCTTGTATATAACTTTATGTATATAACCGCCAGCTTCTGCAGTACCTTGAGGATCACCAGCTGATCAGTGATCGCCAATACGGCTTTCGACATGGTCGATCGGCTGGTGATCTTCTTGTGTACCTTACACACCGTTGGGCAGAGGCTTTGGAGGGCAAGGGTGAGGCGCTAGCATTCGGCCTAGATATCGCAAAGGCGTTCGATAGGGTCTGGCACGGAGCCCTTCTATCGAAGCTACCGTCTTATGGAATCCCCGAGGGACTCTGTAAATGGATCGCCAGCTTTCTGGATGGTCGGAGTATAAGAGTCGTCGTCGATGGCTCTTGCTCCGATACCATGACCATTAACGCTGGTGTACCACAGGGCTCGGTGCTCTCCCCGACGTTGTTTATCCTGCATATCAATGACATGCTCTCTATAAAGAGTATGCATTGCTATGCGGATGACAGCACGGGTGACGAGCGGTATACCGAGCATCAGAATATCCCTCGGAGTATATTACAGGAAAGAAGGACTCAACTTGTGTCTGAAGTCGAGCGCTCTCTGGCGCGGGCCTCCGAATGGGGTGAACGGAACTTAGTCCAGTTTAATCCCACTAAGACATAAGTTTGTGCGTTCACTGCAAAAAAGGACCCCTTCGTCATGGCGCCTCAGTTCCAAGGAGTAACTCTCCAAATTTCCGTGAGTATTGGGATCCTCGGCGTCGAACTATCAAGCAAAGTCCAGTTTGGGAGTCATTTGGAGGACAAAGCCAAATTGGCAAGTAGAAAGCTGGGCGTCCTGAACAGAGCCAGGCGATACTTCACACCGAGACAACGTCTTGTGCTATATAAAGCACAAGTCCGCCCTCATGTGGAGTACTGCTCACATCTCTGGGCAGGCGCGCCCAAATATCAGCTAGACCCATTTGACTCCCTGCAAAGACGTGCTGTTCGAATCGTCGGTGATCCCAATCTCACGGAAGGACTGGAGTCATTGGGGAGCCAGAGAGACTTTGGGTCTCTCTGTGTACTCTACAGGCTCTTTCACGGGGAGTGCTCTGAGGAACTGTTTGACTTGGTACCACCGTCACCATTTTATCACCGTACCACTCGACACCGCAGCAGGGTTCATCCATTCCACCTGGAAACGATACAGACGTCAACTGTACGTTTTCAACGTTCATTTCTCCCACGTACATGCAAGATCTGGAATGAACTACCTGCTGCTGTGTTTCCCGAGCGCTATGACATGTCCTTTTTTAAACGAGGTTTAAGAAGAGCACTTTCTTCACGGTAGGGAGCGGCCTAGCTATGCCCTGGTATTGCAAGAGTCCATGAGTGGCAGTGTCACTTACCATCAGGTGTGCTGCTGGCTCATTTGCCACCACCGGCAATAAAAAAAAAAAAAAAAAAAACCCTGTTTATTTTTTTATTGCTTACGGTGGTGAGCAAGCTCTGATGTTACCATCAGGTGTGCTGCTTGCTGTGTTACTGCCGCCCATGGAATTTAGCAATACCAGGGGTATAGCTAGGCCGCTGCCTACCAATATATACACCAAACCCACCCAGTTGGGCATCCGGCTCTCTCGCTCACCGAACGAAGCGCAATAGCACTTTGCCATTACTCAGACATCGATCTTTTGCGAGAGTGTGGTATTATCCCGGACGGACCGGCCTACGGCTGTAGACAGAGAACTGTCAACAGCATGGTCCTACCGCAATAAAAAAAAGATAATTAAAGAATTTGAATACCGGTCATATTAGCTCCCCATTGCCATTGGTTTGATCACGATCCAGTAACGATTCTTTGACACTGATTATCAGTCCAGTAGTCTAGATCCTGACGAGTATGTTGGCTATTATATTCTCAACGTGTAATCACACAGGTTAGTAACCTATACATACATATAATAGAATTGTAATAGGCCGATTTCTATTGATTCTAGATATTGAAGGAAAATTAATATGGGGCTTTATTAGAGCAATAGAAGCCAAAACATCTTTTTTGGAATTTGTGTCCGTCTGGATCTTTGTATGTATATCTTATAAACTATTGCATAGAATTGAATGCAGTTTTCACCAATGTATTATTACAAGTTAGGAAACAAAAAACAATAAAATTTCAAATTAATAAAAATATCTAAGTAATCAACGGAAGCTAATCGATCGACGATTGCGATCACTATCTTCATTTCTCCTGCTCTTCTTCCAATTTTTTAGTATCGACGGACATAAACTCCTATTGGCAATAGTTTTATAACCGACTGCTTGTCTGACGTCAACCCTCCTTAGGAATGTAATTGTTGACCAAACGGCATCAGGTGGAGTTGGCCCAGTTCGATATTAAGCTCTTAATTGTCTTATACGACAACCATGAGCTAATAAAAATTGGTAGTATTCGTAGCCGCTACCACACAGTGTTAAGTAGCAAGCTCTAATAGTATGCGAATATAATATGAATGGAAATTTAATACGAACTTATTGTGATAGAGCAGTGCTCGTCTAGCAACGCCTTAACAATACGTTAAATTTTTTTTTCGATTTTAGTAAATCTATGGTCACTTTTCGGCTCATATTTG
Organism: Lymantria monacha; assembly: GCA_905163515.2. Lineage (NCBI taxonomy): Eukaryota > Metazoa > Arthropoda > Insecta > Lepidoptera > Erebidae > Lymantria > Lymantria monacha. The sequence continues at coordinate 13,179,699 of LR991095.1, read as the reverse complement.
TCCCCACGGTAAGATATAGCTGTTACCGACGACAAAGACTGAGTTCCGGTGACCCACTCGCACGGCGTCGAAAGGTACGTTGTTGGGCGGGTCTACGGGCTCGCACGGCGCTTCTTCTGTCGCCCCGGACGAATGAGGAGCGGGTCGCCGCAAAAAAAAACGGTGACATATGGGTATATACTTTCACGATAAATATAATTTATTTATACGATTTATAGTTATTAAGATTAGTGATAGACAGAAAGAAGCGTTTTATTATAATGACACCGTTACGTATGTAAAATCCTGTAGGTACATTATCATTATCATCAGGGTCGTATCGTTTTACACGAGAGGAACCCGTAAGGGTAAACCGCCGGGCGGGCCACCGAAGGCAAAGATCGGGTACCGGTGGCCCGCTCGCACGGCGAAAAGAGGTGTTTGCAGGGTGGGCCCATGGGGTTGCGCGCCGCCTCTTTTGTTGCACCGGATGGATTTGTCGGGGCGCGACCACATCCATGGTCCACGCTGCGGAAAAAAAATGGGTCGTATCGTTTAATACAATTCTAACCGCAAAGTTAGAGTATTAAAATTTATATAATGTGTAAACATTGTCGGGTAGATGGTCACTCGTCTCCTTTAAAGACGAAAAATATAACACGAGCAGCAAATTGAATATTATACGACACTTGTCTAAGTGGTAGGACGATTGGAACGGAGGTTTACAATAGGTGTGAGGTTCGAGACCCACTTATGTTATTAATTTTTTGCTCGTAATCAAGTTTTTATAAATAACCTAGCATGTTAAATGCTAAATTTCAGTAATTTGATAAATTTTGTTCTTACGGAACGTTATTTAAATCGTATTTTAAAAATGATACCATAGAGGACGTTAGCCAACTCTACGCGAACGGGTGTCACAATGAACCGTATTCTTTAATACCCACAAAATATATTGCATACTCCGTCTAAAAAAATATTTCTACAGAAATATGTTACCTATACATAACCGAGCTTAGCTCGGTATTTTCCTTTCACTGTTTTTTAGAAAATATATTTAGGACCTATTATTAAAATATTTGCAATCCGTGTGGTGACGGAGTAAGAATACAATTCACCATCCCATATTTTACTCATGGGTGATTGTAAGAGACGACTAAGGGATATAAAACGCACATAACATCTTTGCAAGAAAGAGAAATCTCGAAATAAAACCCTATACCAACACGTCTAATCAGCGTGGTATAGTACGTCAATTTCCCTCCCATTACGGAGGAGGCCCGAGCCCAACAGTGGGACATATATGGGTTGTGATGATGATGATAATGAATAAAATATTGTTAAAATAAGCAAAAAAAAATAAAATAATAATAAAAGAGAAAAAAAAATATAATAATATAAAGAAAACCAAATATCGAATCGGAGCTGTTTGGATTAGAATTCTCGATGTCCCATCTGAGCTATATATATACTCAATGACAGCCGCTAAATTCGCTTTCATATTTTAATAGTTTTCAACCAAACAACAATGTATATGGCTGAAAATACTAACAAAACGATATTTTCTATAAATAGCTAGATTATAAATTATCTAGATTGATTTATCACTCCCTCCCCGAAAACTCCTGCTCAAAAAATTTCGTGGAAATCGCTGGTGTCGTTACTGAAATTCTGAAACTATAAAAATATACAAATAATATACAAGAATTTCTCGTTTAAACTTATTAGATTTACATAAAAGAATTGAATACTAGCAACACAGGTCGACTTATAAAATATGTTAACTGAATTTCCACGAATAGATTATAGCCATCAAAAAAGAAAGATTAAGCTTATCATAATAATTAGGCAAGCACGTTTTATGAATTGAAAAAAAAAAACAAATAGCAATGTGATGTGCGTGTCTGAATCGCTCACGAACGCACCGTACCACTATCCAAGATATAGGTAACAGTAATTACATTTAATTAGTTTCAATTCTTTTTAAATAATTCCGCGTGGTGATGGAGTAGGTATACAATTCACCACCCCTATCTTACCATCATCATTCTCCTATTCTTATCCCAATTACTTGGAGTACATACAATATGTACTCATCTTTAATAGTACATATTGCAGAAGTTATTGACAATAGTTTTATGACCGGCCCAGCCAGACGTCAACCTTTCTTGGGAATGTAATTGTTGACCAAACGGCATCAGATGGAATTGACCCAGGTCGTTATAATATGTACTAATCTTTAATAGTACATATTGCAGAAGTTATTGGCAATAGTTTTATGACCGGCCCTGCCAGATGTCAATCTTTCTTGGGAATGTAATTGTTGACCAAACGGCATCAGATGGAGTTGGTCCAGTTCGTTATAAGGCTCTTAGTCGTCTTTTACGACATCCACTTGGTAGTATTCGTAGCTGCTACCACACAGTAAGCTCTATCTTACTAATGGACGTCATAAAAGACGATTAAATTTCATTCACACAATATCCACATGACATCTGTGTGCTGAGTGTGAGTTTTGACGTTAATATGACGCGCTCTATAGCGTGCGCGTAAGCATGCTATTTGTATGAAGAAATGTAGTTTCAAAAACGCGCCGCTAGTGGCGCTGTACATTTCTTCATACAAATGGCATGCTTACGCGCACGCTGTAGAGCGCGTCATGTTAACGTCAAAACTCACACTCAGCACACTGTGCTAGAAATGGAAAACTCGAAATTAGATCTTATACCGACCCGTCCGTCAGCGTGGTATAGGTCAATTTGCCTCCTTTTGTGGAAGAGTCTCGAGTCCAGCAGGACGTATATGAGCCGAGATGATGATGACATAGAACTACTACTTTTAACAGACAGACTGTGGTATGTATATATCATATTCCATTGAAACCGTCTGAAGCCGTCTGGGTACCTACCTCTTTACCGCTTTTAAGAAGGATAAGTTGTACCGAATACTTGTTGCCGGTAACAAAGACGATTGCACAGATAGTGTAGTGGTTAAAATACCGACCTGACCGTGCCAGTATCAATGCTTCGATTTCCGCGCATGGCAACGCTTTGTGCAATCCAAAATTATTATTCCAAGTCTGGTTGTAATTTGTGCATATGAAATTATATGTTTGTGAAGTCCCATGAAAAATAATACCCCCAAACTAAACTATCCATAACTATCGGCTAATCCGTAGTAATTTAATAATATTCTTTTTTATTGCTTATGGAGCTAACGAGCAAGCAACACAGCTGATGGTATGTGTTAATGCAGGTGGCATAGACCTTTGCTATATTAATGGTATAGCTAGGCCGTTGCCTACCAATGAAAATCTTAAACTCACCCAGAAAGTTGGGCGCTCACCGAACGAAGCGCTATAACACACTGCTCACACGTCGATTTTCTGCGAGAGTGTAGTAGGTACTACCCTGAACGGACCAGATAAAAAAAAAAAAAAAGACGTGTGGCACTCGGGGACTGCCGCGGTAAAGCTATTGCATAGCATTTTGTATCAACTTATGCAATTATAATTTTTTTTTATTTATTTTTTTTATTCATGCAGTATTGCTTTTTCTTTGATATTAATTCAAGTTACACTTTTTGAGCGTGGTGACCAATAAGAAAACAAATTTTTCTATTATTAAATAAATAAAAAAAGTTAATATTGTTTATTTAAAATATTTTTATTATTTTACAATACATGTGGGTTTTATTATTTTACAGTAGCTGTTGGTTATTCAGGAATATTTATCATTGAAACTATAGGTTTATGATAACTGAAATAAGAAACATAAGTTTGCGACTTAATATCCTCTAAATACCTAGAAAATACCGCGTCAATGGTGGTCCCATATTTTGTTGTGGACTCTTGTGGATCATTATTCATTTTCAAATTCAATGTTTTTGATAGAAAAGTTGTCAACCGCTCTGATTTTTTATCAGCGAAGTTAATGTTGAAATCGCCAGCCAAGATAATTGGAAATTTATTACGTAGAGTCGTACAATACGTCTAATCGCACACAACGCCGTGTCGAAGACTGTCGAACTGAAACGACGTTAGACGATGCACGGCCTTCAAGCCACACCTCCTTGCCCGTCGGAGTGGGGAGCGTGAGGTTTTTTCGTTACGGAATTTCTGGATTCGGTCCCCGCGCTCAAGGCCCGCGATAGAAGCTATGCAATAGCTTAAAAACCAAAAACTTGGTTATTTGAATTTTTCACATAAATTTTGAGGTTATGTGAAAAAAGTGTACCTAAATATAGAAGTTGTAAATCTTTTTATTACCCACAAAATTTGCCATTTAACTTTTTTCCATAACAGTTGTGGTTTAGCCGGAAATCGAGATAAACCGTTTCATTTTTGTTATATTCTCTTCCTTTTCCAATGGGTTTCATCCTACTATTTCTTTTTTCACATTTTACCATTTTCAAAGGCTTCAAACCCTGGTCTACTACTAGAAAGCTATAAAGAATTATTTTACAAGGATTGAAAAGTTCTTATAATACGTTCTATGGAGAACAGAAAATGATAAATTATTAGCTTTAAAGTGGATTGATGTAGTGGTTAAGATAGAAACCTATCGTATCAAGTGTCGCGCGTTCGCCCAACGCAGACAGTTCTTGGTATGCTCCACAAATAATTGTTGGTTGTTCTGAGTCTAGATGTAATTTATGTCTGTTAATTGTATGTTTACAAAGTATCTTGCAACACTTGATTTTTTTCCGTAGTGCGAGGTAGGTACTGTCTTAAAAAAAAAATACTTTGTACATGTACTATTCCAAATTGTATGTTTGTAAAGTCCTATACAATACAAGGATTAATTCCTTAGTGCAATCTGTTATTTAAATAAAATAAAAACAACTTTTAAAATCGATATCTGTTTGTTGGTTATACCTATTTCATTTAAACAGATATGATTAGAATGCAATCTTTATAACATTAGAAACATAAAATATGACACGAAATAGGCAGTATTTAGTCGTCATATTGCATTTTTTAAACCAAATACGTACACATTACACATTGTTAAGCTAATGACAGCATCTGCTACGACTGCTGCCTTTATTAAGCTGGTACAAGGTAGGTATACTTCAAAGCTTATCCGGCGGCTTCTTCTTTCAAATGTTCGCCTTGAGTGACGCCTCAATGCCATCTATAACTCTATTGCTACTTGCCATCAGGTAACATTTTTGAAAAATAGTATCCATAGCTATTGTAGATTAAAAAAAATAAACAGCTAATCATAAATCAATCATGTTAAACAAACATATAAAATGAATGAATAAGCAGGTTCATTCACAAAAACAGCGACCATTTTGTGAAAGGCTGGACATGAAATATATTCCGCGACGATAGGGTTGCGTCGTGAAATAGGCCAAGGAGAAAATATGCGCATGCTCCAAGAAATCGATTTTCGTCGCCATGACGTCACAAGATGTCTGCCATTTGACGAAGTCGCGCTCGGTATAAAATAGTTAAAAATATAAAAGCTTCACATTTACACTAACGCCGGCAGATGAATCAAGTTTATAACAAAACCGCTGATCTATATTAACAAAAAGTCGATTGATATAGTAAATAAATGACATAGAATCGCGTTGTTTAGCTAATAGGAGTGATACCGTAGCTAAGGACTCACAAAATGGTTTATCGCATAGTACATAAGAATTTTCTGAACATGTTCGACGTTACTACAACGATGCTGGCCAAGGTTATTTGTATATGTGAGTATAATATATTTATTTAATAATTTAATATTATTTCGTAAAGCAGCAGCAAAATAGTTAAGTGGAATTAATTTTTACATTAACATTCCCTATTGTTTCGGTTTTCAAAATTTACATCATTACGTCGCAGACATGTTACGCATCTCCGATCTTTAATTTAAATTTGGAATTTCAATAGCGCTCCAATTTTAAAAACTTTTATTTACTTATTCCATAAAGTTTATACATTTCAAATGTTTTTTTTTATGAAGGAACCGCTAACTTCAATGGTTGTTAGCTAATAAACTTAATTAACGTATACTTACATTTTCCTTTGTTACAGCGTTTTCTCTATATTATTATTCATTAAATAAAATCTTAATTGAACGACAAGCGTTAGCAAATCGCGTGTTAAAATTCTTTACGTTAATTAACGTGTCAAGTGTGTTGAACAACATTACCTAATTGTTGTTTATATACGCCCTCCTTGATTACTTACACGATATTTTTATGCTTTAAGAAAAAAAGTGTTGTATTTAGAATTTAATTTCATTTATTTCAATTATATTAAAAGATCTTATCTCCATGTAAAATAAATTCTCATAACTGCATAATAAATTTTATTTTTTTAGCATTTATTTACATCAATATATCTTACTTTTTACAAGCTTTTTTTAATTATAGAGTTTCTGGATTGTATTTTGATTCAAATAAGTTAAAATTCGTTCGTTCGAATACTAAAAAAAATAAGTTGACAAGTTGTTGCTTGCTGATAATTATTTGAGGTACAGGCATTTCTTAACAAGCTAAATTAAAAGTAGCAAATGTTTCTATATACAATACAATGTATGTACAGAATATAAGCTATCAACACTCCAATTTTCGCTTGAATCTATTTATCAATTCAAGCGTAAAAGTATTAAGCATACACCCACTCGGCAATTTGCTCATTCGTAATGATTATTATACAGACAAGGAATTAAGTTTTATCACATTCTATATTCTATGTTACATATTTAAAATAAGAATAAGTATTTTTTTAAACTAGTACAATATTAGTAAGCTATGTCATAAGGTTTCCTCATCGAAAATTAAAATTAAAATAAAACTTGTCTATGAACTGTTATTCCGTATGATGACGGAGTAAAATTACAATTGACCACCACCTATATTGCTCATGGGTGTCGTAAAATGAATAAAGTATATTTGCAGATAAGGTTAATTCAAGAGAAGGAAAACTAAGTAAAACTGTATACCGACTCGTCTGACCGGTTTGGTGTGGTAAGTCAATTGTCCGTCTATAGTGGAGGTTCCAGTTCATCACACAGATGTAAATGAGCTGAGATGATAAATAGCTCTGCTGGAGAACCGAAGATTTGAAATTTTTTTTTTTATTTAGCAATGAGTTTTTTTTTAAATTTTTTTTTTTTTAGCGTTCATTTAATTCTCCGTGTGGTGACGGAGTAGAATATTATTCACCATTCTTACTCGTGGGTGATCGTACGAAACAAAATCCTATACCAACACGTCTGACCAGCGCGGTATAGTTAGGTTAATTTCCCTCCCACTGCGGAGGAGGCCCGAGCTCAACAGTGGGACATTTATGGGATGTGATGATGATGAATCAGTTAATAGCTATTATTGCCACATTAGGATGTTAGCTATTATTGTTGGTCGGCATTTGCCTTTCTTGTTGATTATTTTCGTATCTTAGTTATTTAAATAAAATAAAACTTTGTCTTTAAAAAATTAAAGGCTAATGGGCTTACTAACAGTTAGGTTTTCATGTTTTACTAATATTCGCATGGTAACATGACAGGGTAGACCATGAGAACACGCGTAGTATTGTTTCAGATTAATGCTTAAAGGTTTTTTTTTTACTTTGATATATAACTAGTTTATGCCCGTTACTTTGTTTGTATAGGAATAATGTTAAATGTCATTTTCACTACGTTGAAATATATGTTTTGCTTTAAAATATATGAACAAATATTTGCTTTAAGGAAATGATTTTCAGAATATTCTTCTATAGTTACTCTATATAATAAAACCACAGATTACTAAATAATAAAACAAAGAACGCTGTATGGTACCTATTTGTCATAATTTTTAGATTTAACAAGAAATTAAGTAAAAGTATCATAATTAAAATTTAATCGCTGATTACAACCATGGAAGATTAAATTCTTAATTGCTGAAAACGTGCTTTTATTGGAGAGTATAATTTGTGCATAATTTGAAAATAATAGACGACTTTTCGCGTTGAATTTCATAAAATCCTTTGTTGAGGACTCTTACGTTACAAATAATAAATAGGTCGGGGGAAAAGCATTTTCGCATGTAGTCTTGTATAAACTTTTAATAAAATATCTTTGGCTGTATGAGTTGTATCTGGCTGATTTTGATACCATTAAAAAGGTAACATTTCAAAAAAAGAAACAATTTAGTAAAATGTTGTTTCCCGCTGTATTTCATTTGTTCCTCTTTCTGTCAAAATGAGTGAATTTAATGAAGAAATTCGATACATTTTAAAATTTTATTACAAAAATGGAATAAATGCAACGTAAGCTGCGAAAAAATATTGTGACGTTTATGGACCTAATGCAGTGTCAGTAAGAGCAGCACAAATTTTGTTTAAATGTTTTCAATCACTGAATTTTGATGTCAAATATCCTCCTCACCTCGCTCTGGTCGCACTGTCACTGATAAAATGGACGCCGTTTTTGAAAAATATTAGTAGTTACGAGGTAGCTGAATTGACCACAAAACAGTTTTGACCCATTTGAAAAAGCAAGGTATACGAAAAAACTGGATATTTAGGTGTCACATGAGCTCGCTGAGCGAAATCTAATGAACTGTATACTCATTTGCGATTCTTTATTGCGACGTAATGAAACCGAACCGTTTTTGAAGAGATTGATAACTGGTAATTAAAAATAGATCACATACGATAAGAACGTGCGAAAAAGGTTATGGTCAAAGGTCGATCAAGCATCACAGACTGTGGCAAAACCCGGTCTACAGATACTACGACTAGCAATAAAGTGATGCTATATAAGTGATGTATATATATATATATATATATATATAACCATCGATTCGGATCTCTATTGCCAACAACTGATGAGATTAAAGCAAGAAATTGAGAGAAATCGGCCGGAATTAATCCACAGAAATGGTGTGGTCTTTCATCACGATAACGCTAGAACACGCACATCCATAGTCATCATCTCAGCTCATATACCTATAGTCATCACACACATCACACATCTTTAGTCACTTAGACAAAATTAAGAAAGTTTGGCTGGGAGGCGTTAATGCATCCACCATATAGTCCTCAACTTGCACCTTTTCAACCTGTTTCGGTCTCTTCAGAATTCTTTAAACAGTATTAGGTCAACATCAAGACATTTTTTTGTTCATAACTCTCAAAATTTCTACAGCAATGGGATCATGTCACTACCTACAAGATGGCAGACAGTCATCGAGCAAAATGGCTTATATATATTGTAATTAAATCTACACACAATAACCAGTATCACTACTATTTGTATAGTTTTATAATAATGAATAACGTTAAAAAAATAAAACAAATTAAGGGTCCTTGTTCGTTATCCTCCTTATTATCAACACACGCACAGGGCTTTTTATATGCAAAAGGATAATCAGATTTTCAGCCTCTAAAAAGACCTCATTTCATAATATTATCAAGGGATAAATTTCCCAGGGGCGACCTTACCGTGGTTTTACGAAACTTTGGGCGGTTGTAAAAATATAAACGAATTTGTTAGGGAGTCTTTAAATAAATTCTACGGTATGATTTTGAATTAAGTGGATATATTCTGACCTTTTTTCTTTCGTAGGAATATATAAAGGTTTTCTAAAAGTGACTCTTTAATAGATTAACTATTACTTTAGAAAATATGAAGTGAGGTATTTTTTTTTTGCTGACGAGTGTTTTATATAGGGATGTTTCGGATATGAAGTATCGAATCTTATGATGATCACCATGTTATTCCTTTCTATACAGGCTTACGTTTCACCTCTCAGCTTTACTGTTTGAAATAAAATCTCGTTAACAGCCTCCGAATCTGTCAGATATTTTTCGACGTTTTTATCTTAGATACGTTTACGGTTTCGTATAGATATTCACTCATGTTACGCCACAGATTGCGGTTCTGTGCCGCCTGCATCCAACGACGCCCAGCAACCTTCACAAGGTCGTCTGTCCACCTAGTGGGGGTCGTCCTACACTGCGTCGTCCGGTACGAGAACTCTAGAACCTTTCTTCCCCAGCGGTTGTCGGTGCTTCGAGCGATGTGGCCTGCCCATTGCCACTTCAGCGTGCTAATTCTTCGTGCTATGTCTGTTACACTCGTTCTTCTGCGGATTGCCGTGTTTCGGTTTCTATCTCGCAGAGAAATTCCAAGCACAGCCCATAGAGTGCCAGAGAACTCTATCCTTGCATATTTCACTCGCTTACTCAACATTAATAATTTTCTTTATAGACGCTCGCCGGAGACTGTTGACTCCACCTTCCTTCAGTACGTGACCAATCTGGTCTAGGCAGGTTAGTCTCAGTCTCCTCCGGTAACTACATCCTTCATAATATGATCTAATATTGCAATTTTTATATTGAATGTTATTTTATAAAATGTTAAATTTATATATTAACTATTAGCAGTTCGCTCGTGATTAGGTGACGCTTTCGGATCTGGTCCAGCCATAATCTTTTGCATTCATGATTCTTCATCATTCTACTGCTCTTATCCCAATTTCTTGAGGTTAACGCATTACGTACATTAATCAATCCTTGTGAGTGTAATTGTTGACTAAACGGCATCAGGTGGAGTTAGCTAGGTTGATATAAAGCTCTTAATCATTTTTTACGACATCCACGAGCAAAGTAAGAGTTGGTAGTGTTCGTAGCCGCTACTACACAGCAGCACCATAATCTTTTGTATTATATTCGAAAACTATATTATATATATCGTTGTTCAAAAGATTACACTGAAGCTAATAATTACTATAAATGTTGTATAAAATTTTATATAAAAAGTCAGTAAAAAGAATGGTATACACACAAAATTTCTGCCGTATCTTCTCAATGGCAGTTCATTTCCATTCGGTAGTAGTTTTTTAGGATTAAGTTAAGTTAAGTCAAAATTGTCAACAAGTAATTGTTAACAATAATTACTCCCGCGGGGTTTGAGCATAATAAATGACTTTGAATTCGAATTTAACTAATAACCTACGTGTGTGTCGTATGAAAATAATAACTTATTTAAAAACGATTTAAAGCTAGACCAAATAGGGGTATAAAGTTATTGTGTGACCGCTCTACTTGCAAACAATAATGAGAATGTTCACGACAGCTGACATCCGACACGATGCGCTTGCAAAGGGCTTATTCTATTTTAAGTTAAACGTATGTTAAAAGGCTTAGAATTAGAAAATCTTTTAAAAATCGAAGACACACTAGAAAATAAAGTACTAAAGTTGTCTGTCAGTTACAACGCTTCATATTATGACTGTTTTAGGTGTCATCATCTCAGTTCATATGGGTTCCCCTGCTGGGTTAAGCCTCCCTCACAGTAGGAGGCAGAATGACCTACTATACCATGCTGGTTAGACGGATTAACGTAAGGTTTTAATATCGAATTTCTCTGCGACAAAATATCGTTTTGGTCTGACTCATAGACAACTACGATTCAGACCAAAACGGCGGTAGTATTTTGCCAGCGTGGTACAGTAGGTTAATTTCTTTCTCGTTGTGGGGAAGGTAGGCACTACCGTACTCTCGCAGAAAATAGCCGACTGACCTATGGAAATATACTGTTGCAATGAAACGCAATGAGTGCGGGAACTGGAAACCCAAGTTGGGTGGGTTTTGGTTGGTAGACCTAGACAGTGGCCTAGTATTGGTATTGCAAAGGTCCTTGGGCAGCGCTAACATTCACCATCAGGTGTATTGCTTGTTCGTTTGCCACCGTTTTTTCATTTTTTTTGTCCGGTGGGCTATGGTGTGGTCAGGCCCCGTCAAATCGGTCCGGGACTACGGAAGAAGTAGCGCGCGACCCCATAGACCCGCCCTGCAATGTGCCTCTCTTCGTTGTGCGAGAAAACCAGAAATCTTCGGTGGCCCGCCCGGCTTGTTCGTTTGCCACCTTAGGCAGTAAAAACAAAGAGAAGGAGGTTCGAGCCCACCATCGAGACGTACGCTGATAAGATGTTGTATATTAAAAGCGTCAAGATTATCACTTATATATATACTTTAGAAGTTGGAAGTTATTTAAGGTTTTGAACATGTATATCCTTTATAACGATCTTATGACGGGTGTCAGCTGTTGTGAGCGTCTCGTCATTCTTGTAGTCCTATAAATACGTGGTTAGGGTGACCACGTTGTGTTATTATAGTCTAGAGCTTGTTTATTGTATTATTTCTTGTTCTGTTTTGTTCTTGTTTGTTGATTTTATGAGAGATTTAGTAAATATTTTTCAGTAAATTTAAAATTAATTATGACTTTTTTTTTTTAATTTGAATAGGAAGATAAACTTGGTTTTGTATAATAATATAGAGTTCAAAGAATAGCAGCTATATTTTTGATGGCAAAACTACCATAACCGTTCTTTCTGCCACTTGTATATGGGTAAGATCTTCAGTATCACCGACTTGCATCTGTCTATTTAGGAACGAAAATTATATTTTATCTAATCAAACATATTTGATAAGATATTATAATCCGAACGCCAAATATATTTGGTATAATAAAAAAATAAATATATATTTATAAATACCCGATACGAAACGAAAAATGATGTCACAAGCGGGGTTCGAACCCGCACCTATTGGGAATCCGGCCCAACCGTGCTGCCACTTACACCATCGTGAACTATTTTAGGACATGCAAATTTCGATTCATATATTATATCTTACGTCTTCAAGGTGACGTATGCCATCTATCGGACAATGTTTACACATTGTATAGACTTAATACTTCAAACTTTACAGTTAGAATTGTATTAAACGATGACACAACCTTGTTATTCAAATTACTGAAATTTTTAGCATTTAATATGCTTAATTATTTATAAATAACCGATACGAAACGAAAAATGATGTCACAAGCGGGGTTCGAACCCGCACCTATTGGGAATCCAGCCCAACCGTGCTGCCACTTACACCATCGTGAACTATTTTAGGACATGCAAATTTAGTCCGGTCGATGGTCCTGTACGGCGTACCGGTGTGGGCGGGGTCCCTGACCGTCTGACTTAGGGCTCTTCTGTGGCGACCACAGAGGGCCATGGCGGTCAGGGCTGTACGCGGGTATCGCACAGTGGCGACGGAGGCAGCGTGCCTGTTGGCCGGGAGTCCCCCGTGGGACCTGGAGGCGGAAATGCTCGCCGATTTGTATCGGCGGGTGTCGGGGGTGCGCGCGGAAGGCGGTGTGGTTTCTTTGAGGGCACTCACCGCCTGGCGCGTTGACGCCCGCCTAGATGTCATTGCCCGTTGGGCAGTCCGTTGGTAGAGGCCTTCCGGCCGGTGCTGATTCAGTGGTTGGAACGGCGGCACGGGGTGCTGTCCTTCCGACTGGTGCAGGTTTTGACGGGGCATGGATGCTTCGCCAAATACCTGCACAAAGTCGTCAGGAGGGAGAGTACACCGTCCTGCCACCACTGCGATTGCGACGAAGACACGGCGCAGCATACGCTCGAGGTTTGTGCCGCTTGGTCAGAGCAGCATCATGAACTCGTCGCAATCATCGGTGCCGACCTGACGCTGCCGACCATCGCCAGGGCGATGCTCGACAGCGTCAGGAACTGGGACGCGGTCGCAACCTTCTGCGAGGCAGTAGTCTCGCGGAAGGAGGCGGCGGAGCGCGTGCGCGAGGAGCGTTTCCTCGACGGCGCGAGCCGCCGTCGGCGACTGGGGCGGCGCAGGCGCGATTACCTGCGCCTGATGCCGCCCTAGCCAAGGCCGCGGGTGACTGGATCGGGGAATTAGTCCGTCATCCGCCGAGAGGCCGACCGCGTGAGGAAAGACCGACATCCTACCCGAGGGGGGGATGTCGGTCGAGGAGAGGGTTCCGTCGGGCCGACCACTGACGTCAAGTCACTCTGCTCCAGTGGTCGGCCCAACGACGAAGGCGACGTCACGGGTGGGTTACGGGTGTGCGCGCTTACGCCCCTCTGTCACCCCGGATGGAGTGGTGCGAGGAGTGCGCCGACCGTAGCCGAGGCCCGAGTTCAGAAGTGGGATATATTTGGGCTGAGATGATGACGATAAATATTATTTTTTGAGACAACCATATTTTTAGCTATTTAAATTTTTATAGGGTAGGCAAATGTATGAAGGTCACTCTTACTGGTGAACTTTTATTAATACTATCGTACAGTCGTGTGTATTATAAAATTATAGAAAAATATCTATTAACACATTCACAGCAAAATAGTTTGAACTTTCCACTAGTGAGGCACTAGGCATTTTAGACCTGGTTATAAAACTTTTGTTCTGACATCACAAGATCAGTCGAGCTTTGCAATGTCGTAAAAATTTTTTTTTTTGGAAATTGTAAAAAAAATATATTTTTTTATTGCTTATGGCGGCAATCGAGCAAGCAGCACACCTGATGGTAAGTGTCACTGCCACCCATAAACCTTTGCAACACCGAGGGTATAGGTAGATCACTGCCTACCATTACCAACTCCAAACCCACCTAGATGGGCTTCCGGTTCTCTCGCTCATCGAACCATGCGCACATTGCCATTACTCAGACGTCGATCTTCTGCGAGAGTGTGGTACTACCCACCTATTAGTAACCTAGTATTGAGATAGTTGTACCACGAAACTAGAGTTTATTAGAACAGAGTACATCTTAAATATATATTCTTTTCTTTACTAAATTGAATCAAATTGAAGTTACATCCTCCTTACCACAGAACAGTCTAAGTTTTCTTATCCACACCACAGGCAAGACACTTACAAGGCGACTAAGACCTGGTTCTGCTTTGAACACGTTCAAAAAGGCTCATATGTGATTAAAATTGCGTGCAATGGATTACTATCATTCAGACCAAAAGGGTGGTAGTATTTAATCAGATAATAGCCAATCACACATGTTTGTTGCTCTGAAAAATAATAACATTTTTACAAAATTCTATTTATTTTTTAATATATAAACGCTTCGTCGAAAACAACGTCTGAATCTTAAATTAAATTATACTGTCAAATGTCAGACGTTATAGGGCAAATGAAAAATTATGTTTCTCATTTCAAATAGTCTATGGCATCTCAGTCATTTATCTTTTGAACACATGTCCTGATTTAATGACACAAATAATGGAGTATCTACTTTATACGATCTGCTTTAATATTTAATGTAAGTTTAGTGCTTGAAAACGTAAAAGCTGTATTTTATAAGGTAAATGTATTGTATACCTTCAACCGTATTCTATATTTACTTTTACACGCTTTAGCCTTTCATTATTCTATATGATACTTACATTTTAGAGTGTGGTTAGCTACCGCCCAATTACATTTTTCCAACCTCCTTTCCATTAACGAGTCATGTAAACGCCCGGCCTGAGATATAAGAATATTAATACTGTTTTAAAGGTACTTATACTTTCCATATCAAGAATGAAACGTTTGTATAGAGTTTTTAAAAGGAAATTTATATAAAAATACTAGTAGACCGTAGTGCGAATACTTTGCACCATTAGTTATGGATTTGTACAGCTGCAGGCAGTACGCCTGAGGTAGTACTATTCTTGCAGAACGTAATGAATGGCACTGTACAGCATGTTGCGTTTTGTTCGGTGAGTGAGAGAGCCGGAAGCTTCACTTTCTGAGTGGGTTTGGCTTGGTAGGCAATAACCTAGCTATGCCACTCGTATTGCAAAGGTACATGAGCGACAATATCACTTACCATCAGGTGTGTTGCTTGCTCGTTTGCCACCGTAAGCAATAAAAGGTGAGGTATCAATAACAAATGTTGCAAAGATAAAAAAAAAGGTTTTCTTCTTAGAGCTTACGTTGTGAGAATTGCACTTTATAGGAGCCTCCAACTCCTCCCTTCTCCCTCTCTTTTCTCTTCTCTCCCTCAGTCACTCCCCGCTGCCCGATAAGCTCGGTTTATATGTTTGAATCTTTTTATCTAAGATATAAAAAATATTCAACATTCCAATTGCGGATATTATGAACCGTTATTTTTCTTTCGAGTCCAATGTTCTCAATATTGAAATAACACAACGGGAAGGACTGTTATTGTGCCATTTCATAGAGTATAATGTAAAGCAGAAATGTCGGTAGAATAACAAAAACTTATATAACTTTCAAACATTGTCCGGACGCTGTGCCATTTTGAAATAGAATCACGCTCCAGATGAGCGTTCGCAAGTTTCTATCTCCCATTTTGTTACAAACAACCGTTATCGTTTCAAATATTGCTTCTAGAGAAAATTTATTTTTCACAAACGGCATTTTTTTCATCACGTTTTTATTAATTTGACCTGTATTCCGCTTTTAGTAAATAGAATTAGAATCTTAGCGTTCTTAGCTCATGTACGTCCCACTACTAGGATCGAGGCTTAGGGCGAGGCTATATAAGAGGGAAATTGACCAACTATACTATCCTGGTCAAACGGGTTGCTAGAGGGTTTCATTTCAAGTTTTCCTTTTAGCTTTTTTTGCTATACGGGTTGGTTGAATCAATATTCAGTTTTGGGCCCCGAGTTGGGGTTCCTTTTTAGTCCAAGCCACCCCAAGACAGAGACTCTCCTGAAAAACGATAAATGCGTTCACCAACCTATTAAGTTGGCACGACATTATCTTCCCTTTGTGGGGAGGATAAAGTGTTAAATGGATGGATGGATATGAACATAATTCGAGAAAGACTAAGAATACAGTACAATATTCTTTTCCTTGGATGTCGTAAAAGTCGTCTGAGTGATGGAAGTAGACAACGTCACTGAGAAGGAAAACTACAAATAAAGCTGTATGGCAAATCGTTTAACTAGAAATCTATTATAGTCCTTTAGTTATCTTTGACGATACGCTTGAAAGGTAGAATAGTGGATTGTATTTTTACCGCAAGCCCTTGGAAAGTACACTCGTGGTTGGGTACCACTTGTATGATCTGGTTCAGCCATAACCTTTATATTTGAGAATTATATTATAAGTGCATTCATTACATATAAAGCAATCTTTCACCATACAGTAATGGTCGTTATCACTACTGAATGCTGCCAAACTGCTGATAGTTTTCTGTATACAGCCGGGGCCGGACGTCCGTTCGGGGTAGTAGGTACTACATTTTCGCAGAAAATCGACGTCTCAGCAGTGGCAATGTGCTTTTGCGTTTCGTTCAGTGAGCGAGAGATCCGGGAGGCTAGCATCTGGGTGAATTTCGGTTGGTAGGTAGCGGCCTAGCTGTATCTGTATTGCACAGGTCCATGAGCGACAATAACACTTACCCATCAGGTGTGCTGCTTGCTCGTTTCAACAATAAAAAAAGAACAGGCAGTCATGGGGACTGCCGATAGAAGTGAAAACTATTAACTTAAAACTAATTGAAATAATAATAATTTCCTAATTTTTATATAAAAATAAAAAATATTATCGAACATCTAGGAATCGGTTTATCACGCTAGTAAGATAACCTTTAAACCACAATGATACTCATTTCATGACATAAAGGTTAAATATTAAAAATACAATTAAAAATAAATAATGCCATACTTTTAAATGCAAATATTGATATGAATATTGAAAATAAATTCTTTATTTTCATTATTCATTTATCTATATAAAACATTAAAATGTTCAATACTCACTTTTATATTGAACAGTAATCCTTTAATTAAACGATTACAATAACATCCAAACTATAAAACCACTTAAATAAAAACGCTGAACTTGCCACGTTGCCAATTTAACCTTACTTGTACAACACGGTCCACTTACGAATATAAATGTACTGCTATTATAGCATGTTGGTGACGTGAACTTATGAAATTATACCCATCCAAACGTCCAACGCGCACATGATACAGTCAGAGATATTTAACGTATTAGTGTATACGTGTACACAGGTCACTGCGCGTGCGCCAGTCTGACTACTCATAGCTGTAGATATACTATTAGCATTAGCATGTCGGTGATGCGAACCTATAAGTTTTTCCCCTCCAAAAACGCTCAACGCGCCTAAAGAAGTTTTCACATAGCTATAGATATACTATTAGCATGTCGGTGACGCGAACCTATAAGTTTTTCCCCTCCAAAAACGCTCAACGCGCCTAAAGAAGTTTTCACTTCAAAAACAATTATATCGGTGATTCAGTTCAAATTTAAATTCAAAAACCTTTGAAATAAAACTACTTTTACGGATTCTATCAAGTTTGTATTTGATTTTTATATTGCCGACGTTTCGAACACTTTACAGTGATAGAATCCGTAAAATTAGTTTTATTTCAAATGTGTAATACTCGCGTAAACATAAGAATTCAAAAACCTTCATTATATATAAACGTCGCGAGGGCATTTATTTATTATGAATTGAAACATTTCACCTTATATTAATCGATCAAACTACCACAGGATCGTAACGCGACCGTCATTAAAATAAGCGAGTTTGTCTATTTTTTTTTTATTTTTTTTTATTGGCTTCTTCTATATAAAATTGTATGCAATCTGTTTTCTCCAGTATAATGCACATCGAACCGTGGATGTCAATAAACTAATGCTTGGAGTGGGTTTACCTCCTATGGTACTTTAATACTAATCGATAATCTTATATTAATCATCATAATTTCAGCTTATGTACGTCTCACTGCTCCGAGTCTTCTCTACATCATCATTCTCCTACTCTTAACCCAATTGCTTGGGTTCGATACAATATGTACCCTTCTTTCATAGCACATTTTGTAAAAGTTACTCCCAATAGTTTTATGACCAGCCGCCTGCCTGACGTCAACCCTCCTTCGAAATATAATTGTTGACCAAACGGCATCAGATAGAGTTGGCCCAGGTCATTATAAGGCTCTTAGTTGTCTTTTGCGACATTCACGAGCAAACATACCTATTTTTTTTGTTCACGGTGTGGAAATACATTGCCCTCGCCGGTGACAGACGAGAGTGTGTAGGACTCGCCGGCCAGCTGATTCGGCCAAAATACCCACTAAAACCACAGCGGTCCCTTCCGCGCTTTTACGGGGTGCCAGAGAGATCGTCTATTGACACTATCCCCGACACCCCAAATAGAGCAAACATACCTGAACTGATATTTAGTTTTTTTTTTCCCTCTGGACTATGGATGTGGTCGCGCTTCGCCAAATCGGTCCACTGCAAACATCTCTCTTCGCCGTGCGAGCGGGCCACCGGTACTCGATCTTTGTCATCGGTGGCCCGCCCGTCGGTTTACCCTCGCGGGTTCCTCTCATTTCGACGCCCCGACAGCTTTCACCTTCGTGGCGTCATCCTCACGCGGTGGCCTCACGTCGGATGACCGAACCATTCCCCGGTCCGATTACCCGAAGCTTCGGTTAGGGCGGCATAAGGCGCAGATATTCGCGCCTGCGCCGGATCGAGTCCGCATGGAGAGAATCCTCCCGGACTCGCTCCGCCACCTCCTTCTGCGAGATGACAGCCTCGCAGAAGGCGGCGACCGCGTCCCAGTTCCTGACGCTGTCGACCATCGCTTTCACGACAGCCGGCAGCGCCAGGTCTGATAGCAGGAGCTGATACATAGCCTGAGCCTTCTCTACAGTGGGACAAAAATTAATTTACTGTAACAGTTGATCAGACGATATATCAAAGCATCTTTATTTCATGTTTTCTTTCTCTTATGTAGATATTATCTGCATATTATAGCCCTTAGGCATGTTTTGTGATACTCATGACTCACGGGCAAAAACGAGGGGTGGATGTATTATTACTCCATCACCACACGAAAAAATCTGATTCATTCTAACATTAAAACTAAAATTAGTATATCAATTTAATAATAATTGTTTTTCATTTTAAATAAATTTTATGATAAATATTAATTTATAATGGCCACTTAAGTGAAAGTAAACATAAGTTACAAACGTTTTAATGTTAATTTAATGATATTTTAATAGGTCAAGTGTTAATAGACATAAAAACTTTTTCATCTGTATTATTAAAAGCGTGTATTTTTTTATTATTATTAAGTATCTTCCGTGTGGTGACGGAGCAAGAATACAATTCACCACCTCTTGTCTTACCCTTGGGTGATCGTAAGAGACGACTAAGTGATATAAACTGCATATAACATCTATACGAGAGATGGAAAACTCGAAACAAAACCCTATATCAGCATGCCTGACGAGCGTGGTATAGTACGTCATTTTCCCTTCCATTATGGAGGAGGTTCAAGCCCAACAGTGGGACATATATAAGCTGAGATGATGAAGTATCTTCCATAAATATTACATAAATTTTTGCATAGCCATTGTGAAGATTAATTGTCACTCTAATGATGAAAAATAATTTAATATTATAAAATTGATATTTTCATTAAATAATAGTTTTATTTGTAAATCAAGCTATTGTCCAAATTACTCCTGCTCATTTTATCGAGATCGCCGGATTGAAAACACTAAAATACGCTTATTTAGCTAAGTATTATAATTTTTAGTAATATACAGAGGCATTTTTTTACTGTCGATTTTAAGGATAATGTAGATACAGATAGCGAGAGTTGGGCGATAGTGGTTCGGGGTAATATGCTGGCTCATAGATTTATCCGTTTTACTAAAGATGTTAAAATTACACTCAGAGTTTTTACACAGAAAATCTATGCGTGAATTATACTAAGCTAGCAAACGATACACTACGCTTCAATACGATGGTATTTTTAGAATACTTTTTGAGACTCACAGGATTTTGGAATGTCTCTAAAATGGTTGCTTAACACGTTAACTGCCATAGTCTATTATTATCGTAAAAAAATGCTTTGCAAATTTTTACTCAATATCGTGTTTCAGGCTTGAAAATTAGCCGACAGGCTACACAGATACGTTGAATTTAGGTATGTTTTGTCGGTCATATAGTCTGACAAGGCCTGAATGATACACTCATTTGTCGGACATATAGCCCGACATGGCAGCTAACGTGTTAAAATCGGAATTAATAGTTTCTATGCTATTGCAAACTGCATCTTTGATGAGTGTACTGAGAGCGAGGCATAGGTTGGCATATTGGTGAAGGAATTCACATCCTCTATAGGGCTTTGAATGACCAAAATTACTAAATTTGGTCTACCTCTTTATAATTACATGATGTGATTCTTAGTTTTATACACGTTTTACTAAAACAACGGATTTCAGTTGTCTGAAAAATAAAGATTATTATTATAATAGTTAATATGATTAACTCAAACCCATATTCGGGTATAAGATACCAACATTACACTTTTCACAACATCCGGCACTAAGGAATTAATTCTTATAGTGCGGGGACTTTCATTTCATCATCATTACTCTGCTACTTTTATCCCAACTACTTGGGGTCGATACAATATGTGCTCTTTTTTCATAGTACATATTGTAAAAGTTACTGGGCAATAGTTTTATGACCCATCCCTTCTTATGAATGTAATAAATTGTTGACCAAACGTCATCACATGGAGTTGGTCCAGGTTGTTATAAGGCTCTTAGTCGTCTTTTACGACATCCACGAGCAAAGTAAGGGTTGGTAGTATTCGTAGCCGCTACCACACAGCAAACGGGGGCTTTATAAACATATAATTACACCCAGACTCAGAATAACAATTTGTGGATCACACAAAGGAGTGTCCTGCGTGGGAATCCACGGCACTGGTACGGTAGATCGGTATCTGAACCACTTCGCCATTTGCGCACAGTAGTTTTAAACTTAACGTTGGTAATATATGAGTGCTATATGCAGATATGGAGTGTCATTGATAGATATATATCCCATTTTTAGATTAAATTTGTCCAAAGACCTTTGCGTGTGGGACTCAAGTCCTCATGTAAATCTCCCAAATGCCCGGGTATTCCAGTGAAAATAATAGGATTATAATAATTACGAGTTAAATATATTGCCATTTATCGGACATAGTTAAATTTTTGGTCTTGCTAATGATAAATTTATGAGAGACTTATCGACAATTGTAGAAAATTTACGGAAGACGTATGATATATTTATTATGAAAATCGTGATGAGTGTCACGTAATCGATAGTCAAAATCTATTCAAGTCAAACCATAAACTATTGAGACAATTCTAGAAAGCAAACTAAGTAAATATATTCAGCATAATAATATCACAAGAATAAATCACTATATATAGAATATCACTTCGTAAGACTTACGCGTTCTGAAACAAAAATAACAAAAGGAAAATTGATATAGAAATATATTAGATTGGATAACGTTTGCATAATATTTTTTTTGTATATCTCTGTGGGATCATATCGAACAAAAGAGAGGTCTGGGCTTTATTGAATCTTTCAAGTTTACGTAATAAATTGGGAATTGTAGGTATGCTATCTTTTCATAAATAAATACTCTGTAATAAATGTCCGCCTCATAACAAGATTCAAATTTGCAGCGTGCTATGGAGAGGGCTATGCTTGGTATTTATTTCTCTACGTTATAAAATGTTGAGTACAGATATCCGTAGAAGAAGAGATATAGTTGCTATAAATAATTAGCATGTGGAAGTGGGTAGGTCGTATCAGCTGTCGAATCGAGAACCATTGGGGAAGAAAGGTTTTCGAGTAGTTACCACGTATTCGACGACACAGCGTAGGATGAGCCCCCACTTCACAAAGACACAGAAAGCCGTTGGATGTATGTGGCACGGGACCGTTCTGAATGTCATTCCCATGGGGAGGCTTTCGTCTGACAGTGGTCTACGGGCTGATGAATAGACTAATGCGATTGTGACTGAGTAAGATTGGAATTTTTCACCAGTTTTTCGTGATATAAAAGGTGATGTAAGTAAGTAAGTAGACAACATTTCTTTTTTTTAAGTAAAACTTTGTGGACTGCGATAGATGACGAAATTAGGTATCCAAAAGGATATTAAATTAAAAATGTAAAAAATCCCCGACGCAAAAACCTAAGTTCCCTTTAAAAAGTAAAAAATAAAAAAGAAACTCAATCTTAAAGTACCTAAGTATGTATTAATAATTCTAACAAAATACCTCGTGTTGGGGGACCGCTCGGTTCCGGTTCGGTTTTCGACTTCGCTTCGATTCGGTTATTCTTCCCGACTTTCACCCCCATAACTTTTGAACGGCTGAACTGATTTTCATTACACATGTTTAAAAGCACATAAGTCACCTTTAATACAAAAAACTAAATTGAATTCGCTTCAACTTTTCGGGAACTATGATGCCAGAGACAGACAGACAGAGCCACGCAGTCACAGACAGACACGTCAAACTTATAACACACCTCTTTTTGCGTCGTGGGTTAAAAAAGGATAAAGACCGCCAATTGAGTTTTGGATGTTATTTAGACAAGATGAGACCAAACCATGACCATGTTCCACAGCTACCATTTTGTAGACTTTAAAGCTGTCTCTGACTATTATCCTAAATCTACCTTTGAATTATACCTATGTCGTTATGCATAACAACTTAGACGATACACATGGTCTTTTAGGGTTATTTCTTAACTATTTTATTAAATAACAACGTAATTTGCAATTTCCTGGAGCAACACTGCGCGATAATTCATGTAATTAAAGTCTAGTCACGATATAATTAGTATATAGTAAAAGTAGAAATGACGTATTTCACTAAAGTTTTTGGGTCGAGACACATTGAATTATTGAGTGACCCAGTCGAAATGAGCGATGTAAATAATAAATTTTTGAAGCAAAGCCTTAATTACAATTAAAGTATAATCCGATTACGTGTATCAGTTAATTGTATGTTTGTAAAGTTATTTGTATTTTTGTTTGATGACGGAGTAAGAATACAATTCGACACCCTTTTCTTACCCGCGGCTGTCATAAAGTAAAGGTTAAAAAGCTCGCTCGACTCTCACTGATGCACGAAGCGTATTAACAAATTTCTTTACTTCTGTGTGACGACAGAGTAAGAATATTTACTTGCGAGAAGACTTGCGACGTCTATCAGCTGAGTTGATGAGGACGATGACTACATGGATTTTCTGCGAGTGTGTCAAACTATCCTTTATGCCTGCAGGTCAAAAACTGTTACCAGACAATTCTGAGGGTGAAAATAGAAATGTTGATCTGGTAAACTTCTACCCACCCCTTCGCTATTAGAAGCGCGTGGTTGAGTATTAAAATATACGTGAAATATCTCTCGTCACCGCTGTCGTCGTCTGCCTTGTTATTTAAAAACTACGAGTTAGAAAGTGCTGGATCATTTCTTAATATCTTTTCAATTATACCCCATCAGCCCTCTGACGTCATGCGGCGGCTTTTGCATCATGACGTTCCATCTTACTTATGATTAAATATGTAAGAGTATTAATAGAACAGCGTGGGTTTCGGATATAAACGGATGTGATTTAAAAATAGTCTACGTTTAAACTTAAGCTGTTGATATTTTCGCAAATTTGTCGGTTTATAGGCCATTCGCGTTCCACGGTTGGGTACGGTTAGTGATGGCTACTCTATTAGGTAACTAGTGATCGATCGCCGCTTGTGGTACCAGCCAACTATAATCTTTTTTCTTTAAAACTATAACCCGATTCAAAAAGTACTAGAGCTTATACTTATTTGTTAGCTTATATACATTTTTATTTTCCGTTTGGTACTTACTCAGAACGCTATTCATCATCCCCTATTCTGCTTGGGAAGAAGTTGTAAAGAACAACTAATGAATATAATATGCATATAACATCTATGCAAGAGAAAGAAGATTCGAAATAAAATCCTTTATCGACCAATCTGATCAGCGTAGTATCATCATCACAGCCCATAAATGTCCCACTATTGGGCTCGGGACTCCTCCGTAATGGAAGGGAAATTAACCTACTATACCGCGCTGGTCAGATGTGTTGATATAGGGTTTTGTTTCGAGTTTTCCTTCTCTCGCATAGATGTTTTATGCGTTTTATATCCCTTAGTCGTCTCGTACGATCACCCACGGGTAAGATATGGGGTGGTGAATAGTATTCTTACTCCGTCACCACACGGAAAGCGTAGTATAGTAGGTCAATTTTCTTCCTATTGTGAATAAGGCTCGAGCTCAGCGGTTCAACGTATATGTGATGTCGATACATTTTTATATAAAAAGAAATTGTTTAAAAACAGAACCTGACCCTTGTGTCAAAATAAATAATTTAACATATGTGGATAACCGAACATAGCTTGGTATATTTATAAAAAAAAATGTAGTTTGCGTAAATATTATTATTAATATCTAAATATTAAAAATAATTGAAGGTTAATGACTAATAAATATGTAGAAAATTAAAAAAGTATGATAAAAAAGGCAAAAAATCAAGGATTGAACAGGGCTGTCTGGATTAGATTGCTCGATGTTCCAACTAATCTGTTACTATTATTGTTGATAGTGGAAAAATGTAGTTTTATATTTTAAATACATTTCTAGGTTTCCGTACCTCGAAAGGAAAAACGGAACCCTTATAGGATCACTTTGTTGTCCGTCCGTCCATCTGTCTGTCAAGATCCTTTTTCTCAGGAATGCGTGGAGGTATCAAGCTGAAATTTATATCAAATACTCAGGTCTATTGTCCGTTGAAGCTGTAAATCACTGGAGCTGTTTTCGAGATTCTAAATATATAGAAATATAAGAATCGTTTAAAGATATTAGATAGATATATAGATAAGGTCTATAATTTACAAATTGTCAATTTTATCGGATTAGAAGGCGGCCGCAAGCTGTGAAGTCCGACAAGAAACTCAGCATGTTCGTTTCATTGTTAAAGTTATTTTTGTTATATACAATAGTTCATATTTAATATGTATTAGCTCTAGTATGATGCTTTTAAAACCCTTTTTATTGACAAAATATAATGAAAAAATACTCTCCGTGTGGTGACGAAATAAGAATACACGACTAAGGGATATAAAATGCATATAATATCTATGCAAGAGAAGTAAAACTCGAAATGGAACTCTGTATCAACACGTCTGACTAGCGTGGTGTAGTGGATCAATTTCCCTCCCACTATGGAGGACGCTTGAGCCCAACAGTGGAACATATATGAGCTGAGATGATGATGAATACAAAACTATTATGGTTGAGGCAGATCCCACAAGTGGATTAACAACTAAAGCTACAATTACTGTCCTCAATTACACTTGAGGGTAGTAGAAACTGCTCCACGTACCTTAACAAACACCTTTTCAGTGAACATGACCATAAACAAACAAACTACGAGAACAACTGCTACGGCAAAATAGAAAAATAGGGGGTAAAACATTGTATTCTTAATATATTATCATACGCAGAAGTATATGACGAATAAACGAATACAGTGCTGGCGGCGGTTATGTATACTATCAAACTTAAGTTGCTCGTGGGTGTAAATGAAGTCTAAGAGCTTTAGATTGACCTGAGCCAACTTCATCTGATGCCGTCTAGTCTAAAATTATATATCTAAGGAGGATTGACGACAGCCAGGCTGCCGATCATAAAACTATTGCCAACATCTTTGCAATATATATGATGGAAGCAGAGTACATATTGTGTCGACTCCAAGTGATTAGGATAAGAGTAGGATTATGATGACATGGAGAGTATATAATATTAATAATTAAAGAACTCTACAAAATATGTTAATTCTACAAAATGTGTTAATTCTCCGTGTGGTGACGGAGTAAGAATACAGTTCACCATCCCCTATCTTACCTGTGGGTGACGTAAAAGACGACTAAGGGATATAAAATGCATATAAAATCTATGCAAGAGAAAGAAAACACGAAACAAAACTCTATAACAGCACGTCTGACCAGCGTGGTATAGTAGATCAATTTCCCTCCCATTGTGGAGGAGGCTCGAGCTTAGCAGTGGGATATACATATATGAGCTGAGATGATGATGACAAAATATGAACTACAATAGTAGGGTATTATTATCGGTCTATTCTAGAACGTAGGTTAAAGGTCCACATTATCTAATATTCATAAATAAGCTTGGGAAATAACGTTGTTGTTTAAGATAATTCCGTAAATATTGAATTATGGACGGTTTGTAAAGTATCAGTTAATAATTTTTGACATGTTTTCAAGAAATTTTCTTCTTCTCGGTCGGTGAACGTCCTAGTATTGCACTCAAATATCTATTGTTTCTGCTTCGCTATGGCCTGCTAGACGGATTAGCATAACTCATAATTGTCATCAGTATTTCAGCTCATGTATGTCCCACTGTTGGGCTCGAGCCTCCTCCACATTGGGAGGGAAATTGACCTACTATACCACGCTGGTCAGACGTGTTGGTATAGGGTGTTTGTTTCAAGTTTTCCTTCTCTTGCATAGTCTGTTACATGCGTTTTATATTCCATAGTCGTCTTTTACGATCACCCACGGGTAAGACAGGGGGTGGTGAACTGTATTCTTACTCCGTCACTACACAAACAATATAGCGGATAGCATAACTATTTAAGTAAAATAGTAGTTATCTCTTGATCAGGTGCCTTTAGTCCAGCAATTTTTTTTTGCATTATATTTGAAATAACATAAAATTAGAAATTTCAACCCTCGACAAACAAAAATACGTTAATCAACAGAACTAGATAAAATAAATCTAATGAGCTCAATGTTGCATGGCTAGGCACTTCAAACGCTTTGTACGTGGTGTTCATGCGTGCGAGTCGTTCGACGCCGAGTTGCCCCAACCTACTACGTTACGCCAGTCCTGCACCGCTCCCTCGCATCCCACAGACGTATACATCCGTATAATCCACATATTTATAAAGTTACTTACTAAAATAATTGATCTAGCTGTTAAAGTGAAACCTAGGAAGACTGAGCTACTGGTTATATAGTTATTAGTTACCAACACTACTCAATTTTCTTTGTTTGATTGTTGTCTAATCTTAACATTGCATTGGAAGTAAAATTAATATTATATGTTTTATTTTTTATAAACTACTTATAGTAATTACAATAGCACTTGATTAACTTACTAACAACTTATTTTGAGCCGAAAAGCTAGAATCATCCGAATTTAATCAATCCGGGTCGGATCCGGCCGGATTGATGGAAAGCCGGTTGGGTCCGGCCGGACTGAAAATGACGCCGGATTGTAGTTCCTAGTTAGGATCCTGTGTGGTATTACTCAATGATAATGATTTCTACAAACTAATGTTTTGTGATTACGAATACAAGCAACACTTGTACTGTTTTTGGGTGTCATAAAAAACGACTAAGAATTTTACATAGACCTGAACCAACTTTATTTAGTGTCTGGTTAAGAATTATTTTCGCAAAGAGATTTGACATCAGGCAGGCTGCCAATTCCAAAAATATTGTCAGAACTTTTGCAATATGTATCTATGTTGGAAGAATAGTACGTATGCATGGACTTCAAGTACTTAATAAGAATAAGAGTAAGATGATGATGATAAGGGATGACTCTTAAAAACATCTTTTATGTCTTCACAATTCCTGTTTTTCTACACTTTATATGATACATAGAGCCCATTTAAGTAGGTATTATCGTCTAGGCCCCAAAAGAA
Source organism: Lymantria monacha (assembly GCA_905163515.2). Lineage (NCBI taxonomy): Eukaryota > Metazoa > Arthropoda > Insecta > Lepidoptera > Erebidae > Lymantria > Lymantria monacha. Next base: position 13,151,353 of record LR991095.1, on the reverse strand, counting down.
GTTCTTTTGTATGTGCGCCTCTATGGTAGGTAGTATATTTTTGAAATATAAGCTAATGATATGCTGACGATCGTTTCGATCAAACTGCAAGCGTGTAAGTGCCGGAAAATGCAAATTTCTCCGGAAACTATAAACTTACCTACGACGCCGAGGAGTGCTTTTAATAGAATACACTTATAAATAAATATGAGAAATCTTGATATGAAAAAGTCTGAAATAAATGGTAATATTTTACTTAATACGAAACCACGTGTTGCGATGAATTTGTTCGCGCTAATCTCCGAAACCGACCAACTAATTTCAATAATCTTTTCTTCATGTATACGAATAATTCCATTTTAAAGGATAGTATAGTTTTTTACGCTTGACCAGCGTGGTGTAGTAGGTCAATTTCCCTTTCATTATGGAGGAGGTTATAGCCCAATAGTGGGACATATATGAGCTGAGATAAAGATAAAGATAGTTATTAAGCGACCTACGAAATTAAGCAGTAATAAGCAAAACTAAGCAGCAGCAGTAAGCAGTCAAACTATGTAAAAAAATGCATTATTTTACGAATTCTATAATATAGTCCGTAAATATCCTAATGCTGTGCTCGGGCTGACTTCATAGTGTGAGGAACTGACTCACAATACCACCCTGGTCAGAGGTTTACTTCAGTATTTCTCTTGTAACGTTATCTGTTTGCGTCCTTTAATTGTCTTGCGAAAGCTCCTTTAATTGTCTTGCGAAAGCTCTTTTCTCATGAAAAAGGAAGGGTCAGTATTTTGAAAATATTTTGTTTTGTCCCTGTGGAATAGGAGTTGTTACTGAAAATATGTCCTATAGACTATTTCTTATCTCTGACAATGAGTGTGCGTTTAAGTTCGTTGAGTATTTAAAGTGTAACAAAATAAACAATCAAAATAATATTGCCATTTATAATATATCTCTTGCAGGCAGAGAGAAAAGAGTGCCAGAGAACTCTATCCTTGCATACTTCAGTCGCTTCCTCAACATTCATAATTCTCTTCATACACGCACGCCGGTTTCGGAGACTCTTGACTCCACCTTCCTTTAGTGCTTGATCAATCTGGTCTAGGTAGGTTAGTCTCGGTCTCTCCCAGTACCTACATCTTTCCACTTTCGCATTGTATATCTTCTTAAGCAGTCATTTGTTCGGCATCCTTTCCACATGTCCGAATACCATCAATTAGGTAGTATTAATACATACTTATCTTGTATCTAATAATATCTATCTAATGATATCAATCTAATAATAGTAGTCTCACAAATCTAATTTTCTTTTTGAAGAAAATCTAATTTGTCTACGTTGTGAGAAAAAAATTCAAGGTTATAAAAACAGGCGTGGGATGAATGTAATTGGATAATAACGTTATCCTCCTATTTATCGTGTCTACCGAAATCATATAATTAGGTATTAAACGCTGTCTATTTTTATTACACAATGTACTTACGACTGCCATAAAACCTTCTCAAATAGATGTAATTGGGTGTTGACTACTTTTTATTATCACAGCTCATATACGTACCTCTGTTGGGCTCGAGCCTCCTATGTAAAGGGAGGGAAATTAACCTACTATACCATGCTAGTCAGACGTGTTGGTATAGGGTTTTGTTTCGATTTTTCCTTCTCTTGTATAGATGTTATATGCATTTTGTATCCCTTAGTCGTCTCTTACGATCACCTACGATTAAGATAGGATAGGGTGGTGAATTGCATTCTTACTCCGTCATCACACAGATATATGGTTGACTACTTTTTATAAGGCATATATATAAAATAGCCTAAAAATTATATAAATTTGTGAATAATAATATACAACTTATATTTTCATACTGAGCTAATTGTAAGTAATGATTTCTCATGTTTACGTGATTCCTATATATTTGAAATAATAGCTATATTTTCTCGTATAATGATGTTATAAGTAGTGTATTTATTGAGGTAGCAATTTTGACGTCACATTGATTGTATTGCACTCTCTGTCTAATTAATACAATTAAAACAATTATAACTATTTATAAATACCCGATTACGAATAAAATATAATATAAATAATTAAGCATATTAAATGCTAAAAATTTCAGTAATTTGAATTATAACTATTTTTACAGATTCTATCATGGTTGTACTTAATTTTTAATTTCCCGATGTTTTCTGTGAATTGTTCAGTTCTAACAGAAAAACGAAATTACATTCACTGGACAACCGAACCTTTATCTATTTGAAAAAATGCATATATGTTTGAATCGAAGTTCATTATTTTGAGAACACGTTTCTATATTGTAAGACATCATTGACAAACACATTAGTGATAGGCCTACGCTTTTAGACAGTAAGAATATTGAAGGAGGAGGTTCTCATATGTTTCCATATTCAAGCATAATTGTTTAAATATTTTTCATTTTAACTCAAATACGTTCCACAGTCAGAACACTTTTTTTTTTTTTTTTTTGGTGGACTATAGTTGCGTTTCGCCCCGCCGAATCGGTGACGGAAAGGCGGCACGTGACCCCATAGACCCACCGTAAAAATCCTCTCTCTTCGCCGTGCGAGCGAACCACCGGTACTCGATTTTTGACTTCGGTGGCCCGCCCGGCGGTTTACCCTCGCGGGTTCCTCTCGTCGACGCCCCGAAGATTGTCGGGGCGTCGCCCTCACGCGATGGCCTCACGTCGGGTGATCGGACAATTCCCCGGACAGTCAGAACTCCTAGGGTTAAGAAAGATATAGTGAATTACAGCATTCCTCTCTCACCACACGGAAAAAGTTACTTATACAAATATTTTTTTATATATTACCCTTATTACATTTTTTTACGATACATATCAAATAGGGTGAAAGTAGTAGGGTTTTGTAAACATTTCGCAACCAATATTGATGTTAAATTACACGCTCGTGGCTAAGGGAATGCTGATTATTTCGTAAAATAGCGATTTTATATTCACATTTCCTTCTGGTTGGACGAAGTAGGCATATTAAAGGATGTGGGATTAAAGTCCAATTTATTCCGTTACTTTCCTTACAGAATTTTGATGAGGCTTAATTTTGTCTTGATCACGTTCTAATTCCAATACTGCAAAACCTACTTGTTATAATATTTTTATGGAATTATGTTCCATCTTCTTCGTAATATATATAAATTACGCGTCACGTTGTTTGTCCGCGATGGACTCCTAAAGTATTTAACCGATTTTAATCAAGTTTGCACAGCATGTGTAGTTTGATCCAGCTTAAAAGATAGGATAACTTCCATCTCAATTTATAGTCGCAATATTATATTTTTGCTAATTATTTGTCTATTATTTGACAGTCACAATTATCTGTTATCTCCAAACGATTCTAACAGATGGCGATATCTGTTGACCGGATTGAGTAAGTATTTAATAGATGGCGCTATGTTAAACGTTCATATAAGCTACAATTTATTAGCATAACCACCACGACTGACGTACACGTACTGAGGCTACCTTAGCTACAGCAACGCGTGGCCGGGTCTGCTAGTATTTATATAAAAGTTATTTCATTCGTTAGTTATTCCATATTATAGCTGTGTGGTAGCTAGCAGCTAAGAATACTACCAACCCTTACTTTGCTCGTGGATGTCGTAAAAGACGACTAAGAGCCTTATAACGACCATCTCCATCTGATGACGTTTGGTCAACAATTACATTCCCAAGGAGGGTTAACGTCTGGCAGGCGGCCGGTCATAAAACTATTGCCAATAACTTTTACAATATGTACTATGAAAGAAGAGTACCTACATATTGTATCGACGCCAAATAATTGGGATAAGAACAGGGATTATAATCATGAATTCTTAGAAATAAATATATACTATGAATAAGTGTATAATTGTAGCAAATGGTTAACCTTTTACGTTAGATTACAGTTTAATTTTGTCGTAAATATTTATGTTTTCTGTAAAAGGTAATTTATGTACAGCTTTATTTAAAAATAACTTTAACTTAAGTTTAAATCATAATTATAGCGATAATTATTAGACTTAGCTATTATTAATTTGACTATAGAACTTTTAAGTTATTTCTTCACAAAAATATTTTAATTTCGTTTTTTTTAAGTATTTAATATACAATGTAGTACTATGTGACATATTCACGTGAATGTCACTCTGGTTATGTGTATATAATGGCTCTTTGCTACTTTTACGATGTCTTTGGCCCACCTAGTGGGTTGGTTTTACTCTGTTTCGCCCGATTTGTGGTCGCCATTTAAAAACCTTTCTTCTCTAACGGTTGTCGATTGAATGATCGATGTGGCCTGCGCATTGCAAATTCATAATACTAATTCTTCAGGTTTCTTTACACCCGTTCTTCTATTTTCGTATTCCGGATTCTATCACGAGAGATATTTCTCTTCGTGATAGAATCCGAAAAAGAAAGTCAGTCGGTCAGCGTACTATAGAGAGGGCTACCGAGCGTAGCCCTCTCTGACCGACTGATTTTTGTTATTAGGCCAACATTTAGAGCCCACGTTTCATTATTAACTTACTTTTTAAAGTCTATTTCTGATTTTTTTATATTTCAATTACACTACAAAGGTCAAGAATAAAACGCTTTATCGTTCATTATACGTCATCATTCTCTTACTCCTATCCCAATTACTTGGGGTCGATATAATACGTAACCTACTCTTCTTTCATAGTCCATTTTGTAGAAGTTATTGGCAAGTTTTGTAACCGGCCGCCTGCCTGACGTCAACCCTCCTTGGGAATATAATTGTTGACCAAACGGCATCAGATGGAGTTGGCCTAGGTCATTATAAGGCTTTTAGTCGTTTTTACGACACCCACGAGCAAAGCAAGGGTTGGTAGTATTCGAAGTCGCTACCACACATCTAATCGTTACCACATAGTTAATCGTTAATTATACGTATAGATATAAATAACCTTTACAGTTTTTTGTCAAAAACATTCGCATTACGTTCGTATCATTACTTAAGAATGTAATTATTTGTTACATAACAAACGTATTTTTTTTAAATAAACCCTAGTATACACGACACGTCCGAATGGCTCACTCTATTCTAGTTAGTAGTATTAATGAAATCTGAACGAACCGAACCGTATCGTTCTACGTGACCGAACTAAATTGAGTTATCAGAAACACACACCTACGGCCAAACGTTTGTTTTTTTTTTTGTTGTTCTTTTTCCTATTAAGAGATACGGATTGAATGTTAATATGGAATAAAAGTTGGTAGTATTGGAATTTTCTTTTGTTTTTTTTTTTATAATGTGTGGCTATAAATACTATCAAACCTTAATTAGTCGAGGGTTGCTAAAGGCTACTAAGAGCTTTATATAGACGTGCGCCAACTTCATTTGATGCCGTCTGGTCAACAATTATATTCCCAAGAAGGGTTGGTGTCAGACAGGTGGCCGGTCATAAAACTGTTGCATTAGGTATGATGGAAGAAGAGTACATATCGCTTCGACTCCAAGTAATTGTGACAAGAGCAGTATAATTCAGATTTTTTTTTTACTAGTGGCCTCTACCGGCTTCACACGTGTAATCGTTTAGTTATATCAAACATATGGTGATAAGAAAAAGCTAAATTTCATTAAAATTGATTACAAAGAAATAAAATGTATGAATTTTATTTATTTACATATTTTGGGTATTGAAGTATTAGTAGGGATAACTAACTTAATTCGGTTAATCATTAGAAGAGAACTACTTTTGTTTTGGCAGGCTATGGACTGGACACGCGCTAGGGCGGCGCGTGGCCCCATAACCCACCGTATTCTCAGCCCATCGCTATTGGGCCGGCCACTGGTACTGCTTCCTTGACATCCGTGGCCAGCTCGGCGGGTTACCTTTTCGGGTACCATCCACCATCGACGCCATGGCTTGCTGCCGAGGCGTCGTCCTTACGCGGTCAACGTCTCTGCGGGTGATGGACTGTTCCCCGGTCCAGTCACCCGCGGCCTCGGCTAGGGCAGCATCATGCTCAGGTACTCGTGCCTGCGGCGCCCCAGGACTCGGCGGCGGAGCGTGTCACCGAAGAGAATTTTCTCTCGAATCTGCTCCGCCGCCTGCTTCCGCGAGACGACTGTCTCGCAGAAGGCGGTGACCGCGGCCCAGTTCCTGACACTGTCGAGCATTGCCTTAGTGATGGTCCGCACCGATGATTGTGACAAGTTCACAGCGCTGCTCTGCCCAACCCACACAGACCTGGAGCGTGTGCTGCGCCGTGTCCTCGTCGTAATCGCAGTGGTAGCAGGATGGTGTCCTCTCTCTCCTCACGACCGTGTGCAGGTACTTGCCGAAGTAACCATGCCCCGTCAAGACTTGTACCAGTCGGAAAAAGAGGACCCCCTGTCGCCGACCCAACCACTCCATCAGCATGAAGACCTCAACGAACGTCAAACCGAGGCCTCTCTAGCCGGCCTGCCCAACGGGCAATGACGTCCCGACGGGCGTCGCCCCGCTAGGCGGCCAACTCACGGGACAAGATATTGCCTCACCCTGCCAGCGTTGCCGACACCCGGCCAACAGGCACTCTGCCTCCGTCGCCATCATGCGGTATCCGCGTATGACCCTGACCGCCATGGCCCTCTGTGGTCGTCACAAGACTCTTGAAAAAAGAGAATTACTAAAATTTAAGTATCTAATAAATAATGTATTTAATAAATATTCGATTTCTATAACAAACAGGGTATTATTTATAATTGAAAGAATGAAAATAAATAAAAACATTTTTATTTATAAACCTATATCATCTTGTAATATTATTAGTTATATAATATTTAATAATATCTATAATAATACATCAATGTTTTTTTTATTTCCACAGTTGTTTTGACAGCGGTAACTGCGTAGAATGATTGATGGCTAATTTAACTATTTTTCCTTGATTTAATGATTTTTAAAGATACTGCTTCCCTTCTATTTGCCGTAGTGTTTATGTATTATAGTCCTTTTCTCGTTAAATATGTTATTTGATTGATGAATCATATTTTTTTCGAAATTGAACCGCCTATTGCGGATACCTTGTACAAAGAAATAAATAAACATATTCTTCATGATAGTAATACTGGTAAGTTTAATAAGAATAGTGTTAACATTCAAAATACGATAGTTTTCTTTAAAAAATATTTAAAATATTCTTACAATTACGTATTTAATAGACCAACGAAAAAAGCTGTTATAATAAAATATAAATTATCCAAAGGAGCCAATGAACGTAAGACCCACGTCTCAGTGAAAGAATTACAAATGTCCGGTACCTACTTATTTTGAGGGCGTATAGAAAAAATTAAAATATACGGGTAATCATTTTAATAATGATAATGTTTATAATTTTTTTTTATAACTTTCATAATATCGCAGTCGGTACTTAAAATAATGAGAAAGTCTAAAAAAAAATGAATATATACGAACCATAATCATTAGAGAATTAGTTTTTTTTTAATATTTTTTTATAACTGTAATAATATCGCAGTGGCCAGTTAAAAGAATGAATATAAAAATCCAGAAAAGTCTTCAATATATACGAACCATATCGTTCGTTTGGTAAATGTAAATTTTTCCACAATGGGCGCACAGAAATTAAACTACAGCGCACGAGCTAAGTAACATAGTGATGTGTATACAAATTGATCTCAACATCGATACGAATACATTGACGCAAATATTCTTGCTAAGGCTGAAGATATATAAGAACTCACGTAATAATGGTGAGATTAATAACATCTGTGGTCCACAGCTTTATTAATAAATAATGCGTTGTCATCAAAATAGCTTTAGATACTTTTACTATATGATGACGGCGTATTTTTGTAAATATTTAACAATTCGTAACTAAGCAAGCGTGCCTTTTACAACAATGTACTTAGAAGGTTAACTCATTAATCAATTTTGTCTTAACTTTTGATTGTTTAGCTTTCGGTATGGCGAATATTTCTTGCATATCACAGTTTCATTTCAAATAAGAAAAATAATTCCATGCGGTGATGAAAATTCAATTTATCATCCCCTTGCTTACACGTGGGTAGACGTTACATAAGACGATTAAGGGATATATGCATCAACGCAAAATAAAGTAATCTCGAGATAATACCCTATACCAATTCATCTAATCAATGTGGTATAGCAGATCAATTTCCTTTCTATTATGAATTAGATTTTAGATTAGCAGTGGGATGTATGTGTCGAGCAAATTTGGGACTATGATGAATTATTCAATGTTTTAGACCTGTTTTAACTCCTGACGCAAAAAGATATATGTGCCTGCCTATGGTATCGTAGCTCCTAAACGAATGGCCCAATTATGATGCAGATTTTTTGTTTGAAATCTGACGTGTTCAAGATGGTCTTTTAGCTACAATTTATGAATATCTGTTTAGGCCTTTCGAAATAATCAACTGTTTTTGTTAGCTGGTAGGGATCTTAGACGCATAATGAGTACTTCCTTTACTTTAAAAACTATGCAATCGAATATATGAAACACGCATGTATGATAGTACCACTAAGATGTTGGAGCACCAAGGATTGCAATTCTGGATTGCATTTATAGTTCATCTAATCTAAGAAGTGCATTTTGACGTTTTGCATTTTTTAATACACAATAACCTCGGTCAAACGTATACACATGATTGTAAACACTAAATCTAAAATTTTAAACAACTATTAAGTTATTTACATAATTAACATTGCGGGTGATTTTCTTGTACAATAATCTAATGATGAAACTCGTAAAACTAATTTAAAATAAAAATAACATGGTAAATAGTAATTGTTATTGACGACATTGTTTGTTAGCAATGTCAGGTCATCACGTTCTATACAGTAGTGCTTGATAACTTCCAATTCACGAATATCCAAATAATCGGTAAAAATATTAGAATAATACAATTAATCGAATAGAGATTTTGACAGAGATGTACATTTCGACATTTTGATTGATGAGGAAATAATTATTAATGTTCGCGACGCTGATAATAGTAATTCTGATTGAATTCTGATAGTAATTCTGAATTCTGATACTAGTAATTCTTAATAAATAGCTATTTTCAAATCCAGTTTTTGTTTTTAATTAACCTAATCCTACTAAATATGATGAATGATAATATATTCTATGCTGAAATAATTAAATTTGTTTAATACTAATTTAGAACTTAATTTATTCATCACCTTTTTGAAAAATAAAAAATAAACCGATTATTAATTATAAAGAATCAATATCGATTTCTCAGTAAAATCGGATAGCGATTATTTGGTTCACATACCTAGACAACTTACTTCGACAGTTCTCAAAGTGAACTTCTTAGATTAAATAGCCTATAGTAAGCCTATCATGTTTGGAATCATTGGACTCGCCTAGTTCTAACTACATAGTTCTATTCATTGCCCCTGGTGACGAAAACGTGTTTACTTTTTAGTTTATTTAACAATAAGTACCATATGTGATTTAGATTTATTATTAGGTATCTGTTCTATGTAATAGAGCGACGGAACTGGTTGTTTTCAACCACAATGGGTCTCTTATGGAAAATCAATATTTGCGTAGTATCAATTTACTACTGCGCTTCGTTCGATTAGCGAGAGAGGCTCATTCCTCAACGTGTCCTTGGTATTACAAAACCTCTTGAGCTTTAAGTTACAATTTACCATCAGTTGGATTACTAGCTTTTCTGTAGTGTGGTAGCTACGAATACTATCAACCCTTTTATTGCTTGTGTATGTATTAAAAGATAACCAAGAGCTTAATATAGACGAAAAGAGATTGAAGAGAAGGAAAACTCCAAACAAAACCCTATACTAATTCGTCTGACCAGCAAGGTATAGTAGGTTATTTCCCTCTCATTATGAAGGAGGCTCGATCCCAATAGTGGGACATATATGAGCTGAGATGATGATGATGAATTTTAATTTGATTTATCCAGCAATAGCTACAAAATCTTATCATTATTTTTATCATAAATCAGTGAACAGATGGTAAGAGTGAAATGTGTGCCACTAACCATAATCTGTTAACTCTTTCCTTTTTGAAAAAAAAAAAAAAAAAAAAAAAACGAATATTATAATTGGCCTTATTAGTATTAGTAGTACTGTTAGTATTAGTAGTGATATATAGCTTTCAGTAGATTATCTAAATGTCCTGACAAATTTGATGAAAGCAGTTTGATGATGCTGCACTAATAATATCTTAAATACTCGTGCCCCTATGCTAACCCGTGTGACTAGCGTGGGATAGTAGATCATTTATCCTCATGAGGGAAACCTATGCCTTGATTGAGGGTTGGATGCGAGTTTTCGTATGCTTTAAAGAAATTTTGTATACTTCACCAAATTTATTTTGTGGCTTACTACATGCTCAGATTGGCATATGGCTTTAGTAATTATACCCAAATTTTGTATGAATACATTATTATTATATTTAAAATATTATTCTATATACCTAATATTTAACAAGATTTTATATGTTTACGCAAATATTACACATAGTTTCAGATATTTACGCGAATAAAAAAAAATCCGCAAGAAATAATTTTATTTCTTAAGATTCTGAATAAAAATATCGATATTTCCTTTTTACATCACTAAACGAATCAACACAAATACAAAGATCCACCCAAGCTGATGCACTCGGTGACAAGACGTAGTCGTCATGTGGATTATAATAAAAGAACATTAAACATTTTGATGAACATATCATCACTAATTTTATCTACAAAACAAAACTAATGAAACGGGGTATCTAATTAACGTAGAATTAACCCCTTACGCGACTTCGAACTAACCGGAAAAAAAATCGACAATTAAAAATTCAATTTAATCATAGATAATAATATTATTTTAGTGTTAATTTTTATTTTAATTTAAATTTAAAACATTAAGTAGAGCAAAATATGATACGTTAATCTGAATTTAAAAAAAAAATTCAACAATTTCGTTTACAATTTTTGTACCATATAAAGTGTAATACTCTTGTTTTTGTACCGTATAAAGTGCAATACTCTAGTTTTGTATCTTATAAAGTGTAATAGGTACTTTAGTTTTTGTACCATAAAAAGTGTAATACTCTAGTTTTGTACCGTATAAACTGAAATAACTGTTTTTGTGACGTAAAAAGTATTGTGGATTTATCTATGTGGTGTGCTTTGGCAGTATTGGTGGTATGCTCAGTGCAGAGCCTACAGTTGGACAGTCAGGCATCTACAAGAAGACCGAGGGTCACCAAGTACAGTAAGACTACAATTGCACCTGGTGGATCAACTGTGAGTTCGTATATTATAATTCTGTACATATGTATATACTTTCTCATTTTAGAGCATATAGGGCCCACTGTTGGGCTCAAGTCTCCTCCAGAATAGAAGGGAAATTGCCCTACTACTCCACGCTGGTCAGATAGGTTACTATAGGGGGTTTGTGGATTTTTCCTCTCTTACATAGATGCTCATTGTGTCCCTTAGTCTTCTTTTACGATATTTATAGGCATGAAAGTAAGTGGTGAATGGAATTCTTAGTCCATTATTACCAGAAGAATAAACAGTAGTGTTTCTTTGGAGACTTTACCATCGACTGCGCTCGCCGTTAGCTTAGGTTTGTAAAGTCCAACGGATATACAAGAATCTATTACTTATTTTGGAGTAGTTTGTCTAAAAAATCGTCTACACCATTAAAAAAAAAGGATTAGTTCCTTAATGCAGAGTGACTTCATACAAATATAATTATCTGACACAAATTACACTAACTCCAGGATTGCACGAAGTATTGTCCTGCATGGGAATCGAAACCCGAACTCTTTGTACAGTAGGTCAGTATCATAATCACTACGCCATCTATGTAGTCAGTTTTTTGCTTGAATATTTTTTTAAACGTTGATACAGCTTTTCCGTTTCGCATTTCCCCTCCGTCTATTGAGAGAATTATGAAGATTTGATATCGGATGTAGGTCGCTTATTCTAGAGGTCTAAAAGATTGCTACTTACAATCGGCATATTGTTATACTACCTATTATCGTATACGCTATATGTTTGCTTTAGAAAAATATTAATTTTATTTTATTTATAGTAGGTATATTTTTTCTTCTTCTTCGTCCTTATTTTAGATCAAAGGCCTGTTATAGGATACGGGTCTATTCCAGATGAAGGCAATCAGCTTCTTATACCATACTGGTCAGATGTTTTGGCATTGCGTTTTACCGAGCTTTCCTGCTCTTATAGTGATGTGGTCTGCTCACATGCTTTAATCGATATTTCAATCAAAATATGTTTGTGTAAATCTATATAATATTTCTTATAGTTGATTTTAATGTGTATAATTTTATTTTGTAGATTATTTTCCCCTTTAATGAGGAAAAATAAATATTTTAAAATGTATTCAAAACCTATTAATCATTTAGTAATGATGCAAAATAATCACAAGTATCTTCTAATTTTCATATATTTGCGATAAAACATATATTTTCCATTTGACTGCATAGATGGCGTTGTTATTAAGACCGATCATATCATGGGTTACATTCTCATGTAGGATAATACTTTGTGTGATCCATAGATTGTTGTTCTATTTCTGAGTGTAATTTGTGCCCGTGATATGATGTATGTTTATAGTCATCATCATTATCACAGCCCATATATGTCCCACTGTTGGGCTCGGGCCTCCTACGTAATGCGAGGGAAACTAATCTACTATATCACGCTGGTCAGACGTGTTGGTATAAGGTTTTGTTACGAGTTTCCTTCTCTTGCATAGATGTTATAAGCGTTTTATATCCCTTAGTCTTCTCTTATGATCAACCACGGGTAAGATAGGGGGTGGTGAATTGTATTCTTACTCCGTCACCAGACAGATAGATGTTTATAAACTCTCCCGCATTATAAGGAATATTTTCTTAGTGCGAATTATTGTATTTAGAGCAAAATCGGAGTATCTCGATTATTTCTTGCAGGAGGCAGTAACAGAACGAAGTTTGAACACAGCTACGTACCGACTGATAGGCAGCAGTGAGACATGCATACTGCTGGTGGTGGACGCACTCTTGGATATATCTTACGTCACCAAACTAAATGAGCGAGCTGTGAGTATGAAATTTTAAATTATTCATTTGGTACCTTTATGTAGTATTTAATGTGCTATAAAACCACCAATGTCAAGGAATCGGTACGGGTATTCAACTAAATTGATGATGAAAGGATAATACGGCAATTTAAAGGATCGCACGTCGCATTTCAGTCCCTTCGGATGGTTCGGGTGGATTTTGTCACAACATAGATTAAAAAAAATGGCCTTTGTAAGTATTTTGTGATTAAAAAAGCATCAGAAAGCAATTAGCACAAATTTTCAATACATGTAAATTCAATGCTGGTTCTATTTCAGTTTAAAGATTATTATTTCTCAAAAGAAAATTTATGATGAGATAAATTTAAGTAATATAAATTTATGACAGTAAATGTTTTACAAATGCGATCAAATATATATAATAATATGAGTAAAATAATCTTAATAAAACAACCTTAGTAAAAAAAAATGTATTCATAATAAATATTCATTGTTTGTAGTTGTCATAAAAGATGACTAAAAGCTTTACATAGACGTGCGCCATTCATCTGATGCCTTCTAATCAACAACTGCATTTCCAAGTGGGATTACCGTCAGTCAGACGGCTGGTCCTAGAATTATTACAAAAACTTTTGCAATCTATACAATGGAAGAATAGAATATATTGCTTCAACCCCAAGTAATTGGGATTCAAAGATCATGATCATGGTTACAAATACGGTGTGTCATCACTCTTATTTCTTCGTGGGTATCATAAAAACGGGTTGTGATGTTATTTAAAGAATAGCCAGCCTCACTCTCTGGGGGCACTTATAACATCAACAACAATCATAAACTCATCCGCAAAGTAGCTATTATGACAAATTACACTTGCCTAGATCGACCAATAGTTGTTGATGTGATGGATGGATGGATTAAAATTATTCCCAGAAGAAAGACAACAGTAACATGCAACATTGAGAGCAAAAACGTATTGGCCGCCTGCCTGACATCAACCTACCACTCTGGGAAGCAGACAGGAGTAGTTTTTAGCAGTAGAGTAGTGGTCCTTCTTTTTTGTTTCTATAGATTAAGAAATTGATTCCCTTAATTTTGAAATATATTAAAATAAACGTAGGCAAGATACTTGAATAAAATTGGAAGATTAAACTTGTACAAACAAATTAACTCTAATATCTCTAGTGGGTGTTTATTTAATTAACTTAAGTTGCTAAAGTAAACTGTGGTTTTACTTAATTAAAATGTTTTGTTTAGCCTCTTGATGTAATCATATTTAGTAGAATTCATTTGCTTCAGTTATGTTGTGGGTTGCGGGTTTCAGCCACAATATTTTAGTTTTAGAATTGTGTAGGTGTGGATTTTAAGCTCTTTGTTAACGTGGTTTAAGTAAATTGAATAAATATATAATAAATTATGCTTATATAATTATGTTGTCACTAACGAGCCCTAACTTAAAGGTAATGCGTTAGGGAATATAATTAACACATTATATGTCATTTATAAGGTACTACTTAAAATTTAAAAAAAATCCATTATTAAAAAAAAATTAACATCAATGTTGCGTGTCACGTATATTACTTTAGGGGTTACCTATAATTTAGGGATAATTGTTTAGCTCTTAAACCTAGACAAAAAGCTCTTCGCTCAGTGTGGTATGGACTCTATGAAGAGAACTATACTCGGGATTGCTTTGAAAGTACAGATAAATCAGTACCGCTGTAAACGTAACACGTCATCAAAACATTCAAATCAAGATAATCAAATAAAAGGAAATCAAATCAAAGGCAAAGACGTAAACACATTCTATTAGTGTAACAATAGCGAAATATTCGAAATGAAAACCCAAGCGAATCGGTTCGTTCACTGGCATGTCACTCGTATGGTAGCCTAATTTCTCTTCCATTATCAAGGATATTTGCGCATAGCAGTGTAACGTACAAGGATTGAATAAGAAAAAAGCAAATACAATAAAATCCACATGGACTATATTCATGGCATATAGTCAGGTTATGGTCAAAGTGTTAGGGGTTAAAGCCATATTATACCTCACCACTTATTGGTATTGGTGTAAAGATGCGAAAGGGAATGCTCCGATGGTTCGGACATGTGGAAAGAATGCCGAACGAACGTCTGGTTAAGAAGATATACAATGCGAAAGTGGAAGGATGTAGGTACCGAGGGAGACCGAGACTAACCTACCTAGACCAGATCGGTCATGTACTGAAGGAAGGTGGAGTCAAGAGTCTCCGAAACCGGCGAGCGTGTATGAAGAGAATTATGAATGTTGAGGAAGCGAGTGAAGTATGCAGAGGTAGAGTTCTCTGGCACTCTGTTCCCTCTGCCTACCCTGCAAGGGATATGGCGTGATGATATGTATGTATGTATGTATGTACCACTTATTGACCGGCACTAATTCCTTGACTTCAGTGGAATCTCAGTACTATCTCGTTTTCCCTTATATTTAATAGTTGTAAACCTTCTTTCTTTATCTCTCACGTATATGGGATACGTGCCACTACTAGTCTTGAACCTCCTCCACAATAGGAGGGATATCGAGTACAAACAATGCTGGTCAGACGTCTTTGTGTAAAGTTTTATTTCAAGTTTGCCTTCTCCTGCATAGATGTTATATACATATTGATTTGTATACTTTAATCGTATTTGTGATACCCATGGGCAAGAGAATTTTTCATAAAATATATTAATTTAAAATAATTACATCAAAAACAAAAAGTTATTCAAAACATATAAAAGGAAATCGTAATTTTATATTGTAATATATATTTTCTAGGACGCCAACACGTTTATACCGAACAACGCTAATGTGGGTGGTACGTGTAAGGACGGCGATGCGCAAACACTGGTTCTCACATTCAAGGACTTCACACTCGAATGGTCTTTTGCTAAAGTAAGTATATCTACACCAGTATAATCTTCACGTACGTGGTTATTTACAGAGTACCAGCGGTTTGGTTGCTGATAGTCAGGTTCAGCTTTTCTTAAGTTGACCGCCTTGCCCCTGATAATTATCAAGCAGCTGGTTTTACTAATTTAAATATATCTACTTATAAGAATTTGCTTTTATTTTCACTCTTGTAAAACTTTAGATATCATAAAAATTTCATATCTTTACCGAGATAAAACTATTTTTACCGATTTTATCGCGATGGTCATGGTAGGTCTGAGCGCCTAAAAGTATTCGAAGTAAAAACTAAAAATAAACACCATTGAAAATTAGTATCATGCTTTCTGAGTTTTCTTGCCGGATTTTTATCAGAGTGGTCACGTTCCGATCCGGTGGTAGTTTAATAGCTTTTGTTAGATTTTTAAACTAGTAAATTGTCACAATATAATATAATATAATTATTATATGATAATTCATAAATTAAATGTTTTATAAAACTGATCATATACTATATAATTTATTTTACGTGTAGATTCGTTTTCTTTTTGTACTGGCAATGAATTTGTATTAAAATGTGGGTCAAACTTTTAATAACTGATACTGTACTGAGTAAATATAAATTTCTGTAATAACGATGACTTTTGGACGTAACACACCTTAGTCCTCCCGTGACCATGATCACTGTAAAGTGTTCGAAACGTGGGGCAATTAAAAATCAAATACAAACGCGATAGAATTCGTAAAAGCAGTTTTATTGTAAATATGAAATACTCGCGTAAACATCAGAAACCATTATTTATTCTTACTTCTTTACCTCACGGAAAATCACTATATAAAACAAACTATTAAACAAGAGAAATATTTTGAATACACAGTTTATTATTCACAAGTACTTATACATTCCTTAAGTGTTCAATAATCATTTATAGACACCTGGTGGAGAACGCTGGTATGCCGATAGCATAAAACTAACATACAACTCCAGTGCAAGGATCTTAGAGCACGCAGCAAACCAAGGCAGAAAAGTGACATTAAGTACTGACTCCAAGGATCTACTCTTTCCGACACCAGTAGGAAAATCTTATTCTTGCCTTGAAGAAACAATTATTGAATTACAAGAAGAAGATGCAAAGTAAGTTTATTAATTATATTTTTTTTTCCACAATAATAGAGAAATGAAGGTGGGCTGAGAAGGCACCCTGCAGAACTCCTTTAAATATGGCTATGGTGCTATGACTAGTCGGTAGTATTTACAAAATTTCTTCTAAGTTTGTAATTTCTCTATAGAAAAATGATTTAAAAGTCTTTTTTATATTTAAATAACGAACTTATTGATTTCCGACTAGGGATATATGTAATCGAAAGCTTAGAAAGAATACATAAATGTCATATGATATTTTGATGACAATATCCAAGACTAATTTGACCACAAACACGTTTTGGTAACCATTTATATTATGCTATAAATTTTCTTTTTTCTCTTATATGTAGTCCGACGACAGGGCACCGCGCTAAACTATATCTGCGCGAGATGAGACTACAGCCCTTCATGTACAAGCGAGGTGGTGAATTCGGCCCCCCTTGGGCTTGCGCTAGGGCAGCTCGTGCTCGGGCTGAAGCGGCTCCTGTCGCAGTAGGTGCTGCATTAGCCCTCGCCACCGCAGCTACACTCTGTGCCTACGCTGCATGGCGATACGTTAAAGTCAAGAAGGTGCAGTACGATACCATGGAGTAAGAAGACCGATCAAAGATTTGTTATACAGTGTATTCTTTGTTTCATAATTCCTGTCTCTTTTCTTTAAGATGATTTGCAGGCTTTCTAAGTTTTCTGTACTGTGATCCGAACAAAATGAAAGCTTCCTCAATGCCTTTTCTACCTACAATATTTCACGTATTTCTACGTAGACGTGAGTGATTTTTGAATCACAGGTTGCGTTTGCTTTGATCGAAATGCAGAACATATGTTACCTTTAGATTTCTACTTTATTTATCTTCAGTGATTGATATTTTATCTTATTTAGGATATTCTAATAAGATATTTTTAGATTATTAAATGCGTGTATTATTGATTCAAATAAGTTTTGTAATTTTTAAATTAAACGTTTTCTTAGTGTGCTAATGTTCAATGTTGCCACATTCTTGAATAAAAGAGTCACATTAAAATTAAAAATAATAAATTAACGTGTAATGTAATGGAAGTGATTGATGATAATAAAAAATACTAAAGAAAATTTTATTTAGATATACTAGATGGTGTGTCAAACGATTATCTTGGAAAATACAAGAGTGTGATTAGGTTTTTAATGTTTTGAATTTGGTATTATTTCAAATCTCAAAACAATATTTAATACTGTATAATTATTAGCTTTTCTCGTAAGCAAAAAGTTGTTATATTATCAATTATATAAGTAAATACATACTTTTATGAATACTGTGAATTGAGGTTCTGATCTAGTTTGTTAATGATAGTGAGATCTCGATAGTTAAAGTCTACTTAAAATGCCAAGGTTAAATTTCTTAGAGCGGTAGACTAATCTGTTGTTATGTGTAAGGAATGTGAGAAAATATTATATAAATTGTATTCGTTTTTAGGCTTAGTTAGGAGATTATTTGATAATACATCATCACATCGATTGAGACGGATTGAAATGGGTCGAAACAGCTAGTATTTTACCATATTACCTTTTCCATTTAACACAACCATTCCCACATAATTTTATCTTCTAATCATATCCAGAAACCTATTATTCATTTTATTTTTTCTTGTCTATCTTATACATTCAACCTCATTAGAATGTATAATTATAATCAACCTTATCACTTAAATCGTATATAAAAAAATACCTTCATCATTGTTATTGATAACAGAAATTAATTTTTCACTGATACCGTTTTGTTTTCTCTTGTAACGATAATCTGTCTCTATCCATCAGTTTTAATACGTATTTAGAATGCAAATAGTACATTCTGATATCAACCGATTATTTATCAGCAGAAGTAATGACAATACAATATATTTATCTCCTACTTCTTCCCCAATGCATAATTAGTCACTTTATAAGGTGATTATATGATTTCACTTTT
Organism: Lymantria monacha; assembly: GCA_905163515.2. Classification (NCBI taxonomy): domain Eukaryota; kingdom Metazoa; phylum Arthropoda; class Insecta; order Lepidoptera; family Erebidae; genus Lymantria; species Lymantria monacha. Next base: position 13,132,330 of record LR991095.1, on the reverse strand, counting down.
CCTTAGATATTTTACTTGCTCAACTATTTATAGTTTTTATATACTTATATAATTCTAACTTCACACTTTTCAGATTCCAAAACCGTAACTTATAGTCTATTTTATGCAGAACAAATTTTATGGTTAGTTAAAAGCGTTTTTCAATTATTACTTAAACTTTTCACAGGATATGCAACATTGCAATAATTGAAAAAATATTAATTTTATAAAATTCCACCCTGAAGCAGTTCTTGGTTTCTAATTCCATTAATATGTCCAAAATGTAATGGGCCAATAAAATATTACATAATGCATTTTTGTCATAGTCATCAGTCTTTTCAATGTAAATTATCTAACATGAATTTTGGATTGTGTGGTAATAGAATGAAATCAAAACAGGACCGATTTTCGTTCATCGTTCTATATTCATATAAGTCCTCGGATACATCATCGCGGGCATCTTTCACAACATGTAAAATAAATTGATAACGTTATCTGCTTACATCCTAAGTTAACTTTTCTTCTTCTTTTCTCATGGGTTTCATACCCATGAGAAAAGAAGGGAATGCGTGCATTAAATAACAGTCATTATAAAGACAAATTACAATTTATTGATTCATATGTAATTGATAATCGAGGACTTAAATATACTTATTAAAAATTTGCAATTCAGAATTATAATAAAAATACAAAAGAGATGTGCGAAAGATATTTATTATAAGACAAACTATGATAGTTCACAATGATTTGAGTGTTATCGATAGTTATGTCGATATTGGACTTGTCTATTGTAATATAATTAAATTAATATAATCAAGTTATATATTTATATGCATAAGCATGTATCGGTTCTTATAAAAATGTTGTTGATGGTTGAATATAATGTATAAATGTATTTAATCTCCATATAACCCCAAATAACCTTATAGGATAGTTAATATATATCTTTTATTTTTCAATAGAATTTGACTTATATGTACATCGTTTCAAATATACACTAGATTTGAATAAGTTCGGGCGTAATATATTATTTATTTCAAATTAAGTAAAAGCTAAGGCTTTATTTGAATTGTTAAACCTTCAGACGTTACAAAGTTTACTATTTGCGGCTTGAAGTTAAAATTTAAAATCTAAATAAAGATAGATGATAGTGAAATTGAGAAGAAAGATATATATTTATAGAAGAAATGAATCTTTTCATAAATATTTCTTCTTTATGCGGTCCCAAACAATTCCGATTGCATGGAAAGCAAGTCTGTTTTTTTGTGAAAACAACCTTTTTGATTAGAATAGCATTGCATGTCGGATATAATATGATTTTTGTAATGTAACTTTTTGAGAAAAGTTTGCCGAAATGATAATAGAAACTATATCTTGGCATATTCGGTAAATATCTGATATTTATGTCAAGCATAAAACTTAAGTATATTAAAATTATTACGCCCATGCAAAATCAAATTGTTTTATAAATATGAGATTTATATAAAATATTTAATAATAAATCAAATATTTGTATCATTAATCATAATGTTAATCATCATTATCGCTTGGTTATAGCCACCGGACTGCAGTGGAATTTCGATAACTCGAAATAGTAAAGCGCTATCCAAAGAAAAATGATTTAATGAGTTTTCGACTTAATAAGTAAGTTCAATATACAGAGGATTAATTGTTAAAATTTCGAAGTACTAAGGCGTGATTTTGAAGTTGCTTTGAAAGTTTAATGAATGTATTCATTCATTGTATACGAATCAAGCACAAATAATAAATTAAAAGCAAAGAACATTACTTTTTCGAGAGTTATTAGACTTTTGTATTAGATTTTACTGTTATGAGTTTAGGGAATTTCAAGTAGGACGTTATAATATTTTACTAACTATGTTTTACGGAGTTTGTCATTTGCAATTCGAGTTCTAGAGTATAAATATCTATTATTTATACTCTAGAACTCCTAACTACTCATAAACACTATACCACCTAAGTGTAATTAACTCAACCTGGAAGGCAAATAATATTTAGTTCAAGTTAGTCTAATGATTCAAATTACCGCATATTTGGAGTTCAACGGTGGAACTTATTTTTTTTTCGACTTACTGAAAATTATGACTTAACGAGGGCTGAGTTATAGGGATTCCATTGCACCACAAAAAACCTGACTTCTGACTGTGTGTGTGTGTGACTATGATCAGGCTGATACTCATAAATACATATCAGAGGATAATAATATAATTTTAAATTAATTAAAAACATTATTATAATTATAGTAATTGTATATTAATTTGTGATTGTTTGCAGTAGTTTACACTACTTGATATTACGTGTACAAGCAATAAGTACGTTTTTTATTAAACGCCGTCGTTATGACATTGTGGATATTGATGTTGTATTTGTGCGCAAAACTTGCTTATCACTAGTGTTCTATAAGAAGGTATTCTCAAATAACTGCTCGAAATGAACGACCGTCATTGTGTGAGCTATTCTTAGCGTTTATTAAAGTATCTTAAATATGTCATGCTCTAGGTTATTTCCAAAAACTGAAAAAATTTACGAAAATTTCAAGTAATTTGAAATTTAATTTAAATTTTCAGATTTATTTGAATATAGTTAAATGTTATGTTGTCGATTTACTATTTAATTTAATATATATGTACTTTTTTAGATAAACGTTAAATAACAATAAACAGGTTTGAGGTAAAGAGGCGGCGTCCTGTACGGGCAACGGGTCCTATTATATATATATATATATATATACAAACGAATAACCAACATTGGAATAAAAACTGCACTTTTTTTAGAAACTACACCTCAGAACTAAAAAATCTATCCTTGTACAGTGAGGAACTTTACGAAATTACAATTTACAGCTAAAAGCACATTTGGGGACCACCTGTCTTAAATCATTACGCCAACTGTGCCCTAGAAATTACCAAAATATTCGAAGTGGTTCTTATGAATTGGAAACATCTGTTTGTATATTAATAAAATTAATTAGAAAAAAATCTAATTCAAAAGTAAATTTATTATTGGCTAATACGTACGTAACGAATCAATAAGAGCCTGTGGTTAGTCATTATTCTTTTACTCAAAATTAATAACTTCCATTGTCCATATGCATATCTATTGACTATGGTAACAGAAAAGATTTTTCATTGGGAACAATTTAAATTTAAATTAAATTTTCTGTACACACTGAACATAATCCAAAAATATATATCCAATCCATTCAAAATAACAAAAGTCCAATACCTGAAACGATTTTTGATTCGACGAATGGTGATGTGTACAAGATCTTATGATATTTGTATAGGAGCAAAATTTGGGATCATTTTAATAGAGAGCAATAGGTTTCCTTTATGGCCAAATATGGGTGTGTCATAACTGTGACATTTAGGAATTGTTCTCACAAGAAAAAATCCTAAAGTTGCTATTTAGACTAGTACATCGTTCGTGTAATAGAAACTAAAATAAAAAAGATTGTCCTTATACAAGCAAAATGTCTCTCAGAATTTAGAGACAGAATTAAAAACCTGGATGCAGAAAATTCAAAATTGTATAAACTTATTTATCGTATAAAGTTATTGATTGGGCTAAAAGTAGCTGACAAACGTTAGGAACCCTGCATTTTCATTTTGCTATAATAAAAAGTTAGGCATGTTTAAAATATCAAAAATGACGAATAACAAGAAATACATTAATAACTTGTAAGATATTAAGTATTAAGTAGAGCTAATCCTCTAAATATAATTAATAGATCGAGTAGATATTTTGAGAATGCCTTACGTAGTCTTAGATGTGTAATTTTAAGTAATTTATAGTAGAATGGTAATTATATTAATTTTAAGCAGGTTAAACGTTTTTGTGTGTGATTTTTATTAGTAGGTATATTAAACTATTTTGTATTAATTTATTAAGAGTAAAATCTTTAGGTTTAACAAAAATTTTAGATGGTAGACTAAAAATGTGATTATTTGAAAATGAAATTAAAATTGTCGTTGCATTTTTGTATGTTTAATCTTGAACATAATAACTTAAGGTTTATGCCACTTCCAAAAGTTTCTAGCCGGTTTTACTGAATTTTCTTAATATTAATTTAACTAGTACAAAAATAATAAATAAAATGATTAAACTAATCTAAAAGATAACCCGAAATTCCGTATAACTTTGTGTGCTGTCATATACTAATTGAAGCTTAATTATTTTTCCAATACCCTTAAGCGCTGAATACTGAATTATTTTTATCTATCTACCTCTTAATACTTCCACACTATGATAATTATTTTTAAATAATTTTCTTATTAGTTAATATTAATAAGTAGAAAACCATTAAAATTGATGATATGTATTCCAACGGGTAGAATTTGATCAACATAAATTCATACTTGGGCTTTAGTAATCCAAATCTCTTCAGGAATCGATTTCGATTGCCTATATATATTATGTATTGTATGGTCACACGTAATTACAGAGTATATAGACTGTAATTTAAAGATATTAAGATAAAATGCATATTTGGTAAGAATCTTGAACAATACTTTTAAACGATTAAATTTATTTGATGCAATGATTAGTTTATATTTAAAATATATAATCTCACAAAACACGCTCACACTTTCATAAAAATATTTCTCTTTTACTTAATTTCAATCTTTAACTTAATTTTTTTCTTCCATCTTATATATTGAAAAAGTTTTAGCAATAGTTTTATGATCAGTCGACAGACGTATGACATCAAATCCCTTGGGTATATTTGTTGACCAGACGGTACCAGATGGTGCTTGCCCAAGTCTATGTAAAGCTCCTAATCTTCTTTCACTACATTCAGACAAGATGATCGATTTTAACCCGTTGTAAAATGAATCATTATAATGCTTGTAGTATTAAAATTATTTGTATAGTAAATGCATATTTTAGAATAAAAATGATATTATTTAATAATATCAATGACACTAGTGGACAAGTTTTGCTAGTTAAGATACGCTGTGTGTTATGCTTTGATACTAAATAGTCGAAAGACATTATATTGTTTATTAATCATCAATTACAATTAAAACATATCGTTTTTCTTAATATAATTAGTTTAATGTGGATTATATACGTTTGTGATCATAATTGTATCGTAATATATAATTTGTATAATCTTACGGTGGAAATTAATAACTTCATTCTCATCATCAAAATCAATCAGTATTTTACCGTCCACTGCTGGACGTAGGCCTACAAATGCGACATGACACGGTCCTTCTTTGGCGGGATTATTGCTATAATTGTCACATTTGACAAGTGGCTTGGTGTTCTCAGTAATGCGTTTTCTAAAGAATCATTAGCCATTCTTCTGGGGATTCTTCAGCCGATTTTTACGGCTTCGATAAGCAAGTAAATGGTGACGACAGCTGTAGGTATTCTGTTCATCATGTTGGAAAATTTAATCTTTGGAGACGTATTTTTTTTAGCTAGCAAATGCAGGCAACTCGTTCGGAAATTCGAGTTGACAGGTCGATGTAATTGAAACTAACTTTATTTTAATTTCTAATAATAAAAAATATATAATAATCCGCATAAAGTATTCAATACTGTAATAATGTTTTGTGCTAAAATGACAATGTTAGTTTTCATTCAAAATTATACGGATATAATTAATCTTTAAAATCTTTGTCAAAAATTTTTCTATGTTCCTATCTATACCAGAAAAATTTGAGTAAAATACTTTCTCAAAAGATGCTGAAAAAATAATTAAATCAAAAACATTTAAATGGTTATTAATTTCAACCGTTAGAAATTAGATTAAGTTAGTCATATAGTCCCCTATATTCGCTTTTAGCTGTATATAGCTTGTGTTTGGAAGAGATAACTCCTTGCTTTTTATTTGTGTATTAACGTTTTTCGATATATTTATATATAAAAATAGCTTCTCTCGTTATAATTGTATTGTAAATATTTATTATCTAAGTAAGCAATTTCTCGAGTTTTGACATATAGATTATTACTGTCGTTTGAACTTGTAAGTTTTGCTATCTACGGGCCCGACTGGAAGTCGCCTAAAAGATGCTAAGAAGGATTTTAAAATGCAATTAATTAGTAGGCAATTCGATAAAGCGATAAGATAGATTTTCATTCCATGTTTAGTCATTCAATTTTATGAGAGCCAAGAACCATATAACGTATAGATACGAGAAAGATGATGAGAGCTATATATTTCAACACCAAGGAAAATGTATTCCTTACCATACTGCTCCTGCATAAGAGATACAAAGCGATAAAAAGCGGTAGGCTATTTTGGCATGACTCTCTAGATTCGATTTGGTCAGCGCAGAGAGCTCTAAACTCAAAACCTTTAAGATATAAGGTATGGCCCAAAGGTATGGCCTCTTGAATACAAATTATGCTACGGCTTGGGGTGTTCCTCAGGGCAATGTGACAGTACCTATATTATTTGAATTAATTATTAAGTGATACAGTTTCGCATTGGTCGTTGGGGAGTGGAGTACTTATTTATTACGGTATAGAGGGTTATGTAAGCTGTTATCTAGGCAGTTGTTATCTTATCATTGGATTCGTAAAATGCCAAGCATACAGTAATTAATATTTATAATTTTGTGTTATGATTATCTGTGTATTTCATCTGATGCTTAAACATAACCTAATATTCTTTATGAAGTTTCACTTTTATAATATTTGCAAATTAATTCATTTAACGAACATCTAACGAAATGTCTAAATTAGATATTTATTTAATTCAAGACGATTTGAATAATGTTCAAATGTTAGAATAGTAAAATTACAAACAGTCGGGCTCTATCGTGAAAAAAAAATATTCATTTATAAAAGTTCGAAATTTCTGAAAACTTTTTGAAGTGAAACTTTTTGTGGCAGGGTTTTGAAATTTTAATCGCCATATTTTCGAGTGATTAAAAGTACGCAAAAATAACAGCTTAAGCGATAGCTATATTGGGTACTTACCTATATTCATCATACAATTTTAAACATCTATAGACTTTCACATTGTTTTTTATTACTTTTTTATAGACTTAGTCATACATAGACATTATAAATTGTGTTATAGTATTTAAAAATAACAGATGTTACCCTGTAATATAAAAGTTTCACTTCTATTTCTTGTCTTTACGACGCACAGTCTAGTTATTTTCTACTAGATAAAAGATATAATATAATACTATTTTCCTAATATTTTATATTTTAATCCAGTAGAATTTTTTTTTTCATCAATAGTATTTGGTAGAATTACATACATATCGGTGCATTTATATTTAAAATATTATATTGTACTAAAGTATTGTATGCCATACGATTTGTCTTCCAGTAACATTCTATATCAATAGCGTTAAATTAATGTAGCTTATTATATATATATATATACATTAATTAATAATAATATAAAAAAGGTGGTGTTATTATTGGCATTCCTTTAACATGTCTATAGATGTTAAAAAACAAAGAAACATTTACAGTACCCAGTGATATATATTGCACGTCGACTATTAAATAGAGATAACCGACTTAATTCGGCTTCATATAGCACTGTCTCTGTCGCACACTATGTTTGTGATATTACGAAAACCAATTCTGGTATCTATTAGGAGCTGTTAAAACAATTATGATTTATTAGTGTTAAATAAAATACACATTCTATAAGCTTATTTTTTCAAAATTATTAAGGTTATAAGAACTCAATATGTATTACTTTGATCAAGAAACAATGGTACTCTTTCGTTCTTGTACAATGATGAAAATCACGTCAGTATGCAGCAGGAAAATCAATCGATTCCCTCTTTTAAAATCGATGTGTTATATTTATCGGCGGGTATTATAAAATGGTGTGAGAAACGAAGATGTTGGGTATTTATCTGGTAAATAGTCTGAAAAAAAATTTGACACCAAAAATATTTGTAGTGAATGTTTATACGATGACGTAATACACACCACCGATTAGTTTTTAAGTGACATATCTCAAAATTTAATTGTAATTTAGTGCGTTCATTTATTGAATTGTCTTTATGAATAAATGACGTCAAAATATGGTTATTCATTACGTCCATTCATCAGCCTACGTTTGTTGATAATGTCCAGGTTTAGAAGAATCTTTTGTGGATTAAAGACTTGTTTTATATGAGAATCTAACCCAGGGTCAGAGCAAGTCCTGTAATTGGACGATGTTGCTATTTAAACCGTTATATCATCTTTATAGACGATTATTTATTCTATACCTGTATATTGCCCAGTGATAAATAATGTAAGTCGACCGTTGGTGAGAGACAATCGACTAACTTCGGCTTTATAGAGTGTTGTCTCTGTCACAAACTTGTTTGACTTCGCACGCAGCACAATACAATCTAGTATCTATTGGGAGCAATTAAAACGATGTTTTTTTTTTAAATTAAAAATTTTACAAGCTTTCTTTCTAAATTGTTGGGTTTTTGACAATTCTTTATACTTATATATTTTTGAGCTTGACGCAATTACCTTTTTTTTTCATATTTAAACAAAGTAAGTATTTAAGTAAGTATTTATTAATTTAAAATCATAACATATTTCATATTATATATATATATATATATATATATATATATATATATATATATATATATATATATATATATAGTTAAGTATTCAACATCAATATGTTGAATACTTAAAAAAATCTACAATATGCGTAGCACCACTACAAATGTTAATACCCTAGAAGGGCCTTGTGGGTGGGTCAGTCGCAGCGCACATATGAGCAAATGCTCATATCATTGTAAAAAATAGGTTTAACAGCTAATAGTTGCGCTCATATTATGATACTGAACGGAGCTCTGAGAAAAAACAAAAACATGCCGTCTTGCGCTGTTGTAACATGTCGAAAAAGAGGTCAGGTGTATATCGTAATCTAAGATGGGATTGCTTTTCATTGGTAAGTCCAGAAACTCATTAATTCAGTGATGTTTATTATTAATATTGTGATAGCATTATAGACAAAAACGATAAAATTGCAATCAAGAAAAATTATCCGTCGTCTGTCTAACGTCATCATAACTATTTGAGTGATCGCGCAATGTACTGCGTTCAATGCGATATCGCTAGTACCGTGCTATACAAAAATTTAAAATTGATACACTTATATTGAAAGTGTTGTTCCAATTTATGTGGGTAGTAGACCTAAGTATTTAACTAAATATTAATTTTAATCATATATATAAATAAATTAACAATTCTTTGTTTATATTTAGAATTGTTTAATGTAGTTATATTACTTAAATTTCTAAATTGTTTTTTTTTTTCAAGATTTTATTTAACGCGTTTGCTTGCATGCCAATAACGACATCGGTGTTAGTGTATATTTAATTATCTTAATATTTGTGTTATTCCTTCCATTATTCCTTATGTATTACTGTGTATGTGATCAATATAATATACAATATAAATTTATTTTTTTAAATTAACTCGCCACGTGCTTCCGTAATTTCAGTTATATTTTCTGTTGTCTATATAAAGCATGATGCAAGTAACATAAACATGTTACTTGCATCATTTTACTGAAACTGTATAATCATCAGAACGTGGTGAAGTGAAATTGAAATAGTAGTTTCGATTAGACTTTAGGCGAAAGAAATATCTGTTATTTTTTTTAATATAAAATCATCATTCTCCTGCTCTAGTCCCAATTACTTGGGGTCGACGCAGTGTGTACGAATACATACTACAAAAGTTATTCGCAATAGTTTTATGACCGGCCGCCTGGCCGATTTCAAACCTCCTTGGGAATGTAATTGTTGAACGAACGGCATAAGGTAAAGTTGGCCCAGGTCGCATCGGCGTTTTGGTTCTAAATTTTTAAATGTTGGTTATCTCATAATTGTGTCATAATAAAACTTGTTTTTTGTTTTTAATTTTTTTTTATTGCTTATGGTGGCAAACGAGCATGCAGCACATCTGATGGTAAGTGTCACTGCCACCCATGGACCTTTGCTATACCAGGGTATAGCTAGGCCGCTGCCTACCATTACAATCCCCAAAGCCACCCAGTTGGGCTTCCGGCTCTCCCGCTTACCGAACGAAGCGCATTAACACATTGCTATTACTCAGACGTTGATCTTCTGCGACAGTGTGGTACTACCCCGGACGGACCAGCCCGCGGCTGTAGACAGGGATCTGTCAACAGCGTGGTCCTACCACTATTAATTTATATGGATTGGTGCTTTGTCCATCATTGGAACCATAGGACTCGTTGATCATGATTTTGAATGGGAAATTACTGTCTTATTATAACACACGGTAAACGGTTATAAATAAAATATACGGTTTTTATTGAAAGACACTAATACTTACGTTTTCGACAAACAGATATCGAATTAATATCGATTAATATATCGACCATAGTGGGTCTTGGCGTTCATGAAAATTTTTTGTATGTGGTACCTATACGTTGTCTACAGAAGTCTGTGCTAATGTTGAATGAATTGCAGCTTCGAGATTTATGTGCGTGTAATATGTTTGTGTGCGAAATAGTTGTAAGCATAAGTCTTGCGTATGTGTTAACATTAAACGGAGGGAGAAAAACGCCGACACTGGTTTAAGTACAAAATAAGACCGATGGCCCTTATAAGGTAAATAATATTTCTGTGTAGCATTATTATAACTTTGTCTCGTATACTAGGTCAAGCCTGTATCATACGATACGAGACGGGGTTCGAGAATTTATATTTAAAAAGTATATAGTAAATAGTTTATCGAAGAAACGTGATTTAAAATGTGAAGGATATATGAAGTTAATAATAAATAAACAGAAATTGAGAGTGCGTATAGTAGGAGTGCTATAACAACACGTCTGACCAGCGTGGTATAGTAGGTCAATTACCCTCCCATTGTGGAGGAAGCTCGAACCCAACAGCGGGACATATATGAGCTGAGATGATAGAAGAAGTGAATGCACGGTGTGTGTGTTTATGTGCGAGTATGTGTGTGTACGTAACCGAGCATGTGTGTATGTGATGTGTGTGAGCGTATGTAAACATGGCCGTCCATGTGTAGCTGCGCGCGTTTGTTGTGTATTTGTGATTGTATGTTTATATTACACAAAGTATGTCAGTAACTATTCACGTTTTTGAGTAATCCTGTTTCAAAAGCCAATTAGTTACTTTAGTTTTTAGGTTGTATTTATTTTAATTAAGTATATGCAGTTGCTTGAGGATTTTTTGATATTACATAACATATCTTTTGCCAGACAGCTTTGTGGTAGCGGCTACGAATACTACCAACCCTTACTTTGCTCGTGGATGTCGTAAACGATGACTGAGAGCCTTATATCGACTTGGGCCAACACCACCTGATGTCGTTTGGTCAACAATTACATTCATAAGGAGGGTTGACGTCAGGCATACGGCCCGTCATAAAACTATTGTCAATAACTTTTCCAATATGTAGGACGAGGAGTAGGTACATATTGCGTCGACTCCAAGTAATTGGGGAAAGAACAGGAGAATGAGGATGATATTTTACTAGACATCAGTTTTAGGTTATATCAACATACAACGTAATATTGATGTCTGGCAAAATATGTGTTATGTTTAATACCTCGCGGATTTTTACATTTGTTGGGGTACAGCAAGTAGCATGAAACCATATATTCTTCATTCGTACGATATTTTATTCATACATCAGTCGAACCGTTTAACCCTTGCAATCATTGTACAGTTGAGCTATAGGCCAAAAAAAATTACAAACGTCGCATAGTTACAAGTGCTGCAGAGACAACGTTCTACGAAACTCATAACATAAGCCCTTACTGCGTACGCCAACTTGCCTACCAAGCTTGACGATTGCGCTACTATCCGTCATTTATGGTGTAGACCACGTACAGCAGTGAACAACTAAAGTTTGATTTACTAACTCGTGGATGTGGTAAAACACAACTATGATATTATTATGCAAATAATATCTATTCATCATCATCATCATCATCACAGCCCAATTATGTCCCACTGTTGGACTTAGGCCTCCGTTATGGGATGGTAATTAGCCTATTATACCGCGCTGGTCAGACATGTTGGTATAGGGTTGTGTTTCTAATTTTCCTTCTCTTACATAGATGTTTGTTATATTCCTTAGTCGTCTCTTACGATCACCCACGGGTAAGATAGGGGGTGGTGAATTGTATTCTTACTTCGGCACCACACAAATAAATATTTCCTTCTATTCAATACAAGGAAAATTCGACATAAGATCCTATAAGATCGTATACGACTGTTTAATATAGTAGGTCAATTTCTCTTCCATTGTAAACGAGGTTCGAGTCCAAGAGTGGATATGTTGAGAAGCAAAGAAGAGCTTTACGCTGCAATGCCGTGATTGTCTTTTATTACTTTACCAAGGAAAGTTGACGTCAGTTTAATAGCTTGGTGTGCTCTAGGAGAGGAGGCCCTATTCGACTTCCTTTACGAATATACAGAATACTTAGGTACCTACTGTATTAAGCCGTATGTTCTATTCCACTTTCACGGACGACAATGTTAGCGCTCGACAAATTATTATTTTGATTCTGGCTATGGTTTGCGTCTGTGAAAAGTATGTTTGTAACCTCGTATGAGGAGGTCTACCCGTCTCTCGATGCTGTTGGTAAGGATCTTGTGGTATCCGAAACCAGGTACCTAAGGCTACCGTAGGTTATCGTTCCCGAAGAAAATTATCTACTGGTTGATTCAGGCGTTAATGGCATTACATGTAGGTACAGGAAAAATCTATTTGTTTGTATAAATAGCAATTTTATACAACATCTACTATATTACAATAGCAATTTGGTTTATCAACTTATTTTTTTTTACTTAAAAATATATAAAAAAAAACATTAGCAAAATCTCTTGCATAACAACATTGCTGTAGTTCATAAATTAAAATTAACGCCCTCTACGCAAATTTGTGACGAACTATCTAGTAACATATGATGATAAACGAATAGCGTTAAGTGCATTTACTTGCATTTACCAGTAGAGGGCATTGGTTGTTGTTGAGTAAAATTATAGGTTAGCAGTATTGACTAAGATTTCAGTGTCAATGAGGGTGCTCTGGGACATATATATCTATTTTGCTACTCAACTCTACGGAGTGGAGTGCTACGCTATGAAGTGGTCACACACCCCGTTAAATCCGTCTGGGTTGACAGAAGATACGATGCGCGACCCCATAAACCTGCCCTACATGTCTACGCCGTGTGAGCGGGCCATCGGAACCCGATTTTTGTCTTTTGTGGACCGCCTAGCAGTTTACCGGGTATCCTCTCGCGTCGACGCCCAGGTAGTTGACCTACGTCTCGCCATCGGCACGTTGTCCTCTTCCCGGGCGACAATGCTAATCCCCAGTACTGTCGTGTGATTGGTTTGCACCCCCTTTTATAAATACATTCTTTAAATTCGTGAAAATTATTAGTATTAAGTTATAACCAATCTTAAAATTCTCTTCAATATCTTAAATACTTTACTGGAACTAAAAACGATGCAAAGAATTTCTTTGCTTCGTTTATCTGGTTTGGGTCTATTTAGACCCATCAGACTTACTCGTTTGTCTCTCACTCATTCCACTCGTCACAAAACTGTGCAACAGTCACAAAAGCAATCGTCAGAAAAGTTGAAAATTTCATTGTACCATTTCTTCTTTCTTTCTCTTTAAACCCCCTTAAAAGTGCTTGATAAATGTTTTTTGTTTTTGATCAACATTTCCAAGAAGATACCTTTAAGAGTGTAGCCATAGCACTTAAAGGCGACGATTTGACTTACCGATGGATAACGACTTATATGAAGAAAGAAGACTAAAGATGCTAAAATCTGAGAATTTTTGAAAAAACATTGTAATTGGCAATAATAGGTTGATATTAGTAGCTAATTACCAAGACAAAAATATGTATAGAAATCTGGATAGATCTAATTCTTAGTCCGGATCGTTGCTAGAACAACAATACCAAATTCCTATTACAAAAAAGAACTACCCCTTGTCTAATAATAAATCAATTTGTCACAACCATCACCTGTGAATCCCTAGAGATGGAATTACAAATCACAAGGGATGATCCCCAATTGATTACTGGTTATTACACGAACGCTTACATCAACCATATGCTATGACAATGGTAGGGTTGTAATTGCAAATTATGTGTGAAAATTTTCTTAACAAAATAATTAATTTAGTTATATTGTATTTGTTTGCAAAGAACTCACCTACGGAAAAAATATAGGGTATATTTTGCCCGTAGGTGTCTGGTGTGGTTATAATTAAAATGTATGTGGAAAACACGGAAAACTGGACATAAAACCCTACCAAATTCTGCACGTGGGAACTGGTCCAGTCATAATCTTTTGCTTTATATTTGAGAATAACACCACCACTGAGAACATCCGGCAAGAAACTCAGAGGGTTTTTATTATTATTGTTATTATTTTGTATATAAAATTGTATAAGTACATGCTTAGCGAATGTTAACTTCAGTGGGATGCCCTTCGAACCACGAATTATCTTTTTTATCTATATATACAAGGTGGAGACGACCATACGACAATAATTTTAATCTAGTGTATCTGATGACTTGCCCAACCTGTATACAAACTTTGAATACAATATGTCGTATAGTTTAGCCGCAGCACATTACTTTGTATTATTAACAATTTCCACACTCTGTATAAAAATTAAAATTATTCGCCTATCAATGAGCTCCCGCGCCGCATCGGTATAAACTAATACGAAACTAGTACCTACATATCGCCATGTTTACCAGTTCAAGTCTTCCCCAAACGTAATACAAATCAATGCATATTATACCTTATTCCTAAATCTTAAGATCCATACATATAAACCGTGTCATCAGACTTAGATGAGAAATTTAAAACTACCTAATGCGGCTTAATGAAAGAAGACCTCGGTCTCATGTTCAATACTATTATAATAGGTCTGTAAGTCAGTGTGCCATCGTGATCCTGTGACGTGAATGTGCGTAATTAGACGCTTACTTTGTGTTAGAATAGTATTTCTTTCTCATTTACAATGCCTCGTTATAATTACACAGCTTCGGGTATACAGATATGATTTTAATTTATGGAGAATATCACGGAAATGCAGCTTACTTAAAAAAAGGAATTGTACGATCTTTCGACAAGTTAAAATACATCGCCGTCAATGGCAACCTGTTAACAAGAGTTCGAAATAATATTTTAAGACGATATAATTTGTGCGTTCGGGTCCATGGCGCACATATCGAAAATTTAAAAGTTTAACGACCAAGTGGTTATCGTGATTATTTTAATAAAATAATCAAGTGAGAATGAATAGCGCCCAAACATTAAGTGTATGTATGTATTTACCTACGTTTCGAAGTTGTAACATATGATACCACAAGGTCACTCGCCGCTTGCCGACCACAGGTTAGTGAACTAATATTTACAAACGGTGTTCTATTTTGTTTCAATATTTATGATAAAAAGTTTGTTTGAAAAAATTGTTTTTTAAATATGCATGCGAGGACTTTTTTAATAGTTTCAAAATACTCCTATATACTAGTATTGACGGTGTTTTCATTTATTGTCGTATTGACGTCTCCACTCTGTATATATACATAGTGGAGACGTCAATACGACAATAAATGAAAACACCGTCAATACTAGTGTATAGGAGTATTTTGAAACTATTAAAAAAGTCCTCGCATGCATATTTAAAAAACAATTTTTTCAAACAAACTTTTTATCATAAATATTGAAACAAAATAGAACACCGTTTGTAAATATTAGTTCACTAACCTGTGGTCGGCACGCGAGTGACCTTGTGGTATCATATGTTACAACTTCGAAACGTAGGTAAATACATACACTTATGGGCGCTATTCATTGTTCATTCTCACTCGATTCTTTTATTAAAATAATCACGATAACTTTAATAATTCACTTGGTCGTTAAACTTTTAAATTTTCGATATGTGCGCCATGGACCCGAACGCACAAATTATATCTTCTTAAAATATTATTTCGAACTCTTGTTAACAGGTCGCCATTGACGGCGATGTATTTTAACTTGTCGAAAGATCGTACAATTCCTTTTTTTAAGTTCTCCACATTATCAACCTGTGTCAAATTTGCGAGAAAAATAATTTAAAATTTGTTCATCTAGGGTGACTCTTACACGCGAAGGAGCACTATCCATATGAGGCAGTAAGGATTGATTATCCCGTAACCTCTGGACAGCTTGCACAATAGTCCGGCCATTGGTAGTACAAACACGTGTGTTTCCATATCTCTTTCGGTACGTACGTATGGTTAAAGCTGCATTACCGTGATATTCTCCATAAATTAAAATCATATCTGTATACCCGAAGCTGTGTAATTATAACGAGGCATTGTAAATGAGAAAGAAATACTATTCTAACACAAAGTAAGCGTCTAATTACGCACATTCACGTCACAGGATCACGATGGCACACTGACCTACAGACCTATTATAATAGTTTTGAACATGAGACCGAGGTCTTCTTTCATTAAGCCGCATTAGGTAGTTTTAAATTCCTCATCTAAGTCTGATGACACGGTTTATAAAGACTTAGGAATAAGGTATAATATGCATTGATTTGTATTACGTTTGGGGAAGACTTGAACTGGTAAACATGGCGATAAGTAGGTACTAGTTTCATATTAGTTTATACCGATGCGCCGCGGGAGCTCATTGATCTCTTAGTGATAGACGAATAATTTTAATTTTTATACAGAGTGTGGAAATTGTTAATAATACAAAGTAATGTGCTGCGGCTAAACTATACGACATATTGTATTCAAAGTTTGTATACAGGCTGGGCAAGTCATCAGATACACTAGATTAAAATTATTGTCGTATGGTCGTCTCCACCTTGTATATGAAAGAGTATTGGTGTAAAGATGCGAAAGGTAATGCTCCGATAGTTCGGACATGTGGAAAGAATGCCGAACGAACGTCTGGTTAAGAAGATATACAATGCGAAAGTGGAAAGATGTAGGTACCGGGGGAGACCGAGACTCACCTACCTAGACCAGATTGGTCACGTACTGAAGGAAGGTGGAGTCAAGAGTCTCCGAAACCGGCGAGCGTGTAAGAAGAGAATTATGAATGTTGAGGAAGCGAGTGAAGTATACAAGGATAGTTTTCTGGCACTCTGTTCTCTCTGCCTGCCCTGCAAGGGATATGGCGTGATGATATGTATGTAATGTATGTAATTATATAAAACTGTATATAATTGTATATAATCTATACAAAAACAATATGTGATTATATATAAATGTATTTTTTTTTTATGGGACTAATCCCACCACACATTCCCACCATTGTAACTCCTGTAAGCCAGGATCCACAATGGTCACTATAAATGACACCGAGGTTTGACCCTCAGGCAGTCCCGGGAAATGATTTTAATTGTCTTGGAACCCGCAACAAATTTAATTAGAAAAGTTAAAGAGGAGGAGTTGGAAAAGAGTGATTCCACTTCCCTCCCAGGCAAAGCGGGAGACTGAAAGCAATATTGACTAGTCCGCCAATAAGTAAAGGGTTGTACAGCTACGATAAGCGCAGCAGTACGGCACCACGGATACGGGATCACTTAACGGGGCCTATATGTGAGCCTTACGATTGGTTGCAGTAGTAGGTATGGCAGAAACGCCTAAACGCACGGAAATTTTCTCGAGTTGCTACAAGATCCGTGTAGTATACTACTCCAGATGTTACTTGCAAACTGTCTAACATAAGGTCGCGCTCGTTACGCCAGAGATCGCACTCCCAGAGAATGTGATGTGCTGATTGTTCATACTCGCGGTTATTTGTAGAACATTGACATAGTGGTGAAGGTACGAGTTTAAAAGAAAATAATTTACTTTTAAAGTTGCCATGTCCAGTTAGAAATTGAGCTACAAAATGGTCAACCTCCAGCCACACTCTCTCTAGGCGCTCGCGGACGCATGGGAAAAATAGATAGAGGTGACGGCCCTTCGATGATGAATCCCATCTTTCTTGCCATATATATAAATGTATATAGATATTTATATACAATTATATAGAATTGTATATAATTATACAGTGTGGAAGGCGACCGCTCCCGAAAATAAAGACAGGTAACCCCACTAGTCTTACTTGTAATGATAGGCTAGAAAAAAAATCGATTCGGATGAAAAAAAAATCTTTTTCATTACGCGAGGTTGTTGAACTCTTGAACATATGATCGTGAGTTTTGAATAGATTGCGTCTTTTCTCATCTGAGTATAGTTACGTATTTATTATGGAATTATCGTTACTTGGCACTGTCTTAATACGATGGAATGTGAAAAAAACTTAAAAATCGTTGTGATGACCATCCCGTAAATGATTGAGATTCCTGCACTGTTGCTAAATGAATATTTTCATCGAAAATGACACTTCAAGAAGAAGAAATAAGCAAATTCAATTGTAACAACCTCCCCTTACCGTTAATAACAACAATTTATGGCAACACTGTCCCTAGAGAGTCAATTAAATTCATTAGCGCGAACGGATTACGGCGCAGGGATCCGGTAACAATGTTGCTATAATAAATAATTGTTAGATACTAATTGCAGTTGCAATTGGAAAGATAATTTCGTCTATCATCATTATGTTTATAGAGGGTGAGTAGTCATTGTATTGATTTGAAAATAAACGAAACGTAGAGACAAATCATACGATATTATTATTGATTTGAAACCTTTTTTAGTAGAGTTTTGAAAATTTTGATTCGTAATCTTTTTGTATGACGGAGAAGATTCACGAGAAAAGTCATAGTGTATGCTACATCAGGTACTTATACATACTCGTTATATTCTTCTAAACTGTCACAGAGTTTAATACTAATCTACGCTTTCAAAAGTGATTGATGTATAATTAAAATGGACTTTAGTAATTTGAAAACATCATGTGGTGGTTTTGAATATTTGAATATATATACATTATTGAATATAATACGTTAAAATATTAAGATATTGATATCTTAATATTTTAACGTATTATATTCTATAATGTTGATGGTGGTCGAAGGAGCCCGCTGAAATGTAGTGAATATAACATAAAAAAGCTTTATAGATGTTTTATTTTTTATTTTGCACCTACTATCCAAGAAAATACTATTTACAGTGTAGCCACAGCAATGTCGTAGGCTTAAATTTTAGTATTCTGAATGGTGCCTCTAAAATTATGGATGTCCGTGTGATGACGATGTAAGAATGCAATTTACCACCCTTTCATGCCCGTAGATGTATTGAAAGATGACTACTGATGCTCTCTGCAGTGACTATGACTCTATGCAGATGATAATTATGCAAGACATGGAAAAAAAAACTGAAAATAAAACTCTATTGTAAGCCGTCTCATCGGCGTGGTATAATAGGTCAATTTACTTTCTATTTTGGATATCTCGAATCCAGAAATAGGACTTATACAAGCTGAGATAATGTTTTAGATATTACTCGTGTTGTGATGGGTTAACAATAGCAGATGACCTACCGAGTATGACGAATACCTATGGAATTTGCTTAACAGGTCTATGTCTCTTAGTGATGAGTGATGGACTGATTTATGGATGGGTATAGCACAGATGAATTATTACTTAAGTATAAATAACAATTTTGTGGTTAATGGTTAAGAATGCAGGGTGGTACACTCTATTTTTTTTTGTAACATGCGTAAAGAGCCATTTTGGATTTAGAGTAGGAGAATAAAACTCACCTACCAAGCATATTAATTTTCGTATCGAAATGTATGAAAGTAAATTAAATAAAATTATTCGCGCGCACAAAGTGCGCAAAAAGTTATAACTTATCAACAACGGAATTTATAACTGTTATTGATGTCGGGCTAATTTCTATATCAAAAATTAAAAAAACTATGATGTTATTATTTCAAATTCTGGTGAACCATTCCAAAGTATTTTTCCCCTTAAAACATTATGTTTAACCTTTAATTAGCCCCACTTGTGTATCGTGTTGTATCGACTGGCAACACAGTGTGACGTCTATCTCAATGACAGATTTATTGACATAAAAAACTGTCATGGCGCACGCCCTGTGACTCTCAGAACTGTGACCCGAATGTAGCTTTTAACGATAGAGTTATGAGGATAAGCTTATCCTCGTAAGCTTATATTCGCAAAAACAAATTCTTCAAATTACTGAAATTTAGCATTTAATATGCTTAATTATTTATAAAACCCGATTACGAAGCGAAAAAAATTATGTCACAAGCGGGATTCGAATCCGCGGCTATTGGGATTCCGGCGGAACGGGTTCGAATCCCGCTTGTGACATCATTTTTCGCTTCCTAATCGGGTTTTATAAATAACTAGTGGACCCGGCACAATTCGTTCCGCCTAACAGTTAATGAATGTGATAAGCAGATTTCGATTAATTTAAAATTATTAAGTTATTTTTAGCTGTGTGGTAGCGGCTACAAATTTTGCATTGTCAACAGCACGGCCTGCCTCGCTTTACTCTTGTGATTAAGAAGCACGGAGTTGGGCCATATTATCGCGGCGTTCTTTCCGTGCAATAAATTGTTCTCCTGACGTGGTTACGTTTGTTATGTTTCGAATTCTAACTGCGTTACCGTTTTGTTGGGAAAGATTTGATTTTATTGGTCGCGGCATTGTTGATGACAATATAGACATAATATGTTTTATTATAACAATTTTCGTAAAAATTCGTAACACTCGCACAAAACGAACTCTGACCGGTCAAATTTTGCACACATTTTGAGGTCTTGCTCTACTCTCGATATATGAAAATCAAGCACTTTTCAAACCTAAAAATGATTGTATTTTTATCACATTGCACTTATAGGATAATATTATCAAACATATGTCAAGAAAAAACATTCGTTTAAACGTATTTGATATTTTTAAAAAGCAATTATTTTTTTAAAGTAAGAAAATAGTTGACTAAAAAAATATTAGAAGACGTTGGATAAAATATTCCGTATCTGTATACGACCGTAAAATTAATGTATCAAAATATTTCTTTGGTAATTCTTAGTCGTAGGGAGGCAGAGAGAGAGGGAGTGAGAGAGAGAGCGAGAGGGGGAGAAAGAGAGGGATAGAGGAAGGGAGGGAGAGAGAGGGGGAGAAAGGTCGGGATAGAGGAAGGGAGGGAGAGAGAGAGGGAGAAAGGGAGGGATAGAGAGAGAGAGAGATAGAGAGAGAGAGAGATAGAGAGAGAGAAATTGGGAGAGAGAACGTACTTTATACGCACCCATAATTTTTTGTTTTTTTTTAAAGTGCAATTTTATCTAATATTACTACCAAATCTTGCTCAATGAATTAATTTAGGCGCTTTATTTATCGTGCATATTATAGCATTGACTAATTGTAAATGCTAAATAATATAAAATTTATGAGGCGTGCACTATTGGATTTTCCTAATTATAATTTTAACTTTTCGCGGTATTTAAATTACTGAAATTTATCATTTAATATGCTTAATTATTTATAAAATCCGATTACGAAATGAAAAATGATGTCGCAAGCGGGATTCGAACCCGCGCCTATTGGGATGCCGGCCCAATCGTGCTGCCACTACACTACCGCGACTAATTGTAGGACATGCAAATTTCATTTCGTATTGTATTTACGTCTTAAGGTGACGGTATGCTATCTACCCGACAATGTTTACACATTGTTATAGGCTTAATACTTCAAACTTTACAGTTAGAATTGTATTAAACGATGACACAACCTTGTTATTTAAATTACTGAAATTTAGCATTTAATATGCTTAATTATTTATAAAATCCGATTACGAAATGAAAAATGATGTCGCAAGCGGGATTCGAACCCGCGCCTATTGGGATGCCGGCCCAATCGTGCTGCCACTACACTACCGCGACTAATTGTAGGACATAATAGGTAGGTTCGTAATCGGATTTTCGCGGTATTTTCCAAACAAACCATTAGACCACGTAATGACGTAAGCTGTCAGTTGCCATGGTTACTTCATCAACAAATGGACGTTTAGAATTTATGTGTTTTTAATTTTCTTTTTTTTTTGTTTATTAATATCATATTTTAATATCCTATATCCTATTCCCGACGACAACAAACTCAAAAACATAAAAATCATAAAAATTGGTGTAGCCGTTCTCGAGTTATAAGTGTTGTAACTAACACAACTTTCTTTTATATATATATAGATTAAGCATATTAAATGCTTTTCAATAATTTGAATAACAAGGTTGTGTCATCGTTTAATACAATTCTAACTGCAAAGTTTGAAGTATTAAGCCTATAGGCTTCTATTGTTATAACAATGTGTAAACATTGTCGGGTGATGGCGCATATCACCTTAAAGACGTAAATATGATACGAAGCAAAATTTGCATGTCCTACAATAGTTCACGGTGGTGTAGTGGCAGCACGATTGGACCGGAATCCCAATAGGCGCGGGTTCGAATCCCGCTTGTGACATCATTTTTCGCTTCGTAATCGGGTTTTATAAACAAATTTTTCATCATCGCAACTGATACACGTCCCACCAGTGGGCAAGAGCATCCTTTTTACTGACGGAGGAAAATTGACCTGGTATACCATGATGGTCAGACGTATTGGTATAGGATTTTAATACAAGATTTCTTGCCCTTGCTAGATGTTATATGCATATTATATTTCTTAATTGTCTTTTCGACGCCCACAGGCAAGGAAAGGAGTTGGGAATTATACTCTTATTGCCTCACTATATGGAAATCAAACTTCTTGCAGAAATTTAAGAAATTAGTCTACAGAAATAATTAGTTAATTAGTCATAGGAGGAACTAGAGCTCATGGTCTTATTAAAATCGATTTTAATATATACTTTTTTAAAGATGACTAAGGGTTGCCAGCAGATTGATTATTTCGAGTTTTCTCTAGTCTCGATTACTCACCTGACTAGCCAGCGGGATGTAGTAGATCAATTATTCTTCCACTGTAGAGGAGTTTCAAGCTAAACAGTGGGCGTATAAGTCAAACAGCGGGACGATATTTTTTCTAGTTTCAAAAAAAATTAAGATCTATATAATTCCAACATGCTGCCCTTCATTATTGATCTAAAAAAACAAGTCAGTAGCCGTAATGGGGTGTCGCGTGGCAAAAAATTTAAACTAAATAATTAAAATACATGTATTTTTAAAACAGTCTTCATAAAAACGAGCAAGGAATGCTTCAGAATATGTTTAAAGAAGTTTACTTTTTTCGCGCCAATTTGTTAAGAAGTGTCATAACTGTCACTTTTTGACGGTCGTGAATATTCTTCCATTTTTTATTAAAATGCGTTTGATTTTTAAGAATTGGACGATTTACATCCGTTGCAAGTAAAAGTATCTTAATTTCAATAGCATTATTTAGCAATATTTCATTACTTGTTTTGCCTTTGCCTATGATAGAAGGTGAGGCTCTATAATAATAAAGTTAATGATGACCTAAAAATATTAAACAAAATCCATATTGATGTAACGTAATCTGTGCCAATAATTTCTGTTATGGCAAGAATTATATTACTCCTAAATTGTGATATCAATTTGATACTTAGTAATTATGATACTGTGTCGTAACGAATTATATTATAAACTGATAAATCTACTTTACTTACAAAGGTATTATAAAACTTAGTTATAACAAAAATCCGTTTTGAAATGAAACATACAGACGTATAAGCCACCAACCGTGTGGTGACAGAGTAGGAATGTAATTTAGGAACTACCTCCTATTTTGCTTGAGGGTTTCGTAAAAGATGACTAAGGGATATAATATGCGTGTAAAATCTGTGCAAGAGAAGGGAAATTTTAAATAAAATCACAGGGTTTTATTTAAAATTTCCGTTATTTAAAATTTGATATAGATCAACCCGTGTGACTAGCGTGGTATATTAGGAGAGATTCCCTATCATATTAAAGGAGGCTCGGTCCCAGCATAGATGAGCTGAGATGATGATGATGAGGATAATGATATGTATTTACATTTTGTTTTTTTTTTAAAGACACCTTGCACTGAGGAAATAATTCTTGTATTGCGAGGTACTTCACAAATATACAATTATCGAAAGCAAATTATACTTAGATTCGGAACAACAATTTGCGGATCATTTGCTCTAAGTAGGAATCGAACCGACGTCACTGGCAAGGTAGGTTGGTATCTTAGTCACTACGCCATCTATACATACAGTTACCTACTGCTAATTGCGCATTATCCCAGAAATTTCTGTGTATATTCATAATACTCTATGGTGGTCTCGTTCTTGGCTATTGCAGCTGGAGTATTAAAATATTATTTAATATCTTTAAAATACAAAACTTGTATATTCGTATATTTCTATAATTTCAGAATATCAGCAACGGCACAAGCAATTTTCATGAAATTTAGTATGAAGAAAGTTTCGGGGGCGATAAATCGATCTAAGTAGTGTAAATAGTGTAGATCTAAGTGTTGTTCTGAGTCTAGTTGTAATTTGTCTGCGTTAATTCCATGTTTGTAAAGTCCCTCGCAATACAAGGATTATTTCCTTAGTGCAAAGTGGGTGTTAAAAAAAAAGAATCTATAGAATATATCGTTTTATCAGTGTCAGCCAATTAAAAAACATAATTAATAAAAATATTTTATGACAGGCCAAATTTGGCTAGACTCAACAATAATATACATAGCTTAGTTGGGAAAGCGAACAATATCATCCATTCAACCCCGGTTTAATCTTTGATTTACCCTTGTTTAATTTATATATATTTCTTTATCAATTATTTTTTAATGTCTAATTATATTTTCTTTCCTAGACCAGATCGGTCATGTACTGAAGGAAGGTGGAGTCAAGAGTCTCCAAAACCGGCGAGCGTGTATGAAGAGAATTATGAATGTTGAGGAAGCGAGTGAAGTATGCAGAGATAGAGTTCTCTGGCACTCTGTTCTCTCTGCCTACCCTGCAAGGGATATGGCGTGATGATATGTATGTATGTATGTATATTTTCTTAATATTACTAAAAAGAAAATATAGTTTAAATCGGTCATTCAGATATTAAATACGGGTTATAACAATAGAACAGGTATCACGCATGACTTAGTTCAGACGCGGTGTGAAATTCAACTGTCATAATATGAGACAGAAATTGATATGAAAACATGTTATTTATGTATTTCTAAATATTCTGATTTAGTTTATATAAGAACTAGCAGTGTATATCGTAAATACTCGTGATAGATGTGAAACTTTTGTATTAGAGCCTAGAGGGAAAGCATACAGCAGTGTTTAACATACACTAATTGACCCATGCAACACAACAAAACGAACATTTTAATTAACGATTGTAGATATTTGACGTGCCCCATGATTTTATTTTATTCTAATCAATGCACATGTTTAAAATTTGTATATTTCAAAAATATCATCTTTTGACATATTTATATTAATCTATAACACAGTGGATTTTTAGAAATTTATGTGAAGATAGTTATTTCCACAAAATTAGTAAGTTATGAGTTACTTTATTTCAAAAATGTAACAAAGTAACATATTGGTAACCATGACTGTATTTATTATATTTTTTTTTAGCTTTTAGTACATTTAGCTGCAAAATTACCATGACTGTTTACGATTAACGTAAGTTTAACTAAATTTTTCTTTAGCCCTTTTTATTTTCAATTCATACTTTCAATTTTACTGCATAACTAGCGTACCCAGTCCGTTTTGCTGGGTTTAATTTAAAGGTATATTAATTACATAATACATAAATGTAATAATAAAACAATACATTAAATACAGAAGGAGACAACCGCAATAATATTTATTAATCATCCTCTATTTCATTTGCTTCTAACATATTATTTATATATTATTATTTCAACAGGAAGGATGTAGGTAGCGGGGGAGACCGAGATTCACCTACCTACCTAGATTGATCACATACTGAAGGTAGGTGGAGTCAAGAGTCTCCGAAACCGGCGAGCGTGTATGAAGAGAATTATGAATGTTGAGGAAGCGAGTGAAGTATGCAAGGATAGAGTTCTCTGGCACTCTGTTCTCTCTGCCTACCCTGCTAGGGATATGGCGTGATGATATGTATGTATTATTTCAACTGCTGCGTCAATTTAAAGCTGAAGTATGCCAAACAAGTAAGCTCAACTCGAGAGCAATATACAATTAGACTTGGTGGGAAAATCATGAATTTTCTTTTAAAGCCAGCATAACACGATACTTCAAAAAAGAAACATGCTCCGTTCACCATCAAGCTTTACAGGATTCTTTGCTGGCTCAATCTAAATGTTATCTAAAAAATTCATTAAAATCGGTTCAGCCATTTCGGAGTCTATAAGGAACAAACATATCTACATACTTTCTCTTTTATATAGGTATATAGATTAAATTTAATTACATAATCGTATTATCGTATTTATCCGTGTGGTGACGGAGTAAGAATACAATGCACCACCCTCTATCTTAACCGTAGGTGATCGTAAGATACGACTAAGGGATATAAAACGCATATAACATCTATGCGAGAGAAGGAAAACTCGAAACAAAACCCTATACCAACACCTCTGACCAGCGTGGTATAATAGGTCAATTACCCTCCCATTATGGAGGAGGCTCGAGCCCAACAGTGGGACATACAGCTGAGATGATGATGATGACATTAATTAAATAGATATAACGTGATAAGTTAAGAATGTATATATTGTTGACGGTGTAGGAATACAATTCACCATTCCCGCTCTTGCCCGTGGATAACGTAAAAGGCGACATCAGCAACATCAAGAGAGGAAGAAAGGATAGCTCGAACTTCGACTGTACAAATAGCGTAGTGGTTAAAATACTGACCTTCCGTGTCAGTGGTGTGGGTTCGATTCCCACAGAGGATAATACTTTGTACGATCCACAAAGTGTTGTTCTGAGTCTGGGTGTAATTTGTGTGCGTTAATTGGATGTTTGTAAAGTCGCCCGCAATACAAGGATTATTTCCTTAGTGCAGGGTGGTGTCTTTTCCACCGAAGACAAAGATCGGGTACCGGTGGTCCGCTCGCACGGCGAAGAGAGAGGATTTTACGGTGGGTCTATGGGATCACGCGCCGCCTTCTCCGTCACCCCGGACCGATTTAGCGGGGCGAGACGCACCCATAGCCCACCAATAAAAAAAAAAAAAAAAAAAAAAAAAAAAAAAAAAACGGGTGGTGTCTTTTGAAAAAAAAACAAAGAAAAAGGAAAAAATAAAACCATATATCAACCTATCTGACCAGCTTCACACAGTAAGTCAACCTACCTCCTATTGTGAAGGACACTGGAGCCCAGCAGTGGGACGTATAGGAAATGACCCGACAATGAATTGAGAAAGATGCCATATGAATATTTAAATTTATATAATGTATTGTGTGTGTAATGTATTCTTCGCCCCCCTGTCCGCCATGTTTCGTAGTTAGCGACAGAACATCAAATGTAACCAAACACCGCGATAAGACGGTGTAGCGTGTCGCTTTTATTCTATCATTCATGGGAATTGTTGAAACGTGAGGCAATATGGCCGCCGTGTCTCGCCGTTATAATTTTTGCTGTCAATAATTAATTGCTGTATGCATATGATTGGGCAATCACGAGATCCATTGGTTACTAATCCCATGTTGATTAAATGTACCTACTATTAAAGTTTTCGGTAAGATGGCAGTCTTTTTCTATTCACATGCATTTACGCACTATCTGGTGACTTTGGCGCTCCAGTCCAAAGTCTGCGGGAGGTGTGGGACTTGCTGGCCGACTCATTGACCGAAATACTCACTAAAAAACTATACATACATACATACACTAAAAATCCTATACATACATATATAAAATAAACAGGTATCTAGTTGAGGTTAAAAACATTAAGAACAAATCAGGACAAGACACACACACACACACATTATAAAAAAAACCTTAGAAAAAATAACGTAAAAATATTTGATAACTATGTGAGCTGCTTTATTACAGTTCAGTCATATTTTGTACATATATATATATATATATATATATTGCTGTGTGGTAGCGGCTACGAATGCTACCAACCCTTAACCCTGCTCATGGATGTCGTAAAAGTCGACTAAGAGCCTTATAACGATCTGGGCCAACTGCATCTGATGGCGTTTGGTCGGTTTGGTCAACAATTACATTCCCAAAGAGGGTTAACGTCTGGCAGGCGGCCGGTCATAAAACTATTTCCAATAACTTTTACAATATGTATTATGAAAGAATAGTACATATGGTATCGAACCCAAGTAATTGGGATAAGAATAGGACAATGATGAGTCATGTTTTATACAAAAGTAACTATTTAAAAGAAGAATATTTTGATAATAAAGAAAAATAAAATAATAATTGAACAGCACAATTAAGTAACCACAGCCACTATTCATAACTAATTGCATCATACCAGTATTTTTAAAATTCATAAATCCATGAAGAGATACCCTAAGCGCAATGAAATAAAAAAGGGGATGAAATTATCCGTAAAATTGTACGTTCAAACAATTGCGCGCCATATTACATCGACTAAATGCCAGGATTATGGCAACATTCCAAATTCAAAAGATTTCGACCGATTATAATCTCATCACTGGTTGTCGTAAATATGTGTTAATCCTTAGATAATTGTAAACATGGGCATATTATGTACCAAATAAAAAGAAACCTTATTGACATGAAAATAAATTAAAGATTTGCAATAATTCGTTGTTTCTTTTCTTTTTAATTATACGCTTAAAGCATCGGAATACATTTTGATAAAACAAAATATATTACGTAACGTTGTTGAAATTTAATTAATATAGAAATATTGATTTCCAATGTTTATTTTAGTATTACAGACATGAAATAAAATTACTTTTACGAAAGATCTATAAAAGTCGCATTTGTAATTCAATATTTTCTCGAATTTTCAAACACTTCAGCGCCGACTTCAACCCTTCTTGGATATGTTGACCAGACGGCATTAGATGGAGTTGACCCAGGTATAAAGCTCTTAGTCGTCTTTCACGACATCCACGAGCAATGTAAGGGTTGACAGTATTCGTAGCTGCCACTACACAGCATTACGTTTGTGTAAACATTATACACGGTCTTTTGACGGGAATTTGAAAACGTCATGTGGTGCTCTTGTATTATATTCGATATATTAGTGTTTTAACGTGTTATATTAGATAATTTTGATCGCATTTTATGTAATATGAAGCGGCGGAGATACTGGGATGTAGTGAATATCATATAAAAGTGCTTTACAACGTTTTCGTTTGCCATCAAAATTCCCACAAGATACCATTAACAGTGTGGCCATTGCACTGTTAATGGCGATAATTTGACTTAGACAATGACTAACTTGAAAGACAAAAAACGTGAAAATATTCATAACTCGACACTGGCACCAATAGCACGTATAAGTAGCTGATTGCCAATACATAAGAAGAAGAAAGCAATAAAATCCCTAAAGTAGTTTTATTTCAAGTGTAAAAATAAAAATGAAAAAATATCCTTAAAACATGCATCATCATCATCATCATCATCCTGCTCTTAAGTCTTATCCTAGTTACTTGGGGTCGAAGCGATATGGTACGCCTCTTTCATCTAACAAATTGCAAAAGTTGTTAGCAATAGTTTTATGATCGGCCGCCTGCCTGACGTCGTCCTTGGGAATTGTAATAGGCATATTCCTTAAAATATGCCCGTTATACTTATTTCAATTTGTATTTTTTATCACTATAACAAATTGTAAAACAGACTATTGTTTTATTAATAAAGAATAACACATTCATCTTAAATTTTAATCCTTATATTGACATATCACCCTTGACTATTTTTTTTTCATTCACACTTGATTTAGGCGCAAGAGCATGACGCTGTTAATCCTTAGTTACGAGTGTTACACAAAATAACAATGGAACCACTATAGAATGAACAACTCTATTGTTGATATATGCAATAGATTTATGAACCTTTTGTTTATTTTTGATAAGACAAGGTTAAGTGATTTCTTTATTTAGTCTATGAGTAATTTTAAAATGTTTTAATTAATGTGCGACGGCGCCTGTGAGTACTATCACCATCATCATCAATAGCCGGTTCGGGTCTCCTACATAATAGGAGGGAAATGGACCTACTTACTACTATAACACGCTCGTCAGGCGGGATGGTTAGGCCACTGATGACAAAGATCGGGTACCGGTGGCCCGCTCGCACGGCGAAAAGAGGTGTTTGCAGGGTGGGTCTATGGGGTTGCGCGCCACCTATTCCGTCGCCCCGGACCAATTAGGCGGGGCGCAACCACGTCCATAGTCCACCGCGAAAAAAGAAAAAAAAATGCGGGTTGGTTTAAAGTTTTATTTTGGGTTTTCCTTCTCTAATAATTTTGGGTTTTCCTTCTCTAATGGGCAGCTTTATAGGACCACAATTTATATTTTTAAAATACATTCACACTTAGAACAATCATTTTTCGATCGTCCAAAGAATTGTCCTGCTTTGGAATCGAACTCACTAGGTATGAAACCCAACCACGCAGTCAATCATGCCATGGATTAATACATGTATTTTTTTTTCAATAGTATATCGGAGCAAAGGCGTTACCCTATTAATCCGCAGTTGCATCTGTTATACAATGTACAATGACAATAGGCCTTAACAAAAGGACAGCACTATTGAATATTTGTGGTATTCATGCAAGATCTGTCATAAAATGGAGTAGAATACAAATGTAACTTTAATATATTAAGCAAAAAATATTGCGTTGATTGATCTTTTGGTTGGTTTGTTGATTTTTAACAAACTTTAGGTAGGGTCTAAATGAAATTGTTGCTTGGCTTGGAATATTACCTTTTTATTTCAAGGTCATATTTGATGATTTTAGACACATAATGGATAATTACTTTACTTTCAAACATAGATGTGATTAAACATTTCAAACACCCATATGATGGTACTACTGTACTATTTCTATGTAGGAGCTCGAAAGTAGAAAGGAAATCCTGGATTGCCTATTAGCAAATTCGTCAAGTATGGGCTGATTGTATTTGTTTTAGGTAGTGCTGTTTTCTGTCTAGATTGCTAAAATTATTAATTTTATTTATTACAAATAGTATGACATTGTCTTTTGTGATAGCTACGTATATTATCAAATCTGACTTTGCTCGTGGATGTCGTAAAATACAACTAAGAGCTCTATATCGATCTGGATTACTTTAACTTGATGCCGTTTGGTCAACATTTATATTCCCAAGGAGACTTGACGTCAAACAGGTGGCCGTTCATAAAACTATTGTCAATGACTTCAGCAATATGTACGATAAAAGAGTGTATATTGCATCGACCCAAGTAACTGGTAGGTATAAGAGCAGGAGAATGATGATGATGATGACAACGATATATGAAGAAATATCTACTATTTTACCAACTACTATATTCATATTTCCACTCGTATAAAATACCACATTTATTTGTAATGAGCACCTGTCAAAAAAAATACATATTGTCCTTCAGATTTTTGCGTAAAATACACTACGGAGAGAGCTACAATAGATTTCGAATCACAAATACGCGTATTGACATCGCTAAATCTGGCAACAACAATAGTAGAAATAGTGTTGCGCACTTGGTCTTTACATCATTTAGATGTAAAGAAATCGAACACAAACAGCCACGCCCCTACTGTACTTGACTACGAATAAATACTTATAATAATATCATTGCCAAAAAAAAGTTTCAATTTATATTTCGAACGACAATACTTTGAACGCTATTTTTAATGCAGGTTATTTATTTCAAAGAATGGTCGGTTATAATCATCATTATTTTAGTTCATATACGTCCCACTGTTGGGTTCGAGCTTTATCTACAATAGGAGGGAAATTGAGCTAATAAATCACTGATTAGACGGGTTGGTATAGGATTCTATTTCGAATTTTCTTTCTCTTGCATAGACGTAATTTACATGTTATATCTTTTCATCTTTTTTTTAAACAGCGAAAGGCAGGAAAAGGTCTGGTGACTTGTTTTTTTTTGTATTGCTTTTGGTGGCAAACAAGCACGCAGCACACCTGATGGTAAGTGTTACTGTCGCCCATGGACCTTTGCAATACCAGGGGTACAACTAGGCCGCTGCCTACCGATGAAAATCCCAAGCCACCCAGTAAGTTCGGCTTCCGGCTCTCTCACTCACTGAATGAAGCACAGTAACATATTGAGCAGTAGCTCAGGCGACGATTTTCTGCGAGAATATGGTACTACCCTGGACGGACCGGCCCGCGGCTGTCGACAGAAATTGTCAACAGTGTGGTCCTACCACTATCAATGTTTCAACAAATATGGTTTTCATATTAGAGTTTAGAATTTAGTTATTATATTTATTAAATATCTGTGTCTTGACGGAGTAAGAATAAAATTCACCACACTATATCTTACCCGTGGATGATCGTAAGAGACGACTAAGGGATGCAAAACGCATATAGCAAGAGAAGGAAAAATCGAAACGAAACCCTATACCAACACGTCTGATTAGGTTAATTTCCCTCCCATTACGGAGGAGGCCCGGAGCCCAACAGTAGGATATATATAGGCTGTGATGATGATGATTTATTAAAATTATGGTATTTTAATTATATTTTTTATTATCGGTCTCAACTATACTCTATAATGTATAGATATGAGTTGAAAAAAAAAGACAAACAAAAGACTTATTTAGCAGACATATATATTTTGTGTTAAAATTTTTTGAATAGCACTCAAATCTCTTCATAATCCTGTCTTATCGAAGACCTAAATCATGTTCCCACGATTGAAGACAATATTTATCAGAAATATTTTTCGTTTATTTTTTTTTAAAACGAGATCGGATTTAGATATATCCGTTGGTATGATAATCTCTATGGATTTTTTTCAAGTTTATGAAACTGCTATAAGCTTTATCGGCGCCATCGTTTGCGTGGAGTTTGAATACTAGTTTAAACGGACAACTTAGAGATATTAGCGAAAATGTACCAAGTTGTAAATTAAAATATTTAGGAAACACTAAAATTTCAATAGTCTAATTCCCTATGGTAGCAGGGTACTTACCATTAAGCTGGTATGCAATATTTTTACAATCGGCTGCCAGATTCAAACTAAAGGTAAAGCTCAAATTACTGCTCAAACTACTAATTTAGCATTGAATATGCTTGATTATTTATAAAAACCCGATTACGAGCGAAAAATGATTGTCACAAGTGGAATTCGAAACCCACACCTATTGGAAATCAGTTCCAATCGTGCTACCACTTAGACACGTGTCACAAGGAGACGTGTGCTATCTACCCGACATTGTTTACACATTCTACAGACTTAATGGATTTGGGTTCGAATCCCACTTGTGACAATCATTATTCGCTCGTAATCGGGTTTTTATAAAGTTCTTAGTCTTTCTTATATTACGACGTCCACGAGTAGTGTATCCAAATTTTTTTTTGTTTGTCGTTTTTTTTTTTTTGTTTTTTTAAAAGACACCTCCCTGCACTAAGGAAAATAATCCTTGTATCGCGGGGGACTTTACAAACATGCAATTAACGCAGACAAATTACACCCAGACTCAGAACAACACTTTGTGGATCACACAAAGTAATGTCCTGCGTGGGAATCGAACCCACGACACTGGCACGGAAGGTCGGTATCTTAACCACTACGCCATCTGTGCAGTCATTGTTATGATTATAGTATAATAAATTGGTAGAATTCGTAATCACTACAATACAGCATGCATATATGAAATGCGATAGTGTTAGGACCACGACAGTTGACAGTTGACAGTTTTCTGTCTACAGCCACGGGCCGGTCCGTCCGGGGTAGTACCACTCTCTCGCAGAAGATTGACGTCTGAGTAATGGCAATGTGCTATTGCGCTTCGTTCGGTGAGCGAGAGAGCCGGTAGCCCGACTGGGTCGGCGGCGTCGCCGCGATGTTGAGCAGGAGGGCCAACTGTATGAGGCTTATTGCAGTGCGCGGTCTGCCTTCAGAGTGGCCATCCGTTTCGCCAAGGACGAGAGTTGGCGGGAGTTGTTGAACGGTCTCGACCGTAATCCCTGGGGTCGCCCGTATCTTGCGGCGCTGAGTAAGCTCCGCGCGCAGGGACCCCCCTCACCGAGACCCTTCAACCCGACCTTCTCCGCAGGGTGGTCGAGGGACTCTTTCTGCAACAGCCGGAACACACGCCTCCGGTTATGGCTTCATGGCCAGATGATGACCGGGAGGCCGATGAACATAGTGTTCCGCCTGTGACGGAATTAGAGGTGGGGGCGGTAGTGGCGAAGATTCGTTCCGCCAACACCGCCCCCGGCCCGGACGGAGTACCCGTTCGGGTGTTGATGATGTTCCTCGAACACCTGGAGCCACGCCTTAGGCAACTGTACAACGCCTGTCTAGCGGCTGGACAGTTCCCTAGGTGCTGGCAAGAGGGGAGGTTGGTGCTCCTGCCAAAGCCGGGGCGGTCCCCGGATTCGCCGTCGGCCTACAGGCCTATCGTGCTGCTGGACGATGTGGGCAAGCTGCTGGAGCGTATCCTCGCTGCCCGCATCGTCCAGCACCTAGACGAGGTGGGGCCCAATTTGTCGGACGCTCAATTCGGTTTTCGAAGGGGGCGTTCGACTATTGCGGCTATACTGCGCCTGAGGCAGACGGCGAGGGAGGCCGTCACTGGCGGGGGAGTGCTGTTGGCGGTGTCTTTGGACATCGCCAACGCATTCAATAGTCTGCCATTCAGCTGCATCAGGGAGGCGCTCCGGTATCACGGAGTGCCCTTATACCTGAGGCGGCTAGTGGCAGACTATTTGCAGGGGCGCAGTGTCCTCTGCGCGAATAGCGCGGGGGACATTGTGCGCACGCCCATGTCGTGCGGTGTCCCACAGGGGTCGGTCTTGGGGCCGACTTTGTGGGACATCGGTTACGACTGGGCATTGCGAGGGAGTCTCCCCCCCGGGCTGGGGCTTATATGCTACGCTGACGACACGCTCGTCACAGCCCGGGGCAGGACACTGGAAGAGGCGATGAGCCTGGCCACTCTGGGCACTGAAGAGATGGTCAGGCGTATCGAAGCGCTGGGGCTTAGGGTGGCCCTGGAGAAGACAGAGGCGCTCCTGTTTCATGGGCGCCTCATGGGGCCGCCCGTCGGCGTCTCGATCGTCGTCAACTCCGTCCCCATCAGTATCCAGGCCCATATGAAGTATTTGGGTCTGCTGCTCGACGGGAACTGGTGGTTTCGGGAGCATTTCCGTAGACTTTTTCCCCGGCTAGTCGGCTCGGCGTTCGCCCTATCTCGGCTGATGCCGAACTTGGGCGGACCGAGCTTCGAGAGTCGACGGCTATATGCGGGGGTGATCCGTTCAATGGCATTGTACGGCGCTCCCGTGTGGGCGAGGGCTCTGACCGTCCGTCTTAGGGCTATTCTGCGGAGACCGCAGAGAGTCATGGCGGTCAGGGCTATCCGCGGATACCGCACGGTTGCGACCGAGTCTGCATGCGTATTGGCCGGAACGCCCCCTTGGGACTTGGAGGCGGAAATGCTCGCCGAAATATATCGGCGGGTGTCTTCAACTCGCGAAGAAGGTGGCGATGTTTCGCCTAGCGAATTGGCCACCTGGCGTGAGGACGCTCGCCGGGAGGTTCTTTCCCGTTGGGCCACGCGGCTGGAGCGGCCTCGATTCGGATTACGAGTCATCGAGGCCGTCCGGCCCGTACTGATGGAGTGGCTGGAGAGGCAGCACGGAGTCCTCTCTTTCCGGCTGGTGCAGGTCTTGACGGGGCACGGTTGCTTCGGCAAGTACCTGTACACAGTCGCAAGGGTGGAGACGACTCCGTCCTGCC
This sequence comes from Lymantria monacha, assembly GCA_905163515.2. Lineage (NCBI taxonomy): Eukaryota > Metazoa > Arthropoda > Insecta > Lepidoptera > Erebidae > Lymantria > Lymantria monacha. The sequence continues at coordinate 13,096,512 of LR991095.1, read as the reverse complement.
AACAGTGCGGCAGCGACCGGGACACGGCGCAGCATACGCTCGAGGTCTGCGTGACCTGGGCTCAGCAGCGCCGTGCCCTTGTCGCTGCTATCGGTGCTGACCTCTCGCTGCCGGCCGTCGTGAAAGCGATGGACGACAGCGAGCAGAAGGAAGCGGCGGGGCGAATCCGAGAGGAACTTCTCTTCGAGGATTCGCGCCGCCACCGGCGACTGGGGTGGCGGAGGCGAGAATACCTCCGCCTCATGCCGCCCTAGCCGAGGCAGCGGGTGACCGGACCGGGGATTAGTCTGGTCGCCTTGGGAGCGAGGCCACCGCGTGAGGACGACGCCCCGACGGTGCAAACTGTCCGGGCGTCGACATTACAGCGAGGATACCCGTGAGGGTAGACCGCCGGGTGGGCCACTGAAGTAAAAGACCGCGTACCAGTGACCCACCCGCACGGCGTCGAGAGGTATATTGTAGTGCGGGTCTACGGGGTCTTGCGCCGCTTTTCCTGTCGCCCCGGACGGATTAGCGGGGTTTGACGTACCGTAGCCCGCCGCCAAAAAAAAGAAAAAAAAAGCCCGACTGGGTGGGTTTGGGGATTGTAATAGTAGGCAGCGGCCTATCTATACCCTTGGTATAGTAAAGGTCCATGGCAGCAATGACACTTACCATCAGGTGTGCTGGTTGCTCGTTTGCCGCCATAAGCAATAAAAAAAAAAGTGGAAACACAATTAAAAACTTATTTTCGAGTGCAATTGACTATTACAAACTGCGTCTATTGCAAAACTGTTTTAACCGTCTTATTAATTAGACAATTAATACAAATTATACCCATAAAAATAACAACAATTTATGGATTTCAAAAAGTATCTTCCTACAAGAGATTCGAGGCCATGACACTGGCACAATAGGTCGGTATCTTAACTACTATGCCATCTGTACAGTCATTGTTATGATTATAGTATAATAAAAGTTATTTGTTTTATTTTATTTTTGTTTATGAGAATGCCATAAAATCCAACTGAAAAATAAAATAAAATAAATACAACTGAAAGCTTAAGACAGAGTGCTGTAAAAGCCAACTGAACAAAGCTTAGGACTACGAGAAGGACTGAAAATCGCCGAATCGCCTTCTAAGTGTAGATTATTTACCCTTGGAACTTGGAAGGATTAGGTACGTCTGTATAGTAATAGTAGACGCCGATAGTCTTTCGAATGGAAAACATTTAATTATTTTACATTTAAAATATCTTAAGGTTTATCGAGAACGCGAAAATGTCATTCAGGGGTCTCGTTATATTTTATATCATAGTGTTTTAAACTGTTTAAATCATATCATAATTTTAATATCATAGCGTTTTAAAGTGTTTCTCAAGGACGGTTGACGTCTGGCCACTGGTCCGCTCGCACGGCGAAGAGAGAGGAGTTTTACGGTGGGTCTATGGGGTCACGCGCCGCCTTTCCGTCAAAAAAAAACAACGGTTGACGTCTGGCAGGCGGCCGGTCATAAAAAACCACTGCCAATAACTTTTACAATATGTACTATGGTTATATTAAATAATGTTGATGTCATTTAATGTAATGTGATGCGAAGAAACTGTTGCGGTTTAATGAATATTATATAAAAGTGTTTTACATATTTCTTTACATATATTTTCCGTGTGGTGACGGAGTAAGAATACAATTCACCGCCCCTTATCTTACCCGTGGGTGATCGTACGAAACGACTTAGGGATATAAAACGCATATAACATCTATGCGAGAGAAGGAAAACTCGAAACAAAACCCTATACCAACACGTCTGACCAGCATGGTATATATAATTGACCTACTGTCAATTACCCTTCCATTATGAAGGATCAAGTCTTCTCCTTACAATGCATGGCGCAGAAGTTTTTGGCTAAAGGTCAGAAAATCTTTTGTGCATTCATTGATTTGGAGAAAGCTTATGACAAAGTGAGGAGGAATGAACTGTGGTCGGTACTGTCTATGTATGGGGTGGACAGCCATCTTATTCACGCGCTGAAATCCATCTATAAGGATTCCAGGGCATGCGTAAGAATAAACGGAGCCTACACGGAATGGTTTAATATCGATAAAGGTGTTAGACAGGGATGTGTAGCGTCCCCGTGGTTGTTTAACCTATTCATGGATAGCTGTTTGAAAGATCTGAAAAATAATGATTGTGGTTTACGAATGAATGAGTTACTTATCAAATGTCTTCTTTATGCCGATGATCAGGTATTACTTGCATCATCGGCAGAAGATTTGCAGGCGATGGTAACTACTATGCATGAAGCTTTTGAAAGAAAAGGTATGAAAGTAAATGTAAGTAAGACGAAAATTATGGTTTTTGAAAAGGATACATGTATGACGGAATGTAACATTTTTATAAATGGTGAGGAACTGGAACAGGTGAAAGAATTTTTGTATTTGGGTGTTTTGTTTACTAGAGATGGTAAAAATGATGATAATGTTGAAAGAAGAGTAAATGCTGGTAATAGAGTGAATGGGGCACTATACACCTTTATGAAAAGCAGAAACGTGTCCAAAAAGGCACGTTTAGCTGTACATAAGGGAGTATTAGTACCTACTCTCATGTATGGTAGTGAAAGTTGGATTTGGCAGGGAAGACATGAAAGTAGAATAAATGCTGTAGAGATGAGAGCTCTTCGTAGTATGTGTGATGTAAGTATGAAAGATAAAATTAGGAATAATGTTATAAGAGAGCGCTGTGGTGTGAATGAAGAAGTAGTGACAAAGATCAAAAAGAGTATGCTGAGGTGGTTTGGACATTTAGAAAGAATGAGTGACGAGAGGTTGACGAAGCAAATATATAAAGCAAGCGTGAATGGGACGAATACAAGGGGAAGACCACGTCATACTTTTCTGCACCAAGTTGGAGATGTGTTGACGAGAGGTCTTATTAAGAGTATGCGTAATCGTAGAGCATGCATGAAGACTATTATGAGTGTGAATGAAGCGATGGAAGTATGCCAGGATCGTGGTTTGTGGCAATCCGTAGTCTCTGCCTACCCCTCTGGGAAACAGGCGTGAGGCTATGTATGTGTATGTATGAAGGAGGTCCGAGCCCAACAGTGGAACGTATATGGTCTGAGATGATGATGATTACATATTTTTTAGTTTTCCACCGAAATTGCCAGAAGATAGTATTAACAGTGGCCATAGCACTGTTGAAAATGGCGATTTGACTTCCTAACGGACGACAGCTTAAAACGAAGTATTAATTTATAAATAATGACTTCTCATATAAGAACTCAATACTGGTTAAAAACGTACCTATGCGTATTAGTACCTAGTTGATTGCCATTAAAAAAAAGGAAGGAAATATCTTGAACGTTTTTTTTTAACTTATAATACCAAAATAACTTTTTTAAAGCATCCGTTAAGGTAATAGAACACCTAAGCACACCTGATTGAATACTCTATCAGTATTGGTCGATTTCAATTTAGAGGGTGAGTATTCTACGATGTGATTGGTTGATGTCTAGTAGGGGTGTACCCGCTGTTGGCATCAAATTTCTACCCTTATTAACTGTGTTTCGAGTGATTTAAGGATTTAATGTAAAGGTTCCTATGTTTGCTATAATTAATTTGAATTTTAGATTTTGATTTATTTGTTCTCTGGCACTCTGTTCTCTCTGCCTACCCTGCAAGGGATATGGCGTGATGATATGTATGTATGTATTTGTTGAAAACATTTTTCTTTGTTTTATTTTTTTAATGTCACACCTATTCCGGATTAGTGACGGAGCAAGAATACAATTCACCACCCATTATCTTACCCGTGGGTGATCGTAAGAGACGACTAAGGGATATAAAACGTATATTACATCTGTGCAAGAGAAGGAAAACTCGAAACAAAACCCTATACCATCACGTCTGACCAGCGGTGTAGTATGTCAATTTCCCTCCCATTATGGAGGAGATTCGAGTCCAACATTGGGACATATGAACTGAAATGAACTTCAGCCTTTGAGCAGATATATAACAATAAGTATACTATACTTGAGTTTTTTTTTATTGCTTTCGCTGGCAAATGAGCAAGCAGCACACCTGGTGGTAAGTGTTACTGCCGCCCAAGGACTTTTAGGGCCGCTGCCTACTAGACTACAAGCCCAGAGAAAAAAATAACCTGTGAAATGAACCAACGTGAATAAAGCTTAGAAGGCTATTACTATATCATTAAATAACTCTGAGTGCTATGCCGTCCTTTCTGAGCGGTACAGGTGAGTACGTGTGAGTAAATGGAATTTCTCAGTTACAAGTGACGAATTACGACTGTACAGTACGGCGATATATGTACGACGTTCATGGTTAAAGTATCTGTATATGTATACAAAAAGAATTACACAAATGCCGTACAGTAATAAATGACCTATATTGCTTCTACAATTACCAGCGAATTAAAACTTCCGGCACCACCACTTTAGTACGTCACTAGGTTTTTCGACATGTATTTTTAATCATCTATAAGCTATAAAAAAGCCGTACATTTATAATTACTGTACCGCTCAGAAATGACGGCATAACGCTCAGAGTTATTTTATGATATAGTAACAGCCTTCTAAGTGTTATTCACGTTGGTTCATTTCACAGGTTATTTTTTTCCATGGGCTTGTAGTTTATACCAATACAATGCCCAAACCTACCCAGTTGGGCTTCCGGCTTTCTCACTCACCGAAGTCCGAACGAATCGTAATAGCATATTGCTATTACTCAGACGTCGATCTTCTACGAGAGTGTGTACTACCGTGGACGGACCGGCTCGCGGCTGTAGACAAGAACACAACAGTGTGGTACTACCATTATCACAAAAGTTAGTTTAAGTTTTCTAATTCCACAGCTTTGCCACAAAGAGGTAAGGAAACATATATGTACATTTTGCGATAACATACTTACGCCGTAAGAGAGCGAGTAGGTATGAAAGAGAGTATTGGTGTAAAGATGCGAAAGGGAATGCTCCGATGGTTCGGACATGTGGAAAGAATGCCGAACGAACGCCTGGTTAAGAAGATATACAATGCGAAAGTGGAAGGATGTAGGTACCGAGGGAGACCGAGACTAACCTACCTAGACCAGATCGGTCATATACTGAAGGAAGGTGGAGTCAAGAGTCTCCGAAACCGGCGAGCGTGTATGAAGAGAATTATGAATGTTGAGGAAGCGAGTGAAGTATGCAGAGATAGAGTTCTCTGGCACTCTGTTCTCTCTGCCTACCCTGCAAGGGATATGGCGTGATGATATGCATGTGTATGTATGTATACTTACGCCAGTTATCATATCAGTGAACAAACTAGGTACACCGAAGGCTTAAATTTTAAGTAACCGTAGCCGAAGGCGATCTATAGTGATGGTTCTACACTGCTGGCAATGGTATGTCAACAGCGATAAACGAGTCGTCTTGTACGACACCGTATTACACTCTCACAGGAAATGGATATCTTAGCAGAAGCAATTTGCTTATGTGTTTCAGTATTCTTCAATTTTGTCACGCGGGTAGCCAATTGCTGTTGGTGTTATAAAATTGTCCAAGAAAATGCTATTGCCCACTTGCCTGATGACCCATCAGCGGGTTTTTACGATTACTGAGAAAAAATAAGACGTGGTGACATGAAAAACATTTCAGACTTTGAATATGATATGTGGATAAAAAGGTTAGTTTGTTCCTGTTTTTATTATGCATTTTTTTATTGATTTTGGCTTCAGACGAGCAAACAAGCTTCATAACTAGCTGAAGTGATGATATATCTAAAGGCATTTCATATAAAACCGTTGAATAAGAATAATTTTATTAAACTGCATAATGATTGTAGACATAATATAGTATAACAATGTTTTAATTCATAAGTTAACTGCTTTAACTTCACAGCATTGCCGCCATTACCAGTATAAGTTTTACGTACACTCAGGAACAAGAGTATTTCGCGTTTAAAGTCGCTGAGAGTAAGTACGCACCGGCACCAACTAACACCTTCGCGTGGCATCATCATAAACTTATATTCTATCTTCATTATCATCTCAGCTCATATAATATATTACGCTTAAGTCTCTTCCATAATAGGAGGGAATTTGACCTATTATACCACATTGAATAAATCTTTTGGTATTTCTTTTTTTTGGGGTGGGCGGTCGGCGCTCTCCTCGCACCACTCCGTCCGGGGCGACAGTGGGGCGTAAGCACGCACACCCGTAACCCACCCGTGATACGTCGCCTTCATCGTTGGGCCGACCACCGTAGCAGAGTGACTTGACGTCAGTGGCCGGCCCGACAGAATACCCCCTAAGGAGTACCCTCTCCTTGACCGACGTCCCTCCCCCCTCGGAGAGGACGTCGGACTTTCCTTACGCGGTCAGCCTCTCGGCGGGTGATGGGCTAATTTCCCGATCCAGTCACCCGCAGCCTCGGCTAGGGCGGCATCAGGCGCTGGTAATCGCTCCTGCACCGCCGCCCCAGTCGCCGGCGGCGGCTCGCGTCGTCGAGGAGACGTTCCTCGCGCACGCGCTCGGCCGCCTCCTTCCGGGAGATTACTGCCTCTCAGAAGGTTACGACCGCGTCCCAGAAATCTTTTGGTATAAAGATGTTATTTCGAGTTTCCCTTCTTCTATCTAGATTTTATATGAATATTATATCGCTTAATAGTCCTTTGCTACACTCCGGCAAGCTAGGTGGTGGTGAATTGTATTATTAAGTAACCACACGAAAATAAATGCCCGTGTATATTTCACACTCTTTGTGCCTGACCCTTTCCTAACACGGTCATTCTATGAGACGGTGTAGTAGGCATCTTCATGTCCCATAACTACATGTAGGTACCGTTTAGAAAGGCAGGCTTGACACATGAAAAAATATTTATAATATTACAACTACAATTTTTTATAGGTATATAGCATACCGCGAGTCCATAAAATTAATAAATAATATACAAATAATCAGGGTCATCGACATAACAATTGCATAATCAAAACAAAATGGCGCCAAGTAAATTCAAAATGGACCGCCCAGTGTGACAGCCAATTTAGCGGCAAAATGAACAGCGCCAACGATATTATGTTATTGTAAACAAAATATGATATTATGGAATGTTTAGACAATTGTAATTTGAGATAAGTCACTATTAATAATTATTGTTTAAATGAAGTTAAAATAATGTGCCTTTGTTCATAATTTTAGATGGTACAAGGACGGAGTATTCCAGCCATATTTTTTGGTATCATCGGTCGGTTTAAAAAACGCTAGACAAAAAAGAATTTTATATTTTATGCCACCATTTTTTTAATATAGGTACATATATATTCAATTTCAAAGGCATTGATTACGTGTACACCTTATTATTATTTTCTTTTTTGCGGTTGACTATGGAGGTGATCACGCCCCGCCAAATCGGTTCGGGGTGATGGAAGAGGCGGCGCGCGACCTCATAGACCCACACTGCAAAGCGCCACTCTTCGCCGTGCGAGCGGGCCACCGGTACCCGATCTTTGTCTATAGTGGCCCGCCCGACGGTTTTTACCCTCACGGGTTCCTCTAGAGTCGATGCCCCGACAGCTTTCGTGGCCTCACTTCGGGTGACCGGATTAGTCCCCGGCCGATCACCCGATGCCTCGGCTATGACGGCATCAGGCGCAGGTATACGCGCCTCTGCTGCCTAGGGCGCCGGTAGCGGCCCGAGATGAGGGAATTCTCCCGGACTCGTTTCGCCGCTTCCTTCTGTGAGATGATTGCCTCGCAGAAGGTGGCGACAGCGTCTCAGTCCTTGACGTTGTCGAGCATCGCTTTCACGACAGCTGGCAGCGTCAGGTCTTAATTCGAAAAAGAATATTGATTATTACAGGGCAACATTTTAATTTTCTTTTATTCACGTGATGGTAAGTGTTACTGCCGCCTCTGAACGTTTGCAATACCAACGCTACAGTTAGATCGCTTCCTACCAACGAAAACCCATCCAGAAAGTTGGATTTCTAGCTCTCTCGCTCTCCGAACGAAGCACAATAGCATAATTTCACTATTCAAGACGTTAATTATATTAAAAAAAAAAAAAAAAAATTCTGTGAGTGTATGATACTACTTCGAACGGACCGGCCCGCGACTGTAAACTGTAAACAGAAAACCTGATAGTACGGCTCTACTAAATACAGAGTATCGATCAACCATTTTTTAATAGCATATATTGTGTTTATTATTCAATGATTTATATAGCTGTGTGGTAGCGGCTACGAATACTACTAACCCTTACTTTGCTCGTGGATGTCGTAAAAGACTACTAAGAGCCTTATATTTTTTTTTAAATTAAATGTTTAATTGTTAAAGTTATAATATGTTAATTTACAAAAGTGACTAATATTTCTACACCAGCTTATGGTAGAATATGTGGGACGCACAAAATATTAATATTTAAATGTACCATATTCTGAGAAATAAATGATTATTACTATTATATTATTATTATATAACGACCTGGGCCAACTCCATCTGATACCGTTTGGTCAACAATTATATTCCCAAGGAGGGTTGACGTCTGGCAGGCGGCCGGTCATAAAACTATTGCCAATAACTTTTACAATATGTATCTACTATGAAATAAGAGTACATATTGTATCGACTAGAGATGAGTAGTTCCGGAGCGTAATAGTTCCGACTAACCGTTCCGTTCCGAGTAACTATGTCTTTTGCCGGAACGATCTAGTTCCAATCCAACCACACGGATGAGATAGTTCCATAGGTCCGAGTCGTTCCGACGACCGAGTTGTTCCGACGACCGAATCGTTCCGACGACCGAGTAATAAAGTGTGCGTCATGTATGCGCCTAAGGCCTAAATATTCTTCTATATATCGTCGTCGTCTATATATCTTGGTTGTCAGTCCTAAACCTGTCATGTCAAGTATGAGGTTAAATCAACTGATATTCCGACAATTACTGACAAATAAACGGTACCTAAAAATAAATTGTATTTCGTAGTTTATAGCTCCTTCAAAATACTAAATTTGAAGGAGCTATAAACTACGAAATATGGATCTTGAATGGCTGGAGCCGATTAAAATTATGTCCGCACATGTTACGTTGCATTGGATTGCATAATCATGTCATTTGAACAGATAGGATAGGACTCATGTACTATTGGTCAGCGGAACTAGATAGGTCCGCGAACACGTTTCCTGAATATAGTTCCGACAGAAAAAAGAAACGTTCCATGTCCAATCCGCTCCAGGACATGATTTGCACATGACTAGTATCGACCCCAATTAATTGGGATAAGAGTAGGAGAATGATTCAATGATCTATATAAAACTATATAAGCGAGAAGAGCATATATTTCACTCTTCTCTGATACACGAAGGTAAGCGATCTCGCTTGTCTTCGTGCTGTTGCCACAATACTTGACACAGCCTTTACCCCCAACAAATTACAAAAAGTTTACATATCAGAATTACTGCACAAATGGCGTTAAGATACCGACCTACCGTGCCAGTGTAGTGGGTTCGATTCCTATACAACATTTTATGTTATCCACAAATTTTTGTTATGAATCTGGGTGTAATTTGTCTCTTAAAATATATATTTATAAAGTCCCCCTCATCATCATTCTCCTACTCTTATCAAAATTACTTGGGGTTAATACAATATGTACTCTTCTTAAGTACATATTGTAGAAGTTATTGGCAACGGTGTGGTCCTCCATGTGGTGACGGAGTAGAATACTATTCACCACTCCATATCTTACCCGTGGGTGATCGTACGAGACGACTAAGGGATATAAAATGCATATAATATCTATGCGAGAGAAGGAAAACCCGAAACAAAACCCTATACCAACACGTCTGACCAGCATGGTATAGTAGGTCAATTACCCTTCCATTATGAAGTAGGCCCGAGCCCAACAGTGGAACGTATATGGTCTGAGATGATGATGATTACATATGTAGTAGGTTAATTTCCGTCCCATTGCGGAGGAGGCCCGAGCTCAACAGTGGGACATTTATAGGCTGTGATGATGATGATGAGTCGTATTTTACGACATCCACGAGCAAAGTAAGGGTTGGTAGTATTCGAAGCCGCTACCACATACCAGCTTAAAAAAGTCCCTCTTAATACAAGGATTATTTTCTTATCATTATCGAAAAAATATATCCCTCCAAAAGATTCAATTAAAATTATCCTAGACTATATAAATATTTCTATAACGATGTTTCGTCACACGATGTTTCCTGCATTTATGCATACTGTTACATTTCACATTGATAAACAAAGCTTGATGCAAAATAAAAAAACGCCAACTATGAACTTGAATATTGTGAAATATTAAATGTTGACTCAGAAACATTCTCACGATATTGTGTTATTTATTTACACTGTTGTTTCAAGAAGATATTTCTTGATAAATATTCAGTACACTTTTTGGAGTTTACTCCTTAAGAATCGATTTTCATATGAGGCGCCCGGTATGAGAAAATTTGAGGAGTAAAATCTAGTGATCGAATGACCTCGTTACGTTTTTGGTGCGCAACCTATTCTGCGCACCTTTCACTTTGTGACGTGAGATAATACCTCACTGAACAGTTTTAATAAATGTAAATAAAAATATATATATTATTTTTAGTCAAATGAGCTTTTTTTGGGCCTGTTTCGATAATCGTAATAAGGAGTAAACTCCAGTCGTGCGTCGGAGCTGACATACACACTTTTTTATCCGTATGGTGACGGAGTAAGAATACAAATCACCACCCCTTAACTTACACGTGAGTGAACGTAAAAGACGACTCATTCATTCTCCTGCTCTTATCCCAATTACTTGGGTTGGACACAATATGTACCTACTCCATTTCCTACATATATCAAAAGTTATTGGCAATAGTTTTATGACCGGCTGCCTGTCTGACGTCAACCCTAATTGGGAATGTAATTGTTGACCAAACGACAGCAGGTGGTGTTGGTCCAGGTCGATATGGAGCTCTTAGTCGTCTTTTACGACAGCCACGAGCAAAGTATGGGTTGGTAGTATTTGTAGGCCGCTATCACACAACGAAAAGGATGACTAAGGGATACAAAAGGCATATAACATCTATGCACGAGAAGGAAATCTTGAAAAAAATAAACACTTATCCGTGTGGTGACGGAATAAGAATATATTTCAACACCTCCTATCTTACTCGTGGGTGATCGTAAGAGACGACTAAGGGATATAAAACTTATGTTATATCTATGCAAGAGAAGGAAAACTAGAAACAAAACCCTATACCAACACGTCTGACCAGCGTGGTATAGTAGTTCAATTTCCCTCCCATGGCTCGAGCCCAACTGTTGGACATATTATGAGCTGAGATGATGATGAAGATGATGTACACTTTTTAATTTAATATAATAATTTATAATGATGACAGTTTTCTGTCTACAGCCACGGGCTTTGTCGCAGAAGATCATCGTCTTAGTTGAACAGCTAAGCCGCTGCTTACCATTACAAACCCCAAACCCATTTGGGCTTCTGGCTCTCTCGCTCACCGAACGAAACGCAATAGCATATTGCCATTACTCAGACGTCGATCTTCTGCGAGAGTGTGGTACTACCCCGGACACGAGCATACAGTACACCAGATGGTAAGTGTTACTGCCGCCCATGGACCTTTGCAATACCAAGGGTATAGCTAGGCCAATGCCTACCAATAAAAACCCCAAACCCACCCCAGTTGGGCATCCGGCACTCTTGCTCACCGTACGAAGCGCAATAGCACATTACCATTACACAGACGTCGAACTTTTGCGAGAGTGTGGTACTACCCCGGACGGACCGGCCCGCGGCTGTAGACAAAGAGCTGTCCACACCGTAGTCCTACCACTATTAAAATTCACACATATCTACACATATACCACAATAACAAAAAAGTCTCCATAAAAACCCCGATAATCAAGCTGTTAAATAGAAAAAAACTCGATAAGCTCTACAAGCTCTTTAAGGAATACATGCCTCCAAATGTAAAATAGGAGGTTAATTCTGATTTTTATTTTCATCATTTTTTTGCGAACGCAGTTGCAAACAAGTAGAATAATAAATATTATTTTTAACAAAAAACATATATATCAAATACATGTAGGTACATTAACCCGCTTACGTCGCATTCTTTAGGTAAGTATATAAAATCATTGAGGTCTTATTACAAATATGCGCAATGACTCCATATTGTCTACGTCCACAACTCATTTACGTAATTAGTCTACATTTTTATTAATAATCGATAACGTAAGTAATAAATTATACACCTATAAATACCTATTTATATCATAATTATACATCATTATTCTCCTACTCTTGTCCCAATTACTTGGGGTCGGTACAATATGTACTCTTCTTCCATAGTACATATATTGTAAAAGTTATTGGCAATAGTTTTTCATTACCGGCCGTCTGCCAGACGTCAACCCTCCTTGGGAATGTAATTGTTAACCAAAAGGCATCAGATAGAGTTGGCCCAGGTCACTATAAAGCTTTTAGTTGTCTATTATGACATCCACGATCAAAGTAAGGGTTGGTAGTATTCGTACCCGCTACCATACAGCAAATCGACATCTGAGCAGGCAATGTATTTTTGTGCTTCATTCGTGTTGTGTATTGTGCATTTTTCGCTCACTGGAGCGAGAGAGCTGGTTGCCCAACTTAGTTAACTTACCGTAGGCAACGGTCTTGTTGTACTTTTGGTAGTTTAAAGGTACATGGGTAAAAAACATATCTGATGGTAACATCAGTTCTTTTGTTTGCTCATTTGTCACCGAGCCATAATAAAAAAGAGCGAAATTGCTGGCTTAATTAGTGCAAATATGATACGAGTTTCATGTTACATTTATATCAATGAAAATATTTTGTAATCGGTCTAGCTAGTTAATACACAGCTTATAATTATTTTTATAAAGAGAAGGAAGACTCGAAATAATACCCTATACCAACACATTTTTTTATTAGGCTATGGTGTGGACACATGTCGTTCACCTCGTCCGGGGTGACGGAAGGGCGACCTGTGGCCCCATAATCTACCGTATCCCCTCCCCATCGCCATTGGGCCGGCCACTGGTATACCAACACATCTGACCAGCGTGGTATAGTAGGTCAATTTGCATCCTATTGTGGAGGAGGTTCAACCCGAACAGTCGAACGTGTATAGGTAAGCTAGAATAACGATTCTTCTTTCTTCCTATAAAAAATAATCAAATTATCCTTTGAGAACCTTTTCTTTTTTATTTTTTATTCCTTATGGTGACATTGACCTTATGGTAAGTGTCACTGCCGCCCATGGACCTTTGCTGTAACCAAGGCTATAACTAGGCCGCTGCCTACCATTACAATCTCCGAACCCACCCAGTTGGGCCTCCAGCTCTCACACTCATCGAACGAAGCGCAAAAGCATATTGCCATTACTCAGACGTCGATCTTCTGCGAGAGTGTGGTACTACCCCGGACGAACCGGCCCGCGGCTGTAGACAGAGAACTGTCAACAGCATGGTCCTACCATATAAACTTTTATACAACACGAAAACACATGTAAAGCATTGTTATATTTATTACACTTTAGCTCTTTCTTTATATTATATTACATGAGCGTTATAATTATTTAATTTAGATAATATTTTAAAGCACTAAAGTCATAAATATATTATAATATAAAACAACCACATGACATTACCACGTTCTCACCAAAATACCCTGTTTTCTTTTGGCGGCGGGCTATGAAGTGATCACACCACGCTAACTCAGTCCGGGGTGACGGAAGAAGCGACGCGTTACCCCATAGACTCGCCCTACATGTACCACTCTTTCGACATGCGTATGGGCTACCGGTGGTTTACTCTTACAGTTATCCTCTCGAGTCGATGCCCCGGCAGCTTTCGTCATCGAGCCATCATCCTCTCGTGGTGTGTTTTCGCTCCGGGCGACCAGACTAATCCCCGGTCCAGTCCCGCTGCCTTGGCTAGAGCGGCATCAGGTGCCGCAGCTCGGGTCTCCGAGAAGAATGTCCTCCCTAACCCGCTTCGCCACCTCCTTCTGCTAGACGACAGAAGGAAGCGGCGAAAGCGTCCCAGTGGCTAACGCTGTCGATCGTCGCTTTCATGACGGCCGGCAGCGTCAGGTCAACACCGATAGTAGCGACGAGTCCACGGCGCTGCTGAGCCCAGGTCACGCAGACCTCGAGCGTATGCTGCGCGGTGTCCTCGTCACTAACGCACTCTTGGTAGCGCGGAGTCATCTCCCTCCTTGTGACCGTGTGCAGATACTTGTCGAAGCATTCATGCACCACCGACAACATTTGCATCAGTCGGAAAGAGAAGGCTTTATGTCGTCGCCATTCAATTAGTACGAGTCGGAGGGCCTCAACGGTACGAACACCGAATCGAGGCCTCTCCAGCCATGTTACCCAACGGGCAATGACGTCCCGCCGAGTGTCCTCATGCCCGGCCAGTTCGCTAGGCGATACGACGCCGCCTTCCTCGCATATTGCAGACATCCGCCGATAGAGATCAGCGAGCATCTCCGACTCCAACCAAAATACCCTAAAAGGAGATTTCTTCAAGAATTTTATGGCATGTATACTTTATGCCCAGTTTCTATAAATTATCATTGCCTGTCAGTAAGTCAAATCGTCATCTTAACAGTGTCATAGCCACAATAATAATGGTATCTCTTTGAAATTTTGGTGGGAAACAAAAACATATGTAAAGCACTGCTATGTTATACATAAGATGCCATCAAAAGTGGTTAATATAACATATTAAAACCCCAAGATATTGAATATATTACAAAATTACCACTTAACTCTTTGAAATTCCCACCAGAATACCTAAAAATGAATTTTATTTATCCTGACCACAGATAATAAGTTTACCAGTAAACCATACTATGAACGTAAAATAAGACCAGCACGTAAGGCGATGCTTTCCCACGCAATTCCAGGTAAAACTGTCATACAGATATTTGACGCCCGGAAAATTTACAATACACCGCATTAAACGATTCTTAGATATCTGGACAGTTTGAGATTGTATTGTTCTGGGTTGTGTTTATCAGGCTAATAATGGGCTGTCCCAAGTAGTGATATTTATAGAATGGTCATCAGTACCTACTTTCTTGTTGAAGTCGTAAAACTGGCTGAGGAATTAGTAGAAGTTTGGCAGAAGCGTTCTTGTTAAACTTGTCACATCATCTGCAATCAAAGCATGGTCATTATGTTCTTATTTACCCTTGGCAGAGGTTGATATCTAAGGTGTAAAGGTAAAGGTTTTTTTTATCAAGGGACAAATAATTTTCCGGGATAAAAAATAGTTTATGTATTATACTATTGGGATTAAGCAATTTTAGTTTTGAATTTCGTTTAAACTTCTCTAGATTTTACTAATCAATATCACCCTACTCTTATCCCAATTGCCGCCATATGTACTCTTCTTCCATGGTACATATTCCAAAATTTTCGCAATAGTTTTCTGACTTTGGGCTTGTAATGTCATGTAATGCCAAACAGAACCAGATTGTGTTCGCCCAGTATGTAAAGATCTCAGCCGTCTTCTACGACACATAAATATGGTAGTATTTGTAGCCGCTACCACACAGCTTTTTCTTTAGACTTTAAGGGCCGTCCATTAATCACGTGAGGTTTGAAAGAGGGGGGAGGGGTTTGACAATGCCGTTGCCAGTCAACGAGCAAAGTTTAAGTTTAGCAAAGTAGGTTATCTGTATAAAGACCTTTTAGCGAAATATAAAAAAGCAAAAAACCGAGAATCTAGTGAGCTGTGGGCTACTTCTTTATACGTACTAGAAACTCACGTGATGTTAATGGGGAAGGGAGTGTCCATAGTCTTAAGCCACACCACGTATCACTAAGGGGGAGGAATTTAAAAAATGCTAAAAAAAAGATCACGTGATTAATGGACATCCCCTTAATAATGAGACAATTTTATTTTAGCTCTTCTAATAACGGCCTGTACCGAGTACGATAATAATTCTTGGCCGATATGTAGGTATGTAATTGTAAAATCCTATGAGTTTATATCATTATCATCATCACAGCTCACACATGTTCCTCCACAATAGGAGGAAAATTGATCTGCTACGCTCATCAGATGAGTTTACATAGGATTCTGTTGAGAGTATTCCATTGCTTAAGAGTTTTTATTCTTTCTTCGCGTTCGTATAGTGAGTTCCTTTACTCTCGGTGTTGTAAAATATGGCTTTCCCGTATGGGGAAGGCATAACAATACCGGTGTCGCCATCCGTTACTGCCCGTGGAATTTATTAACTCATAAGAGAGGGATCACTAGGAAAATTAAGTTTCTGCCGGGGAAACGTATGACATCTATTTTGCATTCATTCTCCAAGTGTGGCGATTATGGCAATAACCCCGGCAAAGAATGAACGTGATATGTGATATTTTATGGGATAAGCCTACTTTCAGCATCGGATGGTTAAAGGTAGAATAATGATGATGGGGCCATACAGGGCGAAAATTCATTATTATTTTGAAATATGAAGAGAGACACATAATAAGCTTACAGTTAATCAATATAGTGCACACACTCAGGCGCGGCTCAAGCACATAAGCGCCCGGGTGCAATCAATAACCTGGCGCCCTCTTGTACCAGTGGTTGAACAAAATGGAATAGGTTGATGGTTACAAGCGGCTCTCGGCGCCCCCTAACACCCGGTGCCCGGGTGCACCGCACCCTCTGTACTATAGGTAAAGCCGGCCCTGCACACACTTCAAAATAGATAAAATAATAAAAAAAATATCACATCTTTTTCATCATCATCATCACAGCCCGTATATGTCCCACTGTTGGGCTCGGGCCTCCTCCATAATGGGAGGGAAATTAACCTACTACCTATACCGCGCCGGTCAAACGTGTTGGTATAGGGTTTTGTTTCGAGTTTTTCTTCTCTTGCATAGATGTTATATGCGTTTCATATTCCTTAGTCGTCTCTTACGATCACCCACGGGTAAGATAGGGGGTGGTGAATTGTATTTTTACTCCGTCACCACGCGTGTGTGCGCATGATTTTATAACACACTAATCAGAATAAAATAATTTATCTAATTCTTATGCAGGATAAAACCACATACGACGACGATTTCGACCTTGATTTGAACTTTTTCTAAATTATTCTTGAATGTTCATAGTTGAGAACTTTTGATGGCTACTTTAATAGCTATAGGTAGGTACTTGCAAGAATTGAAAAGCAAAACGCACGCAACATTTAATTGATAATAGAGTTAATAATTATGCTAATTTTCATTAATTCCATGTGGTGACGGAGTAAGAATACAATTCACCACCCTCTATCTTATCCGAGGGTGACCATAAGAGACGACTATGGGATATAAAACGCATATAACATCTATGCGAGAGAAGGAAAACTCGAAACTAAATCCTATAACAACAGGGCGTGATATAGTAGGTCAATTATCTGTAAAATAGTAGGTCAATTATCTGTGTTAAAAAGAAATCCCTACCATTATGGAGGAGGCTCGAGCCCAACAGTGGACAATATATGATCTGAAATGATGAATTATGATAAAATATATAATCAATAATCGATATAGATGGAACACGATATTTTTTACTAGATTTTTTTTATATATATTTCACTGTGGGATGGATATAATTCACGAACCGCTATCTTGCTCGTGGTTGTCATAAAATACGACTAAGGGGTAGGTATAATACCTATAGAAATATAATATGCATAGATATAACAGCTATGCAAGAGAAGGAGAACTTGATAATAAACCTTATATCCATCTGGGCAGTGTGGTATTGTAGGTCAAGTTCTTATTCCTATTATAGTAGAGACTTGAACTCAGTACAGAGACATATACGAGTTGAGATGATGGTGCGGATAATGAAGGAGAATTAAACGTATATCCACGTTTAATTCTTACTAATATTCAATGAGTATTCAGTCCAGCACTTAAATTTATAATTCTTCACAGAGCTATAAATATTAATTCAATATAGGTGATTGATATTATTATCGCTAAGGGTGAAAAATTGTAAGAGTAAAAATAAATTTCCTTTTTAGAGACTTCCGTGGGTACAAAGACATACATGTGCGCTGTTAACTATTAGGTCTGAGGTGCGAATTTTGGTTCTTTTTTTTATTACTTATGGTGGCAAACGAGCAAACATTACACCTGGTGGTAAGTGTCACTGATGCCCACGGACCTATGCTACACCAGGGGTATAGCTGGGCCGCTGTCTACCATTACAATCTCCAAACCCACCCAGTTGGGCTTCCGGCTCTCTCGCCCACCGAACGAAGCGCAATAACATATTGCCATTACTCAGACGTCGATCTTCTGCGAGAGTGTGGTACTACCCCCGACGGACCGGTCAAGACTGTAGACAGAGAATTGTCCACAGCGTGGTCCTACCACTAATATTATTGGTTTGGCTTGAAACGATGACGAACAAATTTATTGTATTGAATGATGAGTTGGTTGGTTGGAAACACGCTATTAGAGATTTGCTGTTGATTTTTCTAAAAGAATTCTCTATTAAATCCGAAGCTTGAAAAAGTATGCGCCAAAATTTTATTGAAATTAGGTAGGGACCTATATTGATGGCGTGTTAATTTAATTAATGAAAGTAATTTTACCAGTGTTAAGACGGACTAGGAATATATAAGTATATATCTACATTATTTAAAACTATGCCTACATATCTGAAAGCACTTATGGGTATAAAATCTTAGGTCCAAAATAACCGCCATTTTGTAAATCAAACGGACAAGCGATAAAATCCCGCCTTTTTAGAGGTCAAATACTAAAAAATAAAAGAAAATTCAAACTTGGAACAGCCGGCGATGCTCCGCCCCTATCTTCTATCTCGATCACACATGCTCTATCCCGCTCTAGGGCTTTGAAACGCGAGATAGCTTTTGTTATATGATCCTCAGTCGCCTGCCAGCGAGGGTGTGTAGTAATGAAAAATGCTTTTTTTTTTAAATACGTTTATATTATTAGTGTGAAATTGTGATTTAAAAGTGCAATATTATTTTTAAATTTAGTGGAATTTTACGGTAAGTTAATATTTTATTATTTAGGTATTAAGTAACTAATATCAAAATAAAAGGGTTTCTTTAACAAATTATTAAAGACTGAATCTCAAAATCAATGACGAACTAGTAACTTGAACTATCTATGTTAAAAATATAATTTTCACATTATGACACATTCTTATTATTTTTTATTATCAGTATTAAATAGAAATTTATTACACTTTTTAGGATATATGAAATTTAACTATTTGTACGGATTCTATTGCGTTTGTATTGAATTTTTAATTGTCGGACATTTCGTGTTTAAATTTACAGTGTTCATGGTCACGGGAAGATTTTTAGCATATAGTTATAATTTTTTTTTATTGCTTATGGTGACAAACGAGCAGACAGCACACCTGATGGTAAGTATCACTGCCGCCCATGGACCTTTGCAATACCAAGGGTAAAGCGAGGCCGCTGCCTACCAATAAAAACCCCAAACCCACCCCAGTTGGGCTTTATATTATATTTGAATTAATATCTTGGTAGCTCTAACAATATCCTTCTTTTCTCCTTACTCTATATACCACATAGGTAGGTATATATGCCTATCTACTTTTCCCTTTTTTTTTGCGCTGGACTATGGAGGTGGTCGCGCCCCGCTAAATCGGTCTGGGGCGACGGAAGAGGCGGCAGGCAACCCCATAGACCCACCCTGCAAGCTCCTCTCTTCGCTGTGCGACCGGGCCACCGGTATCTGATCTTTGTCTTCAGTGGCCTTTTCACTTACCTCGGATCTTCTTCTGATGAAATAAATAAATCTACACCACGT
The DNA here is from genome assembly GCA_905163515.2 of Lymantria monacha. Lineage (NCBI taxonomy): Eukaryota > Metazoa > Arthropoda > Insecta > Lepidoptera > Erebidae > Lymantria > Lymantria monacha. The sequence continues at coordinate 13,076,660 of LR991095.1, read as the reverse complement.
TGTGACGGTACTTGTCCATCTGGTAACGGAGTAAGAATACTATTTACGCCCCCTTCTCTACTTATATTAGACAGTTTGCAAGTCACGTCTGGAGTAGTATACTATACGGATCTTGTAGCAACTCGAGAGAAAACTTCTGCCATACCTATTACTGCAATCAATCTTAAGGCTCACATATAAGCCACGTTAAGTTATCCCGTATCCGTGGTGCCGTACTGACGAGCTTATCGTAGCTGTACAACCCTTTACTTATTGGCTGACTATTCAATATTGCTTTCTGTCTCCCGCTTTGCCTGGGAGGGAAGTGGAATCACTTTTTTCCATCTCCTTCTCTATAACTTTTCTAATTAAATTTTTTGCGGGTTCCAAGACAGTTAAAATCATTTCCCGGGACTGTCTGAGGGGTCAAACCTCGGTGTCATTTATGGTGACCATTGTGGATCCTGGCTTACAGGAGTTACAATGGTGGGAATGTGTGGTGGGATACTCCTTCTCTACCCTGTGGATGTCAACAGTAACAGACGCATATATTACTATAAGAAAGAAAAACTCATAATAAAACCTTATGCCAATGTTGACCAGCGTGGTATATTACGTGATATTTCCTCCTATTGTGGTGGAAGCTCAAGGCCAGCAGTAGGACGTATACTATAAGCTGATATAATGATTTATAAAACCGGATTACGAAATGAAAAATGATGTCACAAGCGGGATTCGAACCCACGCCTATTGGGATGCCGGCCCAATCGTGCTGCCACTACGCCACCGTGACTAATTGTAGGACATGCAAATTTCACTTCGTATCATATTTACGTCTTAAGGTGACGGTATGCTATCTACCCGACAATGTTTACACATTGCTATAGGCTTAATACCTACTTAAAACTTTACAGTTAGAATTGTATTAAACGATGACACAACCTTGTTATTTAAATTACTGAAATTTAGCATTTAATATGCTTAATTATTTATAAAACCGGATTACGAAATGAAAAATGATATAATGATGTTAAATATTTTTATGTCATTTACGCCTAATAGAACAAGTCGCTGGATTTCTATAGTTGAATCTGTACAAGTGATCCATCCAATAGGACCACAACGGCGTATCTTAGAATGTAGGGTCATTTTTTTTATTTTTTGTATTGCCGGTGGTGGCAAACGAGCCAGCAGCACACCTGATGGTAAGTGACACTGCCGTTCATGAATCTTTGCAATACCAGAGTATAGCTAGACCGTTGTCAACCGTGAAGCAAGTGCTCTTCTTAAACCTTGTTTAAAAAAGGACATGTCATAGCGCTCGGGAAATATGTCATAGCGGTCTACTGTTCGCTCGCTGCTCTACTGTTGCTTTTGTTGGCAGAACCATTTCTGATTTTTTTAAGAAAAAATCCAGCACTAATGAAATAATCCTTGTATTGCGGTGACTTTACACACATATCATTAACGGATATAAATTACACTCAGACTGAGAACAAAAATTTGTAAATCGCACAAAGTGTTGTACTACCCAGGAATCAAACCCAACGGCGTTGATATGGACCGTCGGTGTCTTAATCACTGATTTATGCAATCGATTCGTCCATAAACCGTGTCATATATGTAATATAATTATATTCATTATTTTCACTTGTGGGTTTAAATAAGTGCTACAGCAACTTACCTGTATGTTGTAGGTAATCGTCATTTTAGTATTTTTTTTTTGTGTCAAAGTATGATCTCTTCACACTTCATGCAAATCACTCAGAAGTGTTGAAGCGACATCGTGAAACTCCAAAATCTGCAGTACTATTACTTTTTTATGGATTTTGGATGGACCTCCGGTAACGAGTCCTTGTTTTTGGTCGTTCACCTGCCGGGTTACTCTATAAGTACCATCTACCATTGATACCTCGACAAAATTGTTACCGGCGCGTTGTTTTCGCCGTAAGCCTATCTACACATGGCGGATTTATGTGCAGTCCAATCACCCGTGGCTTTGGTTACCTAAAAACCACATAGATAACTAATCATCAAGAGAATGGATAGAAACATTGTTCTTAGAAATTTATCACTATCATCATCATCATCTTAGTTCATATATATCCTGCTGCTAAGCTCGAGCCTCCTCTACAATAGGAGGGAAATTGACCTACTATACCGCGCTGGTCAGTTGAGTTGGTATATGGTTTTCTTTCAAGTTTTATTTCTATTGCATAGATTTTATTTGCGTATTATATCTTTTAATCATCTTTTACTATACCCACGGGTAAGATAGAAGGTGGTGAATTGTATTCTTACTTGTTCATATACATACATACATACATATCATCACGCCATATCCCTTGCAGGGTGGGCAGAGAGAACAGAGTGCCAGAGAACTCTATCTCTGCATACTTCACTCGCTTCCTCAACATTCATAATTCTCTTCATACACGCTCGCCGGTTTCGGCGACTCTTGACTCCACCTTCCTTCAGTACATGACCGATCTGGTCTAGGTAGGTTAGTCTCGGTCTCCCTCGGTACCTACATCCTTCCACTTTCGCATTGTATATCTTCTTAACCAGACGTTCGTTCGGCATTCTTTCCACATGTCCGAACCATCGGAGCATTCCTTACTTACTCACCACATGGAAATATAGATTATTTAGATACTATTGGGTCTTTTTCTATGAATGATTTGACTATGTAATAGTTAGAAAGTTTACGTCAGATGAAGTGTAACCTCTGTTAGTTTTTAATAGATATTTTTTGGTATTTGTAACTTGCGGTAGGGAAAGCGAACCACTAATCGGGTCTCCAAAGAAATCTGTACCGGTTACCGATTAATTATCTAACCCTCGCAATTATTTGGAAAGGTTCACAAGATCATATCATCACCTTTATCATTTAAGCTCATTCACGTGCCCACCACTGGGCTAGAATTTCCTCCACAATTACCGGAAAATTCATATACTATAATATCATCATTCTCCTACTCTTATCCCAATTAGTAGAGGTTGATACAATATGTAATCTTCTTTCATAGTACATATTGTAAAAATAATTGGCAATAGTTTTATGACCGGCCGCCTGTCAGATGTCTACACTCCTTGGGAATGTAATTGTGGTGTGAGTAACGGCATCAGATGGATATGGCCCAGGTATAAGGCTCTTAGTCGTCTTTTACGACATCCACGAGCAAAGTAAGGGTTGGTAGTATTCGTAGCCGCTACCACACAGCATATACTATAATATCACGTTAATTATATGGGTTGGTACACATAGCGTTGTATTTGGAGATTTTCTTCTCTTGTATAACTGCTATTGCCATTGCTTTGGGCAAAATATAATATAATAGTTGATCCCAAAAAGGTTATAAACATCCACTCTCCTATTCCGTCAGCACGAAAGATGTGTTATATCGTAGCCAGCTAAAATAAAAAAAGAGAAATCTGAGTTTAACACTTGTTCATAAAATATAGTCCCAGATATACTACTGCTGCTGAGATTTCTAATTTTTTTAGTTCATGTTTTTACAGAAGAAATGAATAAAATATGCGTATATCCAGATAAGAGAGTTGATTTTCATCAACGTTTTAAATTTGGTAGTAAATCGATGTTTTCCCCCTAACTAAAACTTTTAAAGAATTTACCGGATTTTTGTAATAAGACCTTTTATATTGCATTTTAATAAGGGTTATTTATAATAATTTTTGAAACTAAAGAAGTATTGAGTGGTAGCCGCTACGAATTCTGCCAAACTTTACATTGCTCGTAGGTGTCGTAAAAGACGACTAAAAGCTTTATATTTGATCTGGGCCAACTCCACCTGATACTGTTTAGTCAGCAGTTACATTCAAAAGGAGGGTGGATGTCTGGTAGGCGGTCGCTCTTAAAACTATTGCCAATAACTTTTGCAATATGTACGATGCAAAAGTAGCGAATATTTCGTCGACGCCAAGTATTTGACCTAAAGACAGTATAACGGTGATGACGTTTTGGAAATAAATATTTATTTCCTTATTTTTTATTAAGCATTTCAACTTGTTTGTATTTGATTTTTAAATATTCGAAGTTCGAACAATTTTTACCGTTTATAATCATGGTAGAACTAAGCTGTCTCACTCCCAAAAGTTTTATCTCAAATGTGTAATAGGTAGTGACGTAAACGTTAGTGATCATTATTAGTTATATTTTTTTTTCATTCAATCTTTTCTACAAATTATACTGTATTATGTCAACACAGATATAATCGTACCACTGGGAATCATTCGTTAACATTCATTCATCACATTCACAGAATCTCACAGATATAATCGTTGGATTCACTCTTTCTCATTCAATGGGAGATGAACCTAATATACCTACCAGCCAATCGGGTTTCATTTCGAATATTTCCTTATTTATATCGTAGATGTCCACTTCATATCGTATCACCTAGTCTATTTTTACATCATCTATGGATAAGAAAGGAAGTGGTGAATTGAATTCTTACTCTGTCACCCCACGATAAAATACTCATTGCAACTATTATTTGTGTCCTTTTTGCTTACGTGAGATAGAAAACAACCTTCACAAAGTTTTGGCTGCCGTTATCGGTTTTAAATGTTCATTGTTCTAAGACCTATGAAATTTAACTATCGTAATACTATTTGACGTTTTTGTATACTGTGAAGATATTATAATTATTCCGTATGGTGGTGGAGTAAGAATACAATTGACCACTCCCTATCGTGCCAGTGGGTGTCTTAACCCTAGAACCGTACCCATATTATAATTTCATTAACGGTACCCTGAGGGACACATGTACCCCACAAAAAAAAACGTCTTTACAAAAGAATAACAAACTTTTATTTCAAAAATTAACGTACATATCCTTTCTTACATTACTAAAGTCTTTTCTATCACAATTGGATTAACTAATTAGGAACTGTTAAACAATTTGAGCATATTTTGCTTTGGCGCTCATTACAAATGAAAGTTTTGCACGTAGCACTTTCTGTACGCGATTTCCAGTCCTAGGACCTTGGACAAAAAGAACACCTAGCAGATTTTGAATTTTAAGGAGTTTCCACAGCTACTAGTCGTTTTGTTCCTAAAATATCTTCATTACTTACTTGCAGGGACGTTGGCAAAGTTAGGTACTGAAATCTTTCTTCCAGGTAGGGTTTGATGGGGGTACTATCCCAGAAACCTCCACGCGGTGTACCCTGGGTGCGGGCGGCGGTCCCCAGTTCTTCTGTTGTACTGTCGTCCGTAGCGAATATCTGCGCGATTTCGCTCCTTACTCTACTACAGTCGTAGTAGAGGTTATAGGACGCGAAATATCGGGACGGGCTCAGTCACTCATTCATTTGAGGGCTGGGCAGGCACTTGCCACCGCCCACACATCGTAAACCTGATTCTTTGCTTGTCTTAGTTTCAGGAGCGAGGGTCTTGGCTTAACCGCCCGGACCGCGAGGAAGACAACCTCTATAAAGAGTTCGAAGTAACATTCGGACTCGGAAATCACCCAGAATCTTAAGTTCTGGCGTGCGGCGAGAAGATGCATGGCAGATGGGTTGTTCTGTCGTTAGCACGCTCCAGCCAGGGCACCGGCTGACCCCCTGGTTGGTAAATGTAGGCTTGCCCGGGTATAGGGATCTCTGCCCGGGTCGACGTAATGTATCTCCCATTCTCGTGGGATTCACAATGGATACGCAAACTTTAAAACATTTAAAAACCGACGGGAATCCTTGTGATTCTCACACCACGGCCTTGTCAAGCCAAAGAAAAACTGACAACGACGCCTCGTCCTCAGGACTTGAGGCGTCCGCCAAGGGCCCGGCACAAATCGTGGAGGCCCAAAAAGTGAAGCGGAAGTCGCCCAGGAAGAGCCGGGGGCAGGCTTCCAGCTACAAGAGGAGGATGGAGGAGCGGCGTGCGCGGAGAGAGGCTGCCGCCGCTGAAAAGGAGGACGGTGGCAGAAATGCTGCAGAGCCGTCTACGGACGAGGGCGACAGTGACGTCGCAGAGCCGTCCGTGGATGAGGGCAGCAGATCTGCCGCTAAGATGGACGAGGGCGGTATATCCGCAGGGCCGTCCAGAGGAGATAGCGGGTCGGACGCTAAAGCCCCCGCTAAGTCGTCGCCGCGTCCTGTGGCGGCGGCTGAGAAGACCAGGGAGGAGGCTCCCCTCGCAGGTGCGAAAGCGCCCCCTGAGCAAGGGAGGCAGCTCGGGCGCCGACTCCGAGGGGAGCGGGACCATCATGCCTCCACCGAAGGTGCCGGCTTCTCGCAGGGGGCGAGGGGCCGCAGTAGCAGGAAGAAGGTCGGTGACTCCTCGGCGTGAGGCGGCGCCTGCTGCGAGCGACGGCCCCCTGGACCTGCAGGCTGAAAATGCCCGCCTTAGTGGCGAGGTCTCAGGCCTGCGGGACCTGAACCGCCAGTTGGGGTCCGAGCTGGAGTCGCTGCGTCAGGTAAACCGCATGTTGGCCAAAGACATGGCCGACCTGCGGGCCCAGATGGCGCAGTTCCTACCGCCTGCGCCAAAGCCGTCGGCCAAGGCGTGCAAAACAGCTGCCGCGGTGAAACCCGTCCCTGCGGCAAGGAGGACGCCCCCCGCTGCGGAGGGCACGCCGCCGGCTGAAGCCGTCACGGCCACCGAGCCGACACCTGTCCCAGTAGCGAGGAGGACGACTCGTGCCGCGGCGAAAAAGTCGCCAAGCGTCTCGGAGCGGGCCCCGGTGGAGGCTCAACCGGAGGCGCCGACCCCGCTGCCGACCCCGATGCCAACCCCGCTGCCTGCGGTGGGGGGATTGCCGGATGAGTCCCTGCGCGCGATAATCGACGCAGTGGGCAAAATTGTCGATGCGCGCTTCGCCGTTCTGGAGGCAAGGCTGCCTCCAGAACCACGTGTCCGGCCGCCTCTTGCCGCAGATAAGCGGCCACATACGGCACCAGCCCCCGCCCCGCTGCCTTGCCAGGGTGGCCGCGTGGGGAGCTACGCCGCGGCCGCGGCCGGGCCTAAGCCCAAAGGCCCCGGCCCCGCTCCGAAGGGACCTGCCCTGAGGAGGAAGACGGCGCTGGCTCCTGCCGGACCGCTGAAGCCGCCCGCAACGAAGCCGCCGGCGACGACCAGCGAGGCTGCGACAAGGCCTTCCGCGTCTGGCACGACTGCCGTACCCGAAGAGGGTTGGCAGGTGGCCGAGCGCGATAGAAGGAGTCGCGGCCAAAGAAGGAGAGCGGAGGCCAAGCGCGCCGCTGAGGTCTCCGCTCCCAAGGCAGGAGCTGGCGACAAGAAGAAGAGGTCGCGCAAGGGGCTCAAGCCGCCAAAGACAGCCGCAGTGGTGATCACTGTGCTGCCTGAGGCGGCCGAGAAGGGCCTCAGCTACGAGGCCGTCTTGAGGAAGGCCCGGCGGGAGCTAGACGTCTCCGATATTGGAGGCGTCGAAGCCAGGACCCGCAAGGCCCGGACGGGGGCTCGAATCCTCGAGTTCCCAGGGGCCGAGGGCGCCAAGACGGCTAACAGCGTAGCTGAGAAGCTGCGAGGTCTGTTCGCCGAGGAGGGTGGCATCAGGATCGCCAGGCCCGTCAAGTGCGCCGAAATGCGCATTTCGGGTCTGGACGACTCCGTGACGGTGGAAGACATCCGGGAGGCTATTGCCTCGAAAACCGGATGTCCCATAGACACCGTCCGGGTCGGTGCCATTCGTCCCGGTCCGGGTGGCGTAGGTGCTGCCTGGGCGCAGTGCCCGGTGGAGTCGGTCAGGCAACTGGCCGGCTCAGGCAGGCTCCTCGTGGGCTGGAGCTCGGCGCGGGTAACCGTGCTTGAGCACCGGCCTGCGAGGTGCTATAAGTGCATGGCGGTCGGACACACTCGACCGACGTGCACCAATTGCTTCGACTGCGGCGGATTGTGTTTCCGCTGCGGTCAGACCGGGCACGTGGCGGCATCTTGCGCCGCCCCGCCCCACTGCCCCGCGTGTGCGGCGGGCAATAAGCCCGCCAAGCACCGCATGGGTTCTGGGGCGTGCAGACCTCCTGCTTCGGCCCCAAAGGGGCGGGGCGGCCTTTCGACCACGGCCGCTCCCGCTCCTAGCGCGGCCCGATCGCCCACTGGCGAGGCGGAGGTGATGGATACGGCCCACTAATGGCTGCAGAATCCATTCACCTCCTGCAGGCCAACACCAACCACTCCGCCGGAGCGCAGGATCTCCTCCTGCAATCCATGGCGGAGTGGTCGATTGGTGCAGCCGTAGTCGCGGAACCGTACGTCGTGCCTGATCGCCCCAATTGGGTGGTCAGCCGAAACGGAACTGCGGCAATCGTCGTCTCAACGCAGCGGCACTTCCCGTCCTTATCCCTTTTGGATAGGGGCGAAGAATTTGTCGCTGCGGAATGGGGAGGGGTCACACTATACAGCGTTTACCTCTCCCCTAACAGGAGAATGGACGATTTCAGGGCCTCCCTCACCACCTTGGAGGCTTCGATACGGCGACTGGCACCGGGCCTCGTCCTGGTCCTGGGGGACTTCAACGCCAAATCCACGGCATGGGGGTCCCCTATGACGGACGACCGCGGACGGGCGGTCGTTGAGTGGGCGGCTTCATTGGGCCTCTGTGTTGTTAACAGGGGCTCAGTGAACACGTGTGTGCGGCAGCAGGGCGGGTCGATAGTGGACTTGTCGTTCGCTAGCCCCGCTGTCGCGCCACGGGTGAGGAACTGGAGTGTCCTGGAGGAGGCGGAGACCCTGTCGGACCACCGGTACATCCGGATGGAGGTCTCCCCCCGGGAACCCGGTAGGGGTCACAGGGCGGACGGAGCTCCCGCGTTTCCGCGGTGGGCTGTGGGTCGTCTTGATAGGGACCTACTGGCGGAGGCGGCCATCGTTCACACGTGGCTGTCCTCACCGCCCCCAGCAGACGGAGTGGACGCTGAGGCTGTCCGCATCCGCAGTGCGTTAACGCAGATCTGCGATGCGGCCATGCCCAGGGTGCGGCGTCTACCTCCGAGGCAGGGGGTCTACTGGTGGTCCCCAAGACTGGCGGACCTTCGCGCGGCGTGTATCAGTGCCCGAAGGTCCCACACCCGCAGCCGGCGGCGTCACCGCGACGCTGAGCGGGAGGGCCAGCTGTACGAGGCGTACCGCAGTGCGCGTACTGCCTTTCGGCTGGCCATCCGAGCCGCCAAAGATGCGAGTTGGCAGGAGATGTTGGACGATCTCGACCGTGACCCCTGGGGTCGCCCGTATCGCGCGTCGCTGAACAAGCTTCGCGCGCAGGGCCCCCCTCTCACCGAGACCCTCCAGCCTGACTTCCTCTGTAGGGTGATCGAGGAGCTATTTCCACGGCAGTCGGGACACACGCCCCCGGTCATGGCTTCGCCAGATCAAGACCGGGAGGCCGACGACGAGAGTGTTCCACCCGTGACGGAGTCGGAAGTGGGGGCGGCAGTGGCGCGGATTCGCTCCGCCACCACGGCCCCCGGCCCGGACGGAATACCAGTCCGGGTGTTGACGTCGCTCCTCGAGCACTTCGAGCCTCGCCTCAGGCAACTGTTCAACGCCTGTCTGACGTCTGGACGGTTCCCTGAGTGCTGGAAGGAGGGGAGGTTGGTTCTCCTGCCAAAGCCGGGACGGCCCCCGGATTTGCCGTCGGCCTACAGGCCCATCGTGCTTCTCGACGATGTGGGTAAGTTGCTGGAGCGTGTCCTCGCTGCCCGCATCGTCCGACACTTGGAGGAGGTGGGGCCCGATCTGTCGGACGCTCAATATGGGTTTAGGAGGGGGCGTTCGACCATCGGGGCCCTGCTACGCCTGAGGCAGACGGCCGCGGAGGCTGTCGCCGGCAAGGGAGTGCTGTTGGCGGTGTCGCTGGACATCGCCAACGCATTCAATAGTCTGCCATTCAGCTGCATCAAGGAGGCGCTCCGGTTCCATGGAGTGCCCCTGTACCTCAGGCGGCTGGTGGCAGACTATTTGGAGGGGCGCAGTATCCTCTGCGCGGGTCCCGCAGGGGACATTGTGCGGACGCCCATGTCGTGCGGTGTTCCACAGGGGTCGGTTCTGGGGCCGACTCTGTGGGACATCGGGTACGACTGGGCGTTGAGAGGGAGTCTCCCCCCCGGGCTGAGCTTGGTGTGCTATGCTGACGACACGCTCGTCACAGCCCGGGGCAGGACACTCGAAGAGGCGGCGAGCCTGGCCACTCTCGGCACCGAGGAGATGGTCAGGCGAATCGAGGCGCTGGGGCTCAGGGTGGCCTTAAATAAGACGGAGGCCCTATTATTCCATGGGCCACGCGTAAGGCTGCCAACCGGCGCCTCGTTAGTCGTCAACTCCATCCAGATCAACATCCAGGCCCATATGAAGTACTTGGGTCTGGTGCTCGACGGGCGATGGTGGTTCCGGGAGCATTTCCGACAGATTGCTCCCCGGCTGGTCGGCGCGGCGTCCGCCCTTTCTCGGCTCATGCCGAATGTGGGCGGACCCAGTTTCGAGGGCCGACGGCTGTATGCGGGGGTCATCCGCTCGATGGCCATGTACGGCGCACCCGTGTGGGCGAGGGCTCTGAACGCCCAGCTCAGGGCGGTTCTGTGGAGGCCACAGCGAGCCATGGCGGTCAGAGCCATTCGCGGGTACCGCACGGTGTCGACAGAGGCGGCGTGCCTATTGGCCGGGACACCCCCGTGGGACCTAGAGGCGGAGATGCTCTCCGACCTCTACCGGCGGGTTACCTTAGTGCGCGAGGAGGGTGGCTCCCCATCGTTGAGCGAGATAGCCACCTGGCGCGAGGACGCCCGCCGAGACGTCATCGCCCGTTGGGTTACGCGGCTGGAGAGGCCTAGACACGGTATCGTGACCGTCGAAGCCTTCCGGCCCGTATTGATGAAATGGATGGAGCGGCGGCACGGGGTCCTCACCTTCCGACTGGTGCAGGTGTTGACGGGGCACGGGTGCTTCGGGAAATACCTGCACACGGTCGTGTACAGGGAGTGGACTCCGGGCTGCCATCATTGCAGTAGTGACGAGGACACGGCGCAACATACGCTCGAGGAATGCTCGGGCTGGGACGGGCAGCGCCGCGACCTCGTCGCTATTATCGGTGCCGACCTGGCGCTGCCGGCTGTCGCGAGGGCGATGGTCGACAGCGTCAGGAATTGGGACGCGGTCGCTGCCTTCTGCGAGGCTGTCATCTCGCGGAAGGAGGCGGCGGAACGAGTCAGGGAGGACTCCCGCGACCCGGGCCGCCGCCAGCGGCCGGGGCGGCGCAGGCGCGAATACCTGCGCCTGATGCCGCCCTAACCCAGGCCTCGGGTGATCGGACCGGGGAATTGTCCGGTCACCCGACGCGAGGCCACCGCGTGAGGGCGACGCCCCGACGGCGAAATCTGTCGGGGCGTCGACGAGAGGAACCCGCGAGGGTAAACCGCCGAGCGGACCACCGAAGACAAAGATCGGGTACCGGTGGTCCGCTCGCACGGCGAAGAGAGAGGATTTTACGGTGGGTCTATGGGATCACGCGCCGCCTTCTCCGTCACCCCGGACCGATTTGGCGGGGCGAGACGCACCCATAGCCCACCAATAAAAAAAAAAAAAAAAAAGGTAGGGTTTGATGAGATTAAAAGCGAGAGTCTTCAGGTAACTGCGTCTATTATCTTGCTAATTAGTGGTCGTTGAAGAATGCAGCAATATCATAGAATTAATCCCAACAATATTTAAAGAAACAAAGACTCCAACAACGAGTTTTGCCAGATACGCTGTTTGTATGACAAAGCTGGTCAAATGTATCAACGCCTCCCTATGTTTGATTATAATAACTAAAATTTTATCTAAGAAAGAAAATATCAATGTAAAACAAAAACAACAGCAACTTTTAGCATACATAAACCATCTGTGTAACAATTTTAGACTAATTCATGTTCAAAACAATGAAAAAAATATGTTAAAATACTTACGTTGATAGTACTGGTGCTCCACAAGCATTTTACCACGTTTTGCCCTTAGCAGAAGCGCCGTCCGATAGAAGCATCCACGCTTCCCTCCACCCCGCGTAAATACTCCGACGTGCGACACAAACAGTCAAAAAGAAAAAAAGTTATAAACGATTCAATTTTTTTTTTCGATTTGTACCTCAGGGTACGGTTCTAGGGTTAAAAGACGTTAAGATATGTAATATAAGTATAAAATCTATCATCATCATCATCTCAGATCGTATATGTCCCACTGTTGGGCTCGGGCCTCCTCCTTAATAGGAGGGAAATTAACCTACTATACCACGCTGGTCAGACTTTTATAATAAAATCTATATAAGAGAAGAAAAATTTGAAATAAAAATCTATAGTGCATCGTATGTAAGTCAAACTGCCTCTCATTGTGGAGGAAGTTGAAATCATGAGATGCAGCTTACCTGAGATGATGATCGATCGTCCTATCGACGATAACTATTGGCAGAGCCAAAAATAGGGGTAAGCGTGGGATCCAGACACGAAGCCTAAAACAATAGAAATTGCCATTAAAAACTAATTCTCAGTACTGCTGATCAGCCCAAATGGGAATAAAGAGATACAATATGTTAGTTTATGGAGCTGCTATTAGCCGGAATGCTTCTAGACCATAAGCAGGGAGATCGGGAGTTTAAAAGACTAGTTACGGCTTTGACTATTGTGCATAGACTTCCTTGGCAAAAAAAAAATAATGCCACAACGAAAATACCTACTCTTAAAAACAGATTGGCGATTAGATTTTGGTGTTATAAATGTCCTAAAAGCGCCGCTGCACAAATTCTTAATAATTATTAGCATTTAGTTGTATTTTCCAATATCCAGGCGAAACAGTCGCTGTCCTTTCGTGATCATTAACGCTGTGAAATTTTTGAAAAATAGGGAAAATAAAATGAAATGCAATCGCTATAAATTTTATAAAACTAATTTTATTTCAAATCTACGGCAAAGCAACGTTTTATTTTGTCAACATTTTGTTAACATTTCAAAAGGTTGCCATTCAACGTGGTAATGCTGCCAGCATTTTGGGCAAATTGCCGGTGGACAGCTATGCGGCGGAAATTTTCGGTGCCTGATTGCGCCTTTACCTTCTTTTTTTATATATTTTATTTAAAAAAGTAATTCGGCCAAGTGCGAGTTGTACTTGCGCACGAAGGGTTCCGTAAAACTAAAAAAATATGTGACGTAACTAAACATTTAAGGTATTCGGAATTTTTCCTTTATATATGCTATAAATTGTTGCTTCATCAATTTCAAGATTCTAGGTCGACTGGAAGTACCCTTTACGTTTTGATTCCCTTGCGAGTAGTTGCGTGTTTGAAAATTTGCGACTTAAATTGCTGTTTCTTTTGATTGCGTTGACATAGAAGTTTGATTTTGTTACAGCTTAAGGGTCTTATAGATCTGAGTATTTGATATGAATTTCAATTTAATACCTCTACGCGTTCATGAGGAAAGGGGTAGTAAGTTTAAAATGATTAAAAAAAAATATTATATGATGTAAATAAAAATATACGGTTTTCACAATTTTTCTTTTATCTGGGCCATAAGACGTTGCTTCGTACCAAATTTCAAGATTCTGAGTTCACGGGACTCTGTAGATTTTGATTCCCTTGCGAGTGTCGAAAATTTGCGGCAATTAGCGGCATAAACGCCTGTATCTTTTGATTGCATTGGCTTAGAAGTTTAATTTTTCACAGCTTTAAGGGACAGTAGACTTGAGTATTTGATATAAATTTTAGCTTGATACCTCCACGCGTTGAGAAAAAGTGTCTTGACAGACAGACAGACGGACAGACGAACAGACGGACGGATGGAAGGACAACAAAGTGATCCTATAAGGGTTCCGCTTTTTCCTTTTGAGGTACGGAACCTTAAAAAACATCATGACACAACACATCATGATCAATTATATATATATATATATATATATATATATATATATATATATATATATATATATATATATATATATATATATATATATATATTACTTCTGATTCAGGACTCAAACTTAATTGATATGAGCAAACGTATATCTCACAATAAATATAAACGTATATCTCGGAATATGTACCTAATATTTTTTATGCAATTTCTAGGAAATCTGAGTTCAATTGAATTGTTATGTTTTCATCGTGTCCGGCCGATGTCACATGTTATGTAAACGTCTCATATTTTTTACCTGACGAACACGAAAATTTTCTTTAATTTGTTATTATTTTAGCGGACATTATAAAATCCGTTCTATAACATACATATTTATAAACAAAGCATTGAAATTTGGAATAAAACTAGTTTTATTGTTTCTATCGCGTTTGTATTTGATTTTGGAATAAAACTAGTTTTGTTGATTCTATCGAGTTTGTATTTGATTTTGGAATAAAACAAGTTTTATTGATTCTATCGCGTTTGTATTTGATTTTGGAATAAAACTAGTTTTATTGATTCTATCGCGTTTGTATTTGATTTTGGAATAAAACTAGTTTTATTGGTTCTATCGCGTTTGTATTTGATTTTGGAATAAAACTAGTTTTATTGATTCTATCGCGTTTGTATTTGATTTTTTTACGAACGCTTCCATGAATGTTGTAAAATGTTTGAAACGTTGGGCAAATTAATAATCAAATACAAACGCTGTAGAATCCGTAAAACTAGTTTTATTTCTTAAATGTGTAATACTCGCGTAAACCTTAGAAATCATTAAAACATAGAAAATTACTAGTAAATTCCATATTATTATTATTGATGTTATCTGTCATATTAAGTACTTTGTTGGTAGCGTTTGTTGGTACCATGAATTACCTACTACAAATTCTTTTACGTGTCGTAAATGGTAATATGATAGGTTAAAGGGTAATAGCCGCGGGCCGGTCCGTCCGGGGTCCACAGTCCACACTCTCGTAGATGACCGACGTCTGAGCAATGGCAATGTGCTGTTGGGCTTCGTTCGGTGAGCGAAAGAGCCGGAAGCCCAACTGGGTGGATTTGGAGTTTGTATTAGTAGGCAGCGGCCTACCTGTACTCTTGGTATTGCAAAGGTCCATGGGCGGCAGTGACGCTTACCATCAGGTGTGCTGCTTGCTCGTTTGCCATCATATGCAATAAAAAAAAGAAATACCTTACTTTATGGTTGTAAACTATTATCGTAGGTCATTCTCTTTGAACGGGGTCACCGGTGGTATGTACAGTGTACACACACACACACCATATGCATATGTGTGCGTATGTGCATACGCACACATATGCACTCGCACTTACATATATACACCGTCAGCGTGTGTAATACAATACAGACATTACACGAAAACACAGAGATGGCTGAAAGTAGCGCTTTAGCGGCGTATAGTCGTTGTGCTACACAGCTTATGTTGAGGCAGAACTTTTTTGGTCTATAAAAAGATTGCAAAATATTCTTTTTTAATGATATATATTAGTAATATTTTTGTTTTTTATAATAGTAGTACGTAATGAATAAGTTATTTTTACGAAATTATAATGTAGAGCTCCATATAAATAAATTTTCTTTTTTCTTTCGTACTTGTCAGCAAAAGCTGAAGCCATTCCTTTTGCCTTTTATTTTTTTTTTATAATTCCTTGTCTGTAGATTTAGCTTTAGAAAGGTAATAAAATATTATTATTATTATGTACTCGGGGATCAGTTCGACAATCTAAGGTGAGCCGACCGTGATAGAGCGATGTTCTGACTTTTGTTACCAGGATGTTGACGCTTGTAGGTACCCGCGAGACGTGTCGATGAGGTCATGGAATTCGGTGACCTAATAAAGGTGGTTAAGGGTATTATGGAACGTCATAGAGTCGTGTTCAATCAAAAAAAGGCCTAGAAATTTTGCAAATATGATTAGACGTCGTTAATTTTTAAGATATCGAAATGGTGTTATTTATGTGGTGATGGAGTTAGAATACAATTCACCACCCACTATCTTACCCGTAGCTCATCGTAAAAGACGATTAAGGGATATAAAACGCATATAACATACAACTAGACTAACTAACTACTATACAAGAGAAGAAAATCTCGATCCATCTATACCAACACGTCTGACCAGCGCGGTATAGTAGCACATGAGTAAATAAACGTATTATTTACTCATGTGATAGTAGGTTATTTTCCTCCCATTACAAAGGAGGCCCGAGCCCAACAGTGGGACATATAAGGGCTGTGATGATGATGAATTTTTAAGAGAGCGAATGGAGTTAATGACTCCATAGATGGTACTCGCTTCTATCAGCAGTACAATATTTTGCGCAACAGATAGACAATAAAATATGTTCTATTACTGTGGCTCTTCTATAGTAGTTGAGCAAATTTTTAGAATAAAACATATTATATAGAGTAAAAAGTAGAAATTTCTCGTGAAAAATACTATATAATTTTATATATTTTCAGAATTCTAAAACGTCAAACAACTGGAAGATATTGGAATGAAATCCACAAACATGGAATCATGTTCCGACCGACTTAGCCCAACAAGTGATATGACTAGCGAATCTGAAACATCGCTACCGCCTTTTCCATACGACAGTCAAAATGGTAATTTCTATCAGGCTGATTTAAATGAAAAGCAATATTATCCTTGTAAACAGAAAGTAAGAAACGAGGACAAGAATACAAAAGAATCTTACTTGCAAGAGAGTAATAAGATGGCGTTTGACAATTACTTATCGCCACAGAGAAATAAAAAATATTTGAATTTTGAACTCAAATTGCCGCCAACGAACGATAATATTTTTTTGCAAATGGAAAGTGATGATCGGATGCGTTCAGGTTATTTTAATGAGGTTCAAGACCTTAAAAGTTGCGTTCAAAATGAGAATAATCCTAATATGGCTGATATAAAAATTAATCAACAGATTTTTGATAATGTTAGTGTAAATAACGAAAGGGAAAGACTTCCTCAGGTATATTTTGCTGAGAGTGATGGAAATAATATGCGTAGAGGTTTAAATTTTAATTCTGAACAAGTGCAGTGTGTTTGTGAAGCATTACAGCAGAAGGGTGACATTGAGAAATTGGCAGCGTTTTTGTGGAGTTTACCGCCAAGTGAGCTTCTTAGGGGCCATGAAACGATATTAAGGTATGAATTTTTATTATTATACTTACTTAATTATTAATTATTTTATAATTAAATATTCATTTGGTTTAAATTCTTAAAACTTAGAGCATAATATGAAATACGACAATTTTATGGATTTCATCGTGTATTCCTGTTATTTTTTTATTTTCTCGACGTTTCGAATATTTTTTAGCGCAAATGTTTGTGGCTAGACTGGTCCGTGACTGTGAAAGCTGAAAAGTATTCTAAGCATAGAGAAAGAAAAAACAAATACAAACACTGGGCATTTGCTATGTATACCTACCTATAAACTTACCATGTAATAACTATAGAAAGATTTAAAGACATTATGGGAATAAAAATATGAAAGTTTTTTTAATAATAGAACCAAGCTGTAAATAACTTTCTTTTTGTGCTACACTCTTGCAGAAAATAGATGTTTGAGTAGTAGCAATTAAGCTTCATTGTAAGCAAGTAAGCTGGAGGTCTAAACGTTTATGGTACTCAGTGACCTGGTATATTTACCTTATTATAGCGGTTCTTATACCGCTCATAGACCTTTGCAATGTCAGGTAAGCTATGGTGGTCAGTCTACTCATCTGCCACCAAAAACAAAACAATAATTCTAAAATAACTTACGAAATTAAATAATCAATCAAACAGGGGTTGTGTTTTTAAATAAAAATATTAAAATTAAATAATGAAAAAAGCATTTATAATTAATATTATCATTTTCTAAAAATTTTTATATTTTTTTAAAATTTTATTTGCAAAGAAGAGCTGTGTGGTAGCGACTTCGAATACTACCAACCCTTACTTTACTCGTTGATTTCGTAAGAGACGACTAAGAGCCTTATTAACGACCTGGGCCAACTCCATCTGATGCCGTTTGGTCAACAAGGAAGGTTGAAGTTTGGCAGGCGACCGGTCATAAAACTATTGCCAATAACTTCTACAATATGTACTATGAAAGAAGAGTACATATTGTATCGACCCCAAGTAATTGGGACAAGAGTAGGCGAGTGAATGATTTTTATTTTCCAAAAAACAGGATAATAAATCTCATTGCTAATATTTAAGCATTCTGTGGGTTATTTGGATACCATATTAAATCCATTTTTTTTTAATAATATCTGGCACTAAGCTAATAATCTTTGTATTGCGAATGACTTTACAAAAATATAATTTTACGTACACAAATTACTAATTACACCCAGAATCAAAACAATAAGTTATGGATCACACAAAGTATTGTCCTGCGCGGGAATCGATACCATAGCAATGGTACGGTAGATCAGTATCTTAACCACTACGCAATCTGTGCAGTCATTATTACCTTTGAAATAAAAAATAAATCGAGTAATCAATCAAGTTCATTGTGTGGTTACGAATACTACCAACTCTCACATTACTCACGGGTGTCGTAAAAGAAGACTGAGAGCTTTACATCGACCTGAGTCAACTCCATCTAACGCCGTTAGATCAGTTACGTTCTCAAGGAAATTTGACGTCGGACAGGCGCCCAGTCATAAAACTATTAGCAGCATTTTGTAATATGTAGGTACGTAAGAAGAAGAGCACGTGTTGGGTTGACCTCAAGTAATTGGAAATGATGGATGGAGTAATCACTCAAGTTAGCGTGATGTAATCCAATACTGCTTTTCTTTCTAAAAATGTGTTTCTAACAGGGCCCGCGCGCTTGTGGCATACCATAGAGGCGTGTACCAAGAGTTATACGCTATATTAGAAGCTCATTCTTTCCCGCCAAGACATCATAACGCGTTGCAAAATTTGTGGTATAAAGCGCATTACAAAGAAGCTGAAAAGGTGCGGGGAAGGGCTTTAGGTGAGTTTTAACAGTTTTATTCGTTAATAATTTATCGTATGCTTAGTTTTAATATTACCAGCATGCATGCGACATTACCACTGTAGAGTTTTGGGAAAATTTTAATAGCTGCCGCTTACCTGACGTTAACGTGGGAGTGGTAGCCTTGCGATACCTTGCTGCCGCAAGGTATCGCAAGGCTCCCGGATGACTTATCA
The DNA here is from genome assembly GCA_905163515.2 of Lymantria monacha. NCBI lineage: Eukaryota > Metazoa > Arthropoda > Insecta > Lepidoptera > Erebidae > Lymantria > Lymantria monacha. Next base: position 13,057,596 of record LR991095.1, on the reverse strand, counting down.
TCTTTTAAGCGGATCATAATATCTTTGTGAGATTTAAGTAGGTCCCTGGAGGGCTTCAAGGTTACTACATTTGCATGAAATTAGGACAAAGAACATTACTTCATTGGTTCAGCGGTATAATTACTTGATTATAAACCGTAAGACCCAGGATTTGAATCTTGAATCAGGCAAAACTCTCCTATTATAATGTAATAATGAGACAAAAAATTAGAGGGTGAAATGTGTGTCACATGTCTGCTTGCCCTTTTAGGGTTGAAGTGAAATTATGAATGAAAAAGATTCATAACAAATCCTAGTTATAGTAATAAGATTAGCTTATTAAATAAAACAAGAGAAGGAAAACTCAAAATAAAACCCCATATCAACACGGCTGACCAGCGTAAGATCATTTTTTTACCGTTATGTAGGATTTAGCGCAGTAGTAGGACATGTATGAGTTGTGATGATAATGATTTAAAAATAAATCGTCACAATTGGTAGACGGATTGGTTATTGCCGATGGTGGTTACTCGTAATAGCCTTTCAGAGTGCTGCTGCCCATTTCCTTGGAGCTCTCTTAGCTGTCTTTTACAACGCCTACGAGAAAATACTTGGCGGCGACACCTTCTATTCTTAATCCTGAATTGAATTCGTATTATAGGTGCAGTTGATAAATATAGGCTAAGAAAAAAATACCCCTTGCCAAAGACCATTTGGGATGGCGAGGAGACCGTTTATTGCTTCAAGGAGAAGAGCAGGAATGCCCTGAAAGACTGCTATTACAGGAATAGGTAAGTTATTTCCTTTTATATATATTATATTTTTAACTTAATATCTATTATGCATCAGTTAGTTTATGTAGCCTTTCATGCACGACTTTATAATTATATCCGTCCGTGCATGACACGCGAAGGGGTTTGGTCGTTGTCTGAACGGTTTCATGAACAAACCTTTCATATAAGATTCAAATCAGAGAATATTTATTGCTTAAACTAATTTGGCCTGTACATAAGCTGATCCACTGTTTGCTTCTTCAGTATTCATTGAATTGAGACAAAACTGGATCTCACAGTACATAAAGATGTGGCAGGTTCGAATAAACAAAAGCTACTGTAGCATGTAAAACACGAGTCGCTATTTTTAACATTCAAGTATGATTAACCTTGCTAGTAGCATATACTCGTATGTATTGGAAAGAAACAACGCGGGAGAGGTTATTTAATGTAAACCTTCATTTCTTCTTTTTTTTATCGTTGTTTTTAACGTTGTTGGCAACTGCTTGGTAACTCTCAATGAATGAAAAAAAAAATGTTACATTCACCCAATTTCCAATAACGGATTAATATTTGATGTCGCTCCAGCAGGCTGATCTTCTTAGTCTTTCTACAGCTCTTACATATATTTTGCCGCTTTAAGTTTCAGCCCTCAAGAGTTTAAACGTATATTCATCACCGCCAGATTTAAATATATATATTTGTGTTGATCTAGGATGTGCTGCACTTTATAATTCTACTCACCCTCCTAAATTTCTTTTAAATTTAGGAGGGTTATTTTTTTAAACCGCTACTAAAATAACATACATACATATCATCACGCCATATCCCTTGCAGGGTAGGCAGAGAGAACAGAGTACCACAGAACTCTATCTTTGCATACTTCGCTCGCTTCCTCAACATTCATAATTCTCTTCATACACGCTCGCCGGTTTCGGAGACTCTTGACTCCACCTTTCTTTCAGTACATGACCGATCTGGTCTAGGTAGGTTAGTCTCGGTCTCCCCCGGTACCTACATCTTTCCACTTTCGCATTGTATATCTTCTTAACCAGACGTTCGTTCGGCATTCTTTCCACATCTCCGAACCATCGGAGCATTCCCTTTCGCATCTTTACACCAATACTCTCTTTCATACCTACTCGCTCTCTTACGTCGTCGTTACGATTGCGGTCGGTCAGCCTTACTCCACATATTTTCCGCAGAGATCGCATTTCGACCGCATTAATTTTACTTTCATACTCTTTTCTGCATACCCAACTCTTGCCTCCTACAGTAGTGTTGGAACAAGCACTGCGTTATGTATTGCTACACGTGACTTCTGGCTGAGGTGGTGGCTACCGAGAAGTTGCCCCAACGCTCCGTTCACTCTATTTTCCGCAATCACTCTTCGATCTATATCAGTGGTGTACCTTCCATCTCGGCTAAATCCACATCCAAGATATACAAATTCATCCACTTGCTCTAGTACGTCATTACCTATTGTTACTCTTACATCTGTTCTGGGTTCATCTCTTTCAAAGACCATTATTTTGGTTTTGTTTACATTCACGCGTAGACCCCTTTTCTTACAATCTTCTGTCATTGTGTCGACTAGGGTCTGCAGGTCAGTCGCTGACTGTGCCAGCAGGACTGCATCATCTGCATAAAGCAGAGCAGTGACCACTGAGTCGCCCATCTGGACTCCCACATTCATATCGTTCAACCTTTGGAGACATTTATCCATGCATACATATCATCACGCCATATCCCATGCAGGGTAAGCAGAGAGAACAGAGTGCCAGAGAACTCTATATCTGCATACTTCACTCGCTTCCTCAACATTCATAATTCTCTTCATACACGCTCGCCGGTTTCGGAGACTCTTGACTCCACCTTCCTTCAGTACATGACCGATCTGGTCTAGGTAGGTTAGTCTCGGTCTCCCTCGGTACCTACATCCTTCCACTTTCGCATTGTATATCTTCTTAACCAGGCGTTCGTTCGGCATTCTTTCCACATGCCCGAACCATCGGAGCATTCCCTTTCGCATCTTTACACCAATACTCTCTTTCATACCTACTCGCTCTCTTACGTCGTCGTTACGAATGCGGTCGGTCAGCCTAACTCCACAGATTTTCCGCAGAGATTGCATTTCGACCGCATTAATTTTACTTTCATACTCTTTTCTGCATACCCAACTCTCGCTTCCATACAGTAATGTTGGGACAAGCACTGCGTTATGTATTGCTACACGTGCCTTCTGGCTGAGGTGGTGGCTGCCGAGAAGTTGCCCCAACGCTCCGTTCACTCTATTTCCCGCATTCACTCTTCGCTCTATATCAGTGGTGTACCTTCCATCTCGGCTAAATCCACATCCAAGATATACAAATTCATCCACTTGCTCTAGTACATCATTACCTATTGTTACTTTACACATTTATTCAGATATATGATATGACATTTATCCAGATATATGATAAACAGCCTGGCTGACAGAACGCACCCCTTCTTAACGCCGATATTGACGTCAAACCAAGGCGGCATTCCATCATCCAGCCGCATACAGGCTCTACAGCCCATGTAACTGGACTGCACAGCCCGTAGCAGTTTACCGTTAATACCATACTCCGGTAAAATGTCCCAAAGTTCCTTTCGTACAACCGTGTCAAATGCTGTCTCCAGATCCACAAAACTGCAGAAAACCCTCTGACCTAGAGCCAGATGCTTCTCCACAATGTTGCGCAGAGAGAACACTTGATCCATGCATCCCCTTCCACTCCTGAAACCTCCTTGTGTCTCACACAGTAAACCATCGGACAGCACTACTAAAATAAAGTATAATAAAATAAACAAGAAAAGAGAAATAAATAAAAAAGAGTAAAGTTTCGAGTTTCTTTTTGACCGGCGCGGCGTGGTATAGCAAAATAGTTTCTTTTCCAATGTAGATGGAGCCTTGAGCCCAACAGTGGGATGAAATTCGAGTTGAAATGATGAAAATTATAGCACTCTAGACCTACCTCAGGGGCTTAGATCGAAAGGGCAGTATCTACTGCTGTTTACTGCTAAACATTAGCCTGTTCAAAAGAGGTATATTGTCGTCATCACCATGCTTGGCACTACTTGGAAGTAGGCAAATGTAGTTAATGTGATTTATTTCTAATTAGACATTCCCTCAAATCGTTTTTACGATTTTCACGGTTTAAAAAACGTTCAACACACCTTTTTTGTTTTGGGGTCAGGTCATGGTATGGTTACACCCACTTGATCCGTCCGCAGCTACGGAATGGACGGTGCATGACCTCATAACCGGACGGGCACGTACCTTCTTTACGTTATGTAGGCGGACCTCTGGTTGAAACGACACACTACGAGATAAAATATAAAAAAAAAACTTATTGAATAAAATCCTTAGATCATGATAGTTTTTACTAAATAAAAAAAGGTATATATATTTCGAAAGAATCATTTACGGATTGAAATAATTTATTCTTTGTTGGAATCAAATCCGTGTCATTTAATATCAAGCTTGATGCTTGATATATATGCTGTGTGGCTAGGAATACTACCAAAGTACCAACCCTTTTCCGTGTGGTGACGGAGTAAGAATACAATTCACCATCCTCTATCTTACCTGCGGGTGATTGTAAGAGATGACTCAGGAATATAAAACGCATATAACATCTATGCGAGAGAAGGAAAACTCCAAATTAAAACCCTACACCAACACGTCTCATCAAAGTGCTATAGTAGGTCAATTTCCCTCCCATTATAGAGGAGGCTCGAGCCCAATAGTGGGACGTGTATGGGCTGGGATGATGATGACTAATCCTTATATTACTAGTTGGTACCGTAAAAACTTAAGAGCTTTAAATGAACCTGGGCATCACCATATGATGCCGACTGGTCAATAATTACATTCCCAAGGAGGGTGGATGTCAGGTAGGTTGGTCCTAAAACTATTCCCAAAACTTTTGAAAGAGGTTCATAACATAGAAGAAGTACATATTGCGTAGACCTGAAGTAATAGTGATCGTAGCAGAACGATGATGCTCAAATACCGATAATATTTTTAGATATCCGACCCCAGACGAAAAAAGAGCGTTAGCACAAAAGACGGGTCTAACTTTAACACAAGTGTCCAACTGGTTCAAGAACAGGAGGCAACGGGACCGTACTCCTCAACAGCCAAACAGACCGTGAGTAGTTCTTTCCATTCATTCATCCATTCTCTATGAAATGCAATAATCGCCATGCTCAGCAGCCAAGTTGGTATTCGTAATTGTTGTTACAAATTTTCTCAGTAGAATAGGCAGCAGCATTGTTCAACGACATTTTCGGTATGGTGACAGAGTAAGAATACAATGGACTACCCCTTATCTTATCCGTAGGTATCATAAAAGACGACTAAGGGTTATAATAAGCATATAACATATATGCATGAGAAGGCAATTTAAACCGCAAATAAAACCGTATACGTCTGATCGGCCGGTCAATTGCCCTCATATAATGAAGGAGATTTTTTTTAATCTAAGCATGCAATTTTTCTTGTCATTATAATCGATTACCTTGTTCCTAAGAATGAAAAAGAATGACAAATAAGCATGGTATTTAACAGTTCTATTGTAAAAACTTAATTGTGAGCGAAAAATTATAATTAAATGTGGTACTTGAAACCACCACATCTCAAATCATATAAGTTCCAACGTTAGGTTCGAGCCTCCTCTAAAATAAGAGGGAAATTGACCTACTATATACCACGGTGGTCAGATGGGATGGTACAGAGTGATATTTCAATTTCTCGTTCTCTTGCATAGATGTTATATTATGCAAACCATCGTAGTCGTAGAATAGTGACAGATATTTTTTTTGGACTATTCTATAACTGACAATATTATATTCTTCAGTCGTCTTTCACGACACCCACGGGTTCTTACCCGTCTATCTTACTTATAAAGATATGTAAGATAGATAGACTTTAGGGTAAGATTTAGATTCTTTTTTCCTTTAGAGTAAGAATACAATTCAACACGCCCTATCTTACCCGTGGGCGATCGTAAGAGACGACTATGAGATACAAAAGTAATATAACATCTATGCAAGAGAAGGAAAACTCGAAACACACTCCTATACCAACACGTCTGACCAGCGTGGTATAGTCACATGAGTAAATAAACGTACAGAGACCAAGCTTCTAAGCAGCGAGCAAAATTGTTGCCTATTCTGATAGGGTTGGCACATGAGGATGAAAATAAATACACAAAACGTTTGTCAGCTTTTTTATGTATGGATATTTTTTTACAAATTGCTTACTCTAAATAGTTTTTTTTTGTATTTTTTTATTTTTAATAATTGATTATATCTCTTAATCGAATGATAAATTCTAAATCTAATGTAAAGATTTTTTAAATAATCAATGGGAAAGCACTTGCATGGCATATCAAATTTACTATCTTGTATACGCTTTAGTATATCACTACCCAGTAGCGGCGTTAGGGTAGGGCACGGTTGGGCGACCGCCCAGGGCGCCGGACATGAAGGGGCGCCGAAAGCACCTCTTTATATCCTCTCGCCTACGCCTGAGGGCTAGGTACTTGTAAATTCCTAAAATTTATGGAAAATTGTTATGTTGGCACCACTAGAATGGAACACAGTGTTCAATTTGTTCGATCGGAGCATGCAGTTCATTTTACCGTGAATCCTCGACCATAGCTCATTCTTTTTCTTTACATAAATGAACGCATTTAAAACAGTTATTCCAATTATTTTATAACAAATCAATGCAGTAATCAGACGTCATGATAGCTTCATATCACTTGTAAGACAAGTGATATGCCCAATTATCATTTACAGTAGTCGAAACGATTTTTTTTTATTGCGTATATATGCGCATTTTTTTATGGTGGCAAACGAGTAAACAGCACATCTGATGGTAAGTGTTACTGCCGCCCATGGACCTTTGCAATACTAAAGGTATAGGCTAGGCCGCTGCCTACCCATACAAACCCTAAACCTACCCAGTTGGGCTTTCGGATCTCTCGCTCACCGAACGAAGAGTAATAAATAGCACATAGCCATTACTCACACGTGATCTTCTGCGAGGGTTTGGTACTACCCCGGGCGGACCGGCCCACGGCTGTAGACAAGCTGTCAACAACGTGGTCTTACCACCAACATTTTTACTGCCAAGGCGCGCAAAAAGATGTTTCACATCACAAACTTCCAATACCTATTTATTATGTTATATACAGGTATAGTGAGATTTTAACAAATCGATAGTGTTTTGAAAAATACAAAAATCATTACCGATGACGAACGGCCTTACGCCTCTGCTTATGTTCGGGTCGCACAATCGCCGATCATAGAATTTTTGTCTTGTTTCCGTAGTGCGCCCGATTGCTGCTTGACCACACCATAGCACTGCGCACTCACTTTCTTATCGTCCTAACTTTTGAAATATTGTACCAAATGACACAAGGCAAAAGGCAAAAAATATATATCATAATACGTTTATCATAAGAATATACGTTACTACAAAATGTGCATTGGCAATAAATACCAGACTTTATTGTATTTTTAATTTACTATTACGATGATAATGGCATATAAAATAGATATAGTATATCTCTGTCAAGAAAGTACCGGGAAAAGATCAATAATACACACATTTTTTGTTATTCATCCAAATTTATATTATTACCTTCGAAGTATGCTCCTTCAGAAACGATAGACTTACGCCAACGAATAATCCAATCATCAAAACATTTTTTAAACGTTGTTTCTGGAATTGAGTTCAGTTCTCGCCGCGAATTCTCCTTTATGTCTTCTACCGATTGAAAACGGGTGCCACGAAGTGGTAATTTGAGTTTAAGAAAAAGAAAGAAGTCGGCTGGAGCCATATCTAGTGAATATGGTGGTTGCTCGATGGTATTTGTTGTGTTTGGACAAAAATTCGTTCACAATGATGGCTTTGTACAAAGGCGCATTATCGCTGTTCAAAATCCAAGAATTTTTCCACAAATCTGGCCTTTTTCGTCGAATTTGCTCTCTTAAACGCCGCATAAGTGTCAAATAATATTCATTATTGTTTTTTATTTCGTTTGACCTTCTGGCAAGAATTCCGGGTGAACAAAACCGCGATAGTTAAAGAAAACATTAAACATGACATTGACTTTTGATCGACTATGGCGTGGTTTTTTTCGGTTTTGGTTCAGTTGGAAGTCGCCACTTCGAAGCTTGTTGACTAGTTTGCATGTCAAACTTGTAAACCCACGTCTCCAGTAACAATGCGTTTCATGAATATTGGGTCGGAATTGACTCGTTCTAGCATGTCCTCAGCGACTCTCATGCGATTGAGTTTTTGGAGAAAATTCAGGTCTTTTGGGACTAGCCGAGTGGAAACATGTTTCATACCCAAGTGATTATTTAAAATGGTACGGATCGACTCGTGAGACACAGAAAGTTCAGCGGCTATCTCTCTCAAAGTTGAATGAGGATTTTTAGTTACTATTTCCTTCACTTTTGCAATATTAACTTCAGTTGTAGATGTTGATGGCCTACCAGAGCGAGGCAAATCATCCATCACATCTCGACCGCTTTTGAACGCTTTGTACCACTCATAAGCACGTATTTTTGATAAAGTCGATTCACCATAAGCCTTCTGTAACATTTTCAGTGACTCCGAACACGAAATTCCATTGGCGAAGCAAAATTTAAGACAAACTCTCTGTTCAATGTGTTTGTCCATTATGAAAATCGCAATACACCCTAGATACGATATAACTAAAAACAGCACTGTATTTAATATAAATAACAGATGTAACACAAACTCTGAAAACAGTTGTGCCAATCTAACAACAACAAAAAAAAAACAAAAATTTGAATTTGGTACCATAAACAAATCATCCATTCCCAATACTTTCTTGACTGAATGTATGCTGTCGCGGACTTTTTGTAGAGGTATTTATTTAGAGGTTCAATTCCACCATTCGTCTAACTCTTACGATTTCTGCAGTGCATGCAAGAGGAGCTTGCATATAGGAGACTTTTACTGTCTTAAGTGGTATTTATCCTTATGTTTTAATCAATTTACAAAATATCTTTATAAATTATAGCTTATGTGTTATTCTGATGTATAAGCTATATTATTGTAAAGTTCCATCAAAATCCATTCAGTATTTGCGTGAAGGAGTAACAAACATACATCCATACATCCACACATCCATACATTCTTCTTACAAACTTTCGCGTTTATAATATTAGTGGGACTATACCTGTAATAGTTGCTAGTGGGGAGATTAGTTTTCCTAAGCTTAAGCTGATAATATCTTATTTGCAACTGATAATATCTCAATCTAGATTGATGAACTTTGTTAATCGAGAACGAAATCGCTGAAAACATCGATTTTGAGAACCTTATCAAAGAGTTCGCCGATAGAAAGGCAGGAAAGTACACTTTTATTAGTCTCATATAAATGTTTTTATTTTTTGAATAAATGGTTATTTTTTGTGAAAAATGTTTAATTTTTTAAATAAATGATTATTTTATTTCATATTTATACACACTGCCTTTCTTCGTATGAAATTAAATTGTAGTTAAGGGCGCCGCAGCAATCTCGCCCAGGGCGCTGGTAATGCTAAAACCGGCACTGTCACTACCAATATTAACAATATTTATTTCTAGATCGAAATATTCTCGAAATTTCTTCTCAAGCAATTCAACAAATGGGATGAAGTTGTCTGGAGGTATTATTAAAAATTAAAACCCCAATTGTATACTGCTTTCGTTAAAGTCTTTGTAATGGCTGAAAAAAGAGTTTTTCCCCCATATTTTTAGGTTGTTCAGGTCTATTAACATACAATGTCATTTTCTCACATTTGTGTTGTTCGAGGCATTTTCTGTACAAATAGCCCGATACATAGACTAAACCATTTTTTTTACGGTAAATCAAATCGATAAATTAACAGTAGGACTGTTAATTCAGAGGCGGGTCACATCAGTTGGGTACATCAACAGTGTGTCATCATTATCACAAAGTACAATAAAACATATTTACACTCTTTCTAATTAATTCAATAAACCATATTTACACTCTTTCTAATTTAAACAAACACGCACGACGCGATGCACAGCGAGCGGTGAGTGAGCCCTTTGTTTGAGAGCACTGGCCGAACCAGCCTAAACAGGTTTCGTTCCGTATGTGACGAGCCACCAGTGCTCACGCACACACGCGCATCATACTTGTAGTGATGTACCTACCGTGGCGCGGTTGTTTGAAGGTTTGTCTCTGTAGGTTTATTTACTCATGTGGTATAGTAGCTCAATTTCCTTCCCATTACGAAGGAGGCTCGGGCTCAACAGTGGGACATATTTTGAGCTGAGATGATGATGATGATGAATTGCATTTCTACTCCGTTAGCATACAAAAAACTTAAAATTGGAAATATGTTCCAAATTCCAATTATTTACTGGAGTAATTAGCTCGTTAATAGCTAGTTTGAACAAACATTTCAGTTATCTAACCATAATATAACTTTGTATATATAATCAAAGCTTTAAGCTTATGAATATTATAATGTAAATAACAAAAAAATATAAATAAAGTTCAACAATTTATTGTTTTCTTAAAGGGGCCTATTGTTTTTGAGGCGTCGATGTTTTTATGTTTCGTCTCAAGGTCTCGGGGACTTTAAACGAATGACTTCTGGCCATGTACCTACCTATTGTCAGTAGAATTGGGTTTCAGTGCCGTATACTTTAAAAAATCAAGTTTAGATATTTGCTTTTAAAATGATTGCATTTAAATATAGGTATTGGTAATAGGTACTATACGTAACCTAAACAGATATAACAGGTATTTCATGTGTTAAGTGTACTTAACACATGAAATATGTGTACATAGAATATCTCAGGAGTACGGATTATCTAAATTACTCCTTTGAAAACTAAGAACGTGATTTTTATAATTTTATTGCATTTGGATCTTCCTTCAATGTATAGTTACGCTAATTTTCAGTAAAGCGCAAAGGCTAAAATTGATGAAAATCGCGTTTGAAATGTTTTAAATACATAATGATTAAATGCTCAATAATAGAGGATTACAGGTATTTTTTTTGATAAATTTTATTTATTGAAAAACATATTTAGTTATTAAAGGGTGAAAATATATTTAGTTATAAAGGTATTGCAGAATTTATAATGTATTTAGATAGAGATTACCTACGTACTGATGGAATATTAATATTATATCTATATTATATCCTACGTAAATAAATTTTATATTCTGTCGATATAAAAATCAATCCGTGTGGTGACGGAGTAAGAATATAATCCACCAGCCCCTATTTCATCTGTGGATGATCGTAAGAGGCTAAGAGAACACTTATGCAAGAGAAAGAAAACTCGAAACAAAACCCTATACCAACACGTCTGACCAGCGTGGTGTAGTAGGTCAATTTCACTTCCATTAGGGAGGAGGCCCGAGCCTAGCAGTGGGACATATATGAGCTGAGATGATGATGATATAAAGAGGATATGTACTGGTTATTTAAAATAAAAAAGAGAAAAATAATTAATAGGAGAAAGTCAAGATCGAATCAGAGCTGTCTGGATTAAGCGACTGCTCTCAGCCACACACTTGCCTGACTGATATTCTAATTATAATTTTTTTCATTGACTGAAAAAATTTTTGCACAATATACAACAACAAACTTTTTTTCATTGACATAACGCTAATTTCCATAAATAAAAACTTGCTAGATCGATATATCGCGCCTGAAACATCCTGCATATTATATTTCATAGATGTAGCTATGTCCGAGACTATGAATAGATACGTTAACGTTTTAAAAACTATAATAGCGCTTACACAATATAATTATGCCACCAACCTGTCCTTTTTAGCGTTCCGTACCCAAAGGCTAAAACGGGACCCTATTACTAAGACTCGGCTGTCGTCCGTCTGCCTGTTACTAGGCTGTATCTCATGAATTGTGATAGTTAGACAGTTGAGGTTTTCACAGATGATGTATTTCTGTTTCCGTTATAATAACAAATACTGAAAACGGAATAAAATTAATAATTAAGGGTGCTCCCATACAACAAACGTGATTTTTTTGGCGTTTTTGTAAATAATCAACCTCGCACTTGGTTTATTTTTTAATTGTGACTAATCCCATCACATATAAACACCATTGTTACTCCTGTAAACCAGGATCTCCAACGTTCTCTATAATGACTCCGAGGTTTGACCTTCAGTTATGGAAAACGCTTCCAATTGTCTTGAGACACGCAACAGATTTAAATAGAAACGTTAAACAGGAGTTAAAATGATTCTACTTCCCTCCATGAGGGAGACAGGAAGCAAAATTGACTGTTCAGCCAATAAAAAAATATAAGTAAATAAGATTGATTGCTATACGTGTGGTGATGGAGCAAGAATACAGTTCACCACTCCCTCCATCTTACCCGTGGGTGATCTTAAGAGACGACTAAGGAATATAAAAAGCATATAACATCTATGCTAGAGAAGGGAAACTCGAAACAAAACCCTATGCCAACACGCCTGACCAGCGTGGTATAGTAGGTCAATTTCCCTCCCATTGCAGAGGAGGCTTGAGCCCAACAGTGGGACATACATGAGCTGACAAGATTGATTGCAATAGTATCTATGTGTGGCAGAAATGCCTGAAAATTGATGTGTCTGTTAAAAACTATAATACCTACTACTTAAATATCTTTCCATTAGTACCTATATCTTTTCATGCCTACTATTGGATACAGGCCTGCCCACGGGTGGATACGCCATAATCGCCTCGCTTGGTAGGTAGATTGACGATTGCAATTGGCATTTTATGTTTCCAAGACTTTGTTTATTTTCCTGCTGATCTAGTCAACCAGTTTTTTGACTCTCAAGGGAAAGGAGTTGGTAGTGACACATTGTATACTTATTCCGTCGCTACATGGAATTGTAACACTTAATACAATAATAAAAATTGTATAGAATTAATTCAATATCAAAACTATCCTGAACTATAATATTCTTTAGAATTAGGTGGGTACCTTACCCAAACTACGTGACATGTTCATAAGAGCAAGAAGATCAGGTTTTCGTCACTTAGTCGAGCGAAATTTATTTATTATTAAGCTTCGCATTCGCACAGATTGCGTCACTTAGTCGAGCGATTTTAATCGTTTTAAACTCACAGATAGCTTCTTGTTCTTGGCGTATACTACGGTTGGTTACCCAGTGAGGAGGGGATTGAAATTTTATAAAAAAAGTGTGTGTGTGTGTCAGCTCCGACGCACGACTGGAGTTTACTCCTTAAGTACAATTATTAAAACAGGCGCAAAAAAAGCTCATTTGACTAAAAATAATATATATATTTTTATTTACATTTATTAAAACTGTTCAGTGAAGTATTATCTCACGTCAGAAAGTGAAAGGTGCGCAGAATAGGTTGCGCACCAAAAACGTAACGAGGTCATTCGATCACTAGATTTTACTCCTCAAATTTTTCTCATACCGGGCGCCTTATATGAAAATCGATTCTTAAGGAGTAAACTCCAAAAATTAGGTCGCTTAGTATGGGTACTAGCCCTTACTAGTAACCATTCAGCCAATAAACAAATACTTAGGTACATGATATATAAAAAAAAACGTCAGTAGCCGACCACTGCACATGTGATTTTTTTTTTACATTCGACCTTTGTCTTTGATTAATGATCCATAATGACGGTCTGTGACAATGCATTTTGCGTTCCGAAAGAAAAAGTGTTACAAATGTTGCAAAAAACAAAATGTAGCTTCAGTTATTGCCCCGTTTAATATGGAAAAACATGTGTTTGCTATAATTATTTGTTTTTAAATAAAAAACTGTGACCGCTTAGACAGTAATTTTTTTGTTGACATCTCTTGTGCGTAATTTCTTGTGATATTTGCATTTTTCGTTCCCTGAGATGGCCAGGCGTGACCTATTTCAAACGTTCCCGGATTTAACGTGCAACATCTCGGTGTGACAAATTACGTCTAGCTCGCTGGGGATGCAATCTCGCAATGTCCGATCGAAGCCTGTATTCCATAAATTCGATGTTATATCGACTTGAGACTTCGCATGTCGTGGGCCACCAACGTCCCTTACTCAGTCCACTCCCTCCCTGCAAAAACGTTGTGATATCTATTGGATCATATGCAACAAAATATTTTACTATTTTTTGCTATTATTTGTATTATTATTTTACAAATCAACAGTAGAATTTGACAGATTAAAGCAGTTATCTCAGGTTTTTGACAATTAATTCTGAAGTTCATTGATTGCACGGAAGCCCCTAAGGGTAGTGGAGCCGACTTATTATATACCGCCAGTTTGTTAAGTTATAAAAAAATCTCATCACATGACAGAAACATTTAGGCAGCATTTACATGTGGTGACTCAGAATAATACAATTCACGACTAAGGAATATATCTAATATACATATATACAAGAGAAGGAAAACTTCATTTTTTTTATTTTATATACCTTGTCTTTTTACCGCCATATTTTCTAATTATCCTTTGTTATATGGAGGTATTTTTTTTTTATTATAAAATTATATTGTTTTAAATGTTTGATTTGCTGGTAAAATCTACCCATGTCAAATGTTGAGGTTCTACAGGTCATAAGTTATTAGGTTTATGTAAATAATACGTCTACGAGAATATAAAAAAGTCATTATAAATAAAACATTTTTGTAGCAGAAAAATAAATAACAAATTATGTTTTAAAATTACTTAAGAATGTTTTACATTCTTCTAATGCTAGGGCCGCACCTGCGTGTATCGTCACGAAGCTTCGTGCAATGAGACGATATACGCAGATGTGACCGGTCATTATTGGCTATCGTCGTGAACGTTCGAGCTTCGTGTGTGTTATTGCTTGGGTGGCGATAAGTCAAGGGGTTTTAGCGCGCTAATATATCGCGCTCTGTGGTCAGACTAGCGTTTTTCATTTCGGCGGAAATTTTCAATGTGTTTAGACGCGTTCAAGGATCTGCAGTTAATAAATAAATATGGAGTGGAGTGATGAAATGGTGTTTGAATTTTTAACACCATTATGAAGCGGAACCCATGAAGGGATCCAAAAAAATCATTATATAATTATTAGCATAATATAGCTGTAATAGTAAAGCAATTCGTCATCCATAGTTAAACGCGTGAAAATAATTTCGGCCATCTTTAATTATTGCACGATACCTACTTCGAGTCGCTAATGTGATCATAGTTTTATCGCGATAACTTTCTAGTGTACAAAACGTACGAAGCTTCGCCAGACATTACTTCGGGACGATACAGGCAGGTGCGGCCCTAGCATAATAGGTAAATTGTCTATAGAACTTTGCACATATTTAGAGTTCAAATCTTTTATTGGTGCATTTTCACATTTATGTTTTGGTGGAATTAATATACCAACGCAACGTATTTTTTTATTATTAACGACGAATTGTTAATACTCTGTTCTCTCTGCCTACCCTGCAAGGGATATGGCGTTATGTTATGTATGTATGTATGTATCTAATTATTAATACATACTTAGGTACTTTAAGATTAAGTTTCTTTTTTTATTATTTTTTACTTTTTAAAGGGAACTTAAGGTTTTTGTGTCAGGTGTTCTTTAATTTTTTTAATTAAAATATTTATTTTATACTTTTTATAGGTATCTACCTAGGTACTTATTATAATGTAGATTTGTTAAGTTGTAAATACATAGCTTCTTGCCGAAAATTTTCAAATTTATATTTAAAGTAAAGGTTACATCATATTATTTTGTAATAGGCATGTGATGCGCTTTCATTTGAGACCCCCTTGAGTATATCTGCAGACATTCGGTTATTCTGCCCCACTTTCACCCCCACTACTTTTAAACCGCTCAACCGATTGTCATCAAACATATCTAAGAACACTCGCACATAAGTCACCTTTAATACCAAAAAATTAAGTAAATTGAAATCGTTTCATCCATTCGAGAGCTATGATGCCACAGACAGACAGACACACCCAACACCGCTCTTTTTGCGTCGGGGGTTAAAAATATACCTACATACGGTGCGCGGCTCATCAGTGTGCTGAGTGTTAGAGATGCGAAAAACGGCTCACTGAAAAGAAAAGAGAGATATAACTCTTTTGATCAAAAGAGCTATATCACTCTTTTAGCTCTTTAGTTCATTTAGCTCATATATATCCTAAGTTCATTTAGCTCATCAAAAGAGCTAGCTCTCTTATTGAGTTAGCTCATTTCATTTCAACTCGTTCACGGCTCTAACTCTTTTGAATAGTTCAAACTCTGAACTACGCGATCATTAAGCGCTAAGCTTGATATGCATGAGCATATAAATTTTGATTGGTGATCGCAGGATGAGATATAAAATATATTTACATAAAAAAAATAATTGAAAGGTCTGTTTGTAATTTAAATGGTTAAAAACAGCTTTTCACTAAATGCATATGGGCTGAGAGAATCGACTGCGTCCAGTGACAACTTGCACTGATAACTATTATTATTATTATTATCGAATATTGTTATTCCAAGATGAATATTAATTTATTAAATATAACTTTTTATTTTTCAAACATTTTTTCTTTGTTGAACATATAACTTGTACGTTTAGTGCTCGCAATAGTCACAATGCATATCGGAACATGCTCAATACTTTTACTGTTCGGCGGTGATCGGCATATATCGGGCACTTTCGGTGGTAGACTGCTCGCACGACATGACGACACGAGTAAAAGAGCCGATTGAGCCGTTGAACTATTAACTGAGCTACTAAGCTAAAGTGAGCTAGATTGAAATCAAAGAGCTAGTTCATTTGTATCTCTCATTCAGGAGCTACCCAAGTCTACTGAGTGTGAGTTTTGTCGTTAACATGACGCGCTCTACAGCGTGCGCGTAAGCATGCCATTTGTATGAAGAAATGTAGTTTCAAAAACGCGCCGCTAGTGGCGCTGTACATTTCTGTACATTTCAGCACTGTTCTCTTTGCATGGACTTGGCTTGACACATTACCGCGTGTATAGGTAATAATTATTATTAAGATTTAAACAATCACTTTTACTTTAAGCCACACCATCTAGAGGGCGTTATTTTCAATTGCAACTAATTTAAAAATGCCTGCTTAATATATAATAGTTATAGCTGCAGATAGCTTTAACAACTTACCCAGCTATGGGTGAATGCTGAGGGCTCTCAACCCGGAAGACATCCACAGACAGAAACGTAATGTTTTTATACTTTTTGACGGCATGAACATTCGGTAAATTGTATTCTTACTTCGTCACTATAGGGAAATACTTATAATGATAATAAAAATAATACTACTGTTTCAAATTATTTAATCTCGTTTTGTATATAAATGTAGATAATATAGTCTTATAACATTTAATCGATTGTTACCAGACTTGTAAAAATATTTAGTCGATTTATACTAGATTGATAATCGAATAATTTAAGAGAACTAATTGAACTGACAGACAAGGAATAATTTGAAGAAACTATGACGATGTGGAATTTGTACTAAAAGGGGTTCGCAACAGTAGATGATTCCCAATACAAAAATAGAGATGGCGCGTAACAGAAAAACGTTACAATTTCTTTTTCTCCCAGACTTCGAAAAAGAAGTTTCACTTCAAAAAAACAAAGAAAAATTCATTGATGCCCACTTTATACTAAATATATAAAGTATTAATTGTTTAGTTATATACTCAGAATAAATATATTCCCAAAATACCCATGTGTAATATACTTTTTGAAAATGTTCTTTTTTTTTCAGAGAAATGCTAGTGCCTGCCCAATATGCAGGGCCACAAGGTGGTCTAGCGCAAGCTTTACTGCCAAACGCCTATTATCATCAACTACAAGATTCTGCACATTACTTACATAGCGGACCACCATAAAAGGCAAATTTAAAAATGTGATTTTCTATTACAAATTATTAACAGAAACGACTGTGAAAAGTGATATTTATATTCCTCAGTTATCAATGATTATGCTAAGTGTACATTTAACAAGTTGTTGAAAATATTTAAATTAATTAATATTTAAGTGAATATAGTGTGTACACATAGGAAGCTAATATATGAAGGTAGCAAATTGATATTCTTTTGAAGTTATTTATTCAATAGTGAATAATAAATATTTTAAGAAGGGTGATTTTATTAGGTACTCAATACCAGTACAGGCTACCTTACCTCACCCTAGTTATTTTATTCATTTTTCTATTATTACTTTTTCATAATTCTCTTAATATAAGTTATAATTTCTGGTATATTTTTATTTTTAATTATTTTCAATTTATCCAAATGCATCATAAATTACGCGTCAACATAAGATGCACAGAGTATCTTATGTGGAGGATCGTTTAAAAATGTCCCTCTTTCATAGGTCCTTTGTAGCTATTGTAAATAGAATTTGTGCAGCAAAGTGATTTTAACATTCAAAGTCAGATAATAAATTAATTAATAAATAACTATCATCATGATAGTTATTTATTTATTCATTATAAATTAATAAATAAATATATTGTATTTATTAGTTTAAAAACTATTAGTATTCAATATTTGCTTATTGGAAATATTTTCTTCTGTACCTATTATGTAAAGAATTCTTAAATATTTATAAAATATGTGTGTTATAACGAATATCTTAAAGAATTATTACTTTTAATTTTAGAGATGGGGTATTGCTAATACGGATAAGATTCTTTTTTATAATATTTCTTACTATTCGAAACTTAGCTTGGTGTTTGAAATAAAACTATTTTTCTATTTCATATGTCATTACGATGAACATGTTCGAAACGTCGTCGGGAAATCAAAAACAAATGCGATAATATTCGGGCAAATAGTTCTATTTCAAATGTATGATCTTCGCGTAAACATCAAAACCCTTAGTTTAGTATTTTAGTTTTGTTGTTATTATAGTTGATAGTTAAATAATAGAAAAATATACAAAAGTAGTGACTATAACCTAATACATGTAATTATTATATTACGTACTTTGTATTGTGATAATTATAATAGCACTGCATATTTATAAAAACTTATAAAACTTATGAGTTTGCTGAATGGTAGTGGCTAGAAATGCTCCCAACGCTTAGATTGCTCGTGGGTGTCGTAAAAATGACTAAGAGTTTTACCATCGACCTGGTTTAAGTCCATTTGATGTCTGGTCAACAATTACATTCACAAGTAGGGTTGATATCAGGCGAAAACTTCTGTAATATGCACGGTAGAAGAAGTGCACGTATATTCAATATGTAGGTTCTTCCATTGTATATATTACAAAAGTTTTGAATACCTATTAGTAATTTAATAAGAGCAGGTTGATGATTTACTTCGTGAAGTATAGATACAAGGAGTCCGACTGGTATACGTTTTTCCATAGCATTCATGGACACAATAATAAACCCAGATCTTAGTTCTTTTTTCTGCCACTGGCTTCGCTAGAGTTTAGGACGTACCGATGCTATTATTATTATACGTAAACACTAGTTGGCTCGCAAGTGTTCAGTTTAATTAATTTAAATATAAAATTCCAAAGCTGTCAATAGCAATAAAAGTGCATGCGTAAGGATTTAAACGAGTACTTGTTGAAAAGTGGCACGCTCTACCGGCAAAAATTCTGTCCCCTAAATTAAGACCATTTGTTCAACATTACGTTCGGACTCCTTGTATCTATACTACGTGATTTACTTGATGAAGTAGATATATTTTGTTTTAATAAATGTTATATTATTAGATAGATATTATTTAAATATATATTTAAATGCCCGTTATGCATTACGGGCATTAATTCGACTTGTAGCAATAGTGAACTAAGAGGGAAGCGACAGAGATGGTGCGATCAGAACCTGGATATTTTAGGACCTATATACTGTATTAATGCAAGTTTTTTGTAATATAAACGTAATAGTATTAAAAATTTTATTTAAATAACGGATAAATCTGTAATTAAGTGTGTAAGGCATATATTTTATATAGATGCAAGGCAAATTGTCAAAATTATATGTATAAGTATTTCATATAAAAATATCTTTAAGTTTTAATATTATTTGTAGGTAATTGATATAGTTAAAACAACGCATTGTAATTTCGTTCAGTTTTATTTAATTGTGGTTATGCTCAAAATATTATATTGTTTGCATATCTTTGTAAGTTTAAGGTGCTGATTATGATTCAACCATTGCATTCTAGTCTGGAAGTGAATTAAAATTCTATAAGAAGCAGAGTTTTTTATTGATTTCTGAAGCTTTTGTTTTCTTTAGTGGTAAGCTCACACTGTTGACAGTTTCCTGTCTACAGCCGCGGGCCGCTTCGTCCGGGGTAGTAGGTACCACACTCTCGCAGAAGATCGACATCTGAGTAATGGCAATGTGCTGTTGCGCTTCGTTCGATGAACGAGAGAGCCGGAAGCCCAACTGGGTGAATTTGGGGTTTGTATTGGTAGGCAGCGGTCTAGCTATATCCTTAATATTGCAAAGATCCATTGGCGGCAATAAGATTTACCATCAGGTGTGCTGCTGCATCAGGCGACTGGGGGGTCGCAGGCGCGATTACCTGCGCCTGATGCCGCCCTAGCCGAGGTCGCGGGTGACATGATATGATGATACCGACGTCGTCCCCGAGGGGGTTGGCGTCGGTCGAGGAGAGGGTACTCCTCAAGGGGTATACCGTTGGGCCAACCACTGACGTCAAGTCACTCTGCTTCGATGGTCGGACCAACGATGAAGGCAACGTGCCACGGGTGGGTTACAGGTGTGCGTGCTTACGCCTCTCTGTCACTTGTACAAAAAAAGGTGTGCTGCTTGTTTGTGTGCCACCATAAGCAATAAAAAAATCACTTAACCTATGCAATTTGTTTCATGTCACAATGTTGTGGTAAATAGATGACCTATTTTCATAATTTAAAGCAGGGAATGAGTTTCAATGACCTACTAATGCTCTTATACTGTCTCCCTCGAATCAAAATAGGAATAGAAATCCGTAAATATTTTGTAACTACATCATCCATGAGCCACGTGTGAATTTTTGTCGATGGTTTTTAGAAAATACAGACAGGAATATTTTGTTTACTGACGAGGCCACGTTTACAAAACTAGGCATATTTAATGTGCATAATGAACACTGGTGGAGTCATTCTAATCCACACGTTACGCGACAAAACGCTTACCAACATAGGTTTAGTGTTAATGTGTGGGCAGGTGTTCTAAATAACTGTTTGCTGGGCCCATATTTTATTGAAGGCAGACTAGACAGTCAATCATACCTAAACCTTTTAGGTAGTGTAGTAAATGACATGCTGGAAGATGTACCTGTCATTTATTTACAAAACATACTACCAGCATGACGGAGCGCCCGCTCATTATCAGGTGTTAGTGTGCGAGTTTTTACACAATCACTTTGGCAGTAATTGGATAGGTCGCGGAGGGCCTGTGCCATGGCCAGCGCGCTCTTCCGACCTTACTCCGTTAGACTTTTATTTGTGGGGTGAAGTTAAACGCCTTGTTTACGCTACAGAGTACTCCAACAGGATAGAATTAAAGGCGAGGATAATAACTGCTTTTGATAAAGTTCGGAGTGATCAATTTGTATTAAACCATGTGAAAAACAATATGTGTAAACGTGCCGAACTGTGCATTGCGCGAGGTGGTGAACATTTTAAACAATTATTACGACTACTTTAATTTTTGCGTGCATATTCACTGAATCTTTGTAAATTAATAATGTTCGTAACTAAAGTTGACCATTTACGTACGCGAAGAGGTGAGCATTTATTTTATTAACTTTTGTTTGTCGGGATTAGCGTAATTGTAAATAGTTTTATTATTTAATCACTGTACGTAGGTATGATTCCACTTTTTAAATACATCAGAAATACCAAGATGCCTCCTTATTTATTTCAAATGCCCTTAATACAATTTAAGTACCTACATCAAAAATTATTAATTTATTTTTTAAATTTAGTTATGAACGTTTATTACTACCTTCTACATAGGTATTAAGCTTGTCCTAAGCTAGGATCAAAGTATGAAGGCAAAGTGGCTGATACCTTTATCAATGACTGTAACTCGATAGCGCGCCGATACCTGTCGCTCGCGCGGTGACCATCTTTTTGAGAATCTTGCAACACTAATATTATTGAGGTTTACAATGTAGTTAATTAATATTTCCTTGTTATTACATTTTTATTGGTTACATGTGACCATTATCTATCGTTTTCCAAAATATGTACATTCTTTTACCAGTCATACTGTATAACATATAAATAAACGTTCACCTAACTTTTTTAAGTCCACTTTTTCAAGTAATACCACATTATAGATTATTATTACATTATTGAAATAATTAGTACTTACACAAGCAAAACATATATTACAGTTAAATTTGGCTCTAGTTGATTTAAGATGCGAAAATAAGATTTTAACAATTAATAAAACAATGGGGAATATGCATGATTTATTTTCTATTTTTTTTAACGTTTTTACTAGTTATTACATTACCAAAAATAAATATAACACTATAATACTATAACACACATATCGCGTGTTTAGCGTCCGGGCGGTTCCCTGGGTGCTGGAAGGAGGGGAGGCTGGTGCTCCTGCCGAAGCCGGGACGGTCTCCAGAGTTGGCCTCGGCCTACAGGCCTATCGTGCTGCTCGACGATGCGGGCAAGCTATTGGAGAGGGTGCTGGCTGCCCGCATCGAGCGGCACCTCGTTGGCACGGGGCCCGATCTGTCGGACGCCCAGTTTGGGTTCAGGAGGGGTCGTTCGACGATCGCGGCTCTGCTGCGCCTGAGGGCCGTGGCGACTGAGGCCGTCGCCGGCGGAGGAGTGCTGTTGGTGGTGTCCCTGGACATCGCCAACGCATTCAATAGTCTGCCATTTAGCTGCATCAGGGAGGCGCTCCGATACCACGGAGTGCCAGTTTACCTGAGGCGGCTAGTGGCAGACTATCTGGAGGGGCGCAGCGTCCTCTAAACCAACCGAGTAGGGGACGTTGTGCGAACGCCCATGACGTGCGGTGTCCCACAGGGGTCGGTCCTTGGACCCACCCTGTGGAACATCGGCTACGACTGGGCGTTGAGAGGGAGCCTCCCACCCGGGCTGGGCGTGATCTGTTACGCCGACGACACGCTCGTCACAGCCCGCGGTGGGACGCTGGAGGAGGCGGCAGGCCTGGCGACTCTCGGCACCGAAGAGATCGTCAGGCGGATCGAGGCGCTGGGGTTGAGGGTGGCCCTGGACAAGACGGAGGCCCTCTTGTTCCATGGGCCCCGCATGGGCCCTCCCATCGGCGTTTCGATCACCGTCAATTCGGTTGACATCAGCATCCGGGCCCATATGAGGTATTTGGGCCTGGTGCTCGACGGGAATTGGTGGTTTCGGGAGCATTTCCGCAGGCTTGCTCCGCGGCTCGTCGGCGCGGCGTCCGCCCTTTCATGGCTAATGCCGAATGTGGGCGGACCGAGCGCTACGTGCCGACAGCTGTACACGGGGGTCGTCCGGTCGATGACCCTGTACGGCGCACCGGTGTGGGCGGGGTCCCTGACCGTCCGACTCAGGGCTCTTCTGTGGCGACCACAGAGGGCCATGGCGGTCAGGGCTGTACGCGGGTACCGCACGGTGGCGACGGAGGCAGCGTGCCTGTTGGCCGGGAGTCCCCCGTGGGACCTGGAGGCGGAAATGCTCGCCGATTTGTATCGGCGGGTGTCGTGGGTGCGCGCGGAGGGCGGTGTGGTCTCTTTGAGGGAACTCACCGCCTGGCGCGTTGACGCCCGCCTAGATGTCATTGCCCGTTGGGCAGTCCGGCTGGAGAGGCCTCGGTTCGGTGTGCGGACCGTAGAGGCCTTCCGGCCGGTGCTGATGCAGTGGTTGGAACGGCGGCACGGGGTGCTCTCCTTCCGACTGGTGCAGGTTTTGACGGGGCATGGATGCTTCGCCAAATACCTGCACAAGGTCGTCAGGAGGGAGAGTACACCGTCCTGCCACCACTGCGATTGCGACGAAGACACGGCGCAGCATACGCTCGAGGTTTGTGCCGCTTGGGCAGAGCAGCGTCGTGAACTCGTCGCAATCATCGGTGCCGACCTGACGCTGCCGACCATCGCCAGGGCGATGCTCGACAGCGTCAGGAACTGGGACGCGGTCGCAACCTTCTGCGAGGCAGTAGTCTCGCGGAAGGAGGCGGCGGAGCGCGTGCGCGAGGAGCGTCTCCTCGACGGCGCGAGCCGCCGCCGGCGACTGGGGCGGCGCAGGCGCGATTACCTGCGCCTGATGCCGCCCTAGCCAAGGGCGCCTGGCCGCGGGTGACTGGATCGGGGAATTAGTTCGTCACCCGCCGAGAGGCCGACCGCGTGAGAAAAGACCGACATCCTACCCGAGGGGGGGATGTCGGTCGAGGAGAGGGTACTCCTCAGGGGTATTCCGTCGGGCCGACCACTGACGTCAAGTCACTCTGCTCCGGTGGTCGGCCCAACGACGAAGGCGACGTCACGGGTGGGTTACGGGTGTGCGCGCTTACGCCCCTCTGTCACCCCGGATGGAGTGGTGCGAGGAGTGTGCCGACCGTAGCCTACCCCCCAAAAAAAAAAAAAAAAAACATATATTTTTTTATTAAAATCACTATCATTTTTGGGCGATTTAAATGCGGCTATTATGGCACGCTTCTGTGACGTCAGAATACACAGACAAGTTGGATGTCAACAACGAAATGTTTGGTTTACGAAGTTATAGGAAATTAAAAATGTGAGTGTAAAGTTAACTTATTACCATGAAAAATAAACAGAAAACCGTATTATAAATATTGTGTCGTTCCTATGTGCCAAAATATTATCAAAACTGCACCTAACAAAGTATATTTCCTTATGCCGAGAAATGTAATAAATAAGAAAAAAATGATGCAAGACGACGAGAAGAGACAATGTGTCGTGTTTAAGCATTTTATACTGTTGTAAAGATCATTTTATAACGTAAGTGAACACATTAGAGAAGTGTTGAAGTACATAAAAGAATCATTTTTCCTTAATATGTAATTACATTATTTTGTACATATTTGTTTTGTTTACAAACTTCGACGTACACATACCTAACTAGTCTACGTAAAGTTCTTAAAGATATATTATTAATATCTAATAGGTACATGGGTCTTTATCCATAAAAGTAATATATATTTAGTCATCTATGATACCTATGAATGAAAACATGTAACAAATATTAGAGTAAGACAAAAGTTCGAAATTATTTATTATTTATCTTTCTATTTGGTTTCAGATACAGAGAATTATATGCAATACAAAATAATGACATTAGAACAGAGACCAAAAGTGCCGTTTGTTAAGTCTCTCATTCACAAGGATTAATACTTGAACACAGAAAACTAATAACTCATGAAATAACTGGGTACTGACTGACTCGAGTGTACGATGACGTCACGTTTTGAACAACCAATCGCGTCGCGTTTTAGAAATTTGCGAGCGAATTTAAAAAAAGCCGATTTTTGATAATTAAATTTCACTATTAAATAATGATGAATTTCAAAAATAATTGTATAGGTATGTTTTTTAAGCAATAAAGATTACAAATAAAAATATTTTGTTCATTTTGAGTCACGTGCATATTCCCTATTGGCGATTTAATTGTCGATTAAACAAGAAATCTATCCATCCAAGCAAATGTAGTGCATGCAATGCAATTGACTAATCTAAGGGCCGACGGCTTCGTTCAACGCGTATTTGTTTGTATTGCTAAGTGAGTGAGCGCGACACGCAATTGAACAATGTATGCTTGTGACTGAGATAGGTAATCTGTGTAGATCACAGGTTGAGAGCATGTCATCATCATCATCATCATTTCAGTTCATAATTATTTGCCCCACTCTTGGGCTCGAGCCTCTTCCACAGTAGGAAGGAAATTGACCTACTATACCATATTGGTCAGACGAGTTGGTATAGGATTTTATTTCAAATTTTCCCTCTCTTGCATAGACGTTATATGCACATTATATCATAGTCGTCTTTTACGACATCCACGGGCAGAGAGTGATAAGGAGTGGTGAATTGTATTCTTACTTCGTCACCACATGGACGATGTACACGGACGATCTATGTACGATAAAATATCGTTCACAAAACATCGTTCTTCAACAACGATGTATCGTTGATGTTCTAGTTTCAACATCGATGTTAAAAAATTGAAGTTTATGAACGATATATCGATGTCTGAAAACATCGATGTTTTGTTTGCATCCCTACTTATGTCAAGTACGAAAACGCAATTGTGTGTATCAGATTTGATTGATCACGGATTCTTTGTTTTCAATCCAACAACTGCAAAAAATACAAGAGAAGTTCAGCCACAGTGTCCAAATAGAATTAATTATTGAATTTCTAATAGGTAATATAAAATAAGTAGTAAAAAATCTTCAATTTGTTCATGACGTAACAGTGAAAGGTTGTTAACATGAGTGATTCAAAATCTTTTGTAAACTTTTCGTGTCAGCGATGCTTACAGCCTCTAAAGTTAGATGAGTCTTTGAACAATCTCGGCGAGCATACTATTGCTGATTTGACTCTTCAAATACGAAGAAACAATGAAGTTGATTTGGATATGCAATCAACGAGCTTGGAACATTACGTCCCACCTTTTCGCATGTCGGAGTCGGGAAATGGCGCTAATGGTTTCATGGTTATCTCAGACGGCTGGGAAACTACCTCTTTAGGCCACCAACTGCACGTGAAAGCCACGTTATTTGATTTACTGTCAAATAATTCAGATGTTGACCATCCCCTTTGCGATGAATGCACAGACACACTTTTAGAGCTAATGGACAATCAATTGCAGCAAACAGAAGCAGAATGGAAGGATTACAATGATTATTTAAAGAAATTAGAGGATGATAAAGAAGATTTAAACTTGGAAGGTCTAGAAAAAGAATTAGAAGATTGGAAACAAGAACAAAGTAGATTATTACAAGAATTATCAGCTTTACAAAAAGAAGAGCGAGCGATGAAAGAAGAAATTGACATACAGGAGCGAGAGAAGGAGAGATTGGAAAGAGAACAAGATGTTTATTGGAGGGAATATACCAGATACAGAAAAGACTTAATGACAATTGAGGATCAAATGAAATTTTATGAATGCCAATTGGCTTACACACAATCACAATTAGAAAAATTAAAAAAGACAAATATATTTAAAGCCACATTCCACATTTCTGACTCTGGTCAATTTGGTATAATTAATAATTTTAGATTGGGAAGATTACCGGCCGCTCCGGTTGACTGGTCTGAAATTAACGCGGCTTGGGGACAAACAATTCTCTTGCTGTCATCATTAGCAAGAAAGATAAGTTTTAATTTTCAACGATACCGTCTAGTACCATATGGTAATCACTCATATATAGAAGTATTAGAAGACCAAAAAGTTCTACCATTATATGGTTCGGGTGGTTTTCGTTTCCTTTGGGATACAAAATTCGATGCTGCAATGGTAGCTTTTCTAGATTGTCTACAGCAATTCAAAGAACAAGTAGAAAAAGGAAATACCGGTTTCTGTTTACCATACCGAATTGATAAAGGAAAGATTGAAGATACTGCATCTCCTCCACATGCCTATTCGATAAAAATTCAATTTAATTCAGAAGAACATTGGACTAAAGCTTTAAAATATATGTTGACGAATTTGAAATGGGCACTAACTTGGATATCATCACAGTTTAGCGAAGATAGACCTGAAGGCCAATAATAAAAATTTTGAGGTATTTGAGATGCTTAATAAAACAGTTATTATAATTTATAGTTTTGCCGACTTCACCTAAATTTTAGGTATTAACTAACACAGTCTATTATATCAAACAATCAATTATTAATTTGCATTATATGTCATTCAGTATGTATTATTGATATTTAATTGCAATAAGTGTTTCCTCAGATTTAAATGTTGATGAAAATAGGCGTAAGACTGTTTTATAAAATAGCTCAAAGAATTTTATCCAAGATATATATATGTAGGCTATTTATATTTTTTTTT
The DNA here is from genome assembly GCA_905163515.2 of Lymantria monacha. NCBI lineage: Eukaryota > Metazoa > Arthropoda > Insecta > Lepidoptera > Erebidae > Lymantria > Lymantria monacha. Next base: position 13,029,804 of record LR991095.1, on the reverse strand, counting down.
ATTTGGATAAAGGCAGATGTTGATACAAGGCTTTTCATTTATAATATATAACATTTTTGGCATCTAATTACTCATTAGTATTTTTAAATTTAAATGTTATAATAATGAAAATGCAATGTCTCTCTGTTTTGTATATAAATTATGTTTTTATATTGCACTGTATAATGTTCCAAATATTTTAAATACTAAATAATTTTAAAGAAATGTCAAATTTTCGTTTAAGAAATTGACGAAATTATTTGTATCTAAATAGTATTTTTGTCTATAAAAAAATATAGTTATAGCTTTATGGTTAAGTTCTTTTTATATAATGCTGTGATCTTATATTTCGTGATTCCTGTGTAATTGTGTACCTGTGTTCCCTAAAATTATATTTAAAAAAATTATAATATATTATAATGTACATAATTAGTAATGTTTTATTAGTCTTTAATCACAATAATAGTGAAATTGACCTTTACCATGTCACTCAGATGAGCAGGTATAGGGATCTATTTTGAATTTGCCTTCTCTTGCATAGAAGTTATATGTATATCCATAGTCACTAAACACCCTCTGAGTAAGATAAGGTGGTGATTTGTATTCTCACTCCATCACACAGCAAACTATTCTTCTTCTTCTTTTTATATATTGTCAATCAGCTACATACACTACCGTCCAAAAGTTTGGAAGCAGCAAGGTAAAATCGAATAAAACCAAACTAAGTCATTTAAATTTAAATGTATTGATAAAAAAATAAAGAACAAACAGAAACTAACTTAAACAAAATAAAAAAATAATATACAATGGTAAATTAGATTAAATTTTAGCTTCATCAAAGTGTCCACCTTTCTCCGTTATAATCTTCTCACATATTCTGGGCATTCTATTAATCAATTTTTTAAAATAATCTTTATCTAATTTGTTCCATTCGTTCTCTAATAGCTGCCACAAATGTTCTGAGCTCGTAGGACAACGACTTTTCACCCTCCTGTCAAGTTCATCCCAAACAAGTTCAATGGGAGAAAGATCAGGGGATTGAGATGGCCATTGCATGATGTTTAAAATGTTTTCAGCTTTTTTCATGTTTAAAAAGTTCTGGCACAATTTAGACGAATGCTTAGGATCATTATCCTGTTGAAAAATGAATCCAGAACCAATGAGACTTAGTCCACTGGGTATGGCAGAATCTTGGAGAATTTTTAAATAGCCTTCCTTGTTTAATTTTCCGGTTATCCTCACAAGATTGCCGGGTTTACTGTTGCCAAAACACCCCCAAACCATGACATTACCACCACCATGTTTGATGGTAGGCACTGTACATGCCTCTGAAGCCCTCTCTTCTTTTGACCGGCGTACAAAGACACGTCTATTGGATCCGAAAATCTGAAATTTTGATTCGTCACTCCAAAGGACATTTTCCCATTGTTCTATAGTCCAGTTTTTATGCGCTTTTGCCCATTCTAGTCTATTTTTCTTATGTCGATTTGTTAGTTTGGGTTTCCTCCTCCTCTTAATCCCGCAGACAGTAAGCGTCTTTTAACAGTAGTTGTTGAAATGGGTGTTTCTCGCGTATCATTCAGAGCTGCAGTGATCTGTGGTGCAGTTAAGCGTCGATTCCGTTTAGAAAGAACTCTAATGAAGTTGTCCTCTTGATTTGTTGTGGATTTGGGCCTACCAGATCTCTTTCTATCTTCATTTTTCCCCGTTTCTTGTTTTCTAGCAAGGGTATAGTGGACACCTTTACAAGAAATTCCGAGCCTTTCTGCGATTTGACGTTCACTGTATCCTTCCTCGCGTAGAGTGCAAATAGCGCTTCGCTGTTCAAGCGTGATTTGCTTGCGTTTTGCCATTTTCAGAAGAAAAAATACGGTCAAAGTAGTAGCCGATATCTTTCGAATACAGACAATGTTAATATCACAACTTTCACGTGCCAATGCTCAAGTGCGACTGAATAAGGTCTAAAAAAGTTAAAACCAGCAAACATTATCAATAAAACTACACCATTGCATAGGATAAAGTAGCCGACGGATTAAGTCATAAAACACGTGTTTCGTCAATATTAAGGAATTCCATAAAACTTGATGAATGTAGGATAATAATCCTTTTGTGTTTGTGTAGACAGTCGTAAAAGGTTGTAAAACTTAAGATTATTGCTAATTTTTACCGCTATTAGTCGGCATTTATTTGTTTTGTTTGAAAACAGGTGTGCTTCCAAACTTTTGGACGGTAGTGTATACAAGCTATTGGTGCCAGTGTCAAGTTATAATTATTTTCACGTTTTTAGTCTTTCAAGTTCAATCATTGTCAAAGTCAAATTGTCGGCATTAACAGTGCAATGGCCACACTGTTAATGGTATCTTGTGGGCATTTTGATGGAAAACGAAAACGTTGTAAAGCACTTTTATATATTCACTTCATCCCAGTAGTTTCGCCGCTTCATATTACATAAAATGGCATTAAAATTATCTAATATAACACGTTAAAACACTAAGTTATCGAATATAATCCAAGAGCACCACATGACGTTTTCAAATTCCCGTCAAAAGTCCCAGCAAACTATAATATTATAGGTACTTTTCTCTTATTCTTATGAAAAAAGGTAATTGGAATATACCAAAAAAGTAATCAGATATAGAAGTGAGTGGTTCAGTCAGAACCGTCTTGAGCCATATCAGGCCAGGTCTTAAGCAGAAGAATTTGGGGTACCGGAGAGAAAAAGAGTAAAATATAAATAAAAATTACTGTGTGAGACACAAGGAGGTTTCAGGAGTGGAAGAGGATGCATGGATCAAGTGTTCGCTCTTGCGCTACATCGTGAAGAAGCATCTGGCTCTAGGTCAGAGGGTTTTCTGCAGTTTTGTGGATCTGGAGAGAGCATTTGACACGGTTGTACGAAAGGAACTTGGGACATTTTACCGGAGTATGGTATTAACGGTAAACTGCTACAGGCTGTGCAGTCCAGTTACATGGGCTGTAGAGCCTGTATGCGACTGGATGATGCAATGTCGCCTTGGTTCGACGTCAATATCGGCGTTAAGCAGGGGTGCGTTCTGTCAGCCAGGCTGTTTATCATATATCTGGATAAATGTCTCCAAAGGTTGAAAGATATGAATGTGGGAGCCCAGATGGGCGACACAGTGGTCACTGCTCTGCTCTATGCAGATGATGAAGTCTTGCTGGCACAGTTAGCGACTGACCTGCAGACCCTAGTCGACACAATGACTGAAGATTGTTAGAAAAGGGGTCTACGCGTGAATGTGAGCAAAACCAAAATAATGGTCTTTGAAAGAGATGAAGCCAGAACAGATGTAAGAGTAACAATAGGTAATGATGTACTAGAGCAAGTGGATGAATTAAAGCTAAAACCACATCCAAGATATACAATCTTGGATGTGGTTTTAGCCGAGATGGAAGGTACACCACTGATATAGAGCGAAGAGTGAATGCGGGAAATAGAGTGAACGGAGCGTAGGTACAACTTCTCGGTAGCCACTACATCAGCCAGAAGGCACGTGTAGCAATACATAACGCAGTGCTTATCCCAACATTACTATATGGAAGCGAGAGTTGGGTATGCAGAAAAGAGCGTGAAAGCAAAATTAATGCGGTCGAAATGCGATCTCTACGGCAAATCTGTGGAGTTAGGCTGACCGACCGCATTCGCAACGACGACGTAAGAGAGCGAGTAGGTATGAAAGAGAGTATTGGTGTAAAGATGCGAAAGGGAATGCTCCGATGGTTCGGACATATGGAAAGAATGCCGAACGAACGTCTGGTTAAGAAGATATACAATGCGAAAATGGAAGGATGTACCTAGGTATCCGGGGAGACCGAGACTCACCTACCTAGACCAGATTGGTCACGTACTGAAAGAAGGTGGAGTCAAGAGTCTCCGAAACCGGCGAGCGTGTATGAAGAGAATTATGAATGTTGAGGAAGCGAGTGAAGTATGCAAGGATAGAGTTCTGTGGCACTCTGTTCTCTCTGCCTACCCTGCAAGGGATATGGCGTGATGATATGTATACAATGTGTATGTATCTATGTAAATAAAAAATATTCAATTATGATATCAAATATAGTGTTATGTTTATTTTTACTTTCCTAATAATTTTTAGTATTTAGTCACGGCAGGTACTCCCGTGATCAGATGCGAACGCGATGAAAACGGGATAAAAAATATTTTTCGTGTATAGGTCACGGTAACATTACATTAATTTTTCTTTATTCCAGCATCAAATGTTGGAATGAGGAAAAAAAATATTAAATGAGATCTCCGGATCGATAACTACATACTTATATTGCATTAATATTTAATGTATGTATATTTTAGAATTTGTAACTATATTTTGTAACATATACTACAGTTAAATTTAAAATGAATTAAACGCCATCTCTTGAATTATTTCCGTACTAGCTACCACATTTAGTAGTTGGGATACCTTTGATGTAGATAGGCATCCAGGATTATCATTGTCTAGTATAGAATTAACTTTTATGTGGAACTGTAAGATGGCAGTGTTACATTTTTGTCATAAGTAAACCACAACGACGGAATCAATAAATAATACTGATACATATCAATTTATAATATAACTATGTAAGTATTGGGATTATTTTCTTGAGATGACATGTATGTCCCTTTAAATAATATGGGCAACAACAGGATCTAGGCGATATAGGTATGATAATTTAAAAGCGACCTGTTTTGCTCCAAAAACTTACGTCTACATATCTAGTCTAGAACAAAATATTAATCTATGTCTTTTGTCCCTTGGTGGCATTTCTTTTTTTGGAGTTTATGAATTGGTTATTAAGACCTTTAAGCCAAGTCTTGATTTATAAATTACCTTCATTTAAAGTCATCGACCGTCAGTCAGTCAAATCGTCGCCTTCAACAGTACCATGGCCACATTGTTAAAGATATCTTTTGGGAATTTTGGTGGAAAACGAAAACGTATGTAAGGCAATATTATATTCCATTCACTACACCTCAGTACTCTCTGCGCATCGAATTACGTAAATTCCATTCACATTACTTAATATAAAACGTTAAAACTCTAAGATATTGAATATTATATAAGAAAACCACGACATTTTTCCTTTCCCGCTAAAACTCACTCTTGGTAGCATTTTTTTTTTGTTTCTGTTCGTCCATTCGGACAGGCAAAGGGATCAAAGCCCATACAGCCAAGTCTTATTTAATTATTTTTCATACATTGTTCATCATTTCTTCATATATGTAGCCTTAATAGTCATTGTCTGTCAGTAAGTCAAGTCGTTACCATTAATCGGGCGCTGATAACCTAATCAATGATTTTCTTTGGGAATTTTGGACAAATATGAAAATACACGTAAACCACTATTGTACCATATTCACTACACTTCAGCACTTTAACTGTACCATATTGCATAAAATACCAGCAAAATTATTCAATATAACACCACAAAACACTAAAGAAATGAATATAATACAAGAGCGTGACATGACATTTCCACATTCGCGCCAAAACTCCTCTTGGTAGCATTCATATTAGTGTTGCCATGTCACCCGTACTTTATTAAAAAGTTTGCATTTTATTTCGGGCACTTGTTCTCTATCCGTCATAAAAACAGTAAAGTATGTGAAAATACTTTATTTTGCACGGGTTTATTTATCTGAGATTCTTTATTAAACAACACTACATTATTAAACAACACTACATATACATAATAATAAACACAATAATAAAATATACTGAGCTTAAGGACGAAATTACCCGTCTTTGCCACTTACAAAACGTCACAATAGTTTCCATAGTGCTCTCCACTACAGGTATTATACCGATACAGCTACATCAATCCCTAACTGCACTAAATTTACCAGCAAATACTTACCAACTCATGCAAAAAGCAGCGATACTAAATAGATGCAGAATACGCCGAAAATTCCTACAGTTTGATCCAAATAATATACATTTACACAACCATACATCCTCAACAATACATGTATCAACTGCACTTAATCTCTAGTTCCACTAATGTCTACTTAGCTTAGGCCCGTGCCATTAGTATTAAACAACCGGTTAGCCGAGATAAATGAGAACATAAAAAAAATAATAATCCCTATCCCTACTAATATATAAATGTGAATGTAAGTTTGTTTGTTACGCTTTCACGCTAAAACTACTCAACCGATCATCATGAAACATTGTACACATATTCTTGGAGGTATTAAAAGTAACATAGGATACTTTTTATTAAAAAAAAATCAAAATTTTTATATGAAAAATAAAAAAATTGTTTGTCAAAAAATCTCAAAATCTAGCTTCTTCAACGCCATCTAGCAGTCCAGTAATGAAGTTCCAACCCTGAGTATACAATAATGTTGCGCTGTATTACCGACAGTCAAAAATAAAAATAGGGGATCAAAAACTTTAGGAAAGTAACCTTTTACGCGGGCGAAGCCGCGGGCAGAAGCTAGTAAGGAATAAATAATTCAATCGCGTGGGATTTTCAGACACAAATTACCTATATCAATAGTCATTAATAATCATTTGTTGATCGCGAATATTAGAATAAATGTATTACTTATGTGCGTATACTTACCTACTTGAAATCCCTACTTCCCTACTAATATATAAATGTGAATGTAAGTTTATTTGTTACGCTTTCACGCTAAAACTACTCAACGGATCATCATGAAACATTGTACACATATTCTTGGAGGTATTAAAAATAACATAGGATACTTTTTATTAAAAAAAAAAACAAAATTTTTATTTGAAAAATAAAAAAATTGTTTGTCAAAAAATCTCAAAATCTAGCTTCTTCAACGCCATCTAGCAGTCCAGTAATGAAGTTCCAACCCTGAGTATTGTAATATCGTTGCACTGTATTACCGACGGTCAAAAATAAAAATAGGGGATCAAAAACTTTAGGAAAGTAACCTTTTACGCGGGCGAAGCCGCGGGCAGAAGCTAGTTAAACATAAACTGCAAAATTTCTGTGCAGCTATTTGGCAATTATAACGCAATTTTTATGTCCTTATAACGCAAACCCGCTGGCTGTTAATGAAAACAATGTCCTATGAAAATTGTATATTTTAAAAAGACGTATAAAAAGTAGTAAATTATATAATTAGATGTATCTATCTATCTATTTTCGAAGAACCTTTAATGACGTTTACCTTTTACATATTACTAAAAATAATTGGTTTTTATATACAAGCCTTTTTAAACAATACAGTATTATTCGTTGTTCAATTAAATACATTAAAGACGTGGTGCATGCATTTATCTAATGTAGATCACAATTGCCATTTACAAAGTAACATTAAAATAAATAATTTAGAAGTTGCCAGAGTTTTAAAATGCAGGAGGAGAGTGGTCGAAACTAAAACGAAGCGAGAACGGGTTGGTTGCTAGTTAATAATAAAAAGAAATATGTAATTTAAAAAAGATCATCCGAGATTAAGTTTTTTGGTGGGAAACGTGAAATCTTCATGTGATTGTCTTGTGTAATACTCTATATCTTGGTATTATAAGGTGTATATTAAAGATAAATAAAATCGGCCAAGTGCGACTTGTACTCGCGCACGAAGGGTTCCGTAAAACTAAAATTATATTTAAAGAGAACATAAAACTAAATATTTTGTGAGTAGTTAAAGTGTCTACCTGTCACCGTTATTAGTATCGAGCAAGAAACGGTAAAAAAAGTTTGTTGTATGGGAGCCCTCCTTAAATATTTATTTTATTTTGTATTTAGTAGGTATTTGTTGTTATAGCGGCAATAGAAATACATCATCTGTGAAAATTTCACCGTTCTTGAGATACAGCCTGGTGACAGACGGACGGACGGACAGCGAAGTCTCAATAATAGGGTCCCGTTTTTACCCTTTGGGTACGGAACCCTAAAAGATTACATTCTATGCAATACGAGTATCATAGGAAGTGCTGAGGTGTTGTAAATATAATATGGCAGTACCTTACATAATGTTTTAGTTTTTCACCTAAAATTACAGAAAATACCATTTACGGTGTGGCCTTGGCCACATGGAATGGACAGTAATTTAAAATGACGTGATAATTACTGCACAGATGGTGTAGTGCATTCGCAACGACGACCTAAGAAAGCGAGTAGGTATGAAAGAGAGTATTGGTGTAAAGATGCGAAAGGGAATGCTCCGATGGTTCGGACATGTGGAAAGAATGCCGAACGAACGTCTGGTTAAGAAGATATACAATGCGAAAGTGGAAAGATGTAGGTACCGGGGGAGACCGAGACTCACCTACCTAGACCAGATTGTTCACGTACTGAAGGAAGGTGGAGTCAAGAGTCTCCAAAACCGGCGAGCGTGTATGAAGAGAGTTATGAATGTTGAGGAAGCGAGTGAAGTATGCAGGGATAGAGTTCTCTGGCACTCTGTTCTCTCTGCCTACCCTGCAAGGGATATGGCGTGATGATATGTATGTATGTATGGTGTAGTGGTTAAGATACCGATCTTCCGTGCCGTGGGTTCAATTCCCATGCAGGATAATACTTTGTGCGATTCACAAACTATTGTCCAGAGTCTTGGTGTAATTTGTTTACGTTGATGGCATGTTTGTAAAGTCTTTATTAATTCCTTAGTGCGGGGTCTTTTATTAAAATATAAATAAAGAATTGTCATAAAACTCGACGTTGGCAACAATGAATTCGTATTAGTAACTGTTTGCCATTGCAAAAAAAAAAGAAGAAAAGCATCAATCGGTTATTCTGATTTATTTTCCTATTTTTCTTTCTGGTTTAAATTTAAAGTCGTTTATATAGCTAGTATTATTATACACAGAGACATTGAAATGAGCGTTACGTAAAGCCCGCCATGTTTCCTGTACTTTGTGAAACTACACAAAGGAATACACACCCTCTAATTACCGAGACAGTTCTTACCAGACGTGCTCAGCGAATTTCAAGTTTTTTTTTTTATAAAATGTATATTTTTTTGTTGTTTAATTATCGCAGCTCATATCACTCACTGCTGGGCTCGAGTTTCGTCCACAGTGGAAGCGAAATTAACCTAATATACTGTGCTGGTCACAAAGAGTTATATCAATTGAAAGCTGGTCAGATGAATTGGTGTAAGATTTTATTTCAAATTTTCTTTCTTTCTCTTGCATAGATGTTATATAGATATTATATCAATTAGATTTATTATTATAATTTTTTTACGACAACTACATGCAAGATATTGTGGTGAAGGTGAATTCTTACCCTGTCACTACTTGGACAATTTTTATATTTATTATTATTAAAAGTGGAAGGATGTAGGTACCGGGGAGACTGAGACTAACCTACCTAGAACAGATTGGTCACGTACTGAAGTAAGGTGGAGTCAAGAGTCTCCGAAACCGGCGAGCGTGTGTGAAGAGAATTATGAATGTTGAGGAAACGAGTGAAGTATGCAAAGATAGAGTTCTCTGGCACTCTGTTCTGTCTGCCTACCCTGCAAGGGATATGGCGTGATGATATGTATGTATGTATGTATTATTATTAAACAATTAAAGCAAAACTTGAAATCTGTGAATTAATCTCGTAAGGAACTTTGTAAATACCTCATCACCATCATTATTTCAGCTCATATATGTCCCGCTGTTGGGCTCGAGCCTCCTCCATAATGGGAGGGTAATTGACCTAATACATCACACTGGTCAGACATGTTGGTATAGGGTTTTGTTGTGAGTTTTCCTTCTCTCACATAAATATTAATGCATTTTATATCCCTTAGTCGTTTCGTACGATCCCCCACGGTTAAGATAGGGGGTGGTGAATTGTATTCTTAATCCGTCACCACACAGAAAATACCTCAAAATAAATAATTGGTTAATAATATAATAACACACAATCCAGAAAAACCTTTCCAAATATTAACAATACACGGCAAGTACAATAAACGGTTGAATTTTCGAATAAAAGAGGTTATTAAAAATGATACATGAATGCAGTAAATTAAACAGAGGAGAGATTATTGAAAATAATTGCCTGAATTTTGATAAAGAAATATGAAAGATAGCGCTAGTGCTGGAATTATTGTCAATAAAGTTATATAAGCTTGTTAAGGGGTAGTTTTTGACAACAGACACTGCAAAAAGAAGTGCTAAAATTCCAAGCAGTAACTATCCAAATTGTCGAGAGTATTAGGATCGGCCGGAATATCTAGCAAGGTCCAGTTTGAGAGTCATTTGAAGAAAAGTCAAATCTACGATGATGATGCAAAAGCTTTCTGAACAGATCCAAACGGTACTTCATACCGAAACAACGGGTTATTTTGTACAAAGTTCAGGTTCGTTCACATGAGAACTACTGTTCACATCTCTAATCAGGTGCACCTAAATATCAGCTTGACTCATTTGGCTCCCTGTAAAGGCGTGCTGTTCGATTTGGTGACGCAATCCCACAGATGTATTTAAATGGCGGAGAAAGTCTGGGTCTCTGTGTGCTCTATTGACTCTTTGATGGGGAGGGTTTTGAGGAGCTATCCTACTTATTAACAACGTTTTCTTTCTATCGTCGTATCATTTAACATCGCTGTAAGATTCTCCTATAACATCTGTAAACCATATCGTATTCGACTGTACGTTTTCAACGTTTATTTCGCTCAGGCACCTGCAGGTTCTCGAATGAACTACTTGTCCGATGTATTTCCCGAGAGCTGACATGTCCTTCTTTATTCAGGAATAGTGTTGCCCAAATGCAAGAACAAGACGAGACTTAGCCAGTCTTGGTCTTGGTCTTGCGCCAATACACCTGGACTTGGTCTTGGTCTTGCGCTCCCAGTCTTGGTCTTGGTCTTGCGCTCCCAGTCTTGGTCTTGGTCTTGGTCTTGCAGCAAGAGTCTTGCAAGTCTTGCAATTACCTATTAGTCTATTACTATTTATTAAAGTTTACTTTAAATCTTAGAAAAACGTATTAGAATTGAAACATTGTGAGCTTGAATTAACATAGCCATAGTAAAGATCAAGCAGATTAATAAATAACTGAGGATTTGATAAGAAATTCGAAAAATCAACTGACCTATATGTCGTTTTCCATGGAAGTAACTGTTTCTTAATAAACATTTATGATTTATAAGCTTACATTTGCTAAAACATGTAAAAAACAAATTAATTACAATAACTTGACTGTATTTTAAAGAACAATATCTGTCTTAAAAATAAAAGAGTTTTACGATTTATCATTTATTTCAATAAAAAATAAAATACAACACAAATCAAACATAACAGTACACAACAGCTTTATCATTAGGTTATGTTACTTTATATCAATTCTTTTGACCAAGAATTAATACAAAGTAACCATCTGGCTGACTCATCACTTAACCTATTTCTATGTTTTCTAATTACTAATGATGCTTTAGAAAATAATCTCTCAGCAGGTACTGAAGTTGCAGGTATTGAGAGAAAATCACGGGCCATCTTCGATAAAGTCGGATACTCTGTCTCATGCGTCCTCCACCAATCTAAAATGTCTTCCGAGCTGACAGTTCTTGGTTTTCTCAGGTACTCCTCCAACTCGTCTATCACTAAGCCTTGAAGACAAGATCCAGATGACGTCGAGGGTCATTCATAGAGTTTATCAAAGTCTATTACGTCTTCATCTTCATCACATACTTTATTTTCTTTTTTTGGTAATTCCAGAGATTTGTTCAGTGAGTGTAGACTTTTATATTCTTCATAAAGTTCATTGAACTTGCGCAGACTTTCTGTTTTAAGTTGCTTCCCCCACATTGTCAGGTCAAAAGTCTGAGCCTTATGCCTTGGGTCTAAAATTAAAGAAGTACAATAAATCCAGTTGCTCTTCTTATAATGTTTAAGCATTTTGTCTCGAGCTGCTTGGAAAGCTAGAATGAGCCTTTCATCCACTTCAGATCGATTAGGTTTCTCATCTAACTGTTTTACCATGGATTCAATTTTATCTAGCAAGAGATTGAATGATACAATGACTAGCGGTAATGTAACATATTTGTCTCCACAAAGTTTTGTACTTAAAAGTTTAAAGTTTATTAGAAATTTATGTAATTTTTCGAGTACCTGCTATTCACTAGCTGTGATTTGAAAATCATTCAATTCAATTCAAAAATTCAATCATTCGGTGACAGAACTCCACAATATGTTAATGCCCGCTCTCACTTTTAAACCAAATCCAATCATATCATGTGTGGAATTCCATCTCGTTGGACAGTCAAGAATGGCATTTAGATTTGATGGCACGTCAGCTGCTTCACAAGCAGACTGAAACTTCTTCTTCACTATCTCACTTCTTTTTATTTTACTGGAAATACTGCGTAACTTTGTTACAGATGTACGCGAGTCAGCAATATTTGGTGCATATTCTTCATCTTCCTCATCCTCAGTTTCGTCTGCATAGTCTTCATACTGCTGATCTTGCGCGTTAGTGTCAGACTCATAGTGTAATGCTAAGGTCTTTAATAAATCTTGTACACCAAGGTTTAAAATGTGAGCAAAGCACCGGAAATGTTGATTGTCTGAATCAAGGTGTGGCGGCAGCTGTTTGCCCAGTTCATACATAAATTTGGTATTTGCAGTTGCGTTGTCGACCGTGATACCTTGTATTTTATCAATTATGTCATATTCCAATAAACATTCATGGAAAATCGTTGCAATATCTTCCCCAGTATGTCGACCGCGTGATGGTATAAAATCAAGAACTACAGATCGATACTTCCATTCGTTGTCTATATAATGCATAGTAACCCCGTAGTAACTCCTACCAGCAATTGACGTCCACCCATCAATAGTAAACGACATTTTAGATGATAATTGTTGAAGTCGTTCCTTGAGATTCAATTGGAGCTCTTCAAATCGCTCTTTGACTTTCCTTCTAAGTGTAGACCTTTTAGGAAACACCATATTAGGGCAAATACGTCGAAAATATACTTGTGAAGCTTCGTCATCGAAAAATGAGAAGGGAAGATATTTTTTCACCACCCAATCAACTGTAGCTGTCGTGATGTTGTCACTGCTGTTTTCCGACTGAAATAAAACAATAAATCTTGTGTTATTATTTAAAACATACTAGGTTTGAGCGTTTAGGAGGAGGAGGTTTGTTGTTGTTAAATCGAGAAAATCGTTAAATTGACATTTGTTATATTACCAAAATAAAGTACTTAGTTGTTACTGGCCGATTATGAAAACAAATGAAAATATGGGTGTTTATAAAAAATATTTAAGACGATAATTACATACTTAATATGTCGCACCCCTAGATGAAAACACCACTAACTCAAAAATACTTACGTAAGTTAATGGCGTTTTTGAAAGTATCGCATGAATAGCTACGCGGAGTTAAAATTCCCGTAGCGACAACTTCGACCATTGTTAAAAAAATATTCTTACCTGTCCACTTCTTCCAGCGGTTACTAAAAAGCTTGTGATATCTCCACTTAATTTTGGTTTAACAGGAAGAAATATTTGTGATTCCTTTTTGTGGAAAGATATTAGATGTTTCCTTAAGCCTGAAGTGTTTCTGTTTTTCATTTTTATTTCAATCTTTTTATGTTGGCACAATTTACACAAGGCAGTTTGGGATGCATGAATTATTTCGAAAAACTCCTCAAATTTGCTTTTGGGTCTTTTAGATCTGTGACTCAAACTCTCGTTACTCGGACTAGAATAATTTGAATCTTCGTCACTCATATTAAATTGTACACGTGATACGTTTTTAGAAAACAACAAGAATTAGTAAAAACAATTATTAAGTTAGACTCGAAGCACAGCTCAATTGGAAATGACTGGAATTAAAATAATTCCTTTATTTATAGTACGTTTCCTTGCTTTCTACCGCGCCGCCTCGCCACGTGCCGGCTCTATTAAAAGGATGCCGCCGCAAATCAAACGATGCCGCGTGCGGCGTACAAACACAGATTATTACCTACTTGTACAGACGCGACGCGTGAATAAAATATATGTAAAGAATTAGTGCCAATCACTATTCTTTACATATAAGTGAATGTTTTGGCGTACATCTATACTTATCTATACTAATATTATAAAGCTGAAGAGTTTGTTTGTATGTTTGATGACAGAAGTTTTAAAATAAATAAATAAATCCTGAACGTCACTATACCTCCAAAGTTACTATTCCTCGTGGGCGAAGTTGCGGGCACTGCTAGTAAATACTTACTCTCATCATCTCTCTCAGAGATATTCGGGCTGGTAAGCAATACAAAACTCTTATCGCAGGCTTTTTATTTTATTAGTAGGTAAGTACCTACGCTTTTTATATTATTTTATTGGTTTTGTAGAATTTTTTTACACGTTTCAAGTATATTTAAAAGTGGCTACAATATTTATCAAACGGGTGATATTTGAACACTTTTTTGCTATTTTTTCTTGTAAAAACTTAAGAAATATAATGACTAAATGTACAATAATAGTACCTAAGTAATTAGTTTAAAACCATATAATCAATATTATAATATATACTTACTAGAATAAATTATTATGACATCTACTACCTATCCTTAACATTTTTTCCTATCATAATACTACTTGCATGATCAGTATAATGTATTCATTTTCATTCTAAGCACTCTGAAACTTATTTATTCTTTGGAACACCTGTAGGTACTCTTAAAATTCGAAATTATTTTGCAAGAGTATACCTACGCCCTGTGGCGGCAATCAAATAGTGTCAAATGTTGTGATTTCGGCGCGGCGGCAACGATTGTTGTATATGATTTCAAAAGAAGCCGCTGGTGCGTGTATCATAACTATGTACTTCCGAAAAGCGGCAAATTTCTTTGAGAAGTAAGTACAAAACCTTTGATGCCGCATTATCTAAGTGCCGATGGTTAAAACATAACTATGCATGCACTCAGTTTGATTTTAATGGATATTTTTTTATTCGCTATGTAGGTATGTTTATGGTATTAGTCGTAATGCGCATAGGTCCAGTTTTTCATATTCTTTGATACAGTTTTTTGCGTCTCATAGAATTATAAAGCTAAGCGTACCTATACACCGAACTGTTACACCTAACTACTCCGTGAAATAGCGCTAAGTCCTAGCTGCAAGACGCAAGAGTCTTGCAGGCTTAGTCTTGTTCTTGCTCAAGTCTTGCACGGTCAGTCTTGGTCTTGGTCTTGCTAAAAATACGCGGTCTTGTTCTTGGTCTTGGTCTTGCAAAAACGCAAGAACAAGACCAAGACTGCAAGACCAAGACTGAATTTGGGTAACACTATTCAGGAATAATGAGTCTTAAAAAGAAAGGTTGTTTTTGTAACAGTAGGTAGCTACTTGGTTATGTCCCTTTTTTTCTTGCAGGCTAGTCTAGATACACGCTATCCGTACCGTCCGGAGCGACGAAAGAACGGCGCATCACCCCACAACTCACTGTATACTGCCCCATCGCCATTGGGTCGGCCATTGGTATCAAATTCTTGACGTTCGTAGCCAACCCGGTGGGTTACATTTTCGGGTACCGAACCTTGACGAAGTGCTAGTTTGCTGCCGAAGCATCGCTCGCTGCGAATGACTGGACCGGGGAGGAGCACGTCACCAAAGAGAGTTTTCTCTTAGACCTGCTACGCCACCTCCGATCCCATACCGCCGACCCAACCACACCGTTGGGTCCGCCCAAATTCGGCATAAGCCAAGAAAGGGCGGTTGCCGTTTTGACAAGCCGCTGAGCAAGTCAATGGAAATGCTTTAGGAATTATCAATATCTACCGAGCACCAGGCCCAGGTACATCACATGGGGCCAGAGCTGATGGGAACCGAATTGACGGTGATTGAGGCGCCGGTAGGTGGAACGATGCCATGGCCCATGGAACATTAGGACCTCCGTCTTATCCAGGGACCCCCTTAACACCAATCGATACTGGCTATCAGCCCAACGGGCGATGGAGACATAGGTGTTGAATTTATTTCAACATATTTGTTATTTATTGTGATATGTAATTTTATTATTATTACTATTTTCGTAACGACGACGTAAGAGAGGGAGTAGGTATGAAAGAGAGTATTGGTGTAAAGATGCGAAAGGGAATGCTCCGATGGTTCGGACATGTGGAAAGAATGCCGAACGAACGTCTGGTTAAGAAGATATACAACGCGAAAGTGGAAGGATGTAGATATCGAGGGAGACCGAGACTAACCTACCTAGACCAGATCGGTCAGGTACTGAAGGAAGGTGGAGTCAAGAGTCTCCGAAACCGGCGAGCCTGTATGAAGAGAATTATGAATGTTGAGGAAGCGAGTGAAGTATGCAGAGATAGAGTTCTCTGGCACTCTGTCCTCTCTGCCTACCCTGCAAGGGATATGGCGTGATGATATGTATGTATGTATGTAATTATTACCAAAAAAAATATTTTTTGAGAAGAGAACTATTAAGTTCTCTTCTCTGTGTGGGGACGGTGATAAAATACAATTCACCATTCCCTTTTTGCCCATGTCGTAAAAAGAAACTCATCATCATCATCATCCTGCTCTTATCTGAATTGCTTGGGGTCAATACAATATGTACTCCATTTCCATCGTAGACATTGCGAAAGCTTTAATTTTAAGGAAGTTTTATGATGGGCCGCCTGCTTGACGTCAACCCTCTTTAGGGCGACGACGTTGTAAACGACGAGGTTATTTTTTTGTGGCAGCTTATTGTCTGGAGACACGCCATCCTTCCCGTCTGGGGCAATGAAAGAGCGGTGCATGACCCCATAACCTATCATATTCCCTCCCCATCGCTATTGGGCCGGCCACTGGTACCGCTTCCTTGGCATCCGTGGCCAGCCCGGCGGGTTGCCCTTTAAACGACGACTATGGGATATGCACATAACATCGAAATAAAGTTCTATCCTAACACGTTTGACCAGCGTGGTATAGGTAATAGCTTAATTTCTCTCCTACTATGGAGGAGGCTGGAGACTAGCAGTACAGTTATTTTAAATTTCTAAAGTGACCCTAATCATTAATATCATTTGAATTTTGATAGATGGCCAGTTTTGATTCTATACGACTCACATTTGAGTCAGTTAGTCAAAAAAAAAAATGAATTTTGAACTTTAATGTTTTTAAAACTGTTAGCTTAGTTGTGTTTAACTTTAAAACTT
Source organism: Lymantria monacha (assembly GCA_905163515.2). Lineage (NCBI taxonomy): Eukaryota > Metazoa > Arthropoda > Insecta > Lepidoptera > Erebidae > Lymantria > Lymantria monacha. The sequence goes on along the minus strand of LR991095.1, from coordinate 13,012,739 downwards.
TAGTTTAGGTGTGTTTAATAAATGTAGGATATAATTATTTCTACATTTATTTTTTATTTTATAACAAATTAATATTAAATTGTAATTTTAAACTTAAATTAATTATCAGGTTATTTTTGTTCATTTTAGTAAGACAACTAATAATATCATTTACATAGCTTTTTAAATTGTTTTATTCAACTATGGTTGTGCTGTTACTAACTAAATGCCGTAACTAACTTTTTATGCGCCCAGGACATATATTTTTTTTTGGACCGCTTCTAATTCAGTCTTAGAGTACAGTTATTTCTGTGCCTCTCCAGGATCTGGCTTTTCTATCTATATCTCGCTTGCAATATCGTCAAAAAGAGACATAGTCAGAACTATGTCTCTTTTATTTAGAACAATAATCATGCGCGGTGTTAGCATATCGTTAAAATTAATGGTTCAGTTATAAGCATAGTTTTAATACATTTCTATTCGCTGCAATCCTAACATATTCTTGTTGTTTCACTCACACTAATCAAATTCTTTATGCATGCTTGCAGACAAAGGGTTCTTTGTTCATTCGTCGGTATGTCACCAATTTAATCCGGAAATATTTAATGCGGTTAATCCTTCGCAATTAAACTTTATAGTATTGTAAATAACAGTTGAATAATTCTATTGTATTTATAGATGAATAAGTTATCTAGACGCCAGCAATATTTTAAATATCATCATAATCTTACTCTTATTTCAATTACTTAGGGTCGACGCAATATAAAGCTGTCGGGGCATCGACTTGAGAGAAACCCGTGAGGGTAAACCGCCGGGCGGGCCACCGAAGGCAAAGATCGGGTTCCGGTGGCCCGCTTGCTCGGCGAAGAGAGGCGCATTACCGGGGGGCTATGGAGTAGCGCGCCGCCTCTTCTATTGCCCCGGACGAATCTGGCGAGGTGTGATCAGACTATAGCCCGCGGCGAAAAAAACCAAAAAGAAAATTTTGGCAATCATTTTATGATCTACCGCCTGCCTGACGTCAATCCTCCTTGGGAATGTAATTATTGACCAGACGGTATCAGAAGGAGTTGGTTCAGGTTGATGTAAAGCTCTTCGTCATCTTTTACGACATCCCAGAACAAATTAAATGTTGCCAGTTTTCATAGCTGCTACCACACAACAAAATAATAATATTTTAATTATCTCCATTAAATTAATTAAGTTAAATTTAAACAGCACGACGTTGTTATCTGTGTATTTTATAAGTTATATATTTGATTTCCAAAAAAATGTTATTTACGCAGATACACAGTAATGAATTCATTGCGCAGAGAATAAGTTTAAATGGAGAAAAAATATTATTATTAAAGTTTGGATACACAAATGTACACACTAAGTATATTTATAAACTAGCAGTGAGAACAGAATAGTCCACACTGTGGACAGTTTTTTGTCCACAGCCGGGGACCTGTCTGTGCGACTTAGAACCATATTCTCACAGAAAATCGAAGTCTGAGCAGTGGCAATGTGCTATTACACTTCATTCGGTGAGCCAGAGAACCGCCAGCTTAACTTTCTAGGTGGTTTTGGTAGGCAACAGTCTAGTTGTACGCCTGATATTAAAAAGGTCTATAAGTGCACTTACCATCAGGCGTCCTGCTTCTTCTTCTTCTTTTTATGTATTGGCAATCAGCTACTTATACAAGCCATTTTTGCCAGCGTCGAGTTCTAATTATCTTCACGTTCTTAATCTCTTCAGGTTAGTCAGTGTCTGTCAGTCAGTCGAATTGTCGCCATCAACAGTGCTATGGTGACACTGTTAATGGTATGTTGTAGGAATTTTGATGGCAAACGAAAACGTTGTAAAGCACTTTTATATGATATTCACTACATCCCAGCTGTTCTGTCACATCATATTACATAAAATACCATAAAAATTATCTAATATAACACGTTAAAACACTAAGATATCGAATATAATACAAGAGCACAACATGACGTTTTAGATTCCCGCCAAAAGTCCGGCGTCCTGCTTGCTAGCTTGCCACCGTAGCCAGTAAAAACAATAAAAAAGTGACTTCGTATAAGATCTGTGCAAGTTTTTTAATCTGCAATATACTGTGTTGAGAAAGTTAATTACATGGACGCATCGGACGGGATGTAACCATAGGCTGTCTTCAGAAAAAGTGTAATTTTGAAAAAGGCACGAGAGATCGGTGTACACATCACTGTGCCATTCATACAATCTACCAACTAATGTAGAGATTAATACCTACAACATTTTAATGGTCGACTCGGCAAGCATTGTAATGTACTGTAAGCTTTTGTTTGGCGTTTTAGTACCTATTTTATTGGGCTTTATGTCATTGAATGAAATGTTAGGGGGCCAACCGAAGCAAACATCGTATATCTTCTTGGCACAATTCCAGACCAAAGACTATTGTATAATAAACATAGTGTTACCTCAAATAGGAAACCAATAGGCGTTTGTAGGGCTTTTTTATTATCATTTTAAATGTTAGTAAGACAAAACATTAAGGAATAGGTAAATTTGTTCGTATTGTCAAATGAAATCAAATATAGTATATTACTGCAGCGGCCAGCAAAAGAGGCACTGATGGACGAACGTGTAAATGTGGGCCGAGGCGTAGCTGAGGCACACATACGTAAATCCATCAATTCCTAGTTTTCCTAATTCAAGGCTTGTATAGTGCTTTTCTTAAATAATACGCGGAAATTGAAACTAAGTAGTACTAAGTAGAACTGTATGTATACATGACGAACAACTAACGACATTTTTCACGTGCTAAAGTGTTCATTTGTTTTTTTTTCATTATCAAACAGGTTTCTTTTTCAAGCCAGTTCGAAATTTAAATAAAACTCTGATAAGTTGCCTAATATGGTTGCAATATTTTGAAGTAACAAAACGTTCCTTTTTTAAAATACACGATAGAAATGAATTTACATATACATATATACCTATATTTATTTGGCCTCTAAAACACGACAGATATGGATTTTCATACATTTTTTGCCAGCCGCTGCTCGCATGTTTTTGGTCAGTACAGCAATTTCGATTTATCTCGAAGAAGGTTGTTAAAATAATGCTCAAAAATTCCAACCATGTTTGAGAAAAATATATATAAATGTATATTACAGGATCAGCTGTTTATAGTAGTACAAACTTTTTATTCAGAACCAGGACATTCCAATGATTAATCAATATTTTCAGTATATTTTTTTAAATTATGTTATACTTATATTATTAATTGTATGAGTATGTATAAATGTATGTATATATTATTAATTGTATGAGCTCAGTTCTAGAGTTTTCATGTGATGATGGGGTAAGAATAATATCCGTCACCCTCCCCCTCTTGCCTGTGGGCATCATAAACGACAGCTAAAGTATACGATATGCAGATAAGATTAAATCAAGAGAAATAAACTCCAAGATCAACCAACGAACACGTCTGATTAATTTCATTCCCACTGTAAAGTGTGCCCGTATAGTTTGAGAAGAACTTTGGAGTTAGATAAAATATTAGATTGTTTTTATCTAACAATATTTTACGATCATGAATAATGATAAGTTTTGTAATATACTTTTAGACTGTAATTATTTGGACAGTGAAAATTTATGAGGTAGAGAAGAACGCCTCAAAGTTTATAATTGTTAGCAAAATTTACTTTGTTCAAGGATGCTGGAAATATATCAATTTAGAAAATTTTTGTCACACTTTGTGATAAAATATTCGGGAATAACGTATTAGATGGACATCGAATATGAAACTCTTGACGTGAATTTAAAAATACAATAGAATTTTCCGTGTGGTGATGGAGTAAGAATACAATTCATCACCCCGTCTTACCCGTGAGTGAACGTACGAGACGACTAAGGGACATAAAACGCATATAACATCTATTGCGAGAGAAGGAAAACTCTAAACAAAACCCTATACCAATACGTCTGACTAGCGTGGTATAGTAGGTCAATTACCCTCCCATTATGGAGGAGGCTCGAGCCCAGCAGTGGGACATATAGGAGCTGAGATAATGATGAGATGAATAGAATAGTAGATACTGGATACGTTAACTGAACTGCTTTTGTAAGACGACATAAATATCACCGTGTATATATAATTATATAAGTATAAATTACTTTAATAGATATTGCTCTTACTAATCGTCATTCGTAACGTACTCTAAAGTACTCCCTTAGTTGACGAGAGCCTACTTTTACAACTTACTCGAAAAAAACGTTACATAACCGAACGTGACGCCTCAGCTTAAACAAGTTTCCCCTTCTATAATAATACTTTCATTTAGAGTGCAAAATAGCATATTATAAAGTAGCTTACTTGAAAAATTCCCTTTTTTACTGTTAAGGAAATTGAATTTTACCCAGCATATGAACGTATAACGGACACAAAATGGCGCCCCTATGGCTTGATAAATATCATCTAATGCCCAATCGGATAGGCCTATATTTGAAAAGGGACCAACAGCAACTTGGTTTATTGAGCTCTAAGATAAAATGGCAAAATAAAATCCGCATGATAGCTATTTAAGAGTTCTGTTTATCTTCTCTATGGCGATGGCGTTTCGAAAACTATGGTTCGGAATAAAATATTCTTTTGTATTTGAAACATATAACTTAAACCTATATATTAACAAATTCGACAGTTTTTTTTTATCTTTTATCCGTGTGGTGACGGAGTAAGAATACAATTCACCACCTCTCTCCATCTTACTCATCGGTGATCGTAAAAGACGACTAAGGGATATAAAACCCATATAACATCTATGCGAGAGAAGGAAAACTCTAAACAAAACCCTATACCAATACGTCTGACTAGCGGGGTATAGTAGGTCAATTACCCTCCCATTATGGAGGAGGCTCGAGCCCAGCAGTGGGACATATAGGAGCTGAGATAATGATGAGATGAATAGAATTATTAAATAAAAATGTCTATATATTGATCTGCTTATGATCTATTGAGATTTAGGCCTTCTCAAATGGGGATAATGTATAATCATCACATTATCACAGGGCATTCAAGTCTCGCCACATTTTGTAATTTTTCCATTAGTTTTAGAGATACTCGATAGTCATATGTTGTATCTGTGACCGGCTGCCATTTTATCCATCACGCATCAATTCTGTGCTTCAACGCACATGCAGATCGCCATTGCTTTAAATAAGCGAACTGAAGTATCGAAAGTTATTATTATTCTCCTACTCTTATCCAAATTGCTTGGGGTCGATACAATATGCACTCTTCTTTCATAGTACATGTTATAAAAGTTATTGGCAATAGTTTTATGACCTGCTGCCTGCCAGACGTCAATCCTTCTTGGGAATGTAATCGTTGACCAAACGGCATCAGACAGAGTTGGCTCAGGTCGTTATAAGGCTCCTAGTCGTCTTTTACGACATCCACGAGCAAATTAAGGGTTGGTAGTATTTGTAGCCGCTACCACACAGCTAGAAATACCGAAGTATCGAAAGTATAGTTATATAAAGAGTCCCACGTTCGTACCGGCTCACATGTCAGCGGTAGATTCATTAAAGAGGGTTCTCTTGAGGCCTCTTTCTCTGACCCTCCGAGCTTTCTTCTTTTGCAAGACTTATTTTCACAGAGATTGCGTCCTAGTTAGTATCATTGTCCATTATCAAATGATTTTTCTCTCTAAGCTGGTTCTCTGAAAAATAAAAATGAAAGAATGAAATAAAACTTCGTTTAAAAAAACCGACTTCAAAAGCTAAAATGTATAAAATAACTTAATATATCTATCGATAGATTTGAAATCGGTGCCGGTGTCCGGTATCTTTAGTGTAGGAATTTCATTACAGTAAGTATACATAAAAAAATATACCAATCGAAAGGAGATCCTCTTATTTTTAGAAGTCGGTTAAAAATAGTAACTTTTTTATTAAACAATACTAGGTTGATTGGAATGCTAGATTATGTATTGTACTATTAGATGTACGACTAGGTACTATTAGATTGGATAATACTAGGTGATCGTTTACATATGTATTTAGATCACTGTCTGTCTACTATTAGTGCTTTTTTTTGTGGACTCTGCTGTCCAGCTTTTAGCCTTAGCTGGTTTTAAAAACTTTGCCGGAATTAGAGGTGAGAGCTGAGTGTTCTCAACCCAGAAAAAAGGTATGCGAGAGTACTGTGCACCAAGTGTACACTACTACAGTATTCTCAAAGAGAAAACGAAGCACAGTGGTAAATTGTAACTACTCAAATGTTGATTAGAAGAATGTAGTGCTATCAAACGAACCGTGTCATTAGGTAGTCGAGAGGAAACCGCGAGGGTAAACCGCCGAGCGGGCCACCGAAGACAAAGATCGGGTACCGTTGGCCCGCTCGCTCGGCGAAGAGAGGAGTTTGCATGGTGGGTCTATGGGGTCACGCGCCGTCTCTTCCGTCACCCCGGACCGATTTGGCGGAGCGAGACGAATCCATAGACCACCGCAAAAAAAAAGGTAGTCAAAATGAAACGAAAGTTATGATCTGTCTTTTAGATTTAGATAATATTATTTTTCCCTTTGGATATAACTCTTGAATACTTACTTGTAATAGCATCGTTAAAATGGGCGTTAAACATAAGTTATGAATCACTGTTGAAGACATTTTAAGAGTCTTTAAGTGACGTCTCACTTTGGCTAAGTGAGAAATGTGTAAAGTGAAAGTTATTTAACTAGGCAAGAGATCGTAATGTCTTAATTAATCCATATATCCATCGTTTTATTGAAGTGTGGACTTCGATGGAACGAAGCTAAAGAAATTTCACTTTAAAATGTATTTAACTCAATCTTCTGCACGAAGTTTTATATTTATTACGGGCTACTGTATTTCTTTATAAAATTTTATATCATTATTCTCCTTCTCTTATCCCAATTACTTGGGGTCGATACAATATGTAGGTACTCTTCTTTCATAGTATATATTGTGAAAGTTATTGGCAATAGTTTTATGACCGGCCGCCTGCCAGATGACGTCTGGGAACCCTCCTTGGGAATGTAATCGTTGACCAAGCGGCATCAAGTGGAGTTGATCCAGGTCGTTAGAAGGCTCTTAGTCGTCTTTTACGACATTCACGAGCAAAGTAAGGGTTGGTAGTATTCGTAGCCGCTACCACACAGCACAATTTACAAAATTTTATTTATAAGAAGTAATAACAATACAATGCTTGTCCAAACCTTAATCTTTCCTTTGATGGACTATGGTGATGTGTGTTATTTTGACTTGAATGCAGATCTTCTCAATAAACTTGACCGTCTTCTTAATAACTGTATTCGATTTATTTATAACCTTCGCAAGTATGATCATGTTTCTACTAATCATGACAGGAATCTTCGTTCCTCTAACAATTTCCTCTTACTTTGTCCATCTCACTATTCTCAGTGTGTTCATTCCTCTTTCCTTGTCCAGGCAGTTCTCCTCTGGAATTCACTACCTCTCGATATTAGGATGTTCACCCAGCCGTCACATGTTCAAGAAGAGGGTTCGTGGGAATCTCTTGAATGAATTAGCAGAATCATCATGATTTATATAATTTAACGTTCTTATAATTATGTATATGTAGTGTATGTATTGTTTATATATTTATATTATATTATAGTAGCAATACACAACGCAGTGCTTGTCCCAACATTACTATATGGAAGCGAGAGTTGGGTATGCAGAAAAGAGTATGAAAGTATAATTAATGCGGTCGAAATGCGATCTCTACGGAAAATCTGTGGAGTTAGGCGGACCGACCGCATTCGCAACGACGACGTAAGAGAGCGAGTAGGTATGAAAGAGAGTATTGGTGTAAAGATTGAGACTGAAGAGTGTGTTGTGTAAAGATGCGGAAGGGAATGCTCCGATGGTTCAGACATGTGGAAAGAATGCCGAACGAACGTCTGGTTAAGAAGATATACAATGCGAAAGTGGACGGATGTAGGTACAGGGGGAGACCGAGACTAACTTACCTAGACCAGATTGGTCACGTACTGAAGGAAGGTGGAGTCAAGAGTCTCCGAAATCGGCAAGCGTATATGAAGAGAATTATGAATGTTGAAGAAGCGAGTGAAGTATGCAAGGATAGAGTTCTCTGGCACTCTGTTCTCTCTGCCTACCCTGCACGGGATATGGCGTGATGATATGTATGTATGTATGTATATTATTATGTATTGTACATTATTGAATATATAAAAGTATATATGTATTTTATATGTATTACATATTCTCGTTTGTATTTCTCGGTTTACATAATATATTATTTAGTTTACAATGTTCTTTTTCTCAAATAACTTCCTTAGCACATGCACCTACCTTTTACCATCTCTGCGTCACCTGTGGTTGACTGGTAGAGAAGCCTCTGGCATTAAGTCCGCCAATGTACATGTTGCATGAAGTTTAAATAAATAAATAAAAAAAAAATTGATAAATACGTCGGGCCAGGTGAGTTCTGATTCAGTAGTGTGGTAGATTATTATGATACCAATTTGATTAGCATTTAATATTTGACTTTTATCAGCCTCTCATTCCTTCTTAAAAACAATGCCTTCACATTCTTTTTTATTTACTGCACAAATGTCGCGGGTTCGATTCCCACGCAAGATACTTTCTGGGAGCCCGATTAACTTCGTAGAGCATTTCCCTGTCGCACACTGTCTGCGTGACGTCGCATGAATCGTTAAAAGTCTGGTATATAATAGAAGCTATTTAAACAGTTATGACTTTTTTTTAAAATTCAATATCATCATTTTAGGTTTTTTTTTAATTGTTATGCTTTTATAGTTCATTTAATCTAAGAAGTGCATTTTGACGTTTTGCATTTTTTAGTACACAATAACATCGGTCAAACGTATATACATGATTGTAAACACTAAATCTGAAATTTTAAACAACTATTAATTTATTTACATAATTAATATTGCGGGTGACTTTCTTGTACAATAATCTAATGTTGAATCTCGTAAAACTAATTTAAAATAAAAATAACATGGTAAATAGTAATTGTTATTGACGATCTAACAATGTCACGTCATCACGTTCTATACAGTAGTGCTTGACAACTTCCAATTCACGAATATTCAAATAATCGGTAAAAATATTAGAATAATACAATTAATCGAATAGAGATCTTGACAGAGATGTACATTTCGACACTTTGATTGATGAGGAAATAATTATTAATGTTCGCGTCGCTAATAATTGAAGTAATAGTAATTCTTAATAAATAGCTATTTTCAAATCCAGTTTTTATTTTTAATTAACCTAATCCTACTAAATATGATGAATAGATTCTATGCTGAAATAATTAAATTTGTTTAGTACTAATTTAGCACTTAATTTATTCATCACCTTTTTGAAAAATAAAAAATAAACCGATTATTAATTATAAAGAATCAATATCGATTTCTCAGTAAAAGCGGATATTTTCGATAGCAATTATTTGGTTCACATACCTTTTTTTTTTTTTTTTTTTTTTTTTTTTTTTTTTTTTTTTTTTTTTTTTTTTTTGTGGTGGGCCATGGACGTCGCACCCCGCCAAATCGGTCCGGGGTGACGGAAGAGGCGGCGCGCAACCCCATTGACCCACCCTGCAAGCACCTCTTCTTCGCCATGCGAGCGGGCCACCGGTACCCGATCTTTGTCTTCGGTGGCCCGCTCGGCGGTATGCCCTCTCGGGCTCCTCTCCTGTTGACGCCCCGACAGATTTCGTCGTCGAGGCGTCGTCCTCACGCGGTGGCCTCGCGTCGGGTGACCGGACAATTCCCCGGTCCGATCACCCGAAGCCTCGGTTAGGGCGGCATCAGGCGCAGGTATTCGCGCCTGCGCCGCCCCGGCCGCGGGCGGCGGCCCGGGTCACGGGAATCCTCCCGGGCCCGTTCCGCCGCCTCCTTCTGCGAGATGACAGCCTCGCAGAAGGCGGCGACCGCGTCCCAATTCCTGACGCTGTCGACCATCGCCCTCGCGACAGCCGGCAGCGTCAGGTCGGCACCGATAATAGCGACGAGGTCGCGGCGCTGCCCGTCCCAGCCCGAGCATTCCTCGAGCGTATGTTGCGCCGTGTCCTCGTCACTACTGCAATGATGGCAGCCCGGAGTCCATTCCCTGTGCACGACCGTGTGCAGGTATTTCCCGAAACACCCGTGCCCCGTTAACACCTGCACCAGTCGGAAGGTGAGGACCCCGTGCCGCCGCTCCATCCATTCCATCAGTACGGGCCGGAGGGCCTCAACGGTAATGACACCGTGTCTAGGCCTCTCCAGCCGCGTAGCCCAACGGGCGATGACTTCTCGGCGGGCGTCCTCGCGCCAGGTGGCTATCTCGTTAAACGATGGGGAGCCACCCTCTTCGCGCATTGAGTTAACCCGCCGGTAGAGGTCGGAGAGCATCTCCGCCTCTAGGTCCCACGGGGGTGTCCCGGCCAATAGGCACGCCGCCTCTGTCGACACCGTGCGGTAGCCGCGAATGGCTCTGACCGCCATGGCTCGCTGTGGCCTCCACAGCACCGCCCTGAGCTGGGCGTTCAGAGCCCTCGCCCACACGGGTGCGCCGTACATGGCCATTGAGCGGATCACCCCCGCATACAGCCGTCGGCCCTCGAAACTGGGTCCGCCCACATTCGGCATGAGCCGAGAAAGGGCGGACGCCGCGCCGACAAGCCGGGGAGCAATTTGGCGAAAATGCTCCCGGAACCACCATCGCCCGTCGAGCACCAGACCCAAGTACCTCATATGGGCCTGGATACTGATGTGGATGGAGTTGACGACTAACGAGGCGCCGATGGGCAGCCTCACACGGGGCCCATGGAATAGTAGGGCCTCCGTCTTGTTTAGGGCCACCCTGAGCCCCAGCGCCTCGATTCGCCTGACCATCTCCTCGGTGCCGAGAGTGGCCAGGCTCGCCGCCTCTTCGAGTGTCCTGCCTCGGGCTGTGACGAGCGTGTCGTCAGCATAGCAAATAACGCTCAGCCCGGGGGGGAGACTCCCTCTCAACGCCCAGTCGTACCCGATGTCCCACAGAGTCGGCCCCAGAACCGACCCCTGCGGAACACCGCACGACATGGGCGTCCGCACAATGTCCCCTGCGGGGCTCGCGTAGAGAACACTGCGCCCCTCCAGATAGTCTGCCACCAGCTGCCTGAGGTACAGGGGCACTCCATAGAACCGGAGCGCCTCCCTGATGCAGCTGAATGGCAGACTATTGAAGGCGTTGGCGATGTCCAACGACACCGCCAACAACACTCCTTTGCCGGCGACAGCCTCCGCGGCCGTCTGCCTCAGGCGTAGCAGGGCCCCGATGGTCGAACGCCCCTTCCGAAACCCAAATTGAGCGTCCGACAGATCGGGCCCCACCTCCTCCAGGTGCTGGACGATGCGGGCAGCGAGGACACGCTCCAGCAGCTTACCCACATCGTCCAGAAGCACAATGGGCCTGTAGGCCGACGGCGAATCCAGGGGCCGTCCCGGCTTTGGCAGGAGAACCAACCTCCCTTCCTTCCAGCACTCAGGGAACTGTCCAGACGTCAGACAGGCGTTGAACAGTCGCCTGAGGCGAGGTTCGAGATGCTCGAGGAGCAACGTCAACACCCGGACTGGGACTCCGTCCGGGCCGGGGGCCGTGGTGGCGGATCGAATCTTCGCCACGGCTGCCCCCACTTCCGACTCCGTCACGGGCGGAACACTCTCGACGGCCTCCCGGTCGTGATCTGGCGAAGCCATGACCGGGGGCGTGTGCTCCGACTGCCGCGGGAACAGCTCCTCGACCACTCTACGAAGGAGGTCGGGCTGGAGGGTCTCGGTGAGGGGGGGGCCCTGCGCGCGAAGCTTATTCAGCGACGCGCGATACGGGCGACCCCAGAGGTCACGGTCGAGACCGTCCAGCATCTCCTGCCAACTTGCGTCCTTGGCGGACCGGATGGCCAGCCGAAAGGCGGTACGCGCACTGCGGTACGCCTCGTACAGCTGGCCCTCCCGCTCAACATCGCGGCGACGCCGCCGACTGCGGGTGTAGGACCTTCGGGCACTAATGCACGCCACACGAAGGTCCGCCAGTCTTGGGGACCACCAGTAGACCCCCTGCCTCGGAGGTAGACGCCGCACCCTGGGCATGGCCGCATCGCAGACCTGCGTTAACGCACTGCGGATGCGGACAGCCTCAACGTCCACTCCGTCCGCTGGGGGTGGTGAGGACAGCCACGTGTTCACGATGGCCGCCTCCGCCAGTAGGTCCCTATCTAGACGCCCCACAGCCCACCGCGGAAATGCGGGAGCCCGGTCCGCCCTGTGACCCCTGCTGGGGTCCCGGAGAGGGGAGACCTCCATCCGGATGTATCGGTGATCCGACAGGGTCTCCGCCTCCTCCAGGACACGCCAGTTCCTCACTCGTGGTGCGACAGCGGGGCTAGCGAACGACAAGTCCACTATCGACCCACCCTGCTGTCGCACACACGTGTTCACTGAGCCTCTGTTTAGGACACAGAGGCCCAGTGACGCCGCCCACTCCACGATCGCCCGCCCACGATCGTCCGTCATCGGGGACCCCCACGCCGTGGATTTGGCGTTGAAGTCCCCCAGGACCAGGACGAGGCCCGGTGCCAGTCGCCGTATCGAAGCCTCCAAGGTGGTGAGGGAGGCCCCGAAATCGTCCATCCTCCTATTAGGGGAGAGGTATACACTGTAGAGCGTGACCCCTCCCCAATCCGCCGCGACAAATTCCTCGCCCCTATCCAAGAGGGATAAGGACGGGAAGTGCCGCTGCGTGGAGGTGACGATTGCCGCGGTTCCGTTTCGGCTGACCACCCAATTGGGGCGATCAGGCACGACGTACGGTTCCGCGACTACGGCTGCACCGATCGACCACTCCGCCATGGATTGCAGGAGGAGATCCTGCGCACCGGCGGAATGGTTGATGTTGGCCTGCAGGAGGTGAGTGGACTGGGCAGCCATTAATGGGCCGTGTCCATCATCACCTCCTGGCTTGCTGCGGGCGATCGGGCCGCGCTAGGAGCGGGAGCGGCCGGAGTCGAAGGGCCGCTCCGCCCCTTTGGAGCCGAAGCCGGAGGTCTGCACGCCCCAGAGCCCATGGGGTGCTTGGCGGGCTTATTGCCCGCCGCACACGCGGGGCAGTGGGGCGGGGCGGCGCAAGATGCCGCCATATGCCCAGTCTGACCGCAGCGGAAACAGAGTCCGCCGCAGTCAAAGCAATTAGTGCATGTTGGCCGGGTGTGCCCGACCGCCATGCACTTGAAACACCTCGCAGGCCGGTGTTCCAGCACGGTGACTCGCGCTGAGCTCCAGCCCACGAGGAGCCTGCCTGAGTCGGCCAGTTGCCTGACCGACTCCACTGGGCACTGCACCCAGGCAGCACCTACGCCGCCCGGACCGGGCCGGATGGCGCCAACCCGGACGGTGTCCATGGGACACCCGGTTTTCGAGACAATAGCCTCCCGGATGTCTTCCACCGTCACGGAGTCGTCCAGACCCGCAATGCGCATTTCGGCGCACTTCACGGGTCTGGCGATTTTAACGCCACCCTCCTCGGCGAACAGACCTCTCAGCTTCGACGCCACGCTATCGGCCGTCCTGGTGCCCTCGGCCCCAGGGAACTCTAGAATCCGAGCCCCTGTCCGGGCCTTGCGGGTCCTGGCTTCGACGCCTCCTATGTCGGAGACGTCGAGCTCCCGCCGGGCTTTCCTCAGAACGGCCTCATAGCTGAGGCCCCTTTCTGCCGCCTCAGGCAGCACAGTGATCACCACTGCGGCTGTCTTCGGCGGCCGGAGCCCCTTGCGCGACCTCTTCTTCTTTGTCGTGCCGCCTCCTCCGGCTCCTGCCTGGGGGGCGACGACCTCAGCGGCGCGCTTGGCCGCCGCTCTCCTCCTCTGGCCGCGACTCTTTCTGCCGCGCTCGGCCACCTGCCAACCCTGTTCGGGCGTGCCGGGCGCTGAGGGCGTAGTCGCGGCTGCGCTAGTCGTCGCTGGCGGTGTTGGTGCTGGCGACGACTGCAGTCCGGCAGGAGCCGGTGCTGTCTTCCTCTTCGGAGCAGGCCCCTTCTTCTTTGGCCCAGCCGCGGCTGCGGCGTAGCTCACCCCCACGCGGCCACCCTGACAAGGTAGCGGGGCGGGGGCTGGTGCCGCATATGGCCGCTTGTCCGCGGCGAGAGGCGGCCGAACACGTGGTTCTGGAGGCAGCCTTGCCTCCAGAACGGCCAAGCGCGCATTGACCATATTACCGACGGCGTCGATAATGGCGCGCAAGGCCTCGTCCGACACACCCCCCACCGCGGGCAGCGGGGTCGGTGTCACCGGCTGGACCTCTGCCGGGACCTGCTCCACGACGGCGACAATTGGCGTGTTGGTCGGCGGCGCACGCTCCGCGGTCAGAGGCGTCTTCCTCTGTGCGGCGGCAGCCACTGGACGGCCGGCGCCTCGGGGCGGTTTCGGAGCGGCGACGACGGCGACAGCTCCTCGGCGGCTAGCACTGGCCGGCGGCGCAGTTGGCGCAGGCGGCGCAGTTGGCGCAGCCGGCGCAGTTGGCGCAGGCGGCACGAGCCGCCCCATTTGAGCCCTCAGCTCGGCCACGTCCTTGGCGAGGGCGCGATTGGTCCTCCGCACTGCGGCCAGCTCCGACTCCAGCCGGCGGTTCTGGGCCCGCAGACCTGACACCTCGCCACCAAGGCGGGCGTTTTCAGCCTGCAGGGCCTCCATATTTGCGGCTGGGGCGCTCGCGCGGGCACCAGCGGCCACCACTTCGGTGGGAGGGATGCTGGACAACACCCCCAGCACCCTCGCGGCGGCCGCCTCGTTGTCGGTCTGCCTGCCAGCCTCAGCCCCTCCACGCACTTCGCCGGCCGGGGAGTGGGTCGCCCTTCCCGACACCGCGGCCCCTCGCCCTCTGCGAGAGGCCGGCACTTTGGGGGGAGGCATGATCGTCACACTCCCCTCGGAATCGGCGCTCGAGCTGCCATCCCTGTTCAGGGGGCGCTTCCGCACCTTCGAGGGGAGGGCCTCCTCCCTTGTCGTCGGAGCCGCAGCCGCAAGACGCGGCGACGACCTGGCGGCGGCGGTTTTCTGCACCGACCCGCTAGCCTCTTTGGACGGCTCTGCGGAACTACCGCCCTCGTCCATTATATCGGCAGATCCACTGCCCTCGTCTCTGGACGGCTCTGCGACACTACCGTCGCCCTCGTCCATTGACGGCTCTGCAGTGGATCTGCCGCCGTCTTCCTCCAGTTGGGCGGCAGCGGCGGCCTCCTTCTGCGCCCTCCGCTCCGCCATACGCTTCCTTTCTGTAGGAGAAGCCTTTCCCGTAGTCCAGTTGGCCCGTTTCCGGTACTTCCTCGGCTTCTTCTTTTGGGCCTCCGTAGTCTGTGCCGGGCCCTCGGCGGACGCCTCAAGTCCCGAGGACGAGGCGTCGTTTGTGCCAGTTTTATTTTGCCTTGGCAAGGCCGTCAGTTGGGAATCCGAAGCTTCCCCGTCTTCAATATTTATAATAGGCAATTCCATTTTGGTCCCACGATTATGGGAGAAATAAACGGTCGACCCGGGCAGAGATCCCTGTACCCGGGCAAGCCTACATTTACCAACCAGGGGGTCGGCTGGTACCCTGGCTGGAGCGTGCTAGGAACAGAACAGCCCATCTGCCATGCATCCTCTCGCCGCACGCCAGAACTTAGGATTCTGGGTAATTTCCGAATTCGAATGTTAATTCGAACTCTTTATAGAGGTTGTCTTCCTCGCGGTCCGGGCGGTTAAGCCAAGACCCTCGTTCCTGATACTACGCCTCACGACCACTTGTCTTGAAGCAAGATATCAGGTTTACGATATGTCGGCGGTGGCATAAGCCTGCCCAGCCCTCAAATGAATGAGTGACCGGGCCCGTCCGAAATTTCGCCTCCTGTATCCTCTACAAATAGAGGGTCAGGAGCGAATTGGGGCTCAACCCATTGCTGGGGAACCCCCCCTCGCGCCAGAGATTCGCTACGGGCGACAATTCGACAGAGGGATCTGGGGGACTGTCGCCCGCACCCAGGGTACACCACGCGGAGGTTTCTGGCGTCGTACCCCTTGGTTCACATACCTAGACAACTTACTCCGATCGCTGTCAAAGTGCATTTCTTAGATTAGATAGACTATAATAAGTTTAACTTTCTCTCGCTGCGCAATATATATTGGCGATTACTGTAATTATGTTTGTAAGTTGTTTCATATGTAGGTACCTTCAGTATGATGACCTTTGAATAATGATATAATTCATTTTTTTTTTCAAATTGTGATGCAAAACGTTATGGCTTGACGAGATTTCAAAGTTGGCACTCCATTTCAAGTTATTAATTAATATCTGCTTTGCAAACTAAGTTTAACTTTTATTCGTTTCGATCGCATTCCATAATAATGGTTCCAAATAAGCTGTCATATACAAGAACAGCATCAGCAAAAATGAAAAACGAACTCCTAGCAAAGATAAATGAAGCGAAAAATGCCCCTACTTTGTGCGAGAGTTCGTAGAGTGGAACAAAAAATCAACCTGATTCACCGAATAAGAATGAAAAAAGCTGCCCGTAACAGCATTTAAACTCTCGAAAACGGTAAAATTAGTGCAAGCTATAACGTCATTTGCCGTAAAAAAAAGTCGTAAAAACTGCGTTAGAGTTTACGTCTCGGAAAACTGACAAAACGTTATTGGACATAAAATTATGGGGTTGTACTGTTTTATGCCTGATAAGCATTCCCTTATAAAGGGTTCGTGTCCATTCTCTTACGAGTTTATTGTTAGTAAAATGGTTTGAACCAAACACAATCTAGTTTTTAAATCTAAACATTCGTTACAATCTATACTAAATACTAAAAAAGTATAACACTAGAATATAGTTTTTTTTTCATTTTTATTTTGTTAGGCTATGGTTTATTTTTTTTTTGCAGTGGGCTATGGATGCGTCTCGCCCCGCCATATCGGTCCAAGTTGACGGAAGAGGCGGCGTGTGATCTCATAGATCCACCATGTAAACTCCTCTCTTCGGCGTGCGAGCGGACCGCTGGTACTTCGATCGATCTTTGTCTTCGGTGGCCAGCCCGGCGGTTCACCCTCCCGGATTCACCGTCCCGGGTTCAGGCTATGGTTTGGATACACGTCGACTGTTCTGTTCAGGGTGACGGAAGGGCGGTGCGTGACGTCAAAACCCACTGAATTTCCTACCCAAACGAAAGATTAGCATTAAAATACCAATGGTATTGATTATAGGAGCACATTTTTGAATAATGCCCGGTTGTATCAAAAATAAGCACTGGTATATGTATTGTATTATACTAATAAATTATTTTTGAAAACATGATTTGTCCTTTGGTTCTAATTCTATTCTAATATTATTATTTAATATTATTTAATATATAATAACTCTTTTGGTTTAAGTGCCCTCTGCGCAATATGTCCTCTTCTTCTATAAACACTTACTAGGCGTCATCTGTGGACGCTCCCTGTCTATCCATGTCATGCTCTACGCAGTCAATCCATCTTTTCCTTGGTCTTACTTTACCCCTTCAACATTCATATATAAACTTATTGCACGCCTCATAAACGAAGCGTTGAGGTGATGCTTTGTTCCCGATATATGAATATCAAGGACTTTTCAAAACTAAAAATGACTGTATTTTTTTCGCATTGCACTTATATTATTAATATTAAAGTATTATATTATATCAAAGTATTTTTGTAAAGCTTCATTATCGCAACGCGCTGTTTCTTTTCGAAAATGGCTTGGTAATTATTTGTCGTTTAATTGCAATTAATAAAAACTAAACTGTTTTGTATTTAGTGTATATACCTTATGAAAATTGGGTTCATTTACAATGCTTGCAAGCTATGTTTTGCGCTACGAAATATATTCGACCTCGATATTATTATTTTTTTAATTTATGGCATTGACTAATACTAAATGATACATACATACATACCATCATACCATGTCCCTTGCAGGGTAGGCAGAGAGAACAGAGTGCCAGAAGAAGAAGAAGATATAAAATGCGAAAGTGGAAGGATGTAGGTACAGGGGGAGACCGAGACTCACCTACCTAGACCGGATCGGTCATGTACTGAAGGAAGGTGGAGTCAAGAGTCTCCGAAACCGGCGAGCATGTATGAAGAGAATTATGAATGTTGAGGAAGCGAGTGAAGTATGCAAGGATAGAGTTCTCTGGCACTCTGTTCTCTCTGCCTACCCTGCAAGGGATATGCCGTGATGATATGTATGTATGTATTAAGTCCGATGACAATCTCTATGGTCTATGCGTATAATAGTTAAATTTTCACTAACATTGTGTAGGAGTACTTTTAATATAAATAACCAGCGTGATATAGTAGGTCAATTTCTCTCCCATTATGGAGGAGGCTCGAGGCCAACAGTGGGGCATATATGGGTTGAGATGATGATGATAATGCCATTTCTTCTTCAGCATATAACGATTCGCTATAACCCACTGTTGGACTCGGATCTTGTCCATAAAGCGAAAGAAATCAATCTAATATTAAAATAGTGCGGTCACTATTTTGAAAGATGGAGTAGTATATGTTTTAATTTCAAATTTTCCTAATTTTACATTGATGATCTATGATTATGTATTTTTACATCCCTAATTTCAATAGTGTACTGCTGAATTGCAACAATCACCAATCAGCAATGACTGGTTATATAATTGGCAATTTGTCAAATAATATTCAAAGTACAATTCTCTAGACAACTACTGCCAGCAACGGAACTGGTTTTTGCCTACCAATCTAGTCTAAAGCAAGGACAGTAAAGTAATAGTCTCATTTTTATCACTAGCAGTCGCCAGTACCTATAAGACGAAGTTAGATATTTGATTCGTAGGATTATTTTAATGATAAGTACTAAAGGTGTTATGTAGCTCCCTAAACGTAACTAAAACTTTCGGATATTTGAAATAAAAATATATCTGAAACCGTAACTGAATCTGATTTAAAAGTTGCCAACAATTGCGGTCCGTGTCTGTATCAGACAGGTTACGAAAGGTTTTTTATCAATGAGCCGAAATAACGGCCTAAACGTAAGTTCCCAAATGGGAATAATGTAGTAATCATTACATTCCACGTTTCCCTGTTACAATTCCCTAAAAAGCCAATATTCGTAACCGAAACTATCCGAAACTGTCAGATAATTCAAAAATTATAATTTATCCGTAAGCGTATCCGAAATCGGTATAACATTGTTCTAATATTTGAATTCGTATAAAGTTCCAAAGTTTATATCCAGATAAATACTTTGCAATTTTATAAAATGTAATTAGGTGCAACTCTAAATGTATTTTTTTTCATAACTGCTGAGCTGTCTATTCTGTTTCTTAGTCGATTTATAACAGTTCCTTAGTAGATTTTGTATGACAACCGAAGTAATGAAAAATATGATAAATTATATTTTCAAACTTTCGCAGCAAGGAGCTAATATAAAAATAAAGCTGTTGTAATATATTGACCATAATTAGGTTCATTTAGTATTTTAAAAACTTAAAGAAATTCTATATAGCTAATCTCGCTAAAATCTATAAAAATCACCATCTATCATCCCAGCTCATATATGTTCCACTATTGGGCTCGAGCCTCTTCCACAATAGGAGGGAAACCTGACCTACTATAGCACGCTGATTAGACGTGTTGGTATAGGGTTTTGTTTCAAGTTTTCCTTCTCTTGCATAGATGTTATATGGGTTTTATATCCCTTAGTCGTCTTTTACGATCACCGACGAGTAAGATAGGGGGTGGTGAATTGTATTCTTACTCCGTCACCACACGGATAAAAGATAAAAAAAAAAACTGTCGAATTTGTTAATATATAGGTTTAAGTTATATGTTTCAAATACAAAAGAATATTTTATTCCGAACCATAGTTTTCGAAACGCCATCGCCATAGAGAAGATAAACAGAACTCTTAAATAGCTATCATGCGGATTTTATTTTGCCATTTTATCTTAGAGCTCAATAAACCAAGTTGCTGTTGGTCCCTTTTCAAATATAGGCCTATCCGATTGAGCATTAGATGATATTTATCAAGGCATAGGGGCGCCATTTTGTGTCCGTTATACGTTCATATGCTGGGTAAAATTCAATTTCCTTAACAGTAAAAAAGGGAATTTTTCAAGTAAGCTACTTTATAATATGCTATTTTGCACTCTAAATGAAAGTATTATTATAGAAGGGGAAACTTGTTTAAGCTGAGGCGTCACGTTCGGTTATGTAACGTTTTTTTCGAGTAAGTTGTAAAAGTAGGCTCTCGTCAACTAAGGGAGTACTTTAGAGTACGTTACGAATGACGATTAGTAAGAGCAATATCTATTAAAGTAATTTATACTTATATAATTATATATACACGATGATATTTATGTCGTCTTACAAAAGCAGTTCAGTTAACGTATCCAGTATCTACTATTCATTTGTACAATTAAAACGTTAAAAAAATATTTACTGTAATATTTTTTACTAAAAATTATTATAAATAATTACTAATGAAAATAGTAAGAGAACAGCATGTAGCGAGCAGTAGGCTACCTACTCGACATAACCTACATACTGTGTAGGTACTACCTAGGCGTAGGTACACTTTGGAATAGCAGTCCACGTGGACTTCGTAGCTATGATTTGGCTAACGTAATTACGTTAGCCAATCATTATCATGCGGAATGCCGAATTTCTTTTGTTTAAAGTGTAAACATTATAACCAGGTTATTACAAAATATTAACTTTAATTTATTTTATTTTGTTATTTTTTTATCACTACCACTATTGAACAATTAAATATGTTTCTTTGGTCAGATACTTTTATGGCATTTCTTTTGTAAGACGATATAAATGTCACGGTATTTTGTAAATGTTATTACTTTTTGAATCATCATCTCAGCTTATGTATATCCCACTGCTGGGTTCGAACCTCCTTTATATAGGAGGGAAATTGACCTACTACACCATGCTGGTATGGTGCTGGTATATAGATTTATTTAGAATTTTATTTTTCTTGCATAGTTATTATATGCATATTAAACCTCCTCGAAAATTGTAAGGAGTTGTTAGTTACGAGCGACGCATGACCGCATTTTGTGATAATCTATGGAAGAAGTCGAAAGGCTGAAAATTGATGATGATATTGATGGTGATGATTATGATGATTTAAATGCAAATTAAATTTATGAAATAAATTCAATCGGCACTGGGAACAATAGCACGTACTAATAGCTTATTGTTTAAACTAAAAAAGGAGGAAAAAAAAGAAACAATTTTCTCATTACCTTGAGACATCATTCATCAAACACTTATTAAAGATATATGCAGCTGTGAAATTGTACCGACAATATTTCTTTGCGAAACGTTAATAAGCTAAGATGTTGTGAAAACATGAATGAGATTACAAATAAGTCGATTTAAATGCATTGAAAAGTCAAAGTGATTGAAGCCCTGGAAATACTTTATTAAACAAACTCATTGTTTAAATTAAATGTTTAAAATGAGTTTAGAACAAGGACCTTTTAGTCATGGTGATTAAAAAAAGCTTGATTTAAAGCTACAAACTGAAACTATTTTAATGGATTATATCGTGTTTTTATTTCTATCATACTTTACCGACGTTTCGTAGATTGGCAAGGCGTGAATATAATATTAAATTTATTGTAAATAATATTATGATACTTAATTTAAACCTATCAAATCTAATAAGCTAACACTGAAAAAAAGCCGACCAGAACACTAAGATTACCTTATTTACACGAATATTATATTCGTTTAAACTTTTACAGACATTTTAAGAATTTTTCCATATTTGATTACACATAAGAACACATTAGTTACTGTAAGAGAAGGGATATGTTACCTCGTTATGAAATCACTTTTCGTCGTACACCGACCGCGTGAGGACACTTTCTTGCGGGAACATAGTTAAAGAGAATTATGGGATAGGGAACATCTGACGCGCCTCCGTATTTAAGGCATTTCTTAAAAATCAAAAAGGAGAATTATGGCGGGTTAAGGGACCTCATCCTATTCTTCCATAACCCCGAATGGTTGGCCATGATATGGTCATACCATAGCCAGAGCAATATTTGGTTATATAATTGAGGGGGAAAAAGAAGGGGATAATATTATTATCATTCAGTCTCCTTACCCCTATGTATAATAAACTCATAAACACGACACAGATGAGTTGAGCATCACAAATGTGTACTATAAGGTTATATTTGGTTATATATTTTAGGAGGAAAAAGAAGGGGATAATATTATAATCATTCAGTCTCCTTACCCCTATGTATAATAAACTCATAAACACCACAAAGACGAGTTGAGCATCACAAATGTGTACTATAAGGTTATATTTGTTTATATATTTGAGGGGGAAAAAGAAGGGGATAATATTATTATCATTCAGTTTCCTTACCCCTATGTATAATAGACTCATAAACACCAGACAGACGAGTTGAGCATCACAAATGTGTATTATAAGGTTACCCGAAGAATCCTGTAGCTCTGATGATGCAGCAGCCAATTTTTACGACTTCCACGGGAAAATAAGAGATGGTGACGCATTGTATTCTTAACCCATCATCATATGAGGAAACTACTTCCTTTGGAAAAAATCTAAGTTAATTGAGTAGGGTTCGTGATGATCAGTGCATCTTAGTTGATCTGATTTCATTGATATAACTTTTCGCGATACTTATAGATTCACGGCGTATGGAACTGCTCCCTTATCGTGTAATGGGCTTTGAAACAATCTATTAAATGATCTATGAAATTGATTTAATATGTGATGTGGTCCCTTTATTTATATAATAATAATTATTATTATTTAATTATTACAACTGTTATCTTATTGCATTTGTATATATTGTATACATATCTGGTGACTGGTACATTAGCTGTTGTAGCAACTTGTATTAAAGGCACCAGTTCGTTCTTCTAAATGAACAATTATATGGTAACATTTGGTGAAATAATTAAACTTTTTATAAAAAAAATGTAAACCGACTTCAAAATAGGATCAGCCAAAAACCATAGGTACTTATTTAAAACACTAAAAATCGAAAAATAAGATGAGCTATTTAATTCTTGTCTAATTCTAATTATGTATTAATTTTTATAAAATATAATTACAATGTATGCTAGAAATCCACTAACACGATTTGAAGTCGGTGCCAAGCCAAATAGGTATACTATATCGCATTCAAACCATGCCGCGCTTGTGACTGAAGTGATCTGAACGTGCAAGTGGTTAGGCGATTTGATCCATACGGGCAGACGTCGTTGACGGTTGTGTCAAATGGTATTAAATTTGTGGCGTTATAGTGTTCTGAATACATCTTTTAATACTTAATTCCTTTAATAATTTGATTTTTGTTAATTTTTCGTATATCATTAAGCTTATTGTTTTTTGTTAATTTAAGCTTGGCACCGATTTCAAATCGTGTTAGTGGATTTCTAGCATACATTGTAATTATATTTTATAAAAATTAATGCATAATTAGAATTAGACAAGAATTAAATAGCTCATCTTATTTTTCGGTTTTTAGTGTTTTAAATAAGTACCTATGGTTTTTGGCTGATCCTATTTTGAAGTCGGTTTACATTTTTTATAAAAAGTTTAATTATTTTTGAATTTTTAGTGTAAATAATCGTAGTTAAGTAATAATTTTAACTAGTTCATATAAATTAAATTATTTATTAAATATAGCACTATGAGTTGATTGACTAAAAAAATGCACATGGTACGAGGAAGAGTAGTAGAGAATCAAAATAAAAAAATAAAGAACGTATTTCGAAAAAATGGAAACGAAATGCTGTAGTATCTCGTTGCCAATAGTTTAAATTTCACTGTTTCAATCAATTCGGGTATAACATCATATGTGCTATCGATACGTCACGTGAGGCAACAACTTAGGTATGAGATACTACCAACATCCAAGTGATGTAAATAATTGTGACGGTTTGATGCAATTGTTAAAACTAGACATAGGCTCCAGAGTCATGGTAGGATGCAATATCTCTGTCATTAAGGGCTTGGTAAGCGGGCAATAGGGATAATATCCAAACTTGTAGGCTTCCCTTTCGTTGTGACCAAATTGAAACAGGCTAGTTACCTGATTTGGTTATTATAAAATGTAATGACGACACTATTGGCACGAAAGAGAAAGACAGTGACGGGTTAGTTGCCATAGCACCTGTGTCAACCATATATCAGGCAACGAAAGGTTACGGGATAATAAACGGAAAATGCTTACGCTAATCCTCTGTTGGGTGGTTACTGTATATAAACTCTAGGGTACTTCACAAAGCCTTAAACAAAGCTGTCATTGATTTAGGCAAAAATAAATTGGCAATGATCAGTTTTATATTGCACTGAGTTGTGTAAAGACTTTAGAGAGACAGCTTTTTGCGACTTAGGGTCTAATAATCTACTCAAATCAAAAGACTATACCAAGAGAAAACGCAAGCCAAAGAATAAGACGGTTCTAAATAGGTACGATACAATTATCCAATACGGCTGGATCTGATCATCTCACCTAATATCTCTCAGTGTCTGAAGGCACAAGTCTATGAATAGTGATGATTAATGACATGAAAATGTGGTCCCTAAATGTGGGTCTCGTAACAAAGATCATATATCGGCAACATAAATAATTACCTAACTCCTAATCGTTATAGAGTAGTACCTTACATTATCAGCTTACGTGATTAACTTGAAAGAATACAGTTAAAGGTCTATGCGTGCATATAATATTGAAAGAATTGTCCTCCAACTCCTAACCGCTAAGGAGATGTACCTTCCATCACCAGCTCATCTAAATGTGATTATCACTGCTAGATGCAAATATTTGAATAGCTTTGAAAAATACATGAGACACGTAATATGTGCCTATAAAATTTAAGGGTTGCCCTTTATTTCCAAGAATTCCTATCATCAGATCATGATTTGGTGACAATGGGCCCGCACACTTTGGGAGTTAACTTGAAAGAATACAGCTAAAGGTCTATGCGTGCGTATGATATTGAAAGAATTATCCTCCAACTCCTAATCATTAAGGAGATGTACCTTACATCATCAGCTTACCTAAATGAGTTTATCACTGCCAGATGCAAATATTTGAAGAGCTTTTGAAAATATAAGAGACACGTAATATGTGCCTATAAAATTTGAAGTTTGCCCTCGATTTCCGGGAATTTACATCATCAGATCATGATTTGGTGACAATGGGACATCCTCGGGAGTTAACTTGAAAGAATACAGCTAAAGGTCTATGCGTACGTATGATATTAAAAGAATTATTCTTCAACTCCTAACCGTTCAGGAGATGTACCTTCCATCACCAGCTCACCTAAATGAAATGATCACTGCCAGATGCAAATATTTGAATAGCTTTGAAAAATACATGAGACATGTAATATGTGCCTATAAAATTTAAGGGTTGCCCTTTATTTCCAAGAATTCCCATCATCAGATCATGATTTGGTGACAATGGGACCACCTCGGGAGTTAACTTGAAAGAATACAGCTAAAGGTCTATGCGTGCGTATGATATTGAAAAAATTATCCTCCAACTCCTAACCGTTAAGGAGATGTACCTTCCATCATCAGCTCACCTATATGAGTTTATCACTGTCAGATGAAAATACTTAAAGAGCTTTTGAAAATATATGAGACACGTAATATGTGCCTATAAAATTTGAGAGTTGCCCTCGATTTCTATGACTTCCCATCATCAGATCATGACTTGGTGACAATGAGACCACCTCTGGAGTATACCCTTTAGAAAGAAAAAAGAATTTTGAAAATCGGCCCACGATAGACAAAAATATCGCTGAACATACATAAAAAAAAAAATACATACAATGAAACATAGAACCTCCTCCTTTTTGAAGTCGGTTAATAAAAATTAAAAATAATGAATTGAATAGTTTAAATTAAAAATAATGAATTGAAAAGTTTGTGTGTGAGTATGTTTATGTGGGTATATGTTTATGTGGGTATATGTTTATGTGGGTGTATGTGTGTAGTATGTGTGTCTGTGTGCGAATGTGTGAGTGTTTGTGTTAATCTTTATATTTTATGGTAATTTATTTCTTGAGAGAACTTTAGATTGTGAGCATATTTTCTGTTTTGTCGTAATCCAATTTTAATAGATAATTTGTGATTGTATTTTTGAAATCGTATTCTTTAAGTATATATATAAATATATATGTTTAATGTCTTTGATATAATATTGTAAAGTTGTGGCCCTAAGTACCAGACAAACCGTTTACTAAATGACAGGTTACATTTATGGGGGTGACAGATTATGTCTTTACGACGCTTCTCAATGATTTTATATGGGGTTATATTATATTTATATATGTGTATGTAACTAATATTAGCCCTGTATTTATATTTTTCAAGTAGAGTACTATTTGATGATGTTCAACACTTGTTGACGGAATGTGTCCAGAACCAAGATAAAAGGGATGAGCTGAGGAAAACCTTTTGTCTTAAGACTTCGGATGTTGGCATTGTCCAATCTATTTTGGCGGAGCCAGCATTCGAGGCTGCTAAGCAATTTTGTGATCTGGCTGTGCATCGCGGTAATTAATTGTAATGCATATACATATTGTTTTCTAAGTTTTAAGTGTTTGTATATTTATATTTAGTGTACGATGGGACCTACATATTCATAATGAATAAAAGTTCCCAATAAATAAAAAAAGAATAAAAAAGAAAATAGAGTACTATACTATTACCTAACCTACTTGCCTAGTACTATTTAACCGATTAACAAGTTCATAGCGGCAGTGATTTATATGTACTTTCCATGATGTGACACTACTAGGCCTTGTAGACCTGATTACAAAACTTCGTTGTGATGGTACAGGGCTAGTCGAGCCTTGTAACATTGTAAAATCTAAAATCCTCTTTTGGTGTCTATATAAAATAGTTTATAGTATAAAATTAATAATTTAACTGCAGTACTAGGTCAACGTGGTATTGTATTAAGATACAGAACTGGGTTTCCGTAAAACATCTTAAAAATATATTAATTTTTATTTCACACCGAACCAAATTGAAATTACACACTTCGTACCACATAAAAGTCTAGGTTTTCCTTAGTTTGCGGTGAAAGCAAGATGCGGATAAGGCAATTTAGAGCGGGTTTTGTATTAGACGTAATAAAGCAGATTTCACGGGTAGTTTGACAGTTCATTCTGGAGTTCATTGCTTACATGATAAGTTTTCGAAACTTGCCTGTGCTCGCAGCGATTTCAAATCTGTCTGCGCGTTTCTTATCGCTTTATTATTTTTTGGGTATTGTAATATTTTTGAATAATTTTGCTGAATATTGGTATGAAAATAATTCATTCAAGGTAATAAAAAAGGTATCACAAGAATCGATCGTCAAGCGTTATGCAAAAGGAAGTACCAACATATCAAAAAAATAATTTAACAAACATTTACGATATTTTTTGCCAAATGAAGGAATTGATTTGACTATAGTATAATATTTAAAAGGTTGGCAATATTGTATTTTTATGTCATTACACGGAAAGAAAACTTATTGTTGTAGTATGTAACAGTTGAAGGATATCTACACCTACTCTTCTTCTATCGTACATATTATAAAAGTTATTGGCAATAGTCTTACTTCAACTATCTTTAGGTATTACTACAATCCTTAGCCGAGGCCGCGGGTGACTGGATCGGGGAATTAGTCCGTCATCCACCGAGAGGCCGACCACGTGAGGAAAGACCAACGTCCTCTCCGAGGAGGCTACGTCGGTCGAGGAGAGGGTACTCCTCAGGGAGTATTCCGTCGGGCTGACCACTGATGTCAAGTCACACTGCTCCGGTGGTTGGCCCAACGACGAAGGCGACGTGCCACGGGTAGTTTACGGGTGTGCCTGCTTACGCTCCTCTGTCGCCCCGGACGGAGTGGATGGTGACGGTGGAGTTGACCTGTCGACATCTGATGGAGTTAAGTTATCCTTTATTTTTTTTTTTTTGCGGTGGGCTATGGACGTCGCACCCCGCCAAATCGGTCCGGGGTGACGGAAGAGGCGGCGCGCAAACCCATTGACCCACCCTGCAAGCACCTCTTCTTCGCCGTGCGAGCGGGCCACCGGTACCCGATCTTTGTCTTCGGTGGCCCGCTCGGCGGTATGCCCTCTTGGGCTCCTCTCCTGTCGACGCCCCGACAGCTTTCGCCGTCGGTGTCGTCCTCACGCGGTGGCCTCGCGTCGGGTGACCGGACAATTCCCCGGTCCGATCACCCGAAGCCTCGGTTAGGGCGGCATCAGGCGCAGGTATTCGCGCTTGCGCCGCCCCGGCCGCGGGCGGCGGCCCGGGTTACGGGAATCCTCCCGGGCCCGTTCCGCCGCCTCCTTCTGCGAGATGACAGCCTCGCAGAAGGCGGCGACCGCGTCCCAATGCCTGACGCTGTCGACCATCGCCCTCGCGACAGACGGCAGCGTCAGATTGGCACCGAGAATAGCGACGAGGTCGCGGCGCTGCCCGTCCCAGCCCGAACATTCCTCGAGCGTATGTTGCGCCGTGTCCTCGTCACTACTGCAATGATGGCAGCCCGGAGTCCCTGTACACGACCGTGTGCAGGTATTTCCCGAAGCACCCGTGCCCCGTCAACACCTGCACCAGTTGGAAGGTGAGGACCCCGTGCCGCCGCTCCATCCATTCCATCAGTACGGGCCGGAGGGCCTCGACGGTAACGACACCGTGTCTAGGCCTCTCCAGCCGCGTAGCCCAACGGGCGATGACTTCTCGGCGGGCGTCCTCTCGCCAGGTGGCTATCTCGTTGAACGATGGAGAGCCACCCTCTTCGCGCATTGAGGTAACCCGCCGGTAGAGGTCGGAGAGCATCTACGCGCCTCTAGGTCCCACAGGGGTGTCCCGGCCAATAGGCACGCCGCCTCTGTCGACACCGTGCGGTACCCGCGAATGGCTCTGACCGCCATAACTCTCTGTGGCCTCCACAGAACCGCCTTGAGTTGGGCGTTCAGAGCCCTCGCCCACACGGGTGCGCCGTACATGGCCATTGAGCGGATCACCCCCGCATACAGCCGTCGGCCCTCGAAACTGGGTCCGCCCACGTTCGGCATGAGCCGAGAAAGGGCGGACGCCGCGCCGACCAGCCGGGGAGCAATTTGACGAAAATGCTCCCGGAACCACCATCGCCCGTCGAGCACCAGACCCAAGTACCTCATATGGGCCTGGATACTGATGTGGATGGAGTTGACGACTAACGAGGCGCCGATGGGCAGCCTCACACGGGCCCATGGAATAAAAGGGCCTCCGTCTTGTTTAGGGCCACCCGGAGTTAAGTTACCTAGGTCAAGGTAATGCTTTACCAGACGGGAATCCAGCGGATTCCCACATCACGGCCTCGTCAAGCCAATGCAAAACTGACCAAAACGACGCCTCGTCCTTAGGACTAGAGGCGTCTGCCGAGGGCCCGGCACCGACCAAGGAGGCCCCCCCCCTCTTGAAGACGAAGAAGCGTCGACAGGCGCGGTTCACATGGGGGAAAGCCGCGAAAGCGAACGCTCGCGAGAAGAAGCGGAATGCTGAAAACCGCGAGCGTTATGCGCGCGAGCGGGATAAGGACGGCGGCAGATCCACTGCAGAGCCGTCAACGGACGAGGGCAACAATTCTGTCGCAGAGCCGTCCAGAGACGAGGGCAGTGGATCTGCCGATGTGATGGACGAGGGCGGTAGTTCCGCAGAGCCGTCCAAGGAGTTCAGCGGATCGGCTGAGGAAGCCGCCGCCGCCAGGTCGTCACCGCGCCCTGCGGCGGCGGCCTTGACCGCGGCCCTGACGGTAAGGGAGGAGGCCCTCCCCTCGAAGGTGCGGAAGCGCCCCCTAAATAAGGAGGGCAGCTCAGGCGCAGATTCAGAGGGGAGCGTGGTCATCATGCCTCCTCCCAAAGTTCCGGCCTCTCGCAGAGGGCGAGGGGCCGCGGCGTCGGGAAGGACGATCCACTCCCCGGCCGGCGGAGTGCGTGGAGGGGTGGAGGCTGGCAGGCGGGCCGATAATGAGGCGGCCGCCGCGAGGGTGCTGGGGGTGTTGTCCGGCATCCCTCCCACCGAAGTGGCGGCCGCTGGTGCCCGCGCGAGCGCCCCAGCCACGAATATAGAGGCCCTGCAGGCCGAAAACGCCCGCCTTGGTGGCGAGGTGTCAGGCCTGCGGGCCCAGAACCGCCGGCTGGAGTCGGAGCTGGCCGCGGTACGGAGGGCCAACCGCCTCCTAACCAAGGACGTGACTGACCTGAAGGCCCAAATGGCGCGGCTCATGCAGCCTGCGCCAACCGCGCCACCGACCAGCGCTAGCCGCGATGGAGTCGAGGTCGCCGCCCTCAAGAAGAAGACGCCACCGACTGCAGGGCGTGCGCCGCCAGCCACCGATAGCCGGGCCGCCGCGGCAAGGAAGCCGTCAAACGTCGCGGAGCGGGCCCTGGTAGAGGTCCAGCCGGCGACACCAACCCCGCTGCCCGCGGTGGAGGGCGTGCCGGACGAGGCCTTGCGCGCCATTATTGACACCATCGGCAATCTGGTCGATGCGCGCTTGGCCGTTCTGGAGGCAAGGCTGCCTCCAGAACCACGTGTTCGGCCGCCTCTTGCCGCGGACAAACGGCCATATGCGGCACCAGCCCCCGCCCCGCTACCCTGTCAGGGTGGCCGCGTGGGGGGGAGCTACGCCGCAGCCGCGGCAGGGCCCAAGCCCAAGGGGCCCGCTCCGAAGAAGAAGACGGCACCGGCTTCTGCCGGACCGCAGTTATCGCCCGCACCGACACCGCCGGCGACGACTAGCGCACCCGTGACTGCGCCTGCCGCGCCTGGCACGCCCGCTGCGCGCGAACAGGGTTGGAAAATGCGCCGAAATGCGCATCGCGGGTTTGGACGACTCTGTGACGGTGGAAGACATCCGGGAGGCCATTGCCTCGAAAACCGGGTGTCCCATAGACACCGTCCGGGTTGGCGCCATCCGGCCCGGTCCGGGCGGCGTAGGTGCCGCCTGGGTGCAGTGCCCAGTGGAGTCGGTCAGGCAACTGGCCGGCTCAGGCAGGCTCCTCGTGGGCTGGAGCTCAGCGCGAGTCACCGTGCTGGAGCACCGGCCTGCGAGGTGTTTCAAGTGCATGGCGGTCGGGCACACCCGGCCAACATGCACTAATTGCTTTGACTGCGGCGGACTCTGTTTCCGCTGCGGTCAGACTGGGCATATGGCGGCATCTTGCGCCGCCCCGCCCCACTGCCCCGCGTGTGCGGCGGGCAATAAGCCTGCCAAGCACCGCATGGGCTCTGGGGCGTGCAGACCTCCGGCTTCGGCTCCAAAGGGGCGGGGCGGCCCTTCGACCCCGGCCGCTCCCGCTCCTAGCGCGGCCCGATCGCCCGCCGCAAGCCAGGAGGTGACGATGGACACAGCCCATTAATGGCTGCACAGTCCACTCACCTCCTGCAGGCCAACACCAACCACTCCGCCGGTGCGCAGGACCTCCTCCTGCAATCCATGGCGGAGTGGTCGATCGGTGCAGCCGTAGTCGCGGAACCGTACGTCGTGCCTGATCGCCCCAATTGGGTGGTCAGCCGGAACGGAACCGCGGCAATCGTCACCTCCACGCAGCGGCACTTCCCGTCCTTATCCCTCTTGGATAGGGGCGAGGAATTTGTCGCGGCGGACTGGGGAGGGGTCACGCTCTACAGTGTATACCTCTCCCCTAATAGGAGGATGGACGATTTCGGGGCCTCCCTCAACACCTTGGAGGCTTCGATACGGAGACTGGCACCGGGCCTCGTCCTGGTCCTGGGGGACTTCAACGCCAAATCCACGGCGTGGGGGTCCCCGATGACGGACGATCGCGGGCGGGCGATCGTGGAGTGGGCGGCGTCACTGGGCCTCTGTGTCCTAAACAGAGGCTCAGTGAACACGTGTGTGCGACAGCAGGGTGGGTCGATAGTGGACTTGTCATTCGCTAGCCCCGCTGTCGCACCACGAGTGAGGAACTGGCGTGTCCTGGAGGAGGCGGAGACCCTGTCGGATCACCGTTACATCCGGATGGAGGTCTCCCCTCTCCGGGACCCCAGCAGGGGTCACAGGGCGGACCGAGCTCCTGCATTTCCGCGGTGGGCTGTGGGGCGGCTGGATAGGGACCTACTGGCGGAGGCGGCCATCGTGAACACGTGGCTGTCCTCACCACCCCCAGCGGACGGAGTGGACGTTGAGGCTGTCCGCATCCGCAGTGCGTTAACGCAGGTCTGCGATGCGGCCATGCCCAGGGTGCGGCGTCTACCTCCGAGGCAGGGGGTCTACTGGTGGTCCCCAAGACTGGCGGACCTTCGTGCGGCGTGCATTAGTGCCCGAAGGTCCTACACCCGCAGTCGGCGGCGTCGCCGCGATGTTGAGCGGGAGGGCCAGCTGTACGAGGCGTACCGCAGTGCGCGTACCGCCTTTCGGCTGGCCATCCGGTCCGCCAAGGACGCGAGTTGGCGGGAGATGCTGGACGGTCTTGACCGTGACCCCTGGGGTCGCCCGTATCGCGCGTCGCTGAATAAGCTTCGCGCGCAGGGCCCCCCCCTCACCGAGACCCTCCAGCCCGACCTCCTTCGTAGAGTGGTCGAGGAGCTGTTCCCGCGGCAGTCGGAGCACACGCCCCCGGTCATGGCTTCGCCAGATCACGACCGGGAGGCCGTCGAGAGTGTTCCGCCCGTGACGGAGTCGGAAGTGGGGGCAGCCGTGGCGAAGATTCGTTCCGCCACCACGGCCCCCGGCCCGGACGGAATCCCAGTCCGGGTGTTGACGTTGCTCCTCGAGCATCTCGAACCTCGCCTCAGGCGACTGTTCAACGCCTGTCTGACGTCTGGACAGTTCCCTGAGTGCTGGAAGGAAGGGAGGTTGGTTCTCCTGCCAAAGCCGGGACGGCCCCCGGATTCGCCGTCGGCCTACAGGCCCATTGTGCTTCTGGACGATGTGGGTAAGCTGCTGGAGCGTGTCCTCGCTGCCCGCATCGTCCAGCACCTGGAAGAGGTGGGGCCCGATCTGTCGGACGCTCAATTTGGGTTTCGAAGGGGGCGTTCGACCATCAGGGCCCTGCTACGCCTGAGGC
The DNA here is from genome assembly GCA_905163515.2 of Lymantria monacha. NCBI lineage: Eukaryota > Metazoa > Arthropoda > Insecta > Lepidoptera > Erebidae > Lymantria > Lymantria monacha. The sequence goes on along the minus strand of LR991095.1, from coordinate 12,979,633 downwards.
AGACGGCCGCGGAGGCTGTCGCCGGCAAAGGAGTGCTGTTGGCGGTGTCGTTGGACATCGCCAACGCCTTCAATAGTCTGCCATTCAGCTGCATCAGGGAGGCGCTCCGGTTCCACGGAGTGCCCCTGTACCTCAGGCGGCTGGTGGCAGACTATTTGGAGGGGCGCAGTGTTCTCTACGCGAGCCCCGCAGGGGACATTGTGCGGACGCCCATGTCGTGCGGTGTTCCGCAGGGGTCGGTTCTGGGGCCGACTCTGTGGGACATCGGTTACGACTGGGCGTTGAGAGGGAGTCTCCCCCCCGGGCTGAGCGTTATTTGCTATGCTGACGACACGCTCGTCACAGCCCGGGGCAGGACATTCGAAGAGGCGGCGAGCCTGGCCACTCTCGGCACCGAGGAGATGGTCAGGTGGATCGAGGCGCTGGGGCTCAGGGTGGCCCTAAACAAGACGGAGGCTCTACTATTCCATGGGCCCCGTGTGAGGCTGCCCATCGGCGCCTCGTTAGTCGTCAACTCCATCCACATCAGTATCCAGGCCCATATGAGGTACTTGGGTCTGGTGCTCGACGGGCGATGGTGGTTCCGGGAGCATTTTCGTCAAATTGCTCCCCGGCTGGTCGGCGCGGCGTCCGCCCTTTCTCGGCTCATGCCGAACGTGGGCGGACCCAGTTTTCAGGGCCGACGGCTGTATGCGGGGGTGATCCGCTCAATGGCCATGTACGGCGCACCCGTGTGGGCGAGGGCTCTGAACGCCCAACTCAGGGCGGTTCTGTGGAGGCCACAGAGAGTCATGGCGGTCAGAGCCATTCGCGGGTACCGCACGGTGTCGACAGAGGCGGCGTGCCTATTGGCCGGGACACCCCCTTGGGACCTAGAGGCGGAGATGCTCTCCGACCTCTACCGGCGGGTTACCTCAATGCGCGAAGAGGGTGGCTCCCCATCGTTCAACGAGATAGCCACCTGGCGCGAGGACGCCCGCCGAGAAGTCATCGCCCGTTGGGCTACGCGGCTGGAGAGGCCTAGATACGGTGTTATTACCGTTGAGGCCCTCCGGCCCGTACTGATGGAGTGGATGGAGCGGCGGCACGGAGTTCTCTCTTTCCGGTTGTTGCAGGTCTTGTCGGGGCATGGTTGTTTCGGCAAGTACCTGCACACGGTCGTGCGGAGGGAGTGGACTCCGTCCTGCCACCATTGCAGTAGCGACGAGGACACGGCGCAACATACGCTCGAGGTATGTTCGGGCTGGGACGGGCAGCGCCGTGACCTCGTCGCTGTCATCGGTGCCGACCTGACGCTGCCGGCTGTTGCGCGAGCGATGGTCGACAGCGTCAGGAATTGGGACGCGGTCGCCGCCTTCTGCGAGGCTGTCATCTCGCAGAAGGAGGCGGCGGAACGGGCCCGGGAGGATTCCCGTGACCCGGGCCGCCGCCCGCGGCCGGGGCGGCGCAGGCACGAGTACCTGCGCCTGATGCCGCCCTAACCGAGGCTTCGGGTGATCGGACCGGGGAATTGTCCGGTCACCCGACGTGAGGCCACCGCGTGAGGACGACGCCTCGACGGCGAAAGCTGTCGGGGCGTCGACAAGAGAGGAGCCCAAGAGGGCATACCGCCGAGCGGGCCACCGAAGACAAAGATCGGGTACCGGTGGCCCGCTCGTACGCCGAAGAAGAGGTGCTTGCAGGGTGGGTCAATGGGGTTGCGCGCCGCCTCTTCCGTCACCCCGGACCGATTTGGCGGGGTGCGACGTCCATAGCCCACCGCAAAAAAAAAAAAAAAAAAAAAAGGTCAAGGTAATGCTTTTAGTCGTCTTTTACGACACCCACAAGCAATTCATGCGTTCAAATTACTGAAATTTTTAGCATTTATTCATTTAGAGAGTCCGGCCCAATAGTGCTGCAACTTACACCACCGTGAATCACAATAGGTGCGGGTTCGAACCCCGCTTGTAACATCATTTTTCGTTTCCTAATCGGGTATTTATAAAATAATTAAGCATATTAAATGCTAAAAATTTCAGTAATTTGAATAACAAGGTTGTGTCATCGTTTAACACAATTCTAACTGTAAAGTTTGAAGTATTAAGCCTATACAATGTGTAAACATTGTCCGGTAGATAGCACACGTCACCTTGAAGACGTAAATATGATACAAAACGAGATTTGCATGTCCTACAATAGTTCACGGTGGTGTAAGTGGCAGCATGATTGGGCCGAACTCCCAATAGGTGCGGGTTCGAACCCCGCTTGTGACATCATTTTTGTTTCGTAATTGGGTATTTATAAAACAATTTATGCGTTTTTATTTGCAGTCGTTGTCACCCAGTATAATGAAAGCCATATATAATACAAAGAATAAAAAAAACATTCTTTTTTAAAGCAAAAAAAGTTTTAAAACCTATTGTAATTCACAATGCTGTAGATATACTGCAATATCCAAGAATGCTTCAAAATAATCTTTGTCAATTCATCATAAGTCTCTCTATCAATAAAATGCCATTCGATACTGACAGATGTGACTCGTTATGCGATGGATTTTTCATCGTTAAAAGGTTAAAAGCTGTCAAAATTTGAATTCAGAATTTGGATTTTTTATTCTATTAATTTAGACATTTTTGGTGATAATTTTCGTCATTTTAAGACTAAAATCTATGAATATTATATGTACAAATGATATATATGTGTATATATATCTATGTTTAAATATATATATGTATGTATTGATTTTTTTATCATTTTATGTTTTCCTTTTTAAAAAAGTAGGAAATGAATATTTTGTTTTAAAGACCTGTAAATGAAAGAGCACAAAACATGATCCATGTGATTCTTTTTTTACTATATTGTATGTTTGTGTATTTTTCGTTGGTAATCCTAAATAAATAAATAAATATAAATGAACGAATGAATGAACATAAGTTCAATTTATTCTCATTGCAATCTAGCTATTGTCGTTGGTTATTTTAATTTGCAAGTATTTTTGCAATTTAGTGGACACCGGTATATATATTTTAAACTAGATCAAATTTTATACCTAAATCACAATAACGAAACATAATGCGATCTAAATCAAGAAAACAGAAACTGTAATCATAATAATTCTTCCAAATTATAACCCAATTAAAATAACATTAAAACTGACTATTAAGCCACGGAAGTGCATTGTCGGGAATATAGTGCGTTCTGTAATTAATGCTACTGCATTGCTCCATTAATTGATCAAGTTGAGAACTAAAGTTTTGTTAAAAAAAATTTTTGAATAACTTGAACTATTATTCCAAGGGTGTAAATAACTGTGATTTATTTATTATTTGTTTTAGGATCACCAATGAATGATACACAAACATACAATTTAGTAAACAAACACACGGATCATTTTTTATGCGCTCTCAATTTTAGATAATTAATTACAACTAACTTAATCTATCTATGTGCGATGCGATGCGATGGTCTATCTATGTGTCAATTCTCATCCAAATCTGTTTAATGGTTTACACGTGATTAAATAAAAAATATCCAAATATCTTCACAAACTTTTACATTTATAATATTAGCACGATTATAATTAAAATAAATATACCAACACGTCTGACAAGCGTGGTATAGTAGGTCAATTTCGTTTCCATTTTGAAGCGGGCCTTGTAGTTAGACGTATAAGTCAGCGTGGCGTTACTGTTCGGGTATTCGGAATCCATCTCGGTGAAATAATAATTGCAATACTCCACGAACCTGGTTTATTTTAGTACTACAATAGGTCCTATATATATACACATACACGATACAATCCAATGGAGTAACAACACTTTTGTAGATGTCTGACAACTTAACTGCCTTTAAAAACGTTGGTCTTTAAATAGGATAAAATCACCGGCTAATTACTTCCGGTAAACATTTTAAATGTCAACTGATTTATAATTGATTTTATTACAATGTTTTAAACTCATAATAATTATTTTATAATTAAATATTGGTAATACCAAATGCATTCACTATAATTAAACATTTCCCAAGGAGTAAACACTTAAAATATTTTATTACTAACAAGTCACATTAGCTTCCTTTTTATTTTTGATTACGTGTTTAGTACACATAAATCAAATAAATGCCAAAATAATCATATTAAATTAATATTATAATTCATTAATTATATTAATGAATTATAAATTTTTGACTGCACAGATGGCGTAGTGGTTAAGATACCGACCTTCCGTGCCAGCGCCGTGGGTTCGATTCCCACGCAGGACATTTTTTTTTTTTTTTTAAAAGACACCTCCCTGCACTAAGGAAAATAATCCTTGTATTGCGGGGGACTTTACAAACATGCAATTAACGCAGACAAATTCAGACATTACACAAACGCAGACATTACCTACTTTGTGTGAGCCACAAAGTGTTGTTCTGAGTCTGGGTGTAATTTGTCTGCGTTAATTGCATGTTTGTAAAGTCCCCCGCAATACAAGGTTTATTTCCTTAGTGCAGGGTGGTGTCTTTAAAATAAAAAAAAAACAAAAAAAAAAATACACGGCAGCAGTATTTATCTATTAATTCATACACAGATATGTGATAACGATATTTCGTTCAAATTAATCAAAGCAGCGCCCATATATATAAGGTAAGATGAATAATCTTCCTTCCTTTTTGTGACGGACTAAGAATACACTTCACTATTCTACCTTTTACTGCTGACTTAAGAAGATTCCGATAAGAAAAATGCTATTTACAAGTTGACAGAATTAAAATAATATAGTGAGGAAATATTTGTACATTGAAGACATTTTGTCTGCGTTAATTGCATGTTTGTAAAGTCCCCCGCAATACAAGGTTTATTTACTTAGTGCAGGGTGGTGTAAAAAATAAAAAATTGGGAAAAAAATGTATTATGGATGTTAGAAGCATAGACTGAATATATAATGATGAGTTTTTTTTTTTTTGGAGTTTATGGCTTGGTTACTTAGACCTTTAAGCCAAGTCTTCATAGTTTAGACACTTCGTGCCTTGTCTTCCGTATTATTGTTTACCACTTCTTCAAATTGTAATTAGTCCTTGATAATCACTGTCCGTCAGTAAGTCAAGGGAATTGTCAACATTTTGTATTCTTAATACCAATACAAGTGGAAATAATTTGATGTTATTTTAAATAGTCTCATGATAGATATGTGTTATTATATCCCCACTCCTGTTAAGTGGTATGTAGGTACCTAATTATTAATTGTTGTACAGTTAGTGCTACTAGATGAATGGAATTTCATTAATTTGGTTGTTTTTTTTATTTCCATGTAGATTTTTCATTTCTATCAAAACAAGTGACTGTGTTATTATAACAGCGAGAGTTGCTAGACTTGCGACGCTCGCAAGAGTTTTGCATTTGGGCAAAACTTGTTTCAAACTTTTGTCTATCTGTCTCTAGTTAATCGTCGTTAGTATTAACGTTGAATTAATTTATACTATTCATTTTTAATAAGTAAATTTGCTATTTGGTAGCGCCTACAAATGCTACCAACCCTTATTTTGCTTGTAAATGTTGTAAAAGCTGACTAAGAGCTTATAAGAGATATTACCCTTGGCAAACTCCACCTGACATCGTTTGGTCAACAATTACATTTCCAAGGACAGTTGACGTTAGGCAGGCGGCCTGTCATAAAATTTTTGCAGTATATGCCTACAATTGAATTATGAGTACATATTGCGTGGACCGCAAGTACCTAATCGGGATAAGAGCAGAATAATGATGATTTTTATTAAATATGTTGACCTATAACTTTTTGAACTTTTGTGTATATCAAATCCTAAATAGTTAGTTGAACATATCATGACAAAATCTGTTTTACAAGTTTAAAAAGAAATATATGAATCTTCTAATCTCATGTACATGTTAGGCAATCTCTTTCTTCGCTGAGGAAGCTCACCGCCTGGCGCGTTGCCGCCCGCCGAGACGTCATTGCCCGTTGGGCAGTCCGGCTGGAGAGGCCTCGGTTCGGTGTACGGACCGTGGAGGCCTTCCGGCCGGTGCTGATGCAGTGGTTAAAACGGCGGCACGGGGTGCTTTCCTTTCCACTGGTGCAGGTTTTGACGGGGCATGGGTGCTTCGCCAAATACCTGCACACGGTCGTCCGGAGGAAGAGTACACTGTCCTGCCACCACTGCGATTGCGACGAGGATACAGCGCAGCATACGCTCGAGGTTTGTGCCGCTTTGGCAGTGCAGCGCCGTGAATTCGTCGCATTCATCGGTGCCGACCTCACGCTGTCATCGCCAGGGCGATGCTCGACAGCGTCAGGAACTGGGACGCGGTCGCAACCTTTTGCGAGGAGGAGGCAGCTGAGCGCGTGTGCGTTGTTGCGTGTTATTTTTCAATTTCGATTTGTATCATTCAATGCACCATGTAAACTTGACTTATATCGTTAAATAAATATTTGCTTTCTTTCTTTCAATCTTTAATGAAACATTGTCAGGACAAATTGCCTAATATTCAAATAATTTTGGTGACGCAATAACTTGTGCAACGAAAGGTTTCCTTTGCAACGAAAGGTTTCCTTTGCAACGCAAGGTTTCCTTTGCAACGAAAGATTTCCTTTCGTGATAAAATTAGATCGTTGCTTTTGTCGACCAGTCGACAGGGTTGGAATAGAGTTCGATATTAAGTTTCCCATTCCTTTTATAGATGATATTTATATATTATCACTTATTCGTTTTTTACGACAGCCACGAGCAAAATAAGTGTTGGTGATATTCGTAGTCGCCACCACATAGCAATAGGACGATATAAAAAATGAAACAATGTGTGTATTACTGAATCGTTCCTTACATATTTTTCAGAGGCATTCAATCGAAGCGATCACGAACACACACACACATATATATATATATATATATATATATATATATATGTAATAACGAAGCAGCTGTGAGACTTACTCATAGCTCTGAGTTTTATAAAATAACTAAATCATACTCCGATACATTTTTATAAAAGAGTATTCGTTTTAGAATGTGTTATAGAAATTCATAGAATTGACACATTATAGCTGACGTTGATATTTTTTAGCTTCATTTTAGAAAGCGTTAGTGCTTGCAATAATTTAGAATACCTATTAGTGCTTGCAATAATTTAGAAACGTATACGCATACACAGACCGCAAGCTAGCTCTATTTCTTTCGTTGTTACGTAAATTATTTGTGATAACATTATTAATTCTGGAAATCCTATTCAGGATAACGCGATAACCTTAACGAATTATTGTACATATTATCATCGGTCCTACGTACAGGTGAAATAAAGAAAAACGAGTTAAAAGTAGAAAATTCGCATAATTATGAGTTCATTTACCGCAACATAAAAAGAATAAAAATAATATTTTTTGTAAACAAAAAAAATAATAATAATTAAAAATTTAAGGGAAAAGTTGAAATGTAATAATCAAAAACAAACGTAATTCGTAAAAATAGTTTTATTATACACATAATACTTATGTAATACTCGCGTAAATAACATTCTAAGAGTCTAAGATATAACTTGAAAAAGACGAAAATCAACAAAAAGATCTTTGAAGGAGAAGAACATTTACTAAAAACGTCTTGATTCCCGGAACTCAAGGTCTATAATTAATCATTTTTCAAAGAACTTGTTATGATGGCTGACGACTGTGACATATCGTGCACGCTCGAAGGGAAGTTCTATCATTATGATCCTGTTTGTAATAAGTTCAAAGTAAATATTCGTTATGTAAACGTTTGCTGTATGCTGGCGACTACGAATACTACCATTACTCATGGATACCACCGAAGACAAAGATCGGGTACCGGTGGTCCGCTCGCACGGCGAAGAGAGAGGATTTTACGGTGGGTCTATGGGATCACGCGCCGCCTTCTCCGTCACCCCAGACCGATTTGGCGGGTCAAGACGCACCCATAGCCCACCAATAAAAAAATAAAAAAAAAAAAAAAATTACTCATGGATGTAATAAGAGTTTTACATACACCTTGGCGAAAACTATTACGGACGGTCATAAAAGTATTCCTGAAACATTTGCAATATTTTTATTTATCGTTTTTGGTGGCAAATGAGTATGCAGCACAACTTTTTTTTTTTTTTTTTGTTGGCTATAGCCCGGACACACGTCGCCCGCTTCGTCCGGAGCGACGGAAAGGCAGGGCATGGCCTCATAGGCCCACCGTATTCCCTCCCCACTCCATTGGGCCGGCCACTGGTATACACCTGATGGTAAGTGTTACTTACTGCCGCCTATGACTCTTTGAAATACCAGGAGTAGAGGTACGCCACTGCCTACCAATAAAAATCCCAAACCCAATAAAAAAAACTGGTCTTCCGAATCTATCGTTCATCGCTCAGGAGTTGATTTTCTGCGAGAGTGTGGTACCACCCCGGACGGACCGGCCTGTGGCTGTAGACAGAAAACTGTCAACAGTGTAGTTCTACCACTGTCAAAATATATAAAAAGGGAAGAAGAGTACATATATATTGCGTCGATCCCCCTTGTAATCGGGATAAGAGTAGAATGTTGATGATGTACACGTATTCAAGTAATAAGCCTCATACGTATCTACGATACAGAAACATAGCAATTTTTTTTTATTTATTAAGACAATATACTTGCAATTTTTTTGCTAACCCCCGGGACGTGGTTGCTAAATTGTTCTCACTTATCTAGAGCTGTTACTTTATTTATGTTGAATACTCTCGCGAATATAGCAAATGGTTTGAAGAAATTGTTGTAGAATTCAATATTTTAAAATTATATCATTGAAAAGATTCATTTAATATACCTCTTATAGCGGTAGGACCACGCTGTTAACAGTTTTATGTCTGCAGCCGTGGACCGGTCCGTCCTGGATAGTACCACACTCTCGCAAAAGATCGACGTATGAGTAATGGCAATGTGTTATTGCGCTTCGTTCGGTGAGCGAGAGAGCCGGAAAGCCCAACTGGGTGAGTTTGGGGTTTGTATTGGTAGGCAGCGACTTAGCTATGCCCTGGATATTGCAAAGACCTGTAGGCGGTAGTCACACTTACCATCAGATGTGCAGCTTACTTATTTGCCACCACAAGCAAAAAAAATATCACTGAGTGGTGATGGAGTAAGAGTACAATTCACCACCTCCTGCCCTTGCGTGTCGTAAAAGACGACTGACGAACAGCTATGCAAGAGAAGGAAATCTCAAAATCCTGTACCAACCCAAATTGGCGTGGTATAGTAGGTAATTTTTTCTCGTATTGTAGAGGAAGCCTAAACTTAATAGTGGGACGTATATCAGCTGAGTTGATGATGATGATTTCAAGCTACTTTTAACCCCTTCATAACTCAGAAGTTATTTAACATAACCAAACCATTTCTGTTTCTTTTTGACTGTTCTGTTCGCAGTTTTCTGTTTACTGCCACGGATCTATCTGAAGTAGTACCACACTCGTCCAGAAAATCGACGTCTAGGCAGTGGCAATGTCATTTCATGCTGCCATTTTTCTAGCTAATTTTGGATATTTTTGTTTTTTATTATTATTTTTTAATTATTTTTATTATATTTAAATATATCTTCCAAAACATACTAAAAAAAAAATATCGAGCAAAGCTCGGTGGTCCAGATATTATCGAATAAACTCTGGTAATGCTGCAGAGATGGCGGAATGTTATGGGTTAAATTCTCACTCAGGAAAATACTTTGTATGATTTACAAATAATAAATCTAGGTGTAAGTTGTATCTTTTAACTTTACTCGTATGTTTAATGATTTCTAATGTTTACGCGAGTATTATATTATACATTTAAAATAAAACTATTTTTACGGATTCTATGGAGTTTTTATTTAATTTGTGAAGTGTTCTAAACGTCGGGAAATTAAATATCAAATACCAACGCGATAGAATCCGTAAAAATTGTTTTACTTCAAACTATATGTTTTTAAAAGATTCCTGCGACACAAGAATTTCTATGTTAGTTCGCGATTACGTCTTCATTAAAATAAAATTTAATAAAGATAACAACCAGCATTAAGGACATAATTCTTTTATACGGGGAACTTTACAGATATAAAAAAAATATACAAATTACACCCAGACTCACAACAAAAATTGTAGCTCGCAAATAGTATTTTTCTGCATTGTAATCGAACCCTTGACACTGTGAGGGTAGTTCGGTATCTTATTTAATGCACTGTCTATATAGTTAAAGATTGAAGTTACTTCACATACCCACATATTACTTACTGATATAATCTGTAGAACGTGTTACCGTCTTCCTAAGATGGATTTTTTATTCTGTTCAGTAGCATATAATCTCTTGCACGATGCTGCGAAAGGCTGTCATGGAGAGCTCTTCATAAGATGACGCTTTGAGTCTCGATATGTCAAGTATTTGACGCATATAATCGTACGTTATATACAGCCATTTTTATTTAGTTTGTCATTCAATTATTTTCTGGAATATATGACTTTTTGTATTAATATTATTTATGCCTTCTACTTAAAAATTTATCAAGGAATGTAGGCAACTATTTTTTTCATTTTTAGCTCATTATTATGATAATTTTTATGGTCACGGGAGGACCTCTAGCATCAGTCAGACCACTCCTACCGTGACCGTGAATGCTGTAAAGTGTTCGAAACGTTAGAAAATTTAAAATCAAACACAAAAACGATAGAATCCGTAAAAACAGTTTTATTTCAAATATTACATACTAGTGTAAATATCTGAAATTATTAATTGAAATACTCATGTATGATACTTACTACTATCCGTGTGGTGACGGAGTAAGAATGCAATTCACCACCCTCTATCTTCCCCGTGGGTGATCATAAAAGATGACTAAGGGATATAAAAAGGATACAACAACGGTGATGGGCTGAAATGATGATGATGATGATGATGAATTAGATATAAATAAAAATGACATTAAAATTTTGTAAAAAAATTACCCTTAAGGGTAAAATAAAAATAGGGAATGAAAAGCTTTAGGAAAGTAACCTTTTACACGGGCGAAGCCGCGAGCAGAAGCTAGTGTAGTATTATAAAGCGCCTAACATATCAAATTCTAAGTCAACAATAAATCAATAGTTTAAAATATTCCTTTGATGTACAATGAGAACAATGAACCGAGAATATCTCCACAGAAGTAAGTATAATTTGCGTTATTTTATGTGTAACTGAAAACGAACTTTCCAAACAAGTTAATCTCAAGCAATTAGGCTCAGCTCAGTTATAAGTAAACTAGGTAATGCCCTAGAAAGCGTTCGAACTTAGATGACACCATTTACTTTTAATTACACTTTGTCAAATTTGTTTTACTTCAAATAGCATTAAATAAAGATTGCTTTAAGTTCTAAATCATAATGTAGTAAAATCTAATTAATTCAATTTGGAACCATAATATATATATATTTTTTTTCTTTCCAGCAATAGCACACTTTCCGTGTGGTGACGAAGTAGAATACAATTCACCACCTCTTATCTTACCCGTGGGTGATCGTAAGAGATGACTAAGGGATACAATGTGCATATAACATCTATGCAAGAGAAGAAAAACTCGAAATAAAACCCTACGCCAACACGTCTGACCAGCGTGGTGTAGTAGGTCAATTTCCTTCCTAGTGTAGAGGAGGCTTTAGCCCTATGGATAGATGGAATATATATTTTATTTAGATATAAAATATTATTAAAAAAAAATACAGTTCTTATTATAAAAAACTGAGTATGTAGATATAGTATAAGTACATACAAGTTTTAAATACATATACGTTTTAAAATTAAAATATTTAATGACTGATGTTTTTTTTTTTTTTTGTGTGGTGGGCTACGTTCGTCGCGCTCCTCGCACCACTCTGTCCGGGGCGACAGAGGGGCATAAGCACGCTCACCCATATCCCACCCGTGAACCTCGCCTTCGTCCTTGGACCGGCCACCGGAGCAGCGTGAACTTGTCGTCAGTGGCCGGCCCGACGGAATACCCCCCGAGGGGTACCCTCTTCTTGAGCGACATCCCCTCCCTCGGGGAGGACGTCGGTCTTTTCCTCGCGGTCAGCCTCTCGGCGGGTGATGGACTAATTCCCCGGTCCAGAATGACTGATGTGTCCGCGAGTATTACACATTTGAAATAAAACTATTTTTATGGATTCTATTACGTTTGCATTTGATTTTTAATTTCACGACGTTTCGAACAATTTACAGCGTTCATGGTCACTGGAGTACTAAGGTGTGTCACGTCCAACAAATCATCGCTTTACAGAGATTTATATCTACCCGCTACAGTATCAGTTATTAAATTTTGACTCATCCGTAAAAAATGTTTTATTTCTAAAAATAAAATATTAACAAATTAGATGAATGGTGCTGAATCTTATTTTAATACCTGTTTTATAATTATTATTTACTTAGTCTTTAGCCGTCTACTGCTGGAATTAGACCGCTATCATAGAACATCTAAAGGCATGGTTTTGTGCCACCAGGATTTCTATGTATAACAACTCACCTCTCTTCATCCAGTCGTTGGTTCACCAATTGTGAAGACGTTCCATGTAATCGCAATTCAAGAACCTTTTTTCCTCTTCTATCTGTACATCGAGTTATGTGGCCTACTTTTTGTCACTTCAGCATATTAATTTTTTGTTTTATTTAATGTCATCTGTTCTTTTACTTCTTCTGGATTTATGTATTTCTGTTCCTATCCCACAGAGCAATCACTGACATATGACATAGCTTACTGAGCAACTTTATATCTAGTTTCTAATTTTAATGGCATTTTATGTAATATAAAGTGGCGGAACTACTGGGATGTAGTGAATATCATATAAAAGTGCTTTACAACGTTTTCGTTTTCCATCAAAATTCCCACAAGATACCATTAACAGTGTGGCCATTGCACTGTTAATGGCGACAATTTGACTTGGACAATGACAAACTTGAAAGACTAAAAACGTGAAAATATTTATAACTTGACACTGGCTCCAATAGCTCGTATATGTAGCTGATTGCCAATATATAAGAAGAAGAAGAAGAATATCTAGTTACGAGGCCGACACCATAATTTATAGTATATTATCTATGGCCGACACTTAGAGACCACGTTTTCGGGCCATACGTCATCGTTGATAAACATACATTGATCATAGACCTGTGCTTTTAGACACTGAGTGATATTGGATGAGAAGTTTCTTCTAATTTTCTCGAACGCTGTCTAATTTGCTGCCTTTTTATCATCACTATTTCAAGTTACACACGTCCTACTTCTGGGCTAGAGATTCATGTTACGTTAGAAGAAAAATCTAACTGAAATACGCTGCGGTTGGTATAGGGTTTATTTGGAGTTTTCTTACTCTTATATAAATGTTTTATGTGTATTTAATCCCTTAGTCGTCTTTAACGACACCTATGAGAGGCGGCGAATTGTGTTTTTACTCTGTCACTACACGAAAAACAGGTTGGTGTAAGTTAAGGCAAATGTTCCTATACAGCACTCATTTTAAATGGATATGTATTTAGAATTAACATATCTTTCCGTGTGGTGACGGAGTAAGAATACAATTCACCACCCCCTAACTTACCCTGGGGTGATCGTACGAGACGACTAAGGGATATAAAAAAGGCATATAACATCTATGCCAGAGAAGGAAACTCGAAACAAAACCCTATACCAACACGTCTGACCAGCATGGTATAGTAGGTCAGGTACACACCCATTATGGAGGAGTCTCGAGTCCAACAGTGGGACATATATGGGCTGGATGAGATGAGTCGATTTAGAATTAAAAGGTACGGTAGTAATACGACCGCTTAGGTTAGTAATATATAAGTGTGAACAGCTGAAAATTTATTCTGACTCGAGATTTTTAAAATTAAAAATATACTTAAAAATAAGGAGAAAACTTATTCGGAAAAATGAATTGTTATCCAAAATCTCATAATAGATAAGTTCTGACTTTGAAACAATCCCGAACTTTCAACGAAGAACAAAGTTTTTCAGTAAGATAGCGAGTTTCAAGATCGACAGATGGAATATGACTAATGGACATTTTGGTCAATGACACCTAAATTTTAAGTAAGACATTTAAAAGTACTTATATTGAATGACACGCAACTCCAATTAGTGATGTTATAAGTCCTATAGATAGGTTTTACATAAAATTTATATATCGTTGATGAAAGATGGGAAAAATTGTTTTTCTTAACCTTATCTTCATCGTTATCGTGGGACGTAAGGAGAATAAGATATTCTCCTTACGTCCCACTGCATGGTTGTACTTCCACCTACAATATTAGGAAAATTTACGTTTTGTTATTGGTACTTAGTTTTATTCCGAGCTTTCAATATACATAACTTAAGTAATATTTTCCGTGTGGTGACGGAGTAAGTATACAATTGACCAGCATGGTATAGTAGGTCAATTTCCCTCCTGTTTAGGAGGTTCGAGTTCAGCAGTAGAACGTAATTATACGAGCTGAGATGATGATGATGACAGTATAAAATGACGAAGTTTATTTAATATATCATATTTTTATTTAATATATATTATTAACCACCCCATATCTTGCCCGTGGGTGATCGTACGAGACGACTAAGGGATATAAAACGCGTATAACATCTATGCGAGGAAAACTCGAAACAAAACCCTATACCAACACGTCTGACCAGCGTTTTATAGTAGATTAATTTCCCTTCTATTACGGAGGAGGCCCGAGTCCAAAAGTGGGATATTTATGGGCTGTGACGATGATGATGATCATATAATTAAACGACTAAAGGATATATGCATATATTATCTACGCAAAAGAAGGAAAATTCGAAATAAAATCGTATACCAATTAGTCTGATCAGCATGGTAGAGTAGGTTAATTTACTTTCCTTTTGAGGAAGAGGCCCAACCCCCAGTAGAAGGGCATATATGAGCTTACATGATGATGAATTTCAAAATAATGTGGTAATCATATACATAAGGAGATAACCATACTTTAGTCAATAAACCCTAATTTCCTTCATTTAATTTTATAACCTTCATATGTTCCAATCTATAATATAGTTCTAAACTACTAATACAGTCAGTTAAGAGTTTACTGACGGAAAATTCTTCATCATCATCATCATCTTATTTCATATACGTCTCATTCGTGATCAGATGCCGCTTGTGGGTGGTGGTCCCGCCATTTACATTGTATTTGAATTTTCCATTATATCGGGGTTCAAAGGGCATCACACTGGAGCTAATTCTTACTAAACATGTACAATTTTTAGAAAAAAAAAAATTAGTAGAGTAATAATAATGATAAACAAAGTCGCTGAGTTTCTCACCGGATCTTCTTAATAGCGGTTACGTTCCGATCCCGTGGTAGTTTATTGGATCAGTTTAGAATGATAAAATTGATAATATGTATGTGGCGTGCATACACATACACAAACATATTTATATATATTTATATAAATTATATATTTAAATTACATCTACATTATTTATCTATATTATATTACATTTACAATATTTAAATTTCTCAATATAATATATATTACTACAAAACCAAAACATAAAGTATTATTTACAACATTAAAATATAATACAAACTGCAAACTTAAATAGCAGTGTGTACGCGCAGAAATAACGGTATCTTGTTTACCCGACGACCGATCGTATGATCTATGCGATCGCCAGTACCAGGCACCAGTCGATACCGAGCTTTTGCCATAGTAGCCTGTGTTGCTTGCTTAGAGCACGCTTTATAATTAAGTTCACGCTTACCTACACCTATCAGCTGTTTTCTGTGCTTTAATACTTAGAACTGTTTTTGGTGCTTCACCTCTCATAACTATGACTCTTTCACTCCTTCTATATTATTGTATGTGCCTATCTGTTGTGTATTGAACTATTGTGCTATCCGTAATAAACTATTTCTCAGTGTATCTCTTCTACTTCATTTTCTGCCTAACTAGCCTACCTAACACCGACAGGTAACCCACATGTAAATTCCTTCGCAGGGTTTAAACATAATAAATGAATTTGAACTTACTGCTGACCTTGAATCGCCTCCACATTATAAGGAAAATAGATCTATTGGACAAAGCTGGTTAGATGAGGTGGCATAGGGTTTTATTTCTATTTTGCCTTCTTTTGCATAGAGTGTTAATTGCTTATATATATTTTGCTTAATTATATTATATCGTCATTCTCCTACTCTTATCCCAATAGATTTGGGGTCGATACAATATGTCCTCTATTTTCATAGTACATATTGTAAAAGTTATTGGTAATAGTTTTATGACCGGCCGCCTGCCAGACGTCAACCGTCCTTGGGAATGTAATCGTTGATCAAACGGCATCAGCTGGAGTTGGCCCAGGTCGTTATAAGGCTCTTAGTCGTCATTTACGAAATCCATGAGCTAAGTAAGGGTTGGTAGTATTCGTAGCCGCTACCACACAGTTTAAATATATTATATAATATCATTTAATTATTCTTTTATTGACAGACATGGCAAGAAAGGTGGTAATGAATTGTATATTCCGTCAGCATATGGTGAGAGAAAAACCTTATAATATCTAAACTAGGTCTAGAACCTGAAATTTTAATGTAAAATATCGTATTTGTACCACTAGACAAATAAGATGGACTACAATTTCTAACAAATTTAATATTGTAAATTGTTGACAAGTCTCCAGTGATACGTGATAAGAATTTTATCTTCAATTTACTTAGAAGCATTTTCAACTTGAGAGTGAAGTAGGGGACGAGAATACGGATTATTGAAGCTTTGACTAAGCGGAAATTCGAATTGAACTGAATTGAAAACTAAACCAAACATGATATTGTAAATTTAATATTATAATAATAATATAAAAATGATCCGTGTGGTGACGGAGTAAGAATACGTACGAGTATTCCCTCCCCATAATCAATGGACTACCCACTGGTACCGATTTCTTGACCTTGGTGGATAACACCTTCTTGATTAAGTAAATAATCCTTGTTATGTGCAACAATAATTTGTGGATCGCGTAATGTTCTGCGTGGGCATCGAACCCACGATATTGTCGTGGTAGTTCAATATAATGATTTTCTTTGTAGGTATGAAAAGAGCAGTATTGTCATTAAAAAAAAAAGTATACATATATATATATATATATATATATATATATATATATATATATATATATATATATATATATATATATATATATATATACTAGCTTCTGCCCGCGGCTTCGCCCGCGTAAAAGGTTACTTTCCTAAAGTTTATGATCCCCTATTTTTATTTTTGACCGTCGGTAATACAGTGCAACGGTATTACAATACTCAGGGTTGGAACTTCATTACTGGACTGCTAGATGGCGTTGAAGAAGCTAGATTTTGAGATTTTTTGACAAACAATTTTTTTATTTTTCATATAAAAATTTAGATTTTTTTTAATAAAAAGTATCCTATGTTACTTTTAATACCTCCAAGAATATGTGTACAATGTTTCATGATGATCGGTTGAGTAGTTTTAGCGTGAAAGCGTAACAAACAAACTTACATTCACATTTATATATTAGTAGGGATAGGGATATATATATATATATATATATATATATATATATATATATATATATATATATATATATATATATATATATATATATATATACTATATATATATGTATATATATATATGTATATATATATATGTATATATATATATATATATATATATATATATATATATATATATATATATATATATATATATATATATATATATATATATATATATATATATATATATATATACATAATTATATATAGCTGTGTGGCCGATCATAAACACACTGCTCTGAGGAAATAATCTTTGTATTCTTTTTTTAATCGTTGTATTGCGGGAGACTTCAGAAACATGTTATTAACGAATAAAAATTAGACACAAACTGAGGCAAATCATTTGTGGATCGCACATAGTATTGTCCTCTGTAGAAATCAAACTTGTGACACTTCGCACGGTGGGACGGTATCTAAACCGTTACGCCATCTGTGCAGTCAAATTATCTTTCACTCGCCTGCAACCACATTCATTTATTAATCTTGATTATAATATTTTTGTATGAATGTATATGTAATGGCGGTTTCGAATGCGTAGTATTATTTTGTAGTTAACATACAAAACATACTTTGAGCGATTTCGCAAATTGTGATTCACCCTTAATATTAGTGAGGTCATTCAACATGGGTAAAGACTTTTATAAGTTTAATTTCCGCACCGGATGAATATAAATATCTCCCCTAATATAAATCACTGTACGGAATACAAATAAATAAACATTTTATCCGTACCGGAATAACTATACAAAATGTTATCACCCCTTTTTCCCGTAGTAGATACAAGGTAATAATATCATTGCATTACATTTCGTGTGGTGACTTAGTATGAATACATTTCACCATCCCCTATCTTACCCGGTCGTGATCGCAAGAGCTGTCTTTTACGCTACGCGGTAAGGGATATAAAATGCATACAAGCACTATAAAATGCATATAAATGTAAGGGATATAAAATGAAATGCAAGAGAAGAAAATCTTGAAACAAAACCTTATACCAACACGTCTGAACAGTGCCATATAGTGAGTTAATTTCCCTCTCATTGCAGATGAGATTTGAACCCGGCAGTGGAATGTATATGAGCTGAAATGAATGAATGGAATGAATATCATTTTATGAGAAAAAATCTCGAAATATATTGCCAATTCGTCTAATGTGCTATAAGAGGGTCAAATTCATTATAAGAGAAAAAAAACATTGCAAAAGAAAGCATCTCAAAAGTATGAACCATATTACCAATATTCATTGTCCGATAGCAAACGTCCCATAAAGACGACAAAATAATACGAGCCATGATTTGATTGTCATACGACAGTTCACACACACATTACCAATATTCATTGTTCGATAGCAAACGTCCCATAAAGACGACAAAATAATACGAGCCATAATTTGATTGTCATACGACAGTTCACACACACATTACCAATATTCATTGTTCGATAGCAAACGTCCCATAAAGACGACAAAATAATACGAGCCATAATTTGATTGTCATACGACAGTTCACACACACATTACCAATATTCATTGTTCGATAGCAAACGTCCCATAAAGACGACAAAATAATACGAGCCATAATTTGATTATTATACGACAGTTCACACTGATTTAAGCAGTAGGAAGACCGGAACGGATTTCCAAATAGGTGTGGGTTTGAGTCCCACGTGGGACTATCATTTTTCACTCGTACACAGGTTTTTATAAGTAACATGTTAAATGCTAAATCTCAGTAATTTGAACCATATTACTAAACCATCTAATTAAGGTTTTATGATAGGTCAATTTGCCTATCATTTTGGAAGAAGCTTGAGGCCTGTACGGGCACGTAAATGTGCTTAGATAATGATCATAATAAAATATTTTAAAAGTACGTGCATGTCGTGTTACAAGTTTCACAAAATTTCTTTAGTTATCTCTAAATATAACCTTAGAAACAACAGTTAACTGCGAAGTAGGGTGGCAAATACTACTGAAGACAAACGCTTGGTACTGGTTAACAAAAATGAAGACAGAAAGATACAATACGGTACGGTAATGGGGTTATATTCCCTGTCTATCCATGTCATACTTAATGCAATCCATCATCCTTTTCTTTGGTCTGCCCTTATACCTAAAAAGCCTTCAATATTTATAGTTTAAATTTTTCCTACAATATTACTCTTATCGTATCACATCATATGTCCATACTATTTTAAATGGTATCTTTAATTTCCGTCAATGGCGCAATTTTCAAAAATGTGCAAAATATAAAATCTTCTTAAATTATTTTTGAGGCAATATCCAATACTTTTATTTATTCAGAGATTCATTTCGTTTATTCCAAAGATTTTATTACAAAAGTCTTACATGTTGGATATTGCATCGTTTTCCTGAAGGGTGTGTGTGTAAATAGTTCGAAAGTACCTATAGAAGACACAATATGGACTCAATAATGTTTTCTTATTGGTTTCCAGTGCGACGGAGAAAATTGTAACTTGAGGGTGTATATTGAGTTTCTACTTTTCTTATAAGATACTTGCTGCCGGACGTGATTCACGTTTAAAGTTAGATATATTTTCAAAATTATTATTAGAGTATTTTAAAGGGTCAAATCACTATAAACAAAAATTGTGATATAAAATTTTACGTGTAGATTTGTTGACAAAATATATGTTTTTTGTTTTGGCTATGGTCTGGACGAGACATCTGTTCCATCCGGGGTGATAAAACGGTGCCGAGCGATCGCTTAACCCCCCGTATTCCCTCCCCGTCACCATTCGATTTAGTACGTTGGTTTGATCAGTGGTACCGAATCCTTGACATTCTTGGCCGGTCCTGCGGATTACATTTGCGGGTATCTCCTACGAAATATATAAGGTTAATTTTTGGCATTTATTTTGCATATATATATACTTTCAATATTGCCATATAATCGCGGCATCAAATACTACCGACCCTTAAACTGCTCGTGGATATCGTAATACGACTAAGAGTTTGACATCTACCACGGCCAATTCTATCAAATATCGTCTGGCAACAACTACATGACCAAGGAGTATTGACTTCAGGCAGCTAAACTATTGATGAAACTTATGCAATACTTAAGATGGAAGAAGTGTAAATGTTGATATATATATATATATATATATATATATATATATATATATATATATATATATATATATACATACATACATATCATCACGCCATATCCCTTGCAGGGTAGGCAGAGAGAGCAGAGTGCCAGAGAACTCTATCTCTGCATACTTCACTCGCTTCTTCAACATTCATAATTCTCTTCATACACGCTCGCCGGTTTCGGAGACTCTTGACTCCACCTTCCTTCAGTACATGACCGATCTGGTCTAGGTAGGCTAGTCTCGGTCTCTCTCGGTACCTACATCCTTCCACTTTCGCATTGTATATCTTCTTAACCAGACGTTCGTTCGGCATTCTTTCCACATGTCCGAACCATCGGAGCATTCCCTTTCGCATCTTTACACCAATACTCTCTTTCGTACCTATATATATATATATATATATATATATATATATATAGGCTACGTATATATGTCTTAAAAGACGACTAAAATAGCTTTCTTACCTGGGCCAACTCCACCTGATGCCGTTTGGTCAACAATTATATTCCCAAGGAAGGTTGACGTCAGGTGGCCAGTCATAAAACTATTGCCAAAAACTTTTGCAATATGTAGGAAGAGAAACACATGTTGCGTTGACCCCAGGTAATTGGGATAAGAGCAGGAGAATGATGATGAATGACCTAAGTGTAGAATTAGATTAGTTTAAGTTATCAGTTCTGTGCGTCTATCCATCGTCTTTTTTTAAGGCACTACATTGCGCTAAGGTTTTTCCTCGTATTGCGAGGGTCTTACAAACATATAACTAAACGGACATAAATTACATCATAATCAAAGTATTATTGATACTAGATATGGAAACTATAATCAAAGTAATATTTCAGGTCTATAAATGACTGCCTTACAAATAACTTTATTGAGATATCCATAAACATATATTTACGAGTAACGTGATGAAAGTAGGCGCGGTCGTTATTACCTCTAATTCAATACCCCATATCACTCCACATGGGAGAATGGGCGAGGTTGTAGACTAATGGATCAAGTCATAAATATAAATGACATTTAGCCGGTATAATATTTTCATTTTGGTGAACTGGTGTGAATACAATTCATCAAATCTTTCACTCCCTTGGATATTGTAGATAATAGACGTATGTAGAATAATAGACAGGTTGTCAGCGGATAATCATCATCATTATCACAGTCCCAGTTGGGCTCGGGCCTCCTCCGCAATGGGAAGAAAATTAACCTACTATACCGCGCTGGTTAGACGTGTTGGTATAGTGTTTTGTTTCGAGTTTTCCTTCTCTCGCATAGATGTTATATGCGTTTTAAATCCCTTAGTCGTCTCGTAGGGTCACCCACGGGTAAGATGTGGGGTGGTGAATAGTATTCTTACTCCGTTACCACACGGCAAATACCAGCGGATAATAGCGATACTAAAAAGAATTTCATCTCTTGGATTGAGTTACTAAGATTATTGTATTTATTTACTTAAAATAAGTTGTCGGGTGTTGTCTCTGGTGCTTAATTACTTTGGACAGTCTCCAGGAATTATTACACGTGTGACTAGTAATCAAATGGTACCTAAGTTCCTAGATATAGATCCCAGGGAACTAGATTCCCCTGTTTCTAGGAACTTAGGCACTGTTTACTTCTGCCCAATCCTATATAAACATAATAATATTAAAAATAATATACTGTTTTTATTTTAACCCATTTAAATATAATCATTTCATTAAATGAAATAAAATTACTATTTAATTGGATTCCTATTGCCTAAGGCGACATATAAAATTATTCTTACTCAAAAACCTGATGTAGCAATGATTTGAACCTCTGTGTAAAAAATAAATACAAAAAGAAAATGTTATATGAAATATTATTTAATTAAATAGCGATAGTCTGGTATTTGATAAAATAAAAATATAGATGGGTCTCTCTTTATTTATGAAAGGTGCTAAGATTCTAATATTGAAGAACCCCGATAATTATTTTCTTTTTATCTTGATGGTAGTAAAAATCTGTTATAGTTATTTTAATTAATTTTGAAACGGCGATGCCATGATGACTTTAAAAACATATAATAGAACATTATCTCGGTTCGTGTAATTTAAGACATTACCCTGCACTAAGAATAAGAAGATAAGAAAGAAGTTTAAAAAATGGTAAGGCAGTGGGCATTGATATGGTGTCTGCCGAGATGATCAAGCTTGGTGGCTCCTGTGTCTAGGAGGTGTTCCTGTTGCTCCTCAATTTATGTTGGAGCTCAGGAATGGTTCCAGGGATTGGAATAGCGCAATCATCGTGCCTTTGTTTAAAAACAAGGGTTCACGTTATAAGTGCCCAAATTACAGAGGCATAAGCTTGACCAGTTTGGCAGCAAAAGTGTACGGTAAAATTATTGAAAGGAGAATAAGAGTGGTGTTCGTTTACAGTTTTGTGGATCTGGAGAGAGCATTTGACACGGTTGTACGAAATGAACTTTGGGACATTTTACCGGAGTATGGTATTAACGGTATACTGCTACAGGCTGTGCAGTCGAGTTACATGGGCTGTAGAGCCTGTGTGCGGCTGGATGATAGAATGTCGCCTTGGTTTGACGTCAATATCGGCGTTAAGCAGGGGTGCGTTCTGTCAGCCAGGCTATTTATCATATATCTGGATAAATGTCTCCAAAGGTTGAATGATATGAATGTGGGAGTCCAGATGGGCGGCAGAGTGGTCACTGCTCTGCTCTATGCAGATGATGTAGTCCTGCTGGCATAGTCAGCGACTGACATTTTTCTTTTTTTTTTTTTAAATGTAGTCCTGCTGGCATAGTCAGCGACTGACCTGCAGAGCCTAGTCGACACATGACAGAAGAATGTAAGAAAAGGAGTCTACGCTTGAATTTTAGCAAAACCAAAACAATGGTTTTTGAAAGAGATGAAGCCAGAACAGATGTAAGAGTAACAATAGGTAATGATGTACTAAAGCAAGTGGCTGAATTTGTATATCTTGGATGTGGATTTAGCCGAGATGGAAGGTACACCACTGATATAGAGCGAAGAGTGAATGCGGGATCGTTGGGGCAACTTCTCGGTAGCCACCACCTCAGCCAGAAGGCACGTGTAGCAATACATAACGCAGTGCTTGTCCCAACATTACTGTATGGAAGCGAGAGTTGGGTATGCAGAAAAGAGTATGAAAGTAAAATTAATGCGGTCGAAATGCGATCTCTACGGAAAATCTGTGGAGTTAGGCTGATCGATCGCATCCGTAACGACGACGTAGGAGAGCGATTAGGTATGAAAGAGAGTATTGGTGTAAAGATGCGAAAGGGAATGCTCTGATGGTTCGGACATGTGGAAAGAATGCCGAATGAACGTCTGGTTAAGAAGATATACAATGCGAAAGTGGAAGGATGTAGTAGGTAACGGGGAGACCGAGACTAACCTACCTAGACCAGATCGGTCATGTACTGAAGGAAGGTGGAGTCAAGAGTCTCCGAAACCGGCGAGCGTGTATGAAGAGAATTATGAATTGTGAAGAAGCGAGTGAAGTATGCAAGGATAGAGTTCTCTGGCACTCTGTTCTCTCTGCCTACCCTGCAAAGGACATGGCGTGATGGTATGTATGTATGTACCATGCATTAAGGAAATAATCCTTGTATTGCGTAGTCCGGTCAATTTAGACATTCGAAGCTACATAAATTCCCAACAAACTAAAAATCATTAAGGTGGTTTAAAATACGATTAAAAATAAAATTTGAATTTCCTCATCTTTCGCCTGTATGAAGAAAAATATTCAAGGTGGAAAAATTAGTTTTTCGCGATTTTCAGCAAAACGGTAAGTTTTATCATAAAATACTTCAGACAAAAATTGTAGATCATAAAATTATCTACAAAAAATGTATCAATATTTTTTTCCTACGAGCCACCATTTTTGAGATATAACGATTCAAAAAGTTATAATCGTCATAATATACATGAGCACGCCACATATATACATCTTTACAGTTGTAATATATGTTAAAATATGTTTCTAACGGTCATTGTCAACTTACATCTATAATATAAAATATACATAAGAACGAATATACCATGCTAGACATATGCTTTGGTATAGAGCTGGCACTCTGTTCTCTCTGCCTACCCTGCAAGGGATATGGCGTGATGATATGTATGTATGTGTATGAGTTCTCTGGCACTCTGTTCTCTCTGCCTACCCTGCAAGGGATATGGCGTGATGATATGTATGTATGTGTATGTATATATATCTTAAAGTAAGATAATAAAAATATATATCTCAATTTCGGAGTTCGAAGGTACACGGCAGCTAATTCTTGTTAACATTTTATACAATCTTTAACTAAAAAAAGGCAATAAAGAAATAATAATAATAGACAAACCCGCTGAGTTTCTTGCCATATCTACTCAGTAGACGTTACGTTCCAATCCAGTAGTAGTTTCTTGGATTAATTTCATCTCGTCTCATCTCAACTCATATATGTCCCACTGTTGGGCTCAAGCCTCCTCCACAATGGGAGGAAATTGACCTACTATACCACTCTAGTCAGACATATTGGTATAGGTTTTGTTTCGAGTTTTTGCTTCTCTTGCGTTATATGAACTCTATAATCCCCTAATCGTCTCTAACGATCACTCACTCAAGTTAGAAATGGTGAATTGTATTGTTACTCCGTCACCACACGGAAGATATATGATAATGCATGTTAACCATATTCATTAAATGTCTTTTACGACATCTCCGGACAAGAATAAGGTGAGGAGAATCTTACGTCTTCAAGGTGACGTATGCCATCTACCGGACAATGTTTATACATTGTATAGGCTTAATACTTCAAACTTTACAGTTAGAATTGTATTAAACGATGACACAACCTTGTTATTCAAATTACTGAAATTTTTAGCATTTAATATGCTTAATTAATTATAAAATTGTGACATCATTTTTCGTTTCGTAATCGGGTATTTATCTTGGATGGTAGCCATCACAATCTGAAAGTTTTATAGAACTTTGATTATCACTGTAAATTATCATCGTTTCATTCTTCAGTAAAGGCCAAAAACTCTCTTGAAATTGTTTTAGCCACATAGCTCCTGTACACATGACGATAAAGACATATACTCTGCCTCAGTGTTAGACAGAGAAACCCTAGGTTGATGTTTCGATTCCAGCTGATTGTTCCTCCCTGAAATAAAAATGTGTAACCTGTACAAGAACGCCGGTCATCCTCTGAACTTGCCCAGTCTGCATCACAGTAGCCATGAGTCATATTCTCTTCGGTATTTTGTAACTCAATCTATATTCTAGAGTATCTTTCAAATAGCGAAGAACTCGCTTCAGAGCTATCCAATGCGTCATTTCAGGTTTATTATTGTATTTACTCAACATATTTATAACAAAACTTATATCTGGCCTGGTAATTTGAGATATGTACAATAAACAATCAATAACCTCTTGATAAGGAATTTCATCTGAGATACATGATTCTTCAGACTGTTCTCTAAATTTTATATTACGATCTATTGGCGTTTTAACACTTTTACAATCAGACATGCCATATTTATGTAACATTTCTTGTATGTACTTTTTGTGATCTAAATAGATGATTCCCTTTTTCCGATCTCTCTGTACATGTATACCAATACAATAGTTTATATCCCCCAGGTCCTTTATTTTAAATTGTTTGTTAAGTTCTTCTTTCACATAGTTTATCGAGTGAATATTATTCGTAAACAAAATAATGTCATCGAGATATACAGCTAAAACAGCATGTTATTATTGTCTACGATTTTATAATAGATACAAGGATCTAGTTTATTTTATCCATTCCTATCAGCGCGGCACTAAGTTTCTTATTCCACTGTCTACTGGCCTGCTTTAATCCATATAAGGATTTTCTTAGTCGCCATACTTCTTTCCTTGTTTCATAGAGTGGTGGTTGTAACATATAAATTTCTTCCTATGTCATCTTGGAGAAACACTGATACAGCATCCATTTGAGAGATATCCAAATTGAATTTAACTGCCAAGGCAAATAGATATCTCAAAGAAGCATACCTTACAACTGGCGAAAAAACTTGAGTGTAATCTATCCCAGGCTTTTGTGAACAACCTTTAATTACAAGTCGTGCTTTATACTTTACTATTTGTCCATTTTTGTTAGTCTTCCTTTTGAAAACCCATTTACATGATATAGGACGTTTATTTTCTGGAAAAGTTGTAAGTTCCCAAGTATTATTTTGTAGCAAAGACTGGTACTCCTCATCCATTCCTTTTTTCCAATGTACGGCATCAGTAAGTGACAACGCTTCTTCGACAGTTAATGGTTCTAAAAACTGTTCCACACACATCACATTATTGTGTTGCTGATGAGATCTTAGTCATGTTGCTTTTACAATCCTCATCAATACTATCATCACTTGTACTGGGGTAATAAGTTCCATCATTAGTTGTATTATTTAACGCACAACTATCGAACGTTGAGTCAGTACTCGAGTGTGAAGTATCATCATGCGTTTCATTTTGTGGGCTATCGCTGACAGATATTTCAGCGTTTTCTGTATTTAGAGGAATATTGACAAACTGTGTGGCAGATATTGGTTGCAGTATGTTTTTATCATTATTATTTAATGACTTCTCAATAAATATTACATCCCTACTGATAACCATTGTTTTATTTATTGCATCATATAATCTATAGCCCTTCGTATTGTCACAGTATCCCATAAACAGTAATTCTCTTGATTTACGATCCCACTTAAGTCGTTTCTGTCTTGGAACATGTACCATAGCCTTTGAACCAAAAATCTTCAAATGTGAAATGTTTGGTTTTTTACCTGTCCATTTCTCATAAGGGGTTTCCTCAGCCAAAACCCTTGATGGTGATCGGTTGATGACATAGGCTGCTATAGTAACTGCCTCTGCCCAAAATTGTTTCTGTAGTTTTGCTTCAAACAACATACATTTTGCACGTTCCACCAAAGTTCGGTTCATTCTCTCCGCTACTCCATTCTGCTCTGGCGTGTACGGATTACTGGTTTGATGTTTGATGCCGGAAGCTATCAGAAAATCAGAGAATACTTTATTATCATATTCATTTCCATCATCACTTCTTACTATTTTTATGGTCTTTTCCAATTCATTTTCTACTTCTTCTTTAAAAACTTTAAACACTAACTTAATATCCATTTTGTTCCTGAGAAAATACACATAAACTTTACGAGAATAGGCATCTATGAAGGTTATGAAATACTTCGCACCACCAGCAGATGGTGTCTCCATCGGACCATACAGATCAGTATGCACTATTTCTAGTAATGCTTTTGCTCTTGAACCAGAATGTGGTAACGGTAAGCGTGTTTGTTTAGCTTCACAACAAGGTATACAAACGGTATCAATATCTTTATTGGTTATAGTTATACCATCGGCACATGTCTCTAACCTTTTTACATCAGCTAAGTTTAAATGACCCATCCTCTTGTGCCATGTATCTGCCTTATTCTCACATTTAGTAACATAAGCATTTTGAGTAACTAAACTTAGTTTATACATGGTATTAGTTACGTTTGCATTTGCTATAAGTATTTTATTGGCATTATATATATTACAGCCCATCTCAGTAAATTCTACTTTACAACCATTTTTGGTTAATTGACTAACCGACAACAGGTTTGCACTAAGTTCAGCAATATATAAAACATTTCTCACCTGTATTGGACTTGCATCTTTACAAAAATTGGTTTGAATGTTTACTTTAACCATATTTTGCACGGAGACTGCGTCATTATTAGCCACTTTTATTTGCTGAATCGGTGATGGTTGTAAGTCATACATCCAGTCAGAACGTCTTGTCATGTGCATGGTGGTACCTGAGTCAATGTACCAATCATCTTCATTTACATTGTTATAAGCTGAAAAAACTGCTGTAAAAGTATTTTGGTTAGACTTCTTCACCGTGCACTGATTTTTAAAATGTCCATATTTGTTGCAATTATACACATTCACCTCTTGTGAAAGTTTAGTCTTAACGAAGTCGGCTGAAATTTTTATTCCAGAACTTTCCAGACCCATGATCCATGATAATATAATTATCCGGTAAACCCGCCAGCATGAGTGTTCCCAACCATTGGTTCATCATTTCAGCCTATTGCCGTCCACTGCTGAACGTAGGCCTCCCTCATTTTACGCCACAGAGTGCGGTCCTGTGCCGCCTGTATCCAACGACGCCCAGCAACCTTCACTAGGTCGTCTGTCCACCTAGTGGGGGGGCGTCCCACACTGCGTCGTCCGGTACGTGGTCGCCACTCTAGAACCTTTCTTCCCCAGCGGTTGTCGGTTCTTCGAGCGATGTGGCCTGCCCATTGCCACTTCAGCGTGCTAATTCTTCGTGCTATGTCGGTTACACCCGTTCGTCTGCGGATTTCCGTATTTCGGATTCTATCTCGCAGAGAAATCCCGAGCATAGCCCGCTGAGCGACTTTGAGCCTGGTTATGAGGCCTACATTTAGGGACCACGTTTCCGTGCCGTAAGTCATCACTGGTAACACACACTGGTTATAGACCTGTGTTTTCAAACACTGAGGTATGTTGGATGAGAAGATCTTCTTAAGTTTCCCGAACGCTGCCCAACCGAGTTGGATTCGTCGGCTGACCTCTTTCTCGAAATTGGATCTACCTAACTGGACTGTTTGTCCAAGGTAAACATAATGATCGACAATTTCGAGAATCGCATTGCCAACTAGGACCGGTACAGGAATGACATGGGCATTTGACATGACTTTCGTCTTGTCCATGTTCATTCGTAAACCCACTAGTTGGGATACCCTGCTGAGATCGTTGAGCATGGTGCCCAGGTCCTCCATGGATTCTGCCATGACGACAATATCGTCTGCGAATCGAAGGTGAGTGATGTATTCGCCATTGATGTTGATGCCGAGTCCAGTCCAGTCTAAAAGCTTGAAGACATCTTCCAGTGCAGTGGTGAACAGTTTCGGAGAGATGACGTCTCCCTGTCTCACGCCTTTCTGCAACTGGATCGGTTTCGTACTCTTATCCCGAATACGGACTGACATTGTGGCGTTCCTATACAAACACTTCAACACTTCGATATAACGATGGTCGATTTGGCACCGCTGAAGGGACTGCAGCACCGCCCAAGTTTCGACTGAATCAAAGGCTTTCTCATAGTCCACAAACGCTATACACAGAGGCCGATTGTACTCCTCGGTCTTCTGGATAATCTGCCGAAGCGTGAGGATATGGTCTATGGTGCTATAGCCTTTTCGGAAGCCAGCTTGTTCGGGCGGCTGGAAGTCATCAAGCTTGCACGTGAGTCGATTGGTAATGACTCTCGAAAACAACTTGTAGACGTGGCTCAAGAGTGAGATGGGTCTGTAGTTCTTTAGAAGAGCTTTGTCGCCCTTCTTGAAGAACAGCACCACCACACTCCTGGTCCACGACTCTGGAACGTCGCCCCCGAGGATAACGGAATTAAATAGCTTCTGAAGAGCTTTTAAAACCGGCTTGCCGCCTGCCTTCAGGAGCTCTGCCGTAATTCCGTCATCTCCCGGTGCCTTACCGTTTCTTAGTTGTTCGAGAGCCATTCTGATCTCGCTAAGCTAATGTCCGGGATTTCTTCGGTATAGTGCCGAGTTAGCTTGGATCTGGGATCTTGGACCAAGCCGACAACAGGATTTCGGGATGTTTTATATAACTGTCCATAGAACCTTTCGACCTCTCCCAAGATCTCACTTTGGGATGAAATGACAGTGCCGTCATCGGTCTTCAGCTTAGTCATTTGGCTTTGCCCGATAGACAGATCTTGTGCGAACACTTTTGAGCCACGATTCCGCTCTGTCGCTTCTTTAATACGGAGCGTATTAAATTGGCGAATATCGCGACGCACAGACCTGGAGATCTGCCTATTTAGCTGCCTGTGTTCGGACCAATCGGCTGAAGACTGTACTGTCATTTCTTTTCTCCGCTCCATGAGCTTGAGAGTCTGGTCAGAAAGTTTTTTAGGTTTATTAGCGCGGTGAGCCTTGAAAAATTTCGACCCAACCGCGTGAACAGTTTCCACGAACCTGTTGTTTGTATCGTTCGGAGATTCGCACTCGTCTAGACATTCGAAGCGATTGTGTAGTTCGAGTTGAAAGTTTTCGAGGTTCTGGTATTGGACAGGTGTAGGTCGGAGGGTAGACTTCATCAAGCGTGACCGTTCGACTTTTGTGTGGATATTTAATGTGCCTCGTACTATTCGGTGATCGCTCCCAGTTTTAATCCGGCTGATCACTGAGACATCATTAAATATATGTCGTTTGTCCGACAAGATGAAGTCTATCTCGTTTTTTGTTGAACCATCGGGGCTAATCCAGGTCCATTTCCTTTGTGGCTGCTTTCTGAAGAAGGAATTCATCATAAAGAGGCTTTCCTTCTCCAGAAATTCAGCCAGTTTCTGGCCCCTCTGGTTTCACTGTCCATATCCATGTTTCCCCACTCTCAACTCATCATCACTCCCTTTGCCTAGTTTCGCGTTAAAGTCTCCCATAACCACCGTGAAGTGGGTTTTGGACGCGTGTATGGCTTTCGAGATATCCTCGTAAAAGACCTCCACCTCGTCGTCAGAGTATGCCGAGGTCGGTGCGTATACCTGTATGACCTTCAACGAATACCGTTTGGTAATTCTGAGTATAAGGTATGCTACCCTTGCCGACACACTCTCGATCCTCTCCACGTTGCCTACGAGAGACCTGCGAACTATAAACCCTATACCACCTTGGGACGGGTGATCTCCCTCCCGGTAGAAGAGCAAGTTTCCAGAACGTAGGATTATCGTGCCCTCGCCCTCTCTTCGCACTTCTGATAATCCTACAATGTCCCAGCGGATTTTGCTCAATTCCTCTTCCAGCTCGATGACCTTCTCATCGGTCCTGAGTGTCCGAATGTTGTGTGTTACCAGGGCCAAAGGTCGTTTTGATTGGTAGCCGGATCGCTGCCGGAGATTCTTCGCACCCCCTACTCCATCGCTACCAGGCCCGCTACCACGATGAGCCTGTAGGATAGCGGAGCTGCCGTGACTGGGGGCCGTTTCTCTATTTGTGTTGCTCATAAGGGGTTAAAGCCGTAATCGCCACGCTTGGCAGGCGGGTTGGCGATCGCAGTGTGGTGTAATACGTTTCCCAGGAGAGAGCTGCTGCCCACTCTCCTGGTGAACCCTTAGTCGATTTTTACGACTCCCACGGGCAAGCAAGGGGTGGCGACACATGTATTCTATCCCGTCGCCACACGGGGAATTTATTCATTTCTATTTAATTTTAATACTTAGAATTAAAATAAACTCTGTCTATTTTTTAAAAGGTCAATTTCTAAAGCCAATTTTCTGTTTGTTTCAACTAAAGCATTTTGATTGTGCACTAAATTTTGTAATTGCTCACTCATTCCCATCAATTGTTTCTCCAAATACAATTTTTGTTTAGTTAAAGCCATCATAATATGAAGGAAATAGTTCCTATTGTCATCGGCTACATCAGCAAGAGTTAATTTAATAAAGTCTTTTAGTTCTTCAACAGCTTTAGTTTCATTGACAAAGACATTAGAATTGGGTAGTTTTAAATTTGTTTGATCATTACTTAATACTCTGCCATCATCTGGGATTCCATTCATTGTTACTATAGGTGAGGGGAAACCCAAGTTTTCAGTAGTCCTGCTATTTAGAGGGGTTGACATTTTATTAATACTATTTTCTGTTTCCAGTTGCCTGTATTTCATTTCAGTCTTATCACTTTTTCTTTGCTCAAAGTCCACAGATTTATTTGCATCTTCATCTACATCTTGGGTTTTATCAAGACCCATCATGACAAGAAATGAATCTGCTTTTACATCACTAGTTTGACCAGTGATATCTAAATTATTTTTGGGGGGAGAATCTGCAACGAAGAACATATCAGACATTCTATTTCTAATTGGAGAATTAATTTTTAATGGTGATAGATTTGTTTCAGTATCTTCACGGAGACTAATATCAGTTGATATAATTTTTTTTTTTTTTTTTTTTTTTTCTTAACGGCTGGAATGCAACTCTACGAACTTCATCATCATGGCCTTTCAACATTGTTATAGGAGCAGATAAATCTCTGAGATCATATATCAATACCAGCCCATTCTTGGTTCCGAGAGCAACTTGGTTCTCTGTATTTATAGCTAAAGATGTCAGCGTGTATGCAGTTCTTACTGTAGAAACAACATTTTGTAGTCTTATATCATATACATGCATAACTTTATCATAACCAGTAGAGAGCATGACGTCTCTGTTAATCAGGGAATATACAAAATCAATTACAGGAGATGCATGTACATTTTCAAAGTATACCTTATCTTTGTTGGTTGTTATATCTCTAATAACCATGTGACCCTCATCTGTAGCAAGACCAAGTAGGGATCTAGACTCATGATGAAATTTCATTGAAGAGATACTTCTAGAACATGCAAGCTTAACAGTTAATACAGGAATATTGGACACAAGACCGTAGATAATGGTATCACCATTCTGCATGGACGCTGCTAAACTTGTATTTTTGGCATTATAACTAATAAAATTTACACAGGACTGCTGAGAGGGGGTGGGGAATGTTTTTACTACATTTTTATTTTTAGTATCCCATATCATAACATTGCCACTTCTAGTGCCAATAGCAACATTACGATGGCCATCACGATGGAAACTAGCTGACCAGGTATCTTTTAATGGTACATGCTGTAATGTGCGAATATCATGATCAGCTGGACTGAGTATTTCTATTACACCTTTTGCATTAACCTGCAGTATATATTTGCTATCATCGCTCCACGACACATCTCTAAGTATTCCTTCATAGCACCAATAGGTTTTTTTTAAATCCCAACTGTTGACATCGTAGAGCATGGTTACCTACTTCGAAGAACCATTGGTTATCTACTTCGAAACCGATATTTCGTAATTTATACGCAGTACTTAATTTTATTTACATAATCTTCGACACTCGTGCAGTTATCTAGCGATGTGTTTATTAAAACCCGCAATAAGCCGACTTTTCTTGATAACCCAGAATCTTCAAAAGCATTTTTCAGATTGTTCCATACTTTTTTTTTTAATGGCGTTTACAAGATTTCTCCAACAACTAGTTATAAATATCTTCAGTCTTTCAGGTTAGTCATAGTCTAAGTCGCCATCCTTCTTGTTCCATACTTCTTGAGATGTTTTTGCATTTTCAATATGGACGTAGTTTATAGGTTCTACCAACAAAATTATTTTGGATTTAGCTTTTATATCTTTTTTGATGTCGACAACGGTGCCTGGATCGACACATTCCCATAAATCTTCATGTTCTAAATAAGATTTCACCGCAAACTTCCATGTCGAATAATTTGCTCGCCCGACTCATTTCTCAATTTGTATATTGGACGTAGCCATTATTCGCGAGTTGTTGAAATACTCGAAAAATACTAATATCAACGACTGTACTTCGATTTACAACAATAAATAAAAACTTTCGGTCTATACGCTTATACTCATAAAGGGCCCATAACCTGTGGAAAATAATTATTATACGTATAGTATAGCTTTCTAAACAACGTTTATTGTGCGAATGAAAAACATAAAATACAAATGACATTCAGGAAAAAACATATTAGCTATATAAAAACCATAGATCTTTAAAAGAAGGTATTAAAAGTGTTTCTAAGAAGATTTGATGTTTAGTATTGCAACAAAAACAAAAATAAAACCCGATAAAATTAATAAAAATGGATAAATTTTACGAATTGAAAATATTTTCACTTATAATATTGTAAAAAATAGTTTTATATCTTATGTATATTCGTACATTAAAATTCCTAATCTACATACTATATTTCGTTCCTAACAAATTTAATAAAACACATAAAATAATAGTAGATTGGGATAAGAGTAGGAATCCTACTCTTATCCCAATTGCTTGGGGACGATACATACATATTGTAAAAGTTATTGGCAATAGTTTTAAGACCGGCCGCCTGCCAGACGTCAACCCTCTTTGGGAATGTAATTGTTGACCAAACGGCATGAGATGGAGTCTGCCCACGTCGTTATAAGGCTCTTAGTCGTTATTTACGAAATCAGCGAACAAAATAAGGGTTGGTAGTATTCGCAGCCGCTACCACACAGCAAATAAAATAATATTAGAGTAAAAAGAAAAAAAAAATAATAGAGTAAAAAGAAAAAAAAATAGAATAACTTAGAAACTACTAAAGTATAAATTTTAACAAAGACCCAGGTGCTCGCAAGTAATAAATACAGTGTACTATATTATAACCGGAGTCGTTGTATTTTATTTCTATATTATCACAGGTCTCCTTTGAGCTACGTTAGAAATAACGACATTCATTTATTCATATCAAATAAATTCAAATTCATTTTATGTTTAAAATATCCGAGCATATTATTAATTTCAACACGTTTGAGAGCCGGAAGCCGAACTGAGTGGCTTTGGGGATTGTAATGGTAGGTAGCGGCTTAGCTATACCCTTGGTATTGCAAGGTCCATGGGCGGCAGTGACGCTTACCATCAGGTGTGCTGCTTGCTCGTTTGCCACCTAAAGCAATAATAAAAAAACTTTAAATTAATAGAATAAATTACTACTGGATTGGAACGTAACGGCTACTAAATAGGTATGGCAAGAAACTCAGCGGGTATGTATGTTGTTATTATTTTTTTATTGTATTTTTTTATAAAAGATAGTACAACATTTTTAGTAAGAATTAGCTCCAGTATGCCCTTCGAACCCCTATATAATGTAAAATTCAAATACAATGTAAAAGTTTAGGGCAGGATCAGATTTCATATGCACATTGATTGTACACTGGGTTGGCAGAAACATATCGATGTGAATAATATATTTTTTTTAATTTTCCCAATGAAGAGGGTAAGATGTGTGGCAGATGTAACGCTGCTAAAACAATATATTTAGCATTGGTGCAATCACTACTTACTTATTATATCTTAGTGTGGGGGAGGGTACCTTTAAGATTTCACTATTACGCTTGGAGAGAGCACTGAGAGCTGTCCTAAAAGCGATGCTTAGCAGACCTTATCGGTACCTCAGTACACTGCTATATTTATTAATTTAATCTTCATGCACAAAATAAAAAGTACATAGGCGGACTCAATGCCATAGGCATTTTCTTCCAGTCAACCTTTGGGTGATAATGAAATAATATAGTAGGTGCCAT
The DNA here is from genome assembly GCA_905163515.2 of Lymantria monacha. Classification (NCBI taxonomy): domain Eukaryota; kingdom Metazoa; phylum Arthropoda; class Insecta; order Lepidoptera; family Erebidae; genus Lymantria; species Lymantria monacha. The sequence goes on along the minus strand of LR991095.1, from coordinate 12,943,741 downwards.
TTATAAAGAAAACTGTTATAAGAACTACTGCTAATTATGTTAAAAAAATAGAAATGTATATAACTAAATAACAATAATATGAAAAATAATAAACCCTATATATATTTACATATAATACATACTCATAGAAAAATATATACACAGACACACATACACGTACACACATATATATACACAACACATACACATATACCTATATAAATATACTCTCGAAGATTTATGAAGAGCAATCTGCCAAAGAATCAATATAAAACTTACGAACTCTAGACTTGAAAATGTCACGTGTGCTGGACATCCTGATTTCAAGAGGGAGGGAATTCCACAATAAAATAGACTGAATGAAGAAAGAAGAATGAACCAAACTGGAGCTATGAGTGGGACAGGAAAGAAGAAGATTGTTAGAATAACGAAGGTTGCGGTCATGATTGTAACAAATATATTGAAAATGAGGCTATATGAAGAACTGAAAGTTCTTACGGTGAGACAACATTGTGTATTCCACATAATTTTGCGTAGACATACATCAGTGCCTTATGAACCTGGGTTACTAATAAAAAAACGACGAAAATGGTCATCTTTTTTTTTATGTTTCTTTATTTACCAAACGGTAGGGTTTGATCACAACGCGATCATGTCACCCTTGTTGAGAATTACAAATTAATAATTAAAATCTAGAATTACAAATTAATAATTAAAATTAAAATCTAGTTATTTTTACGTTTTAACCCTATGTTTAATATATTATATAACAGTATTGATTCTTCAGATAAAGGCGAAGCTAGAATACTGTTACAGGCTCCAATCGTTCTTAGACAAATATTTGTCTGATGCTCAAACTATTTTCTTTCAACTTCGCTCCGTACACACTCCACCAGGATGTGGTAGACATCTTCCCTAACTGCGCACATAGTACAGTCAGGTGAAGAACCCATATTCATCATACGGATAAAGCTGTTCAAAGGTGTGTGTCCGGAACGAAGTCTAAAGGCAGTTACTATATCCTGTCTGGATAGATTAGAGTCTGCAAACCATAGGTAATTGGAAGGATGTGGTTGTAAAGTTTTATACCATATGCCTACAGTGCGAGATCTTTCATCGAAGTATTCACTCCACATTTGAATACACTTCTTTTAGACTGAATACAGTACATCTGTAAAATAAGGCGCGCGTGGTAGTGGAATACTCGTTGAAATAGCCTGTTTTGCCAACTGATCTACTACAGTATTACCCCTCAAACCGATGTGCGCGGGGATCCATTGTAATATTGTGTATTTATTTTTATGGTGTAGCTTCCTTATACAGTTTACTATATCATAAGCTATCAGTAAGCAACGGATATGCGAGGTGCACCGAATTAAATGCTGCAATGCACTTTTTGAGTCTGTAAACACAACACGACGTAATTACCTGGTTCAAATGATTCTATATACGAAATGGCTTCAAAAATAGCAATCAGTTCTATATGAATTATTGAGATGTAAGTACTTTTAATATTGAGCATAATATAACTCTATGTTTGTGGATCATAGAGTGCTGCACCCGCCTTGTCATTGGTTTTTGAACCATCTGTGTAAATAGTATAATAATTAGGATATTGATTTTTTATATAGTCTGAACAGATACTTTTGAGGTTTGGCAAGTGGTAAGACTGCTTAGGCTTATCGATAGCGTGAATGGTAGGTCTTACAAAACTTGATAGCTCAAAATGTCAGATGAAAACAATTCAAGTTGCTTACTAACGTACATAGATACTGTTTCGGAATTCTCTAAACATGACAGAAATGGTGGCTTTACTTTACGTCTCCACTTCTGACCTATCCTTGAAGTTCATTAATTAAGGTTATGGTTTCATTACCTTCAATAGATCTTATCTTGAGCCATTATTTCATTGATAAATAAAATCTTCGCACATGAAGTGTTTGAATGTATAACTCACTTTGCAAGTGGTCATCTTTACAATACTATAAATAGAGAATGTAATTTATACCCCTTACCAACTTCAAGGTGTAAAAACATTCTTAGAGATTATCTCCAAATCAAATCATACGATTGAGGGCATGTTTGTGATTGATAAATAACAACACAAACTTTCATATTAACATCATAGTACAAATACATTCACACACACACACACGTAAAGGTACACACTCAAACTCATACGCACGCACACACGCAAAGTCACACACACACACACACACACGTAAAGGCACACACTCAAACTCATACGCACGCACACACGTAAAGTCACACACACGTAAAGTCACACAACCTCACACAAACACACACACACACACGCACACACGCACGCACACACACACACACACTTGCATACACACAGAAATACACAATAGCACACTATCACGGATTGATACAATTTGTTTGTTTACGGAGGAAGACGTTGATGTCTGTCGCACAGTTTATACTAGTTCAGACACCGTCGTTTACTCCATCTTAATATGTACCTAAATGGTTTTAGTGTTATGTAAAACTAAGATGGAATTATTGTATGCACTTACTGTTGAACTAAATAAAATTTATTATTTTATTATATTTATTATTATTATTGTGCCACCCTATTACAAGTCAGTTACTAGCCAAGTTCTACTTCGCGTGGTTGCAGTTTAAAAATATAATGACATCACTCCTAACAATTCGTGGTAGTCTTAAGAACAGGCTTAGGACTTACCAGGAAGACGAGTAGCAGTTAATCTCCCTTGAAAGTCTTATAACACCAACTGTCGCTAACCTGCCTGCCAAGGAAAGTGATTATTATATTATTATTGCCCTATCTCTGGTAGTCAGCCCAAATGATGGCAAAGAGATACATTACTTCAAGTTATGACAGGGGTCGGCTGTGATGAAATCCTAGTCTGTCCCCAAAAAAAGGGAGGTCTATGGAACAGTGGGTAGGCTGATGGTTAGTTAAATTGTTATTTTGACTAAAGTTATTTCTCTATTTCTTGGAATTTATATTTTTCTCTACTGCTAAATGAAGGCTGTTTTTCGTACGTGTATATAATATCTAATTCTTTGGCATGCTCTACACCCTAAACCGTTAGACGGAATTAAAGAAATGCGATGTCATTAGTTTAATTTAAATTGCAGGGGTAATATAGCGTACTGAGGATAATATTCGGTAATGGTGGCCCATCCATATGGCGTTCTATTGCCATAAAAGCGGACTGTCGTTACTATTTCTGCCGTAAATGAACGGCAGCTTTTGAGCCGCATACTGCCATCGCTTTGGGTGGTATGCACGAGATATGCCCAGACTATAATAAGCTTTTCAAAAAAGCGATAGAATAGGTATATTATTCATATCAAGTTGTAAATTATGTGCTTATTTTTCAATAATAAAAATACTAATACATCTCCAATATTACTTTCTTGCCGGATCTTCACAGCGGCGGTATTTTATTAGATTAATTTAAAGCGAAATGTTTTAAATAAAAATATATTTATATGCTCTCCATCCTACTAATAATATAAGTATATTGCATCTACGAAGATGTTTCTATTTTTAGGTGTTTTGTTTTGTGTGTCAATTGGTTTTTATACTCTTACTCTGTCATTTTTTTTAAATAACGCCGTTCTCCACATATGAAAATGTATTGCGGGGGATTTTACAAACATATAATTAATGCAGACAATTTATACCTAGACTCATTATAACAATTTGTGGATCGTAAAATATTGTCCTGCATAGGAATCGAATCAACGCCACTTGCACATAAGGTCGGTATCTAAATCACTACCCCATTTGCGCAGTTTTTTTTTTATATGCACTCAAAAAAAGTCCTTTTAAAATATATAGTCTGAAATATTTTTGCATTGCACAATAAAATTATTAGATTTACACACTACTGTATATGCAAATACGGCATAGCATATTCATATATTTTCCGTGACGGAAATACAATCGTTCTACAGCTTTAAAATATTCTTTTATACTTGAATATTCAGTATAAAATATTTGCTTAACTTGCTTACAAATAACGTTCATATTTTCTAGCGTCAGAAGTACCTAAAGTAATGGAGTAATTTAAAAAGAGTATGACCACATTTTATAATATATAGAGCAATTCGTATTTATAAATTCTAAAGAACAAAATTTTAAATATAATATTTATTTCACATATTAGCTAAATGGGTAATTTTTTATTGCTTATGGTGGCAAACGAGCAGATAGTACACCTGATGGTAAGTGCCATTGCCGCCCATGGACCATTGCAATACCAAAGGTACAGCCAGGCCGCTGTCTACAAATACAAACCCCAAACCCACCCCAGTTGGGCTTCCGGCTCTCTCGCTCACCGAACGAAGCACAATAGCACATTGGCATTACTCAGACGTCGATCTTCTGCGCGAGTATGGTACTACCCCGGATGACTCGGTCCGCGGCTGTAGACAGAGAACTATCCATAAAGTGATACTACCATTATTAAAAGTATTGTGAAATTTGCCTTAAACATTGTTCCTTATATATTATATTTCTGTTCTTCGTGGTGACGGAGTAAGATACAATGCACTAACTTTTATCTTACCCGTGGGTGATTGTAAAGACGACTTAGGTTTATAAAATGCAAATAACATCTATGTAAGAGAAAGAAAACTCGAAACAAAACTCTATACCAGGGGTCGGCAAACCTTTGAATCGGAAGAGCCAAAAATTAGAATTTATAAAATTTTAAAGTTTTTAAAGAGCCACAATTTTATTTTGGCAACAATAGTAATTTGATCACATAATGCTCGTTAATCAATTCAGAACTATATTTAAATGTTTTCTTTATAAAATATTTTTTTGCGTATAGAACTAAAGAGCCGCAACTTCACATCCAAAGAGCCGCATGTGACTCGCGAACCGCAGGTTGCCGACCCCTGCCCTATACCAACACGTCTGACCAGCGTGGTTATAGTAAGTCAATTACCCTCCCATTAAGAAGACCATGGAGAAAACTCGAGCCCTAGTATGGAAGATGTATAAGGTGATATACTATTGTTAAATTTGCTGTATATATTGTTTCTTATCGTCATTATCTGGGCTCGTATGTGTCCCACTGTTCGACTCGTATATGTCCCACTGTTGGGCTCGAGCCTCCTTCATAATAGTAGGGAAATTAATTAATCTACTATACGACACTGGTTAAACGGATTGGTATAAAACATACATACATACATACATATCATCACGCCATATCCCTTGCAGGGTAGGCAGAGAGAACAGAGTGCCAGAGAACTCTATCTCTGCATACTTCACTCGCTTCCTCAACATTCATAATTCTCTTCATACACGCTCGCCAGTTTCGGAGACTCTTGACTTGGTATAAAAGATATATTTTTTTCGAGTTACAAGAAAAAGTTTTCTTGTATGGATGCTATTTGCTTATTATATGCTTTAATCGTCTTTTACAATACCCTCGGGTGAGAAATGATGTGGTGAATTGTATTCTTACTTCATCACCACACAAAAAACATGTCACAGACTCATGTATACAAAGAAATATTCTTTATTCTTTGTCATAAATCTTTCTGTAATATGAGATCAATTCATCATCATTCTCCTGCTCTTATCCCAATTACTTGCGATCGATACAGTATGTACTCTTCTTTTATAGTACATATTGTAAAAGTTATTAAGCAATGGTTTTATGACTGGTCGCCTGCCAGACGTCAACCCTCCTTGGGAATGTAATTGTTGACCGAACGGCATTAGATGGAGTTGGTCCAGGTCGTTATAAGAGAGCAATTAGGTATCTTAATAAGTATCAAGAAGCATTTAAATTTTTTTGACTAATGTAATTTTTCTAAATTAGGATCCATAACGATCTTCATAAATGATACTAAGCTTTGACCATTAGGAGGGTCCGGAAAACGTTTTTAATTGTCTTGAAACCCCTAACAATTTTAATTAGAAAAAAAAACAGGAGTTGGTAAAATTTTACTTTCCCGCAGTGAAAGTGGGTGACATGAATCAGATGTAATTAATAAGCTAATAAATAAGAGGATATAAAGGTATGAGAAGCGCAGTACAGCATCACGGATATGACTGGGATTAGGGGGCTATATGTAATTATTAATATTTTTAATTAGAAAACAACATATAAACTGACCTTAATCTAGTAGTATACATAGTAGTAGTACATAATGACTTCTAATGTTTACGCGAGTATTACACATTTGAAATAAAACTACTTATACGGATTCTATCGCGTTTGTATTTGATTTATAATTTCCCGACGTTTCGAACACTTTACAGTGATCATGGTCACGGGAGGACTGACTTTTAGTAGTACATAGTCCAAATTGAGCTTTAACATCTAAACTAGGCCGAGCCTATATCTTAGACGTTAGTCTCCACACCTGCCCACGCAACACAACACAGATATGTACACTTAGAAACCATAGAAATTTAAACAAATAACAACTTTTTTAAATTACTGAAATTTAGCATTTAATATGCTTAATTATTTATAAAACCCGATTACGAAGTGAAAAATGATTTCACAAGCGGGATTTGAACCCGCGCCTATTGGGATTCCGGCCCAATCGTGCTGCCACTACACCACCGTGACTTATTATAGGACATGCAAATTTCCCTTTGTATCATATTGACGTCTTAAGGTGACGGTATGCTATCTACCCGACAATGTTTACACATTGTTTTAGGCTTAATACTTCAAACTTTACAGTTAGAATTGTATTAAACGATGGCACAACCTTGTTATTTAAATCGTAATCGGGTTTTATAAATAATGAAGCATATTAAATGCTAAATTTCAGTAATTTAAATAACAAGGTTGTGTCATTGTTCTTGCACGATCATGATTGATCTTGTACGAAATTTTGCACGATCACGATTGATCTTGCACAAAATTTTGGGCATGAGAAAGCTGTCGGCGCGATGGGTGCCGCGTTTGCTCACCCCGGACAACAAGCGCAACCACGAGAACACTTCAGAGCTGTGTTTGAAGTTGTTTAAGCGCATTCCGAAAGAATTTCTGCATCGTTTTGTGACCGTCGATGAAACATGGATTCATTGGTATACACCAGAGATCAAAGAACAGCCGAAACAGTGGATTTCACCCGGCGAATGTGCTCCGAAGAAGGCGAAAACAGTCACATCGGCCGGAAAGGTGATGTGACAGTCACATCGGCCGGAAAGGTGACGGATGGCCACTGTTTTCTGGGATTCGCTAGGTGTGATCTACATCGACTACCTAGGAAAGGGCAAAACGGTTACAGGGCTATACTATACTGAATTATTGGGCCGATTCGACGCTGAATTGCAGAAAAACGGCCTCATCTGGCGAAGAAAAAGTGCTCTTCCACCACGACAACGTTCCCGCTCACACTTCTGCCCTCGCCACGGCTAAAGTGGTCGAATTGAGCTACGAACTGCTGCCCCACCCACCGTATTCTCTAGATTTAGCCCCGTATGACTTTTTTCTATTTCCAAACTTAAAAAGTCACTCGCCGCGCAGAAATTTCAATCGAATGAGAAGATCATCGCCGCCACAGAGGCCTATTTTGCAGACCTCGACAAAACCTATTTTTCAAACAGGTTGAAAAAGTTGGAGCATCGCTGGGTCAAGTGTATCGAATTAAAAGGAGACTACGTTGAAAAATAAACCACCACTGATTCAAAATTTTCGTTTTTATTTTGTAGGCTAAGTACTTATCGGACCGCCCTCGTATATAAGATATATTCTAAAATCGACTGATCCAGTGCAAAGTAGACAGTTTTTAATAGTTTGCTATCCGCTACATGACGTAATTTTTTAAACACATAAATTAATTTTCTTATCCTGCCAGCTAACTGGTCAATATATGGACACCATATCAATTTCTCGTCTAGTAAAATGCCAAGATATTTAACTGTTTTTACTCTATCTAAAAATCTACAGTCGCATGTGTTGACGCTGGGATTTTGACAATAATGCAATTGTAACTTAAGAGTATGTGAGTTTTTTAGGGCTGCTTCAGAATTTGCAAATGTTATGTATTTTGTTCTTAATACATTCAAAGTTAGTAAATTTTGTTGGAGCCATTTTGGTACTTTTAGAACTCCTAATTCGGTGTAGTTTCTTACTTCATCCCATATTTTACCGTAAAAAACTAACGCAGTGTCATCCGCAAAAGTAAAGGTTTTATAGTGTAATAGGTTTAATTTACACAAATTATTAATATATATATAAGGAAGAGGGTGGAGCCCAGAATACTTCCCTGGGACACACCAAAAGAAACAGGAGCATCACTACTAAAAATACCATCTATTGTGGTTTTCTGCTTTCTATTTGTCAAGTAGTTAGAAAATAATTGCAGTAAATTGCCTCTTACACCGATGTTTTCCATTTCTTTCAACAGAATGGGAACAGAGACTCCATCAAAAGCTTTTGTTATATCTAAAAAAACTCCAACACATTTATTTTTGCTGTCAATATGCGTGCCTACGAAATTAGCAACTTCACTAACTGCCTGAGCTGTCGACCTATGAGCTCGAAAACTATATTGATTACTCGCTAGAATCTCATGCTTTTCCAGAAACGAAAGTAATCTATTACTTATAATTTTTTCTAAGACTTTAGAAAGGGCCGGCAAAACTGATATAGGACGATAATTATTTATACAATCTCTGTTCCCTCCCTTATAAACAGGGTGAACAACGGCTATTTTAAACAAACTAGGGAAAATACTAGTTTGTAGATATACATAAATTTACTATATGCGTTAAGGGTGGAACGATGACATTTTTTGTCATTTTTATTAGTTTTGTAGAAATGCCGTCCCAACCAATAGCGGCATCCGTTCGCAGATTCATTATGACACTTTCAATTTCTTGCTCTGTTGTTTCTAATATGACCATGGAATTTACTGTTGAAATTGATGGTGCACATTTTTGATTGCATGGTTTTATATCATTTGCAAGCTCTTTAGCTATATTAGTAAAAAATGTGTTTATATTCTTTAACGCTAGCTTTGGTGTAGTTTCTAGATTGAGAAGATCTGAAGGAAGAGTATTTTTGGTATCTCTATCTGTAATTTAATTGATTAATTTCCAGGTCATTTTTGAGGATCTTGCGGTTTTGTTTAATTCTTCTCTTTGAAAGTTTCTTTTCAGACGTTTTAATAGGTCATTACAATAATTTTTATATCTGGTATAAGTTATAAATAGGATTACATTAAAAGGCTCCTTTTTACACCTTAAGTGCATGCGGTCACGGTTTATAATACACCTAACTAAGCCTTGCGTTATCCAAGGTTTAATACACCGAAGCTTATTGGGTACTAATACTTTAAGAGTGTTTTTTACTATTGCGGAGTTGAGTAAGTTTACCAGCTGTTCAGTGCACCAATTTACATCTTTTGATTCAATTATGTTGCGGAAACTGTGTGAATTTAGTTCGTTAATTATGGACTTATAATTTTTTTTTTGATTAGCGTATTGTTCTCCATTTTTATTGCATTTACTAACGTAACCCAAGAAATTACTGGTGCATGATCTGTCGGAGGCGACTGAATAACAAAAGTAATAGCAGATGATTTTGTTTTTATCATTGAATGGTCCAGACAATTGATATCTCTTGTTGGAAATAAGTAACCAGTCAATAACCCGTGAGAAGCCATTAAGTTTAAATAATCTGGGGAGTTATGATCAGCATTATTTAATTTAACATCTATATAGAGATCACCCATTATAATTATATTACTTCGTTTTTTATAAGTATTTAATAGCTTATCCAAAGAATTTATAAAATTTTCTGTATTCTTATATGATGGTGATCTATAAATACATATAACGACAATATCCTTTTCTACTTCTATGGTCATACATGTGGCATCATTTAAGGATATTTCTTTCACCGAACACTTCAATCTTTCCCTTGTGAAAGTAACTAATCCATCGTTCTGATTTCGATTTTTTTCTGTAAAGTGTAGGTTATAGTTTTTTAGTGATGGAAAATGTGAGACTTTTGAATTCCAGGTTTCAGTCAAGATAATCACCTTTTTAGGGCTAGTATCTTATTACAGACGTTTCATACCTAATTTTTCTAAATTTGCTAAACCTCTCACTTCATTGCTTAAAAAGGATGTCCCCTTCACTTGGACGAATAAACGACAGATTAACTTTGAAACGTTAAAAAATAAATTAATTGAAGCACCCATTCTGGCCTATCCGGATTTCAATCAACCCTTACTACTACTAACTACTACTAACGTGCGACGCATCTAACTTCGCCATATCAGCCATCCTGTCACAAGGTCCTATAGGTAATGACCGTCCGATCGCCTATGCATCCCGCACTTGAAATAGGGCCGAAATAAACTATAGGGTGACTGAGTCGTCATTTCACCATAATAACCGAACACAAACCTCTTCAATGGTTATTTAACTTTAAGAACCCCGGATCCCGATTCATCCGTTGGAGGTTAAAATTAGAAGAATTCGAATACAGCATACAATATAAGAAGGGAAAAATAAACGCAAACGCAGACGCATTGTCAAGGTACCATCCAGTCCAACCTTCCACAAGACTTTCGTGATCCCTTCCAAAAACATAGCGTTATTAAAATTTACAATATACTTAACTATCTCTTCGACAACACAAACATAAAAATTACCATTTTTCATAATAGCATAACATACCCTTCCCCTTCGGAAGTGAAGAGAATTTTATACGACAACCACAACATAGCGGTTGCCAGCCACCTAGGTGTAAGCCGCATGTATAACAGACTTAAAGAACTCTATTACTGGAAAAACATGCGCAATTATATAGAATCATACGTAAGAACATGCAAATCCTGTCAAGAAGATAAAGCTCTTCGGAAAATAAATCGCGCCCCGATATGTATGTATGTGTGTGTATGTAAATTAACATCCAAGAATTATTATGACTCACATACTCGCCCCATACAATACAAAATAGGCGACTATGTTTATTTAAAAAATCACCTTAGATTCCGGAAGGCCTTATCACCAATATGGAAAGGACAGTACAAAGTAATCAAAATCCACGGGAACAATACACTATCGTTACTAATAAACAGACGGCATGTGCGTCATCACTATGACCAAGTTAAACTCGCCGACACAACCAACATTCTGTAAAAGAATCATACACGCGCCTTTTTACACAACACATCTTTTATATTATATACCACATGAATGTACCCATATACAGTACCATTTATCTTACTTATACACTACATATATAAATCTAAATAATACATATACACAATATAACGAGTTATACTCATAATATACGATTAGTTACGTATATACGAATAAGTAACAATATTTTAGACGCTAATATTAGAGAAATTAGGACATAACATTATACACTTCAAGCTTAAACTAGTTTAACGCTTAAATAAGCTATAAACATATATATACATACATACATATCATCACGCCATATCCCTTGCAGGGTAGGCAAAGAGAACAGAGTGCCAGAGAACTCTATCTCTGCATACTTCACTCGCTTCCTCAACATTCATAATTCTCTTAATACACGCTCGCCGGTTTCGGAGACTCTTGACTCCACCTTCCTTCAGTACCTGACCGATCTGGTCTAGGTAGGTTAGTCTCGGTCTCCCTCGGTACCTACAACCTTCCACTTTCGCATTGTATATCTTCTTAACCAGACGTTCATTCGGCATTCTTTCCACATGTCCGAACCATCGGAGCATTCCCTTTCGCATCTTTACACCAATACTCTCTTTCATACCTACTCGCTCTCTTACGTCGTCGTTACGAATGCGGTCGGTCAGCCTAACTCCACAGATTTTCCGAAGAGATCGCATTTCGACCGCATTAATTTTACTTTCATACTCTTTTCTGCATACCCAACTCTCGCTTCCATACAGTAATGTTGGGACAAGCACTGCGTTATGTATTGCTACACGTGCCTTCTGGCTGAGGTAGTGGCTGCCGAGAAGTTGCCCCAACGCTCCGTTCATATATATATATATATATATATAAAATATTACAAATACATTATTAGCCCTTTTTATTTTTACCTAACTGGCTCATTAAAAGACCACCATAAGCTAATCAGTTAGTACATGTACTTGCAGTGCCTCGGCGGAACACCAAGCACCTAGCGAGTGTGCCCAACCGATTACCACGAGTCCTGGGATATTTTTCGATTACATAGGTAAATTGAAATTTAATAACGGCATCTTAAACGTTGTTATGCCAATGGAAATTTCATACTTTGAACCACATATAGAAAACATTAGTTTAGCATTAGAAACAGTTTCCATCCTGTGCAAGCAAACTGGCTTTATGATAACCTCTGAATACTTACTAACTACTTACTTTTGAACCACTGATAGTACAACAACGTAACATAGTTAAGCTGTTTGGTTCCATATCGCATCTGATGGACAATAGATTGGCGGCATAGGAACCACCCTAAAAACAGTATTTGGCACTTTGGAAGAAAATGATGCATTTGAATATGACCAGGCAATCCAATCTATACAAGAAAATCAAAAGAATTTATTGTCACTTATTAAAAACAATATTTTAGTCACGAATTCGGTCATATCCACCTTTAATAATAGTTTTCATAAAGTTAAACAGAACGAAATAAAATTAAATAATGCTATCGGCGAACTCTCTTTAAAGATGTTAAACTTAACCAATACCGTGGCATTACGAACATATTTTAACTTTATCCTTAACACTTTTGAAACATCCATGGTCACTCTAACATTTCAACTTGAGGGCATAATAAACGCGATAATGTTTTGTAGTCTAAACATCCTGCATCCAGCACTAGTATCCCCTAGTGTAATATACCGAGAATTGGCCGATAACATGAGGCATTATGCCAATGATTTAAACTTACCTATACACTTAGATATAAGTTCTATTCATTTAATTGTCAAGGTTTCTACCTTACTATGTTATTATTTTAATTATAAGCTTGTCTTTTTATTACGTATTCCTTTAGTTTCTAATCAAGAATACACACTGTATAATAATATTGAACTACCAACCTCACATAATGCGAATCAACCGGATACATTTAGTCTTATAGTACCTAGCACTAGATACATTGCTATCACAAAAGATAAATCAAATTATTGCACCTTGGATTCTTTGGAAAATTGTAAATTATTAAGTCCTGCCGTATATCTGTGCGAAATCCCAATAATTTATAAGACAGATACAAAACCCAACTGTGAAAGCAAATTAATAGCCAACACATTAATGGAAACTCCCCTACAATGTAATATTAAATTTATCTTTGGTAAACTAAATATATTTAAACCACTATCTAATAACAGGTATCTCTACATACAATCAGAACCACTAAAATTGTCCTTAGACTGTCAAAACGATAGGTAGATTCAAAAATTAAACATCTTTGGGATTGGTATACTCTCTATACCAAATAAATGTGTAGCTTATTGTAAGGGTACAACATTGTTACACAAGTACCATAACATTGTTAATTTAACTTCACCAATCAATCTGCCCGATTTCAATTTAATAAATAGCAATTGTTGTAATATACATAGAATTAATAATATAACCAATAATTTATACCATACTAATTTAGAAGACATAAATTTAAAAGACATAAACCACATTTATAGATTGACATCTAAGCTTCTATCAGAAGGCGATGAAATTAAAACCATCCCTCACATAGTGCAATATGGGATGCATTATTCAATAGTCACTAGTATAACAGTGTGTATTTTGTACTTTAGTTATAAGATCGCTTTATATTTTTGTAAACCTGGATGCAACTCTCGTAAATATTATACATACATACATATCATCACGCCATATCCCTTGCAGGGTAGGCAGAGAGAACAGAGTGCCAGAGAACTCTATCTCTGCATACTTCACTCGCTTCCTCAACATTCATAATTCTCTTCATACACGCTCGCCGGTTTCGGAGACTCTTGACTCCACCTTCCTTCAGTACCTGACCGATCTGGTCTAGGTAGGTTAGTCTCGGTCTCTCTCGGTACCTACATCCTTCCACTTTCGCATTGTATATCTTCTTAACCAGACGTTCGTTCGGCATTCTTTCCACATGTCCGAACCATCGGAGCATTCCCTTTCTCATATTTACACCAATACTCTCTTTCATACCTACTCGCTCTCTTACGTCGTCGTTACGAATGCGGTCGGTCAGCCTAACTCCACAGATTTTCCGAAGAGATCGCATTTCGACCGCATTAATTTTACTTTCATACTCTTTTCTGCATACCCAACTCTCGCTTCCATACAGTAATGTTGGGACAAGCACTGCGTTATGTATTGCTACACGTGCCTTCTGGCTGAGGTGGTGGCTGCCGAGAAGTTGCCCTAACGCTCCGTTCACTCTATTTCCCGCATTCACTCTTCGCTCTATATCAGTGGTGTACCGTCCATCTCGGCTAAATCCACATCCAAGATATACAAATTCATCCACTCGTAAATACAGTTTTCGCGAATCGCCCAAAATAGAATCAAGTCATGTGACTTGGAAGAAGAGAGAGAGAGAGAGTTGGAAGAAGTCATTCAAGTCATTCCAGCTCCAACCCTAAGAACTTCAATTTAAAGTTAACTCCAGATGTCACCCTGAAGTTCACTCTTAGAGGGGAGGTGTTATAACCATACAATGTATGCCAGCTTGATGACGTAGCTCTCAGCCCCTCTTGCCGCTAGGATGCTAACCATTTGTGTCACATCAGCACCTTTAGTATGGAGCTTGACGCAAAGAGCCCAAGCGTCAGTCTTTACTTCGACTGCGTGAAGAACGGTTGTATCCAGGGTTCCCTTGCCATATTGTCATAGTTCTTAATTTCTATTTTAATAAATATTTTAATCATTAAAAATATCTGTTTTAAAACGACCTCGGCAATAGCATAGGGTCCCCCTATAACAGCACGTCTTTTGAACGATATTCAGCAGTTCCATTTTGGTTTCGGTTTTAGCCAGTGCTGGTATATTTCTCAATTCTATAGACGACGACTTAGAAATCCTTTGCATATCTTCTATTGTTGATTCTAATGTAGATATTCTTAACAAGTGCCTTTTTCGTTCGGTTTCAAGATTTTCAACATTTTCCAACATGTCATCATACTGCTTATTAAGAAAAACATTTTTTTTTTAATTTCCTCATTGGTATTTTTAATTTGAATATTTTGATTCTTTATTTCAGCAACTTCCAAAATTAATTTATTTAGCATAGTGTTTTGAGTTTCTTTCCAGTCATCAAGCATAGTTTTGATTTCGTCTTTCATTGAATAAAATTTTTCTTCGCTTGATTCACGCTGCCTTTTGTTACGTTGGGATACAAAGGACGGTGGTGTGGTCATGGCACAACTAGTATTTGTAACATCGGAGTCGGAGACGGCATGTTGTATACCGCTGGTACTGACAGATTTATATGATTTGGACATAATTTGCGAGAGGTTCAAACTGTTCGTAGTCTCACTTTATGTAATACGTTAAGTAGTTGCGTCTCTCTCGAACACTGTCAACACTTTGATGCAGTACTGCTCTTCACTTCACTGCGCGCCTAGTACTAGTCGATTTTTAATATTTCTAAAATTTCCAAGTGCACATTAGTGCGTGTCTTCTTTATCAGACAATGATATTCCAGTGCGAAGAGGACAAGGTGACATCAATAGTATATTTAAGAAATAAAACACTATATTATATAATTTATATATTTAATACATTATGCACCTAACATAATCTCAATTCGCCATGGTCCGAATCAGTTTACAAAAGATTTTACTTTTTTTAAATTATATACCTACAGTCATGTAAATGTAGAGACAAATATGGCCGACTATGACGTCATTTTATTTCCCTCTACCCTCAATAATTTTATCGAATTTAATCCGTTCGCAAAAGCGATCAAGTGGAAAGATGATATGTGGGTTTTAAGATTAATTCCAATAATATGTGTGGGATAAACGTCTGAACGTACTTGAGTTTTCACGAATTGCTACAAGGTCTGTGTAGTATGTAATACTGCAAACGCGACTTACAAACTGTCTAACATAAGGTCCATCTATATAGGCTCTTTTGAAATTTTATTTCAAGTTTTTTCTCAACAAGCTTTTTAGTCAAAAATTATAATTGTTGCCGTAATATAATTGTTGCAAATTGCACAAGAGATTTAATCGGTTAATTTCTGAATGGTGGCGACCATTTGCTATATTTCTCATCCCTTCCCGCCACGCATGTCAGTTGCGAACGCCGTTTGGTATCAAACACTTCATAATAGAAAACTAGTGTAGAATTATATCTATTTTTTTTTCAAAAAACTGCTAGAGACATCCTTGTATTTCAGGTGACTTTACAATTTAACGGAGGTAAATTAGGAACATCAATTTGTGAAAAAAAGTATTGAACCCATATTACTGGTAGGTCGGTATCGTTATCACTACGCCATCTGTGCAGTTATATTAATAACCATTAGACATCGTGGTGCCTTCCAAATCATTGACCAGTAAATTAGTGCGTGTCTTCTTTATCAGACAATGATATTCCAGTGCGAAGAGGACAAGGTGACATCAATAGTATATTTAAGAAATAAAACACTATATTATATAATTTATATATTTAATACATTATGCACCTAACATAATCTCAATTCGCCATGGTCCGAATCAGTTTATAAAAGATTTTACTTTTTTTAAATTATATACCTACAGTCATGTAAATGTAGAGACAAATATGGCCGACTATGACGTCATTTTATTTCCCTCTACCCTCAATAATTTTATCGAATTTAAACAGGAAAGCATTACAAATATTATAACTATATTATAACTATTTAGTACCAATGTAATTTTTATATATACTTACACATTTTTACACATTTATCTACGATTTTTTTACAATATTTTTTTTTATAAATTTACAAATAATTTATAAATTACATATTTTTTTATTCATTTTTTTCTACAAAAAGCACACTGAGAACGAAATGAAATATTAAGAAGTATTTATGTATAATATTTACAGTAATTTAATGCTTTTTCGAAATGGGGGCTCACCATTTAAGGCTGTGTGGTCAGCTAATCAGTATATTTAGTTTACCATAAATTTTATAAATAAGAATAATTTAACTAATAATATATTATTAAAAAAGTTACGATCAGGTAATCACACAGCCACGAAAAAGTACTGATAAATTAATTATACATTATATTTATATACAAATGCAAAATATAAATGCATATTTATACATTAAAATTGCTACACATTACAACATATTTATTTACTATGTTTTGTATGATTCTAAATCACATTGATTACTACGATTTATATAATAATTTATATTTATATTTAGTTAAATATATACTGCTTATATTTTCTTAGCTTAATTAAAATAAAATTTGTATATCTTAGTGCATATTATCAACGTATTACAGCTTTGAACGACTCGATAAGTCTTAAAATAATACATAACTATTGACAGACTTACTGAATATATAATATTTAAATATATAAAATATATATTTATAAGATGAAATATATATATTTATAAGATGAAATATAAATAAATAAAAAGAAATATTTTTTTCGATTGATATGTTGTAACTATACATATAATGAAAATAAATAATTCAAAATTCTTAATATCTAATCATAAGATATTTACAAAACATTTTAAAGTACAGTTTCGTTAGTACAAGTCCTAGGCCCATTAACTAGAGAGTATCTACTTGACCCGCCATTCTTCCTGCTGGTCACAGCCCCTCTAATAAAAAGTTCTTTGAAAGTCTCCCTAAATTGCCTCGACATTCCACAATAGATTGCAAAATTAATAGGATAAGATACCAGGATAAAGAAATTCGTGATAAGAATTAAGATATTAGCAATATAATAGTCTAAAATTTCGACAATAGTACTTGAAATAATATGTAAAATTGTTACAACAGCAACTGGTATTTCTACCATCAAAAATACTGTTACAACAACTATAAGCATCAGAGTGGTACAATTGGAATCTCTGAGTTTCTTGCATTCAGATTTTCTATTCTCCTTAAATAGTCTCTGTCTATTTAATTGGGCTGTCCTCATCGCTCTGAATAAGAGTACATTAAGTACTACGAGTGAAGTACATGGAATCAAATGTACGAACAAAACCCTAAAGCCGTAGTAAGAGATAAAGTAGACATCCAAAGATATACTCTGCACCCATGGCGCCATCTCAATCTGAAAGAAAATAAAATAAATTCAAGCATATATGGTATGATATTTTACGACGTTAATTGACGTCATGATATAATTGACCGTCGTTTGTTGAATTTGTTGATTGTCGTTGAATTTGTGTGATTGAGTTCGTCATAAAATCTCAGTGGTCTCAACGTCAGCTCCTTTGACAGCCTAGAGACTGTTTACAGCTGTTCACATACTAGAATTCTGAATAAACGATGTGGATTTTATTTATTTCAATTTTTTTATGTGGGTATTGTTATACATTTACTTAGACTTTGGGGATGTAAGATTCCGGATGGAGGTCTCCCCTCTCCGGGACCCCAGCAGGGGTCACAGGGCGGACCGAGCTCCCGCATTACCGCGGTGGGCTGTGGGGCGTCTGGATAGGGACCTACTGGCGGAGGCGGCCATCGTGAACACGTGGCTGTCCTCACCACCCCCAGCGGACGGAGTGGACGTTGAGGCTGTCCGCATCCGCAGTGCGTTAACGCAGGTCTGCGATGCGGCCATGCCCAGGGTGCGGCGTCTACCTCCGAGGCAGGGGGTCTACTGGTGGTCCCCAAGACTGGCGGACCTTCGTGCGGCGTGCATTAGTGCCCGAAGGTCCTACACCCGCAGTCGGCGGCGTCGCCGCGATGTTGAGCGGGAGGGCCAGCTGTACGAGGCGTACCGCAGAGCGCGTACCGCCTTTCGGCTGGCCATCCGGTCCGCCAAGGACGCGAGTTGGCAGGAGATGCTGGACGGTCTCGACCGTGACCCCTGGGGTCGCCCGTATCGCGCGTCGCTGAATAAGCTTCGCGCACAGGGCCCCCCCCTCACCGAGACCCTCCAGCCCGACCTCCTTCGTAGAGTGGTCGAGGAGCTGTTCCCGCGGCAGTCGGAGCACACGCCCCCGGTCATGGCTTCGCCAGATCACGACCGGGAGGCCGTCGAGAGTGTTCCGCCCGTGACGGAGTCGGAAGTGGGGGCAGCCGTGGCGAAGATTCGTTCCGCCACCACGGCCCCCGGCCCGGACGGAGTCCCAGTCCGGGTGTTGACGTTGCTCCTCGAGCATCTCGAACCTCGCCTCAGGCGACTGTTCAACGCCTGTCTGACGTCTGGACAGTTCCCTGAGTGCTGGAAGGAAGGGAGGTTGGTTCTCCTGCCAAAGCCGGGACGGCCCCCGGATTCGCCGTCGGCCTACAGGCCCATTGTGCTTCTGGACGATGTGGGTAAGCTGCTGGAGCGTGTCCTCGCTGCCCGCATCGTCCAGCACCTGGAGGAGGTGGGGCCCGATCTGTCGGACGCTCAATTTGGGTTTCGGAGGGGGCGTTCGACCATCGGGGCCCTGCTACGCCTGAGGCAGACGGCAGCGGAGGCTGTCGCCGGCAAAGGAGTGCTGTTGGCGGTGTCGTTGGACATCGCCAACAACTTCAATAGTCTGCCATTCAGCTGCATCAGGGAGGCGCTCCGGTTCCATGGAGTGCCCCTGTACCTCTAGCTAGAGCTTTATCGCTAAAGCTCGTCGTCGTCGCCTAGGTCGTCTTATAAGTTTATCAGAATAATTCTGTTTTGCTGGTACTGGTTTTGCTTCTGATTTCTCAGGCATCTTATACGACTCCCACGGGAAAATAAGAAGTAGTAACATATATTTTCAATCCGTCACCATATCGTAATAAAATGTATTATTAGTTTTCTGCTTTCTTGTATGTCCTACTGCTGGCCATCTCCATACTAAGGCGAAAAATGATCTACTATGCCACGTTGATCAGATATTTTGGTGCAGGATTTTATTTAGAATTTTCTCTTGCATTGATGTACTCTGTTAGCGTCTTTTATGATCACCTATGGGAAAGGAATGGATGAATGTTAATTTCTTTTTATTACATGTCCAACAGTGTATTCGAATACAATATTAGAACATATCGACCCTTTCTTTCCGCCTCTCAATCTATGGCATTGAAATTTTACACACACGTTGTCAACGATTCAAGAATTCTGCATGTGGTAACAGAATAAGAATACAATCGACCACCACTCAACTTACTCGGGGGCGTCGTATAAGACTTAAGGAATAAAAGATGTATGTTATATCTAATCAAGATAGGGAAATCTCAAAATAAATCCCATACCAACCCATTTATTTGGAGTAGTAAAGTTGGTCAATTGCCCTCCTACTGTAGAGGAGACTTGAACCCAGCAGTGGGATTTATATGAGCTGATATGATGATATTGTCATCGATATGGGAAAAACTATAGGATACTTTTCATCCAAACAAAAGGACCGTTCTAGTAGAAAAATAACTAAAAAAATCTACAATAACGAAAGTAAAGTTTATTTTAAAAAGACATTATTAAAATAGTATTCTTATATCGGTACAATTTAAAAAGATAATTTAATATAAAATTTCGCTTGAGGATTTACTGAAAACATGGTTTGAGTAGGGTATTAAATCTTTTCTGACATAACGTGACAGCGAACCAGCCCTAGGGGGACATCAATTCGAGTTGTTGGGATATCTCAGTTAGCAAGATTAAATGAAAATAAATTGTTTAAAATTGCTATAACTGCTATTTTATTTATCATAATTTTGAATAGATTTAACTACATATCTGCATATGTTAAATTGACTTTCATGTGTAATTATTTCAGTTTCTTGATTCTTCAAAATTTTAGCAATTCTAATTTACTTCAGCGATTTGGATTGCGTAAATTTGATTTACGTGATTTCTGAGATGATTTTTTATAGGATGACTTTTTATGGGATGCTTTTGAAATTCTGATCTTCTTGTGTGACGAAAATTCGCGAGAAAAAGAGCGTAATAGTAAGCGTTACGTAATTCTGCATAACCTCACACACTTCACTTCAGTGTTCATTTTCTTGTGAATTTGAAAAGAATGAGACATACGCTCTCTTTGCCTTCATAATTTTATATAACTAAATAAATGATAAACTCAATCTATGCCATTCAAAAGTGATTAATGAATAATAAACATTTGTATTTATAAAAACCCGATTACGAGCGAAAAATTATTGTCACAAGTGGGATTCGAACTTACTCCTATTGGAAATCTGTTTCAATCGTGCTGCCGCTTACACAAACGTGAACCATTGTGGGACATTCAATTCTCGCATCGTATTATATTTTCGTCTTTTAAGGCGACGTGTGCCATTTACTTGACATTGTTTACACAATGTACAGAATCAAAGTTCGAATCCCACTTATGACAATCATTTTTCGCTCGTAATCGGGTTTTTATAAATAATCAAGCATATTAAATGCTAAAATACAGTAATTTGAATTTATATTTATAAACTAGGTAATTTTCCTATAATAAAAAAGGTTCACATTTACCGTGTTTTCTTTGTGTTTTTTCATTTTATGTTTAACTAGCTTCTGCCCGCGGCTTCGCCCGCGTAAAAGGTTACTTTCCTAAAGTTTTTCATCCCCTATTTTTTTTTTACCCCTTAAGGGTAAATTTTTACAACATGTTAATGTCATATTTATTTATATCTAATCAATTGCCTAAAAATAAGTTTCAAGCTTCTGGCTTTAAAAATGACGATACTTCCTTACAACTTTTCATCCCCCTTTACAATCCTTTTTTGCATTAAAAAGTAGCCTATGTCCTTTATCAGGCTCTAGACTATCTGTGTTCCAAATTTCATTTAGATCGGTTAAGTAGTGTTGGCTTGAAAGAGTGACAGACAGACAGAGTTACTTTCGCATTTATAATAGATATTAGTAAGGATTTAATGTCACACTTATGTTAGACAGCTACAGCTGTCATACGCGCGCGCACACACAAATGAATAGAGAATAGCGGCGTAGTATCACGGCATGACAACATTTGCCTTAGTACCTACCTAACCCAATCTATCATTTCCAGTAGTCGACATAATTTTACTGCCAAGGCGCGCAAAAAGATGTTTTATATCACAAAATTTCAATACCTATCTATTATATACAGATATAGTATGTTATTAACAAATCGATAGTGCTGTCAAAACTACAATAATCATCAACGATGACTGGTCTCACGTCTTTACTTGTGTTCGGGTCGCACAATCGGCGATCATAGATTTCTTGCCATATTTCTGTAGTGCGTCCGGTCGCTGCCTGACCACAGCACTGCGCAATCTTATCGTTCTAACTTTTGAAACATTGTACCAAACGACACGCGGTAAAAAGCAAAAAATATGTACTTTAAATATCGAAAGCAATAAAAGCATTTGTTTGCATAAGAATCAATTTGTTACTATAAAATGTGCATCGGCAATAGATACCAAATTATTTTGAATTTTTAATTTACTATTTTAACGATAAATGCTTAAATATTAAAAAATAGATACATGCTGTCGCGGACTTTTTTGTAAAACTATTTAAGATGTACATTTCCACAATACATAACATTTGTCTAACTTTCAAGATCTTTGCAGCGTATGCAAAAATAACTCGCAGATGGGCGATTTTTTCTGTCTTAAGCGATTTTTATCGTTATATTTTAGCCAATTTACAAAATATCTTTATAAATTATTGCCTATGTGTTATTCTGATGTGTAAGCTATATTACTGTAAAGTTTCATCAAAATCAATTCGATAGTTTTTGCGTGAAAGAGCAACAAAGATGTTCACATCCATACATTATTACAAACTTTCACGTTTATAATATTAGTAGGATTAATAATTCACGTCTATCGTGTGTTTCGTAAAAATGAGTTTTTTTTATTTAATTTAATTAAACAACAAAAATAAAAATAAAATATTTTGATTACTTTACTATAATTAATTTTTATATTTATGCGCGTTGTATGAATAAAATTTATTTTTAAATGGGATTACTCGCGTGACCATGAAGGTTGAAAAGCGTTTGAAATGTCAGGAAAGTGTTAAATACAAACGTGATAAAATCTAAAAAATATTTTTATTCATATAAATAATTCTTCTTCTTCTTATATATTGGCAATCAGCTACATATACGAGCTATTGGTGCCAGTGTCAAGTTATGATTATTATTATGTTTATAGTCTTGTCAGGTTAGTCATTGTCTAAGTCAAATTGTCACCATTAACAGTGCAATGGCCACACTGTTAATGGTATCTTGTGGGAATTTTGATGGAAAACGAAAACGTTGTAAAGCACTTTTATATGATATTCACTACATCCCAGTAGTTCCGCCGCTTTATACTACATAAAATACCATTAAAATTATGTAATATAACACATTAAAACACTAAGATATCGAATATAATACAAGAGCACCACATGACGTTTTCAAATTCCCGTCAAAAGTCCCATATAAATAATATTGGGATTTGTATTTGGACTTTTGTTTCGTCGTGTTATATTATATAATTTTGATGGCATTTTATGTATTGTGATGCGACGGAACTACTGGGATGTAGTGAATATCATATAAAAAATTTACAACGTTGTCATTTTACATTAAATTTCCCAAAAGATACCACAACAGTGTGGTTATAGCATTATTGATGGCGACGTCTTGACTTAGACAATGACTAACCTGAAGAGAATAAAAACGTGAAGATACTTATAACTGACACTGGCACTAATGGCTCGTATAGTAAGTAAAGTAAGGCTCGTAGTAGTAGTAAAAGAAGAAGAAGTAAATATTGCGTGCGGTGACGGATTAAGAATACATTTCACCACCACGAGCATAAAGGACGACTAAAGGATATATATATATCTATATATATAATATATATATATATATATATATATATATATTATATATATATATATATATATATATATATATATATATATATATATATATATATATATATACACTCATTTGCAAAAAAAACGGGCACCTAAGCAATGAACCATTTCAAATGTTAATATTTCTTTGTTTGATAATTATAGGTAGTTTTATCCACACAATTTGGTAAATTAATAAGAAAATAATCGTTTTCATCAGTATTTCATAAAATTTAGATACAATTTATGGGAAATAATGCTAAACCTCGCTAGTAGTGTATATTCGCTAGTAGTGCATATGCTCATGAAGTAAAAATAAAAAAGTTTTTTTGTTTGTTTTTCTTTAATAAAGTAAAAGCAGATAAATGTTTAGTATCGAGTGTGACCCCCTCTAGCTAAAATCACAGCTTGAATTCGTCTGGGCATGCTAGCGAGTATATCCCGGATACTTGGTTGCGGAATACGTTCCCACTCCGCAGTAATCACATTCTTCAGCTCTCTGATGGTCTGCGGAGCCGGGTGTACTGATCTCACACGCCGTTTCAGAACGTCCCAGACATGCTCTATGGGATTGAGGTCGGGACTTCGAGCTGGCCAATCCAAACGACGAATGCCGACCTCTTGCACATACGCATTAACATCGCGGGATCGGTGGGCGCGAGCATTGTCGTCCATAAAAATCGAGTCTTCACCTAGAGCGGCCAATGCGGGTTGTGCAAGAGAAATTAGAACTTCCGTTATGTATCGATGCCCAGTCAGTGAGCCGTTTTCAATGAAGACTAACTCTGTACGATCCATTGAATTTATTCCTGCCCAAAACATAACAGAGCCCCCACCATAAGGTGTGATTTCTTCGAAACATGCGTCTGCAAAGCGTTCTCCTTGTCTTCTTAGCACTCGCCGACGTCGATCTTCACCGAACAGAGATATCCTGGCTTCATCAGAGAACAAAACCCTATTCCAATCGTCTTGAGTCCATGATTCACAATTTCTAGCGAACCTAAGCCTGTGAACTCTGTGCTCACGGAGTAATTTGGGGCCGCGGGCCGGGCGGTGACTGCGTATATTGGCAGCGAGAAGCCTCCTCCTGACCGTCCATAGACTAATATGCACATTTCTTACTTCTTGGAGGTGGTTCTTAAGATCCACATACGAAGATTTGCGATTTCTCAATGCGCGACTCACAAGAAAACGATCATCCCGTGGTTGGGTACATGGTTTTCTTCCAGAACCAGGCCTTCTCTCGACGGAACCAGTCTCCTGATATCGCTGCCAGGTCCTTTGGACTGTCGAGCGACTAACATTTAGCCTCCTAGCCACGAAACATTGGCTGCAACCCTCTTCAAGCAGCGCGATAATTTTGGTAGCTTCTACCACTTTATCTACCATTTTTGATACAGCCAAACAGCATTAAATAAAGCTTTGACAGTCAAGGATATGAAATTAATCGATAAAAATTGAATAAAAGTTATGAAAGTCGATGTTAACTTCTGGAACTTCGCGCCAAAAATGTAGGATAAAAAGGGGTTTTCTGTAAAAATGAACATCAAATGAAAAATTGAATTTAGAACGTACTTTTTTAAATACCACAGCATTTTTAAAACCGGCCAGTAACGTGTACAAACGATTGAAACCTTTTTGGTATTGTATCTTTTTAAATATGAATGAAAATCAAAACCGCCCGTTTTTTTTGCAAATGAGTTTATATATACTAGTCACAAAAATTAAAGGATATAAAAAAAAATCCAAATTTTTGGGTGATTTTCAACGAGCTGTAACTCCGAGGAAAATAGTTGTACAGAAAAAATAAAAAAAGCAAATTGTAGCTCTAAGTGTCTAGTTTTCAGATATGACTATAATTTTTTTTTATCATGTCCAGGTCTGGAGAAATTCTAAGAAAACAACCAAAAAAAAATTTTTCAAATTTTTTTTTCGTCTAAAAAAAGGTCCACGGGCTTCAAAAAAATTCTTTTGAGAGTTTCGTTCAAAAGCTCTTTTAGAGAATTTAATACTCTTTAATTTGACGTATTCAAAAAGCCTGTACAATGATTTGCCGCGGAGTTATCGTCCATCAAAGCAAAAAAGATCTTTTTAACTTTGATAATCAATAACTCCGGAAATAACGATTGTATAGAAAATTGAAGGAAGGTTTTGAAAACTGCACAATATTCTCTATAAGAAAATGTAAACATCTTTTAGAAAAAAAAAAATTTTGAATTGAAAACTCGGACTGAAAAAAAGACAAAAATTCGCATAATTAAGGATATTTGGATAACTTGGTATAACTTTGGATAAAATGGATGAACGAAAGATATCGTCGGTAATTTTTTAACCTCAAAGTGTCCCCTAAAATCCCTCAAAAATTCAAAGCGCTGCAATTTTTTTTTCATTGTGCCCCGAAGCTTCAAATTCTTTGTTTTTGCAAAAATCACCATTATGAGCAATTTTGTGATTTTTATTAATTTTTTCAATGGAAAAATTTTTTTCTCTCTAAAATCTTTATGTTTTTGATCAAAAAGATTAACTGTTTAAGAAGTTTGAAAAAAAAAAGATCAGTCATTATTTCAAGAGATATTGATTATCAAAGTTAAAAAGATCTTTTTTGCTTTGATTGACGATAACTCCATGACAAATCGTTGTACAGGCTTTTTGAATACGTCAAATTAAAGAGTATTAAATTTTCTAAAAGAGTTTTTGAACGAAACAATCAAAAAAATTTTTTTGAAGCCCGTGGACCTTTTTTTAGACGAGAATAAATTTGAAAATTTTTTTTTTGTTAGTTTTCTTAGCATTTCTTCAGACCTGGACATGAAAAAAATTTTTTATAGTCATATCTGAAAACTAGATACTTGGAGCTACAATTTACTTTTTTTATTTTTTTTGTACGACCATTTTCTTCGGAGTTACAGCTCGTTAAAAATAACCCAAAAATTTGGAATTTTTTTTATATCCCTTAATTTTTGTGACTAGTGTATAAGGCAAGAAAAAGAAAACTCCAAGTAACCCTAGAGCAACCCGTCTGTTTTGGTTACAAATGTTTCCGCATAAAAGAAGTTTTTAATTATTAACGTGGGGTATTGTTTTATAAAAACATTACTTACTCTGCAAACTTCTTCAAAATGTCCCCTCCAGAATGTAATCTGTGGTACATAACGTCGATCGAAGAATCTCGGTAGCTGATGAAGGAATGCCGCCACACCAATATATACCAGACATTTCATTACTCGAGGCATTGTACACCTACAAAAAAATGTATAAAGGATAATTAAATCTTATATTAATTAAATCTTATATTATAAGTGATTTCGCCCTTCTCTCCATGGTAATTGAGAGTAGTGATGGCTACTCTAGTATTTAACTCGTGATCTCCGTTTGGGGCACCTGATCTAGCCTATAATTACATTAGATTTGAGAATTTTATTATATACTGGTATCGAAAGTGGAAATGTAGGTACCGGGGGAGACCAAGACTAACATACCTAGACTAGATTGGTCACGTACTGAAGGAAGGTGGAGTCAAGAGTCACCGAAACCGGCGAGGGTGTATGAAGAGAATTATGAATGTTGAGGAAGCGAGTGAAGTATGCAAGGATAGAGTTCTCTCGAGCACTCTGTTCTTTATGCCTACCCTGCAAGGAATATGGCGTGATGATATGTATGTATGTATGTACTGGTACGAAGTCATTAAATTGGATTCGAAGAAGGTAATTTGAATTAAAATCTGTCAATACGTCTAACCATTTGGAATAGATGGTCAATTTCTCTTATATTATAGAGTTGCTTTACAGGACGTTTATCAGCTGAGATAATGATGATAAAATATATGTTTAAAAGTGTAATTATTGTATCACTGTGAACCTACTACTGTGATACAATAATTAATGTCATAGTGCTACTATTCAGACATATAACAGAATATAATTGTTGGTAGAATGGCATTAGATGCAGGTAGACCAGGTCTACGTTAACCTCGAAGTTATCTTCTACGACATCTACAAACATTAATACTACTCTTTTATTTTTTTGCGATGGGCCATAGAGTGGTCACGCCCCGCCAAATCGGTCTGGGGCGACGGAAGAGGCGCCGCGCAACCCATAGACCCACCTTGCAAAGCGCCGCTTTTGGCCGTGCGAGAAGGCCACTGGTATCCAATCTTTGTCTTCGGTGGCCATTACTAGCCAAATACAAATCTTAGATAGATACTAGATACTACTCAAATACAAATCTTAAAAATATATTTATCACATTTAATAGTGGTAGAGACACACTGTTGACAGTTTTCTGGTCTACAGCTGCGGATCGGTCCGTCCGGGGCAGTACGATACTCTCGCAGAAAATCTAAGTCGAAACTATGGCAATGTGCTGCTGCGCTTCGTTAGGTGAGCGAGAGACCTGGGAGCCGAACTTTAGGGGTGGGTTTGGGGCGCTGAAAATCTAAGTCGAAACTATGGCGATGTGCTGTTGCGCTTCGTTAGGTGAGCGTGAGACCTGGAAACCCAACTTTAGGGAAGGGTTTTGAGGTTTTAATTGGTAGGCAGCAGGCTAGGTTGCTAAGGTCCATGGTGCAGTAACACTTATCAACAGCTTGCTCGTTTGCCACCACAAGCAATAAAAAAAATCTACGACATTGAAATTACCAGAAGTATTAACATTAGTCCTTTATAACCTCTGTACCACCCTTGCAATAGTAATAAAACCCCACCAATAAAACCCACAGTTAAATAAACGTTATAAATTGTAGTCAATAAAACGTAACCATAAAAACTATGTTGACTTACTATGTATAGAATTTAACGATGTGATATAAAAATTGTTCAAATAGAAATAAAATATGAATTAATAAGGCATTCCCTTCCGCGTGGTGATAGAGTAAGAATACTAATCCCCCCCCGCCTCTCTTGACTGCGGGTAAAAGATGATTAAGGGATATAATATGCTGGGAACATCTATTTAAGAGGAGAATTCGAAATAAAACCCTATAGACTAGGTTAATTACCTGTGTGGTGCGGTAGCGGCTACGAATACTACCAACACTTACTTTGCTCGTGGATTTCGTAAAAGACGATTAAGAGCCTTATAACGACCTGGGCCAACTCTATCTGATGCTGTTTGGTCAACAAATACATTCCCAAGGAGGGTTGACGTCTGGCAGGCGGCCGGTCATAAAACTATTGCCAATAACTTTTACAATATGTACTATGAAAGAAGAGTACATATTGTATCGACCTCAAGTAATTGGCATAAGTGTAGGAGAATGATGACACTAGGTCAATTACCCACCTATTGCGTAGCATATTACTCATGGTTACGATATCCAAAACGCGATTAAGGGAACTAATAATATGTAAACAATTAGAGAAAGAAAATTTTGCACACAATAAGAGAAAGAAGGCATAAAATTGTGTACCAACACGTCTGGAAAGAGTGGTGTAGAAGGTCAACTACCCTCAAATTATGTTAGAGGCTCGAATCCAACAGTAGGACATACATATTTGAGCTGAGATCGCTATGATGGATAGCATATGACGTCAGATAGTCGCTGTGTACAAGTAGATGATTATAGAAAGTTGATCAATATCCCGGTGGACGGGCCACTAAAGTCTAGGCCGTGGTATCGGTAGTCCGGGCTTCATAAGAGGAGTGATATATGCGGTCGATTTATCTATCTTATCTTATATATATATCTTAACCATTAGAATATGCGGAGTATATTTTCATGGCCCCCTTCAGATCAAGTTTTAAGGCTCCGTGGTTTTCGCTTTTATTTTTCATTCCTGCTCATAATGTATTACATATTTTTTCATTCCCATTGTCGGGCTCAAGTCTCCTCCGCAATGGAAATTAACCTACTATAACGCGTTGGTCAGACGTGTTGTTTAAGGGTTTAATTTTGAGTTCTCCTTCTCTTGCGTGGACGTTATATATATTTATATGCTTTAGTCGTCTCTTAAGATCATCCACGAGATAGGTGAATATTATTCTTACTCCGATATCACACGGAAAGGTTTTCGCTTATACTATAATTATTTCTAGTTTAATTAGATACTTAGATTTTTTTTTTAGAATTAATTGTACCCAAATTAAATTAATACCCAATTGGGGGGCATAGTCCGGAGCGTGCTGGGGAGCATAGTCCGGTGCGTGCTCGTTCGCGTCCCCTGCCAGTCTAATTAGACTGCTAATCCGGCTCGAAATGCGTACCGCAATGCGGGTTAGGGCGTCCCCCGGAGGCGGCGCGTACCGACCCGTCCCCGTCGGTACGAACTTCGGCAGTTGCGGCGATGGGGGCCGCCACCCATCACGCCTTGCCCAGTCAGGCGAGTCGAGGAGAGCAGAGTGCCGGGTGGGCACGTGGAATGTAAGAGGTTGTGTGGAAGGTAAGTTGCACGAGCTGATATCCGTCATGGCGGACAAACAGCTAGACGTGCTCTGTGTAACAGAGACCAAGCGAAGGGGCAGCGACGTCTGCGATCTTCCTGGTGGCGGGATGGCTCTGTGGTCTGGTGTACCACAGAGCGATCGAGCCAGCATGGGGGTAGGAGTACTGCTGTCCTCTCGCTTGGCCTCAGGTGTGAAGGATTACGGAATGTATGATTCCAGACTTCTTTGGGTCCGTATAAAACTTGGTGTCACCAAGGTATTCATGGTTGTAGCATATGCTCCCGTAGGATCCTCGGTGGCATCAGACCTAGAGAAGTTTTGGGATAATGTTAGGGAAGTTCTGGATATGGCAGAAACCAGTGAACGCGTGATTGTATGCGGAGATTTGAACGGATGGGTGGGTACCAAGCGTCCTGACTATGAGGACGTACTTGGTCCATTTGGTGATAAGAGAGTGAACGACGCAGGTAGGCTCATAGCGGATGTATGCATGGAGAGAAACCTTATTGTGTCAAACACATTTTTCCAACATAAGGACATCCATATGTATACATGGAGAAGGAATGAACAGAAAAGTATAATAGATTTAATTTTGGTAGACAGTCGCCTCCGAAGCAAAATATTGGACGCAAGAGCCTACAGGGGCCCCACAGTCGATACGGACCACTATCTCGTTATTGCGAGATTTAGTGGTCTGTTCAGAAAGTGGAGGCACTGGCGAGAGCGTGTCCACTTCGGAGGGCTTGAAAGAATAAAAGTTGAAAGGTTGCAAGAAGAGTGTGTAAGAGAAAAGTATGCAGAGGGTGTCCGAGAACGGCTGACGACGGCAAGCCAGCCGCAATCGGACATTGAAGAATGCTGGAGAGTATTGAAAGAGAGTATGGTAGACACAGCGAAAGAAGTATGTGGAAGTTCAAAGAAGCATAGAAAAACAAATGGTGATGCATGGTGGGATGCGGAAGTGGCAGCTTCCGTAGAGCAAAAGAAGGAAGAAAGCGTGGCTGGACTATGTCTCTTCTTTGAATCTGAATGACAGTATGACTGAACAGAAGAAAGAAATATATCGGCAATGTAAGAATGACACCAAGGCCTTAGTGAAAGAGAAACGTGATAGATCAAGTATGAGTGCAGAAGATAGGCTGACTAAAAACTTCGAGGGTAACACCAAACTCTTTTGGAGGAACTCTTTGGTGAAGAAGTCTCGGGGTGGTTGGTCAGCCTTCAGAATGAATAAAATAAGGTCTAAAGGTGGAGACATTCTTACACAAACACAAGACGTGTGAAGCCGATGGATATGGAGTGAATATTTTGGCGATATGTATGCGGATGCTACGGTTGGCGCCGGTGTCGCATGTGGTCTAGTAGATCAACATTCGGCGACGGCGTCCTCCGATGGCATCAGTATGGATGAAGTTGAATGGGCGATAAGAAGTTTGAGAAATGGTAAGGCAGCGGGCATTGATATGGTGTCTGCCGAGATGATCAAGCTTGGTGGCTCCTGTGTCCGGGAGGCGTTCCTGTTGCTCCTCAATTTATGTTGGAGCTCGGGAATGGTTCCCGGGGACTGGAATAGCGCAGTTATCGTGCCTTTGTTTAAAAACAAGGGTTCACGTTATGACTGCGCAAATTACAGAGCCATAAGCTTGACCAGTTTGTCAGCAAAAGTGTATGGTAAAATTGTTGAAAGGAGAATGAGGATGGTGTCCGATGGTTTACTGTGTGAGACACAAGGAGGTTTCAGGAGTGGAAGGGGATGCATGGATCAAGTGTTCTCTCTGCGCAACATTGTGGAGAAGCATCTGGCCCTAGGTCAGAGGGTTTTCTGCAGTTTTGTGAATCTGGAGAGAGCATTTCACACGGTTGTACGAAAGGAACTTTGGGACATTTTACCGGAGTATGGTATTAACGGTAAACTGCTGCAGGCTGTGCAATCCAGTTACATGGGCTGTAGAGCCTGTGTGCGGCTGGATGATGGAATGTCGCCTTGGTTTGGCGTCAATATCGGCGTTAAGCAGGGCTGCGTTCTATCAGCCAGGCTGTTTATCATATATCTGGATAAATGTCTCCAAAGGTTGAACGATATGAATGTGGGAATCCAGATGGGTGACTCAGTGGTCTCTGCTCTGCTTTATGCAGATGATGCAGTCCTGCTGGCACAGTCAGCGACTGACCTGCAGACCCTAGTCGATACAATGACAGAAGATTGTAAGAAAAGGTGTCTACGCGTGAATGTGAGCAAAACCAAAATAATGGTCTTTGAAAGAGATGAAGCCAGAACAGATGTAAGAGTAACAATAGGTAATGATGTACTAGAGCAAGTGGATGAATTTGTATATCTTGGATGTGGATTTAGCCGAGATGGACGGTACACCACTGATATAGAGCGAAGAGTGAATGCGGGAAATAGAGTGAACGGAGCGTTAGGGCAACTTCTCGGCTGCCACCACCTCAGCCAGAAGGCACGTGTAGCAATACATAACGCAGTGCTTGTCCCAACATTACTGTATGGAAGCGAGAGTTGGGTATGCAGAAAAGAGTATGAAAGTAAAATTAATGCGGTCGAAATGCGATCTCTTCGGAAAATCTGTGGAGTTAGGCTGACCGACCGCATTCGTAACGACGACGTAAGAGAGCGAGTAGGTATGAAAGAGAGTATTGGTGTAAAGATGCGAAAGGGAATGCTCCGATGGTTCGGACATGTGGAAAGAATGCCGAACGAACGTCTGGTTAAGAAGATATACAATGCGAAAGTGGAAGGATGTAGGTACCGAGGGAGACCGAGACTAACCTACCTAGACCAGATCGGTCAGGTACTGAAGGAAGGTGGAGTCAAGAGTCTCCGAAACCGGCGAGCGTGTATGAAGAGAATTATGAATGTTGAGGAAGCGAGTGAAGTATGCAGAGATAGAGTTCTCTGGCACTCTGTTCTCTCTGCCTACCCTGCAAGGGATATGGCGTGATGATATGAAATGAATTGTACCCAATTCAAACCTGCAGTATTTATATTTTTCTGCTAAGTTCTATATTTTTGTGTGCCTAATATAGCCTAGTCTATCATGAAATAATCATATATTATAACAAAGCAGAAAAAGATAATTAGCCACCACAGAAAAAAAATGAATCACATTGTCTAAATCGATCGCACAAATCTAATTTAAAAAAAAATATTAGCTAGTTTATAATTCATTCAACTAACTCGTATATATATTGCAGTTTCGTTTGAACTTACATTTTGCATGAACAGAAATTGAAATCATAATTTACTTACATCTGGCGTCGAGAGTAAACATTTCGTTTATAAAAAACGGTTTTTATAACTTTTTTTTTATGCCACCTCGTAACCAATGTTAAATTGACCAAATGTTTAATGTTTCGCAGAATGTTTATAATCTGATTCTATAAATTATTGTAAGTCGATTCACAAATCTATATTTCTATATTATAACTTTATTTATCATTTAACATATCATCATCATCTTCGCTCATAAACTTTCCACTGCTGCGTTCAAGCCTGCTTTTAATATTGAACCATATAAAAAATAAAATACGCTAAGTGCGAGTTGTACTCGCGCGCGAAGGATTCCGTACCATTATATATAAAAAAAACCCTCTTTTATTGTATGGGATAATTTTACCCTTAATTATTTATTTTATTTTAAATAATTATATTTATAGAGAACATAAAACTAAATATTCTGTGAATAGTTAGAGCATCTACCTCTCACCGTTATTAGTATCGAGCAAGAAACGGTAAAAAAATCAAGTTTGTTGTATGGGAACCCAACTTAAATATTTTTTTTTTTTAATATTTGTTGTTATAGCGGCAATAAAAATACATCATCTGTGAAAATTTCAACTGTCTAGCTATCATCGTTTTTGAGATACAGCCTGGTGACAGACGGACGGATGGACGGACAGCGAAGTCTCAGTAATAGGGTCCCGTTTTTACCCTTTGGGTACGGCATCCTAAAAAACAAATTGAAATTAAAATTAATTTTGATGTTAATTTCAATGAATATATCGCAGATATTTAGTTATCATTAGTTCTCATTTTACTGTTCTTATCGCAATTACTTGGGGTTGACGTAATATATATTTCTCTTTCTACGTACATATTGTGAAATTAATAAGCTAACGAGTTTATTTATTTATTCGGACGCTTTAATATTGGGATCTACGAGTATGTTAGTTAAAAAAAAAAAAAACTTAATGTGGCATTTATCCTGCTTACCGAGAAAGATTAAGCCTTAAATAATATATATTCATAGACTTTTAGGAGATATATTATATTTTATACACAAGGCTGGGATAGATAGAAGCGGTCCAATAGTGCTAGGCTTTATCTTATGGCTAAAGGTGGTAAAGCAGCAGCACACCTGGTGGTAAGTGTTACTGCCGCCAATAGATCTTTGCAATAGAGCTGCCTACCAATGAAAACCGCAAACCCACCCGGAAAATTGAGCTGTCAGCTCTCTTGTTCATCAAACGAAGCGCAACAGCACATTGCCCAGACGTTGATTTTCTGCGAAAGTGTGGTACTACCCCGGACAGACCGGCCTGGGGCTGCAGACAGAGTACCGTGAATAGTGTGGTGTAGTGTACTGCCACTATAAAAAAACTAATGAATGGACTACGAAAACAGGTACAAAAATTAACATACTACTTTTTTTTAAAAAACAACATTCAGCACTAAGGAAATAATCCATCTATTGTAGTTTTCATACAAAACATGCAATTAGTGAACACAATTTAAACTAAGACTCAGAATAGTAATTTGTAAACGCAAAAAATATTATCCTACGTGGGTATCGAACACGTGAATCTTGTAGGTCGATTTTAACCACCACACATTAGAGTAAGAGAAAAGAGGCATCTTTTCTTTCTTTCTATCCATGCTTAGATTATTTGTATGCAAATTTAAATTTTGAAATATAACTCACCAAGTTCTTGCCACAGGTGCATGACAAACGTAGATATATCGTTGTACGGCAAGAGCTAAAGTTAACCATATGCTGGCGGTGTGAAACATCGCTGGAATCACCTGGTGGACAAGAAAAATAAACATTAATATAATTCTATTTACAACTATTTTAAATTACCGTTTCAACAAAGTCAAGAAATTATTATCGGTCGCATCATTATTGTAGTTTTTTATAGGTTCCACGTTGGTCGTTCGTCATCAAGTTTTAGTGGGTTGTGACCAGGTCATAATTTGTCAAAAAAGGGTTTAATTGTTCTCTACGCAGTCTTATACGTTGCATTTAGGAGTACAAATGATTTTTGAGCAGGATAGGATGAGGAAAAAAATAAATTAATCAGATCAGGTAAATCAACGTATCTTTTGCAGCAATATTTCCGTTATGTAAACTTCTTTTTTTATTGTTTATGGTGGCGAAAGAGCAAGCAACACACCTGCTGGTAAATGTTACTTCGACGTCGTAGACTTTTGTAATACTAGGGGTATAAGCCAGGCCGCTGCCTATCAACCAAAACTCATCCAAGCTGGGCTTTCAGCTATCTCACTTATTGAACGAAGCGTAACAACACATTGCTACTGTTCAGACCGGTCCACGGCTGTGGACAGAATACTGTCAACAGGATGATCGTACCACTATTAAGGGGTCCGGGGTAGTACCACGCTCTCGCAGGAAATCGTCATCCGAGCAATGGCAATGTTTCGTTTGGTGAGCGAGAGAGCTGGCAGCCTTACTTTCTGGGTGAGTTTGGAATTTTCATTGGTAGGCAGCGGTCTAGCTATGCTCCTATTATTGCAAAGATCCATGTGCAGCAGTAACACTTGTCATAACGTGTGCAGCTTGCTGGTTCGCCATCATAAACAATAAAAAAATACACCCTGCTCCGCTCTTATTTGTCGCAGCGTTTTGTATAACTAAAACCCGTCTCGATAAATAGAGAAATTAGATTATTTTGCAATCCAATTGTTAGTTTTTCAGATAAACACCACCAAACAAACGAACTCATCAAGTTTAAAATTTTATATGGAATATAGATGCATCACAAATCTATTATTCAAATAAAAATCATACGTAAATGTAAATTTTAATGGAAATGACGTCGTTACAAATATTAGTATTAAAATCGAATGTCACGACATAGAAAGAGGCTTAAAGTCTTAGCTCCTATATTAATCCTATTCTGTAATATAAAGGTCCTTTGTACGATGGCAAGGTAGTGTACCTTTAAGATAAGCTTAGGATAACGAAAACCATATTTGGCTTAAAATTTCGTACGTGTATATATATCTATCTATCTAGCTAATATTTAGGTACTTAATGATTTTTCATCTTTACGTGAGTAGGAGATATATCAAATAAAACTCAAAGACTAATGTCATCATTTCAGCTCATGTCCACTGCTGGGGCTTGAACATCCTCCACAATAGGAGTTAAATTGACTACAACACTCTGGTAAGACGGGTTTATAGACTTTATAAAAACCTGATTACGAACAAAAAATGATTGTAACAAGTGGGATTCAAACCCACACCTTTCGGAAATCCGTACCAATCGTGTTGCCATTTACACCACCGTGAACTATTGTAGGACATTCAATTCTCGTATCGTATTATATTTTCGTCTTTAAGGAGACGTGTGCTTGTTCGAGAATTGCATTGAATTTGAAGATTTTAAATTAATATTATTTTTCATGTATATTTGATTATAATACTATATTTGAAATAAAACTACTATCACGGATTGTATCGCGTTTGCATTTGATTTTTAATTTCCCTAAGTTTCGATCACTTTCAGAGATCATGGTCACAGGAGGACCATGATCACTGTAAAGTAAAAGTTGGTAGTTTTCGTAGCCACCACTACCACACAGCAAAGCAAAAAGCTTTTAAATATTTATTTGATATTATTTTACCTCGTCCAGTCACAATGTAGAACACCTCAAAAATATCAAATCATTTTCATTTACATAAAAAATAATTAACTTTATAAAAATTAAAAGAAAATCCTTTTAGAAAAAAAAAATAATCTGTAGTCTTTTGAAAGTTCATAACGGCAATGAATAAAAAAAATATCTCAATATGAGCCTCATCCGAGATCAACTTAAGATTCTTGAAGAGACCTGAATTTTAAATAGCCGCGTGAATAAAATAACTACGAATTACGGATTTAATTAATTTAACGGAAAATAAGCAATTTTTTTTTTCAATCTTATATTGGTAAGGTGTTAAAAGTGCATAATTATGGATAAGGATTTAGTGGGTTTGAATCCCACGTAAGACAAAAAACTTAAGTTTCTTTTTTTTTATTGCTAGTGGTGGCAAACAAGCAAGTAGCATACCTGATGATAAGTGTCACTGCCGCCCATGGACAATACAATATGCAATACCAAGGGCATAACTAGGCCGCCGCCTGCCAATATAAACCCCAAACCTACCCAATTGGGCTGCCGGCTTTCTCGCTCACCGAACGAAGCGCAATAGCATATTGCCATTAATCAGACGTCGATCTTCTGCAAGAGTGTGGTCCTACCACGGACGGACCGGCCCGCGACTGCAGACAGAGAACTGTCAACAGCATGGTCCAACCACTTTCTAAAAAGCTTTTTGTGCTACTTATACTGGTAATGGTTAAGATACCAACCTTTCCTGCCATGGGTTATTACATGGATTATTACCCATTACATGGGTTCGATCCCTACGCAGAACAATACTTTGTGCGAAACGTGTTGTTCTGAGTCTGGGTGTAATTTGGCTGCATTAATTATATGTCTAAAAATCCTCCGCAACTCAAGGATATAAAGTCTAATAAACTCAAAGGAAATACCTTTGTGCAGGGCAGTGGTGTGATTTTTATATATAAAAAAAGTTGAGTCTGGCTGTATTTTGTGTCTGTTAATTATATATTTGTAAAATAATTGGCAATACGAAAATTATTTTTCCTTAGTACTGCATTAATCTATTCTTTAAAATAATAATAATAATATTTTTTTATATTATATTTAGAGATGTATTAAGTAATTGTAAGTTTTACCGTTATAGATGGCATTCTCGTGGGGAGGCCTATGTCCAACAGTGGACGTTTACGGGCTGATGGATGGATGGATGGATGGAAGTTTTAATAAAGAGAAAAATAATAATAAAGTAAATATATAGAAAAAAAACATCACAAATAAAACAACCACTTCAACAAACAACCTCCCATTTGCTTTTGTAACGAATATCCGAGTTGTCACATACCGGTACAAATAATACAAATTGTATTGTTAGAAATCCTCCATCTGAAACTTGACAAACAATAGCTATAGATAATTTGTACCCTGAATTTGGCGTTGTTCAGTATTCGGATATCCGTGTGAATTGTATCTTCAATTATAGTCTCTGATATAGATAAAAGCCTTAAAATATGGATTTTTTTGAGTTTACTCCTTAAGAATCGATTTTCATATAAGGCGCTCGGTATGAGAAAAATTTGAGGAGTAAAATCTAGTGATCGAATGACCTTGTTACGTTTTTGGTGCGCAACCTATTCTGCGCACCTTTCACTTTCTGACGTGAGGTAATACTTCACTGAACAGTTGTAATAAATGTAAATAAAAATATAAATATATATATTTTAGTCAAATGAGCTTTTTTTGCGCCTGTTTTGATAATCGTACATAAGGAGTAAACTCCAGTCGTGCGTTGGAGCTGACACACACACTTTTTTTTATATACAAGGCTCGAGATTCCTCCATAATACGAGGGGAATTGACTTATTATATATGCTAGGATTTTCCGTGTGGTGACGGAGTAATTCACGAAACTCTATCTTACTGATCTAAGAGAGCCGGACGCCCAACTGGGTGGGTTTGAAGTTTATATTAGTAGGCAGCGGCCTAGCTATACTCCTGGTACAGCAAAGGTCCATGGGCGGCAGTAACACTTACCATCAAGTGTGTTGATTGCTCGTTTGCCACCAAAAGCAACAAAAAAAAAAACCCGTGGGTGATCGTAAGAGACGACTAAGGGATACAAAACGGATATCTACATCTATTCAAGACAAGTAAAACTCGAAACAAAATCCTACACCAACACGTCTGACCAACGGGGTGTAGTAGGTTAATTTCCCTCCCATTATGGAGGAGGTTCGAGCTCAACAGTAGGACGTAATATCAGCTGAGATGATGTATACATCTATCATGATAGTCAGACAAAATGGTATAGAGTTCAGTTTGAAGTCTTTGAGTCTATGATTTGAGCTTCTGATAATAGATAGGAAATTAACGAGGAAATTACCTACCAATATCACGTTTGTCATACGGCTTGGTGTAGGCTATTTCGAGTTTTGAAGGAAGGTAGAGTCAAGAGTCTCCGAGACCGGCGAGTGTGTATGAAGAGAATTATGAATGTTAAGGAAGCGAGTGAAGTATGCAAGGATAGAGTTCTCTGGCACTCTGTACTCTCTGCCTACCCTGCAAGGGATATGGCGTGATGATATGTATGTATGTATCTATTTCGAGTTTTCTTTCTGTTACATATATCATTATTTTTCTGCTCTTATCCTAACAACTTGTGATTGATGTAATATGTAATCCTCTTCTATCATACATATTGTAAAAGTTATTGGCAATAATTTTATTCGGCCGTTTATGTGCTAATGTAATTGTTGACTAAACCGCATCAGATGGAGTTGGCCCAAGACGATATAAAGCTCTTATTCGTCTCCTCACAAGTAAAGCAAGGGATGGTAGTTTTCGTAATCACTACCACACAACACTATCTCTTACGTATATGTTATCTGTGTATATCCCTTAGTCATCTTATACGACAAGTATGGGTAAAAAGTGTTGTAGTAATCTTACTCTATCATTGCACGGATGGTCGATTTATACACACGTTTCTAATTACATAAAACAAAAATTAACCTTTGTTATTGTTGGAAGGCCAGCGAAGCAAAATTATTGTAAGGATCTTATTGACAAAAGGTCTCGTTTCCTCGAAATTGCAAATAGAAACAGCACAGTATATTTGTTTTCGCTCGTTAAATACATATATGTTATGATTCGTATTTACTTTGAGTTATTATTAGCTAATGTTTTCAATGTTTTATTATTTGATATTAGGTTCTTATTATTATTTAGATTTTAATCGAAAAATAAAACATAAAATCTAACTTGTAATGTATGTATATAAAGTTTCCCATCATTATCTTATGTTAGCTGATTATCCGTGTGGTGACAGAGTAAGAATACAATTCACCACCCCCTATCTTACTCGTCGGTGATAAGAGACGACTAAGGGATATAAAACGTATATAACATCTATGCAAGAGAAGGACAACTTGAAACAAAACTCTTTACCAACATATCTGACCAGAGTGGTATAGTAGGCTAATTTCCCTCCTATTACGGAGAAGGTCCGAGCCCAACAGTGGGATATATATGGTCTGTGATGATGATGATGATGATCTTAGCTGATATATGTCCCAGTGTTGGACTCGAGCCTTCTACAAATATTTTTTTTATTGTTTATGTATCAGAAATACGTCCGCTCGTTTACCACCGCAAACAGCAAGCAGCATACTTGATAATAAATGTTATTGCTGCTTATCGATTTTAGAAATAACAGAGGTATAGCTAGGTTACTGCGTACCAATCAAAACCACAGAGAAACGTGGACTTCAAGCTCTCTCGCTTACCGAACAAAGCGCAACAGCAGATTGCCACAGCTCAGATGTGACTTTTTGCCGAGTTTAGTACTAATATGGATAGCCAGCCCACTGCTGTAGATAGAAAACTGTCAACAAAGTTGTTCTACCAGTACTAAGCAATAGGAGAAAATAAACCAATATATTTTCTTGCCATCATCATCATCATTCTCCTACTCTTGTCCCAATTATTTGGGGTCTCGATACAGTATGTACTCTTATTTCATAGTACATATTGTAAAAGTTATTGGCAATAGTTTTATGACCGGCCGCCTGCCAGACGGCATTTGGAATTGCACCCTCCTTGGGAATGTAATTGTTGATCAAACGGCATGAGATAGATTTGGCCCAGGTCATTATAAGGCTCTTAGTCGTCTTTTTCGACATCCATGAGCAGAGTAAGGATTGGTAGTATACTTACTCGCTACCACACAGCACAATATATTTTCTTGCCATGGTTTCATTTTATTTAAAAAAAAAATCCTATTATACTTTAATAATATTATGGTTCTAATTAATTAAGTCGATAAATACAAGAACAGGCTTTGATAAATTAATAATGCCTTGCCTTTTTTAATATGAAAGGGAATTTAAAATGTTACATAATATTTTTGCTCTTGTTAATATTTTTTATTAGTTATACTTTAATGGCAAAGATGACGTAGTGAATTAAGTAGCAAGATCCCATGCCAAGTGTCATGGGTTCGATCTACAAGACGGCTCTATATGCTCAAATTATTGTCCTGAGCCTAAATGTAATTATGTCTGGTAATTGTTTGTTTGTAAATCACGACACAAGCATTTATTCTTTAGTGACGGGCACTGTTTAGTATAAAAATGTTGGGGTTATTTGGGGGGCTATTTAATATTTCGGTAATACTATTAGTATTTTTATGTGTGATGACGGAGTAAGAATATAATTCATCAACCTATCTTACTCGTGAGTGATCGTAAGAGACGACTAAGGGATATAAAACGCATATAATATCTATACAAGAGAAGGAACTCTCGATACAAAGCCCTACGTCTGACCAGCGTAGTATAGTAGGTCAATTTCCCTTCCATTATAGGTTCAAGTCTTACAGTGGGATATATATGAGTTGAAGTGGTGATGCTATTTCAATTATATTTAAAGTACAAACTTCTAATAAAGGCGGGAAATTCATTATCTGCAGAAAATTGTTTGAAAATTCAGCAGCTTAAATTAATTATAATAAAATCATTAATTGAATATATTATATTGCTCTTATACATATTTTTCTTCTTCTTATACTTATATTATATTGCTTTTATACATACTGGGCTTGAGCTGTCTCCACAAAGAAAGGGAAATTCATCCACTATAATCCCGCTATTCAGACTTGTTGGTATAGGGTTTTATTTCGAAAGTTCCTTCTTTTAAATTATAATGAAAGACACTAAATATTTCTTGTTTCGCGATTAATGTAACAATTGAAATTATTAAAATAGATACACATGAATAGAAGATCAAAAGACATTAAATATTTTCTTAGGTTTCAGTTCTTTGTATGTAAAATGAGTTATTTCAATTTGTAGAAACAATAAAAAAAACGTTTCTCAGAATTTCATTTCGCGTCAATGACTTACTACTCACAATTTTCCAACGATTTTTCGCAGGTATTTAACTTCTCCACTAAACTAGAAGTTTCTTTCAGTATAATAAAATTAGCATTATTAATTTACCACAAATATTTTTTAAGGTACCACACCCGTTATTAAAAATTTTCGGGAAGTCTACTATTTAAACTTAATTGGATAAAAATCTGAAGGTCGTATCACCAACTTGTAAACATGAATAGTATTCATCCATCCACTCATACGTCAGCTCGTGGACATCAATCGTTGAACAGAAGCCACTGCACGGATAATGCCATAGTTGTCCCGTTTGGTAAACAGGTTGGCATTTAAAGTTAGATAAGTTGCCCAGATGAGTGGTATAGATCATTTTACCACCAATTATGAAGAAAATTAGAGTCTAATAGTGGGATAAATATAAGCTGAGATGACAATAATGATATGCGTTTATACCACACACCTACCTGACCACCGACTGCAACCCTGACACTTATAAACCAATTTGAGGATACCCACTCTCTAAAACTAGAACTACTAAATTTACTCGACTCGATAAAAATTGCCAACACAAAAAAAAAATAACTATTCGAAAATATTAAATCAAATTACTGAAATTTAGCATTTAATATGCTTAATTATTTATAAAATCCGATTACGAAATGAAAAATGATGTCGCAAGCGGGATTCGAACCCGCGCCTATTGGGATTCCGGCCCAATCGTGCTGCCACTACACTACCGCGACTAATTGTAGGACATGCAAATTTCATTTCGTATTGTATTTACGTCTTAAGGTGACGGTGTGCTATCTACCCGACAATGTTTACACATTGTTATAGGCTTAATACTTCAAACTTTACAGTTAGAATTGTATTAAACGATGACACAACCTTGTTATTTAAATTACTGAAATTTAGCATTTAATATGCTTAATTATTTATAAAATCCGATTACGAAATGAAAAATGATGTCGCAAGCGGGATTCGAACCCGCGCCTATTGGGATTCCGGCCCAATCGTGCTGCCACTACACTACCGCGACTAATTGTAGGACATGCAAATTTCATTTCGTATTGTATTTACGTCTTAAGGTGACGGTGTGCTATCTACCCAACAATGTTTACACATTGTTATAGGCTTAATACTTCAAACTTTACAGTTAGAATTGTATTAAACGATGACACAACCTTGTTATTTAAATTACTGAAATTTAGCATTTAATATGCTTAATTATTTATAAAATCCGATTACGAAATGAAAAATGATGTCGCAAGCGGGATTCGAACCCGCACCTATTGGGATTCCGGCCCAATCGTGCTGCCACTACACTACCGCGACTAATTGTAGGACATGCAAATTTCATTTCGTATTGTAT
Organism: Lymantria monacha; assembly: GCA_905163515.2. Taxonomy (NCBI): domain Eukaryota; kingdom Metazoa; phylum Arthropoda; class Insecta; order Lepidoptera; family Erebidae; genus Lymantria; species Lymantria monacha. The sequence continues at coordinate 12,899,834 of LR991095.1, read as the reverse complement.
TTACGTCTTAAGGTGACGGTGTGCTATCTACCCGACAATGTTTACACATTGTTATAGGCTTAATACTTCAAACTTTACAGTTAGAATTGTATTAAACGATGACACAACCTTGTTATTTAAATTACTGAAATTTAGCATTTAATATGCTTAATTATTTATAAAATCCGATTACGAAATGAAAAATGATGTCGCAAGCGGGATTCCAACCCGCGCCTATTGGGATTCCGGCCCAATCGTGCTGCCACTACACTACCGCGACTAATTGTAGGACATGCAATCGGATTTTATAAATAATTAAGCATATTAAATGCTAAATTTCAGTAATTTAAATAACAAGGTTGTGTCATCGTTTAATACAATTCTAACTGTAAAGTTTGAAGTATTAAGCCTATAACAATGTGTAAACATTGTTGGGTAGATAGCACACCGTCACCTTAAGACGTAAATACAATACGAAATGAAATTTGCATGTCCTACAATTAGTCGCGGTAGTGTAGTGGCAGCACGATTGGGCCGGAATCCCAATAGGCGCGGGTTCGAATCCCGCTTGCGACATCATTTTTCATTTCGTAATCGGATTTTATAAATAATTAAGCATATTAAATGCTAAATTTCAGTAATTTAAATAACAAGGTTGTGTCATCGTTTAATACAATTCTAACTGTAAAGTTTGAAGTATTAAGCCTATAACAATATGTAAACATTGTCGGGTAGATAGCACACCGTCACCTTAAGACGTAAATACAATACGAAATGAAATTTGCATGTCCTACAATTAGTCGCGGTAGTGTAGTGGCAGCACGATTGGGCCGGAATCCCAATAGGCGCGGGTTCGAATCCCGCTTGCGACATCATTTTTCATTTCGTAATCGGATTTTATAAATAATTAAGCATATTAAATGCTAAATTTCAGTAATTTAAATAACAAGGTTGTGTCATCGTTTAATACAATTCTAACTGTAAAGTTTGAAGTATTAAGCCTATAACAATGTGTAAACATTGTCGGGTAGATAGCACACCGTCACCTTAAGACGTAAATACAATACGAAATGAAATTTGCATGTCCTACAATTAGTCGCGGTAGTGTAGTGGCAGCACGATTGGGCCGGAATCCCAATAGGCGTGGGTTCGAATCCCGCTTGCGACATTATTTTTCATTTCGTAATCGGATTTTATAAATATTAAATCAATAAAAACTCTATTCTATATATATATATATATATATATATATATATATATATATATATATATATAGATTTGTGATGTTTATTGTTGAATAACTTTTAAACGGTAAATTTTATCGAAAAAAGCATTCAGATCTTTTTTGTAGAGCGTTAAATTTCCTACAAGAAATAGCTGTTTGAGTATTTTTAGCTACATTTTTTTCAGTGGAAAAAAATTTACTGCAAATAGTGCGAAAATCCCATGTTATTTAAATGGGAAATGTATTATGATTTAGGCACGGGTTAATGTAAATATTAAGGGCTGATTTGGGTCTGATATTTTTTTTTAGGTCATAACCTAAAAATTTGACGGGCGTTTGCAGAACAAAACCCAATTTGGGAAATAACGGACACCCTAATATATATATATATATATATATATATATATCTTTTGTGTGCAGGAGGTATTGTGGGTGATAAAACGGAAAATAAACACAGATTTAATCAATGTTCAAGAATATATATAACTCAGTTGGGCAATCGATCGAAGTTATTTATTTCAGACAACTTCGTCTCGATCCTTATTTTATAATATTGTTTTTCCTGCTATAAATTTTTAATTTACCAAAAAAACAATATATTGAGCGTACTACTGCTTTTGTTTTTTAATTATATGTATTTACAATAATAAAATTTGTATTTTACTCATCGTCATTTTATTCTTATTGCAATTATAGTGGATGCAATATGTGCCTATTATTCCACACAACCCTATCAAATCTCATCTCTGTATTTGCTCCATTTCTATCCATACTTCACAGAGTCCATTCATCTTTTTAGTTTTGCCTTACCCCTAAAACCTTCAACATTCATTATTAAAAACTTTCCTCATAACATTACCTTCATCCCGTTTCATCACATGTTTATACCACGTCAAGCGTTCACTCTTTAACTTTTCCGTCACAGGCGAAACTTTCAAACTTTCCCTAATACAGTTTGTAATATTATTATGTAGCGCTAATGCTACGCCGTAGGTAACTCTACAGGTGCTACGGAAAACTTTGATTAATTTATAATTGAACTTTAAACTATTATTAATATGAAATTTAAAGTTCGTCGTCGCAGAGATGGAGCAGTTTTCTAGGTAACGGTCTTCAAAACAATCTTCATGCAATATATTTATTACGTTTCGTCCATCCATGTAGCGACAGGATAATAATACAATTGTCGCCACCACTTATTAGACTCATCATCCTCCTACTTTTCTCACAATTACTTGTGGTCGACGCAATATGTACTCCTTTTCCTACATAATTGTAAAAGTTATTGGCAGTAGTTTTATGATCGGCCGCATGCCTGACGTCAACCCTCCTTGGGAATATAATTGTTGACCAAACGGCATCAGGTGGTGTTGGCTTAGGTCGATATAAAGCTCTTAGTCGTCTTTTACGACATCCACGAGCAAAGTAAGGGTTGGTAGTATTTGTAGCCGCTACCACACAGCAAAAAGCCACCCCTTATTAAACAGTGGAAGGTATAACATATATACACAAGGACGTATTCCTTAGTCTAAGGTGTTGTAAAAAAAAATAGACTGATCAATGCTTTTGTTGGGCCATTCATAGCAAATACAAAGTGAAGATGTCAATACGACAATAAATAAAAATACCGGTAATACTAGTGTATATGAGTATTTTGAAACTATCTAAAAAGTCCTCACATGCAAATTTAAAAAAAAAAATATTTTCTAACAAACTTTTTATCATAAATATTGAAACAATATAGAATACCGTTTATGAATATTAGTTCACTGACCTGTAATCCGACCGAATAGGTACCCTTTCATTATGCCGCATGCCTGAGATAATTTTAATTGTCTTATCTAAGTCTGATGACGCAGTTTATATGGATCTTATGGGTTAGTAATAAGGTATAATATGCATTAATTTGTATTGCGTTTGGCGAAGACTTTAAGTAGTAAACTGGAGATATGTAGGTAACTTACCTTTATATTTGTTAATACCGATGCGGCGTGGGAGGTCTTTGATATCTTAGTGATAGCCTAATGATTTTAATTTTTAATACAGAGTGTAGAAAATGTTAATAATAGAAAGTAATGTGCTGTGGCTAAACTATACGACATATTGTATTCAAAGTTTGTATATAGGCTGGGCAAGTCATCAGATACACTAAATTAAAACTATTGTCGTATGGTCGTCTCCGCTCTGTATATGTATGAGATACCATTTATTTTTATTTTTTTTATTGCTTATGGTGGCAAATGAGAAGCCCAACTTTCTGAGTGGTTTTGGGTTGATATTTAATGACTTATCTGATATTGTAAGGGTACATGAGTTTATATTTTCTTAGCTGAGTGGTAGCGGCTTCAGATACTACCAATACTTACTTTGCTCGTGGATGTCGCAAAAAAACGACTAAGATCCTTATAACGACCTGGGCCAAATCCATCTGATGCCGTTTGGTCAACAATTACATTCCCAAGGAGGGTTGACATCTAGCAGGCGACCGGTCATAGAACTGTTGCCAATAACTTCTACAGTATTACTATGAAAGAAGAATACATATTGTATCGACCCCAAGTAATTCGGATAAGAGTAAGAGAATGATGATGATGTAAAGGTACATGAGTGGCAATAACATATAGGTACCCTTTTTTTTTGCTATGGGCTATGGACGTGGTCGCGCCCCGCCAAATCGGTCCGGGGCGATGGAAGAGGCGGCACGCAACTCCATAGACCAAGGTTTCTTAAACTTTTTGTAGTCACGGACCACTTTCACAATTTAAACAATTCACGGACCCCTGTCAAAAATACGTTTGTTTAGAAAAAAGACGGCCCAGCGCCCTATCAGGGGCCTGACCCACTGCGGACCCCTGATACATATGCCACGGACCCCTAAGGGGTACGTGGATCCCACTTTAAGAAACCCTGTCATAGACCCACCCTGTAAACACCTCTCTTCGCCGTGCAAGCGGGCCACCGGTACCCGATGTTTGTCTTCGGTGCAATAACAGGTGTGTGGTTTGCTAGTTTGTCACTATAAGCAATAAAAATACTTAGCTAGCTCGTCAATTAAATTAAGGAGTGATAATATTATATTTTTAAGCCATTATCACACAATGATTAGTAATTTGGAAATCACTTACCTCATTCATATAATTCCAAGCTTGACATGCTCTAACCGGGCTGAGGGGCTTATAGTGATTGCCGAAGGTATACATATAGAATAGCCAGGGTGCAGGGAATAGCATGGTGAACATGTCGCAGAGAGCCATGGCCATGAGCACCACGTTCGTCGGCGTCCGCATATGACGACGGGAGAGAACGACCACTATCAACGTGTTAGCAACGGTGGTGGTAGCTAGTAGAAATGGGGCGATGTATCTGAAAAGAAAAAAAACAATTCATCATTACAGTCCATAAAAGTTCCACTGTTGGACTCCGACCTCTTCCGTAATGGAAGGTAAATTAACCTACTAAACCGCGCTGATGAGACGTGTTGCTATAGGGTTTTGTTTCGAGTTTTCCTTCTCTCGGATAGATGTTATATGCGTTTTATATACCTTAATCGTCTCTTACGATCACCCACGGGTAAGATATGGGTTGGTGAATAGTATTCTTACTTCGTCACCCCACGGAAACAAATTCAATTAACATCTAATTATGATTTTTCATCTTCAACTTAGCTCATATACGTCCCTTTCCGGCTTGAACCTCTTCCATAATAGGATGGAAATTGACCTCCTAAATCACGTTGGGGAAGGTACTTGCGACTCATTTTTTAATTTATTTTAACTCGGTGTTCATCCGTAGTATACGCCGAGATCACCCCTGTCTAGTTTTCATTTAGTAAGTATTTAATATAGTTTATTGATGAATGAATTTAGCTCAAGTACGTCACAAAGATTTGACTTGACTCTTTTATTGTAGTACGACCACGCTGTTGACAGTTCTCTGTCAGCAGCCGCGGGCCGGTCCGTCCGAGGTAGTACCACACTCTTGCAGAAGATCGACGCATGAGTAATGGCAACGTACTATTGCGCTTCGTTCGGTGAGCGAGAGAGACGGAAGCCCAATTGGGTGGGTTTGGGGTTTATATTGGTAGGCAGTGGCCTAGTTAAACTCTTTATTTTTCCTGGTAGGGTGGACCATGGATGTGGTCGCGCCCTGGCAAATCGGACCGGGGCGACAGAAGAAGCGGCGCGCAACGCCATGGACCCACCCTGCAAACAATTCTCTTCGCCATGCGAGCGGGCCACCGGTACCCGATCTTTGTCTTCGGTGGGCCTAGTTATACCCTTGGTATTGCAAAGGTCCATGGGCGGCAGTGACACTTACCATCAGGTGTGCTGCTTGCTCGTTTGCCACCATTAGCAATAAAAAAAATAACTCCCTTCTCCGCCTTTTTTTTTGTTATCAAGGATGGTATTTTAAAAGATAATAGTTTCATGATCGGCGGCCTGCCTGACGTCAACCCTCCTAGGGAATGTAATTGAGGTGGAGTTAGCTCAGTTCGATATAAAACTGTTATTCCTCTTTTAAGACATCCACGGGCAAAGTAAGGTTTGGTAGTATTTGTTGCCACCATCATACAAGAAGCAATTTATATACCTCATAATTCATTTATAATATTAGTAGCTAGACTTTATTTTTAGATATCAATCTTGTGAACATAATGTTATGAAGGGTGATCTTTAGGACTAATAAGATTATAAAGGATTTTCCTTAATCTGTATAAATCTTTTTGTCTAATAATGAAGCCTTTCATCTTTCGACTTTGATATTTTCTTTATATAAAGACATGGAATCTGTTCTTATTAATATTTTGCTAAGGTTTAATATTTTATTATCTACGAAACATTCCTTACTAAAGAGAATAAATTCTTGTTATATATATTTTTTTTATTGCTAATCGCGGCAGACGAGCAAGCAGCACACCTGATGGTAAGTGTCACTGCTGCCCATGGACCTTTGCTATGCCAAAGTTATAGCTGGGCCGCTGCCTACCATTACCATCCCCAAACCCACCCAGTTGGGCGCTGCCGGCTCTCCCTATACATGAAATTTTAAAAATTTGCAATAAATTTGGTATTTAATAAATCTTTTTAATGAATATTATCTAGTACCACGGCGTTGCCTATATTAATTTAGATTTTGCTAATCAATATTTTCGTTTCGTAATAAAAATACAATTCACCACCCCTTTTCTTACCTGTAAGTGTTAAATACTACTAAGGGTAAATACGGTCAGACCTGAGTATAGTGGGTCTCTATGTAGGAGGCTCGAGGCCAACTAAGGGAAAGGCCATATAAATATATGGGTTGAGATAAAGAGATAAGGAATCAACATCTTTACTTCAAATATGAATTTTTCTAGATAGAATATCCAATACTCTTCGGCTTTTTTTTATAAATATAAATAAATTTTAAAACGATCTATTGACCAAACTGCTCAGATTTAACATTTAATATGTTAGGTTAATTATAAAAAATTGTTTATACGCGAAAAATGTATGTCACACATGGGACTCGAACCCATACTTCCTGGAAATCTGCTCCAATCGTCCTACCACTTAGACAAGTGCGAGCTGTCGAATGACAATCAATTTGTGGCTCGTATTATTTCGTCGTTTTTATGGGAGACGTCTACCATCTTCTAATACATTAGCTTCGCAGTTAGAATTGTATTAAACGATGATACGACCCTGTTATCCAAAGTACTGAAATTTAGCATTTTATATCCACTTCTATTGGAAATCGAAACGGATTTCAATTAAGCGCGGGTTCGATACCCACGTGTGACAATGATTTTTCGTTTCAAGTTTTTTATTTTAAATGATCTATTTCTAACAATAATATGTAATACGGGTGACGTAAAAGTCGAGTCGATGATTATATATCTTCTTAATATATATAAATTACGTGTCACGTTGTTTGTCCGCGATGGACTCATAAAGTACTTAACTGATTTTAACCAAATTTGCACAGCAAGTGTAGTTTGATCCAACTTAAAAGATAGGATAACTTAAATCTCAATTTATAGTAATATTATTTTATTGCAAATTATATGTCTAATATTTGACAGTCAAAATCATATGTTATATCAAAAGGATTTTAAAAGATGGCGGAATCTGTTGACTGGATTATTTAATAGATGGCGGCATCTGTTGACTGGACTATTTAATAGATGGCGCTATGTTAAATGCAGGGTAGGCAGAGAGAACAGAGTGCTAGAGAACTCTATCTCTGCATACTTCACTCGCTTCCTCAACATTCATAATTCTCTTCATACACGCTCGCCGGTTTCGGAGACTCTTGACTCCACCTTCCTTCAGTACATGACCGATCTGGTCTAGGTAGGATAATTAAATTTATTTAAAAAAAAATAATGTAAAATTGGCAATATTTAAGTGCCTCTTGGGATCCTCTATGGGCAACACTTACAAACCAAGGAGTGGATCACCAGTACATAGAGTTCATTAGGAGCCTATACAGAAACAGCACAGGTAGAGTAAAGCTAGAATCCACGGGCCCGAACTTTCCTATCAAAAGAGGCGTGAGACAGGGAGATCCTCTGTCCCCAAAATTATTTATAGCGGTACTAGAGTCAGTTATTAGCCAGCTAGACTGGAAGAACTATGGCTTAAACATAGAAGGTGAACATCTAAACCACCTACGCTTCGCTGATGACCTGGTAAAACTAGCAGAAACAGGCTCACAAATACAGCACATGATTGGTTCTCTACATAGAGGAAGCGTTCAAGTGGGTCTAGAAATGAACCTAGCAAAAACTATGGTTATGACAAACAGCATAGAGAGAACAATAACAGTAAGAAATGAAGTACTAAATTACACTGAAAAATATATATACCTAGGAAAGCAATTAAGTTTTAATAAGAAAAACAACGAGATGGAATGACTTCTAATGTTTACGCGAGTATTCCTCCCGTGACCATGATCACTGTAAAGTGTTCGAAACGTCGGGAAATTATAAATCAAATACAAACGCGATAGAATCCGTAAAAGTAGTTTTATTTCAAACGAGATGGAAGTTGAAAGGCATATACAACATACCTGGAATAAGTACTGGAAGTTACAAGAAATATTTAAAAGTAACATGCCGATAAATTCAAAAACCAAGGTCATGAATTCATGCTTATTACCATGCCTGACATATGGGTGTCAGACATGGAAGTTCACAAATAGAATTAAGGAAAAAATAAGAACTTGCCAACGGGGAATGGAACGGAGCATGCTAAGTATCAGGAAAATACAAAAAATAAGACATACAAAGATACGAAAACTAACCAAAGCAATCGACCCTCTCTTCCATGCCAAACGACTGAAACGGAAGTGGGCTGGACACGTAGCACGACTTGCAGACAAGCGTTGGACTAAAAGAGTGACGCTATGGCAATGCCCTCGGGGTAAACAAGGCAGAGGAAGACAATTAACGAGATGGGAAGATGAAATAAAAGCTACCGCTGGCCCTAACTGGAATCATGTGGCCCAAGACCGAGAGAAATGGTCATCTTTGGAGGAGGTCTTCACCTGTGCAGACGGGGTTCTTGCAGAATAATAGCAATATTAGCATAATTTTATACTACATACTAACTCACTAAAACTATCATTAGGAAAATTTAAATGTTTTTTTACTAATAACCATCTAAGTGTAAGGCAAGAAATAAAAGGCTTTTTATTTTATTTTATTTGTGCCTCTTTGGGGCTCACGCATAATAAATAATTTGATTTGGTAGTATACGTAGCCGCTACCACACAGCATGCATAATTCAATGAATTATTTAAATAAAATATAATCAAATTACAAATTTTCGTGGCGATTCTTAAAATGTGCATAAAAAGGATGGCATAGTGAATTCTATTCTGTACATGGAAATAAGGTATTTAAAAAATCACTTACCCATACATAGGTTCAGCATAATTGACCGGGAACTCGCAAGTCACATTTAAATAAACATGTGAATGGTTTGATTGGCAGAAGTCCTCGGACGAGAAATTCGAATATCCGGGATATCCTGTCTGATTATCGAAATAAGGGTAGTTTATTTTGATATCATCGGTGACATCGCTGGGCACGTCCTTCCTTGTCGCGTTGAAGTCGCCAAAATAATCGACCCATTCTTTATCTTGACCCATCTTGTTTCTCTGTTGTCAGCCGTTTATTGACATGGTTGATTCTTATCGAATAGCGTATCTGTGGACAAATGAAAAGTTTTATTATTATTAAATGAAATATAACAATTCCATGAAGAGGAACTTACCCATATCACGTGACCTAGATTTTATATTTTTTTCCCTTTCCCTCTCCTCGGTGACTACCCGTATTCGTCACCTTTTATCTCCCCTTAGTTTTAACAAAGTAAGTTATTGATGTGAAACATCTATAGGCTCACTTGTAAACCGAATTGTTGGCGTGGCGACGCTTGCCGTGGCGACGGTTCGTCACGCTATACTAAGGTATACATATATATATTTTATGTGTAGTAGAGTGTACGGTGTGGCGACGGGTCGCCACGCTATACTGAGGTATACATATATATATATATTTTATATGTAGTAGAGTGTACGGTGTGGCTTCTCACTCAGTTCGACGATATTTAATTAATTATATTCATATTAATCATATTAGTAATTATATAAATTATATTAAGATTAATAATTATATAAATTATATTAATATTATCTTCAATTAATTATTTTTTTATTATTCATGAAGGAATTAATATGGAAAAATTTATTAATAAAATTTATATTTGCAAATCTTTAGTCATATATTGCAATAATTAACTAAGATTTGAGTTCATGAGTATATTGAAGCCACACTCAAATTTTTTTTTCTTTTTCTTGTGTATTTTAATATCATATTTTTTTAAATATTTCAGTTCCCAACAATCATCACAGGGATCAATATTTAAATATTTAAATTGTGGCCACTTGATATTAATATCGAATTTTTATATCACATGTAAATAAATGTTTATTAAATAAAGTTACCATTTTCTGTAAGAAATTCGTAATACTTCAATTTTTCATTAGGCTATATTTAATTCCTGTAATAATATTATCTTTTATGCATATTACTTGTACACACACGATGTTTCACATCTGCCAGGCGTCCCATGACGGCTCACATTTTTTTTTATGTATGTTTAGCTGTTTGTCGCAGATGGCTTTGACAGCTATGTCTGGACTATGTGAGCGCTTAGGACTTTCAACCTGATGAAAGACATCGTCCAAAGATTCTCTCATCATCCTCATCAAGAAAGTGCAGCGGGCGCCGGAATGCAATAATTAATATGGTTTTCATAATTTTAATTGAAATTTACTAAAGAAACAATTTGGCTCAAAATTGTCTTTATTAATATGGCATTTGCTGCGTATCGTCTATCCATCAAATACAAGGACCGAGTACCGGTGGCCCACCTACACAGTACCAAAGAGGTACATACGCAGCAGATTATGGGGTTATTTACCGTTGCTTCTGTCCGTACTGACTGAGTCCGTACTACTAAAAAAGGAGTGCGAATATACAATTAAATTAGTTTTAAATCACCAATTATGTCTTGGTATATGAGCATAAGTATGGTCACCTGTGAGTTTAAAAATAATTATTTCTCTGTTAATTGCGCTAAATAATGAATTATTTTAATAATAATTATTATTTTGCTCTAAAACATAGTACAATAAGATGTTACCAATTTTAATGCGACTATTAAGCGAGGTATTATTGAAGACTTCTCTCCGCTGAACAGGTTACGTAATTTGGGTATATTCCCTGATAATCTATTAACGTACGCTGTACAAAGTGTGCTTTCCATTTAATACAAAAAGTGACGCAGTGTTCGATAAAGCGCTTTCCATCAACGACACTGTTGAACACAGCCGTACACTGTTCGACACTCGAAAAAGTGGTGTTTGACAGATGCTTACCTACTTTCATTATATAGGTACTACTTTGCTTGAATTAAGTATCATTACTTAACCTCGCAATTTATTTACGGCATATTCTAGTAGTATTATTTGGGATTATTAAATTGAGCTTGTCTCTTACTGCTAATTAAAATTTAATAAAAATGTAGAATGTAAATATTGCATTATTGAAGTGAGCCCTGATAATGTGGTTAGGTTTATAAATTATTGAGCCAAGACTTTGTCAAGGAACTTGCATTTAGGTATACGACGCCCAGAATTTTGCGATATTGATGCACTTTAGTGTTATTTTGAGACAACTAGCTGTTTCATTTAAACTTTTACACAGTGTTTGGCAGTGTTTCACAATGTACCGCAGAGTCCCTCTGTGTTAACTAAATGGAAAGTAACTATAGGCATCTCTACAATAGGAAATAATCTCATAATGTCACGTATTTCCCAAGAGAGTTTTGCTTTCAACTTCCTTTGCACTTAGCTACTTTTCACGAATTCCCCGAAAAAAAGGGATGGCGATCTTGTATTAATGACCCCAAAAGCATAATGGGCTTTAAAATTGTATTATTATTATTTTTTATTATTCATCAGCTCCTAAATATTATCCTAATGCAAGAGAAAGAAAACTCGAAACTATAGTTCATCTAATCTAAGAAGTGCATTATGACGTTTTGCATTTTTTAATACACAATAACCTCGGTCAAACGTATACGCATGATTGTAAACACTAAATCTAAAATTTTAAACAACTATTTAGTTATTTACATAATTAACATTGCGGATGACTTTCTTGTACAATAATCTAATGTTGAAACTCGTAAAAATAATTTAAAATAAAAATAACATGGTAAATAGTAATTGTCATTGACGACCTAACAATGTCACGTCATCACGTTCTATACAGTAGTGCTTGACAACTTCCAATTCACGAATATCCAAATAATCGGTAAAAATATTAGAATAATACAATTAATCGAATAGAGATTTTGACAGAGATGTATATTTCGACACTTTGATTGATGAGGAAATAATTATTAATGTTCGCGACGCTGATAATTCAAGTAATAGTAGTAATTCTTAATAAATAGCCATTTTCAAATCCAGTTTATGTTTTTAATTAACCTAATCCTACTAAATATGATGAATAGATTCTATGCTGAAATAATTAAATTTGTTTAGTACTAATTTAGCACTTAATTTATTCATCACCTTTTTGAAAAATAAAAAATAAATCGATTATTAATTATAAAGAATCAATATCGATTTCTCAGTAAAATCGGATATTTTCGATAGCGATTATTTGGTTCACATACCTAGACAACTTACTCAGACAGCTGTCAAAGTGGGGACTTTTGGCGGGAATCTAAAACGTCATGTTGTGCTCTTGTATTATATTCGATATCTTAGTGTTTTAACGTGTTATATTAGATAATTTTTATGGTATTTTATGTAATATGATGTGACAGAACAGCTGGGATGTAGTGAATATCATATAAAAGTGCTTTACAACGTTTTCGTTTTCCATCAAAATTCCTACAACATACCATTAACAGTGTCACCATAGCACTGTTGATGGCGACAATTCGACTGACTGACAGACAATAACTAACCTGAAGAGATTAAGAACGTGAAGATAATTATAACTCGACACTGGCAAAAATGGCTCGTATAAGTAGCTGATTGCCAATACATAAAAAGAAGAAGAAGAAGCTGTCAAAGTGCACTTCTTAGATTAGACAGACTATAAATCCTACTAATTATTTCTACTAACCAATCTGTGCAACCGAGTGTTATAGTAGGTTTTAATTTTTCTTCTATTCTGAGGGAAGCTTAAATCTAGCAGTTAGAATTATGTCAGCCGATATGATCATAAAGAAATGTCTCAATAAACTAAATAATTTATTTTCTTTCTTTTTCACAGTATAACCGACTCAAAAATAAGATTGTGATAGCATGTTTGCTTGCCAGACAGTATCTTTCGTATTAATCAACGTAATCCAACGAGTTGGAAAAGTGTTCATTAAGATTATTATTCTTTAGCGAATCGATAACAAAGACGAGACTACCGGACGCAGGGTTTCAACGTGAATTAAGTAATTTGATTATAAAAATATCAAGTATTAATTTATTATTTCATCATTAATTTCGTAATATAAATATTATTAATACGCTACATAATGAGATTGCTTCTAATTAATATTTATTTAAATGAAACTGATATAACATTTTTCGTGTGGTGACGGAGTAAGAATACTATTCACCACCCCATATCTTACCCGTGGGTGATCGTACGAGACGACTAAAGGATATAAAACGCATATAACATCTATGCGAGAGAAGGAAAACTCGAAACAAAACCCTATACCAACAGGTCTGACCAGCGTGGTATAGTAGGTTAATTTCCCTCCCATTACGGAGGAGGCCCGAGCCCAACAGTGGGACATTTATGGGCTGTAGTGATGATGATGATGATGATATAACATGTTAATATTAATGTTAGGATAAATATAATCTACCGCAAAAGAAGCAGAACCATTAGCCGGTACAATAGCGATGGGGAGGGAACACGGTCGGTTTTAGGGCGACGTACCATCCTACCGTCACTCCGGACGGCATGGGCAGAGTATGGCCAGACCAGCGTGCCAAAAAAAGGGTATATATAATACGTTATACGTGTGGTACGCCACACGAGGGCACTCCAAGGTGACCGAATCTTATATCATTAGACTTTTATTTGTGAAGAGAAATTAAAAGACATGTTTATGTTGAAAAATATACAAAAAATTCTGCATTTAAGTGAATTGAAAAGTGCTTAAACACAAATTATGATAAAAAAGTGTATGTGTATGTACTTATGTACACGAGTTAGAATTTGTACTTCTTTAGCGTAACAAGATAAAAGTCTTTTCAAAAATTTTATCTTTCGCCTTATTCTATGTTTGTAGAAAATTATTATACTTTTTTAACCCATAATGTCGGAATACAAAAATAATTCGAATGTAAATTGAATAATTTTTGGAAGAGATACAGTTTTTTTTCGAGACAAGGGTAAATGACATAAAAAACAAAAGATTTCTTTGGCATTTTTAAGTAGATATGAGTAAAAATCAATGGCACTAAAACGGTTAATACATTGAAAGTTTTATTATAACGCATTATTTAGTTAAAAATCTAAAATGTTGACTATAGCTAACGTCAGGGTGTCGGTTTTTCGTGACGGTGTGGGCGCGCATCATAAAATATTACTCTCATCATTTTTCCCTAACGCACCAAAAGAAGTATAATTTCAAAAACAATTTAAGCAAGTGTGCTCAGCTTTGTTGTTGAAAGAAATGTACATTTTGAACATTTTTTAAAATATCAGTGATAGGAATAATGGGATTTTTTTTTCATGGAACTAAATGAATAGGTAAGTTTAATTGTTGTAAATAGTTGATTCCATTTTATAAATACACTTTAATAAATACGAACTGAATTTCCGTGTGGTGATGGAGTACGAATACAATTCACCACCTCCTATCTTATCTGTGGGTGATCGTAAGAGACGACTAAGGATATAAAACGCATATAAGATCTATGCAAGAAAAGGAAAACTCGAAACTAAACCCTACTAGTATACTGACACGTCTGACCAGCGTGGTATAGTAGGTAAATGTCCCTCTCATTGTGGAGGAGGCTCGAGCCGAACAATGGCACATATATGAGCTGAGATAAAAATAAATACGAACATTAGTATGTGATTTTAAAGTAATAAACTGGTATTTTAATGTATGTTTATTATGACGGCCCTAAGCCCTTTAAAACTGTAAAGAAAAATTTACTCGTAAACTTATTAACTATGTTACACGTGTTGGTAATAATTAGTGTGCGTGTTCGCTACAATGTAGATAGCTATCTATAACTTCTAACATGAACTTGTGTGCGTTCGGTGATAGTTCCTTTATCAATGGCGGCGCGTAATAAGAAAAGTTTGTCCATAAATCACGAACATTTTTAGATATTATCCAATAAAAAAAATAATTAGGTAATTATAATAATTTTAAATATTTAACATTCTTTATATAACATTATTTTTATGTGGAATACCATAAAAAATTGGGGAGTCTTTGATAAACAACCGTGTTTAGAATCTTGGATCCGGTTCGAATAATTTATATACATATCATCACGCCATATCCCTTGCAGGGTAGACAGAGAGAACAGAGTGCCAGAGGACTCTATCATAGCATACTTCACTTGCTTCCTCAACATTCATAATTCTCTTCATACACGCTCGCCGGTTTCGGAGACTCTTGACTCCACCTTCCTTCAGTACGTGACCAATCTGGTCTAGGTAGGTTAGTTTCGGTCTTCCCCGGTACCTACATCCGAATAATTTGTATGACATTTAGTATGAAAGAGATTTCTTTGGTGATAAATCGATCTAATTAGGTTTTACTTATGGATTATATCGCTTTGCCAGTTCAAATAGCGCTATATTAAAGAAATAAAGCGAAAAAAAAGTATGTTTAAAGAAAATAGTGAGCTAGGCTTGGTTATTTAGAAAATATTTAAGATATTAGTAAGCAAATCTACATAAACTAGGTAGTATATATGAACCCATCTGTTCGAGTAAACGTTTACAATCATATTTCATAATATTCATAGAAAGCGAATGGAATAATTTGTCAATGTCACTAACATAGTGATTATATAAGGCAAAGAGATATTTATGGTAACAGGGAATGGGCTTTTACCATAATTAGATCTCTGGTCCCTTGTCGTGATAAGTTAAAAATATATAGTATCATCATTATATTCTCCGATTGGCATTTTAAAACCAGCAAAAGGATAACGAAAGGAAATGATAGATTGTTAAATTCACATAACTGCACGGCAATGATAGATACCGACATACTGTGCCAATGCCATAGGCTCGATTCTTACTCAAGGAATATTTCTTTCATCACTATTTTACTTCACCATCTCAGCTCATATATGTCCCACTGCTGACCTCAAGTCTCCTTTACAATAAGAGGGAGATTGACCTACTATACCATGCTCGCTTTGGTAATAGGTTTTCTTTCCAGATTTCTTTCTTCTCACAGATGTTATATGTATAGTATATCTCTTAGTCATCTTTTATGACACTTGCATACACATACACTTATATTTTAATTTTCTATTATATCGTAATTCGAAGGGCATCAAGCTGGAATTAATTCTTACTAAACATACTGTAAATAATGTTGTATAAAAGTCAGTAATAGTAATAATAATAATAGACAAACCCGCTGAGTTTTTCTCAGAAGCGGTCACACGTTCCAATCCGGTGGTAGTTTATGGGATTAATACACGTTAACTGTGCATGCCCCACCAGTGGGGCATTTCGAGTTGCTCATCGTACCCGAATGACCCACACGCGGGACACGGATCTTCACAAATTTAAAGCCTTTTTTTTTTTTTTTTTTTTTTTTTTTTTTTTTTTCGCTGAGGAAACGCATTTGCGCGCTATCCCCCGCCGGTGACAGGCGAGGGGGAGTGTGGGACTCACCGGCCATAGATGTTAGCGGCCGGAATACCCACTAAAACCACAGCGGCCCCTTCCGCGCTTTTACGGGGAGCCGGAGAGATCGTCTACTGACATTCGATCCCCGGCACCCCCACGCTTGGCTTTCTGGCCACGTCCTATCGTCCCTCAAGGCGGTGGGAGGAGGTGCGCATAACGGCGCCTCCTCCTTCCCGGTCGCCGGCGGCGAAGCGAGTCAGCTGACGCAAGCGCCTCGCGTTCTCGCTCCGCGGCCTCCTTCCTTTTCATGATGACCTCGCAAAAGGAGGCCATCGACGACCAGCACCTGTCGCTGTCAAGCATCTTCGAGATGATGGTCGACAACGACAGGTCTCTCCCAACGACCGCCGATAGGACGTGGCGCTGGGGCCCCCAGGCAGGGCATACCTCCAGAGTGTGACGCGCATCATCTACTGGCGCACCACACTCGTGACATCCTGGGGCCCCTTCTCTTCCAATTCTGTGCAGGTACTTACCAAAGACCCCATGCCCGGTAAGTACCTGCACCATCCTAAAGCTTAGGCTGCCGTGCCTTCTACTAATCCAGCGGTGGAGATGTGGCGCAACCGCCTCCACAGTCCCCCGCCCTGCTACGGGGGACTCCAGATCTTCTCTCCACCGCTGAGTGACTCCCCTTCGGGCCACTTCCAGTACTCTGCCCAGTCTCCTTACGGAGACCTGCTCGTCGTTGGCCCGCGCCGCGACACGGAGCCGGTAGACCTCAGCCAGGGCCTCGGCCACAAGTGGCCAAGGTGGGTCGCCCGCCAGCAACGTCGCTGCGGTCCATGACACCGTACGATAGCCCCTGACAGCCCTCACCGCCATGGCCCTCTGAGGGCGTCGCAGAAGGGCCCTGTTGCGGACGGTGAGAGAGTCCGCCCAAATAGGGGCACCATACAGCGCCATGGACCGCACCACTCCGGCGTATAAACGCCGACAGGACGACCCAGGACTGCCTGTGTTTGGCAGAAGCCTACCTAACGCCGCGGCTGTCTTGATGAGCCTCGGAACGAGCTGGGCAAAGTGCGGCCCGAAACTCCACCTAGAATCAAGGTGCAGACCCAGATATTTCATCTGGGCCCGCACCGGCACAGCAACCCCAGACACGCTGATGTGTGCTCCTCGGGGGGGACCTCGACCCGGGCCATGAAATAGGAGGGCCTCGGTTTTCTCCACCGCGACCCTCAGGCCCAACATGCTGATCCGGCCCACGACGAGCGCAACCCCCTCTTCTGCCAATCGAGCAGCCCCCAGGAAGTCAGGCCTCCTCACACAAATTTAAAGCCTGATAACCTCAAACACATATGAGTTTAGCCACTTTTTTCAAGTCACACGTATGAACAATGAATTAAAAAAAAAAAAAAAAAATATTACGCGAAAACCGGACGAACTTATCTATAATTTGGATTTTTTTTTTATTTATCTATAATTTGTCTTTGCACTTATGGGATAGTCTCTTTCATCATAGCTGCACAGTGAACGTATTAAAATTTTAAAATTGACAATACGTGTAAGTGCCTTCTCGGAGTTTATACATGAATTCGAATTAGAAAATGTTATCTAAATGGAGATTATCTAAACGATAGTACAGAATGGTTATGAGCTCCTCCTTATTCACTAATTTCTTTTATGTTATTCTAACTATTACAGTTTCATGATGCTAATTCTGATTGTCTAGGCTCTCTCAACTTAGAGTATTTTTTTTTTTTTTTGTTATTATTATATCTGCACAATATAGGGTGTTTTGCTTAAGGAATTTAGGTTTTTATATGAAGATATTCTGTTACCTAGTTTATAGCTTATTCTTTGTTCATGTCTCATTAAAGAAGTCTCTGTTTAAGGTCCGAGGCTCGCTCGCACGGTGAAGAAGAGGTGCTTGCAGGGTGGGTCAATGGGATTGCGCGCCGCCTCTTCCGTCACCCCGGACCGATTTGGCGGGGTGCGACGTCCATAGCCCACCACAAAAAAAAAAAAAAAGGTAGTTACGTAAAAGGTATCTTTCCCTTCTCTCCAATGTAGTTGAGGGGAATAATTACTGCTCTAGTAGTTAACTCGTCATTGCCGGGTGTTCCGGCCATTGGTGAGATCTGGTCTAATCATATTTTTCTGTATGTTGGGCAAAAATATAAATAAATTAGTAGGGTCATATTGTTGATAGTTTCCTGTGTACAGCCGCACGCCGATTGGTCCAGGATAGTTATCACTTACAGAAAATTGGCGATGCGCTTCGCTCAGTGAGCAAGAGACCCAGAAACCCAACTTGGTCCTGGTATTGTAAGGGTACATGGTTGGCATTTACTGTCAGGTGTGATGCAACAAGCATCTTGCCGCCATAGACAATAAAAAAAATGATTTTGTATCTGGCTGTAATGTGCGTGCGTTAATTACATGTTTGTTATTAAAGTTTCCAGTGACAAAAAGTAGGACTTTTGGCGGGAATCTAAAACGTCATGTGGTGCTCTTGAATTATATTCGATATCTTAGTGTTTTAACGTGTTATATTAGATAATTTTAATGGCATTTTATGTAATGTGATGTGACAGAACTACTGGGATGTAGTGAATATCATATAAAAGTGCTTTACAACGTTTTCGTTTTCCATCAAAATTCCCACAAGATACCATTAACAATGTGGCCATAGCACTGTTAATGGCGACAATTTGACTTACTGACAGACAATGACTAACCTGAAGAGACTAAGAACGTGAAGATAATTATAACTCGACACTGGCAACAATGGCTCGTATAAGTAGCTGATTGCCAATACATAAAAAGAAGAAGAAGAAGACAAAAAATAGTGTGAGAGTATTACTAAAAAAAATTATATCGAGAGTGCCAAACTCCACCTTATGTTAGTCTACGATAACTTGGATTTGTACTACAGAAGTCCTTGAGTGGCATTTACCAATTATCTTCAAGTGTAGAGATTGCTCATCTGCTACCAAAACCAATAAGAAACTACGAATAGAAGAACTACGAATGGTTAGACATGAATGTTATTCCAACTTTTTGTAATATGTGAAGTGTTTTGTATGGTGACGGAGTAAGAGTACAATAAATCGTCTCATCACATTGCCAGTGTGTCATAATAAATGACTTTTTTTATTGCTTTTGATGGCAAACGAGCAAGCAGCACCTGATGGTAAGTGTCACTGCTGCCCATGGACCTTTGGAATACCAAAAGGTATAGCTAGGCTGTTGCGATTGCCTACCAATATAAACCCCAAACTCAACTATTTGGGCTTCCGGCTCTCACGCTCACCGAACGAAGCACCACAGCACATTGCCATTGCTCAGACATCGATCTTCTGCTAGAGTGTGGTACTATCCCGGATGGACCGGCCCGCGGCTATAGACAGAAAACTATCAACATCGTGGTCCTACTACTACTTAGGGACTTTACTGACTAAGGGGTGTAATACGCAGATAACATCTATGCAAGAAAATGAAAATTCTAAATGAAGTTTTTTTTCTTTTTTTTTTTATGGCGTTTACAAGATTTCGCCAATAACTAGTTATAAATATCTTCATGTTTTTAGTCTTTCAGGTTAGTCATTGTCTAAGTCAAATTGTCGCCATAAACAGTGCTATGGCCACACTGTTAATGGTATCTTGTTGGAATTTTGATGGAAAATGAAAACGTTGTAAAACACTTTTATATGATATTCACGACATCCCAGTAGTTCCGCGTATCACATTACATAAAATGCCATCAAAATTATCTAATATAACACGTTAAAACACTAATATATCGAATATAATACAAGAGCACCACATGACGTTTTCAAATGCCCGTCAAAAGTCCTAAATGAAGCCTTATAGCGACATGTGAGACTAGCATAGTATATATAGTAAGCCAATTTCTCTCTTATTGTACCGGGTTGAGAGCCCTCAGCGCTCACCCATAGTCCGGTTAAGCTGTCAAAGCCCTCTCGGCTAACAGCGTTCGCAGTGGAATGAGTTTAGTGGGTATTCTAGCCACGGGGCTAGCGAGTCCCACACTCCTCGTCTGTTTTTCCGACAGACGGGGGTTAGTGCGGAAATTGCATTCTTGAACCACTGCGTTACAAAAAAAAAAAAAAAAACAAAAAAAAAAAAAACTCTTATTGTTGATGAGGTTCGAGCCTAGTAGTAAAAAATATATGATCTGAAATGATGATGATGATGATAATAATTGCTATATTCGCTAGTTTATTGCAATTGAAATCACACATATTAACTCTGTGTATAAAATATTTTTCATAGAAAATACGATATGTGAACAAAAAAGTTTCCTTATCGGATTCGTTCGATCATAAACAAAACCAAATATTACCAATATTTGACGGTAGTTTTAAGGGACCCCAAGTTACCTACTAGAATATATATTTTCGACCAATTTTGAACGTAGATAAGCTAAATAGGACTATATAGAAATACATTTTGGTGGTCATAAAGTTTTGATAAAACATATATTCGAAAAATGTTTTAATAAAAACTAAAGAAAAGTGTGTTGTTTTTATTTTTATGAAATACTAAGAGATTGCAGAGGTGGGTATACAAGGAAATTATATTTTTTTATATATAAGAATATAATTTATCATTCCTTTTCTTGCAACCACAGGTTGTCGTAAAATATTACTAAGGGATTATCTATGCAAGAAAAAGATAAAATGCTATATTAAACTGTCAGACTAAGATGCCGTAGTGTATTAATTTCGTTTCCTTTTTTTGGGAAGGCTATGGTTTGGACACACGCCATCCATTCCGTCCTGGGCGACTAGAGCGCGGCGCGTGACCCCATAACGCACCGTATTCCTTCACAATCGCCATTGGGCCAGTCACAGTTACTTGGTTAAAATTATGGAGGAGACCCAAGCTTAAGAGTGGTAGGTATACGTATGATGAAGTTTTGTTAGCAATAATTTTAATTGTGGTTTTGGTTTGAATGCTAAGATCCATGACGTGCAATAATACTTCTCATCAGATGTTATTTAATCGTTTGATATAATAAGTAATACAAAAAAAAAGAAGTGTTAGTTAATTAGTTATGTTTTCGAACGTTAACTATTGAGTAGTTTCAAATTCCAATCATTTCGAAATTCCACATACAAGTCGTTAGTAATAAAGTAAAGTCTTGCCTTAATTTTTTATCCAGAAAAAAACAAGGTTCTTTTATTATAGTAGGACCATGGCTGATTTTAAAAAAAAAATAACTGTAACTTCACTATTATGTCAATGTTTCACATCTGACCAAGTCTAAACAATCAGTACATCACACCCTCTGGAAGTGCGATCTCTGGTGTATATATAATATATAATAAACACGACCTCATGTTAGACGATTTAATGGTCACGTCTAGTAGTGTATACTATATCCGTATACTTTGTAATAACTCGAGATAATTTTCGTGCATTTAGGCGTTTTTGCTACACATACTATTGTAATTATCCGTGTGGTGACTGAGTAAGAATACAATTCACCACCCCCTATCTTACCCATGGGTGATCGTAAGAGACGACTAAGGGATGTGGAATGCATATAATATCTATGCAAGAAAAATCTGACCAGCGTGGTATAGTAGGTGAATTTCCCTCCCATAGTGGGACATATATGAGCTGAAATGATGAGATGACTATTGTAATTAATTTTAAGGCTCTCAATCAAATATCAGTAATTAGCATCGCGTATACGTGTATTGTAGTACGACATCCACGAACAAAGTAAGGTTTGTTATTATTCATGCCATCTGTTTAGTCGCAGTCATCATTATGTCGTATATAATTAGACGAAAAACATATCAAAGTACTAGTAGATATTCAGAAGAATGATATATATCAAAGAAATCTATATATTTTTTTCAGATTCTTTACAAAGAATAACAATTGTGTATGTAATAACATTTTATAAACAAACTCCGTGGCTTTTATTATAGTTCAATATAGATTTAGATTCGAATCGTGAGAGATTTAATTAATATCCGAAGGGACCACAATATCAATAGATGATACAAACTAAACGATAATAATATTTGGTGCTTCACAAAGAGGGTTTTTTGGCCAAACTGTTATAGTGGTCTTTGTAATATCTGTAGTATTTGTAAGATATATATATATATATATAAATATATATATAATGATAATTTGTTGAATATGATTCTAGCTCTTCCGTGGCCATATAAGACTGTGATAATGGTCACACGTAGAACTCAAACCCATATCTATTGGAAATTCATTCCAATTGTTCTACCACTTAGAATAAGGTATCCTATGACAATTAACTTGCGGTGCGTATTATTTTGTCATCTTCATGGGAGACGTGTGCCATCTACTGGAGAACGATTACATATTGTATCGATTTAATACTCTAAGTACTTCAATAATCAATTTTCCCAATATGTCATTATATATTTCACTTCACTGATGGCGTCGTTAAGATACTAGCTACGCTATACTGAGCCGCGAGTTCGATTCCCACGCCGGTAAGTACTATTGTTGTTTTGAGTTTGGGTGTAATTTGTGTCCAAAAATTACTTGTTTGTAAAGCAACTCCCTCGTAATACAAAGATAAAACTTAAAACAGAGTGTTATTAAAAAAAAATAATAAGTAACTGAAATAATAACATTTTATCATAATTTATTCCTTAATTTACAACGTATCGTTTAATGAGGACAAATAACCATAAGGCCAGTTTAATTTAGGCCATAATCCGTCCTATCTACGGCCTAAAATCCACCTATTCTACGACACGACCCGTTGAACCCACGGGGTGGACATGGTACAACATATGGGCTAGCAATAAAACAATGTATGGCTGTTCATATTCTTTACAGCAAAGAGGCGTAAATAATTTTAAATTAAAACGACCCCTGGTAAAAGGGTTGATCGTTATTACCGGGTCTTATATCAGGGTGGATTAATAAAAGGTAGTATTTTCTCTTATCAATGTATTTTCTACAATGTTTATATTGTTATCGTATAAAGTTAATTTATTAAATTGGCTCATTAGTTTTTGATTGGGGTCTAATCAAGGTCCTATTTAGTAGTAAAATAGAAATTAAGATATCGATAATGATCGCTAAATAATAACGATCTTAATGAACTTCACCATAATCACTATGAGGGCTCGTAAATTGAGATATTTATATGAGATATTAGGGTTGATTCCTTTTCTGTGTAGTAGTGTTTCGATTTGATAATAACGATAATAAATAGTTCAAATACTACGAACCGTTACTTTGCTCGTGGATGTCGTAAAATCCATTTGATGCCGTTTGGTCAACAATTAAATTCACAATGAGGGTTGACGTCTGGCAGGCGGCCGGTCATAAAACTATTGCCAATAACTTTTACAATTTAAATTACTGAAATTTAGCATTTAATATGCTTAATTATTAATAACACCCGATTACGAAGCGGAAAATGATGTCACAAGCGGGATTAGAACCCGTGCCTATTGGGATTCCGGCCCAATCGTGCTGCCACTACACCACCGTGACTTATTGTAGGACATGCAAATTTCGCTTCGTATCATATTTACGTCTTAAGTTGACGGTATGCCATCTACCTGACAATGTTTACACATTGTTATAGGCTTTATACTTCAAATTTTGCAGTTAAAATTGTATTAAATAATGACACAACCTTGTTATTTAAATTACTGAAATTTAGCATTTAATATGCTTAATTATTTATAAAACCCGATTACGAAGCGAAAAATTATGTCACAAGCGGGATTCGAACCCGCGCCTATTGGGATTCCGGCTCAATAGTGCTGCCACTACAATTGGGTTTTATAAACTTTTACAATATTTACTATTAAAGACATACATATTGTGTCGACCCCAATTGATTGGGATAAGAGTAGGAGAATGATGATAATAAATAGTAGTGTTTCGATTTGACAAATTTGAAATTTCATAGTTGCACGGTGCAGGATACGTTTTCTTTGTGCCTTAGTTCTTAGCCGCAGATGGCTATGACAATTTTACCCAGACTTGGAATTGGTAAAATAAAAAAAAAAATCCAATTGAAATAGTGAAGTATGCAAAGATAGAGTTCTCTGGCACTTTGTGTACTTTCTGCCTACCCTGCAAGGGATATGGCGTAATGATATGTATCTATGTATGTATGTACATTCGCAATAAAGGTTGAGTGTAGACAGGCAGCCGGTTATAAAGCTATTACCAAAATTTTTCAAAATACGTAGGATGTAGGAAGTATACATATTGATTTAATCCTAAATAATGGCGATAAAGAGCACAAAGATGATAATGATGATTGTTATTTGATTTTACTTTGATGCTTATTAAAGGTATTTAGCTGTGTGGTAGCGGCTACGAATACTACCAACCCTTACTTTGCTCGTGGATGTTGTAAAAGACGACTAAGAGCCTCATAACGACCTGGGCCAACTCTATCTGATGCCGTTTGCTATTCTTACATTTGCTATTCTAACAATTACATTCCAAAGGAGGGTTGACGTCTGGCAGGCGGCCGGTCATAAAACTATTGCCAATAACTTTTACAATTATGTACTATGAAAGAAAAGTACATATCGTATCGACCCCAAGTAATTAGGATAAGAGTAGGAGAATGATAATTACTAAAAATATTGTGAAATTCCTGCAGAAAACGTATATTATCTTAATCAATTTTAGTTATGATTTGCAATTTTATTAGAGTCCGTTTCCTTTTTTCCTCGCCTAAATCATCATCACAGTCCATAAATGTCCCACGGTTGGGCTCGGGCCTCCTCTGTAGTCGGAGGGAAATTAAACTACTATACCGCGCTGGTCAAACGTGTTGCAATAGGGTTTTGTTTCGAGTTTTCCTTCTCTTGCATATATGTTATATGCGTTTGCGCCCTTAGTCGTCTCTTACGATCACCCATGTGTAACATAGGGGTGGTGAATTGTATTCTTACTCCGTCACCACATGGAGTAAGAATACTCGCCTAAATAACGCAAAGTAAAGCTATGTGTTTATTAAAATATGTATGTTTATTTTCTGTGACAGTCTAAGGAAAGAATGCGTAAGCTGATTTTGATGATATTCTATCAATTCGTCATATTTTTTCCTAAAATTTTTACTGTCATTAAGTACATGCTAGTAAACAGTGTCCATATTAGGAAATAGTAAAAAATGAAAATCGGCGAATTATTTTGATTGCAATATAATTGATTAGTTATCTATATTAGCTCTGTGCTAGCGGCTTCGAATACTACCAACCGACCTGGGCCAACACCACCTGATGCCGTTTGGTCAACAATTACATTTCCAAGGGTTGACGTCTGGCAGGCGGCCGGATATAAAACTATTGCCAACTTTTACAATATGTACTATAAAAGAAGAGTACATATTGTATCCACCCCAAGTAATTGGGATAAGAGTAGGAGAATGATGAGTAATCTATAATGCAGTAAGCCGTTTCTATTTATATTAATTTTGTTTGATAACTATTGGCTGATTTTATTTGCTGGTTGGCCTAAAAGAAACGCGTCAAGGATTAGGGTATATGTCAGGATATTCGATGATATAGATAGATATTTACACCAGCTCAAATACTCAGACAAATTAGTTGTTTACTTCTTAAAAAAATTGCAGTAACAGAAATCTTATTTTTTTTTTATGTAAAGTTGTTAAACGTGATAAAGTTTACTAAAATTTCAGATAATAATAATGTACTAAAAGCCAACGGCAATAAGTAGAATAAACAAAGGCCAGTCCAGACTCGGTAATGGTTGAAAGTTTGTACAGATATCGAGGTTAAGGGGCGATGCTGCGGTTTTGCATTTTAATATACATAAAGCAGGGTTGCCACTGAAGAAATTTGCATTTTCTTTTAATCAACAGCATTCTTAGTTGAAGGGGGTAAATTTTATTTAAGTTTTCTATGCACAATGGTGTCGGATGATGTAAAGTTTTTATCTGTCAAAGGTTTTAGATTTCACCTTCATAAGTATTATATAAATGGTTAAATAATAATTGGTCGAGCGAGCGCTAAGGGTTTTCTTTTCATCTCGAGCGAATATGCTCTCGTATGTTTGAATGTCTAAACGTCCGGTGGTTTTTCTCTACAGGTCACATTTGTGTACTGATACTTATTAATTATTTTTTACATACATACATATCATCACGCCATATCCCTTGCAGGATAGGCAGAGAGAACAGAGTGCCAGAGAACTCTATCCTTGCATACTTCACTCGCTTCCTCAACATTCATAATTCTCTTCATACACGCTCGCCGGTTTCGGAGACTCTTGACTCCACCTTCCTTCAGTACATGACCGATCTGGTCTAGGTAGGTGAGTCTCGATCGCCCCCGGTACCTATATCCTTCCATTTTCGCATTGTATATCTTTTTAACCAGACGTTCGTTCGGCATTCTTCCACATGTCCGAACCATCGGAGCATTCCCTTTCGCATCTTTACACCATCCATCACCATCTTTACCCATCTCTTTCATATCTACTCGCTCTCTTACGTCGTCGTTACGAATGCGGTCGGTCAGCCTAACTCCACAGATTTTCCGTAGAGATCGCATTTCGACCGCATTAATTTTACTTTCATACTCTTTTCTGCATACCTAACTCTCGCTTCCATACAGTAATGTTGGGACAAGCACTGCGTTATGTATTGCTCACACGTGCCTTCTGGCTAAGGTAGTGGCTACCGAGAAGTTGTCCCAATATTATTCTGCTTTTTTGTCCCATTATTTTTTATATAATCAAGGTTCAGTTTATTAATTACTATCTTCTGATTGCAATTACGCTCGCGTAAAAAGTAACTTAGTTACAGTTGAACTATTATCCTAAGGGAAAACATTAGCAGAATAGAAAGTATCATCATCACAGCCCATACATGCCCCACTTTTGAGCTCGAGCCTCCTTCATAACGGGAAGGAAATTGACCTACTATAACCACGCTGTTCAGACGTGTTGGTATAGGGTTTCGTTTCAAGTCTTTCTTCTCTTTGAATATAAAAAAGTATCTTTGTATATTAAACCATGAAATAAACTATCTATGTGCCAATTTTCATTCAAATTAGTTCAAGGGTTAAGAATGGATTGAGGAAGATACAACCAAATATCTTCACAAATTTTCGTTATTATATTATTAGTAGGATAATTTTTGTCACATCAGTATTTAGAAAATTTCAGAAATTTGAGGATAAAAAGCGCAAAAATCATCTTTTAATAGAAATTGTTCAAAAATGTCATCATCATCATCATCACAGCCCATAAATATTCCACTGTTGGGCTCGAGGTCTCCTCCGTGATGGGAGGGAAATTAACCCACTATACCGCGCTGGTCAGACGTGTTGGCATAGGGTTTTATTTCGAGTTTTCCTTTTCTCGCATAGATGTTACATGTGTTTTATATCCTATAGTCGTCTCGTACGATCACCCACGGGTAAGATATGGGGTGGTGAATAGTATTCTTACTCCGTCACCACACGGATTGTAATTGTTGAAAAATGTCATAAAAATCTTTAATTACCCTTATTAAGACGTATCCATTTTTGTTGAGATAACAACAGTAGTAGCCATATTAAAAGAGCAGGGAGACTTCAGTATCTTTCGACTTTATGTTTGAGGATTTCATTTGAAGGTGTGGGATGTAAATTTGTTCAGATTTAAGCTTTACAATCTCTCGAGAGATATATAGACTTACGAAGTTTCACAAAACCACTAGCATTTTATTCCGTGTCGTGTTTTTTTTTCTGTATATTATCTGCCTATTGTGGCAAACGAGTAAGTAGTACATGGTAAGTGTTACTGCGAAGACAAAGATCGGGTACCGGTGGCTCGCTCTCACGGCGAAGAGAGGAGTTTGCATGATGGGTCTGTGGTCTGGGGTATGTCACGCGTCGTCTCTTCCGTCACCCCGGACCGATTTGGCGGGGTGAGACGCATCCATATACAACCGCAAAAAAAATAAAAAATAAAGGGTATAATTAGACAGCTGCTTACCAACCAAAACCTACCCAAGTTGGGCTTTTGGTTTTTTAGCTCATCAGATCAAGTGCAAAAGCACATTATCACTACTTAGATGTCAATTTTCTGTGAGAGTGTGGTACTATACTCGGATGGACCGGTCCGCGTCTGTAGACAGAAAACCTTCAATAGAGTAGCTCTACTTTAAAACAATGTTTAAAAATATTATTAGTTTAAAATAGAGATACAAGGCTGAAAAAAAGATATCATGTCTTTGATTTGTATATTCAAAGAGAATTATAATATCTTTTTCCTTAAACCAGGAAGTTGAAATCAACCAGAAAGCCAAATGAATTATAACAATTAACTTTTCCTTTTAAACCTTGTACGAAATAGGAACGAAAATTTTATTCTATTTCTCGGTACCAATAAAAACTCATTGTAAAACCCAGCAAATTCTCTTTTATTTTTGCACCAAATGATTCGGCAGTACGAGCTGACTTCTCATCTTAGTCATTAGGAAAGATATGTAGAGAAAAATTACATAATGAATATTAGGGTATATTATTTAAATACTTTAAAACAAAATTAATACTTAAAAAAAAAGACAACACCCTGCAGCGAGGACATAATCATTGAATTGCGGGACTCAATAGTGGTAGGACCACGCTGTTGACAGTCACCACGCTGTTGGTCATCGCAGGTCTGTGTAATTAGTTTTGAAAGATACCCGAATTCTACTAGAGCAGCAACTCCGTCTTGAACTGAAGCAGTTATTCTAAAATGCTTTTGAATTTGGTTAAACTTGAGAGCTGTCTTTATTACAGTTAGGGAATAATAAAGGTTAGAATGTGTAAATTCCACAATTTTAAAGAACCATAAAATAAACAGAACTTTTATTCATTTTTATATTAAGTGTAATGATCTTCTTAACATTTCAGTTTATATTAGGATGAATAAGGTTATAAACTTTTTACGTTATTTTTTTTTTGCAGTCTGACCATAATCTGCACATTGAAAAGACAGCACAAAGGCAATGGGCCCCATAACCCACTGTGTGAATTCATCTTTTATCATATTTGTTTAATTATGTACTTTGTAAAAGGAATGTATCAATAAACTATTCTTTCTTTTATATGCTTTTGAGCTGATCACTGGCTCCATGACGATCAGCCAAACGCTTTTTGGCCTGATAAAGTAAGCAAATTTTATCCTCATTTTCAGTATACCTATCATATTCGGATGAACTGTGAGGAGCTCCTACAACCTACTAGTCGCCAATTCTGTCGTCACTTCTTTTTTACCTTTTAGCAGAGGGAAAGCCATAGGTTTCTTTTTTCCATTTCTTCTTGCTTGGTTTCTGCTTGCAACAATTGGGTCGCCAAATCAGTTGGCTCATTTGGAGCATTACACTCTTGTAGAAAATCGGTATTTTACTAGTAGCAATTTCATACTGTGCGTTGTTGAATGAGCGAGGGGGCTGGAGGCCCACTCTTTATGCATTGACCTGAATTATACGATAGATAAAAAAAATAAAAACAGTCTAGCCCTCCCTCAGCGGCGCATTGTTCAAGCCAGTGCTCATAGGAGCTGAAGAACGTTCAGCGTATTTAAGCGCTCGGCGCGTCTTTTGCAAGCCTGGAGGCTGGTGTCAGTCCTTCGTTCGTGTACTACCATTAATTTAGTGTAAATCACCTTCTCAGAGGTAGGCACTCCCTCTCACGTCGGATCATGGTTTATACCATATTCGGAAGTGAGAGGTGATCTATTCCAACCACGCTAGCCTAAGGCAGTACTCTGCCGGTGATGGATACTTCAGCCTATGCAGCGCAAACATAACCACGATATTCTAATTTCAAATCACTATTAAAGTCTAAATATTTTTACTCTCTATAATATTTTGGTTTTTTTTTTCTAAAGTGTCAAATATTCATTATCATGACCTGTCGTCCATACAACCCTATCAAAGGTCATCTCTGTGATTACTCCCTGTCTCTCCTTCTCATTCTTCTCCTGGATCCACCCATGTTTATTCAATATTCATACTTAAAACAATGCTCACAATATTACCTTCATCTCGTCTCATCACACATCCATACCATGTCTTTTACTCCTCAGCCTGTCAATCATTGGCGCAACTTTGAAACATTCTCTTATACATTCATTCCTTATTTTTATTCATTCTCGTCAAGCTGCACATACATCTCTGCTACATACAGTATCTTATCCGTCACTTTTGTAGCGCAACATACAGTACAGGAACAACAACCCATACAGTACACGAAGCCTTATTAATTATTTCCTTTTATGTTGCTTTTAAATTATTTATAGCTAACCACTAAGGCTTCCACTTCAAAGTGACCGTTGCAATTTATTGCAGCATTAAGCTGGGCTTGTGGCTAAAATCTAAACTTCAAGCGAATATATGTCACATACAAAATCTTGGTACGGCTTTATTTAATTTCGTTAACGTTACTGTTATTTTATTTTCTTTGAAAAAAAAAAACAACTTTATAATTAATTACAAACATACATACATATCATCACGCTATATCCCTTGCAGGGTAAGCAGAGAAATCAGCGAGGATACCCGTGAGGGTAGACCGCCGGGTGGGCAACTGAAGAAAAAGACCGCGTACCAGTGACCCACCCGCACGGCGTCGAGAGGTATATTGTAGGGCGGGTCTACGGAGTTTTGCGCCGCTTTTCCTGTCGCCCCGCACGGATTAGCGGGGTTTGACGTACCGTAGCCCGCCGCCAAAAAAAAAGGTTAGGCAGAGAAAAGAGAGTGCCAGAGAACTCTATCCTTGCATACTTCACTCGCTTCCTCAACATTCATAATTCCCTTCATACACGCTCGCCGATTTCGGAGACTCTTCACTCCACCTTCCTTCAGTACGTGACCAATCTGGTCTAGGTAGGTTAGTCTCGGTCTCCCCCGGTACCGACATCCTTCCACTTTCGTATTGTATATCTTCTTAACCAACTTATAATTAACATATAATTAAAGAAGAAATTACGCATAGATTTAGGACTACAATTTTCGGATTGCAAAAGTGTTATCCTGTATAAGAATCTAATTTACGACACTAATTTACTTGGCATGGAGGATTGATTTCCTCACCACTGTGCCATTGGTATAATTAGTATTATGGATATTATATTTATTAATAAATATGATTAATTTTTTTTAATAAAATTTCTATATCCCAATGTCTAATAATTATTACATATTGCGTCGCCCTCAACTGATTGGGATAAGAGTGGGAGAATGACTATGATGATCTTTCAGTCATATTTTATGTCCACCCAGGGGCCAAATTGGGAATGAATTGTATTCTTACTCCATCACCACACAGAGCATTTCAGAGTGCACAGATGGCGTAGTGGTTGGGATTCCGATCTTCCGTGCCTGTGCCGTAGGTTCGATTTCCTACGTGGGACAATACTTTGTGTGGTCCACAAACTGTTGTTTTGAGTGTGGATGTGGTTTGTCTGCGTTAATTGCATGTTTGTAAAATCCCTGCAATACAAGGATTATTTCATTACTGCAGCATTTTCATAAAAAAGAAGCTTAAATATGTCAAAGTAATGCTTGACCACTGTAAATCATAAAATAAAATTATAAAATCAATGTTACTTAATAATCTATAATCAAAGAATAAATATCAGTAGGTATGACATAAACAATGATTATATTTTTATAGATTATTAAAAATAACAGTATAAATTATTTACATGAAACATAATGTATCTATTAGCAGCTTATCTTTCCATTTTGATATTAAATTTATTGGAGTTGGATACCGTAATTGACATGGAATTTGTTATTTTTGGACACGCATGTTCATTTATGGATATATAGTTACATCTACGTGTTAAATTTAGCTTGCATTACAGTGATAAAAGCTTAAACTGTAAGCAGTAATGCTTTTTGCTGTAATTATGTTAATCTGTGGTAAAAAAAAAACTAAACAATACTACTCTATGGAATACGTCTATTGCAATTCGAGAAAGTGTATTGAGAATTTTATTGGCATGAAATTTACCACCATTCTTGCCTGTGAATGTAAAAGACGATTTAAGGGATATAATACATATGTATACAAAATCCATGCAATATAAGGAAAAGAGAGAATGATGACGACGATGGTACATACATACATACATATCATCACGACATATCCCTTGCAGGGTAGGCAGAGAGAACAGAGTGCCAGAGAACTCTATCTCTGCATACTTCACTCGCTTCCTTCATAATTCTCTTCATACACGCTCGCCGGTTTCGGAGACTCTTGACTCCGACGATGGTGATTTCAGAAATGTAAACCTTAAATTTTTTTAGTTAGTTAGTTAAGAACAGTTAGAAATATAATTTGGTTGGATAGAGTAGGATTCCATCCATTCATCCGCTGAGGGAACAATCATAAACATCAACTGTTGGATATAAATTACATAAACATTGATGTAATAGGTGACCAATAGATAAGGTTGCTTTCAATACTAAAAAGATGGCGTAGTCAACACTTTGTTGCCAGTAAAGAACACAATCATCATCATCATTTCAGCTCATATATGTCCCACTGTTGGGCTCGAGTCTCCACCATAATGGGAGGGTAATTGACCTACTATACCACACTGGTCAGACGTATTGGTATAGGGTTTTGTTTCGTGTTGTCCTTCTCTCGCATAGATGTTATATGCGTTTTATATCCCTTAGTCGTCTCGTACGATCACCCACGGATAAGATAGGGTGGTGAATTGTATTCTTACTCCGTCACCACACGAAAAAAGAAAGATCACAATTTAAAGAAACAATTATTACTACTTTACTGGTTTTTATAGTATATATTATTTTCTTGAATTCGAAAGGGTGACCTGCTGGACGGATTCGAAGAATAGAGTGATATTAATTGATAAAGTAATTCGACAGATTTCTTATAGACGATGTTCGAAAATTGAAGAGTGTATATTAAATAACCCTCAAGTATTACTTGCCAATGCCAATGCCTGCCAATTATGGCATAATGGAGTATGATGGGTGCGAGTTATTATTATTGTGCTTTGTTATTATTATAATATTTAGTCGTCTTTTACGACATTTACGAGAAATGTAAGGGTTGATTACTATCAACCCTTACATGCACAACCGATACAGCCAAAAAAAATACTGCCATTAAACAAATGAACCATTCATCAATGTACTTAGATCTGTTGAGCATAAGGCTTTCAATGGAGATAAAACTATAATCGCCATGCTTAACAGGCTTGGCGTTCACAGTAGTTTTATAAGTTCTTAAACGAGTGCGATTACTCATACTTCTTGTGATATCTCAGCTGGTTTATCAAGTTAGGGTAAGACCTTATATTTTTAACCTGTCATTATATAAGAAAATATTATTGTTAAAAATATATTTGAACAATAAAAAATGTGGTAGGACCACGCTGTTGACAGTTCTCTGTCTACAACCGCGGGCCGGTGGGTCTGAGGTTGTACCACACTCTCGCAGAAGGTCGACGTCTGAGTAATGGCAATGTGCTCTTGCGCTTCGTTCGGTGAGCGTGAGAGCCGGAAGCCCAACTGGGTGAGTTTGGGGATTGTAATGGAAGGCAGCGGCCTAGCTATAGCCTTGGTTATAGCAAAGATTCATGGGCGGCAGTGACACTTATCATCAGGTGTGCTGCTTGCTCGTTTGCCACCATAAACATTAAAAAAACATTTTATAAAACACCAATCCCACATAATACCGAATTCTTAGGCATTTCACAAAGTGGAGTTTAACTTTGATCTATGTAAAATTATTAACTAACCTAATTTACAAAACCAGTAGACTTCATTATTTTAATTG
Organism: Lymantria monacha; assembly: GCA_905163515.2. Taxonomy (NCBI): domain Eukaryota; kingdom Metazoa; phylum Arthropoda; class Insecta; order Lepidoptera; family Erebidae; genus Lymantria; species Lymantria monacha. The sequence goes on along the minus strand of LR991095.1, from coordinate 12,865,390 downwards.
AGACGTTTTAAATTTAGTTACTTTAAATTGCTTGTTAGGCGACGAATGAATTTTCCTTGTAAAATATATAATTTCTATATCTTAATTAACGCAAAGTTGAAAGTAAAAAACTTTCTGAAAGTCAAGTTGGTTTGATTTAATTTTAATTAAAAACAGAATTAAATATATTTATTATTTGGTATTTACTAAAAGTATATACATTTTTTTTGGTACCCCATATCTACTTTCGTAATTCATTAAAATTAATGATTGTGAATTTTTGAAGATTACGTTCACCGCTAACAAAAAAAATATAACGATTGTTAGAATTGTTTAATATTCATGGAAATGCTTCATTTTACATTAAATTTTATTGGATAAACCATTATTAAGCTTATTGTTATTTTTCTTAAGGCTTAGATGGCGAAGGCTTAGTTGAAAATTAATGAAAATGGTATTTGAATAAACATTTTTCATATTGATAATATAATTATAAATTAATTTTATAGTGGTAGGGCCATGCTGTTGGCCACCGAAGACAATGATATGGTACCGGTGGCCCCGCTCGTACAGCAAAGTGAGACGCTTTGCAGGGTGGGTCTATGGGGTCATGCGCCGCCTCTTCCATCGCTTTGGACCGATTTGGCGGGACGCAACCACATCCATAATCCACCGCAAAAAAAGGGGCATCCTATTTTATAAAAACCCGATTACGAAGCGAAAAATGATGTCACAAGCGGGATTCGAACACGCACCTATTGGGAGTCCGGTCCAATCGTGCTGCCACTACACCACCGTGAACTATTGTAGGACGTTCAAATATCGCTTCGTATCATATTTACGTCTTTAAGGTGACGTGCACTATCTACCCGACAATGTTTACACATTGTAGGCTTAATACTTTAAACTTTGCAGTTAGAATTGTATTAAACGATGACACAACCTTGTTATTAAAATTACTGAAATTTAGCATTTAATATGCTTAATTATTTTATAAAAACCCGATTACGTAGTGAAAAATGATGTCACAAGCGGGATTCGAACCCGCACCTATTGGGAGACCGGTCCAATCATGCTGCCACTACACCACCGTGAACTATTGTAGGACGCTCAAATCTCGCTTCGTATCATATTTACGTCTTTAAGGTGACGTGCGCCATCTACCCGACAATGTTTACACATTGTAGGCTTAATACTTCAAACTTTGCAGTTAGAATTGTATTAAACGATGACACAACCTTGTTATTAAAATTACTGAAATTTAGCATTTAATATGCTTAATTATTTTATAAAAACGCGATTACGTAGTGAAAAATGATGTCACAAGCGGGATTCGAACCCGCACCTATTGGGAGACCGGTCCAATCATGCTGCCACTACACCACCGTGAACTATTGTAGGACGCTCAAATCTCGCTTCGTATCATATTTACGTCTTTAAGGTGACGTGCGCCATCTACCCGACAATGTTTACACATTGTAGGCTTAATACTTCAAACTTTGCAGTTAGAATTGTATTAAACGATGACACAACCTTGTTATTAAAATTACTGAAATTTAGCATTTAATATGCTTAATTATTTTATAAAAACCCGATTACGTAGTGAAAAATGATGTCACAAGCGGGATTCGAACCCGCACCTATTGGGAGACCGGTCCAATCATGCTGCCACTACACCACCGTGAACTATTGTAGGACGCTCAAATCTCGCTTCGTATCATATTTACGTCTTTAAGGTGACGTGCGCCATCTACCCGACAATGTTTACACATTGTAGGCTTAATACTTCAAACTTTGCAGTTAGAATTGTATTAAACGATGACACAACCTTGTTATTAAAATTACTGAAATTTAGCATTTAATATGCTTAATTATTTTATAAAAACCCGATTATGTAGTGAAAAATGATGTCACAAGCGGGATTCGAACCCGCACCTATTGGGAGTATGATACGAAGCGAGATTTTAACGTCCTACAATAGTTCACGGTGGTGTAGTGGCAGCACGATTGGGCCGGACTCCCAATAGGTGCGGGTTCGAATCCCGCTTGTGACATCATTTTTCGCTTCGTAATCGGGTTTTTATAAAATAATTAAGCATATTAAATGCTAAATTTCAGTATTTGAAGGGCCATACTGTTGACAGTTCTCTATCTACAGCTGCAGGTTTGTTCATTCGAGGTTCATAGTTACTAACTACACTCTCGCAGAAAATCGACATCTGAGCAGTGAAAATGTATTGTTGCATTCATTCGATGAGCTAGAGAGCCGGCAGCCCAGATTTCTGGGTGGGTTTTGATAGGTAGGCAGCGATATTGCAGTACTTTTGGATAGCAATGGTCCATTAGTTTTAGTAACACTTATCATCAGGCGATGCTTTTAGAAGAAAAGCAATATATGAATGACTTTATCGTATAAAGTGGGCTAATACTTACTAAATATGAAAATACAATTTTATGTAAAAAATATTCATTAAAAGAAAAATAAGGTTTTTATATAAATAATAAATGATTTTGAATTTCAATTTCAAATTGTAATAAAAAAATTATTATCTAAAAACTGCTCAAAGTAATATTTACTTATTCATATTAATCTTCTGGCGTCCTCCGATGGCATCAGTATGAAGTTGAATGGGCGATAAGAAGTTTGAAAAATGGCAAGGCAGCGGGCATTGATATGGTGTCTGCCGAGATGATCAAGCTTGGTAGCTCCTGTGTCTGAGAGACGTTCCTGTTGCTCCTTAATTTATATTGGAGCTCGTGAATGGTTCCCAGGAACTGGAATAATGCAGTCATCGTGCCTTTATTTAAAAACAAGGGTTCACGTTATGACTGCGCAAATTACAGAGCCATAAGCTTGCCCAGTTTGGCATCAAAAGTGTACGGTAAAATTATTGAAAGGAGAATGAGGATGGTGTCCGATGGTTTACTGTGTGAGACACAACGAGGTTCCAGGAGTGGAAGGGAATGCATGGATCAAGTGTTCTCTCTACGCAACATTGTGGAGAAGCATCTAACTCTAGGTCAGAGGGTTTTCTGCAGTTTTGTGGATCTGGAGAGAGCTTTTGACACGGTTGTACGAAAGGAACTTTGGGACATTTTACCGGAGGATGGTATTAACGGTAAACTGCTACAGGCTGTGCAGTCCAGTTACATGGGTTGTAGAGCCTGTGTGCGGCTGGATGATAGAATGTCGCCTTGGTTTGACGTCAACATCGGCGTTAAGCAGGGGTGCGTTCTGTCAGCCAGGCTGTTTATCATATATCTGGATAAATGTCTCCAAAGGTTGAACGATATGAATGTGGGAGCTAAGATGGGCGACTCAGTGGTCAGTGCTCTGCTTTATGCAGATGATGCAGTCCTGCTGGCATAGTCAGCAACTGACCTGCAGACCCTAGTCGACACAATGACAGAAGATTGTAAGAAAAGGGGTCTACGCGTGAATGTGAACAGAACCAAAATAATGGTCTTTGAAAGAGATGAACCCAAAATAGATGTAAGAGTAACAATAGGTAATGATGTACTAGAGCAAGTGGATGAATTTGTATATCTTGGATGTGAATTTAGCTGAGATGGAAGGTACACCACTGATATAGAGCGAAGAGTGAATGTGGGAAATAGAGTGAACGGAGCGTTGGGGCAACTTCTCGGCAGCCACCACCTCAGCCAAAAGAAACGTGTAGCAATACATAACGCAGTGCTTGTCCCAACATTACTGTATGGAAGCGAGAGTTGGGTATGCAGAAAAGAGTATGAAAGTAAAATTAATGCGGTCGAAATGCTATCTTTACGGAAAATCTGTGGAGTTAGGGCGATCGATCGCATTCGTAACGACGACGTAAGAGAGCGAGTAGGCATGAAAGAGAGTATTGGTGTAAAGATGCGAAAGGGAATGCTGCGATGGTTCGCACATGTGGAAAGAATGCCGAACGAACGTCTGGTTAAGATGATATACAATGCGAAAGTGGAAGGATGTAGGTACCGGGGGAGACCGAGACTTACCTACCTAGACCAGATCGGACATGTACTGAAGGAAGGTGGAGTCAAGAGTCTCTGAAACCAGCGAGCGTGTATGAAGAGAATTATGAATGTTGAGGAAGCGAGTGAAGTATGCAAGAATAGAGTTCTCTGGCACTCTGTTCTCTCTGCCTCAAAATAAAATATGTTTTATTTTTTAAATACAGTATACTGTATTTAAAAAATAAAACATATTTGTTATGTTACAGTTATATACATAATAAATCCTTTACTAAATGTGCGTAATATGTTTTGTGTTAGTCTTTGTGTATTTTACTTATTCACCTCATCATCATCTCAGCTTATATACGTTCCACTACTAGGCTCTTTCTCTGCAATGAAATAGAAATTGACCTACTGTACCTTGTTGATCAGATGGAAAGGCATTTTCCATTTTTCCGTCCGGCAAGAAGCGGCGCGCGACCATATAGACGCGCTCTACGTGTTACCTCTCTTCGCCGAGTGAGCGGGCCACCGGAACCCGGTCTTTGTAGATGGGAAGGCATAGGGTTTTATTTCAAGTTCACCTTCTCTTGCATATTTATCTGGATATAGGTATAACCCTTAGTAGTTTTTTATGACAACCACGGGCAATATAAAGAGCGCTGAATTGTATTTTTCGTTACGACACGAAAGCGTAATGTAAATAGTCTATGAATATTTTTACTTATTATTATATTGCCAATTGAATTATAACCAGAATTTGAATTTGCCACAGTTCTATTGTTATAATTGAATTTCTCACCCTTTACAAAGTTCAGTCTCGGTCAAGTGCGAAATCCGAGGCAAGTTTCAACGATAGGATAGATACTTGTGAGTAATTTAATTTATAGGGCTTATAGAGGATGTTATTTATAGAGCAAATGATAGGAATTTCATGTATTTATATTTATTTTTAAATTAATAATTTTTATTAATATTGTTTTATTGAATATTATCAATTTAGATTTATAGTTCAAAGAAATTGGGCAGTGGGTAAAGTTTTATGGCTTTTTTTCGTAAATATCTTCGCATCTGATTCTTTGAGGCTATAAAGAGTTGATGCGCTTGGTGTGTATGAAGTCATCATGATTTACTATCGATGGATTCATATACATACATAAATGAGGTTAATGCTATGGGCATTAAATCGTTTCACCCAGCTGATTATTTCTGCTACCACTGTTAATTCTGTGTCGGTAGAAGATTTCTCTAACCGTTTTACTTTCCAAATCAAAGCAACATTATCTGCGATAATTATTTATTGTCCGTAAGGTGACGGAGGAAGAGTATAACTCGTTCCGTCATCACTCTTTATCTTGCCCGTGGGTGATGTAAAATACGGTTAAGGTGTGTAATAAGCCTATAACATCTGCGCCAGAGAAGGACACCTCATAATAAACCCTATACCAACACGTATGACTAGCGTGGTACAGTAGGTCAATTTCTGTCCTATTGTGGAGGAGCATATATGGGCTAAGATGAAGAATATTTTATGAATATCTAGTTCTATCAATATCTTTATTTGCGTGAAATACTTTTTGGATATTAGATGCGAATGAAAATTTGGTTACCATATGTAACTATATAGTAACAGGTAATTACCCACTCTAGGCTAATTGATAAGGTGGATTTACAATAGATATGGATTCAAATACCACGTGTCTCACTACACGTAGTACAAATACAATTCACTGATCCCTATCTTCTGAGTGTTGTAAAAGCCCAACAATGTATATCAACTGAGATGACATATACTCATATACCCATACTAGCCTATTTGGTGAGTTGAAACAAATTTCCAACAGATGTGGGGTTCAAGTCCCGTGCTTAATAATAATTTATTAAATTATATTAAATATAAGTACCTACATAAAATATAAGTAGTAGTTTTGCGTGTGGTGACGGAGTAAGAATACTATTTATTCACTACCCCATATCTTACTCGTGGGTGATCGTACGAGACGACTAAGGGATATAAAACGCATATAACATCTATGCGAGAGAAGGAAAACTCGAAACAAAACCCTATACCAACACGTCTGACCAGCGCGGTATAGTAGGTTAATTTCCCTCTCATTACGGAGGAGGCCCGAGCCCAACAGTGGGACATTTATGGGCTGTGATGATGACGATGATGATGAAATATAAGTACTATAGTGATAAGGACTCACTGTAGCCCAGATAAACATTTATATTTACGTGGATTAGTTCACTATATATTATTTAAAAACATATAAACGGTAAAAGCTAATAAAAATAAGCTATGCTGTGTGGTAGCGGCTACGAATACTACTAACTTTGGTCGTGGATGTCGTAAAAGACGACCTAGAGCTTTCTATTGACCTAGGCCAACTTCATTAAATGCCGTTTGGTCGACAATTGCATTCTCAAAGAGTGTTGACATCAAGAAGGCAGCCGGTGATAAAACTATTGCCAATAACTTTTGCAATATGCATGAGTGCATATTTCTTCAACCACAAGTAATAGGCATAAAAATAGGAGAATGATGATCGACACTGAAAAAAATAAACGTAATAACAGACAAAATAGAACTATGAAAAATAAAAAATGCGAATTTAAAGATATCGTTTTTGAATAATATCTAAATAAAAAGTGACAAACCTTCCCACACATTCACAAGTACGAAAGTAATAAATTTTTAATTAAGAAAATAAAAGGGTTTGTTTAGTCTAGTGTACAATTTTAATTACTGCGTTATGCTTATGTTTTAATTGTCTATGCTTTCTATTGTTGATATATAGTATAATAAATACTACACATCATAGTATAATAAAAGTGCTCTGTGGTAGCGGCTACGAATAATACTAACCCTTGCTTTTTCAAATTACTGAAATTTAGCATTTAATATGCTTAATTATTCATAAAAACCCGATTACAAAGCGAAAAATTATGTCACAAGCGGGATTCGAACCCGCAACTATTGGGAGTCCGGCTCGATCGTGCTGCCACTTACACCACCGTGAACTATTGTAGGACAGTCAAATCTCGTTTCGTATCATATTTACGTCTTTAAGGTGACGCGCACCATCTACCCGACACTGCTTACACATTGTGTAGGCTTAATACTTCAAACTTTGCAGTTAGAATTGTATTAAACGATGACACAACCTTGTTATTCAAATTACTGAAATTTAGCATTTAATATGCTTAATTATTTATAAAAACCCGATGTCGTGCGGGTTCGAATCCCGCTTGTGACATCATTTTTCGCTTCGTAATCGGGTTTATATAAACCCTTGCTTAGCTCGTATTTTTTTTAAATTTATTGTTTATGATAGCAAGCGTATAAGCGTTACACCCGATGGTAAGTGTTACTGCCGCCCATGGAACTTTGCAATACCAAGGTTATGGTATCTAACCATAACCTTGGTATTGCAAAGGAAAAGATGCCTATCAATGAAAACTTCAAAGTCACCCAGAAAATTGGGCTGCTGGACTCTCGCTCACCGAACAAAGCATAGAAGCATATTACCACTGCTCAGACGTTGATTTTCTGCGAGAGTGTGGACCACGGACGGACCGGCCCGCTGCTGTAGACAGAAAATTATCAACAGTGTGATCGTACCAATATTAAGTATTACCACTGGATATCGTAAAAGACAACTAAGAGCTTTATATCGATCTGGGCCAACTCCATCTGATGCCGTTTGGTCAACAGTTACATTTTCAAGTAGAGTTGACGTCAGGCAAGCGGCCGGTTATAAAACTATTGCCAATAACTTTTGCATTATGTACGAGTACATATTGCGTCGACCTCAAGTAATTGGGATAAGAGCAGTAGAATGATGATGATATATTGAATAAAGCATTTCAGCTCATATACGAGTATACTTCACTGTTGGGCTCGAGCCTGCTCCCTAATGGGAGAGTAGTTGACCTATTATACCAGTATAGATATCCAGGTAAGATCATCGATCTATCCATCCATCAGCCCGTAAACGTCCACTGTTTGACATAGTCCTCCCTACGAAAATGTCATTCATAATAGTCCAGTGCCACCTGCATCCAACGGTTTCCTGCGACCTTCATGATGTCGTCAGTCCACCTAGTGGGGGGTCGTCCTACGCTGCGTGGTCCGATTCGTGGTCGCCACTTTAGAACCTTCCGTCGAGTGATGTGGCCTGCCCATTGCCACTTCAACGCGCTAATTATTCGGGCTATGTCGGTTATACCCGTTCTTCTACGGATTTCCGTATTCTGGATTTTATACATACATACATATCATCACGCCATATCCTTTTCATAGAGAACAGAGTGCCAGAGAACTCTATCTTTGCATACTTCACTCGCTTCCTCAACATTCATAATTCTCTTCATACACGCTCGCCGGTTTCGGAGACTCTTGATTCCACCTTCCTTCAGTACATGACCGATCTGGTCTAGGTAGGTTAGTCTCGGTCTCCCCCGGTACCTACATCCTTCCACTTTCGCATTGTATATCTTCTTAACCAGACGTTCGTTCGGCATTCTTTCCACATGTCCGAACCATCGGAGCATTCCCTTTCGCATCTTTACACCAATACTCTTTTTCATACCTACTCACTCTCTTACGTCGTCGTCTGGATTTTATCACGTAAAGAAATACCGAGCATAGCCCTCTCCATAGCACGCTGAGCGACTTTGAGCCTTTTTATGAGGCCGACATTTAGAGACCACGTTTCAGTGTCGTAAATCATCGCTGGTAACATACACTGGTTATAACCCTTTGTTTTCAGATATATACAGTATATTAGACGAGAAAATCTTCCTAAAGTTCCCGAACGCTGCCCAGCCGATTGGGACTCGTCGGCTAACCTCTTTCCCGAAATTGAATCTATCTAAATGGACTGTTTGTCCTAGGTAAACATAGTGATCGACAAATTCGATAATCGCATTCCCAACCAAGACCGGACCGGACGGATAAGATATGGGGTGGCAAATTATATTTTTACTCCATCAGTATACGGCAAAGTGAGTAAATGAATAAAATAAATTGTTTGAGCACCCATTTCACTAGTAAATGAATTTTATAAAATCTCATTAAATATTAGTGACACTGTGAGTTGCAGTTCTCGCAAGTTGCGTTTCCTTTTTTAATTGTTTTTCATTGCCTCACACCCGAGAACCTTGAAGTTTAATGATGAAAAAGTTGTTCGGATAAAAAGTTACTGAAGTATTAATAAGGTTAACAAAAAAGTTTGCGACATTTTTGAACATTTTTCGAGATGACTGAAATATTATTAATTTTTTAACTTTGATGTATCATTTTTAATACAATTTGTAGCTTGTCGAGAAGCAAGAGATATCTGGACAGATACACAAACGCGTTTTATCAAAGCGCAAATAGAGATATTTCTTTGGCACTCGCTCGTTTATTTTTCTTTAATTATTCTGCTATTCTCCATTTATTATTAGATATACGCTTTCGCCATAGATCGCCCTAAAGCACGGTTCTGTGCCGCTTGTATTGAACGACTCCCAGCATTTTTTGCAAATGACTGACGGTTGTTCCTAATTTGTCTCCCATATGCAGAAATAATGCCGTATTCACCACGCTTCTCAGGCGGATTACCGATCGCAGTATCATATTGTCATTATAAATTTCTTCAAAGGTTTCTGCGTGTTGGAACCATTTCCATGTAAATCTCCCAAAGAACCGGGTAATTTCTTTCACTGACCTTTACGCCAAGATCCCGTAAAACAATAGAGATATAATAATTATAATAATTTATTGATGAGAAACATATACATAAGATAGACGGGTCTCTGGCCCTAGAGCTAAATATAATTATGCTATATTTCTTGAAAGAAGATTACTTACTGATGATAATCACTTTTCAAAAACACGCTTTTACCTGGAAAACGGAAAAAAAAACATGAGGTTATTCCATAATTAATATATTAGTTTTCTTCTTTTTAACTCATAAGCAATGCGCTGTGAGCAACTAGACATTTTTTTTGGAGACAGGCTATGATATGGTCATGTCTTGCTCAATCCGTCCGGGGCGACTTTGGTGATGGCACGTCACCCCATAAACTGCCGCACCTCTCTACGCCATGCAGTCGGGCTCTCCTTGGGTGACGGACTAATTCCTGGACCGATCACCCACTGCTTCAGCTTGAGCAGATAAGCAAAAGTGCAGGTGAACTTGCGCCTACACCGCTCGATGCGCCAGCGACAGAGCATGTCGCCGTAGAGGAGTTCCTCCTGGACCTGTCCCGCCGCCTCCTTTCGCAAGGTGACTGTCTCGCAGAAGAAAGCAACAAGACTCCTACACCGCTATGCAGCCCATGTGAGGATAAATAGTAACTAGCGAATCTAAGCCTCTGAAATATAAAAAGCACAGCCATGTTGCCTATACCGTGAAGCCGGATTTTGGCGTCTGATTCTATCGCTTACCGAAGGATAAAGCAATAGCAAATGTTACTGCAAATATCCATTGTGTGAGAGTCTAATAGTAACCTGGTTTCCAGTTAAGTTGACCTATTTACGGCTACAATACTGTCAGCAGCATCGCTACTCTCCTGTATTCTTTACCTTATCCTCCTATGACTATTATTAGAACTATTATTTCCCGCAAAACCACAGGCAAGATAGAGGCTGGTATGTATTCGTACTTCATTACCATAGGTAAATAAATTATTAAAATTACAATAAAATGTTTAAAATAATTAATTAATATATTTAAATTAATTAATTAGAGTTACAAGAATATTATTAACACAAAATAAATGAGAATTAATAATTAATTAAAAATCTTTTTACAGTTAATATAATTCATGTTGATTTTATTTATATAATATTGTGTTAAAATAACGATTACTGTATAGTGACAGTATATTCTTATTTATACAATGCGGAGAACAATCTTTACTTCCTTACTAATATTATAAATGCGAAAGTAACTCCGTCTGTCTGTTTGTCGCTCTTTCATGCCAAAACTACTGAACCGATCTAATTAAAATTTGGTACACAGATAGTCTAGAGCCTGATAAAGGACATAGACTGATAAGGGTTGTAAAGGGGGATGAAAAGTTGTAAGGAATTATCGTCATTTTTAAAGCCAGAAGCTTGAAACTTATTTTTAGGCTATTGATCAGATATAAATAAATATGACATTAAAAATTCGTAACAAAAATACCCTTAAGGGGTAAAATAAAAATAGAGCATGAAAAATTTTAGGAAAGTAACCTTGTACGCGGGCGAATCCGCGGGCAGAAGCTAGTAAATAATATATTTTTTTTACCATAGATAACATTATTCGCAACACAAAATACAGATAAAAGAAAATTTCAAGATTGAATACGCGTCAAGGAGGAATCCGATTGGTATTTTCACGGTTAATTTGACATGGAATTTGTTTCATACACGTCACGTCTTAGACACATATGTATCATAATAAATAGCAAAAGATAATGAATGTTACGTGAATTTCTATTTTTTTTTTGAATAAATTAGATCATGTTTTTTTTTATATCGTTATGATATTATTTATTTTGTTTTATGAAACGTAAATTTATTTACATAAATGTTTTTTATTGGACTTGCGAATTTCTTCTTATGTGGTTATCAAAGAACTTGCTTATAGAATGATGGAATGAACAATGGGTTATTTATTTTATTTTTCCTATTTATTTAAAATTTACAATTTTTTTAACTCCATAATATCATATTAGAGTACGATCTTCACTTTCTTACATTTATATGTATTAAATTTATAATTATTTGCAGCATTTATTTAAGTGTAACGCCTTTTTTTTGCAGTGGACTATGCAGGTGGTCACGCCCCGCCAAATCAGTCCGGGGCGACGGAAGAGACGGCGCGCGACCCCATAGACGCACCCTTTTTTTTTTTTTGTTGTTGGTGGGCTATGGGTGCGTCTCGCCCCGTTAAATCGGTCCGGGGTGACGGAGAAGGCGGCGCGTGACCCCATAGACCCACCGTAAAATCCGCTCTCTTCGCCGTGCGAGCGGACCACCGGTACCCGATCTTTGTCTTCGGTGGGCCCATAGACGCACCCTGCAAGCACCTCTCTTCACCGTGCGATTGGGCCACCGGTACCCGATCTTTGTCTTCGGTGGCCTAAGTGTAACGCCTAAAGGATATGATAATTCGATAACGTCTAAACAAGAGAAGAAAATCTCGTAATATAACACTTTACTAATATGGCTGACCAGTGAGGATATCAACTGCTCTCCTATTGTGGAAGTGGATCGAGTCCAGTGGGATCTATATAAAATGAGATAATGATATTAATTTTATTTTATATTTTATAACATATATTTAGCTGTGTGATAGCGGCTTCGAATACTACTAACCCTTACTTTTCTCGTAGGTGTCGTAAAAGACGATTAAGAGCCAGCCTGGGCGAACTCCATCTGATACCGCTTGGTCATTAATTACATTCACAAGGACGGTTGACGTCTGGCAGGTGGCCGGTCATAAAACTATAGTCAATAACTTTTAGAATATGTGCTATGAAAGAAGAGATACATATTGTATCGATCCCAAGTAATTGGGATAAGAATAGGAGAATGATGATATTATTTCATTTTTTAAAACAAAATTTTATATACATAGTATTTATTATATCCATATTTTATTTTGGGGGTTAATAATGCCATAATCGCCACGCTTGGCGAGCGGATTGGCGATCGCGGTAGATGTTATTAAGTTTCCCGGGAGATAGCCGCTGCCCAATCTCCCGGTAGCCCTTAGCCGATTTTTACGACTCCCACGGGCAAGTAAGGGGTGACGACCTTTGTATTCTATTCCCGTCGCCACACGGGTATATTTATTTACTATATAATATAGATAAACTATATATAGATAAAATAAAGCATCAACGTGTAAGAGAAAGTTTAAAACTTGCGGCAGTCACGAATAAGTTAAGGAGTGAACACTTAAAATGGCATGGACGGGTAATAAGATGGGATGAAAGTAATGTTGTGAGGAAAGTTTTAAGAAATAATCTAAGAAACAAAGTCTTTATTAGTAAGAGAAGAACAAAACTGAAACAAACTTCTGAACACTTTACAGTGATCATGGCCACGGGAGGACTGGAGGTTGAAGAGGGAGGAGGACAACAGTGCTCTTGTGACCATGATCACTGTAATGTATTCGAAACGTCGGGCAACCGGCGAGCATGTATGAAGAGAATTATGAATGTTGAGGAAGCGAGTGAAGTATGCAAGGATAGAGTTCTCTGGCACTCTGTTCTCTCTGCCTACCCTACAAGGGATATGGCGTGATGATATGTATGTATGTAGAAGAACGAAGAAAAGATGGATGGCATGAAACATGACTTGGATAGAGAAGGAGTGATCACAGAGATGACATCTAATAGGGTTGTATGTAAGGAGAGCACAAATTGCATCAGCCCCAAATTATTGGGATAAAAGCAGGATATTAATGATGACATATTTTCTTATATAGGTTTATTTGATCTAAGTAATTTAGATTATACAGTGTTATATTAGACTGACCAACCGCATTCGCAATGACGACGTAAGAAAGCGAGTAGGTATGAAAGAGAGTATTGGTGTAAAGATGCGAAAGGGAATGCTCCGATGGTTCGGACATGTAGAAAGAATGCCGAACGAACGTATGGGTAAGAAGATATACAATGCGAAAGTGGAAGGATGTAGGTACCGGGGGAGACCGAGACTCACCTATGTAGACCAGATTGGTCATGTACTGAAGGAAGGTGGAGTCAAGTGTATCCGAAACCAGCGAGCGTGTATGAAGATAATTATGAATGTTGAGGAAGCGAGTGAAGTATATATACAAGGATAGAGTTCACCGGCACTGTCTGTTCTCTGTTCTCTCAGCCTACCCTGCAAGGGATATGGCGTGATGATATGTATGCATGTATATTTGTGTCTATTTTGTATCTTTTTATATTGTATCATAAATATTTGAATAGTATCAGGGGTACTATATTGTTCGTATCACGTTGATATGTCTTAGTGGTAGCGGCTACGAATACTACTAACACATAAATTGCTCGTGGATGTCGTAAAAGATGATTTAGGGTTTATCATCGACCTAGGTCAACTTCATCTCATGCCGTTTATAAACAATAACGGTGAGTGTTAACGTTAGGCGATCGGTCATAAAACTAAAGTTAATATTTGACTGCACAGATGGCGAAGTGGTTAAAATATCGGCCTATAGTGCCAGTGTCATGGGTTCGATTCTTATGTAGGACAATACTCTGTGTGATCCACATATTATTCTTCTGAGTCTGGGTGTAATTTGTGTCCATACAATTATATGTTTGCGAGGTTTCCTGTAATGCAGGGTTTATATCCTGTGTCGGGTGTTGTATTATTAAAGAACAATAAATTTCTTTAAGCGCAATATATATAGCGTCGAATTTTAAGTAGTTGGTGTTGATGACGATTATATGTTGATGATGATGACGATGATATTTATAGTGTAAAGAGGACTTATCATGGATTTTTTTTAGTTTTTAATTTGCCTCTGAAATATTTCAGATATTTTGAAAACCCACCATATCCTATAAGTATTTGTGCTTTAATGTAATCTATTTTTATACAACTTTACGTTGATACATCTAGATTTTATTATTAAAATCTACAACGTCCAAATAGGCATTTTTTTTTTGATAGATTATTGTGTGGACAGACGCGGTCCATTCCATCTGCGTCCCGTCTGTATAAGCATACAGTTTCAATGATAAAAGAAGGATTTATTCCAACCAAAATTCAAACTCAGTACTCTACGATTTTAGTAGGATATTCCATCAACAAGATATTCTCAAACACACATAGCACACATGAGTAATCTCTTGGGGTTCTATAAACAAGTAACCTCCCTTATAATGTACAGAATAAATAAGTTTTAACTATGTTGGAAGTTGACACGTTATTGTAAATAACAGCAAATAAATACATTGACTACATAGATGAGGTAATGGTTAAGATACCGTTGTTCCATTCTAGTGTCGTGGGTTCGATTTCCACGCAGGATAATATTATGTGCGATCCACAAACTGTTTTTTCTAAGTCTAGGTGTAATTTGCCTGCGTTAATTGTATGTTTGTAAAGTCCCTCATAATACAAGGATTTCCTTAGTGCTTAGTATCTTAAAAAAAAAATACATTTGGAAAATTGTAAGTAATTCGTAATAGATAAAAATGTTGGCTTTTTTCGCGCCTTTTCTTTCTCAAATTATATTCATTTCAAAAAAAAAAAATCTTTATCAAAAATACAAATGCTATAAAATCCTTACAAATAGTTTTTAAATACCCGCGAAAACGATAGAAATCGTTATTTTTAAAACCTTTAAATTTAGCAAATTAGGCTCATCATTATGTCAACTCATATAAGTCCCACTGTTGGGCTCAAGCCTCCGTCACATTAGGAGGGAAATTGACCTACTACACCACGATGGTCAAATGAGTTGCTATATTGTTTTATTTCGAGTTTTCCTTCTCTTGCCTTTATGTTGTATTCATATTATATCCTTTAGACATCTTTTACAACATTCATGGGCAAGATAGGGAGTAATTAATTGTATTCTGATTTCATCACCAAACGAACTTATGAAAATTACTGTTATAATTACGTAGTACTCGTAGCCGCCATTACACAGCAATAAAATTAATAATAAAGTTCAGATATAATATTTCAGATATTTTAGAGATTTCGGTAATAATTATTATTGACACGGTAAGATTTTCAATTTTATTATATTGATAAGTCTTTACACTGTAGGATTTTTTTCTGACGCCGGGCCGGCTACGGATATCAAGGATTCGATACTAGTGATTGGCCATTGGTCTAATGGGTATGAAATGGACGATGGCTAGGAAATTAATGGTGGGTTATGGGGCAATACACCGCGGACATTCGGCACTAAGAAAATAATTCTTATATTGGGTATATATATATATATATATAGAGATATATATATATATATATATATATATATATATATATATATATATATATATATATATATATATATATATAGATATATATAGATATATATATATATATGTACTTTACAAATACCTAATAATACCCACGACACTGGCAAGTACGTCCTATATAAGACTCGAACCCATGACACTGGCTCGGTAGTTCGCTATCTTAACTACAACGCTATCTGTGCAGTCAATATAACCATATAATATTTCTAAAACTTACCTTTTCTATATTATATACTTCAAAATTAAAACCACACACTAAATAACACATAAAAAAATACTTTTTAAAATGTATTTTACTATTTGCACACTAAAACACAGTTCAGTTTTAATTAGCATAATTTAAATAAGATTGTGAGCTAATTTACACACGTAATAGGCACGAATAAGCTGTTAAGCCACTGCTATCTATTGCTAAAGAGCACTGGTATTTTAATTAGTACTTTTAACACAACGAACATAAAGTTATGTTCGAGAAAGCGTGGTATCGATACACTCGACTTGAACGACGTCGAGCTTCTGACTGTCAGTAGTACATTTTATCTTGTTCAGTACTCTCAGCGCTGTACTGATTAATACAGCGCTTTAAAGCAAGATTGCATACCGTTTAGAATACGTGACAAGACTGGCGGTAAATTTAAGATTTAGCATTTTACAATATTATTATTTGTATTAGTTTTTTTTTTTCAACATTGAGAAGAAATAAAACCGTGAAAAATAAAAACAAAAATATAACAATAGGGGACTTCATAAATAAGAATTAATGCAAATAATAATATCTAGATTTAGAACTATTGTTTGTGGGTCGCGCAAGGGATTGTCCTGTGCGGGGATTAAACCCATTACACATGTCACGGGAGGTCGATACTTAGATCTATGTGCAGTAATCATATTTTTTATTTTTAATAGTAGGACCACGCTATTGATAGTTTTCTGTCTACAACCGCGGGCCGGTCTGTCCGGGGTAGTACCACACTCTCGCAGAAGATCGACGTCTGAGTAATGACAATGTGCTATTGCCCTTCGTTCGGTGAGCGAGAGAGATGGCAGTGCAACTGGGTGGGTTTGGTGTTTGTGTTGGTAGGCAGTAGCCTAGCTATACCCTTGGTATAGCAAAGGTCCGTGGGCGGTAGTAACACTTACCATCAGGTGTGCTGCTTGCTCGTTTCCCATCAATAAAAAAAACATTATTAATGCCATTTGTATTAATATAATTTATAACAATGCAATTTGTATTTAAGTAATTTGTATCAATTCAATTTATATCATACATACATACATAAATACATACATATCATCACGCCATATCCCTTGCAGGGTAGGCAGAGAGAACAGAGTGCCAGAGAACTCTATCTCTGCATACTTCACTCGCTTCCTCAACATTCATAATTCTCTTCATACACGCTCGCCGGTTTCGGAGACTCTTGACTCCACTTTCCTTCAGTACATGACCGATCTGGTCTAGGTAGGTTAGTTTCGGTCTCCCTCGGTACCTACATCCTTCCACTTTCGCATTGTATATCTTCTTAACCAGACGTTCGTTCGGCATTCTTTCCACATGTCCGAACCATTGTCAACCATGTCAATTTATATCAATGGAATTTTAATAAGAATTAATGCATACAACAATTTTATTGTTATAATATTCTATTGAATACAATTCATTATGTGATGAATTTGGTTATATGAGTAAAGATTATATATTTATTCCGCTAGTCTTGCTGCTTAGCGAGAGAATCAGTGATCAGCAATCAAGCAAGTATGCGGCTAAGATCCAATTTTGTACCGGCGTGTTATTTTTGAAGACCAACTCCCTAAACAAGCCTGTATAGGTACGTTCTCTAAGGTAAACATCACATTTTTCTTACCGTTCTAATGCTATTTGGGCTAATGTATAAAACAAAATAGCAGATTTAATTGTTGCGAATATAAATGGTGTTATAGAAACCGACACGACTTCAAATATACTCTTTCATCTAAAAATTATCTTCTATCGTTTCTAGGGTTCCGTACCCAAAGGGTAAGAAAAGCCTATTACTTATACTTCGCTGTCCGTCCGTCCGTCTGTCACCAGGCTATATCTCAAGAACGGTGATAGATAGACAGTTGAAATTTTCACAGATGATGTATTTCAATTGCCGCTATAACAACAAATACTAAAAATAAAATAAAATAAATATTTAAGGGAGGCTCTGTTACAACAAACTTGATTTTTTTTATATATTATGGTACCGAACCCTTCGCGCGCGAGTTACTCGCACTTGGCGGCTTTTTATTTATTTGAAAATATACCTTTCAAATATTTATTGATACCTAATTAGATATATATTAAAGTTTCTATCAGATTCTATCAGATGATGCTTAGAATAATTTAATAATGGTAGAACCACGCTGTTGATAGTTTTCTTTCTAAACCCGGCCGGTCTGAGTAATGGCAATGTGCTATTGTGCTGCGTTTGGTGAGCTGTTTCTCGCTCAACTGGGTGGGTTTGGGGTATATATTGGTAGGCAGCGGCCTTGCTATAATCCTGGTATTGCAAAGGTCCATGGGTGGCAGTAACACTTACTATCAGTTGTACTGCTTGCTCGTTTGCCACCATAAGAATTAAAAAAAAATGTAATAAAAATTCTCTCCAAAATACATTTATTCTTTTTGAAGTGAAAACTTCTTTAGGCGCGTTGATCGTTTTTGGAGGGGAAAAACTTATAGGTTCGCGTCACCGACATGCTAAAGCTAATAGTATATCTATAGCTATGTGAAAACTTTTTTAGGCGCGTTGAGCGTTCTTGGAGGGGAAAAACTTATAGGTTCGCGTCACCGACATGCTAATGCTAATAGTATATCTAAAAAAAGTATGGCATTATTTATTTTTAATTGTATTTTTAATATTTAACCTTTATGTCATGAAATGAGTATCATTGTGGTTTAAAGGTTATCTTACTAGCGTGATAAAACCGATTCCTAGATGTTCGATAATATTTTTTATTTTTATATAAAAATTAGAAAATTATTATTATTTCAATTAGTCTTAAGTTAATAGTTTTCACTTCTATCGGCAGTCCCCATGACTGCCTGTTTTTTTTATTTTCTTTTATAAGAAGTAATACTGTAGGGTTGAACTTGACATTTCTACTAGGCAAATTGAATATATTTTTAGTATTACGAACTATAAATACTCGTGCAACTACTTTTAAGATATGTAAGCCAAGTTTATATAATAGCGTGTAAAATGTAAATAGAGTTTACGATCTAACAGTACATATGCTTCCTAAAATAATCTAGGCGCTATGGAAGATATGATTCACACAGGAATGAAAACTATTAACATTAGGGATGTTACAATAGTGATTTTAACAAATACAGCATTGGAAATATATTTTATTTTGTGTATATTATCCTTCCGTTTAGTGACGGAGTAAGAATACTATTCACCGCCCCATATTTTACCTGTGGGTGATCGTACGAGACGACTAAGGGATATAAAACGCATATAACATCTATGCGAGAGAAGGAAAACTCGAAACAAAACCCTATACTAACACGACCAGCGTGGTATAGTAGGTTAATTTCTCTCCCATTACGGAAGAGGCCTGAGCCCAACAGTAGGACATTTATGGGCTGTGATGATGATGATGAAGAGAAAATTCAAAATAACACTTTATACCAACCTGTTTCAATAGTTTGGTATAATAGATAAATTGCCCTCCTATTGTGGAAAAGGTTCGAATCAAACGGTGGAATATATTTCTATTGATATAATGACCGTTGAGTAAAAAGAATTTTCCAAAAATAAAATCGAATTCAACTAGAAAACAGTGAACTAATTTAAAATGGGATCACAAAGGAAGCACCGGCTTTTAAATAAAAAAAAGGAAACAGCAAAATCGCTTCACTCAGTCGAAAGTTCTGAGGTAACAAAAATAAAAATAAATTACAATCGAAAAAGCTACCTCCTATTTTTAAGTCGGTTAATAAATAAACACGTGTTTTGAGTAGGTCATTCTCAACTCTCATAGTAGAAAAAAGCTCGCGTCAACACTAATACATGAGTTGAGTTTAAGATAAAAATATTTTATTTACTAATAATTCCTTTTAATGTTAGTACATTGACTGAAATGGATTAGAGTTTAAGGTCAGAAAATGATTATATTTATAGTTTTACGATTACATCTATAAAGATATAACCATATGTTTGATATCTATATTTTATTTCTTTTTATTTAAAGACATCACCGTGCACTAAGGAAATAATCCTTGTATTGCGGGGGACTTTACAAACATATAATGAACGCAGATATTTTACACTCAGATTTAGAACAACAGTTTGTGGATCAAGTATTGTCCTGCGTAAGACGGCACGGCACTGGCACGGCATCGGTGGCCCGCTCGTAACGGCGAAGGGAGAAGTTCTTCAGGGTGGGTCTATGGGGTTACGCGCCACCTCTTTCGTCGCCCCGGACCAATTTGGCGAGGCGCGACCACATCCATAGTCCACCGCAAAAAAAAAAAAAAAAAAGGAAAAAGGTCGATATAAAGCTCTTAGTCGTATTTTACGATCACGAGTGAAGTAAGGGTTGGTAGTATTCATAGCCGCTACCACATAGCATAATTGATTAGCGTAATAGAGTATCTTTTTTCTTGTAACATTGCTCAGCATTCTCCTATTATCCCATTTACATGGGGTACCTACGCAATATATGTTCTTTTTTCATCGTATGTATTTCAAAAATTTTGGAAATAGTTTAAAGATCAGCCTCCTGCCTGACGTCAAACTTCCTTAGGAAGAAGAAGGAAAATAAAATAGGTGTTAAAAGGAAAATAAAATAAGTGTAATGGTAACCCCCCATCGCTAGTGAGCTGACCACCGGTACCGATTGCTTGACTTCGATGAGTATAGGAGAAGAAAGTTTATAATGAAGATTTATTGCAGCATTTTTTTTTAATTTTTAGTCATTTTGGTACAAAACGAGTGAGCAGAATGCCTGATAAGTACTACTGTTGTCCATGGAACTTTACACTATCAGGGGTCCCGCCTGACTGCTGTGTACCAATGAAAACGCCAAACCTACCCAGAAAATTGAGCTGCCGCTCTCACTCACCGAACAAAATGTAATAGCATATTGCCACTACTCAGACGTCGATTTTCTGCGAGAGTGTAGTACTAGGGACGGACCGGTCAGCGGCTGTAGACAGAAAACTGTCAAAACTTTAGCCCTACCATTACAATGTTATATAAGAGTTAAAACATTTGGCCACCGAACACAAAGATCGGAGTCCGGTGGCCGGCTCGCACGGTGAAGTGAAGCGCATTGCAGGGTGAGTCTATGGTGTCGGGCGCCGCCTCTTCCGTCACCCCGGACCGATTTGGTGGGGCGTCACCACACCATAGCCCACCGCAAAAAGAAAAGAAAAAAGTTAAAACATTTGTTACTATATAACACGTGGATCATTTATATTATGCCGCACGTGTCTGTACGTGGGTTTACATAAACATTTTCTGGTTTTATGGCTATGATAAAGCCCTTGAAACTATTGAACGTAAGCGTAATTTAACACGTTTTACGTCATAAGATAATACGTATAGCATGAGAATGGAATGATTTGCAGACGTTAGTATACTTTGAGAATAAATTTTCAATTATCTACTGCACGCGCTCCATATTTTTCGTCATATCGTAGTAATCTTCATAAAAAATATTTTATACTTTTTAGGCTTTTATTTTTAGTTTGAGTAAGTTGTTTTAGTGTTAGTTTTATAGTTTTTAGTTATAAAAATATGGTACTTACATTAAATTTGTTTTTATTTTATTATTGTTTTCTGATTTTTAGCTTTGTATGAATGAAATTTTGAAATTAATTTAAAATACATCTCTTTAATTTCTTATTATGTTTTCTTCTTTTTTATTTTTTACATGCATTGGCATTCACTTCTGAATTATAACTCAAATTTCATGTCTAGCTCTTTAGGAAGCTAGTTTAAAATCAATTAAAAAAATTCCAGTCAGCCAAACATACAAGAAAGAGTTAATAGAAACATGACAATAACATCCTAATAAATAAACATAGTAAACATGATAAAGAAACTAGACAGGGTGTTTCTTTAACACACTGTACAAATGGAACTTTTTTGTTACAAGAAAACATTTTAATTAATCATCAATCACTTTTGTATAGAAAATATTGTGTTTGTCATACATTTATTTATATAAAACTAGCAAACCTAGTCCGTTAGTTTGTTTGTATAAGTCAATATATCACAGCGCCGCCTGGTGGCGAGTTGCATTAATGGGGATGCAAAAAAAATAGCATATAAACTTTCTACGTGAAAAAACATCAATTTTCATAATGATCGGTGAAACAGTTACTGAGTTTTGCGATGTCATATACGAGTCTGTTCAAAAAGTTTCAACGAATTTTGAATTTCCGCGGGCTACGTGTATTTGATTTTTGATATTTTTGCACCGTTATATTGGTATTATGTCCCTTACTTAAGCTGATAAGGTCTGCCATTTTGAATATTTAGTTAATTTTTTACAACTGTTGTACATGTGTTTTGACACGTCTGCGATTTTTACCTATACCACAACGTGACGGTTTTGCTCACAGTTTTCTTCAATTGCAGGGGCGTGGTGCATCATGAGTTCTTACCTCAGGGTAGAATGGTCAATAAGGAATATTATCTGCAAGTTATATGCAATTTGTGTGAAGCAATCCGCCTGGATTTGTGGCAGAACAAAAACTGGTTTTTGCGCGCATACACATCATTGCTTGCGCCCGAATATTTGGCCAAAAACAACACACTAATGGAGCCACAGCCCCCGTATTCCCCGATCTGGCCCCCTGTGACTATTTTCTGTTCCCAAAACTGAAGAGGCCCATGAAAAGATGACGCTACGCCACGATTGATAGATAAAGACGGCATCGACGGAGGAGCTGAACAAGATCACAAAAAAATGATTTTTTTAAGTGCTTTTGTAGCGTTCACTACTAGGGCCTAAGAGTTAGAGAAAAAGAATTTAAGTCACCATATTGCGAATTAACAAATATTTTTCACACACTTTTATTTCACTTGTTAATGTAGAAAATACGCATTAGTACGCAATATAGTAATCATTGCGTCTTTTTTTGACGCGAACTTTTCGTTTAATAACAAGAATACGGTTAAGAATTTTAGAGTCATCCTATAAAAAGATTTACCTCGATAAATTTTCAAGGGAAGTGTACATTTGTAAGCTTATATATACCTATATAGTATGGGTTGGAATTTGAATATAACGCTATTTACAATCAAGAACCGTATTTGATGTAACTAAACAAACACAAGACCCATCGCTATATCTATATACAATTATGTCGAATAGTGACAGATTTAATGTAAACGGATGGACGTCGATATTTAAGGGGACTGCATTTGATTTGCATGTCTACTTTCCAAAAGTCCAACCAAAGATTCCTTATTTCTTTGTTTATGGATAAACAATAATTAGTAAATGGGACTTGAATGATTGAACTTACATCTTTTGAATTAATACCTTCGAATGCTGTCTTATCGGCTATCTCATAGCCAGAAATTCCAATATGAGAGCGTATACACAGAAAATAAACTTCTATATCTTTCATTGCATATTTATACAAACATTCCTTAATATTAAAAAGCAGATAATTGGTCTTGTAGTGTAGTTTTATATCTACAAAGCTGTGAACTAAACTCAAATATTCTGTGATAATCAAAGAATATTTACAAAATTTTACAGTTGGTATACGTCTTAATGCCTCTAATACAGCATATGCTTCAGCTGTAAATATACAACAGTGAAAATAATGTTGTCAAGGAGATCGATAAGTCGATAGGAGATAGTGTTTCTAAACTCACTAGGCCGTCTACCGAAGACATGAACCCTTTACCGGTGGTTCACAAAAACGGCTAGAGACACACATGGTACATTGCTGCACGTCTTCCTTTTCGCCGCCCTGGGCTATTCGGGCGAGTTGTGATTGCCTTTGCTCAAAAAATAGGCGTAATAAGTGTTATACAGCAAATATACGAGTAAGTTAAGCCAATTTCTACGCAATGCATAGACATAAGAAGTCACAAATGCGTAATGACATTAATCATCATCATTTTCTTGCTTTTATCCCAACTACTTGGGTTAAACGCAATACGAGTATATCCTCTTTTTCCATACAGCCCTATCAAACGTCATCTCTGTACTCACTCCCTCTCTATCCATATCATGCTTCACGCAGTCCATCTATCTTTTCTTTGGTCTCCCTTTACCCCAATGGCTTTAATGCAAATAATTTTAAAACATTGTCGCAAAGAATACTGATTCGAAGTAGGTTTCGCACCGTGTGAAGTTAAATATTTATTTGGTTGAATTCGGTCCCATGTTAGAATATTGTTAAGTAATGTATATTTTTAAATTTAACAGCCTAGGTCAGGGTTTGGCAACCTGCGGCACGCGAGCCACATGCGGCTCTTTGGATGTGAAGTTGCGACTATTTAGTTCATACGCAAAAAAATATTTTATGAAGAAACAATATAAAAATGGTTTTGAATTGATTAATAAGGATTAGGCACAAATAATTTTTTTGCACAAAAAAAAATTGTGACTCTTTAAAAACTTTAAACCTTTATAAATTCTAATTTTTTGCTCTTCCGACACAAAAGGTTGCCGACCCCTGGCCTAGGTTATTAGTAAACGATTGTTTTGTGAGCGAATACTTTTTACCACTATGGAATGTGGAATTACTACTGGAAATTAATTTCAATCATCTTACCAATTGACGTATGACAATCCAATTCTCGCTTGTAATATCTTTACGGCAGACATTTCACACGCCATCTATCGCAAAACGTTTACGTATATTGTTCCGATTTAATACTCTATCTTTTATATTAATTGATGTCATGACCTAATTATGTAAATTAATGCGATTTAGCGTTTAACATATTAAGTTATTTATGAAAACTTATTTTGGGAGCGCGAAATGATTGCTGTACGTGGGATTTTAACCTATATGTAACGGAAATACCTTTTTTTCGACTTCGTAGAGGGCTGTTCCTTTCGCACACAGTCTGTCTTAAATTACACGAACATTGAGAGTCTGGTATCTATTAAGAGCTGTTAAAACAATTATGTCTATTTGTTATTAAATAATGATTTTAAAGTGAAACATTTTTTTCTATAGCCTCAATTTTTTTTCGTCCATCTATCGCATGTCACATCACAGCCAGCCGCTCGGTCGAGGCCAATATGGCGGCGCCAATGGTTCGCATCATCTGACCGTGTAGCATATATATCAAAACATGAATGTGGAAATTGGGAGCGAAGTTCAATGTTATAATAATTACCATATGGTTGCCGACTTCACCAACAAGAGATTTGAGATCTAAATGGGTGCCAAGTTCTATAGACAATCCTGAGATTTATTTATTAGAGAAACATATAACATTCTTAAGCAATTTTAAAACATAATGTTTTGTTAATTTTACTAGTCATCATCATCATCATCATTTCAGCTCATATATGTCCCACTACTGGGCTCAAGCCTCCTCCATAATGAGAGGGAAATTGACCTAATACACCACGCTGGTCAGATGTGTTGGTATAGGGTTTTGTTTCGAGTTTTCCTTCTCTCGCATAGATGCGTTTTACATGCGTTTTATATTAGTTTAGTCGTCTCTTACGATCACCCACGGGTAAGATAGGGGGTGGTGAATTGTATTCCTACTCCGTCACCACACGGTAAATTTTACTAGTGGAAAAAGGTTTTATTTATTACGACTTTTTAAATTCTCATAGATGAAATAATTACATAAACCAAATAGCTTATGATTTATTGAACCTCAAAATTTAATTTTAAAAGTGTAGGAACTACTAAGTTATAGTGAGTATTATATAAAAGTGCTTTACGTAACGTTATGACCCTGTTGGCGATGATTTGACTTATTGACGGCTAATGAGTAAATAAAGTGATTATTTGAAAATAAAGGCAAAAGGCTGGTATTAGTAGCTAATTGCCAACACAAAAAAAAAGTAGGAGAATCAAACGCATATATTACTAGTGATGACTATTACGCTATTTAAAAATCAACGTGGCTTTGATACTAAATTAGCATTACCCAGAAATAACGTAAAACTCTATACGCCAAACAATTTTCAAATAAACAGAAAACACACTAGTTTAACATAATTTACACAGTCGGTAAAGTAAAGTAACTCTGCCGAAATATTTACGATACGTCTGTCAGTTTTATAGTGAAGCTGGAAATAGAAAAATCAATTGCTATATTGGTTTTTTTTTTTTTTGCTTCATTCTGTCATCATTCTCCTGCTCTTATCCCAATTACTTGGAGTCGTCGCAATATGTACTCATTTTTCTACATATTGCAAAAGTTATTAGCAATACTTTTAAGACCAGCCGCCTTTTTTTTTTTTTTTTTTTTTTTTTTTTTTTTTTTTTTGCGGTGGGCTATGGACGTCGCACCCCACCAAATCGGTCCGGGGTGACGGAAGAGGCGGCGCGCGACCCCATTGACCTACCCTGCAAGCACCTCTTCCTCGCCGTACGAGCGGGCCACCGGTACCCGATCTTTGTCTTCGGTGGAGCCGCCTGCCTGACGTCAACCTTGGGAATGTAATAGTTGACCAAACGGCATCAGGTGGTGATGACCTAGGTCGATATAAAGCTTTTAGTCGTCTTTTACAACATACACGAGCAAAATAAGGGTTGGTAGTATTAGTAGCCGCTACCCCACAACAGTTTTATTGTTTATTTTTTAATAAAAATACTAAGGAAATAATCATAATATTGTGAGGGACTTTAGAAGAATATAAACGAGCACTTACAACTAGTGTAGTTTCTGTAAAATAAAATACTTGAAACTAAGAAACAAACTTCACAGATGGTGTAGTGGGTAAGATACTGACGTTTCGCGTCAGTGCTGTGGGTTCGAATCCTATGCAGGACAATAATTTGTGTGATCCATAAAGCGTTGTTCTGAGTGTAAATGTAATTGGTCTGCGTTAATTTTGTTTGTAAAGTCCCCCGCAATACAAGGATTATTTTCTTAGTACAGGAAGATCTTTAAAAAAAAACAAAATAAATGGATATATCTGATAACCATACTCTAGGGTATTCATTCGGAACAATGGGATTTTTTTTATAGGTAAATTTACATGTCGTATGAGTATATTAGTGCTGTGTGGTAGCGGTCACGAATACTACCAACCATCTGATACCGTTTGGTCAACAATTACGTTTCCATGGAGGGTTGATATCAGGCAGGCGGCCGGTTATAAAACTATTGCCAATAACTTTTGCAATATCTACTTGTACATATTGTATTGCGTCGACCCCAAGTACCCTTGGGACAAGAGCAGGAGAATGATAACGATGAATATATTATTATTATGTTTTATTAATTTGTCATATCGGGTTTAGAGCCTCCAACACTCACCCATAGTCCGGGAAAAGTTGTCATAGTCATCTAAGGCTAACAACTAAGACATACGAAAAATAAAAATTGTTGCCACTTCTGTGCATTCTGTGATAGCTTAAATAATTGAGCATTTAGCACTTTTTTTTTTATAAAACCCGATTACGAAGTGAAACTGATGTCACAAGCGGGATCCCGCTTGTGACATCAGTTTTCACTTCGTAATCGGGTTTTATAAATAATTATTTGCTATTTTTATAAATAATTATTTGCTATTTATTAAATGCTAAATTTCAGTAATTTAAACATTTACTTTTTTATGTTATATTCATATTTTAATATCGAAAATGTATCAATTACTAGATGTACTTATATAAATAAATAAAATAAATTACTGTGTGGTAGCAGCTATGAATACTACAAACCCTTACTTTGCCTTATAACGACCTAGGCCAACTCCATCTGATGCCGTTTGATCAACAATTACATTCCCAAGAAGGGTTGACGTCTGACAGGTGGCTGGTCATAAAACTATTGCCAATAACTTTTACAATATGTACTATGAAACAAGAGTACATATTGTATCGACCCCAAGTAATTGGGATAAGAATAGGAGAATGATAAAATAAATAAAATAACTAAATGACTGGGACTGACTTATTAAATATAAAAAAAAATATTTTTTCTGAGAAATAAAATTTATTTTACAGATTCACCGCGTCTGTATTTGATTTTTACATTCTGATGTTTCAAATATTTTACGCTTGAATATTTGGCGTTCATGGTCACAAGAGGACTAAGGTTTCTAACGTCCAATAAGTCATCGTTATTATAAAGGTCTATTCTACACACTACAGTATTAGTTATTCAATTTTGACCCACATTATTGTATACAAATTCACTGCCAGTCATCATCATCACAATCTGAGCTCATATATGCCCCACTGTTGGGCTCGAGCCTCTTGCGTAATGGGAGGGAAATTGACTTACTATATACCACACTGGTCAGACATGTTGTTATACGATTTCGTTTCGAGTTTTCCTTCTCTTGCATATATGTTATATGCGTTTTATATAATACATATAATTGCCGTGTGGTGACGGAGTAAGAACACGGAGTAAGACAATTCACCAGGCTCCCTATCTTCCCCGTGGGTGATATAAAACGCATATAACATCTATGCAAGAAAAGGTAAAGTCGAAATAAAAACCTATACCAACACGTCTGACTAGCGTGGTATAGTAGGTCAATTTCCCTCCTAGTGTGGAGGAGGCTTAAACCCAGCAGTGGGACATATATGAGCTGAGATCATGAAATAATATTCTACTACAAATTAATGATTTGTGGGAATCACCACAAAAATAAGCTGTAGCACTTATTAAGTAAATTATAACAATAATTACAATCACTATTTGACCCGATTAGCGTAGCGATTATGGCGTTATGTCTATTACGGAGGCCTTTGTCCAACAGTGAACATCAACAACTCGAAATAAAATGTTTTACGAACTCATTTGGTTAACACAGTATAATGAGGTGGACATGAATAATATTGGGACAACTAATGACAGACAAGATGACAAAAAAAAAAGTAAGTACCTAATTTTAATAAATACATTCATATATACATAGTCATATACATAGACTTTCCGTGTGGTGATGGAGTAAGAATACTATTCACCACCCCATATCTTGTCCGTGGGTGATCATATGAGATGACTAAGGGATATATAACGTATATAACATCTATGCGAGAGAAGGAAAACTCGAAACAAAACCTTATACCAACACGTCTGACCAGCGCGGTATAGTAGGTTAATTTCCCTCCCATCACGGAGGAGGCCCGAGCCCAACAGTGGGACACTTATGGGCTGTGATGATGATGATGATACATAGTCAGAAAGGTAGGTAGTGACTATGGATTACTACGAACCACTATCCTGGCATACCTTCATCACTTCATTCAAATTTATCACATATTTCAAGCATGTTCTACGATTACGCGTACTTTTAATATGACCTTTCGACAACACATCTTCAATTTTAACCAGAAAAGTAGGACGTGGGCCCTTTATAATCATCCCACTCATACCTACTTTTTGCACGAAATTTACAGAAATAAATACGTGGAGTACAATAATAAAATACATGTGTATACACACACTAACACACACATTAACTTAAGATACATACTAACACATAAGCTAAGGTAATACATACGAGTATATTTCAAATAAAATACACACACACTAAGTTAACATACACATTTCAATTAGAATACGCACTCACATATGAGTACACAAATTAATACATATGCATCAAATGAAATAGAAACAGATATGTATGTGTACATCTATACACACCAAGTAACACACGTTAAATAAAATATGCACACACATACATGTAGATATATACAATTTACGCACTCATGCTGAGTCTAATTTAGTTTCATTTTAATTGTAATTCTGAAATGGTTCACGTAACACAGGGGTCCGACTGTGGAGTTTTTCATTGCATGCAAATATTTAATTATAATAAAATAATAAAAAGACTGGAAAAGTATAGGCTATTTTTTTTTCACTCATATTTACGAATAGTAAATAATATTAATCAAAATATTTAATTTAAATCATTATTTACTGAATATAATGTGTAAGCATATATTTAATTCGCACATGTATGAAACTATAACGTGTTGTAAATGTAGAAACTAGAAAGAGGTTTCATTTCTATTTTATTGGTAGCTTTTTTCGAGACTTAATGAACGGTCAAAAATTTAACCAGTTTTACTTCTGTATTATAGTGATGTGCGCGCATGTTATTTGCGGACAACTTTAACCTGTTACATTTGCGCTCTCATATTTTTTTCATAACGCGCCTAAAGCAGTATAACTTCAAAATCTGTATTTCTGGGAACAAGAATTATTAATAACTGCTCCTAAAATTAAAGTTTGTTTACTTTTAATAAAAAAAATTACTTGGTAAAATCTTAATGAACACTTGTTGGTGGAGTTTGTCAAACTTTTAACTCTTCAACTTTTAAAATGTCTAAGGGTAAGATAATTATTATACCTTTTTTTTTGGAAAGTTTTATTGACAGCACCACAGATCTTTGATAGAATAAGCATAAACTTATAGTTATCATTTTCCCTTCCACGTTTAACAGGGGACGCCAATATGCTGATTAATAGGTTGTTTGGAAACATTTTAAACCAATAAAGCATTTTCTCCTTCATTTTACTGATGGCAATCACCTACTAATATAAGTCCATTGTTGCCAGTGTTAAGTTTTTATATGACATGTCTTTATTTATAAATTACACAAGTCTGCAAAAAAAAAAATTGACAGCTGTTTTGGTTTTTTTATGTAATTCTTGTTTTTGGATGTGCTGAATTCGAAAATAACTTTCATTTTGTCCTAGAACGTCACGTTTTTTGACAATGTAGGTGTCTTGTTAAACAAGTTATCATCTTAAAATAAAACATAAAAAATTAAATAATATTTATAATTGCGTAACAAAACTTATTTTTTTATCTAAAATACATTAATTAGTAAGCACTAAACACATTTTTTTCCCAGTGAGACTCCTTTTGGTACATTTTCGCTGGTGGGAAGCATCTGGAAGGTCTCTTTGAAGCGTCCAACAGTAGTCTGCCATCATTGAGACGCTCCATCTTCCCTGGTATCTTTTTTCCATCTCCTTAATATCTTGGTGAAATCGTTCACCTTGCTCTTCACTCACGTCTCCTAAATTTTCTGGAAAGTAGTCGAGGTAGGAATGAAGAAAATGTACTTTCAAAATCATTAAGCAAAGCTTGAAATGCTTTTCCTAAAGCTTGAAATGCTTTTAACATTCTTTTGACGATTTGTTTGTAGTTAGGGTCTTTGTTATTGCCTAAAAAATTCGTTATAACTTCTTTAAAGGCAATCTACCCTTCTCTTTGAGGATCCGTCATGGTTATGTTGAATAGTGGATCAGCCATAAGCCGTCTAATATCTGGTCCAACGAAAACACCTTCCTTCAACTTTGCCTCCGAGAGGCCTGGAAACTTTGATATTAAGTATTGGAAGCAATTTCCATCTCTTGGAAGTGACTTAACAAAATGCTTCATCAATCCCAGCTTTATGTGAAGCGGTGGTAGAAGAACTTTATTATGAGGCACCAAAGTTTCATGCAGGACATTCTTTTCGCCAACTTTAAGCTCCCTAGGAGGCCAACACTTTTTGGTCCAGTGATTTGTTCGGTCTCTACTATCCCATAAACACGAAAAGCAAGGGAATTTGGTAAGCCCAGATTGTTGTCCGAGCGCCATGCCCAAAATTTTGAAATCACCGCACACTTGCCAACCGTGATTTTTATATTTTAATTTGCAAAGAATCAATTCCAAGTTCTTGTAGGTTTCCTTGAGGCGCACGGAATGACCGACAGGAATGGAAGCATAGAAACCGCCGTTGAGAAGCAGAACTGCTTTAAGGCTTCTTTTTGAAGAATCTATGAAAATACGCCACTCTGCTGGGTCGTATGAGATCTTAAATGTATCCATCAAACCTTCAATATTGGTACAATAAACCAACTCGTCCTCTTGGGCAAAGTAGGAAGTAAACTGCTTTTCACGATATCTAAACCAAGAGGAAGACACTCCCGGCAAAAGTAAGTTCCTGCTTTTGAGCCTTGATCCAAGCAACTCAACAGCGTTTTTGGGAAGATTCAAGTCTCTTACCAAATCATTTAGCTCGTCCTGGGAAAACAATTTCGGACTGCTGTCATCTTCAAATTCAAAACTTGACTGGTCATCGGGTTTAGGTACAGCACCATCTTCGTCAGAACTTGGAGTCTCTTCCAAGGTAGTAGGGACCTTGGGCACTGGTATTTCGGTCCCATGAGGGATGGGACGAATAGCTGATTGCAGATTGGGGTATGAAATTGACTGCTTCCGTTTTGAATTATACCCTTTCACATTACACGAACAAAAGTAACAATCATCACTATGGTTCTTTTGCTCGCGCCATACCATAGGAATCGCATATCGGAAAGCTTTTTTTCTTGCCCTTAAACCAATTTCGAAGGTCTTCAACACATCGTTTGCAGACTTTATGAGGTGCCCAAACTTTATCCTGATCTCCAAGTTTTAAGCCAAAATACGCGAAGTATACTTTTTTTACAAAGTCCGTAATATTAACTTGTTGCTTTAATGTCATATATTCGCCACAAATGTAACAGAAACTGTCAGACGAGTTCACACACTTCCGCACAGACGACATTGCACTATATTGAACTAAAATCTATAAAACAATGACGAGTTAACACGTAATTGTACGGCGCCACTTTCTATACTATCGGAGCGCGTACGTGCAGGTTACAACATGTTTATATTTGTTAATGTAGCTCAAATAGGGTGTTCCTTGTTTAGAAATTAATGATAGTTATGTCCTGTAAACATTTAAAAACAGTAATCAAAATAAAATTATACCTATCATTTATGACTACAAGTTAGCCCAAAAAATCCCTTTTTGTAATAAAATGTTGCGTTTTGTAAAATAAACTTACGTTATGGAATTTTTTGAGTATTTTCTTAGTTTTCAAAACACTTAAATACATAGAAATCAGTTGGAAATATCCAGACATTTGCATTGCATTTTTGTTGCAGACCTGTGTTATTACTTCATTTAAAGGCATTGTTCGTCAGTAAGCTTAATCATTGCTTTCAACAGCGTCATAGTTCAATGGTATCTTTTGAGAATTGAGCAATGTTATATCAAATTCACTACTACACTACTACCTTAGCACTTTCTACATATCACATTACATCAAATGCCATCAAAATTATTTAATATAATACTTCAAAACACTAAGATATTGAATATAGTAAAATTACGCTTTAATATTTTCACCAAAATTACTCTCTAGCAAAGCTTCACCTTTTTGGGACACGTTATAGTTCCGTAATACTCTATAAGTCTATACGAACCGCCTGGGACGGTAAAAAGGACGGCGTGCCTGTAATCTACATACCTCACTAGCTCCATGTGAACGGCCCACTGGTACCGAATTATTGTCGGCGATACAATATTTCAGCTTACTTTAATTAATAGTATCTTCAAAGGTACAAATGTACAACAGCTTTGAGATTTAAGAAAATTTTAAAATGTGAGTGGATGATATGTAAACAAATAAAAAGAAAAAGAACATTTAAAATAAACAATCCTTTACGAATTCCTCTAGCCAGCAATGTTTAGGAGGTTTTTTTCTCTCCTATTACGAATGGAATTTGTACCTAGTGGAAGGATAAATACGTTACGTTAAAAAAAAACACAAAACAGTCACGAGGACTGCTGACAGAACTGAAAACCTTAAACTATGAAAAAGAAAACAAATACAAAAAAAAATATAACGCGTGCTCCAGGGAGCATGTATGGGTGCCGGGCGGGCCACCGAAGACGAAGATCTGGTACTGGTGGCCTGCTCGCACGGTGAAGAGAGGCGCTTTGCAGGGTGGGTCTACGGGGTCACGCGCAGCCACTTCCGTCGCCCCGAACCGATTTGGCGGGGCGTGACCACCTCTATAGTCCGCCGCAAAAAAAAGGAGTATGTATGGGTACATATTATATATAATACATACAAAATGATGACAGGGGCCATTCATATAATCATGTAGGTGTAGTGTAGAGTTTTTTTTTTTTTTTTTGGCGGCAGGCTACGGATCGGTCACGCCCCGCTAATCCGTCCGGGGCGACGGGAGAAGCGGCGCACGACCCCGTAGACCCGCCCTACAATGTACCTCTCTACGCATTGCGGGTGGGCCACTGGTACGCGTTCTTTTCTTCAGTGGCCCATCCGGTCTACCCTCACGGGTATCCTCTCGGGTCGACGCCCTACCATCTCGACTAATATTATGTCTCGATGTCAGGGCGTCGTCTTCACGCGGTGGCCTCTCTCCAAGGGTGACCAGACTAATCCCCGGTCCGGTCACCTGAGTGTAGTGTAGTGTAGTGATAGCTTTATTCGTAGTCTGCAAACTTGCATGGGTTGCCAAACGTTTAAGGTTTCCCTAAAGAGACCATCCAAAGGACCATCACACCATGAACTTGTTATTATTATAACAAATCTTTCATTTTTATATTTTTGCATGTAAGTATGAAAGAATAAAATATTAATAGCGTAGTATTTTAGCATGTTGGCGCATAAAACCGATTGCTTAGAAAGTAATCATAGCTATGTGTATGTACTCTATATGCTCTAAGTTTAAAACTATTGGAGATCACGTTTTAATTTTTTTTGTGAAGAATTAGTATACTTAAAGCTTTATTTGAAGATTAAAATATTTAAAAAAAAGTGTCGAAGTTACTCAAATATCGATTTGAAATTTTTACTTCCGGTTTACTATACGTAAAAGAAATCAAATTTTGAATTCGACAAATAAATGAAAAACTTCAACTTTTTAACTATAAGAAACAAAACTTTTTAGTTTTATTTACAAATTAATAAGCATCCAAAAATTCATGACTTCATTTTTAGTAATTTTTTAAAAGCTCATAACTCGGCAATAAATCATCACACGAAAAAAAATTGTGGATACACATCCGTGTCTACTAGAAGTATAACTGACCCGAGTATAAACAAAATTCATCACCTCACTTTTTTTTTGTTGTCCGCTTGACGTGAAATGACCCTTATATATTATATAGCTTTAAGAAATGATGCTGCTCTCCTAAATCGAAAAACTGCAAAAAGTTTTTACGCATCGATTATTCGATCATTTTTTTTAATAATATATGACTCGAACTTTGACATTTATTACCTATAGAGAAAATCTCGTTTGATTTTCTGCTCCAATGCGCGCTCTTTTTATATGGAACTTTTTATATGACGTTGAAAAATAATGAGTCGAGTGGAAAATATTGCCTTCAGACGCAATTATAGTTTGGTATAACTTTTATATGCAGCACTGTTTTTTATTACTCTGTTAACAGTGTTCAAATAATTTATTATGCATAAGCCCTATAAGGGCACTTACATATTGTTAATTTTACATATTATTTTAAAATTAATCTACCACAGGATCGGAAAGCCGTCACAACCAGAAGCTCCAGCAAGACACTTAGCGGGCTCGTCATTTTTTTAAATTATATATTTTAATCAATATTATTGGATACATGTTTAGTCTATATTAGCTCTTAGCGGGGTTTGACGTACCGTAGACCGCCAAAAAAAAAGTCTATATTAGCTCCAGTGAGATGCCCTTCGAGAAATCATAAAAAAAATATAAATTTTGCTTGTCCAAACAGTCCAAAGTACTATAAATATTTCTATTTATGGAGAACTCAATATTCTTCGTTATCTCCCATTATTATTTGCTATAAGTGAGATATTTTCGAATGATACTGCAATGGTACCCACATGGCTTAGCATCCTATTATCTAGTTAATATCTCTCCTTTATACTGTTGCTATGAAAGGTAACAAAAAAAAACGTATATCAGCTGGTGCACAAGTAACATGTTTTCTTTTCAATTTGGGTAAAAAAATTTCGTATGTTTGTTCTATATTCGAATGCATGGTTGTTCTTTATCGATCGCATTTTTAGACCGATTCTTGTAAAATTATGTTAAAAGATACATACATACATACATATCATCACGCCATATCCCTTGCAGGTTAGGCAGAGAGAACAGAGTGCCAGAGAACTCTATCCTTGCATACTTCGCTCGCTTCTTCAACATTCATAATTCTCTTCATACACGCTCGCCGGTTTCGGAGACTCTTGACTCCACCTTCTTTCAGCACGTGACCAATCTGGTCTAGGTAGGTGAGTCTCGGTCTCCCCCGGTACCTACATCCTTCCACTTTCGCATTGTATATCTTCTTAACCAGACGTTCGTTCGGCATTCTTTCCACATGTCCGAACCATCGGAGCATTCCCTTTCGCATCTTTACCACCAATACTCTCTTTCATACCTACTCGCTCTCTTACGTCGTCGTTGCGAATGCGGTCGGTCAGCCTAACTCCACAGATTTTCCGTAGAGATCGCATTTCGACCGCATTAATTTTGCTTTCATGCTCTTTTCTGCATACCCAACTCTCGCTTCCCTATAGTAATGTTGGGACAAGGACAGCGTTATGTATTGCTACACGTGCCTTCTGGCTGAGGTGGTGGCTACCGAGAAGTTGTTCCAACACTCCGTTCACTCTATTTCCCGCATTCACTCTTCGCTTTATATCAGTGGTGTACCTTCCATCTCGGCTAAATAGAAATATAATAAATTTTTTCGTGAATACGTGCATGACTTACGGCAATAATCTAATCATGGTACAATTAAATTATCTAGTGACTTTGTTATTCTATCTTTTCATAGCTTAAAACTGAATACATGTTTATTGCACTCGTTATGATCAAATTATTAATATAGATGCAACTGCCATTATTTCAACAAAATATTTAGGTCTTAATAAGGGTAATGATGGTTTACTGTGCGAGACACAAGGAGGTTTTAGGAGTGGAAGGGGATGCATGGATCAAGTGTTCTCTCTGCGCAACATTGTGGAGAAGCATCTGGCTCTAGGTTCTCTGGTACTCTGTTGTCTATGCCTACCCTGCAAGGAATATAGCGTGATGATATGTATGTATGTGTATATTTCTATTTAAAGAAATACAATTAGTGTGATTCAGGGATTGATCTTATAAATATTGACAATGTCGATAAAATCTTTTAAGCATTTTGACAGCCATTACGTAATGCAGCATTTAAAAATTAACATCGATGTTTCTCGAAAATAAAGTAATAAATCTTCATCGTAAATAGAAACTAGCGTTATAAATATTTCATGATTGATAGTAACGATATGAAGCGAAGTATTTACCAGAGCATACGAAATTACTATTTTATTCGAAAGACGTGTAACGACTGTTGCAAATAATTCAATGTTATTTTGATCCTAATACACTTTGTACAAGGAATTAGTAAATGGATAGAATGAAATGTCCAAATAGAGAATTCAATAGATAAAACGTATTTTGTTTTGTGTCGTTAAATTGAGTAAATAGTTTCAAAGGGATTGGTGAGATACTTTCAAAATAAACGATGAGTTATAGAAACTATTTGTATTGGAAGATTAAGTGTAAAATTATATTATTTGAAGTTTATGGGAGGGTAAATCGCTTCGTTATGTAACGCGTTACGGAGGTTAAAAAATTCGTTGCTTATTATAGCTACCATAAACCAATTGTAACTTTTATAGGATTAAATAATGATACTAATAATGTAGGTACATACACAAAATTCTAATGTGCATGTTCAAGATTTGTAGCTAAGAACAAAATATATGTTATAATCAACTAGCGGACCCGGCACACTTCGTTCCGCCTAACAGTTA
The DNA here is from genome assembly GCA_905163515.2 of Lymantria monacha. Taxonomy (NCBI): domain Eukaryota; kingdom Metazoa; phylum Arthropoda; class Insecta; order Lepidoptera; family Erebidae; genus Lymantria; species Lymantria monacha. The sequence goes on along the minus strand of LR991095.1, from coordinate 12,827,639 downwards.
ATGAAAGAACAGATTTCGATTAATTTTTTTTTCTTTTTTTATTATGATAATAAATATGAATATTACATAAATTTATAACAACGCTGACCGGTCAAATTTTATTTCAACTTTTCGCGGTATTTGCCAAACAATAAAAAGCCTCAGTCAAAGACTGAGGCTTTTTATTGAATTTTTTTGTTGATTGATATCATATTTTAATATCCTGTATCCTATTATCGACAAAGCCAAACACAAAAACATAAAAATCATTAAAATTGGTCCAGCCGTTCTCGAGTTATAAATATTGTAACTAACACAACTTTCTTTTATATATATAGATAAATATTTTATTGAAAAATAATCTTTTCTTACATTATCATATTAATATACATAAAATTTAAGTAATAACCTAAGCTTTTCTCAAGTTCAACACCAGTTTCCTTTTTTTTTGGTAGTAAATTTATATGTATATTTTTAGTCATTTGTTATGAAACTACGCGTGGTAGCGGCTACGAATACTACCAACCCTTACTGTTGCTCGTGGATATCGTAAAAGACGACTAAGAGCCTTATAACGACCTGGGCCAACTCCATCTGATGCTGTTTGGTCAATAATTACAATACCAAGGAGGGTTGACGTCTGGCAGGCGGCCGGTCATAAAACTATTGCTAATAACTTTTACATATTTATTCTGAAAGAGGAGAATATATTGTATTCTACCCCAAGTAATTGAGATAAGAGTAGGAGAATGATGATGTTATGATAGCTACGTAAAGGAAAAGGTTGATGTATTGTATTCCATTAGGTCCTATTATAGGATGATTCAATTCTGAAGAATGAATATGTATTATTTTCTGTTAAGTATCTATTAGTTCAGAATTTTTGGATTCAAGTTCGATGAAGTATCATAAGAAATAGTTTTTATAGTTTACTTTTAATTTTGATCTTAGTTTTAAAACTCACATTTGCCTTCGCAAGTATTCGTTAGTAATACATACAGGTCATTGACCTGTGCTTTCAGAAAGTATTTAATATTGAGCGAGAAGATCCTTTTAAGTTTCACGAACGTTGCCTAACACAGTTTCAAGGCTATCTGCTGTAAATGGATATAGCTACTTAATTTAACTATTTATCGTTGTTTTTCTCTATTTCATCTCTTACATGTCCGCTCTTGATCATTGGTTTCTAAGTAGTGTGTGTAGTACTGGCAGGACGGGTCACTTCACACTTGATTTTATATCGAGCATACCTTTTCTGGTAGAGACGTGAACTGATTATATTATCTTTAATAGCTTCTCACGATACTGATGAAAAGAAATTAGCTATCAATATTGTATTCTTACTCCATCACCACGTATAATCATCACTATCCGGCTTTTATGCTAATTACTAGCCGACGCAATATGTACTCCATCCATTGCATTTATTGTAAAAATTATTGCCAATAGTTTTATGACCAGCCATCTGTCTGACGTCAACCTTCCCTGGGAATTAAATTGTTATCTGACGGCATCAGATGGAGTTGGCTTAAGTCGATGTAGCTCTTAGTCGTCTTTTACGATAGCTACGATCAATATAAAGATTGGTAGTATTCGTAGCCACCACTACCACGCAGTAATAAAGTATTATAAAAATTATGCAGATAAGTATGCAGAGTTAAAAATAGTGAATCGATTGCTCTATATTAATATCTATTTAATTTAAAGATTATTTTTTAAGATTAAATAACTAAGATAATCTATGAAAATCTTTATATAAACCTATATTATCTTTCTTTAGGCTATGGTCTCTACCACCGAAGACAAAGATCGGGTACCGGTGGCCCGCTCGCACGGCGAAGAAGAGGTGCTTGCAGGGTGGGTTAATGGAGTTGCGCGCCGCCTCTTCCATCGCCCCGGACCGATTTGGCTTGACCATGGCCTTTTTGGCAAAAAAAAAAGGCTATGGTCTCTACACACTCCGCCCATTCGATCCGGCGTGACGGAAAGGCGCCGTGTGCGCCCATAATCCACCGTATTCACTCTCCATCGCCCAATGATGATGGAATGGCCGGCGTGTATCTAGACCATAGCCTGGCAAAAAAAGGCATTTCCATACATACCTATTTATATAGGTTATAGTAAGGGGTTTAGCAGAAATTATTTAAATAAAAAAACAACATTTACAACTAATATTTAATACTTTTGTTCAACATAACTTTTGTAGGCTCAAACATTTTAAAACCTGCAAGCGCAATTGCTTGATTAACGTACATTAACGTACATATATTCATGTTAATATTTAGTCTAGTTTGATTCTACGTTTTAATTATTTTCAGTTATTGCTAGCATTATTTTAAAAGCAAAGTTATCAAAAAGTAAAATATTAGCGAAGATAGCGGCGAAGATAATCAGTAGATGATAAATTTTGATGATTAAGTTGTAAAAAAAGTACGAAATAATATGATTTAAAACGTATTTTAAAATGTAGAAGGTACGACGTACGCTAATAAAAGTATTTTCATACTAACAAGTACGATACGGAAACGCTGTTTAGAATAAAAATCTAGATTAAAAAAGCAAAGATAAACATCCTACATATGAGAAACAGTTAACAATAAAACAAATTACTTTCGAAGGAATGCAACAAATCCTTTACTATATAGCTCGCAGAATTTTATACTATCGAGCGTGAAATAGAACGTCACAAACAGACCACAGAATTGTTTTCCAAACGTGAAATTTGTTGAATTTTCATTTTAATAATATGCTTTTACGTATATACTGAAGTCTGTATTAATCATTAATTAGATATTCCTAAGACATTCGAAAATTCTTTATACGAATTTCAGTTTATTGAGTGAATTGAAAAATACTGTTTGCGTACTCTTTATTAACTTTAGAATTAGGTAGATATTTTAATTAATTTGTTCGCGTATACTTAATACTAAGTCCAAACAATAAAAACAAATTACTGATTACAAAGTTAGGTATTTATAAAACTGAAAAATGAATACCACTCGTAGTTGAATATAAAATCGGTAAAATCACTGTACCAATTTAATTAGTGTGACCGTTGGTTATAGTAACCAAATTATAGTTCACATTTTCATGTTTGAATACCGCGCCATCTACCAGAAAATATCAGAAATCTAAATTTTCAGCTACCCAGCAGTGAAATGAGCCAATAATCCGAATTATTGTTTTTTTAATTTATTTTGTATGACATGCTATCTATTTAGATATGCAAAATTTTAACTTATTCATTTGAATAAGTTAAAATTTTGCCTGTGGTATTAATTTTTTTCATTAATTAATCAAGGAATCACTTCCTGTGATACGCTCAATTGATCGAGAAGGTTATTACGGTAGTAGGACTTGACCCCGTTTTTTTGGTCACTCAGTTTGGACGGGGTGCGATTCAATCACAACCTACCAAAGTAAAAAAAAAATGGTGCTAGTGTCTAAACCGAAGAGCCGCTGAGTGCAACTATTGCAGTTGAATTACGGGTCAAGAATACAGAATTTGACCACTCATTACTTTCCCATAAAAGTATTTTTATTCATTTACTAAACCACCTTTGTATTATAGTGAACAAACAATAACACTTTTTCAAATCGTGAAGCACTTTCAGAGTTTTAGCGACAGGCATTACATATATAGCCATACAAAATGCTTTCCTTCTTTCAATATTTGCAGAGCGCTCTCTTAACTCCTGGCGATTATTACTTATCTAATAGTTACATAGATCCAGTCAATATAATATTAAGTAGTCAATAAACACATGTTGATTCTGCGTCATAAGGCTGTCCTTAATTTGGATTGTGACGTCATAGGCGTCACTGCTCCTATAACTTGTCTATGGCAGTTATTATTTGGTTTCTATACAAACGTCTCTATAGATTATTACATATATTATAATCATCATCATCCTCTTATCACAATTACTTCTGGTCTATGAAATGTTTATTCTTCATTCATTGTAAATATTGCATAATTTTTGACGGTAGTTTTAGGATCAAACGTCTGTCTGATATAAATCCTTCTTGGTAATGTATTTATTATTAATAGTGGTTTTTTTTTGGGGTTGGGCTGCGGTCGACGCTCTCTTCGCACCACTCCGTCCGGAGCAACAGAGGGGCGTAAGCACGCACACCCGTAACCCATCCGTGACACCTCGCCTTCGTCGTTGGACCGACCATTGTAGCAGCGTGAACTTGACGTGAGTGACCGGATTATTAATAGCGGTAGGACTACATTGGTGACAATTCTTTATCTACAGCCGCGGGCTGGTCCGTTCGAGGTAGTGCACACTATCGCAGAAAATCGACGTGTGAGTAGTGGCAATATGCTGCCGTGCATCGTTCGATGAGAGAGAGAGAGAGAGAGAGAGAGAGTGGGAAGCCCCTCTTTCTGGATGAATTTGTAATTATTAGCAGGAAGAGATCTAGCTGTACGCCTGGTATTGCAAGGGTCTATGGGCGGGAGTAACACTTACCATCAGTGTGTTGCTTACTCGTTTGCCCCCAAGATCAATAAAAAAAAACAGACGGCATCAGATGGAGTTAGCTCAAATCCATGTTAACATAGTCTAGAAAAAGATCTTAAAGTCTTAGTTGTCTTTTACGATATCCACGAGGAATAGTTGGTAGTATTCGTATTATTTATAAAATCCGATTACGAAATAAAAAATGATGTCGCAAGCGGGATTCGAACCCGCGCCTATTGGGATTCCGGCCCAATCGTGCTGCCACTACACCACCGCGACTAATTGTAGGACATGCAAATTTCATTTCGTATTGTATTTACGTCTTAAGGTGACGGTATGCTATCTACCCGACAATGTTTACACATTGTTATAGGCTTATTACTTCAAACTTTACAGTTAGAATTGTATTAAACGATGACACAACCTTGTTTTTAAATTACTGAAATTTAGCATTTAATATGCTTAATTATTTATGAAATTCGATTACGAAATGAAAAATGATGTCGCAAGCGGGATTTGAACCCGCACCTATTGGGATTCCGGCCCAATCGTGCTGCCACTACACCACCGCGACTAATTGTAGGACATGCAAATGCGGTGGTGTGGTTCGTATTATTTATTATCATTCTCCTACTCTTATCCCAATTACTGGGGGTCGATACAATATGTACTCCTCCTTTCATAGTCCATATTGTAAACGTTATTGGCAATAGTTTTATGACCGCCCGCATGCCAGACGTCAACCCGCTTTGGAAATAATTGGAATTAATTGTTGACCAAACGGCATCAGATGGAGTTGGTCCAGGTCGTTATAAGGCTTTAAGTCGTCTTTTACGACATCCACGAGCAAAGTAAGGGTTGAAAGTATTCGTCGCAGCTACCACACAGCAATTCGTATTATTATATACTATTAAAGATAAGAAACTTACTTACGAGCGCAAAAGTTTTATAAGTTTTATATTAAGAGTCTTTTCTGGGGCAGTCATAAAAATCTCTTGTGGCGACGATCTTTTCCTATCACCACATGGGACATAATATTAATAGTTTATTATAATAATACTTATTTTTTAATTTCCATGTGATGACGAAGAAAAATTTAGTTAACTTATTTGCCATTGATTTTTATATAAAATGACATAGATATAGGGCTATGTTATGCAGATAATAAATAGATATTATTACAAGAGAGAAAAAACTCGACGTTTTAGAGTAGGTCAATCCGATCTCAGTAGTGAAGCTTGTATGAACTGAGATGATGATAATTTTAAAAAAAGAAAATTTCAACCTGGTGACGAAGTAAGATACAATATACCACCTCCTTCCTACCTTACCCGTGGGTAAAATGCAACTAAGGAACAATCATATATCATTAATGCAAGAGAGTGACAACTCGAAACAATATTCTATGCCAACCCATTTAATCAGCGTAATATTGTGTTAATCTACTTCTCATTGCGGAAGAGACTCGAGTCCAGCAGTGGGACATATATCAGCTGAGAAAATAATGATTGATTATTATTTCAGACTAATACATAAATCCTTTTTCACGAAGAATTGTAGTTGATGAGTTGATGGGTCCATCAGATAAATAAATATGATGTTGGCTAGACATGTTCATATTACATCTGATTATATTGATGATGTAGTGGTTAAGATCTACCGTGCCAATATCATAGGCTTGATTCTCAGACAGAACAATACTTGGCTTATATTTTTAAGGTCACACTCAATACAATCATTATTTCCTTTACACAAGTATTATCTTTTACCTAATAAAATATCTATGTACAGAAAATATCAAAATCACCACAAAACGGATTCCGACAGAGGGCCGTTTCCTGTATAAAATGTAAAGCAAATATGCTTAGCCAATTTGAACCGGGATATTGGTGAAAAAGTAATTGGTCTACATTGTATAAAACATGTTTAACCGGATTTCTTTGAAGTATACCATATATTGATCGTACTTTAATTTTAAACCTTTTGAAGAGTTTTTGTAACGAAAGTAGTCAATTTCTTGTAATATGGACGGATCAAATATTTGTACTATTAAAAAGTCTAATACTCTATGTGTGATGACAAACTGATTTTTTTTTATAATATTGATTCAAGAAAGTCTTTTAGCCGAATGTCTTTATAGATATAAATCTTATGTGGGTACGTGTGTATGTCATTGAACTCCTCCTAAACGGCTAAACGGATTTCGTTGATATTTTTTGAGTGTGTTCATGTGGATTCGAGAATGGTTTAGATTCACAATTGGATCCGGTAGGTGGCGCTGCGATCAAGTTGTGTGATTTTTACTTTTCATAGATTGACTGTTAGGAGAAACGAAGTCATCATCATTATCCTGCTCTTATCTCAATTACTTGAGGTCGTTGCAATATGTATATTACTTTCATTGTACATATTTCAAAAGTTTTTATTTTAATTAGTTTTATTTTTATAAACAGCCGACCGCCTGACGTCAACCCTCTTTAGAAATGTAATTGTTGACCGATAGAGTTGTAGGTCGATGTAAGGCTCTTAGTTATCGTTTGCAACACCTTCGAACAGTGTAAGTACCTATAGGTATTATTCGTAGCCGCTGCCATATAGCAAAAGTAAAATAGAACATTGTTTTAAAAACCTTTTGTAAAAGATACAAGATACCTTTAATAAAAAAATGACATCATCTCAGCTCATATATGTCCCACTGTTATGCTCGTACCACCTCCATAATGGGAGGGAAACTGACCTACTATATCACGCTGGTCAGACGTGTTGGTATGAGGTTTTGTTTCGAGTTTTCCTTTTCTTGCTTAGATGTTATATGCATTTTATTTGCCTTAGTTGTTTTTTAAGATCACTCATGGGTAATATAGAGGGTGGTGAATCGTATTTTTACTCTGTCACCACACGAAAAAAGTAGAAAATAGTGAATGGAAAAAGTAGAAAAAAAAAATAAAAGTATAAAACATTATCATTGATTCTAAATACTATAAAATATTAATTGGTTAACTAATATTTCATGGTTTTTCATAAACTCTCTTACGCTGTTAATCTGTTTTTAAAGCCGACGTTAATGAAATGAGTGCTTTTAAATAAAGAGATACAAATAAAACAACTCTTTTAAATTTATGTTTTTTTATTTATTATTTGCAACCTTTACCTCCGCAAGGTAAGAAAGAAGAAGTTTAAACATTACGACGCACAATATTTAATCTAACTTAAATGGGGCTGAACTCATTACCGTTAACCAAGCATCGTTGTAGACTTCAAGCTTGCGGTTGAGAATTTGCCAAGAAAATCTTCGAAATAGGGGCAATCTGCAGAAACTCCAACAACACATTCTTGCCAGACTCTGAATTCGACTCTAAGAATATCCTCATAATAGTGAACCAACGAGGTAATTGTTGTATTTGTATCTTGGAAACCATTAATCTCAGAAACTCTCAGTTGAATCCCAAAAACGATTTTATTATGTCAGTTTGCATATTATCAAAAAAGAATATGGACTGTACATTGTAAATGTTAAAATTTTGTAACAATAGCATTCTTTAAAGTTGCTGCAGTCATCGTAACCGCTGAGATAACAAATTTATGATTCATGTATTGCTAATGTTTACGATGTAGCTGTTCAAACGAAATGATAGGATTAAAATAAGTAAATCACGCAAAAGAAGTTGCTGACACATTTAGTTACAATATATTGTCCAAATATCGATTAAAATATTTATTCAGAACCATTTAACCTCAGTTTTTAATTTTTAGTCGTAATAGGTCTCCGATGTGTCCCAGTCTTTATATAAAAACTTTGAATATTTTATTTTTTATAAAATCCAATATCGAAATTTCATTGATGTAGAAAGATTAAATATATTTGGCCAGCCGGCTAACAATGATCCTTCCATACGAATCTATCTATTATTTAAAGAAAACCCAACGAGTTCTTTATATACTGGTTGACTGAACGACAGAAGTATTCAAGTGTCTTCAAGGATTATGAACAAATTGCTCATTTCTTCTGAGTTTCTGAGATGTGGTCAATTATTGGGAAATGTTTTTCGATATTAAATTTAAGAATATGGCTTTCAAATTGAAAACTTAATAGGCGTATTAATTTAATTTCGAGAATTCAATCCATTGGTAAATAATAAAATTTTGTTTGCTTTGGAATTTAGTAAAAGAAATCAATCATAGAAAAATATACCATAACGCGGAGGATGCAAAGAAAATAAAAATCCAGTGTAATACTACCGATTAACTTTAGAAATTGAAATGTGGTGTCTAATGATGGCCTTACCACCAACTTCAAAGTAGCGCAGAGTGCTATGGAGAGGACTACGCTTGAGATTTCTTTACCCGATAAAATTTGGAATACGGTAATAACGTAGGAAAGTGAACAAGACAAGTGAAAAAAGTACGTTGAACTGACATGGAGCGGACTACATGGCTCATCGAAGCGATAGTAGTTGGAGAAGAAAGCTTCTAGAATGGTCACGAATCAGATAGCACAGCGTAGAAAGACTCCCTTATCGAGTATAATGACGTTATTTTGAAAGTAACAGAACTAAATCAATCTGAGTCTCATTCTTATGAGTAAGCTTCTACCTAAAAGGTGAAATCTATGGGCTGATGGAAGTAACTGGATGGACATTCTTTTATTAGCAATCATATTCAGCTTGGTTCATCATGTTGTATTTTATCATTAAAACTAATAATAAATAGCAGTAATAAAATTAATAATAATAGCATTAACAGTGGTAGGACCACGCTGTGGACAGTTCTCTGTCTACAGCCGCGGACAGGTCTGTCCGGGGTAGTACCAAACTCTTGCAGAAGATCGACGTCTAAGTAATGGTAATATGCTATTGCGCTTAGTTTGGTGAGCAAGAGAGAGCCGGAAGACCAACTGAGGTGGGTTTGTATTGGTAGTCAGCGGCCTAGCTTCCTCTTACATCGTATATATTGCAAAAGTTTTAACAATAGTTTTATGACCAGTCGCTTATTTGATGTAAATCCTTCTTTGGAATGTAATTCGTGACCAGACGGCATTAGATAAGTTGAGTATGTTTGTCTCTTAGTTCTCTTTCACTACACACACGAGCAATATAAGGTTTGGTAGTATTCGTAGATGACATCACACATATTTTTTAATAATAAAATATCTTATCAAAAGGAAGGTAAACTAGATTTAAAACCCTATACTACACGTTAAATCACAGTGGTATAGTAAGACAATTTCACTATCAATGAGAAGGAGAACCGAGCCCAATAGTGGAATGAATATGCGATGAAATAATTATGAAGGTGGTGATTTTACTAAAAAAGTTGCCGAAAATATATAAGTCCCGGGGCAAATTGCACAGATAGCGTAATGGTTACGATACCAACCTACCGTAAAAGTGTTGCGGGTGCTATTTTCAAGCAGGATAATACTTTGTGAGATTCACAAACTGTAGTTCTGAGTCTAGGTGTAATTTGTCTGCGTTAATTGTATGTTTGTAAAATATAAGGATTATTTTCTTAGTACAGGTATGTTAAGAAAAAAAAAACCAAAGCAGTCATGAGGATTGCCGACAGAGGTGAAAACTTAAACCTATGAAAATTATGAATATTATAAATTAAAATAGAACTAGCTAGCTAGAACTAGCTAGCTAGAACTAGCTGAAATACGTACATGTTGTACGTATTTCAGCTAATTTCACGACACTCACACTGTTTACTTCGCTGCATAGCAAGAATACCACGCCCATGGGTACTACCGACTGACTCTCTTTCTCTCTCCTACTTTCTACCTTTGTATATCTTACTTTCTCCCTCTTACGTTGGAATATTAGACGCTACTCGTTGCTAACGCTCGCGCTAGCCTGTAACAGGTATACTACGCGCATGCGTTCGAATGCCATTGCGTTAAACGTTTAACGCAGGTTGCGTGCGGGTTGTTGGAAGTCGCATTAGAAGTTTTACTTCAAAAGAAAAACTAAAGATATAAACTATTAATTATCTATAGATAGTGAGAGTAAGATAAATCTCACTACCGAATTTCTTCGGCAAAATTAATTTATCAGAGCTATCCATTGTGTTACAGCAATAAGAGTATCAAGTACTTTCTAACTATAAGAGCTGATGTAAAGTTTGAAGTAGGCACTTAGAGCGCCGCTTCTAGTTGGATTATTAGAAATATGAAAAATTACTAAAATGCCTTATGACCTTAGGATTATTGAACATATTTTTAAAGATTCACGTATAATAACGGTTCTGAAAATACTTCCCCATGTAAAACATAAAATCCAGCTTAAGAAGCATCAGGTATACGTATCCTTATAGACCTGTGAAATTTATAATACTTAATGCGAGCACAAATAAAAATTATCTTATCTTATCTTAAAGTCATCAAGTATTGCAAGCCGATTTTGGTATTATGAACTTTTGAAACAATCTCTTTTAAAGAGTGGTAGATAAAGTTATGAATGGTTAGATATGAGGTTTGTTGTGTGGTAATGGTGGTACTTGAGCTCTTTTTTACTCGTGGATATCGTAAAAGACGACTAAGAGCCTTATTACGACCCAGGCTAACTCCATCTGATGCCCTTTGGTCAACAATTACATTCCCAAGGTGGGTTGACGTCTGGCAGGCGGCCGATCATAAAACTATTGCCAATTTATTTTTATTTATTTTCCATGAATTGTCTATGTTCTGTATTTTACTTAATGTTAATTAAAAAAAAAAAATAGCTATTCATATTAATTTCTACTATTACTCTACTAATATTAAGTTTCACTATTTCTCATACTTATTCTTATAACCATATTTATACAATCTTATCTATACATAACTCAATACATAACTCGACTTACTAACTCTATTAACACCCCTAAACTATATTTCAATCTAATCTAATCTAACTCGCTAAACAAGGTCCCTGATCACGTCAGTCGGGGAATTGTCCGGTCACCCGACGCGAGGCCACCGCGTGAGGGCGACGCCCCGACGGCGAAATCTGTCGGGGCGTCGACGATAGGAACCCGCGAGGGTAAACCGCCGAGCGGACCACCGAAGACAAAGATCGGGTACCGGTGGTCCGCTCGCACGGCGAAGAGAGAGGATTTTACGGTGGGTCTATGGGGTCACGCGCCGCCTTCTCCGTCACCCCGGACCGATTTGGCGGGGCGAGACGCACCCATAGCCCACCAATAAAAAAATAAAAAAAAAAAAGGCGGCGAGTCACAAAACTACTGTCAATAACTTTGCAATATACAATAAAAGTAGAGTATATTGCGTTGAACACAACTAATTGTCATAAGAAAACAATAATGATGATGATCAGCTAGGTAAGGTATTTCTATACTATATAAGTATAGAAATACCTTCACTTTTGATTAACAGGATTTATAATATTGGCAATATGTAGCGGAATTAGTCACAATAAGGAAAATATCGTACGCGAAAATATTGACACCGTCAAAGTTATTATGTCAATAGTGATGGATCGTTTTGGTTCAATGTTGTATTAAGTATCATTGGAGAAAATATCTTGCTGTTTAAACGGTCTATACGTAAAATTGCGATCATTGACGATCCGACAACAGTTTTAGTATTAGTTTTATGACCAGTCATCTGCCTGACGTCAAACCTCCTTAGAACTATCATTGTTGATAATACAGCATGAAATGGAGTTGGCCCAGGTTGATATAAAGATCGTAGTCGTCTTTTACGACACCCAAAAGCATTGTAAGGGTTAGTAATCGCTGGCGGCGTCGTGATCTTCTCTTCGAGGATTCACGAAGCCGCCGGCGACTGGGACGGCGGCGCGGCGGCGGCGTGAATACCTCCGCCTTATGCCGCCCTAGCCTAGGCAGCGGGTGACCGGACCGGGGATTAGTCTGGTCGCCCTTAGAGCAAAGCCACTGCGTGAGGACGACACCCGGACTGTGAAAACCGCCGGGCCATCGACCCGAAAGGATACCCGCGAGGGTAGACCGCCGGATGAGTCACTGAAGAAAAGAATGCGTCCCAGTGACATACCCGTACGGCGTTGAGAGGTATGTTGTAGGGCGGGTCTACGGTGTCTTGCGCCGCTTTTCTTGTTGCCCCGGACGGATTAGCGGGGCGTGACCGCACCGTAGCCAGCCGCAAAAAAAAAACGCGTTGGTAGCATTTGTAGCTACCACTACGCAGCTATATCATCGTGATTTTTATGTTTCCATGGGTAAGGTATGTTGATAATTTTTTACTCTTAATCTGTAATCAGAAGCAGAATCACTGTTTTATTAGAGTAAAGTAGCACAAGTTAAGTAAACAGCCTTTTTTGTATTTCGTTTTTGACTAATTTACATCAAAAGTTATTTTACGTTTGATTTTAATTACCCTTTTCTCTTCTCAGAAATTGTAAAATTGAAATGAAAGCAGGATAAATATTTTTCTGTCGTTCTTTTTTTAAATATCTCTTCTATAATTTCGCCATTTAATGGTATCCAGTTGTCCGTTACGTGAAAAGGGAAGCGTGAGGCTCCCACCGTAACTTTTGAGCTCGCCACTATAATCGGAACCCTGTTTTTTTGAGTTCAATACTAGTTCCTAAATTGTTCCTAAAAGTACTAATCCAATATTACTTCAAGACTAAATACATTTATTTTAAATATGTTGGAAACAAATCTTATTGAACATAAAACTTGACAAACTTATCGCCATTAAAACAATCTGTAGTCGGGCTGCGGCGTTCCATTTCACACTTGGGAATTGGAGTGTTGCGTTTCTTTATACGTAACTTGTTACATTGTATTCAGTTTGCCAGGTACTCTGCTTATATTTGTGTTGACTTAGAAGTGTTCTTACTAAACTTGTTAACAATTATCTTGAATAGGTGTTCCTTTCTTAAACAATATTTGTTTGTTCAATTTCTTTGTGCTAGGAATAACATTAAATATTGGGTATCGGTGGCCCACTCGCATGGCGAAGAGAGGCGCTTTGCAGGGTGGATCTATGGGGTTGTGCGTCGCCTCTTCCGTCGCCCCGGACCGATTTGGCGGGGCATAACTCCATGGCCCACCGCAAAAAAAAAATGGAATAACATTATATAATTCACATTGTATTTAATTTCCGTGTGGTGATAGTATAAGTATACAATTTACCAGCTTTTATCTTGACTGTAGGTGTCGTAATCGTAAAAGACGAATAAACGATGTTATATATATATATATGTATATATGTATATATGTATATATATATATATATATATAACATTAAATATTGGGTATCGGTGGCCCACTCGCATGGCGAAGAGAGGCGCTTTGCAGGGTGGATCTATGGGGTTGTGCGTCGCCTCTTCCGTCGCCCCGGACCGATTTGGCGGGGCATAACTCCATGGCCCACCGCAAAAAAAAAATGGAATAACATTATATAATTCACATTGTATTTAATTTCCGTGTGGTGATAGTATAAGTATACAATTTACCAGCTTTTATCTTGACTGTAAGTGTCGTAATCGTAAAAGACGAATAAACGATGTTATATATATATATATGTATATATGTATATATATATATATATATATATATATATATATATATATATATATATATATATATATATATATATATATATATATATATATATATATATATATATATATATATATATAGATAAATTCAAAGAATGCTAATTAAGGCCTTTCATTTGTTTCCCTAAAACGTCATTATTTAAAAAAGTCGGTTTGAACATTCATGAATTTATAGCTTTAAAAGGTCGCTACGTATTTTTTTATTTTTATGATATAACATAGCCAACCAGCGAACAATAGAGATGGTTCTAAAAATATCTCATTTATCAAATAATGGAACGTATGAGCCCACATTGAAAGATAATTGTCTACGGTCCACCAAACACAAGGCCTCGGTGCCGGTGGTCAGCCTAAATGTGATTGAAAGGTTACACGGTAGATTATGGGATTACACGCTACCCTTCTGCTACCCAGGACAGTTCGGGCGGGAGTTTCCGGACCATAGCCTGCCAAACGTTAATTAATTTATTATTATTTTAATACAGAAAAATATTTGATATCCCATCGATAGGTATATATTATTTCACAAAAGTATTTTTTTCATCATTATATAATGCCCCATCAATAATAATCTTTGACACGCCATTTCAAAGACATTTTTAGAATATGTTTTTATTTAATAACAAAAAATATGCATATACATATTTTTATAATTAATGTTTTCATTTAAAAAATCATGTGTATCAAAGTGTATAAACACGCCCTTGCTAGGTTAGTTAATTATGTAATAAATTTCTCTACTAAAGGTGCGAAGTATTGTCAGGAGTTTTCTACTATGTATACAGGTAAAGGTTGTTCTATATAGAAAATTTTGTATTAAATAGGTGTCTTAAGGTGATTTGGACATGTAGAAGGAATGAGTGAAGAGAGTTTGATCAAATAATTATGCAATGCTAGTATGAAAGAGCAACAGATTGCAAGGGAATTATTATAATAATGATTGGAACGATTATAAGGGAAGACTAAGTCTTGTTATTTTTGGAATAGTTTGTTGACGTACTGGCGAGAGGTCATATTAAGAGTACCCGAAATACTTAGATCAACATGAAATAAAACCATTCAGGATTTAACTCAAATATAAACAAAAATCATCAAGTACTGACTAGTCATAGTGGTAGGACCACGCTGTGGATAGTCCTCTGTCTACAGCCGCGGGCCGGTCCGTCGGGTGTAGTACCACGCTCTCGCAGAAGATCGACGTCTGAGTAATGGCAATATGCTATTGCGCTTCGTTCGGTGAGCGAGAGAGCCGAAAGCCCAACTGGAGTGGGTTTGGAGTTTATATTGGTAGACAGCCGCCTAACTATTCCCTTAGTATTACAAAAGTCCATGGGTGGCAGTGACACTTACCATCAGGTGTGCTGTCTGCTCGTTTGCCACCACAAGCAATAAAAGAAAAGTTGTTGAAGAAGAGCTCTGTCTGATGTGTGAAAAATTATATACTTATATAAATATTATAATAGTACAATAAACAAATGACATAGATATACACTTAAACATTTATTTTTATTATATTTATTTACAACAGAATCCCATCTACGCGTCTGCAACCGCTATTTATACCCGTTTTCGCCACGAAACCACTCAACCGTAACGCTAATTTTGCCAGAGAACACTCTTGGAATCACCACCTTTCGATGGGCGATAACAATATTTATCAACACAAAATGCTTAACAAAAAGATATTAATTAGTGTAGGGCATTTTTTGCGCGGTTAAGGTCTGGTGGCTTTTTTTCATAAGGCTACCCTTTCGGGTATACAACCCTTCAGAAGATCTTTTTGCATCGAAACGCTAAACTTCATTATGAGACGCGGATTGATTCTCGATCCGATTAATTATTCAAATGCTCATAGTGGGTATTAAATTGTTTTATATATTCAAGACATATTTAAGACATTTTATGTTAAAAAAAATTTTATTAATTCTGAAAAAATAATTTTGCAATGTAGTCTGACCGTAAAGCCATTATTATTTTAATCTTTGTTAGGTAAGTAGGTAAATGTAAATGTATGTGTATGTGTGTATGTATGTGCATGTGAATACGTGTACATATATACATACATGTACTATGGATATAATAAATGTATGTAAATAAGAGCGTGCCTCGCCGTTAAACAATTACGTTTGGCGAGAATAATTATGTACTAGTAAATAAGATACCATTGTGTAATAAATAAATATATATATTTATTGATAAATACATAACTATTTATTAGTTAAGAAAAAAAATAGTCTCTTTACATCCATCCATCAATCACTCTGTTGACGTTCGCGGTAGAGAATAGAAGAAATGGGGAATATTACCACAATCATCACTTTTATATCTGATACGTGAATTAGCACATGCAGTTAACGTTAAAATTTCTTCTGGCGATCCTTGTAGTCTGTTTTGTTTAATTCCATTTAAGTCTAACGTTGGACGTAGGTCTCTCCCACAAATCGAGAAATAGTGACGTAATCCTCACGCTTGATAGACAGGTTGGCTATTGCAGTAAGACGCTCTGAGCAACTGTTTGTCTTGGTACCACCGTCCCTTTCTTCCACCATACTACTTGACACCGTAGCAGAGTTCTTCCATTTTAACTTGAAACGTTATCATCTTCGACTGAACGTTTTCAGGCATCATATTTTCTACGCGTGTGTGGAATTTAAGCTGGTATCTCGAGCTCTATGCTAAATTTTCTTTAAACAAAGTTTAAGGAGACCACTTTCTTTACAGTAGATAATGGCCAAGCTGTACCCCTGTTATTGCAAACGTCGACGAGCGGCAGGGCAGTAACACTTACAATTGTGCTGTTTCCTTTTTACGACCATAAGCATTAAAAAAGGTATTATGTGTTTCCCAGGATAGAGTTGTCACCCATTTTCTTGTTGTAACCTTAAGTTGATTTTTATTATTCACCCAAGTAAATAAAGCTGACGAATTTTTTTTTTTTTATTATAAAGACACATCCTGTACTAAAGAAATAATCCTTGTATTAAGGGGGACTTTTCAAATACAATAACTAAATACAAATTACACCCACACTCAGGACAACCATTTTTGCACAAAGTATTGTCCCGGACTGATGGAAGGTACACCACTGATATAGAGCGAAGAGTGAATGCGGGAAATAGAGTGAACGGAGCGTTGGGGCAACTTCTCGGCAGCCACTACCTCAGCCAGAAGGCACGTGTAGCAATACATAACGCAATGCTTGTCCCAACATTACTGTATGGAAGCGAGAGTTGGGTATGCAGAAAAGAGTATGAAAGTAAAATTAATGCGGTCGAAATGCGATCTCTGCGGCAAATCTGTGGAGTTAGGCTGACCGACCGCATTCGTAACGACGACGTAAGAGAGCGAGTAGGTATGAAAGAGAGTATTGGTGTAAAGATGCGAAAGGGAATGCTCCGATGGTTCGGACATGTGGAAAGAATGCCGAACGAACGTCTGGTTAAGAAGATATACAATGCGAAAGTGGAAGGATGTAGGTACCGAGGGAGACCGAGACTAACCTACCTAGACCAGATCGGTTATGTACTGAAGGAAGGTGGAGTCAAGAGTCTCCGAAACCGGCGAGCATGTATGAAGAGAATTATGAATGTTGAGGAAGCGAGTGAAGTATGCGAGGATAGAGTTCTCTGGAACTCTGTTCTCTCTGCCTACCCTGCAAGGGATATGGCGTGATGATATGTATGTATGTATGTATTGTCCCGGATGGGAATGATCTCCCGGCACTGGCTTGATAGGTTGGTGTCTTAAACATTGAGCCATCTGTGCACTAAAATTGTATTTTAACCCGTTACCACATTTTTTTTGCGGTGGACTATGGATGTGGTCTCGCTCCGCCAAATCGGTTCGGGGTGTCGGTTGAGGCGGCGCGTGATACCATAGACCCACCATGCAAAACTCCTCTCTTCGCCGTGCGAGCGGGCCACCGGTACCCGATTTTTGTCTTCGGTGGAACCCGTTACTATATGGGTAAAAGGTAATAAGATGTTCACATATTCTGATCTTAATATGAAGTCATGTAATTGTTAAGTGCAAAAGCAACTCACATCTTGAATATATTCATACAATTAACATCTTAAGCATTACTGAATGCCATTTGAATCTGAATTAATGTATCGATAAATCTTATCCGTATAACAGTGATGTTGAATTAATTCACTTGCCCCAAATCCAAATGTCTTAATTCAGTGAGGTAGAAAGATAATATATACGTACGTCCATTTTATGAAGACCCTTGTTACGTAATTGTCTTTGATGGTAGAGGAGCAGCTCGATGGTAAGTGATAAATGCCGCTCATAGACCTTTACAGTATCATGGCTAATGGATAAATGCATTGGCAAATATTTATCACTCAAACGTTGTACTGCAAAAGTCCACACTCTCTATCGCGAACAAGCCGGCCATTTATGCTTCATCATAGCCCATATATGTCTCAATGTTGGGCTCGAGCTTCCTCCGTAATGGGAGGGAAATTAACCTACTATACCGCGCTGGTCAGACGTGTTGGTATAGGGTTTTGTTTCAAGTTTTCCTTCTCTTGCCTATGCAACATCTGTATCCTATATACACTTACACCTGCAGTAGACAAAAATCCAGCAGCACCATAGTTTTGCCTCTAGAAATACGCAATAAAACATGGGGCTTGTAACTTACATCTCTTAAAAATCCATTCTAACATGTTAAATGACAGGACGGTAATTAGATTATTGGATCATATTAGCGATTAAAAAAATTCGTGCTGAAACCTTACTATTAAATAGGAATAGTGCGTAAATGTATTCTGATAGATGGCGTGTAAAACGTTTGCCGTAAAGACGACAATGCGAGTCATAATTTGGTTACAATACCTAGGTACGTATTGTACCCACACTGGCCTAATTAATAGTCCGATTGAATATGTATATGTTTCCTAAATACATAACTAACTGGTTAACTATATTTTTATCATAAGTGTCATAAAATACAAACAAAAAATCTAAGCTCTGCATATTTGCTATTTGCATTTTCACATAGTTTAGACAATAGTTTTACCATAGGTCGTATGCTTGACGTTAGTCAACCCTTCTTAGAAATATAATTATTGATTAGACAGTATCAGATGGAATAGGCTGACGTCGATGAGTACCTCTGAGTCATCTTTTCAGCAAAGAGATAATTTAAAAAAACATAACCAAATAATATTATTCGAAAATAAAAAAATATAAATATAAAGGGGAACAATTTAACAATTGCTATGCTATTTTGCCCATTGTATGGCATATAATTGAGAGAAAACAGAAGAAAAAGAAAGAATATTACAGTCTTCTTTTTTGCTTTTTAGGTTTTCCGTATTTGCATTTTGACTATACTTGGTTTAAAAAAATACGATTTTATTTCTTGTATTCTCGTTTAAATTGTTTTTCATTTATGGATCGAATAGGGTATATTAAATCGGAATAGTAGTTTATTAACGTGCCAATATATTTTGAGTACTAATGGCATGTGTGGTTTTTACAAAAAAGCAACCGAAAAGCCTAATATAACAAGAAAAATAAATCTTATTGCCATTGTCATCATCTTCCTCCCTTTATATCAATTATTTGGGGTCGACGCAATGTGTATTCTTCTTCTATTGTACATATTGCAATAGCTTTAGCAATATTTTTAAGACGGCCACCTGTCTAATAAGAACCTTTCTTTTATAAATACCCGATTAAGAAACGAAAAATGATGTCACAAGCGGGGTTCGAACCCGCACCTATTGGGAATCCAGCCCAATCGTGCTGCCACTTATACCATCGTGAAGTATTTTAGGACATGCAAATTTCGCTTCATATTATATCTTACGTCTTCAAGGTGACGTGTGCCATCTACCGGACAATGTTTATACATTGTATAGGCTTAATACTTCAAACTTTACAGTTAGAATTGTATTAAACGATGACACAACCTTGTTATTCAAATTACTGAAATTTTTAGAATTTAATATGCTTAATTATTTATAAATACCCGATTACGAAACGAAAAATGATGTCACAAGCGGGTTTCGAACCCGCACAATTCGAAAGGTTCGAAGCCTATACAATGTGTAAACATTGTCCGGTAGTTGGCATACGTCACCTTGAAGACGTAAGATATAATATGAAGCGAAATTTGCATGTTCTAAAATAGTCCACGACGGTGTAAGTGGCAGCACGATGGGCTGGATTGCCAATAGGTGCGGGTTCGAACCCCGCTTGTGACATCATTTTTCGTTTCGTAATCGGGTATTTATAAATAATTAAGCATATTGAATGCTAAAAATTCAGTAATTTGAACCTTTCTGTTTTTTTTTTTTTGGAAGGCTATCGTCCGGATCCACGCCGCCTGTTCCGTCCGGCGCGACGGAGAGGCGGCGCGTGGCCCCATAACCTACCGTATTCCCTCCCCATCGCCATTGGGCCGGCCACTGGTGTCTAATGTGAACCTGCCGAAAATGTAATTGTTGATCACATGCCTTCAGATGGAGTTGGCCGAGTTCGATGTAAAGCTCTTAGTTGTCTTTTACGACACCCATGAGAAATATAAGGGTTGATATTATCCGCTATTACACAACAATCTTATTGCCATTATATCTAAATTTAATGGCAAGACAAAGTTTTAATCAAAATACATTTCATAGCAGAGTAAATGTTAGAACCGCATTCCATTGACAAACAGCTTTCAACAAGCACTGAAACTCATTTAACTTTGAAAACCTGACCTGTGATTTCTTCATTAAAATTGACCTAGCTATGGAGATTATTTTTAAATGTCAAATTGCTAACGCTTTTCTAAATATTAATCTAAAAAAAATCTTTTGAAAGCGGGCAAACAATAAAAAAAAAAGACAAAGAAACCTTTTGTTTAAGTCTGGTAATAATTAGTAGGCACTGTTACCGTGTATTGACGAATTAAAAATACAATTCACCACTCCCTACCTTCCCCGTCGTCGATACCTCTACAAGAAAGGGGATAGTGAACTGTCATCATTTACATCATCTCAGCCCATAAATATCCCACTGTTGGGCTCGGGCCTCCTCCGTAATGGGAGGGAAATTAACCCACTATACCGCGCTGGTCTGACGTGTTGGTATGGGGCTTTGTTTCGAGTTTTCCTTCTCTCGCATAGATGTTATATGCGTTTTATATCCCTTAGTCACCTCGTACGATCACCCACGGGTAAGATATGGGGTGCTGAATAGTATTCTTACTCCAACACCACACGGAAAATGTAATAACAGAGATATCGTTATCAGATCACAATTATAATGAAGTTTATAATTGCGTAGATGGCGTAGTGGTTAAGATACCGACCTATCGTCCCACAGCTTCGGGTATGATTCCTACACAGAACACTGGTGGTGAACTGTATTCTTACACTATCACCAAACGGAAATAAATTAATTTTAATAGTCAAATTACTGAAATTTTTAGCATTTAATATGCTTAATTATTTATAAATACCCGATACGAAACGAAAAATGATGTCACAAGCGGGGTTCGAACCCGCACCTATTGGGAATCCGGCCCAACCGTGCTGCCACTTACACCATCGTGAACTATTTTAGGACATGCAAATTTTCGAATCATATTATATCTTACGTCTTCAAGGTGACGTATGCCATCTATCGGACAATGTTTACACATTGTATAGACTTAATACTTCAAACTTTACAGTTAGAATTGTATTAAACGATGACACAACCTTGTTATTCAAATTACTGAAATTTTTAGCATTTAATATGCTTAATTATTTATAAATACCCGATACGAAACGAAAAATGATGTCACAAGCGGGGTTCGAACCCGCACCTATTGGGAATCCGGCCCAACCGTGCTGCCACTTACACCATCGTGAACTATTTTAGGACATGCAAATTTTCGAATCATATTATATCTTACGTCTTCAAGGTGACGTATGCCATCTATCGGACAATGTTTACACATTGTATAGACTTAATACTTCAAACTTTACAGTTAGAATTGTATTAAACGATGACACAACCTTGTTATTCAAATTACTGAAATTTTTAGCATTTAATATGCTTAATTATTTATAAATACCCGATACGAAACGAAAAATGATGTCACAAGCGGGGTTCGAACCCGCACCTATTGGGAATCCGGCCCAACCGTGCTGCCACTTACACCATCGTGAACTATTTTAGGACATGCAAATTTTCGAATCATATTATATCTTACGTCTTCAAGGTGACGTATGCCATCTATCGGACAATGTTTACGTTAGTTTATGTGTGACAATGTAATGGGCCGGATTCCCAATAGGTGCGGGTTCGAACCCCGCTTGTGACATCATTTTTCGTTTCGTATCGGGTATTTATAAATAATTAAGCATATTAAATGCTAAAAATTTCAGTAATTTGAATAACAAGGTTGTGTCATCGTTTAATACAATTCTAACTGTAAAGTTTGAAGTATTAAGTCTATACAATGTGTAAACATTGTCCGATAGATGGCATACGTCACCTTGAAGACGTAAGATATAATATGATTCGAAAATTTGCATGTCCTAAAATAGTTCACGATGGTGTAAGTGGCAGCACGGTTGGGCCGGATTCCCAATAGGTGCGGGTTCGAACCCCGCTTGTGACATCATTTTTCGTTTCGTATCGGGTATTTATAAATAATTAAGCATATTAAATGCTAAAAATTTCAGTAATTTGAATAACAAGGTTGTGTCATCGTTTAATACAATTCTAACTGTAAAGTTTGAAGTATTAAGTCTATACAATGTGTAAACATTGTCCGATAGATGGCATACGTCACCTTGAAGACGTAAGATATAATATGATTCGAAAATTTGCATGTCCTAAAATAGTTCACGATGGTGTAAGTGGCAGCACGGTTGGGCCGGATTCCCAATAGGTGCGGGTTCGAACCCCGCTTGTGACATCATTTTTCGTTTCGTATCGGGTATTTATAAATAATTAAGCATATTAAATGCTAAAAATTTCAGTAATTTGAATAACAAGGTTGTGTCATCGTTTAATACAATTCTAACTGTAAAGTTTGAAGTATTAAGTCTATACAATGTGTAAACATTGTCCGATAGATGGCATACGTCACCTTGAAGACGTAAGATATAATATGATTCGAAAATTTGCATGTCCTAAAATAGTTCACGATGGTGTAAGTGGCAGCACGGTTGGGCCGGATTCCCAATAGGTGCGGGTTCGAACCCCGCTTGTGACATCATTTTTCGTTTCGTATCGGGTATTTATAAATAATTAAGCATATTAAATGCTAAAAATTTCAGTAATTTGAATAACAAGGTTGTGTCATCGTTTAATACAATTCTAACTGTAAAGTTTGAAGTATTAAGTCTATACAATGTGTAAACATTGTCCGATAGATGGCATACGTCACCTTGAAGACGTAAGATATAATATGATTCGAAAATTTGCATGTCCTAAAATAGTTCACGATGGTGTAAGTGGCAGCACGGTTGGGCCGGATTCCCAATAGGTGCGGGTTCGAACCCCGCTTGTGACATCATTTTTCGTTTCGTATCGGGTATTTATAAATAATTAAGCATATTAAATGCTAAAAATTTCAGTAATTTGAATAACAAGGTTGTGTCATCGTTTAATACAATTCTAACTGTAAAGTTTGAAGTATTAAGTCTATACAATGTTTACACATTGTCCGATAGATGGCATACGTCACCTTGAAGACGTAAGATATAATATGATTCGAAAATTTGCATGTCCTAAAATAGTTCACGATGGTGTAAGTGGCAGCACGGTTGGGCCGGATTCCCAATAGGTGCGGGTTCGAACCCCGCTTGTGACATCATTTTTCGTTTCGTATCGGGTATTTATAAATAATTAAGCATATTAAATGCTAAAAATTTCAGTAATTTGAATAACAAGGTTGTGTCATCGTTTAATACAATTCTAACTGTAAAGTTTGAAGTATTAAGTCTATACAATGTGTAAACATTGTCCGATAGATGGCATACGTCACCTTGAAGACGTAAGATATAATATGATTCGAAAATTTGCATGTCCTAAAATAGTTCACGATGGTGTAAGTGGCAGCACGGTTGGGCCGGATTCCCAATAGGTGCGGGTTCGAACCCCGCTTGTGACATCATTTTTCGTTTCGTATCGGGTATTTATAATTTTAATAGTTCTAGGATTACACTGTTGACAGTTTTCTGTCTACAGCTGTGGGCCAGTCCGTCCGGGGTAGTACCACACTTTCACAGAAAATCAACATCCGAACAGTGGCAACCAATATATTGCTGTGCTTCGGGCGGTGAGTGAGAGAGCCGACAAATCATAACCCCAAACCCACCCAGAAAATTGGGCAACTTGTTTGGTGGGTTTGGGGTTATCATTGGCAGGCAGCAACCTAGCTGTACCTCATCTACCTGTATGAACAACAATTACACTGCCACGGAGGATTGACGTTAGGCAGGTTGGGTAGTGATAGCGACAGTATGGAGAATTTTCTGTCTACAGCCGCGGGCCGGTCCGCCCGAGGTATTACCACACTCTCACAGAATTTCGACGTCTGTACAGTGGCAACCAATACTGCTGTGCTTCGTACGGTGAATGAGAGAGCCGGCAGCTCAACTTTCTGGGTGGGTTTGGTAGTTCCTTACTCTCGCAGAACTTTGAGTCTGAGCAGTGGCAATGTACTCTTGCGTTTCGATCGGTGAGCGAGAGAACCGGTTGTCCAACTTTTGGGTGGGTTTGGGGTTATCAGCCGCTTACCTCTGGTATTGCAAAGGTCATTGGGCAGCAGTAATACTTACCATCAGGTGTGCTGCTTCACTGACTCAATCCGCGGCCGGCGACCGTGGAGGAGGAGGCGCCGTTATGCGCACCTCCTTACACCGCCTTAAGGGTTAACAGGACGTGGCCAGAAAGCCAAGCGTTGGGGTGCCGGGGATCGAATGTCAGTAGACGATCTCTCTGGCGCCCCGTAAAAGCGCGAAAGGGGCCGCTGTGGTTTTAGTGGGTATTCCGGTCGGGCAGCTGACCGGCGAGTCCCACACTCCCCCCCCGTCTCTCACCAGTGGGGGATAGCGCGGCGTAAATGCGTTACCTCAGCAAAAAAAAAAAAAAAAAAGGTGTGCTGCTTGATCGTTTGCCACCATAAGCAATAAAAAAAGGAAAACCACCTTACCATATCCATATCCTCATTCAAACAATTTTGATTGCTTAGAACAAATCTGCTACAATTATATGTATATAAATTATTATTCGTATTCACGATATCTGAATTCGGGGAATATTTACGTAACATATATCCTGGGAATAAAGAGCTTTTACTGCAATATTATTCTAGTAAATGCCATCATTGATCTCGTAAATTTTCTTGCTTCACAACTGATGATATAGATATATTATTTTATGTGATGTGAAGCTAAGCAATATGGAATAAATCTAGATAGATTTAATAGTTTTTTGGTTACACCAGTTTTTGTTACGCAAAAAAAATTTTGCCTACAGTATTTGAAAGATTTCTTACATAAAGTGTGCCTTTTAAAAAATAGTTATCTATCTACAGCCGCGGGCCGGTTTATCCGGGGCAGTACCACACTCTTGCAGATGGTTGATGTCTGAGTATTGGCAATGGCTATTGCGCTTCGTTTGGTGAGTGACAGAGCCGGAAGCCCAACTGGGTGGGTTTGGGGTTTGTATTGGTATAGGCAACGGCCTAGTTCATCATCATCAACATCATCACAGCTCGTGTATGTCCCACTGTTAGGATCGAGCCTCCTCCATAATGGGAGGGAAATTAACCTACTATACCACGCTGGTCAGACGTATTGGTATAGGGTTTTGTTTCGAGTTTTCCTTTTCTTACGTAGATGTTATATGCGTTTTATATCCCTTAGTCGTCTCATAAGATCACCCACGGGCAAGATAGGGGGTGGTGAATTGTATTCTTACTCCGTTACAACACGGAAAACGGCCTAGCTATACCCTTGGTAATGCAAAGGTCCATGGGCGGCAGTGACACTTACCATCAAGTGCTGCTTGCTGGTTTTCCACCATAAACAATAAAAAATAAATGTCGCAAACAGTATTTAAAAGGATTCTCATAAAAAGTTTGACATTTGTCGAATTCAACCCCTAATTTCTATGATTAGTGCATTCAAATATCAAATCAAATTCTTCTATTTTATCATACAATAATGTAGTATTTTTTTAAATGCTCTTTCTATTGCGAGAGATTTTTGTGATGATCGCAGAAAGAATAATAATTTGTCGATCGCAGAAACTATTGTTCTGGGTGGGAATCAAACCCGAAGCTGTGGGACGGTAGGTCGTTATCTTAACCACTACGCCATCTACACGGTTATAAATTTCATTATAATTGTCATCCGTTAACGATATCTCTGTAATTATAGTTATATTAATGAGGTTGTATGTAATTTGTGGTTGTCGGAAAAACTATTGGAGCGTAATAAAGTTTTAATTAAAATAAACTCAGAACGATACTTTGTATGAAACAGAAATTATTATTCTGAGTCTATGTAGGTAGTATATTTTGTGATCGTTAATTGTATTTTTATAAAGTCCACTCACAATATAAGGATTATTGCCTTTGTTCAGGTTGTTTTTTTTTTTTTGTAAAATGTATAATAAAATGAAACATGAAGAGTTAGAGTATTGAATCGGTACAATTTTTGAGGTTTTGAAATTCTGATCCGTAACTTTTTAATGGCGAATGGTGGGGTAAACACTATGTCGGCTGGAAAGAAGACAAATAATAGAAAATAAAAATAGAAAATAATGATAAACATACTTTATGCTATTCAAAAGTGATTCAAAAATAAATAAAAAGTTAAATGTTGGAAATAAAACTATTTTTACGGATTCTATCGCGTTTGTATTTGATATTTTAATTTATTGACGTTTCGAATACTTTACAGCATTCATATTCATATAGGAGGACTGTCCTCCCATGACCATGAATGACCAAATCCGTAAAAATAGTTTTATTTCAAATGTATAATATTCGCGTAAGCACCAGAAATCATTAAATAAAACGTTTGTCTGTAATATATTAGTTTCAATTGTATTGTGTGCTTCACTACGCTCTTTGACTAGTTTTATTAAATTACTGTATTTAAATATTTTTGCTAAATATTAAAATTACTATTAAACATATTTTCTGATCGACTGATATTTATTGGCATTTACAAACGATTATATTTGTTAGAAATTGTTATCATAAATTTTTCATTTTGGATTGTTTTTATAAACTTTTCTTTTATGAAAACAATCTGTGATCTGGTTCCGACGTTCCATTTCACTCTTTACATAGAAATATAAAGTTGTGTGCACGATAGCACTGTTTGTTACGTTCCTTTATACGTAACTTGTTCTGTTTTTAACATTTATACTACGCTTATCTTTGCTTTAATAGTTATGTAGTTCGTATTTCTAACACAGATACTTTTTTGTATTAGTTAAACTTTATATTTTTAATAAAAATTGCTATGACAAAAGTTGTTATGCTGAAATTTCAATAATCTTTTACTGGTATCATCATCAACCTGCTCTTATCCCAATTTATTTGGGGTCGACGCAATATGTCTTCTCCTTCCATACAACTCTATCAGACGTCATCTCTGTGGTTACTTCTTGCCTATCTATGTCATGTTTCACGCAGTCTTTTACTGGTATAAAAGTTCAAAATGATAATAATAGCAGATACTATCGCTGTAAGAGAAGATAAATTCGAAATGAAACTACAGATAGCTTAGTGGTTAAAATACTGACCCCACTTTAATAGCGGTAGGTCTATACAGGTTTTCTCTCGACAGCTGCGGACCGGCTCGTCTGGGATAGTACCATACTCTCACAGAAAATCAACGTCTGAGTAGTAGCAATGTGCTGTTGGGCTTCATTCAATGAGTAAGAGAGTCGATTGGATTGGTAGGCAGCAGTCTAGCTATACCCCTTTGTAAAGGTTAATGAGTGGTAGTAATATTTGTTCCGTGTGGTGACGGAGTAAGAATACAATTTACCACCCCCTATCTTACCCGTGGGTGATGGTAAGAGATGACTAAGGGATATAAAATGGATACATTATCTATGCAAGAGAAGGAAAACTCGAAACAAAACCCTATACCAACACGTCTGACCAGCGTGGTATAGTAGGTCAATTTACCTTCCATTAAGGAAAAGGCTTGAGCCCAGCAGTGGGACATATATGAGCTGAATGATGAAATGAGTAATATTTACCATCAGGTGTGCTGCTTATTCGTTTGCCACCACAAGCTATAAATCATGCGAAAAAAAATTGCGTCGCTGCTATGCAGAACCTGTGCGAGCACCAACACCATCCTAAAGACCCTAGCCTCTAAATGGGACAGCCCTTTTTTTAAACACTGTGTTCGGATATTGATGGCATAGGACACTGTTCTATCAGTTTTCGAATACTGTTGTTATTATTTAATTATTACTTATTTTTAAGATTGTAACATGATCTAACATAGGTTAAGTTTAGTTACTAACAATACTATGGATCTCTGATGTCTGATATAAATAAATTATTATTATTGTTATAAAAAATACCATGGTATTGTCGAGGGTACATTACCCACTCAATATTATATGCGATCCGCAAATTGTTGTATCGAGTCTGGATACAATTTCTGTCAGTTAATTGTATGTTTGTGAAGCCAACTGTCATTATACATACGTACCATCACACTATGTCCAATGCAGGGTAGGCAGAGAGAACAGAGTGCCAGAGAACTCTATCCTTGCATACTTCACTCGCTTCCTCAACATTCATAATTCTCTTCATACACGCTCGCCGGTTTCAGAGACTCTTGACTCCACCTTCCTTCAGTACATAACCGATCTGGTCTAAGTAGGTTAGTCTCGGTTTCCCTCGGTACCTACATCCTTCCACTTTCGCATTGTATATCTTCTTAACCAGACGTTCGATCGGCATTCTTTCCACATGTCCAAACCATCGGAGCATTCCCTTTCTCATCTTTACACCAATACTCTCTTTCATACCTACTCGCTCTCTTACGTCGTCGTTACGAATTATAAAGATTGTTTATTTAGTGCACGGTTTGGTATTTGTTAAAAAAAGAGAGAACAAAGTCGTATGAATATTCATTTTGAAAGAATTCACAATTGCTCTGAAACTATTTCCTCTATTTACCGTTCCCGATATAAAACAAGATGCGTGTTTCTCTCTGAATACGGTGTTCGTGAATTTTACTTATTCATTAATTCAAGCTTCGAAAGCGTTTGAACCGTATGAGAACAGATTTATAATGTCTGAATAATTTATAATTTTAATCCATTTCCTATTCTCACAACAAGTATTTCGTTTGATGTTATTTTTACTTCTAAATTAATCACCAATGCTGTGTGGTAGAGTCTGCGAATACTTTCAACCCTTGTATTGGTATAAATCGGTCCGGGGCGACGGAAGAGGCGGCGCGCAACCCCATTAACCCACCCTGCATGCACCTCTTCTTCGCCGTGCGAGCGGGCCACCGGTACCCGATCTTTGTTTTCGGTGGCCCGCCCGGCGGTATACCCTCTTGGGTTCCTCTCTCGTCGACGCCCCGACAGCTTTCGCCGTCGAGGCGTCGCCCTCACGCAGTGGCCTCACGTCGGGTGACCGGACAAGTCCCCGGTCCAATCACCTGAAGCCTCGGTTAGGGCGGCATCAGGCGCAGATACTCGCACATGCGCCGCCCCGGCCGCTGACGGCGGCCCGGGCACGGGAATCCTCCCGGACTCGTTCCACCGCCTCCTTCTGCGAGATGACAGCCTCGCAGAAGGCGGCAACCGCATCCCAGTTCCTGACGCTGTCGACCATCGCTTTCACGACAGCCGGCAGCATCAGGTCGGCACCGATGACAGCGACGAGGTCACGGCGCTGCCCGTCCCAGTCCGAACATACCTCAAGCGTATGTTGCGCCGCGTCCTCGTCGCTACTGCAATGGTGGCAGGACGGAGTCCACTCCCTCCGCACGACCGTGTGCAGGTACTTGCCGAAACAAACGTGCCCCGACAAGACCTGCACCAACCGGAAGGAGAGCACTCCGTGCCGCCGCTCCATCCACTCCATCAGTACGGGCCGGAGGGCCTCAACGGTAACAACACCGTATCTAGGCCTCTCCAGCCGCGTAGCCCAACGGGCAATGACTTCTCGGCGGGCGTCCTCGCGCCAGGTGGCTATCTCGTTGAACAATGGGGAGCCACCCTCGTCGCGCATTGTGGTAACCCACCGGTAGAGGTCGGCGAGCATCTCCGCCTCTAGGTCCCACGAGGGTGTCCCGGTCAATAGGCATGCCGCCTCGGTAGACACCGTGCGGTACCCTGGAATGGCTCTGACCGCCATGGCTCGCTGTGGCCTCCACAGTACAGCTCTGAGCTGGGCGTTCAGAGCCCTCGCCCACACGGGTGCGCCGTACATGGCCATTGAGTGGATCACCCCCGCATACAGCCGTCGGCCCTCAAAACTGGATCCGCCCACGTTCGGCATGAGCCGAGAAAGGGCGGACGCCGTGCCGACCAGCCGGGAAGCAATTTGACGGAAATGCTCCCGGAACCACCAGCGCCCGTCGAGCACCAGACCCAAGTAGGCTTTACGTCAACCTGGGTCAACTTTATCTGATGCCGTTTGTTCAGTAATTACATTCCCAAGGAAGGTTAAAGTCAAGCAGGTGGTCGGCCATAAAACTACATATTGCAAAAGTAATTACCAATAATTTTCACAGTATTTACGACGGAAAAGGAGTCAGTACATATTGCGTCAACGTGGTGTATCTTTCACGTGATAACCAAAATATCGCTCGTATTATCATTCTTACGCGAGACGTGCCGCCATCTATCGGTAAACGTTTATACATTATTTCGATTCCATAAACTAATATTTCAGACAGATTTATATTAAAGGATGACACAACCCAATTATCTAAATTATCAAATTTCACGTGTAGCAATCATGTTTCGCTTACAAAAAACAATAAATTTTATTAAATAATCAACCAAAATACTAAATATTTCGTTTCCAATTAAATTTAAAAAAAAAATACTTAGTATTTTGTAAAACTTTTGGTTTATATTGACCCCTTTTTTAGTAGGCTATGGTCTAGACATACCCCGCCCATTCCGTTCGTGGCCACGTAAAGGCGATGTAGGCTTTTACAGTCCTCCCTCCCTATCGCTACTGCTACCGATTCCTTAACATCCGTAGCGAGATCGGTCGAATTTATATTGAATCTAGCGGTGAACTAGGTCAACTTGGTCGAGGGGACAATTAGGTCTGTCTTAAGTTATATATTTTAATTATTTATATGCCACCTACAATAACGTATTAAAATAAAATATCTGGATGAATGAGCTTTCACTCGGTATTTTCTTTTCAGTGTGTTTTGAAGATATATTTAAATATAATAACAATAATTAATTAAATAATAATAAAAAAATAAAAAGTCAAAGTAATAAAAAAGAGAAACAGAATCCGAACTGACCTCGATTAGACTGCTCGATTGACTAATAGAGGTGTCTTAATGACAGCGTCAACATTTATCATCATATTCTAATAGTTTACAGTCAACGAAAAATTATATTTTAGTTGCCTAAAAATACTGAATAAAAAAAATATTTTCTATAAATGAAACCTGTTATTAGTGCCGTTGCCGAGAATCAAGAATTGCTTACGACGTAAGAGAGAGAGTAGGTATGAAAGAGAGTATTGATGTAAAGATGCGAAAGGGAATGCTCCGATGGTTCGGACATGTGGAAAGAATGCCGAACGAACGTCTGGTTAAGAAGATATACAATGCGAAAGTGGAAGGATGTAGGAACCGGGGGAGACCGAGACTAACCTACCTAGACCAGAAGGAAGGTGGAGTCAAGAGTCTCCGAAACCGGCGAGCGTGTATGAAGAGAATTATGAATGTTGAGGAAGCGAGTGAAGTATGCAAGGATAGAGTTCTCTGGCACTCTGTTCTCTCTGCCTACCCTGCAAGGGATATGGCGTGTTGATATGTATGTATGTACAAGAATTGCTCGTTTAAGGATATTAGAAGTTATGGGTACATTAGTGGGTAGTAATAAATTTGTATTTATATAATATAATATTCTAATTATAAGACAAATCTACGTGAATAACTGTAGTGTGTTTCCTGAAAACCACAGCCTTGGATTCTTGGAATAACGCTTTGAAGTACAATTTACTTTGTAATAAGATATAAAATTATTTCGTAAAATATAAAGTAAATTAATATAATTTCTGTTTACGTATACATGATGTTCCGGGACCTATTGACATGTTATTTGCCGCGGATGTTTTTACCGATTCCCTCTTGCCTGAACGTATTAAGGGGAGAGCTAATGAACCAACTGCCTTTGACTCTGTCTTTGGATGGCTCCTCTTAGGAAAAACGCGACTTGCTTCAAGCTCGTTAGTGCACTCGTCAATGGGTACAGACAATGATTTGAATTCACTGGTTCAGCACTTTTGGGAGTTAGATGGCATGCCACAGGGTGTAAAAACTTTGACTTCCGACGAAGCACTCTGTGAACAGAAGTTCTCAGAATCTCACACTCGAGATTCAACCGGACGATATACGGTCCGCCTTCCATTCAGGAACGGGGCTGAAGCTATTTTTGAGAACTCGCGCGAGGTAGCGTTGCGGCGATTCCATGCCTTAGAGCGGCGGTTGTTGCGCGATTCTGAATTATACCACCAATATGTAATTTTTATGTCGGAATACATTGAGGCAGGACATATGTCATTGGTCTCCACAAACGAACTTGGTAAAGGTAAATATTATATTCCCCACCACTACGTGTTACGTCCTGATTCATTTACTACTCGCCTTCGCGTGGTTTTCGATGCTTCTGCCAGAGACTCCCTTTCGCATTCTTTGAACGACACTCAGCTGACTGGTCCCAAATTGCAGCCTAGCATTTTTGATATACTATTGCGGTTCAGAGAACACAATGTAGTGTTTATGGCTGACGCTCAACAAATGTTCCGTCAAATAATGATTTTGCCTCCGGACCGTGACTATCAGCGTATTTTTTGGAGATCTTCGCCCTTAGACAATCTTCGAGAGTATCGTTTAAACACAGTCACGTATGGGGTTGCGTCCTCTCCTTATCTTGCGTGCCGTACCTTGAGACAGCTTGCCGAGGATGATGGACATGCATATCCTATTGCGAAGGAAATATTGCTACATGACGTCTATGTCGATGACGTAGTCTCTGGCAGCAGCTCACTGGAAGATGCTCAATTAGCAAAATTTCAACTTATTGCTCTTTTCAAACGTGGTGGCTTCCATCTTCGGAAGAGGATCAGCAATTCGCTTCAACTGTTGTCAGACATTCCTACAGAGGAATGTCTTCCAGGCTCTGTGTCTTTCAGTCATGACGAACCATTTGTTCAAAAGGTTCTAGGACTCAGGTGGGACCCTTCTTCAGATTCATTTTTATTTAACATTAAGGCGTCAGAGCGACCTTGCACAAAACGAGCTATTCTTAGCGAACAAGCACGAATATTCGATCCGGTCCGATTCGGGTTTCTTATCTCCCATTACTATTCAAATCAAGACATATATTCAAAAACTTTGGGTTCTCGGGGTTGGCTGGGACCAAACTCCATCTGATGATATGACAAATGCATGGGCGACTTACAAGACCCAACTGTCCGAACTAGCTCGTCTTCGTATTCCTCGTAGGTTTACTTGCTCCAATCCCAAGTCATTGGAATTACACGGGTTTTGCGACAGTTCTGAGACAGCCTATGGAGCTGTCATCTATTTTCGCGTCATTGATGAAGCAAATGGTGTCCAAGTGTATCTGGTATGTTCAAAGGCGCGTGTCGCCACACTTAAACGCATCTCGTTACCCAGACTTGAGCTCTGCGCAGCAGTCTTGCTCGCAGAATTATACAAATTCGTACATGAAATTTACAGTAAAATTGATGCAGTCTACTTGTGGTCTGATTCAACTGTCGTTCTATCATGGTTGCGATCACCTTCTTCGCGATGGATCACATTTGTCGCGAACCGAGTGAGCCGCATTCAGGAACTCACCCCGATCGAATCCTGGCACCACGTATCGTCGGAGGATAATCCTGCGGATATTTGCTGTCGCGGACAATCCCCGAAGGACATGGTGAACAATGCGTTATGGTGGGCGGGGCCTTATTGGCTATCGCAACAGATCTGGCCGTTAACTTTCAACTCTATCACTAATAGAAAATCAGATTAAGGCGGAAGAACGTAAACCAGTAGCCCTAATTACGCGATCAAATGACAGCCACATTAATTCGTCAATAATCGACGATTTATTAATTCGATTCTCATCGCTATCGAAGCTTGTCAATGTATTTTCATATATAAAACGCTTTATAAACAATACACAACGTCTAAAACAAGCGAATCAACATAACGTCCTTAATAACGTTGAACGTCATCACGCCTTGATGCATATTGTTAAACATGTTCAGAATCATTCGTTTGCCGAAGCAATTTATAATTTACGTATGAAAAAACCGTTACCTAAACCTTTTCGAAGGCTTAACATGTTTCTCGACAGTCGGGAGGTACTAAGAGTAGGTGGACGTATATCCCGATCTGGTTTGGAATTTGAACAAAAACATCCTGCCTTTCTACCTCCTGATCATGCGTTAACGCGATTAATTATCGATCACGTTCATGGTAGCTACCTACACCCGGGTATTAACACTACGCACTACCTTTTACTCCAACAGTATTGGATTATTGGAGCCAAACGCTCAATCCGTCGTCAGCTTTCCAAATGTATTAAATGCTTTAAAACTAAACCCCAACCGCTACAACCCTATATGAGTGATCTGCCGTCATATCGCGTGAATCAAGTTAAGCCTTTCTCTGCGGTTGGAGTTGACTTTGGCGGACCATTTCGAATTAAGATGGGTGCACATCGCGGTGCCAAGATAGACAAGGCTTACCTTTGCCTATTTATTTGTTTAGCGACTAAGGCTGTACACCTTGAAGTAGTATCGACGCTGTCAACTGAGGGCTTCATTGCGGCGCTTCGACGTTTTGTAGGACTTCGTGGACGTTGCAATGTTATTCACGCTGATTCCGGTACGAATTTTGTTGGTGCAAGTAATCTACTTGTAAGATTTACACAACAAGCTTCAGAAGCTGAAAACATTGAGTTCAAATTCAACCCCCCAGGGGCAGCACACTTTGGTGGCGTGTGGGAGATACAAATTAAGGCAGCTAAATCACAGTTATATCGCGTAGTAGGTGAACAAATCCTTACATTTGAAGAATTGACAACCTTATTCGTTCAGATTGAGGCATTACTTAATTCTAGGCCTTTATATCCTATCAGTTCAGATCCTAACGATCTAACTTGTCTTACACCTGGTCACTTTCTTACGCTCGAGCCGCTAACTGCAGTTCCTGATGAGGACTTTTCTAATACCAATGTAAATCGGTTGAGTCGATGGCAGATGATACAAGCCTTGCAACAAAATTTTTGGTCCAGATGGAAATCTGAATACTTAAATACATTAACGCAACGTGCCAAATGGACCAGGCATTCTAAGCCGCTGGATGTAGGAGCGATGGTCATAATAAAGGATGATAACCGCGCCCCATTACAATGGAAGTTGGGACGAGTAGTAAAGCTTTATATTGGAAGCGATGGGATAGCTCGGAGTGCCTTAGTCAAAATTTCCAACAATCATCTTATTCATAGACCTTTGGTGAAGTTATGCCCTCTACCTGTTGCGGACTAACTCCAATCATGTCATTCAAATTTATTTAATTTAGTTTTAATTTAGTGTAGTCTATTCAGATCTATCAATTGTATCATTGACAACAATTATAATCAGAAAATACCATAGGTATTTTGGTGGGCGGGATGTTTCGTTCTCAAACAACGAAACAAATGTTAATCTTTTCTTAATTCATATTTTGTTCATATTCGTTCGCAAACGCAGCCAATGAAACGTCGACTTATGCTGACGTCACACAATTTGTATTGGTCGAACGACAAGAGCGCGCCCGGAGAGAAAAAGGAGGGAATCTCTCGACCAACGATGGCCGACGCAAACGCATACAAATAAAACTCTCTGTTTGATAATTTGGATAATTAACGACCTAATTGTGTTAATTTAATCTTAATCTCGTATAAGTGAAACCCAACGTTGGACACCAGGTGAATTCAAGGCAGGGCGCAGTAACTAGCAGTTTTGTGGTACGTATTGTGTGCTATTCATTTACTGTTTGTTTGCCCAACGAATAATGAACCTACAAAACTAATTAGAATCGTAAGACCAGCTTCCACCGTTAAGCTGATCTCCCCAAGGTTGCAGAAGTCATAGTTAGATGATTATGCAACACCCACCCAGTTGGGCTTCCGGCTCTCTCGCTTACCGAACGAAGCGCAAATGGCACATTGCCATTACTCAGACATCGATCTTCTGCGAGAGTGTGGTACTTCTCTGAACGGACCAGCCCGCGGTTTTAGACAGAGTATTGTCAACAGCGTGATCCTATCACTATTAGGCTCCCATTTAGTGTAGGATAAGGATAGGTTAATAATGATGATGAGTTAGCCGTAGTTCAACTGAGATGAAAAGTTAGATACGATTGTTATTCGATACAGAATAAAGAGACATTTACAAAATGCTTAACGTATCATCATTATCATCATCATCATCTCAGCTCATATATATCCCACTGTTGGGTTCGAGACTCCTCCACGATGGGAGGAAAATTGACCTACTATACCACGCTGGTCAGACGTGTTGGTATAGGGTTTTGTTACGAGGTTTCCTTCTCTTGCTTGATGTCATATGTGTGTTTTATATCCCTTAGTCGTCTCTTACCCACAGGTAAGATAAGTGGTGAATTGTATTCTTACTCCGTCACCAAACGGAAAGCGACGTAAGTGAATGTATACATACATTTAATACTTATTAGAGAGGCGTATAATATATGGTGTAAACCATTACTTTTTGTAAAGCTTTTATCTCGCAGGAGGCCAAAGAGCTGATTAGGAAGTACAGCATATTTGTGAACCTGGCACGTTGCTAGACGTTAGGCAGATGCGTTTACTAGACAAATGCATTCCTAGCTAAGATCTCGCGGGTATAACGACATTTATCAAGTGGTTATCTTATTGCTACTGCACTACTTACGAGCCGCATGTCCGAACCATCGGAGCATTCCCTTTCGCATCTTTACACCAATACTCTCTTTCATACCTACTCGCTCTCTTACGTCGTCGTTACGAATGCGGTCGGTCAGCCTAACTCCACAGATTTTCCGCAGAGATCGCATTTCGACCGTATTAATTTTACTTTCATACTCTTTTCTGCATACCCAACTCTCGCTTCCATACAGTAATGTTGGGACAAGCACTGCGTTACGTCAATACATAACGCAGTGTGTAGCCAATGACTACACGTGACTTCTGGCTGAGGTGGTGGCTGCCGAGAAGTTGCCCCAACGCTCCGTTCACTCTATTTCCCGCATTCACTCTTCGCTCTATATCGGTGGTGTACCTTCCATCTCGGCTAAATCCACATCCAAGATATACAAATGCATCCACTTGCTCTAGTACATCATTACCTATTGTTACTCTTACATCTGTTCTGGTTTCACCTCTTTCAAAGACCATTATTTTGGTTTTGCTCACATTCACGCGTAGAACCCTTAAATGTGTATATACTAATTAAGGTCAAAGCAAACTTTATAAATAACAAATTATCGCAGCTTCAATTTAGGAACAAACAACCCAGCCTATCTTGTAAAATAATTTGAGATTTCACAAGGCACTTAGCTTTTCGTGGTAATAATTTATTTACCAACACCAAACAGCCTTTCTAACTGTCAGCTTGTCAACCTTGAGTGTCTTAGAATAAGAGATTTGCGATACGAACTGTGATTTCATATATATATATATATATATATATATATATATATATATATATATATATATATATATATATATATATATATATATATATATATTAATAAGTTTACTATTAAAATCTATAGATTCAGATTTATTTTCTGTTGTATGACGTATTAAGAATACAAAATGTGACCACCCCTTTCTTCCTTTGGCTGTTGTAAGTCAGCTGAAGAATTACGAGAGGTACAACTTTCTTTTTCGGCGGCGAGCTATGTGGCGTGGTCACACCCCGCTAAATTCATCCGGGGCGACAGAAGAAGAGGCGCGTGACCCCATAGACCCGCCCTACGTGTACCTATACAGCTACGCCGAGTGAGCGGGCTACTGGAACCCGGTCTTTGTCTTCGGTGGACGAAAGGAATAACTAGCAACACTTTCTTATCAAACATATAACACTTTACCTAAATCGACCAGTTTACTAAGCATGATTACGGCATTAATAAATGAATGACCGTTCCATGTGGCATTCTTCTTTTGTCTTCTTTGGCAGCATAGATGGTGTAATTAAGATACCAACCTATGGTGCCAGTATCCTGAGTTTAATTCTCACGTAGAAAAATATATTGTTCTGAGGCTGGATGTGATTTTTCTACGTTAATTATATAGTTATAGCGTCTTCCGCAACACAAGGAATATTTCTTTAGTACAATATGCATCTTTAAAAAAAAAACAATAAGGTTTACAGCAATCTGTGGGTGGAAAGTAAAACTGATTGATGTCTAACCATAGAGACCAGGATAGATGAATGGGATTGTATTATTAAAACATATAAACAACAACTAAACAACTATACAATAACAATGCTTCATTTTTAGCAAAAAATGCTGTCTTTTAAAAGAACATAAATTTTAAAGAAAAACACTGTTTTATAATGAGTATTTTATGAAGTATTTCTTTTTGTTTCTCATGACAATATCAGTTGTACCTTAAAAGTCTATTCGCTGTTTGAAAAATTCATGAACATTCTTAAAAGATTCTTTTTGAACTTTACCTTTGTAAAATGACAATTGTCTGATTTTAAAGTCTTTTTTTTATGTAACAATGATTGCTGAGAATATTTTCTTATTCATTCTTATTACTTTATTGCATTTCTTTCAATTGTTATTTTTAATGAACTATGATGTTAACGTTAGCATTACTCATTTAAAATAAAACTATTTTTACGGATTCTATCGCGTTTGTATTTGATTTAATTGTCCGACGTTTCGAACACTTTTCAGCGTTTATCGTCCTCTCGTGACTAAAAAGGCTGTAAAGTATTCTTTTCTTTTTATAAACAGGACACTTTGTAAACTTCAACTATTCGTCTCATCATTATTATCATGTCAGTTCCATATACGCCTGTGCTGTGTGCGAACCTCCTTCACAATTTGAACTATTATATAGCGCTGATCAGAAGGTTTGGTATAAAGTTTTATTTCAAGATTTTCTCTTGATTAGGTTATATTCATATTATATCCCTTTGTTCTCTTAGATGAGACACTGGCCAAGATGGGGTGGTGAATTGTATTCTTACTCTGTCGAACGGCAATCGTATGTTCACTTATGTGGCGTATATTTTTTCCTCCATTCAGTATTATTTGAGCGGTTTGAGAAAAGAAAGAGTATCTGAAGGTATTTTTTACCCACTTTTAGTTCCAGTTGGTCAACGGAGAGTGGTTCAAATTTCAGTAATACCATAACAGTCCATATTTGAGAATGTTCCTTATAAAAATCGATAGTAGATCACTCAGAAGCGAGTCACATTTCGAAATTTCCCATACGGCGATTTTGTGAGGGGTTCAATAATTTACAGTGGTAATGAGACTCCACAGCAAGGAATGCTAGAGTATGACCAGCTGGAAGCCGTTCTTCGACAAGATATTTTAATTTTAATATCTTATGGTTTTATTCACAAATGGGAAGGGAGATATACTGTACGTCTTCAAACGTAAACATCCCGATATGGGGATCCCAATATGGGGATGTTCAATCGTAAGCATTCCAATATATCTCAATTATTATTCTTTTTTTATTGCTTATGGTGGCAAACGAGCAGAGAGTACACCTGATGGTAAGTGTCACTGCCGCCCAACGACCTTTACCAATGGCATAGCAAGGCCGTTGCCTACCAATACAAACCCCGAACCCACCCCAGTTGGGCTTCCGGCTCTCCCGCTCATCGAACGAAGCTCAATAGCACATTGCCATTACTCAGACGTCCATCTTCTGCGAGAATGTGGTACTACCCGGACGGCCCGCGGCTGTAAACAGAGAACTGTCTACAGCGTGGTCCTACCACTATTAAATATTATTAGGCACTTATCCTATCATTATTATGGAAAGAAAATGGAGTCCATATCGCCAGATGTATTGGTTAAAAGAGGTGATAATATTGTAAATAATACACCAAGCTACTTGATTTACGTAAACAAAACAAAATAGAATTAAATGTTTACAACAATTCGGTCTAATAAAATCAAACAACTCACACTAAATTAATTCTAATTAATCAATTGTAATAGAAACGTATAACATGGAAAATATTGTTGTGATAAGATTAGTTAGTGTTATTATAATATTATAATATTAGAGTCATTTGAACTGGTTTGATTTTTATAGTGGTAGGACCACGCTGTTGATAGTCTCTGTCTACAGCCGTCCGGGTTGGACCACACTCTCGCAGAAGATCGACGTCTAAGTAACGGCAATCTGCTATTGCGCTTCGTTCGATAAGCGAGAGAGCCGGAAGCTCAATTGGGTGGGTTTGGGGTTTATATTGGTAGGCAGCAGCCTAGCTATATACCCTTGGTATTGCGAAGGTCCATGGGCGGCAGTGACATTTAACATCAAGTGTGCTGCTTGCTCTTTTGCCACCACAAGCAATAAAAAATAATAGTTTAAAAAAACTAAAAACACACACTTTTACATATAAACCAAACTAAAAAGTATAAAATAACTTTTTTAATTATTCAAGTTAAGGTAGAGTGATAAATAAAAGAAATTATTTTAAAGTAAAAAAGCGTGGGGTGCCTGATGTTAACATTCCATTGATAGAGTCATGTCAGTGTGCGCAATCCCATTCGCTTTGGACTGAAATACATGGATTTGCGTACACTTATCATACCGCACACTTGCCTCACATGACTAG
Source organism: Lymantria monacha (assembly GCA_905163515.2). NCBI lineage: Eukaryota > Metazoa > Arthropoda > Insecta > Lepidoptera > Erebidae > Lymantria > Lymantria monacha. Next base: position 12,786,564 of record LR991095.1, on the reverse strand, counting down.
ATATTAGGAGTAGCGACATTATCGCAATATTTTCAGAAAGCACCCCGCGCTTTTTTACATTAAAATAATTTCTTTTATTTATCACTCTACCTTAACTTGAATAATTAAAAAAGTTATTTTATACTTTTTAGTTTGGTTTATATGTAAAAGCGTGTTTTTTTAGGTTTTTAAACTATTTTTTAATTTCTATTTTTTAGTGCCGCTAAATACAGAATCGCGATTTTAATTATTTTAATCCACTATGATTCCGTGACTGCTATCGGTAACTGTAATTATTTGACAAATCATTAAATATGTACAGCTGTATTAATTGTGAAACCTCCATTTTTAAAATTAATTCAAATATTTTTACATTGTGGTCTTGTTACTTGATAATCGAATCATTTCATCAAATGCTATGTAACAGAGAAGCTTTAGATGAAACGATTCGATTACTAAGACTATGACTAAGTGCTACATAAGCTTGTACAGCAGCAAACAGTCGAGAGCCTAGATAAATGACTGCATGAACAACTGTACAGACTTGAATCTTGTGGACACTCGATGCCCAACTCAGAATGTCAATGGCAACATTCGTCTCTCAGCAGTTCCATATTTGGTAATTTTCTATCCAACTTACCTACTGCATAAAAATTTAATAAGTGCAAATCTTTATAAATTTGAATTCATATAAATGTTAATATTTTGAAATTATATGAAAATATAATTTTAAATGTATTTAACAATCGATTAAAATTTGAAGTATTCACAAACAGTACTAACATGGCCGAAACCAGTACTTCTTTTAAATGAGACAATAACTCACAAATGAACAATTAAAAAATTGAGTTTTACATTAGTCCTGCATTAGTAACTACATATGTTTTATAATAACATTCCAAGCTTAGATCTTAAATATTATAATAATACAAAAGTAAGTTATAGGTATAATACCATTTTAATTTTTAACTTTACACATAAGCACTGAATCAGTTGAAAACTATGTTATATGATAACATTCCAAGCTTTGACCATCTTTAAACAATGCTCTTGTAAGTATATCTGCAAATTGTCAATCACTACCAACAAACTGTAATACAATTATCTTTTTATAATACTTCTTTTTATTAAAGTTATATTTAATTTCAATATGTTTACACTTCTTATGGAAATTAATATTTTTAATGACACTGATAGCAGTTTGGTTATCTAAATTAGGACAGAGTCCTTTTTACTTAAAAACTGTTTGATCCACATGGCTAATTTTTAACAGCACAAGCTGCCATAAATTCAGCCTCTGTAGTAGATAGAGCCACAGTTTGTTGTCTTTGGCTGTACCAAGCCACAGCCGCCCCGTTCTTGATAAAAACATAGCCAGTAAGTGAATGAATTATATCCATGTTCAGCCGGTACATGTTATTGATTATAAATTAGCTGTTGTTATCAGATTTTTACTGTTTATAATAACAGTCAGTTTTGTCAAATCTTACTTGGCCACCACTTTGAATAACCTGGTTCACAGATATCAGATTGCTAGTTTGCTAGTTTGAGAACATGTAAAACATTATTAAACAGGACTTTTTTGTCATGACCAATATAATATATAAGTGTCTAAGCTTACTTGTCCTGAGGACTGCACAGATAATTCCTGTCAATTTCTCCTATATTTCTTTGGCATTACACGAGATTTGAATGTGCACATAATTTGTTGGATTGACTGAGAGTATTATCTTCATCTTAGCTTTAACGTCTCGTTTCTTATCTACACTTTCTGAGAAGTCTTCTATGCAATCCCAGAGATCCTCATGTTGTAAGTATGAATTGCAAAATGCCAGGTTGCATAATTTGTATGGCCAGACAGGTTTTTGATAAATGCGAGAGTATTATTTAATGCCATTTTCAAATAGATATCTCAATTCAAATACTCAAATACTTCGCAAAGACCTAACAAGAAAACTTTTACACGAACTACGTTTCGTTTTTAATGTTCACTTCAAAGTCTTTGATCACTGATTTTACCATTAGATATTACACTGTCTTAATTTCTGAGCTTTTCTGGGCCCTTAACCTGATAATTTGAACGACGTATCTCGAGTTTTATTAACTATTTAATATGAAACTAACAAGAAAAACACACAGTGGCTTGATGTCACGAAATAGAGAGACATTGTTACTGCCAGAGGCCGCTGTTTTACGGTAGTGCCCCCTAGGCACGTAATTCGAAATTGGAAACTTAAATTCAACAGTTTAATCCTGACTATCCCATAACTGATTAGAATAATGGTGTAATCTTATTTAATTATTGCATTGTCATCGGTCTTCGATAAATCTACTAAATTTAAATGAAATCTGACCGTTCGAAGTGGGTCAAAATCAAGTCCAAAGGAGTCGGTTACAAACATACAGGTCAAGCTAATAAAAAGCGTGTAAAAACTGAACTTCAATAGTAACATCGAATTCACCTATATCTGTGCCAGCAGTTCCATTTGATTATTATTTACCGATCGGAATAATACTTATACCATGAAACGTGTTTTGCAGAATGTTTTAATTCGTTATGTTGGTGATTACTTATGTGGAACCTATATTTTTTCGAGTTAGAAATAATAAATGTTTAATTTAACTAGAAATAACATATTTTTAAATGTAATTAAGTTTATTATATTCGATTGTCGTTTCTTTAAAATAAATATTTAAATTTTATTGGTTACGTTTATTATAATTGAGGCTGCTAGAACCAGGGCGGCCTAATTACAAGAACTATGTTTTACAATATAGAGAAAATTAAAATTATATTTTTTATGTTATTAAAATTATATCAAATACAAACGCGATAGAATTCGTATAAGTAGTTTTATTTCAAACAAAAAAGGGTTGTAAAGGGGGATGAAAAATTGTAAGTAAGTATCGGCATTTTTAAAGCCAGAAGCTTTAAACTTATTTTTAGGCTATTGATTATATTATAAAAAAAAAGATTTACCTTTAAGGGGTAAAAATAGGAGGTTAAACTTTAGGAAAGTAATCTTTTACGCGGGCGAAGCCGCGTGCAGAAGCTAGTATATCAATAACAATCATCATTACTATCCCATTCTTAAATATTTTATTTTGTTCAAAACGAAATCCGACTACAATTTCATTTTACGCATTGAATCCGTACCTGAAAGGGATATAACACTGTTTACTATATAGTATTATATTTTTCAATATTGGAGATTTATGTCGTCATAAATACACAAGTTATTGTGAAAGATCGCTTCGTGAGGTGTATAAAAGGAAAATAACGTTTGTTTTATCCGATTCTTATATACCTATATACATTTCATATATGTTTACTGAATGTATTCTTTTAAAAACAAATGGATAGTTTTTTTTTGTATTTTCTTTATTGATGAAATATGTTGCTTTATTAAACGTCTTTTGGATGATGAGATGGCAAATATCCTTCTTTTTTTTTTTTTAATTCGTTATGGTGGCAAACGAGCAAGCAGCACAACTGATGGTAAGTGTCACTGCTGCCCATGGACCTTTGCTATACCAAGGGTATAGCTAGGCCGCTGCCTACCATTACAATCCCCAAACCCACCCACTTGGGCTGCCGGCTCTCTCGCTCACCAAACGAAGCGTAATAGCACATTGCCATTACTCAGGCGTCGATCTTCTGCGAGAATGTGGTACCTACCCCGAACAGACTGGCCCACTTCTGTAGACAGAGAACTGTCAACAGCATGGTCCTACCACTATTATAGATTAGATTAATATATACTGTTTCAAATATTGCAAGTTCAATTCTCATACAGGATAATATTTTCATTATCATCATCTCAGCTCATATAGGTCACAGGTTCGAGCCTCATCGAAAATGGGAGAGAGATTTATCTATTAAGCCACGCTGCCGCTGGTCAGACGCGTCCGGTATAGGGTTATATTTCTAGTTTTTTTTTCTGTCCATAGAAATTACACTGGGAGTATAATATTAGTCTACTAATACCTACTGATCAGGCGAGATATCTTTTAATAATTTCTTGAAATACTGCCTATTTTAAATGTCCTAAAAAGTATGTATTTTTTTTATGTTATATATTATTGTGGTAATACCTAACCTGATTACGAAGCGAAAAATTATGTCACAAGTGGGGTTCGAACCCACACCTATTGGTCCCAATCGTGCTGCTACTTACACAGGTGTGGGTTCGAACCCCACTTGTGACATCATTTTTCGCATCGTAATCGGGTTTTTTATAAATAATTAAGCATATTAAATGTTAAATTTCAACAATTTGAATAACAAGGTTGTGTCATCGTTTAATACAATTCTAACTGCAAAATTTGAAATCGTCATCGTTTAATACAATTCTAACTTGCGAGATTTGAATGTCCTACAATCGTTCACGGTGGTGTAAGTGGCAGCACTGTTGGGCCGGACTCCCTATAGGTGTGGGTTCGAACCCCACTTGTGAAATCGATTTTCGCCTCGTAATCGGGTTTTTATAAATAATTAAGCGTATTAAATGCTAAATTTCAGTAATTTGAATACCTAATCTTACAAAATTAATGAAACAACCAGAAATAATACACCTTCTGTCCGCGTAATATGTAACGTGCCCAAAGTTAGAACTATTATCGCAAGGTAACGTCGTGATAAAAAGTATTCTGCATGTTAATCCAGGTAATGGTCTATCTGTATGCTAATTTTCATATAAATATATCCAAAAGTTTAGGCATGATTGATTAAAAAACATTCAAACATCTTCATAAACTTTTACATTTATAATATTATTATTTTTTTTTTTTGGTAACGCAGTGGTCCAGGAATGCGTTAAGCACTAACTCCCCGGATGGGAAGTGTGGGATTCTTAGCCTAGGGCTAGGTTACCCACTAAACCGCATCCACTGCGATTGCTATTAGCCTAGGGGCTGTTACAGCGTAACCAGGCTGTGGGTGAGCGCTGAGGGCTCTCAACCCGAAATAATATTATTAGGATTAATTCAGCTTATATACTAACCATTGCTGGGCTTGTACCTACTTCACAATGGGAGGGACATTGACCTACTAAACTACTCTGGTCAAATGGCATAGAGTTTTATTTCAAGCTTTCTTTGTCATACAGTGAAATTTGATGACCTTTTCACGTGGAGAAGGAGTAAAAACACAATTCATCTTACCCGTGGGTGATCGTAAGAGATTACTAAGGGATAAAAAACGTATATAACATCTATGCAAGAGAACGAAAATTCGAAATAAAACCCTATTTTATTTCGAGTTTTCGTACCACCCAACACCAACCCAACACGTCTGACCAGCGTGGCATAGTGGTACGATTTCCCTCTCATTATGAAGGAGGCTCAAGCTAATGTAACATTGGGACACCTATGAGCTGAGATGATGAGATGATGACTGTGATGATATGTTCCTTAATCGCTTCTTATTATCATACGCGATATCGTGATGACACATTAAATTCTTACTCTATAATCACAGAGAACATCTAGAATAAACAATATTAGTTGATCGTCAAACATTGAAGTTTCCAAACGACCATAATGACTAGACCTTTTAAATTTATGTGTATTTGTTTAGCTATATCCACAGCTTTTTTATGTGGGCGTAAAAAGGGGTAGAGCTTGTTAAGTTGGACGTTTTATTTTTATTTTTGTCAATCGACTTTACGAAACACAGGGAAATGAGGAAAAGATTTTCTAGTAGTGATTTATAGTTTATGTAAACATAATTTCATATATATACTCGTATATATACACGATGACATTTTGTCGTTTTATAAAAGCAGTTCAGTTAACGTATCCAGTATCTACTATTCATTCGTACAATTAAAAGTTTAAAAAACATGTGTACTGGATTATTTTCCCTAAAAATTATTATAAATAATTTCTAATTAAAATAGTAAGAGAACAGCATGTAGTGAGCGGTAGGCTACCTACTCGACATAACCTACGTACTGTGTAGTTTGGAACTGGACTTTGTTAGTACTTTGGAATAGTAGTCCACGTGGACTTCGTAGCTGTGATTAGTTAACGTAATTACGTTAGCCAATCATTATCATGCGGAATGTCGTATGATTTTTTTTGTTTAAAGTGTAAACATTATAACCAGGTTGTTACAAAACTTTAATTTATTTTATTTTGTTATTTTTTTATTACTACCACTATTGAACAATTAAATATGTTAGATATGTTTCTTTTGTCGGATACTTTTATGCCACTTCTTTTGTAAGACGATATAGATGTCACAGTGTATATATATATTTTTTTAAAGCACCATCCTACACTAAGTTAATAATTATTTTATTGTCGGGGGCTTTACAAATATGCAATTAACGCAGACAAATTATAGCCAGACTCAGAACTGCACTTTGTAGATCGCACAAGGTATTAGTCTTGCGTGGGAATTGATCCCTCGCAACAAGGACGGAAGGTCGGCATCTTAACCAGTACGCCATCTCTTCAGTCATGTTGTATTATTTAATCCAGGTAATAATATAATGAATTTTCATTTTTTTTTTGTTATTTTCGTTGGTAATGTTAAACAAAATTGTATTTTTCCTATTTTTATTAACATATTATATAAAATGAAGACTTTTACTAAAAATGTATTAGTATTGGGTTAAATTAAGAGCATTTGTGTGATTTCTTCTCCAGTAACAACGGCAGACCAACGCTGGTTGACCTCGGCTAGCATTATTCTGAGATCGGATTGTGGCAAACAGTTAATAATGTTGTTATTATTATTATCGGATTGTGGCAAACACTTAATAATGTTGTTATTATTATTATCGGATTGTGGCAAACACTTAATAATGTTGTTATTATTATTATCGGATTGTGGCAAACACTTAATAATGTTGTTATTATTATTATCGGATTGTGGCAAACACTTAATAATGTTGTTATTATTATTATCGGATTGTGGCAAACACTTAATAATGTTGTTATTATTATTATCGGATTGTGGCAAACACTTAATAATGTTGTTATTATTATTAACTATTTATTTTACTTATGCTTGTGTCTTTTGAAATAAATATTTTTTTACCGATTCTCGCGTTTGTATTTTATTTTTAATTTCCCGACGTTTCCATTCACATCGCTATTACAGATAATTATATCTACCCGCTACAAAATTAGTTGACCCACATTTTTTTTGATACAAATTAAATGCCAGTACAAAAAGAAAACAATACTATATATAAAATTTTAGTTGGTATTAAACATTTAATTTATGATAATTATTATATAGTGGCGATTTAATAGTTTAAAAAAACAATGCTATGTTTGTGTCTGTAATTAATAAATCATTTTGTATTTGTCTGTCTGTCTGTAATTAATAAATCATTTTAATTTTGTAGTTGTACTATACGTATATATTCGTCCGTTAAATAGAAAAGTGATATTAATCAAAAATAGTAAATTCCATTTAAAGATTTTTTTTCAAAAAACAAATGTACAGCTTGTTAAGCCGACAATAACACTTCTGACAACACAGTTTTTGACATTTAATTTCATGATTTATTATTTTTGATTTAGGGTTTTGGGATAGTAATGGTAGGCAACGGCCTAGCTATATGCTTGGTATTGCAAAGGTCCATGGGCGGCAGTGACACTTACCATCAGGTGTGCTGCTTGCTCGTTTGCCACCATAAGCAATAAAAAAAAGTACAGAAAATGATATAAGGGTCAATTTTATACAGAAAAAGTACTGTTATCGATGAAAGTAATTTCAAATCCGAACTGGAATTGTGTGTTTAGTGAAACTCACTTTCAAAAACGTAAGATTGAAAGGGCTTAATTGAATTAGAAGAGCATTTATGTTTACCCTTTGTAAAAGTGAACGTAACCCTTTCTTCTGGTAATAGGTAGGCGAAGGAATACATATCACGTAGCCCTTTCGCCCGCCCACCTGAAGGGTTCCTTACGTATAAAAAGGACCGAAAATTAGATGGTGAAATGTTATTATAACAAATCTTTGCTTACGCTTTTAGCGACAGATAGGAATCGATAAATTTATTAATATTGTTAGTTGTATTGTTGTCTAGTAATAGCTACAAATACTACTAACCATTTACCTGCTTGTGGATGTTGTAAAAGAAGATTAAGAGCTCTATATCCATCTGGGCCAACTCCAACTAATGCCGCCTGATCAGTAGTTACGTTTCCAAGGAGGGTTGATGTCAGACAGGCGGCTGGCCATAAAACTACCGGCAACAACTTTTGGAATATGCACGATGGGAGAGGAGAGTACATATTGAGTCAACCTTAAGTTAGGATAAGAGCAGAATAATAATGATCTTACCTTTATTCATTAAACTTATGCATTCTAAGTTATAGTATAGGTATCCACTTATATTTGTATAGGCATTAGATATAAGTACAAATATAAGTAATATAATGTATGAATTTATTCCTCACTAACTATGACTTGCATTGGCCAGTAGTGCATTCAATTACACAGGTCCACAAAAAAAAAGTGCAACCCACTTTTTTATTTCTTTTTTTTGGTGGCGGGTTATGGAGTGGTCACGCCCCATTAAATGCGTCCGGGGAGACAGAAGAAGCGGTGCACGACCCCATACACCCACCCTACATGTACCTCTCCACGCGATGCGAGCGGGCCACCGTAACCCGGTCTTTGTCTTCGATAGCCCGCCCGGCATTCATTTGTATTTCACGCTATGATTTTGCAGTATATTTTTTCTTACTGGATTTTTAACGACGTGATGATCAACAAAAGAAAAGTTTAGTGTTTGTTGGGTGTCAGACTACAAGTTTACTAACCTATTTTGTTCCACTGAATATAAATCTATAGTCAGAATTGGTGAAATCTTATAACGAACTGGGCTAACTCCATCTGATGCCATTTGGTCAGCAATTACATTCCCAAGAAGGATTGACGTTGGCAGGCGGCCGGTCATAAAACTATTGCCAATAACTTTTACAATATGTACTATGAAAAAAGAATACATATTGTATCGACTCCAGGTGATTAGGATAAGAGTAGGAAAATGATGAATGATGAGTCAGAATTGTTGTTAAACTGTATAAGTTAATTGAACCATAAAAATAAGAAAGCTGCATTATTAAAACTCCATAACGACATACCATATCTGATTTGTGAGGTGGTTAATTTCATTCGAAATGAGGCAAGAGGTCTAGAAGGTAAATTAATAAAAAGGAATATTAGCCAAAAGTCGAAAGTCTATGATAATAATTGAAAATAATTAATGAATACATTCATCGTATGATTTTGTTTAAATTGTAAACAAATTTACATTATAATGTAACTTAAGTAATTGATTCTGATAAAGTTTCGTTAGCTTTATTTGTTTGATAACAATTATTGTTGGTTACGATGCTTCGCGAATCAAAATGGTGGGCTAGAGAGACTGTTTTAATTAAAAGTAAATATAAATCTAATTTGCTGGGTTGCTGATAATTATATGAAGCGTTCTGATTAAGTTAACTAGGTTTGCTATAACAGTAATTATATTTCGTGTTTGTTTTATATAAAATACATTTGCCAGCTTAAAAGGGATGGTAGAAGGATCGGATTATAACGCACAATTTTACGTTAATTTAATTTAAATTATGGAGGAATGCAGATTAAATCATCAGCAGTTAGATGACTAGAACAAATTAGATAAATCTTATATCTAAAGAAATTATAAAAAAATATAATACGTGTTGACTTTGTTTTTAAGTTTTCTTTGTGCCGGGTACTCTCACCCGGTATAAAGAAAACTATCCTTGTATCGCTTTGGACTTTATAAACATGACGGTACTTCCATTTATCGTGCGTGCTAAGCGGAAACATGTTAACAAATAATTCACTGATCGCGCCATCTAGCGCAATCTTGTTTTAACAGATGTATAAAAGTAAACTAGTGAGCTTCGTTCGGCAGTCTAGGCCCGCGAGTGGCACGGTGTATATAGTTGTCGTATATCGCATACTAACTTTCTAACGTCAACCATGTGGACCTCTCTCATGCTGTCACTCGTGTGAGAGGGTGTTGTCATGGTGGTTGCGATTGGGAGGTGGGCTGGTAGTAGCGGTGGATGTTGGACGTTTCCCAGGGAAGAGCTGTTGCTCGTTCTCTTGGTTAACCCTTTGGCGATTTGGCTAAGGAATCCATGGACAGGTAAAGGGGTGGCGCCGGTTGTAGTCTTGTCTCGTGGTTGCACGGGAAGGGATTTCCTGTGTCATCCATCCATACCATATAGTTGTTTATACAAAGACGATTGCTTGGTGAGATCACTTAAGATATAAGCTGTGATTGGTATATAGATGTGAAGGTAATTGTGATTACTTGCAGTACGGTTATTTGCAACTTTATATCCACATTTATATTCCTCATGACTGACCCATTCGTCTACAAACATTTAATTTGGCAAACATAAATGGGAGTCAGACTTAGGACAACAATTTTTAATTGGCTATACTTGTCTTTCTTATGAATCAAACCTATGACACTACGTTATCTTTTCAGTCAATTAATAAAATAGTAAAGTTAAAAATAAAAGCTTATAAAATCCGATTACGAAATGAAAAATTGATGTCGCAAGCGGGATTCGAACCCGCGCCTATTGGGATTCCGGCCCAATCGTGCTGCCACTACACTACCGCGACCAATTGTAGGACATGCAAATTTTCATCTCGTATTGTATTTACGTCTTAAGGTGACGGTGTGCTATCTACCCGACAATGTTTACACAATGTTATAGGCTTAATACTTCAAACTTTACAGTTAGAATTGTATCAAACGATGACACAACCTTGTTATTTAAATTTACTGAAATTTTAGCATTTAATATGCTTAATTTATAAAATCCGATTACGAAATGAAAAATTGATGTCGCAAGCGGGATTCGAACCCGCGCCTATTGGGATTCCGGCCCAATCGTGCTGCCACTACACTACCGCGACCAATTGTAGGACATGCAAATTTTCATCTCGTATTGTATTTACGTCTTAAGGTGACGGTGTGCTATCTACCCGACAATGTTTACACAATGTTATAGGCTTAATACTTCAAACTTTACAGTTAGAATTGTATCAAACGATGACACAACCTTGTTATTTAAATTTACTGAAATTTTAGCATTTAATATGCTTAATTTATAAAATCCGATTACGAAATGAAAAATTGATGTCGCAAGCGGGATTCGAACCCGCGCCTATTGGGATTCCGGCCCAATCGTGCTGCCACTACACTACCGCGACCAATTGTAGGACATGCAAATTTTCATCTCGTATTGTATTTACGTCTTAAGGTGACGGTGTGCTATCTACCCGACAATGTTTACACAATGTTATAGGCTTAATACTTCAAACTTTACAGTTAGAATTGTATCAAACGATGACACAACCTTGTTATTTAAATTTACTGAAATTTTAGCATTTAATATGCTTAATTTATAAAATCCGATTACGAAATGAAAAATTGATGTCGCAAGCGGGATTCGAACCCGCGCCTATTGGGATTCCGGCCCAATCGTGCTGCCACTACACTACCGCGACCAATTGTAGGACATGCAAATTTTCATCTCGTATTGTATTTACGTCTTAAGGTGACGGTGTGCTATCTACCCGACAATGTTTACACAATGTTATAGGCTTAATACTTCAAACTTTACAGTTAGAATTGTATCAAACGATGACACAACCTTGTTATTTAAATTTACTGAAATTTTAGCATTTAATATGCTTAATTTATAAAATCCGATTACGAAATGAAAAATTGATGTCGCAAGCGGGATTCGAACCCGCGCCTATTGGGATTCCGGCCCAATCGTGCTGCCACTACACTACCGCGACCAATTGTAGGACATGCAAATTTTCATCTCGTATTGTATTTACGTCTTAAGGTGACGGTGTGCTATCTACCCGACAATGTTTACACAATGTTATAGGCTTAATACTTCAAACTTTACAGTTAGAATTGTATCAAACGATGACACAACCTTGTTATTTAAATTTACTGAAATTTTAGCATTTAATATGCTTAATTTATAAAATCCGATTACGAAATGAAAAATTGATGTCGCAAGCGGGATTCGAACCCGCGCCTATTGGGATTCCGGCCCAATCGTGCTGCCACTACACTACCGCGACCAATTGTAGGACATGCAAATTTTCATCTCGTATTGTATTTACGTCTTAAGGTGACGGTGTGCTATCTACCCGACAATGTTTACACAATGTTATAGGCTTAATACTTCAAACTTTACAGTTAGAATTGTATCAAACGATGACACAACCTTGTTATTTAAATTTACTGAAATTTTAGCATTTAATATGCTTAATTTATAAAATCCGATTACGAAATGAAAAATTGATCGTAATCGGATTTTATAAATTAAGCATATTAAATGCTAAAATTTCAGTAAATTTAAATAACAAGGTTGTGTCATCGTTTGATACAATTCTAACTGTAAAGTTTGAAGTATTAAGCCTATAACATTGTGTAAACATTGTCGGGTAGATAGCACACCGTCACCTTAAGACGTAAATACAATACGAGATGAAAATTTGCATGTCCTACAATTGGTCGCGGTAGTGTAGTGGCAGCACGATTGGGCCGGAATCCCAATAGGCGCGGGTTCGAATCCCGCTTGCGACATCAATTTTTCATTTCGTAATCGGATTTTATAAATTAAGCATATTAAATGCTAAAATTTCAGTAAATTTAAATAACAAGGTTGTGTCATCGTTTGATACAATTCTAACTGTAAAGTTTGAAGTATTAAGCCTATAACATTGTGTAAACATTGTCGGGTAGATAGCACACCGTCACCTTAAGACGTAAATACAATACGAGATGAAAATTTGCATGTCCTACAATTGGTCGCGGTAGTGTAGTGGCAGCACGATTGGGCCGGAATCCCAATAGGCGCGGGTTCGAATCCCGCTTGCGACATCAATTTTTCATTTCGTAATCGGATTTTATAAATTAAGCATATTAAATGCTAAAATTTCAGTAAATTTAAATAACAAGGTTGTGTCATCGTTTGATACAATTCTAACTGTAAAGTTTGAAGTATTAAGCCTATAACATTGTGTAAACATTGTCGGGTAGATAGCACACCGTCACCTTAAGACGTAAATACAATACGAGATGAAAATTTGCATGTCCTACAATTGGTCGCGGTAGTGTAGTGGCAGCACGATTGGGCCGGAATCCCAATAGGCGCGGGTTCGAATCCCGCTTGCGACATCAATTTTTCATTTCGTAATCGGATTTTATAAATTAAGCATATTAAATGCTAAAATTTCAGTAAATTTAAATAACAAGGTTGTGTCATCGTTTGATACAATTCTAACTGTAAAGTTTGAAGTATTAAGCCTATAACATTGTGTAAACATTGTCGGGTAGATAGCACACCGTCACCTTAAGACGTAAATACAATACGAGATGAAAATTTGCATGTCCTACAATTGGTCGCGGTAGTGTAGTGGCAGCACGATTGGGCCGGAATCCCAATAGGCGCGGGTTCGAATCCCGCTTGCGACATCAATTTTTCATTTCGTAATCGGATTTTATAAATTAAGCATATTAAATGCTAAAATTTCAGTAAATTTAAATAAAAGCTTGTTATTAGTAATAATATTGGGAGGGAGTGGGAAAGCCTTTGGGTAATGTTTGTGAATAGTTAAGAAGAGAGAGGGATCCAAATCCGTGCTACCATTTTCATAGCAGTGTGGCAAACGTAGGTTTGCGGACTGATCACCTAGGTCAAGGAATCTGTACCAGTTGTCAGTGTAATAGTGATTAGCAGTGAATACATTACGTTATGGGGCCGCACGTCTCCTTTCCATTGTTTTTTTACGGAATGGACGGGGCGTATTCAGATCATAGCCTTTTTTTTTTTTTTTTTTTGCCGTGGGCCATGGACGTCGCACCCCGCCAAGTCGGTCCGGGGTGACGGAAGAGGTGGCGCGCAACCCCATTGACCCACCCTGCAAGCACCTCTTCTTCGCCGTGCAAGCGGGCCACCGGTACCCGATTTTTGTCTTCGGTGGCCCGCTCGGCGGTATGCCCTCTCGGGCTCCTCTCCTGTCGACGCCCCGACAGCTTTCGCCGTCGAGGCGTCGTCCTCACGCAGTGGCCTCACGTCGGGTGACCGGACAATTCCCCGGTCCGATCACCCGAAGTCTCGGTTAGGGCGGCATCAGGCGCAGGTATTCGCGCCTGCGCCGCCCCGGCCGCTGACGGCGGCCCGGGTCACGGGAATCCTCCCGGACTCGTTCCGCCGTCTCCTTCTGCGAGATAACAGCCTCGCAGAAGGCGGCGACCGCGTCCCAGTTCCTGACGCTGTCGACCATCGCCCTCGCGACAGCCGGCAGCGTCAGGTCGGCACCGATTACAGCAACGAGGTCACGGCGCTGCCCGTCCCAACTCGGACACACCTCCAGTGTGTGTCTCGCCGTGTCCTCGTCACTGCTGCAATGGTGGCAGGCCGGAGTCCACTCCTTATACGCGACCGTGTGCAGGTACAGACCGAAACACCCGTGCCCTGACAATACCTGCACCAGCCGAAAGGAGAGGACGCCGCCGCTCCATCCATTCCATCAGTACGGGCCGGAGGGCCTCGACGGTAACGACACCGTGTTTTGGCCTCTCCAGCCGCGTAACCCAACGGGCGATGACGTCTCGGCGGGCGTCCTCGCGCCAGGTGGCTTACTCGATCAACGATGGGGAGCCACCTTCGTCGCGCACTGAGGTAACCCGCCGGTAGAGGTCGGAGAGCATCTCCGCCTCTAGGTCCCACGGGGGTGTCCCGGCCAATAGGCACGCCGCCTCTGTCGACACCGTGCGGTACCCGCGAATGGCTCTGACCGCCATGGCTCGCTGTGGCCTCCACAGCACCGCCCTGAGCTGGGCGTTCAGAGCCCTCGCCCACACGGGTGCGCCGTACATGGCCATTGAGCGGATCACCCCCGCATACAGCCGTCGGCTCTCGAAACTGGGTCCGCCCACATTCGGCATGAGCCGAGAAAGGGCGGACGCCGCGCCGACCAGCCGGGGAGCAATTTGGCGAAAATGCTCCCGGAACCACCATCGCCCGTCGAGCACCAGACCCAAGTACCTCATATGGGCCTGGATACTGATGTGGATGGAGTTGACGACTAACGAGGCGCCGATGGGCAGCCTCACACTGGGCCCATGGAATAGTAGGGCCTCCGTCTTGTTTAGGGCCACCCTGAGCCCCAGCGTCTCGATTCGCCTGACCATCTCCTCAGTGCCGAGAGTGGCCAGGCTCGCCGCCTCTTCGAATGTCCTGCCCCGGGCTGTGACGAGCGTGTCGTCAGCATAGCAAATAACGCTCAGCCCGGGGGGGAGACTCCCTCTCAACGCCCAGTCGTACCCGATGTCCCACAGAGTCGGCCCCAGAACCGACCCCTGTGGTACACCGCACGACATGGGCGTCCGCACAATGTCCCCTGCGGGGCTCGCGTAGAGAACACTGCGGCCCTCCAAATAGTCTGCCACCAGCCGCCTGAGGTACAGAGGCACTCCATGGAACCGGAGCGCCTCCCTGATGCAGCTGAATGGCAGACTATTGAAGGCGTTGGCGATGTCCAACGACACCGCCAACAACACTCCTTTGCCGGCGACAGCCTCCGCGGCCGTCTGCCTCAGGCGTAGCAGGGCCCCGATGGTCGAACGCCCCCTCCGAAACCCAAATTGAGCGTCCGACAGATCGGGCCCCACCTCCTCCAGGTGCTGGACGATGCGGGCAGCCAGGACACGCTCCAGCAGCTTACTCACATCGTCCAGAAGCACAATAGGCCTGTAGGCCGACGGCGAATCCGGGGGCCGTCCCGGCTTTGGCAGGAGAACCAACCTCCCTTCCTTCCAGCACTCAGGAAACTGACCAGACGTCAGACAGGCGTTGAACAGTCGCCTGAGGCGAGGTTCGAGATGCTCGAGGAGCAACGTCAACACCCGGACTGGGATTCCGTCCGGGCCGGGGGCCGTGGTGGCGGAACGAATCTTCGCCACGGCTGCCCCCACTTCCGACTCCGTCACGGGCGGAACACTCTCGACGGCCTCCCGGTCGTGATCTGGCGAAGCCATGACCGGGGGCGTGTGCTCCGGCTGCCGCGGGAACAGCTCCTCGACCACTCTACGAAGGAGGTCGGGCTGGAGGGTCTTGGTGAGGGGGGGGGGCCTGCGCGCGAAGCTTATTCAGCGACGCGCGATACGGGCGACCCCAGGGGTCACGGTCGAGACCGTCCAGCATCTCCTGCCAACTTGCGTCCTTGGCGGACCGGATGGCCAGCCGAAAGGCGGTACGCGCACTGCGGTACGCCTCGTACAGCTGGCCCTCCCGCTCAACATCGCGGCGACGCCGCCGACTGCGGGTGTAGGACCTTCGGGCACTAATGCACGCCGCACGAAGGTCCGCCAGTCTTGGGGACCACCAGTAGACCCCCTGCCTCGGAGGTAGACGCCGCACCCTGGGCATGGCCGCATCGCAGACCTGCGTTAACGCACTGCGGATGCGGACAGCCTCAACGTCCACTCCGTCCGCTGGGGGTGGTGAGGACAGCCACGTGTTCACGATGGCCGCCTCCGCCAGTAGGTCCCTATCCAGCCGCCCCACAGCCCACCGCGGAAATGCGGGAGCTCGGTCCGCCCTGTGACCCCTGCTGGGGAGAGGAGAGGGGAGACCTCCATCCGGATGTAACGGTGATCCGACAGGGTCTCCGCCTCCTCCAGGACACGCCAGTTCCTCACTCGTGGTGCGACAGCGGGGCTAGCGAACGACAAGTCCACTATCGACCCACCCTGCTGTCGCACACACGTGTTCACTGAGCCTCTGTTTAGGACACAGAGGCCCAGTGACGCCGCCCACTCCACGATCGCCCGCCCGCGATCGTCCGTCATCGGGGACCCCCACGCCGTGGATTTGGCGTTGAAGTCCCCCAGGACCAGGACGAGGCCCGGTGCCAGTCGCCGTATCGAAGCCACCAAGGTGGTGAGGGAGGCCCTGAAATCGCCCATCCTCCTATTAGGGGAGAGGTATACACTGTAAAGCGTGACCCCTCCCCAATCCGCCGCGAGAAATTCCTCGCCCCTATCCAAGAGGGATAAGGACGGGAAGTGCCGCTGCGTGGAGGTGACGATTGCCGCGGTTCCGTTCCGGCTGACCACCCAATTGGGGCGATCAGGCACGACGTACGGTTCCGCGACTACGGCTGCACCGATCGACCACTCCGCCATGGATTGCAGGAGGAGATCCTGCGCACCGGCGGAGTGGTTGGTGTTGGCCTGCAGGAGGTGAGTGGACTGGGCAGCCATTAATGGGCCGTGTCCATCATCACCTCCTGGCTTGCGGCGGGCGAATTCAGATCATAGCCTGCCACAAAAAAAAAGGACTAGCACGCGTTTATAGAAAAGGCATTTTAATTAATTTTTAAGAATTTAAAACCTTTAAGCGATTATTTATTGTATAATTCTATAATACATACATATCATCACGCCATATCACTTGCAGGGTAGGCAGAGAGAACAGAGTGCCAGAGAACTCTCTGCTTGCATACTTCACTCGCTTCCTCAACATTCATAATTCTCTTCATACACGCTCGCCGGTTTCGGAGACTTTTGACTCCACCTTCCTTCAGTACGTGACCAATCTGATCTAGGTAGGTGAGTCTCGGTCTCCCCCGGTATCTACATCCTTCCACTTTCGCATTCGCTTCTTAACCAGACATTCGTTCGGCATTCTTTCCATATGTCTGAACCATCGGAGCATTCCCTTTCGCATTTTTACACCAATACTCTCTTTCGTACCTACTCGCTCTATTACGTCGTCGTTACGAATGCGATCGGTCAGCCTAACTTCACAAATTTTCCGTAGAGATCGCATTTCGACCGCATTAAATTTACTTTCAACCTCTTTTCTGCATAACCAACTCTCGTTTCCACATTGTAATGTTGGGACAAGTACTGCGTTATGTATTATTATTGCTACACGTGCCTTGTGGCTAAGGTGGTGGCTACCAAGAAGTTGTCCCAACGCTCCGTTCACTCTATTTCCCGCATTCACTCTTCGCTGTATATTAGTGGTGTACCTTTAATTCTATAATAATAATAATTATTAACAGAAACTAGGTTGTATAGTACAATACCGCCTTTTTCTCTTGATATTGCATTAAAATATTCTTACCGAATGATTTTAAGTCGTTAGTTGCTTTATTATAAACACGTGAACAATATTTTATTATGAAGTCAAACAGTATAAAGTATGTATAAGACAACAGGGCGAAAGAAATATTACGTGATCGGAAAATATTGGCATTTTGATGTGACCACCATGAGTAGACCCTCTAATATACGTACATTAGCCTTTTTATATTGAAATTCGAGGACAATGTGGAAGGATGATGGGGCTAAGTTAGTTGGACGCTTTCACTTTACATGACAGACAAGTTTGCCGCGTCAACGTTATGAGAAAAAGGATATGGGAATATGAAAATGAAGGAACATTATGTAGGAAATTGTAGTTAATGTGTTTTTTTTTTAAATGTTTATATACTGTTGAAGATATTTATATTATAAACTTGAATTATTTATTTAGAGTATAAATCTGCGGACTATATGGTGAAGCCTTCATTTTCCATATGCTATATTCTGCAAAATAATCAATAGCTGTAGCGATATGATTGATATATATTTTGATCCTCCCTTTCGAGTCAAAAAAGAAGAAACAAAGAAAGAAGAACTATCAAGTTCCTGCAATTTTTTGATAGTTTTGTTAAGTCTTTTGGCATACAGACTATGAAATAATTAGCTTTAACACAAACTGAATTATTTGAGCGTTATAGAGTCATCATTCATTTGCCTGCTCATGTCTCAATTACTAGGGGTTGACGCAATATGTACGAGTACATATAACAAAAGTTATTGGCAATAGTTTTATGACCGGCCGCCTGCCTGACGTCGAACCTCATTGGGAATGTAATTGTTGACCAAACGGCATCAGGTGGAGTTGGCCCAAGTCTATAAAAAGCTCTTAGTTGTCTTTTAAGATATCCACGAGCAAGGTAAGTGTTGGTAGTATTCGTAGCCGCTACCACACAGCAATTTACGCTACACACAGTTAGAGTATCGCTTGCTATATGTTGATGTATCATTTACGATATTATAAAAGATTTAAAATAGTGTTTAAAGGTTTTCAATTAACTCAAAAAATTATTCTTGTGCGTTTGTTATATTTCTTTAAAATTGCTACTCGTATTTTCATACGTTTACTAGTAAGGATCTAATTTTTTGAAAATTCTTTCTGTATTTTCTCTAATTCAGTTCATAAGCTTACTCTAAAGGGATATTATTTCACACAAAACATTTGTGAGCCATCTGGCGAGCATGGGAGGCGTAAAAACTGAATCATAGATCATAAAGAGATGAAAATACAGATGCTTTTTTTAAAAAGTTTGTAACACTAATTACGATTACCAGGGCCATCCAACAGTGGATATTCCTAGCTTGATAGATAGATGGATTACTATTTCATAATTCAATATTAATAATATACAGTTATGAGCATAGATTACTTGTCACATTTCCCTATATTCAAACATCAATTTACTTTTTCGCATGAGTTTTTATGGAATATCGATTTTATACAAACCTTTTCGCTTATAAGCGACTCTCTTATTCTGTAATGCAAATATCATGTTACTGTCAGGTTTGAAGGTGAGGTTTCCTTTACGATATATATTTATTACGTCAATATGTTGTTAGCTCTTGATCGGATGCCGCTTGTAGAATCTGGTCCAGCCATAGTGATATTGATATATTTGAGAATTACATTCTATTGTGGTTCAAAGGGTATCATACTGGAGCAAATAGTTGCTAAATATGCTGTATACAATATTAAATCTAGTAAAATAATAATAATAGTTATACAATGCGAACGTGGAAGAATGTAGGTACCGGAACAGACCGAGACTAACCTACCTAGACCAGATTGGTCATGTACTGAAGGAAGCTGGAGTCAAGAGTCACCGAAACCGGCGAGCGTGTATGAAGAGAATTATGAATGTTGAGGAAGCGAGTGAAGTATGCAAGGATAGAGTTCTCTGGCACTCTGTTCTCTCTGCCGACCCTGCAAGGGATATGGCGTGATAATATGTATGTATGTATGTGAGTATGGTATTAACGGTAAGCTGCTACAGGCTGTGCAGTCCAGTTACATGGGCTGTAGAACCTATGTGCGGCTGGATGATGGAATGTCGCCTTGGTTTGACGTCAATATCGGCGTTAAGCAGGGGTGCGTTCTGTCAGCCAGGCTGTTTATCATATATCTGGATAAATGTCTCCAAAGGTTGAACGATATGAATGTGGGAGTCCAGATGGGCGACTCAGTGGTCACTGCTCTGCTTTATGCAGATGATGCAGTCCTGCTGGCACAGTCAGCGACTGACCTGCAGACCCTAGTCGACACAATGACAGAAGATTGTAAGAAAAGGGGTCTACGCGTGAATGTGAACAAAACTAAAATAATGGACTTTGAAAGAGATGAAGCCAGAACAGATGTAAGAGTAACAATAGGTACTGATGTACTAGAGCAAGTGGATGAATTTGTATATTTTCAAGAGTCTCCGAAACCGGCGAACGTGTATGAAGAGCATTGTGAATGTTGAGGAAGCGAGTGAAGTATGCAAAGATAGAGTTCTCTGGCACTCTGTTCACTCTGCCCACCCTGCAAGGGATATGGCGTGATGATATGTATGTATGTATGTATATTTATATACATATATATATATATATAATTATATATATATATATGTATGTATATATATATAATTATATATATTTTTTATATGTAATACCGTCTGGGAATAAAAAATAATACTTACAGTATAGGATTATATTTATTTAGGAAACGCCAAAATTAATATTAGCTGCAGTCAAACCAATTATACAAAAATTGCTTATATACCCTGCGGTCTATGGTTGCACCCGGAAAAGGTTATACAAAGCTCCCTAGAGATTAAAAAATCAACTTAATTATGAAATTTTTAGGATTTTTTTTTAAACCATAATGGTATTTCGTTTCGTTAATTGGTAGGTATACGCGTGGTGTAGTAAGTCTATTGCTTTTCTTATGCCCAACAGTGGGATAGTATAAGTGGAGTACTGATTTATTAGACTACCTGTGGTAACTTAATAAGAATACAATTTACCACTTACCTATAAGCAATTTACCATTTTATCCATTGGTGTCGTAAAAGACCACTAGGGAAATATATGTAAGGTATTTTTTTTTCTGCGCAAGGTGGACCATGGATGTGGTCGCGCCCCGACAAATCGGCCCGGGACGACAGAAGAGGCGACGCGCAACCCCATGGACCCACCCTGCAAACACCTCTCTTCGCCGTGCGAGCGAGCCACCGATACCCTATCTTTGTCTTCGGTAAATATATTTAAGGCCTATACATCTATGTAAGAGAAGCAAAATTCGAAACAAAATCCTCTATCAGGTCATCTGATCAGTTTGGCATATTAGGTCAGTCCTCTTATGAAGGAAGAACCGAGTCTTGCAGTGGAATGTATATGGGCTGAGATTTTATTTAAATCAATGAATATATTTCGTGTTATTGATAAAAAAATATATGTCTAGGGAGATGCATGGGTTATAGTCGATTACTAATCCAATAAAAAAGCCCTTAATATTAGTTGTGTAAGCTTTGAGACACAACTGTAATATTATGGGTTTTTTTAGCAGGCAATGATCTTTTTTTTTTTTGGCGGCGGGCTATGGAGTGGTCACACCCCGCTAAATTCGTCCGGGGCGACAGAAGAAGCGGTGCGCTACCCTATAGACCCGCCCTACATGTGCCTCTCTACTCTGAACGAGCGGGCCACCGGAATCCGGTCTTTCGGCGGTTTACTGCCGGCTTTCGCCGTCACACTCACACGGTGGCCTCACTCCGGGCGCCTGGACTAATCCTCGGTCCAGTCACCTGATGCGTCGGCTGGGGCGGCATCAGGCGGGGATACTCACTAGCAGGCTATAGTCTGAGCACACGCATTCTCCTACGACGCCCCAGCTTGTTGTCGAGGCGTCGCCTTTACGCGATCAGCCTCTCTGCGGGTGACAGATTATTCCCCGGTCCACTCAGCCGATGATATTATGAGCTAAGAAGTAATCGAAAAACTTTATTATTTTATTAGATGCTGCTTTCAAATGGCTTCCTTCATAATGGAAGGCCAATTTGGCCTACT
Organism: Lymantria monacha; assembly: GCA_905163515.2. Classification (NCBI taxonomy): domain Eukaryota; kingdom Metazoa; phylum Arthropoda; class Insecta; order Lepidoptera; family Erebidae; genus Lymantria; species Lymantria monacha. The sequence continues at coordinate 12,764,338 of LR991095.1, read as the reverse complement.
ATAGGATGGCGAATAACTTGTATCTACCACCATCTCTTGTTTCAATATTAAATCAGTCTTATAATGCAATGTCGTACTGACCTATATGGGACGGTAGTATCGTGGGTTGGATTCCCACTGAGTACAACAGTTTGTACGACCAGCAAATTATTGTTTTGAGTCTGTCTATATTTTGTATGCGTTAATTATGTTTCTAAAGTACAAGGATCATTTACTTAGTTCAAGATTTTGTTTACAAAAAACAAGCGTTATCATAATGGTGGAACTATTTCTATATATTCTTGAAATATTATTATTTTGTAAATAATTGATAGTAAGGCAATAGGGCATTACGGTACGACAGATTTCTTTTTTCAGTGAGTGACTCCATAATCTGTCCTTCAATGTACCTCTACGCTATGCGTGCGGGAGGGAACCCGGTCTTTGTTATAAAACAACTTAGGTTCATCGAAACCTTTATTTAAGTTAATTTGCTTCACAATATAGAGTATTCGGACCACAAATAAAGTTAGCATTCAACTCGTACTCCCTTGTTACTTTTCTACAGTTGACTTAATTACTTCTGTTTGTACAAAGGTTTTTGTATAATTAAGACGAACTTGTAGGCTAGAAGCTTGCGTATTTATAAAGTTACTGTACAACGAGTATATTAGGAACTTTCTTAACCCAACATTATCAAGCATTCATCATCATCATCATTAACTCAGCTCATATACGTTCCACTGTTGGACTTGAGTCTCCTTCAAACGGGAGGGAAATTAACCAACTACACCAAGCTGGTCAAACGTGTTGGTATAGGGTTTCGTTTCAACTTTTTCTTCTCTTGCATAGATGTTATATGAATTTTATATCCCTTAGTCGTCTCTTACAATCATCCACGGGTAAGATAGTGGTGGTGAATTGTATTCTTACTCCGTCACGACACGCAGAATTCAATTATATCAAGCTTTATTTCGTTATTTCTGTAAACTTTCTCTTCGTGGTATAAAATTGGGCTATATCATTTCTTGAAGAGTTTTATCTCTTTTTAACACAATGTAATTAAAAAAAAAAACCTAATCAATTCAGGAAAAGTAATTAAAATATAAGATTTTTTTTTCTCCATCTTGACAAGATTTTCATTAAGTCTTCGGCAAAGCGAGCATGGCTCCAGGGAGGCGAGGAGCTTAAATTAATTCTCAGAATTCCTGTAAATCATTTCCGTTTTGTTTATCTTAATGGTTTGTTTTCTGTAGACAACCAGCTTTGGTTGTTTATTACAGTTTATTTACTAAACAAATAATTGTAGTAACTTTACAAGTCTCTGTTGCTATTATAAAGCTGAACAGCCAAAACAAATCAACTCGATTTGTTTTGGGTAAAGTTTCTTTGTCACGCTTATATCAAAAACTATTAATTGGATTTATTAACAAAACTTATTGTTTTAGATAGCTTTTTATCGAGAAATTTTATAGGATATATACGATTTCGCGATGTGAGTAGAGGAGTGATAAAAAGTATTAGTCATTACAGCTCATAAATGTCCCACTGTTGGGCTCGGGCCTCCGACGCAATGGGAGGGAAATTAACCTACTATACCACGCTGGTCAGACGTGTTGGTATAGGGTTTTGTTTCGAGTTTTCCTTCTCTTGCATAAATGTTATATACGTTTTATACTTCTTAGTCGTCTCTTAGGATCACCCATGTGTAAGATAGGAGGTGGAGAATTGTATTCTTACTCTGTCACCACACGAATAAACTATTAGATGGATTTAAAATAAGAAACTTATTATTTTAGGTAGCTTTTTATCCAGAAATTTTATGGGGCTAATAGAACACTATTATATCCTACTATATTATAGTTACACTTCATAACCGATGAATGAGTAAGTCAGTCAGTGATCATAAGTATTAGTAAGTAGATAAAAATATTAGCAGTGGAAAATTGTGCATTAATTTGTTCTACGCACTCGCCGTTATCATAATAATCGCTTAGATAAAAATTAGTATGAAATTATTATTTACATATTAATCTGTTCAGATTCCATGGTAGTTTTGAATTATTTATTTTTTTTGTTTATAAACTTTGACTGATAAATTATGTATAACTAGCTTCTGCCCGCGGCTTCGTCCGCGTAAAAGGTTACTTTCCTAAAGATTTTGATCCCCTATTTTTATTTTTGATCGTCGGTAATACAGTGCAACGGTATTAAAATACTCAGGGTTGGAAATTCATTACTTGACTGCTAGATGGCGTTGAAGAAGCTAGATTTTGAGATTTTTTGACAAACAATTTTTTTATTTTTCATATTAAAATTTTGATTTTTTTTTAATAAAAAGTATCCCATGTTACTTTTAATACCTCCAAGAATATGTGTACAATGTTTCATGATGATCGGTTGAGTAGTTTTAGCGTGAAAGCGTAACAAACAAACTTACATTCACATTTATATATTAGTAGGGATTATTATCACCTCAGCCCATACATGTCCCACTATTGGGCTCAGGCCTCCTCCGTAATGTAAGGGAAATTAACCTACTATACCACGCTAGTCAAATGTGTTGGTATAGGGTTTTGCTTCCAGTTTTCCTTCTCTTGCATAGATGTTATATGCGTTTTATATCCCTTAATCGTCTCTTAGGATCACCCACTGGTAAGATAGGGGGTGGTGAATTGTATTCTTACTCCATAACATAATAAATGAATTTGAATTATACCAGAAGAGCCTATTCAATAATATGTATGAAATTGGATTATTTTGAGTTCTTAATCATTCACGATGGTATTTATTCTTCCCAAGTAATATATCAGTATATGAAAATCTGAAAGTAAACAGAATATACAAATATTAAAATACAGTACTGCATGCCATAAAGCCCTCGTCATAGCTGACTCGGTTCTGGTGAAAACACATAAAACCACGTCGTATAACGGTGCCCATAAAATAGTTCCGCGTAACTCCATGAAATAAAAATGAGATTCTTTTTTATTCAGCTTCCTGATTTTGATGTTTTATGACAAGAATATTACGTATTGTTCTGTTAAATGCATTTTCTTTTAGTCTTTAAATAAGAGATATATCAAATACTACCATCATTATCAACATCATCTCGTTCTATTCTCAACTAGTTGAGGTCGATGCAATATGTGATCTTGAATCGTATACAGGGCGGAAGAGGACCGTCCCCGAAAACAAAGACAGGTAACCCTACTAGTCCTACTTGTAATAATAGGCTAGAAAAAAATCGATTCTTACAACAAAGGGATGGGCAGCGCCGCGACCTCGTCGCTATTATCGGTGCCGACCTGACGCTGCCGGCTGTCGCGAGGACGATGGTCGACAGCGTCAGGAATTTGGACGCGGTCGCCGCCTTCTGCGAGGCTGTCATCTCGCAGAAGGAGGCGGCGGAACGAGTCAGGGAGGATTCCCGCGACCCGGGCCGCCGCTGACGCGAGGCCACCGCGTGAGGGCGACGCCCCGACGGCGAAATCTGTCGGGGCGTCGACGAGAGGAACCCGCGAGGGTAAACCGCCGGGCGGACTACTGAAGACAAAGATCGGGTACCGGTGGTCCGCTCGCACGGCGAAGAGAGAGGAGTTTTACGGTGGGTCTATGGGGTCACGCGCCGCCTTTCCGTCACCCCGGACCGATTTGGCGGGGCGAGACGCATCCATAGTCCACCAATAAAAAAAAAACAAAAAAAAGGAGGCTTTACTAAAATACAATTAACAAACACAAATAATACTCATTTGAAAATTTCACAAAGAATTATTCTTCATGAGTATTGAAGAACGGCCACACTGGGTACGGGAGTTCTTACTTACTTTGACTACTCTTCCACTTATGCAATTAATATCGCCTTTGTGGTCTATGGGAACGATCTTCATACGGCCGGCTTCGCATAGTGTGGTGGGCTAATCATAGGTCTGACCATCTATCCTATCTATCCTCACCCAGAATAGCCGAGATTTCCAACAATCATCATCACAGCCCATAAATGTCCCACCGTTGGGTTCAGGCCTCCTCCGTAATGAGAGGGAAATTAACCTATTATACCGCACTGGTCAGTCGTGTTGGTATAGGATTTTGTTTCGAGTTTTCCTTCTCCGGCATAAATGTTATATGCGTTTTATATCTTAGTCGTCTCGAACAATCACCGACGGGTAAGATATGGGGTGGTGAATAGTATTCTTACTCCGTCACCACACGGAAAACCAACAATAATCTGTCAATTATTAAAAACCCTCTATGCTTTTATAGTTACGTGTTATAGGTATGATGTTATCATAAGCTGAACTTTGTTTAACAAAGTATGAAGTATAATTATCCCCTAACAAATTTAATATCACACGTTTAAATATAAACAAACTCTTCCAACATTTTACTCGGACAATTTAAGTAGGAACAACTCAATTGAGAAGTGTTAATTAACGTTAAAAGTTACTGTAACGAGTTTTGTGTCAAGGGGTCCTCTCGTCACGAGTTGGATTGAGTCCTTGTAGAAAAATATTACTTACATTTCATTTTTAAATTAAAGGTTATTATTTAATTCATCATCATAATCACAGCCCATAAATGTCCCACTGTTGGGCTCGGGACTCCTCCGTACCTACCTACTATACCGCGCTGGTCAGACGTGTTGGTATAGAGTTTTGTTCCGAGTTTTCCTTCTCTTGCATAGATGTTATATGCGTTTTATATCCCTTAGTCGTCTCGTACGATCACCCACGGGTAAGATATGGGGTGGTGAATAGTATTTTTACTCCGTCACCACACGGATATTTTTTTTTTTATTACTTATATTTTTATTATTTAATTAGCTTTATTTGTTTCAAATGTAGTTATGCATTTTCCGTATGGTGACAGACTAAGAATATAATTCACCACCCATCTTAGTTGATGGTAATTGTCGTAAAATATGATCAAGAGATATGATATTTAGATAACAATCATTCAAGCGAGAGAAACTCGAAACAAAATCCTATACTAACACGTCTAATCAGCGTGGTATAGTAGGTCAATTTCCCTTCCACTGAAGAGCAGAGAAAAATAAACTCGGGCCCAGTGATGGGACATATCAGGGCCTCCCTCACCACCTTGGAGGCTTCGATACGGCGGCTGGCACCGGGCCTCGTCCTGGTCCTGGGGGACTTCAACGCCAAATCCACGGCATGGGGGTCCCCTATGACGGACGACCGCGGACGGGCGGTCGTTGAGTGGGCGGCTTCACTGGGCCTCTGTGTTGTTAACAGGGGCTCAGTGAACACGTGTGTGCGGCAGCAGGGCGGGTCGATAGTGGACTTGTCGTTCGCTAGCCCCGCTGTCGCGCCACGGGTGAGGAACTGGAGTGTCCTGGAGGAGGCGGAGACCCTGTCGGACCACCGGTACATCCGAATGGAGGTCTCCCCCCGGGAACCCGGTAGGGGTCACAGGGCGGACGGAGCTCCCGCGTTTCCGCGGTGGGCTGTGGGTCGTCTTGATAGGGACCTACTGGTGGAGGCGGCCATCGTTCACACGTGGCTGTCCTCACCGCCCCCAGCGGACGGAGTAGACGCTGAGGCTGTCCGCATCCGCAGTGCGTTAACGCAGATCTGCGATGCGGCCATGCCCAGGGTGCGGCGTCTACCTCCAAGGCAGGGGGTCTACTGGTGGTCCCCAAGACTGGCGGACCTTCGCGCGGCGTGTATCAGTGCCCGAAGGTCCTACACCCGCAGCCGGCGGCGTCACCGCGACGCTGAGCGGGAGGGCCAGCTGTACGAGGCGTACCGCAGTGCGCGTACTGCCTTTCGGCTGGCCATCCGAGCCGCCAAGGATGCGAGTTGGCAGGAGATGTTGGACGGTCTCGACCGTGACCCCTGGGGTCGCCCGTATCGCGCGTCGCTGAACAAGCTTCGCGCGCAGGGTCCCCCCCTCACCGAGACCCTCCAGCCCGACTTCCTTTGTAGGGTGATCGAGGAGCTATTTCCACGGCAGTCGGGACACACGCCCCCGGTGATGGCTTCGCCAGATCAAGACCGGGAGGCCGACGACGAGAGTGTTCCACCCGTGACGGAGTCGGAAGTGGGGGCGGCAGTGGCGCGGATTCGCTCCGCCACCACGACCCCCGGCCCGGACGGAATACCAGTCCGGGTGTTGACGTCGCTCCTCGAGCACTTCGAGCCTCGCCTCAGGCAACTGTTCAACGCCTGTCTGACGTCTGGACGGTTCCCTGAGTGCTGGAAGGAGGGGAGGTTGGTTCTCCTGCCAAAGCCGGGACGGCCCCCGGATTTGCCGTCGGCCTACAGGCCCATCGTGCTTCTCGACGATGTGGGTAAGTTGCTGGAGCGTGTCCTCGCTGCCCGCATCGTCCGACACTTGGAGGAGGTGGGGCCCGATCTGTCGGACGCTCAATATGGGTTTAGGAGGGGGCGTTCGACCATCGGGGCCCTGCTACGCCTGAGGCAGACGGCCGCGGAGGCTGTCGCCGGCAAGGGAGTGCTGTTGGCGGTGTCGCTGGACATCGCCAACGCATTCAATAGTCTGCCATTCAGCTGCATCAAGGAGGCGCTCCGGTTCCATGGAGTGCCCCTGTACCTCAGGCGGCTGGTGGCAGACTATTTGGAGGGGCGCAGTATCCTCTGCGCGGGTCCCGCAGGGGACATTGTGCGGACGCCCATGTCGTGCGGTGTTCCATAGGGGTCGGTTCTGGGGCCGACTCTGTGGGACATCGGGTACGACTGGGCGTTGAGAGGGAGTCTCCCCCCCGGGCTGAGCTTGGTGTGCTATGCTGACGACACGCTCGTCACAGCCCGGGGCAGGACACTCGAAGAGGCGGCGAGCCTGGCCACTCTTGGCACCGAGGAGATGGTCAGGCGAATCGAGGCGCTGGGGCTCAGGGTGGCCTTAAATAAGACGGAGGCTCTATTATTCCATGGGCCACGAGTAAGGCTGCCAACCGGCGCCTCGTTAGTCGTCAACTCCATCCACATCAACATCCAGGCCCATATGAAGTACTTGGGTCTGGTGCTCGACGGGCGATGGTGGTTCCGGGAGCATTTCCGACAGATTGCTCCCCGGCTGGTCGGCGCGGCGTCCGCCCTTTCTCGGCTCATGCCGAATGTGGGCGGACCCAGTTTCGAGGGCCGACGGCTGTATGCGGGGGTCATCCGCTCGATGGCCATGTACGGCGCACCCGTGTGGGCGAGGGCTCAGAACGCCCAGCTCAGGGCGGTTCTGTGGAGGCCACAGCGAGCCATGGCGGTCAGAGCCATTCGCGGGTACCGCACGGTGTCGACAGAGGCGGCGTGCCTATTGGCCGGGACACCCCCGTGGGACCTAGAGGCGGAGATGCTCTCCGACCTCTACCGGCGGGTTACCTCAGTGCGCGAGGAGGGTGGCTCCCCATCGTTGAGCGAGATAGCCACCTGGCGCGAGGACGCCCGCCGAGACGTCGTCGCCCGTTGGGATACGCGGCTGGAGAGGCCTAGACACGGTATCGTGACCGTCGAAGCCTTCCGGCCCGTATTGATGAAATGGATGGAGCGGCGGCACGGGGTCCTCGCCTTCCGACTGGTGCAGGTGTTGACGGGGCACGGGTGCTTCGGGAAATACCTGCACACGGTCGTGTACAGGGAGTGGACTCTGGGCTGCCATCATTGCAGTAGTGACGAGGACACGGCGCAACATACGCTCGAGGAATGCTCGGGCTGGGACGGGCAGCGCCGCGACCTCGTCGCTATTATCGGTGCCGACCTGTCACTGCCGGCTGTCGCAAGGGCGATGGTCGAAAGCGTCAGGAATTGGGACGCGGTCGCCGCCTTCTGCGAGGCTGTCATCTCGCAGAAGGAGGCGGCGGAACGAGTCAGGGAGGACTCCCGCGACCCGGGCCGCCGCCAGCGGCCGGGCCGGCGCAGGCGCGAATACCTGCGCCTGATGCCGCCCTAACCCAGGCCTCGGGTGATCGGACCGGGGAATTGTCCGGTCACCCGACGCGAGGCCACCGCGTGAGGGCGACGCCCCGACGGCGAAATCTGTCGGGGCGTCGACGAGAGGAACCCGCGAGGGTAAACCGCCGAGGGGACCACCGAAGACAAAGATCGGGTACCGGTGGTCCGCTCGCACGGCGAAGAGAGAGGATTTTACGGTGGGTCTATGGGATCACGCGCCGCCTTCTCCGTCACCCCGGACCGATTTGGCGGGGCGAGACGCACCCATAGCCCACCAATAAAAAAAAAAAAAAAAAAAAGTGATGGGACATATATGAGCTTAGATATTGATATTTAAAATTGGCCCTCGATTCCAGTGATTTGTCTACTTAAATCTCTTAATCGGCTTAAAGCAGAAAAAGGAGTGGAGAACTGTGATCATTTGCTTGAATTACGACGCTTTTTGTTTGGTTTTTTTTTTATTGCTTATGGTAACAAACGAGCAAGCAGCACACCTGATGGTATGTGTCATTGCTGCCCATGGACCTTTGCTATACCAAGGGTAAAGCTAAGCCGCTGCCTACCATTACAATCCCCAAATCCACCGAGTTGGGCTTCCGGCTCTCTCGCTTACCGAACGAAGCGCAATAGAACATTGCCATTATTCAGACGTCGATCTTCTGCGAGAGTGTGGTACTAACTCGGACAGACCAGTCCGCGGCTGTAGACAGATAACTGTCTAAAGCGTGGTCCTACCACACTATTTATAGGTATGATTCGACTATGATTCAAACATAGCACGTTCGAATACTAGAATAATCCGCCTGCGTATACACGCGCTAGTGACAAACCACTTCCATATAAACGTTGACCTCTCTGATCTGCTTTACCACTGTACTGCAATAACCTTGGTAGATTTTATTGTGCCCTTGGTACTTATAGTTTCCCCTTTTGCGCTTAAAAAGGATATTATCACTAACATTAAAGGCGACCGCATATAAATTAATTGCCTATAATTTTTAGAACTCTAAATATATTACAGTTACTCACGCTTTCATAAGTATTCAAAATTATACTTTATTTACTACTAGTTAACTCAAAAGACTCTGTTATATGTAAATGGAAAAAAAAAATAGAATTTCTGGTAATCGATCACTATAAAACTTACCTACTAGGTTTAATTATTAATATAAAACATTCTTGTATCCACCTGAACACACAATAAAAATTCCATCAAAAATGATCCAATCGTTCAGGAGTTCAATCATATACATATACAAGGCTTAGCAGACAGAGTGGTGATCGAATTTAACTTTATAAGGGTTAGAAGTAAATGGTTCATCAAACACAGCGACATCCTGGCCATAAAGAGTGTCAAAATTGAGATTTTTTTATCTGCCTCTCTTCGCCGAGCGAGCGGGCCACCGGACCCCAGTCCTTGTCTTCGGTGGCCCACCCGCCGGTTTACCCTTACGGGTATCCTCTCGAGTCGACAGCTTTCCCCGGCATCTTTCGCCGTCGGTAGTGTTGTCACGTCGCATCGTCGGGACGCGGAGTGGTCTCGTTCCGGGCGATCAGAATAATTCCCGGTACAGTCACCTGTTGCCTCCGCTAGGGCAGTATCATGCGCAGGTACTCGCACCTGCGCCACCCAGTGTATGGGGATGGTTAGGAGTATTACCAAGCCTTATACTGCTCATGGGTATCGTAAAGGATGACTAAGATCAATGAGACTGACAAGAAATGTTAAATCGACCTCGGTAAATTTCATCTGTTATCATCTAATCAACAATTATATTCACAAGGCAGGCGGCCACATGTTGGCCACCGAAGTCAAAAATCGGGTACCGGTGGCCCGCTCGCACGGCGAAGAGAGAAGGTTTTACGGTGGGTCTATGGGGTCACGCGCCGCCTTTTCCGTCACCCCGAACCGATTTGGCGGGGCGAGACTCATCCATAGCCCACCAATAAAAATAAAAAAAAAATAAAAAAAAAGGCGGCCACATGTACGAAGTAAGAAGCATACATATATTGCGTCACCCATGTGAAATTAGGATAAAAGCAGAACGATGCAACTTTATACATTTATGAAATTGGAAAATTATTTTTTTATATAAATTATGAAATACTATTAAATAAATAAATATAAGAAGTAAAATTGAAAAAATAACGATTTTGAATGGACATACCTTAGTCGAGGATTCGAGCAGTCTAATTAAGACAGCTCCAATTCGATCCTTGCTTTTTATTTTTTTTTTTATTATTTCATCTAATATTTTTTAATATCGAAATATATTTTCCATTCCCTAAAAAAACAGAAATTAACAAAAAAAAAAACCTAAGCTCGGTCATCCATATATTTTACAAACATATAATCATTTTATTCTTAACCCCATGGCAATGTGTATATATGCATTGTATTGTGTATACACGTTATATAAATTAAATTAATTAAATCTCATACACCTATTATTAAGACTGATTATACAATAAACACGGAATGTGTTAATAGCTATTGTCTTGCCATTAACCATTAACCTACATAGAGCTATTGGTCCTTGATTCATTTTAATAATAATGATTTATTTCGCCCCATATATCCATATTAAGTTTAAATTAATAATAATAGTAATAGGAATAACCAAAACAATTACAACAATATTAAATAATAAGAACAAAAATAATAATGATTTCTGATATTTACACGAGTATGACACATCTATATATATATAAATTAAACTTTTTAAAAAAAAATGTAAACCGACTTCAAAATAAGATCAGCCAAAAACCATACTTATTTAAAACACTAAAAACCGAAAAATAAGATGAACTATTTAATTCTTATCTAATTTTAATTATGTATTAATTTTTATGAAATATAATTAAAATGTATGCTAGAAATCCACTAACACGATTTGAAGTCGGTGCCAAGCCAAATAGGTAAACTATATCACATTCAAACCGTGCCGTGCTTGTGACTGAAGTGATCTGAACGCGCAAGCGGTTAAGCGATTTAATCCATACGGGCAGACGTCGTTTACGGTTGTGTCAAATGGTATTAAATTTGTGGCGTTATAGTGTTCTGAATACATCTTTTAATTCTTATTTTCTTTAATAATTTTATTTTATTAATTTTTCACCCTGTGTGTATGTGTGTATTAAGCTTATTGTTTTTTTGTTAATTTAAGCTTGGCACCGACTTCAAATCGTGTTAGTGGATTTCTAGCATACATTGTAATTATATTTCATAAAAATTAATACATAATTAAAATTAGACAAGAATTAAATAGTTCATCTTATTTTTCGGTTTTTAGTATTTTAAATAAGTATGGTTTTTGGCTGATCTTATTTTGAAGTCGGTTTACATTTTTTTTAAAAAGTTTAATTATTTTTGAATTTTTAGTAATGTAAATAATCGTAGTTAAGTAATAATTTTAACTAGTTCAAATAAATTAAATAATTTATTAAATATAGCACTATGAGTAGATCGACTATAAATGCACATGGCACAAGGAAGAATAGAATTAGGAAATCAAACAAAAAAAAATAAAGAACGTATTTGGAAAAAATAGAAACGAAATGATGTATCTCGTTGCCAATGGTTTAAATTTCACTGTTTCAATCAATTCGCGTATACACCATATGTGCTATCGATGCGTCACGTGAGGCAGCAACTTAGGTATGAGATACTACCAACATCCAAGTGATGTAAATAATTGTGACGGTTTGATGCAATTGTTAAAACTAGACATAAGCTCCAGAGTCATAGTAAGATGCAATATCTCTCTCATTAAGGGCTTGGTAAGCGGTCAATAGGGATAATATCCAAACTTGTAGGCTTCCCTTTCGTTGTGACCAAATTGAAATAGGCTAGTTACTTGATTTGGTTTTTATAAAATTTAATGACGACACTATTGGCACAAAAGTGAAAGACAGTGATGGGTTAGTTGCCATAGCGCCTGTGTCAACCATATATCAGGCAACGAAAGGTTACGGGATAATGAACGGAAAATGCTTTCGCTAATCCTCTGTTGAGCGGTTACAGTATATAAACTCCAGGGTACTTTACAAAGCCTTAAACAAAGCTGTCATTGATTTAGGCAAAAATAAATTGCCAATGATCAGTTTTATATTGCACTGAGTTGTGTAAAAACTCTAGGGGGACAGCTTTTTGTGACTTAGGGATTAATAAACTACTCAAATCAAAAGACTATACCAGGAGAAAGCGTAAGCCAAAGAATAAGACGGTTCTAAATAGGTACGATACAATTATCCAATACGGATGGACAGAGTTTACGAAACTTAAGAGGATCATCTCACCTAATATATATGTGTCTGAAGACACAAATCAATGAACAGTGATGATTTATGTTAAGAAAATGTGGTCCCTAAATGTGGGTCTCGTAACAAAACTCAAAGCCGTTCAGCGTACTATGGAATGGGGTATGCTCGCTCGTTTCTGTGCGAGATAGGATTTGAAATACGCTAATCCATAGAATAACTGATGTAGTCGACATATCACGAAGAATTAGCACAATTGCTGGAGAATAAAAGTTTGGCAATTTGTGGTGAAATATGAGAGAAGCTCAAGTCCACATGATGATACATATTTACAACAGTTCGACTTTGGAAAGGTGAATTGAAAAAGGTACATCCTTCCAGCTTGGTATGTTATTTTCTACCTACGTAATAAAGATCATATATCGGCAACATAAAGAATTACCTAACTCCTAATCGTTATGGTGTAGGACCTTACATTATCAGCTTACGTGATTAAATTGAAAGAATACAGTTAAAAGTCTATACGTGCATATGATATTGAAAGTATTGTCCTCCAACTCCTAACCGCTAAGAAGATGTACCTTCCATCACCAGCTCATCTAAATGAGATTATCACTGCCAGATGCAAATATTTGAATAGCTTTGGAAAATATATGAGACACGTAATATGTCCCTATATAATTTGAAGGTTGCCCTCGATTTCCATGAATTCCCATCATCAGATCATGATTTGGTGACAATGGGACCACCTCGCGAGTTAACTTGAAAGAATACAGCTAAAGGTTTATGCGTGCGTATGATATTGAAAGAATTATTCTCCAACTCCTAACCGTTCAGGAGATCTACCTGCCATCACCAGTTCACCTAAATGATTTTATCACTTCCAGATGCAAATATTTGAATAGCTTTGAAAAATACATGAGACACGTAATATGTGCCTATAAAATTTAAGGGTTGCCCTCGATTTCCAAGAATTTCCATCATCAGATCTCGATTCAGATCATCAGAGATCAGAGATCGGATTTGGTGACAATGGGACCACTTCAGGAGTTAACTTGAAAGAAGCTAAAATTCTATGCGTGCGTATGATATTGAAAGAATTATCCTCGAAATCCTAACCGTTAAGGAGATGTACCTTCCATCATCAGCTCACCTAAATGATTTTATCACTGCCAGATGCAGATATTTGAAGAGCTTTTGAAAATATATGAGACACGTAATATGTGCCTATAAAATTTGAGGGTTGCCCTCGATTTCCATAACTTTGCATCATTAGATTATCACTTGGTGACAATAGCACCATCTTTGGAGAGATCACTGCCAGATGCAGATATTTGAAGAGCTTTTGAAAATATATGAGACACGTAATATGTGCCTATAAAATTTGAGGGTTGCCCTCGATTTCCATAACTTTGCATCATTAGATTATCACTTGGTGACAATAGCACCATCTTTCTATACCCTTTAGAAAAAAAAAATAATTTTGAAAATCGGCCTACAATTGACAAAAATATCGCTGAACATACATAAAAAAAAAATACATACAATGAAACATAGAACCTCCTCCTTTTTGAAGTCGGTTAAAGAAAGTTGTGTTAGTTACAACACTTATAACTCGAGAACGGCTGGACCAATTTTTATGATTTTTATGTTTTTGAGATTGTTATCGTCGGGAATAGGATATAGGAGATTAAAATATGATATTAATCAACAAAAAAATTCTATAAAAAAACCTCAGTCAAAACATTAGTTTAAATGTTCATTTATTCACGATATAATAAAATGCAACTGACAGCTCATGTAATCTATATATATATATATAAAAAAGAAAGTTCTGTTAGTTACAACACTTATAACTCGAGAATGGCTGGACCAATTTTTATGATTTTTATGTTTTTGAGTTTGTTGCCGTCAGGAATAGGATATTATAATTAATAAACAAATAAAATCATTAAAAAAACATCAGTTCTAAACGTCCAATTGTTGATGATGTTATAAAACGTAACTGACAGCTCACGTCATTGCGTGGTCTAATAGTTTGTTTGCAAAATACCGCGAAAAGTTGAAATTAAATTTGACCGGTCAGAGTTTGTTTTGTGCGAGTGTTGCAAATTTTCACGAATATTGTTATAATAAACCATATTGTATCTATATTGTCATCAACAATACCTCGGCCAATAAGATAATTTTTTTCCCGACAAAGCCGTAACACAATTGGAATTCGAAACATCACGAATTTATCCACGGCAGAAGAACAAGATATTGCACATTTTCGAGGCAAGTCGTGAAACGGCACGGTTGACAATGCGAAATCGTCGAGCAAATCTCAGAGATCATCATTAACTGTTAGGCGGAACGAAGTGTGCCGGGTCCGCTAGTTTGAAATAAAACTGATGTACGGGATGGGATGACTGTGACCACGACCATGAACGCTGTAAAGTGTGTGAAGCATCAGGAAATTAAAAATCAAATACAAACGTGATAGAATCTGTAAAAATAGTTTTATTTAAATTTTTGTAATAACGATGACTTATTGAACGTGAGACACTAGTCCTCCCATGACGTTGAACGCTGTAAAGTGTGCGAAACGTCGGGAAATTCAAAATCAAATACAAACGCGATAGAATCCATGAAAGTAGTTTCATCTATGTTTCTCAAATTTTGATTATAATGCCCACAGTTTGATCAGACATCTCAATTAGGTGGATCTCATTTAAATTTTTACCTTAATTCTTCAGTAGCAATTTTTGTCTAATTGCATCCGCTAGCCGTCTTTTATAATCATCTACGGGAAGAGTCCTTGTCTTCCCGATGGTAATAGTCATATAAATTAACTAATAGACGGAATATTACGTAAAGAAAACAATATATTTTACATTTTTATTTCTTTCTTGCCTCAGAATTTCTATTACGTCACACATCTTTGATAAGAACGCGTCTCTAGATACGAGTACAAACATTGCAATTATGATTGATTAGTTTTAAACTACATGATTCATATTTTTATTAGACTCAATTTATATCAATTTCTCAGAAGTTGGTTTATTAGAAAATAATATGTGACGTCTTTCTTTTGTAGAAGTTTTTTTGTTATGACAAACCAGCAAGGGCTTGATGTGTAAATCCTAACGGCTGTTTATGAAACTATTAGGGACGTAGGTTGTTGGCTATCAGAAACTGAGGCTTTTGCCTTGGGTATTGTAAATGATAGTTAAAGGATGTGAGTTGATGATATTGCTACAAAAGAAAGCAAACTTCTAATTCAAATTGTCTAATGTGTTTGATACGTTTACATCGGCACTGATTTGTCTGTGCGATGCAATGCGTTTTAGACCTGGTTACAGAATTTTCTTTAGTAGCAACGGTAGTCGGGCCTTGTAACGTTGTAAAAAATTATATCCTTTTTCTTTGCTTTTATTTAAAATATTTTATGCTAAAAAATATTTTCAGTGTGGTACTAGGTCATAGTAACCTTGTACAAGATAAGTATACCATTTTTTTTTTTTTTTTAATTTTTTTTTTTATTGGTAGGCTATGGGTGCGTCTCGCCCCGCCAAATCGGTCCGGGGTGACGGAGAAGGCGGCGCGTGACCCCATAGACCCACCGTAAAATCCTCTCTCTTCGCCGTGCGAGCGGACCACCGGTACCCGATCTTTGTCTTCGGTGGTCAAGATAAGTATACCATGGAACTAGGGTTTAATAGCTTACCATAAATAATGAAAATGTAATTATTTTTCCACATTGAACCAAATCAAAACTTTTAACTCGGACACGGCGACTTAGAGCTGGGTTCGTATTGAACGTGTTAAGAGGCCACCTGGCTTAACATTATGGAAGCGGCTTTCTTTCAACCTTCCATCCATCAGGCAATTTACGTTCACTGATAGACAAAGGAGAGACGCCATAACTACCACGCATAGTAAGCGGATTGTCGTTTAAATTGTTATATTATGATTAGAGTATGCTGCAATCACCGAAGACAAAGACCGGGTTCCGGTAGCCCGCTCGCTCGGCGAAGAGAGGTACATGTAGGGCAGGCCTATGTGGTCGCGCACCGCTCCTTCTGTCGCCCCGGACAGATTTAGTAGGTTGCGAACACTCCATAGCCCGCCACCAAAAAAAAAGTGTGCTGCATATTCTCTTGGTGTGAATTTCGACCTCTATACCATGGATTATTTACTAACTATAAACATTATTTTAGCTTTATATACGTCTCACAGTTGGATATGAGCTCTTTTCACATAGAAGAGGAATTGATCTAATATAGCACACTAATTAGACATGTGTTTATGCAGTTATAATTAGAGTTATAATAGTGGTAGGACCACGCTGTTGACAGTTTTCTGTCTACAGCCGCGGGCCGGTCCATCCGGGGTAGAACCACACTCTCGCAGAAGATCGACGTTTGAGTAATGGCAATGTGCTATTGCGCTTCGTTCGGTGAGCGAGAGAGCCGGATGCTCAACTAGTTGGGTTTAGGGATTTTATTGGTAGGCAGCGGCCTAAGCGATACCCTTGGTGTTGCATAGGTCCATGGACGGCAGTGAAACTTATCATCAGGTGAGCTGCTTGCTCGTTTGCCACCATAAAAAAATACAGTTTTCTTTCTCTTTCATATATGTTATCTGCATATTATATTCCTTAGTAGTTTTTACGACATCCATGGGCAAGAACAGGGGTAAGAAATTGTATTCGAACTCCACCATCACTTGTAAAAGAGGTTATTTATCTTTATTTAAATAGCGTTTGTTTTATTTATTTATTTATTTAAACTTCATGCAATATGTACATTGGCGGACTTAATGCCCGAGGCATTCTCTACCAGTCAACCACAGGTGACGCAGAGATGGTAAAAGGTAGGTGCATGTGTTGAGGAAGTTAGTTGAGAAAAAGAAAATTGTAAACTAAATAATACATTATGTAAACCGAGAAATACAAACAAGAATATGTAATACATATAAAATACATACATATATACTTATATATATTCAATAATGTACAATACATAATAATATACATAAAATAATATAAATATATAAACAATACATACACTATATAAATTAGTGTCGTTAACTATTTCCAGGGCAATAATTTATTAATAATAGGAGTTAAATTTAATTTTCAAGCCATTTCAATATATCTATTCAAATAATTCATTTTGTAGATCTATTATTTAAGCAAATTAATGATATCGTAATTGTTCATTGACTTGGAGATACATTGAAATTCTATTATTATAATACTACAATGAGATAGTCGTTATTTGATTAGTAAATGAACGATACACTCGTTATATGAATGAAAATATTTAAAATAAATCTGTGTTCGCGACATTTTTTTGTAAATTATGATCCGGACTTTTCGAAGACTTTTTAGCGATAGTTATCAACGAAGGACTAAGTCTTTTCGCGTCCTTTATTAGGTTTAAGTCAATAAGTTATCTTAATATAATAATTAACATATATTTTAATAAAAGACCAATAACAATATAATCCTACTAATATTATATATCCAGGCCATCGAAGACAAGTTTATACGCCATAATCGTACGGTCCATGGCACTGTATGAAGCCCCCATGTGGGCGGAGGCTCTCACCGCCCGTAACAGGGCTCTTCTGCGATGTCCGCAAAGGGTCATGGTGGTGAGAGTTATCAGGGGCTACCGTACGGTGTCCTGGACTGCAGTGACATTGCTGGCGGGCGAACCGCCTTGGCCACTTGTGGCTCTTTTGCGGAGGCCTACTGGCTTGGGCGGGCTGACGGCGAGCAAGTCTCCGTAAGGAGACTGAGCAGAGCTCTGGCAGTGGCCTGAAGGGAAGTCTTCCGGTGGTGGAAAGAGGATCTGGAGTGCCGCGTAGCAGGGCGGGGAACATTGGAGTCGGTTGCGCTGCATCTCCACCGCTGGATTAATAGTAATAACCTTTAGGATGGTGCAGGTGCTTACCGGATACGGAGTCTTCGTTAAGTACCTGTACATAATTGGAAGGGTCCCCAGGATGTCACGGGAGCGGCGCGACACACACTGGAGGTATGCCCCTCCTGAGGGCCCCAGCAGTAAGTCCTGTCGGCGGTAATTAGGGACCTGTCGCTGCCGATCATCATCTCGAAGATGCTTGGCAGTGGCGGGTGCTGGTCGTCGATGGCCTTCTTTTATGAAGAGGTCATCTTAACAAAGGAGATTGCGGAGCGAGTGCGCTAGGCGCTTGCGTCCGCAGACTCGCTCCGCCGGTGGTGGTCGGAGAGGAGGAGGCGACCATATGCTCACCTTCTTCCACCGCCTTGAGGAATGACAGGACGTGGCCAGAAAGACAAACATTAGGGTGTCGGGAATCGAATTTCAGTAGACGATCTCTCCGGCACCCTGTAAAAGGGGCCTGTAAAGGGCCGCTGTGGTTTAAGTGGGTATTTCGATCGGACTAGCTGGCCAGCGAGTCCCACACTATCTCCATCTGTCACCGGCGGAGGATAGTGCGTAAATGCGTTTCCACAGCGTGGACAATAAAAAAGAGTTGTTAGTATTCGTTGCCGCTACAAATCAGCCGCTACAATCATTACAGAGATCTATGAGCTGTATTACTGTAGCTGATTACTCGTCTGCTTTAAGAAAATTAAAGTTAATTCTAAATTTAGTTCCTTCAGACACAAAATGAAATATTAAATTACTAATTTTACTTATAATATTTCAATTTTGCTCTCTTTAAGTGAATCTATATTAATGAAGCATCTCATAGGATTATTTTAATGAAACACCTCTTGAAACTTGAAAGTTTTGGCAGGCTTTTGTTACGTGCTAAAATTATTACTAACGGAGAATTTTAATGGCTAGTTACTTAGAAATTCGTTAACTACTTGGCAAGAAAATTAAATTAATACTTCAGGTATTATGAAAATATTTTATTCAGAATACTATTTATAACCTTGAAGTAAATTGAACGCGTTTGGAATATATTTTATAATTCTCAAGCTGAACAGTTTGCTTGTTAGTTTCTTAGTATTGGATACCAAAAAATCTTATCATACACTGATACTTATTTATTGACTGAAAAACTTTATAGACTCATCATCATCATCATCATTCTCCTACTCTTATCTCAATTACTTGGGGTCGATACAATATGTACTCTTCTTTCATAGTACATATTGCAAAAGTTATTGGCAATAGTTTTATGACCAGCCGCCTGCCAGACGTCAACCTTCCTTGGGAATGTAATTGTTTACCAAACGGCATCAGATGGAGTTGGCCCAGGTTGTTATAAAGCTCTTAGTTACCTTTTACGGCATTCACGACCAAAGTAAGGGTTGATAGTATTCGAAGCCGCTACCACACAGTTAAAAAAGTTAATAGAAAAAGTTTATAGACTACAAATAAATAATGTAGCGATAAATACTAACTGCACAGATGGTGTAGTGGTTAAGATACTGATCTTCCATGCCAGTACAGTAGGTTCGATTCCCACACAGGAAAATACTTTGTGCGATCCACAAATTGTTGTTCTGATTCTGGGTGTAATTTGTGTCTTTTAATTATATGTTTGTAAAATTTCTCGCAAAAAAGAAAACAATTATTTCCTTAGTACAGGTGGTCATTAAAATTAAATAAAAAAGAAATAAAAAAGTAAATAAAAAATTGGAGTATAGTAATGATAACAAATATAACCAATACATGCAAACGAAACTGCCGACACAGCTGTTATTTACATAAAAAGGTATGCATATCAAACAAGATTATTGCTTCTTAAGATGCCATTTTGAATACTCTATTGTCTATGATTCAACTTCACCAACCATAACGGCTGTCATATTATATACTCGTTATATAATATTTGTATGAGAATTTGAAAACGTCATGTGGTGCTCTTGTATTATATTCGATATCTTAGTGTTTTAACTTCTTATATTAGACAATTTTGATGGCATTTTATGTAATATGAAGCGGCGGAACTACTGGGATGTAGTGAATATAATATAAAAGTACTTTACAACGTTTTCGTTTTCCATCAAAATTCCCACAAGATACCATTAACAGTGTGGCCATTGCACTGTTAATGGCGACAATTTGACTTAGACAATGACTGACTTGAAAGACTAAAAACGTGAAAATATTTATAACTTGACACTGGCACCAATAGCTCGTATATGTAGCTGATTGCCAATACATAAGAAGAAGAAGAATATTTGTATGACCGAGCTTTGTTCGGTAGATTCTTGTTGGATTTTATATAAAAAAATATATTAATAAAGTAATGAAAAAGAGATTATAAAATTTAAAAACGAGAAAGTAATGATATCTGATTTTTACGCGAGTATTTCACATATAAAATAAACCTATTGTTACGGATTCTATCGCGTTAGTATTTTATTTAATTCAACCCAACTGGAACACTTTAGAGTTTTCTCGATGGATAAAAATGTTTATTTTCGTTGGCGAAAAACAAAGACAAAATAATATTTTCTATAAATAAAACCTAGCTAGATCTATTTAGCAGTCCTTAAACTTCGTGTATACTAAATTTCATGGAAATCGCTGCAGCCGTTACTGAGATTCTGAAAATGCTCGTTTAAAAATTTATAAAAATCGTCACTTGCCATACTTTTTGCTAACATACTCATTACTTCCCTTATCTAATTTTGTTATTCCAACTAATCATAAATAAAAAAAAAATTGTAAACTGTTTATGTATTAAAAGACAAGTATCTACATCTACAAGTATCATAATATGAAAAGTATCGAATGTATACGAATAAAATTCACATCATAACAAAAAAGCGTCAATCCTTTTTCAATCCTCTCTATACATTTAGGACCCAGTTTCTATATGGAAGGTGTGTAAATATTGTCAGATTCTTATAAATAAAAAATATTTATATATCATTGTTGAAAAGTAAATTGGTGATCGCAATCAAATCAAATCATTTATATGCCTCTTAAGTGTATTTCATCATCATTATCATCAAGCAATATATCCCTCTGCTGGGCTCTAGCCTCATCCACAGTAGTAGACATTGATCATACTATTTTTTTTTTCCTCAGGGTGAACCATGGATGTGGTCGCGCTCCGATAAATCCATCCATCCGGGGCAACAAAAGAGGCGGCGTGCTACCCCGTGGACCCACCCTGCAAACACCTCTTTTCGCCGTGCGAGCGGGCCACCGGTACCCGATCTTTGTCTTCGGTGGCCCGCCCGGCGGTTTACCCTTACGGATTCCTCTCGTGTCGACGCCCTCACGCGGTGGCCTCACGTCGGGTGACCGGACAATTCATCATACTATGCTACGCTGGTCAGACGGGTTGGTTTTATTTTGAGTTTTCCTTCTTTTGCATAGATATTATATGCGTATTAAAATCATTAGTCGTCTTTGCAGCACACCTGATGGTAAGTGTTACTGCCGTCTATGAACCTTTGCAATACAAGCGATACAGTTAGACCGCTGCCTACCAATGACTACCCCAAAACCTACCCAGAACGTTAGGCTGCCGGCTCTCTCGCTCATCGAATGAAGCACAAAAGCACATTGTCACTGTTTGGACGTTGAATTTCTGCGAAAGTGTGGTACTAACCCGCACCGACCGGCCCGCGGCTGTAGACAGAAAACTGTCAACAATGTGAGCCTATTATTATTAGAAATTATACTAACTTTAAGAAATTATATAGTATTGTTTGAATTAGTAGAATATAGTAAGTACTGTTTGAAATTTTTCCGTGTGGTGACGGCGTAAGAATACAATTCACCACCCATCTTACCCGTAGGTAATCGTACCAGACGAGTAAGGGAATTAAAACGCGTATAACATCTATGCGAGAGAAGAAAACTTCGAAACAAAACCCTATACCAACACATCTGACCAGCGTGGTATAGTAGGTCAAATTAAATTCCATTATGGAGGAGGCCCGAGCCCAACAGTAGGACATATATGGGCTGAGATGATGATGATGATGAGATGATGATGTTTGAAATTAACATAGTAATCACGAGGCGCTCGACCCATCTGAAAATATCCGTAGAGAAAATTAACAGGTTATTTTTTTAGTTATTTTTTTTCAAATTATAGTCATTCATCATTCTCCTACTCGTATCCCAATCACTTGGGGTCGATGCAATATCTATAAATTTAATAATTTTATACGGCCGCCTGCTGGATGTCAATCATCCTTTGGAATGTAATTGTTGACCAAACGGCATTAGGTGGAGTTGGCCCAGATCAATATAAGACTGTTAGTCGTCTTTTACGACATCCCCGTGCAAAATAAGGGTTGGTAGTATTCGTAGCTGCTACCACACAGCATATATATTCGTTTAAATTAATTACATACATACATATCATCACACCATATCCCTTGCAGGGTAGGCAGAGAGAACAGAGTGCCAGAGAACTCTATCCTTGCATATTTCACTAGCTTCCTCAACATTCATAATTCTCTTCATACACGCTCGCCGGTTTCGGAGACTCTTGACACCACCTTCCTTCAGCACGTGACCAATCTGGTCTAGGTAGGTGAGTCTCAATCTCCCCCGGTACCTACACCCTTCTACTTTCGCATTGTATATCTTCTTAACCAGACGTTCGTTGGGCATTCTTTCCACATGCCCGAACCATCGGAGCATTCCCTTTCGCATCATTACATCAATACTCTCTTTCATACCTACTCGCCCTCTTACATTGTCGTTGCGAATGCGATCGGTCAGCCTAACTCCACAGATTTGCCGTAGAGATCGCATTTCGACCGCATTAATTTTACTTTCATGCTCTTTTCTGCATACCCCAACTCTCGCTTCCATATAATAATGTTGGGACAGGCACTGCGTTATGTATTGCTACACGTGCCTTCAGGCTGAGGTGCCGGTTACCGAGAAGTTGTCTCAACGCTCCGTTCACTCTATTTCCCGCATTTACTCTTCGCAGTGTCAGTCAATATCAGTGGTGTAGCTTCCATCTCGGTTAAATCTACATCCAAGATATAGAAATTCATCCACTTGTTCTAGTACATCATTACCTATTGTTACTCTTACATCTGTTCTGGCTTCCTCTCTTTCAAAGACCATTATTTTGATTTTGCTCAAATAACTATATATTAATTCAATAAATATTATAGATAAATTTCTCTGCCCAGAAGATTATTTCTTTACATTTTTCTGGTGACCTTCACACTACATTTTTAATTCAATACACAGACAGCTAAATACGAGGAAAAATTTTATAAAGTAATAAAAACCTTACCTGATTTATTTAGCTGGATGATCTTGTTTAAAATTCATGAAGTGAGTATCTGAAAAGAGATTAATTGTTTTAAATATATCTACTCTGATATATTGGGGGGCATAGTCCGGAGCGTGCTCGTTCGCGTCCCCTGCCAGTCTAATTAGACTGCTAATCCGGCTCGAAATGCGTACCGCAATGCGGGTTAGGGCGTCCCCCGGAGGCGACGCGTACCGACCCGCCCCCGTCGGTACGAACATCGGCAGTTGCGGCGATGGGGGCCGCCACCCATCACGCCTTGCCCAGTTAGGCGAGTCGAGGAGAACGGAGTGCCGGGTGGGCACGTGGAATGTAAGAGGTTGTGTGGAAGGTAAGTTGCACGAGCTGATATCCGTCATGGCGGACAAACAGCTAGACGTGCTCTGTGTAACAGAGACCAAGCGAAGGGGCAGCGACGCCTGCGATCTTCCTGGTGGCGGGATGGCTCTGTGGTCTGGTGTACCACAGAGCGATCGAGCCAGCATGGGGGTAGGAGTGCTGTTGTCCTCTCGCTTGGCCTCAGGTGTGAAGGATTACGGAATGTATGATCCCAGACTTCTCTGGGTCCGTATAAAACTAGGTGTCACCAAGGTATTCATGGTTGTAGCATATGCTCCCGTAGGATCCTCGGTGGCATCAGACCTAGAGAAGTTTTGGGACAATGTTAGGGAAGTTCTGGATATGGCAGAAACCAGTGAACGCGTGATTGTATGCGGAGATTTGAACGGATGGGTGGGGACCAAGCGTCCCGACTATGAGGACGTACTTGGTCCATTTGGTGATAAGAGAGTGAACGACGCAGGTAGGCTCATAGCGGATGTATGCATGGAGAGAAACCTTATTGTGTCAAACACATTTTTCCAACATAAGGACATCCATATGTATACATGGAGAAGGAATGAACAGAAAAGCATAATAGATTTAATTTTGGTAGACAGTCGCCTCCGAAGCAAAATATTGGACGCAAGAGCCTACAGGGGCCCCACAGTCGACACGGACCACTATCTCGTTATTGCGAGATTTAGTGGTCTGTTCAGAAAGTGGAGGCACTGGCGAGAGCGTGTCCACTTCGGAGGGCTTGAAAGAATAAAGGTTGAAAGGTTGCAAGAAGAGTGTGTAAGAGAAAAGTATGCAGAGTGTGTCCGAGAACGGCTGACGATGGCAAGCCAGCCGCAATCGGACATTGAAGAATGCTGGAGAGTATTGAAAGAGAGTATGGTAGATACAGCGAAAGAAGTATGTGGAAGTTCAAAGAAGCATAGAAAAACAAATGGTGATGCATGGTGGGATGCGGAAGTGGCAGCTTCCGTAGAGCAAAAGAAGAAAGCGTGGCTGGACTATGTCTCTTCTTTGAATCTGAATGACAGTATGACTGAACAGAAGAAAGAAATATATCGGCAATGTAAGAATGACACCAAGGCCTTAGTGAAAGAGAAACGTGATAGAGCAAGTATGAGTGCAGAAGATAGGCTGACTAAAAACTTCGAGGGTAACACCAAACTCTTTTGGAGGGAGGTGAAGAAGTCTCGGGGTGGTTGGTCAGCCTTCAGAATGAATAAAATAAGGTCTAAAGGTGGAGACATTCTTACACAAACACAAGACGTGTTAAGCCGATGGAGTGAATATTTTGGCGATATGTATGCGGATGCTACGGTTGGCGCCGGTGTTGGATGTGGTTTAGTGGATCAGCATTCGACAACGGCGTCCTCCGATGGCATCAGTATGGATGAAGTTGAATGGGCGATAAGAAGTTTGAAAAATGGTAAGGCAGCGGGCATTGATATGGTGTCTGCCGAGATGATCAAGCTCGGTGGCTCTTGTGTCTGGGAGGCGTTCCTGTTGCTCCTCAATTTATGTTGGAGCTCGGGAATGGTTCCCAGGGACTGGAATAGCGCAGTCATCGTGCCTTTGTTTAAAAACAAGGGTTCACGTTATGACTGCGCAAATTACAGAGCCATAAGCTTGACCAGTTTGGCAGCAAAAGTGTATGGAAAAATTATTGAAAGGAGAATGAGGATGGTGTCCGATGGTTTACTGTGTGAGACACAAGGAGGTTTCAGGAGTGGAAGGGGATGCATGGATCAAGTGTTCTCTCTGCGCAACATTGTGGAGAAGCATCTGGCTCTAGGTCAGAGGGTTTTCTGCAGTTTTGTGGATCTGGAGAGAGCATTTGACACGGTTGTACGAAAGGAACTTTGGGACATTTTACCGGAGTATGGTATTAACGGTAAACTGCTACAGGCTGTGCAGTCCAGTTACATGGGCTGTAGAGCCTGTGTGCGGCTGGATGATGGAATGTCGCCTTGGTTTGACGTCAATATCGGCGTTAAGCAGGGGTGCGTTCTGTCAGCCAGGCTGTTTATCATATATCTGGATAAATGTCTCCAAAGGTTGAACGATATGAATGTGGGAGTCCAGATGGGCGACTCAGTGGTCACTGCTCTGCTTTATGCAGATGATGCAGTCCTGCTGGCACAGTCAGCGATTGACCTGCAGACCCTAGTCGACACAATGACAGAAGATTGTAAGAAAAGGGGTCTACGCGTGAATGTGAGCAAAACCAAAATAATGGTCTTTGAAAGAGATAAAACCAGAACAGATGTAAGAGTAACAATAGGTAATGATGTACTAGAGCAAGTGGATGAATTTGTATATCTTGGATGTGGATTTAGCCGAGATGGAAGGTACACCACTGATATAGAGCGAAGAGTGAATGCGGGAAATAGAGTGAACGGAGCGTTGGAGCAACTTCTCGGCAGCCACCACCTCAGCCAGAAGGCACGTGTAGCAATACATAACGCAGTGCTTGTCCCAACATTACTGTATGGAAGCGAGAGTTGGGTATGCAGAAAAGAGTATGAAAGTAAAATTAATGCGGTCGAAATGCGATCTCTGCGGAAAATCTGTGGAGTTAGGCTGACCGACCGCATTCGTAACGACGACGTAAGAGAGCGAGTAGGTATGAAAGAGAGTATTGGTGTAAAGATGCGAAAGGGAATGCTCCGATGGTTCGGACATGTGGAAAGAATGCCGAACGAACGCCTGGTTAAGAAGATATACAATGCGAAAGTGGAAGGATGTAGGTACCGAGGGAGACCGAGACTTACCTACCTAGACCAGATCGGTCATGTACTGAAGGAAGGTGGAGTCAAGAGTCTCCGAAACCGGCGAGCGTGTATGAAGAGAATTATGAATGTTGAGGAAGCGAGTGAAGTATGCAGAGATAGAGTTCTCTGGCACTCTGTTCTCTCTGCCTACCCTGCAAGGGATATGGCGTGATGATATGTATGTATGTATGTACTCTGATATCTTTAAATGCTAAATATAGAAATTGGTGTTAATACTTCTTAAGAGAGTTTGCTGTGTGGTAGCGGCTACGAATATTATCAACCCTTATTTTGCATGTATATATCGTTAAAGACTACCAAGAGCTTTATATCGCCCTGAGCCAACTCCATCTAACGCTGTCTGGTCAACAATTACGATCCCAAGAAGGGGTGACGTCAGGCAAGTGACTTGTCATAAAGCTACTTGCCAATAACTTTTGCAATATGTACGATGGAAGAGAGAGGAGGATAGTAATGATGTTGATTTCTATATAAAGTATGCTCTCAACTAGTAGTGAAAAGGATATGGCGTATAGAGAGGAAGAGGACAAAATCTGCCTATGCTGTGTGTTGTTATTCATAAAGCAACCTGCTTCATAATTAAGAAAAAACATCACTCCATAATTCTCACAATTCAATTTTATAAGATATTTATGTTACAGCTACTGCTGCTGTACGAAAGCTATGTTTGCGTGGATTCTACCATTGTGAAACATTAATATTAAAATCAATATTAATGATATTCACAAAATACATCATTCACTATTTTTGTTATGTTAGCAGTTGCTATGAAAACGGTGATAATGGAGAATACCTGATGTCGTTATTAAATTTTATTCGCTTTGTTAAGGTTTATACATATTGGTCCTTGTCTATTTGCAAAAATACCATTATCGTAATGTTTTGGAAGCAGTTCGATCGTCATGTTTTGGAAGCAGTTTGACGAAGGCAGTTAGCGTTTTAAGATACCTAGTAAAATTTTGTCATCTATTTTCCTGTAGATACTTTAACTCTTTCAGCCTTTCTTTCTTCTTCAAACTTCAAATTATTAGTGTTACTTGTTTGTATCAATCTTTAGCTAGCCCACGATCTTGTCACAGCTCAGCTGAGCGGTTCAGGGTGACCTAATCTGTCATATTGCCCTACGCCGCAAATTGAGCGAACCACAGATATCTTGATTTCATTGGCCCAGCTTATTTATTTATAACTAATCACAAAATCACAGCAGTTAGAAAACTCATTAGAGAAAAGCAATTGAGTTTGATTACATTTTCTAAGTCATAAATAAGTGAAGGAGCTCATCCTCCACAGTAATTTTTAGATTTAATCACTTTATCGCTTCATTAAACGCATTTCTTCACGAAGATTGATTTGTTATAACTGTTATATTGCGTTAAAAGTATTTTTACGATTTATTTGCTTATTTATGAATTAATATTTATATAATTATTATTTTATAGATAATTTATAATATAAATATAGAACATTTATATTATATTAATACATCTATATTTATATAGATGAGGTAAGAGAAGCAGTGAGAAGTATGAAAATGATGGATGGTTAAAGTATGGAAGATTTTGGAAGAGGATGGGTATATGTGGTTAACTTTATTCTTCGATAAGCTGCTGTACGATGAAGTAATCCCCAATGAATGGTGCAATAGTACGCTAGTGCCCATTTTTAAAAATAAAGGGGATGTTCAGGACTGCGGTAGTTATCGAGGAATAAAGCCTATGTCACACAGTATGAAATTGTGAGAAAAAGTGATTGAGAAACGATTGCGAGAAGAAAGTGAGATCACCCAAAACCAGTTCGCATTTATGTCGGGCCGCGGGGCAACGTATGCCAAGTTTGCACTGCGCCAACTCTGCGAAAAATATCGTGGTGCACATAAAAACTTGCACATGGTATTCGTTGACCTCGAGAAAGCCTATGACAGAATACCGAGAACAGTTTTGTGGTGGGTACTGAAAGAGAAAGGTGTGCCTGTGAAGTATGTTAGGTTAATCTGTGCCATGTACCGACAATCTAGGTCGTACGTGAAATCAGCGGCTGGAGACTCCGACGAGTTCAGTGTCGAAGTAGGTCTGCACCAAGGGTCGGCGTTAAGTCCTTACCTCTTCCTGTTGATAATGGATGCATTAACATCGGAGATACAGGAAGAGGCACCCTGGTGCATGCTATTCGCTGATGACATTGTTCTCGTCGGGAAAGAGGGCCTTGAGGTACAGAGCATGCTGGAGAAGTGGCGCTGTAAATTGGAGAATGTAGGCTTGAAAATCAGCAGACCAAAAACAGAATACATGTTCTGCGATTTCGGTGGTCTTTCCAATTTTACACCCATAACTTTAGATGGAGTACCTATCCCAGTATGCTCGAACTTTCGATACCTCGGTTCTCTTATCCAAAGCGATGGCGACCTAGATCGTGCGGTGAAGCACAGAATT
This sequence comes from Lymantria monacha, assembly GCA_905163515.2. Classification (NCBI taxonomy): domain Eukaryota; kingdom Metazoa; phylum Arthropoda; class Insecta; order Lepidoptera; family Erebidae; genus Lymantria; species Lymantria monacha. The sequence goes on along the minus strand of LR991095.1, from coordinate 12,735,376 downwards.
GATGTGGTATGGATGAAATGGCGGCAAGTCACGGGTACAACATGCGACCCCAAAGTATCCCTTAAATTAAAGGGCCAAATATATAAAAGCCTAATAAGACCTGCTGTACTGTATGGATCAGCATGTTGGGCGACAAAAGCGACGGATGAGAGGCGACTGCATGTAGCGGAGATGCTAATGTTGAGATGGTTGTGTGGTGTGACAAGAATGGATAAAATAAGGAATGAACATATAAAAGGCAGTTTGAAAGATGCGCCAGTGGCGGAAAAATTAAGGAGTGAAAGATTGACATGGTATGGACATGTGATGAGACGGGATGAAAGTAATGTTGTGAGGAAAGCTTTAAGTATGAATGTTGAAGGCTTAAGGGGTAAGGGAAGACCGAAGAAAAGATGGATGAACTGCGTGAAACATGACATGGATAGACAAGGAGTGACCACAGAGATGACATCTGATAGAGTTGCATGGAAGAAGACATATTGCGTCGACCCCAAATAAATTGGGATAAGAGCAGGTTGATGATGATGATGAGATATACTTGACTGCATAGATGGCGTAGTGGTTAAAATACCGACCTTCCGTGCCATTGGCATAGGTTCGATTCCCACACAGGATAATACTTTGTGTGATCCATAAAGTGTTGTTCTTAGTCTGGGTGTAATTTGTCCGCATTAATTGCATGTTTGTAAAGTCCCCCACGAAACAAGGATTATTTCTTTAGTGCAAGGTGGTGTATTAAAAAAAATATTTTCGTAGAATACTATTCTCTTTTTATCCGACTTCAAAAAAGGAGGAGGTTCTCAATTCGACTGTTTTTTTTTAATGTTTGTTACCTCATAACTTTCGATTGGGCAAAGCGATTTTAATGATTCTTTTTTATTTGACAGCTGGCGCTTCCTGTGTGGTCCCATTTCAATTTGGTCCAGTTCTGGCAATGGCATCTATGAGAAAATCATATAAGTCTAAAAATAGCATGAAGTATGAGTGCGACAAATGAACGAGTAGCTCAAGCCCTGCTACTAATAGAACAACCTGTCTGTCTGTAACACTAAAAAGTAAAAAAAAAAACTACGTTTAAAAAAACCGACTTCAAAAACTGAAAAGTATAAAATAACTTAAAATACTATCATTTGTATGTGCTATCTATTGATAGGGTTGAAGTCGGTGCCGGTATCGGTAACTTTAGTGTAGGAATTTCATTACAGTAAGTACCTAAGCTGTTTATAATTTTGTTTAGGGCTTGGCACCGATTTCAAACCTATCAATAGATAGCACATACAAATAGTGGTATTTCAAGTTATTTTGTACTTTTTAATTTTGAAGTCGGTTTTTTAAACGTAGTTTTTTTATCGTTAAATGTAAAAGACGATTAAGAGTATATGCAACTTTGAAGAAAGAGAAGGAAGACTACCTAAAATTCTAAACTAGCCAATATCACTCTTAGTTTGTAAGAGATCTGAGGCGACAAATATATACACCCCGTATATGAGATGAGAAAGAAGGAAAATTAAAAAAAACCACTAATGCTAATAAAAAAATAAGTGAGAAGAAATCCTTGGTAAAGTTTCTGAGAAATACATTTTACGTTTAATGAAAAACTAATACTCTCGCCATTATGATTTACGAAGCTTCGTCAACAACAATAAATTGTTTTCAAACTGGATTTTGTGGATTTTCACGAACCAATTATTAAAGTGACATTATGATGCGAATTTACTTATGGATTATAATTAATCTAAATAAATTATCTATTATTATTATCTGTTATCTTTTGAATACAGGCTTACTTTGAATATCTATTCTATTTTAAGCGTTTTCATTATTAATATTGTAAGATATACTTTTCTCAAACATGCTTGGAAATTTGAGCATTATTTTGACAACTTTCTTCGAGATAAATCGAAATTGCTGTACTGACCAAATACATGCGAGCAGCGGCCGGCAAGTAATATAAAAAAAATCATATCTGTTGTGTTTTAGCGGCCAAATAAATATACATGTAAATTCATATCTATCGTGTATTTTAAAAATGGAACGATTTGTTACTCCAAAACATGGCGACTAAATAGGCAACTTATCAGAGTTTTATTTAAATTTCAAACTGGCTTGAAAAATACCTGTTTGGTAACGAAAAAAAAAATTAACCCTTTAGCACTTGAAAAATGTTGTTCGTTGTTCGTCATGTATGCAGTTCTACTTAGTTTCAATTTCCGCGCATTACTTGAGAAAAGTGCTATATAAGCCTTGGCTGCAACTAGGAATTGATGGACTTACGTATGTGTGCCTCGGCTTTGCCTCGGCCCACATTTACACGTTCGTCCAGCAATGTATCTTTTGCTGGTCGCTGCAGTAATGTACTATTAATTTATGGATTTTATCTCATTTATATTTGATCTCATCATCATCTCTGCGCAATACCCACGTAAACATCAGAAATTTATTTCCACGGGAGAGTTATTCTTGGGAATATTATTGATAAACAGACATCAAATGAAGTTGGCCCAGGTTCATTTTAAAGGAAAGCTTTAAAATGGACCTGGAGTAAAGAGCAGTAAAAACTCCTCATTACACTCACGAGCAATGCTGATTGTATTCTTAGCAACTACAATCGATATCTAAATAATTTATAGAGATATGGCTGGTATTAATATCTTTTATATTTTCAGGTATTAATAAAGCTCTTTATATGTTATTCTGTTGAAGAGAAATATGAATACATGTGTCGTGGGTTCAATTTACATAATTGTTTATGTAAATCTGCTTGGGCCTATGTGAATAAATCTTGTCGGAGTTAGAGTAATCCTTTAATTGACCCTACCAATATGTTTCTAGTAACTTTATAATATAGTATATATCTACAGGGTCTTTTTAGTCTATATTACTGCCCTATATATGCGTATATTAATTTAGGGTCCAATAGGAAAAGTAATTTTCCTTGTGGAGGCTGAGTACAAATACAATTTATCACCCCCTTTTTCATGGGTTTCATCAAAGATGACTAAGAGATATAATCATCATCATCATTCTCCTATTCTTATCCCAACCACTTGGGATCGATTTAATATCTACTCCTCCTTCATAGTATATATTGTAAAAGTTATTGGCAATAGTTTTATGACCGGCCGCCTGCCAGAATGTAATTGTTGACCAAACGGCATCAGATGGAGTTGACTCAGGTCATTGTAAGGCTCTTAGTTGTCTTTTACAACATCCGCGAGTAAAGTAAGGGTTGGTAGTATTGGTAGCCGCTACCACACAGCAAGACTAAGAGATATAATATGCAGATAAAATTGATACAAGAACAGAAAAACTACAAAAGTAAGAATTTAGTAGGTGATCGAGTGTCGCTTGTAGAATATAGTTCAAGCAACCATAATATAATGCACAAGGACAGTTTAATATTGATATTATGTATTGTGGTTCGAAGGGCATCACACTGCTGCTAATACTTGCTAAGCATGCTATGGACAAGATGACATAGTGGTTAAGATATCGACTTGCCGCGCCAGTGCTATGAATTCCATTCCCACGCAGGACAATACTTTGTGCGTTCTACAAATTTTTGTTCTGAGTCTGCGTGTAATTTGTCTGCGTTAAATGGGAATAGCTAAGCCGCTGCCTACTAATACAAACCCCAAACCCACCCAGATGGACTTCCAGCTCTCTCGCTCACCGAATGAAGTGCAATAGCACATTGCCATTACTCATACGTTGATTTTCTGCGAGAGTGTGGTACTACCCCGAACGGACCGGCTGTAAACAGAGAACTGTCAACAGCGTCGTCCTACCGCTAATGTATATGTAGAAGAAGGAATCAGACACGAGGAATATAAATGCGAATATAAAGTTGCAATTGACCGCACTGCTAGTAATCACGATTACCTTCACACCTATACACCAATCACAACTCACACCTTAAGTGAACTCACAGGACAGACCCAGGCAATCGCCTTTGTACAAACAACTATATGGTATGGATGGATGACACAGGATAGTCTTGCCCGTGCGACCACGGGACAAGACCACAACCAGCGCCACCCATTTGCGCGCTCGTGGATTCCTCAGCCAATGCACCCAAGGGTTCATTAAGAGAACGAGCAACAGCTCTTCTCCGGAGAACGTACAGCATCTCCCACCACTACCGCCCGCCCACCTGCCAAGCGCAGCAACCATGACACTACTCTCTCACAAGTGACAACATGAAAGAGGCCTACAAAACTAACGTAAGCGAGAATACGGTATGCGACCAGTGCACCGTGCCACTCGCGGGCTTAGACTGCCACCACATGGAATACATATATATATATATATATATATATATATATATATATACATATATATATATATACATATATATCGTATAATACGCCTATAAAAAAATTCGGTTTCATTTCTTGGGTTAGTATTGTAATGTGTTGTAATACTGCAATTTTCTTAAAGATATCTTTTTTTTTAAAGAAACTATAGCCGTATACCTATATAGGGCTTAATTATTTGGCTTTCTATTAGTGTTTTTTTTTTAAATTGGTCCAGTAGCTTCAGCGCCTATTCATTACAAACAAACAAATAAACATAAAAACAGAAAAAAAAATCCTTTTTATAATATTATATTATCTATTAATCAAAACTTAACTCAACTCGGCTTTAGTATGATAATTTGAGAATTTTACGTTAAAATAAGGTTTTTTCCCCTTTGAAATACAACATCCGTAACTTCTCTAAAAGCTTTTCAAGGTTGGCCGCACATTCAACACAGTGGTATAAATGATATCATCCTTTACTCAGCATTTGATATGATCCCAAGATAATATATTTGTATAAATTATTCGTTTACATAATCACGTCATCATCTTTATATCGCTATTTGATTATCACTATCATCATCATCAATTCACTTTTATCCCAATTACTTTTTCTTCTATAGTACATATTACAAAATTTTCGGCAATAGTATTGTAACAAGCAATTCGCTTGCCATCAACACTCCTTAGGAATTTATTTATTTATTTCAGATATACTCTATTATGCTAGATTTTAGCTTATTTTAAAACTCAATTTTAATATTAGAGAATTCACGTAATTTTCACGTGAAATTATCGATTTGGATGTGAACCACGTCAATAATACTAAGTGCTCTCGTTATAAGCGCGGAATGTAATTGTTGACCAGACGGCATCAGATCGAGTTGGCCTAGAGCGATATAAAGCTTTTAGTCGTCTTTTACGATCAAGCATAGGAAAGAGAGAAGGTGATGAATTACTCTGTCACCACACGGAATTCAGCTGAGATGGATTGATTGTGTGAACGAGGATATTTTTATGAAAGTTGTGAATGCAGATATGATGACTAAAGTCTGTGAAGGGCAAGGACGTGTTCTGCCGACCCCACTTCGCGTGAGATGAGGACAGGCAAATGATGATGATGATGACATGAAATTTAACTGATTGTTTATTGAGAATTACCTATGGATCCGACGTTATTGTGGTGCAACTTAACTGAAACGTCTCGAATATGAGTAGTGATTGCATAGGTGGTGCAACCAGTAATGCGCGGATGTCCCTTAAACTTAAGGGGAAAATCTACAAAAGTGTTATTAGACCTGTCGCTATATATGAATCTGAATATTGGGCATTGAAAAAGACGGATAAGAGAAGATTGCATGCTACTGAGATGCGTATGTTAAGATGGATGTGTGGGGTGACAAGATTGGATAACATACAAAATGAGTATATTAGGGAAAGTTTGAAAGTAGCACCAGTGATAGAGAAGATTAGGAGCGCGAGATTCTCTTGGTATGGACATGTGATGAGAAGGGATGAAAGGCTTGTGACAAGAAGGGTTATCAATATGTTTGTAGATGGACGGTAGAATTGTGGGAGACTCAAAAAGATATGTATGGATTGTGTGAAAGAGGATAAGTGTATGAAAGGTGTAAGTGCAGATATGAAGGCTGATAGAAGCCTATGGAAGGCTAGAACATGTTGTGCCGACCCCACTTAACGTGAGAAGAGGGCAAGCAAACGATGACGGTACAACCACTAATTAAGATACCTCTTTATCATACCAAGAGTCATGCATTCAAATCTCAAGCAGGACATTATTTTACGCGATACACAAATTGTTGCTGCGTCTGGGTGTATTTTGAGTTCGTTAATTATATGTCTTTAAACTCCCTCGTAATACAGGAATTATTTATTGATATCATTAAAAAGAAACACCTATTTTTATGATTTCCAGTTTACGCGGTTACGTCCCATTTTGTGTGGTTGAAATTTATTTTTTGATTTTGAGGTATAAATATATTATGACGTCACATATCATTGGCGGCTTATCTTCGTTAGTGAATCAAGGCCTTGGTAATGTAGCTAGTATCATAAACAACACTACATTTACTGACATAAATCATATATAAGTTGCGGTATAATATATAGGAGGTAAAGGGATCTCAAGTTAATTAAATGCGTAGGCTTAAAGGGATGTTTAAGCTTAAGTAAACTTAAATTCATACAACGACCTTAGAAAGTTTAATTGGGGCGTTGCTAAGTATATTAATAGTTAAAATGTTAGTTTCCGTTTGCAATTGAAACGTCACAAATTATCGCAATGAATGGTTGTATTTCAACTTATTCAATGCGTATCAAATAAAAGGGCTTGAAGAGTAGATGACGATAAAATTAGTGACATCAAACTGAATTCAAAGAGCTACCATTCGTAGATGCCGGATTATATTTTTCTTTTAAAATATCTTAATATGGTTGTTAAATGAAAGAGTAGAAATTGATAAATTTAAAGGCTGCGACATCAAGATGGTGAATTGAATTTTTATTCAACTCTCTTAACATGACAGATGTAGCCATCTCTCGTTGCACCGAAGAAAGGTTCTCGAGAGGAATCACGAATCTGCCGACGCAGTGCCGACCCATCTTTTCATTAGGTGTAATACTGACATTGTGTAAGTCACAGGTAGCCTATGAATGTAAGTAACACAAGACCATTCTGATTGGCATTCTCGTGGAGAGGTATACGTCCAACAGTGGACCAGCTGATAGATAAGGATTATTTTTAAATTTTAAGTTTTTCTTTAATCAAATTTAAATATCTAGGCGTTATTTTTGTCCAAGAATTGTTTCCACGATTGTAAAAGCCTATGTTGTATAATGGTTTATACCTTATTGAACGTCATCTTAAAAAATAACCTAGTAGAATAATACAGACAATTTACACATATATCAGGAATTTACGACCGAAGGTATGTCTAAGTTATGACCTTATATATTGCTTGGGGAGACATATGAAATGTTAGACACTGTTTTGGTTTTACGGATACTCATAAATAAACTACTTCGTAAATAAAATGACCTGAAATGTATTCTACATACATATATACATATCATCACGCCATATCCCTTGCAGGGTAGGCAGAGAGAACAGAGTGCCAGAGAACTCTATCTCTGCATACTTCACTCGCTTCCTCAACATTCATAATTCTCTTCATACACGCTCGCCGGTTTCGGAGACTCTTGACTCCACCTTCCTTTAGTACATGACCGATCTGGTCTAGGTAGGTTAGTCTCGGTCTCCCTCGGTACCTACATCCTTCCACTTTCGCATTGTATATCTTCTTAACCAGACGTTCGTTCGGCATTCTTTCCACATGTCCGAACCATCGGAGCATGCCCTTTCGCATCTTTACACCAATACTCTCTTTCATATCTACTCGCTCTCTTACGTCGCCGTTACGAATGAAATGTATTCTAGATAGTAAAAATAGAATTATCTTATTGATTGCACATATGGCGTTAGGAATTTTAGTACCGAGTGTGTTTTACGCAGGAACAGTTATTTATTCAATCTGCAAACGATTGTTCTGAGTCTGGGTTTTATTTGACACCGTTAATATTTATTTATGGAGAGAGTTATATTTAGTAAGAAGGCTTTTACCAGAGCCAAGGAGAAACATGCTGCCTGAATTGACAAGCGATTGGATAGCTATCCCGTCGGAATCACGCATTCTGGTCGCTCGCCAAATCTGCCCAAGGCAACTTCTGCCAGTCCAATCGCCCATCACTAGAGAATCACGATGGTAGTCTTACCGACAGCGTAAAAGAAAAAGCCGATTATCCGGGTCAATTCCTGGCCTGTTACCATCCCGGTGTGAAAGTTCAATTCCAAAAACTTGTATCTCGCAATTTTGGGTATAATTTTTTCTTTCTTAATGAATTTTTAATTACTTATAAACCCTCTTTAAGCTGATAATTGGACATACTAATAATGGGTATTTTTTGTTTTCAGACAGTTTAGAACATAGGGTGAGAAGATTCTCCTAAATCTAATAAGTTTTTGTACTTTTTTTAAGATTCTATGGATCTAATTTGTATGTGATAGCGAATACGAATATTAACAATCCTTACTTTGCTTTGAGCTGTCGTAAAAGAAAACTAAGAGATTAATATCGACCTGGGTCAACGCCACCTGATGCCATTTGTTTAACAATTACATTCCCAAGAACGGTTGTCATCAGGCAGTTGGCCGATCATAAAACTATTCCCAGTAACTTAATGCAATATATATATATTTATATAATGGATGAAGATTATATATTGCGTCGATCCCAAGTAATTGGGAGAAAAGCAAGATATTGATGAATAACCTGGAGGTACATTCCGCCTGGGGGCCTTAGCGCCGCGGCCTGTCGGCGGTTCTAGGTATAGACCTCGTCGTTGTTGACCTTCATTTGCTGTAGTTTCAGTGGGTATTCCGGACAAATAGCTGGCTGGTGAGTAACACACCTACCTACGCCCCCACTCTCGTGTCTATCACTAGCGGGAGATAGTGCATAAATGCATTTCTACAGCATGAAAAAATAAAAAGACACTGATTAATGATGACTTTGTGATTTTTCAAAATCATTATAAATTTCTTTTAAACAAAAATATTTAATTATAGAATAGGTATTTACTTATATTTCCTTGTACAAAAGTAATTCGTGGTTATTATTTAAAGCAATACGGATAACTTTGAGGTTCGTAGAAACAAAAATCTGACATGAAATCTCAGATGAGAAGGGATCACACGCTTTTAGAAGTTTTTCCCCCCGTCGTGTTTTTGTCCAACAAAAATCCCTTAGAACTGATAATCTTTGTTAAAGTAGCACTTTCATATTGTGGGCAACTTATTTTGGATTTTATTTTTAAAACAGCTGTAACAAAATATTCTATTGACTCACTTTTCATGCGCTAAAATAAGACAAAGGTTTAGCACACCTATATTTTGCTATTTAGCCTTCATTTTGAAGGCTAAATAGCGTAACTAAACCACGTAATAGACAGCGAACATCTTACCGTGTAAGTAAATAGACTCCGTAATGATTTAACAAAAGTTTGATTACATACATACATACATATTATCACGCCATATCCCTTGCAGGGTAGGCACAGAGAACAGAGTGCCAGAGAACTCAATCCTTGCATACTTCACTCGCTTCCTCAAAGATGGATTAAATAATCTTAATCTGTGAAATAGTACTATTAACTAAATAAATATATGTACATGTACTTTTTTATGGTGACGGAGTAAAAATAAAATTCACCACACCTTGTCGTAAGACGTCATGTCTAAGGGATAAAGTATATAAGGGATATAGTCATGTCTAAGAGATATTGTATTAGTAATAATGGTAGGACCACGCTGTTGCCAGTTTTCAGTCTCGCAGAAGATCGACGTCTGAGTAATGGCAGTGTACTATTGCGCTTCGTTCGGTGAGCGAGAGAGCCGGAAACCCAACTGGGTAGGTTTGGGGTTTGTATTGATAGGCAACGGCCTAGCTGTAGCCCTGGTGTTGCAAAGGTCCATGAGCAGCAGTGACACTTACCATCAGGTGTGCTACTTGCTCGTTTGCCACCACAAACAATGAAAAGATGCTATGTAAGAAAATGAAAGCTCATAATAAAATCCTAAACTAATCTGTGTAACTAGCATAGTGTAGCTCAATTTCCCTCCTGTTGTAGGGATAGCGGTTGGAATATGAGCTGAGATGATTATGTTGATGATAAATATGATATATATTCAACATATTAAATAAAATAATACAAAACCCGATTACGAAATGAAAAATGATGTCACAAGCGGGATTCGAACCCGCGCCTATTGAAATTTCACTTCGTATCATATTTACGTCTTAAGGTGACGGTATGCTATCTACCCGACAATGTTTACACATTGTTATAGGCTTAATACTTAAAACTTTACAGTTAGAATTGTATTAAACGATGACACAAACTTGTTATTTAAATTACTGAAATTTAGCATTTAATATGCTTAATTATTTATAAAACCCGATTACGAAATGAAAAATGATGCATCCCAATAGGCGCGGGTTCGAATCTCGCTTGTGACATCATTTTTCATTTCGTAATCGGGTTTTATAAATAATTAAGCATATTAAATGCTAAATTTCAGTAATATAAAATAATACAATTAAATAGGTGCTTAATCCAAGCAAGCGAAGGGACTGGCACAGTTACTATGTACATAAAACACGTAGGCGCCCTCTTATTAAATCCCGGACACAATGCCAGAGTGCAAAAATTCAGTAGCACAATTATTTTTCAAAAGAAAGCTGTAATATATTTTTTTATAATTTTTTTTTTAAGTATACCACACCCTTCGTTAAATTAATAATCCTTTTATTGTGAGGCACCTTGTAAACATATAATCCCAGTTTTATTTTGAATTTAACTTAACTTTCATATGTGTTATATACCTACATATTATATCTCTTAGTCCTCTTTACCGATCACGCACGGGTAAGAAATAGGGTGATGAATTGTATTTTTACTCTATCACCACACAAATAAATAACAATAGTGCACTATGGCATAGACTGCACAGATGCCGTAGCGGTTAAGATACCCATCTTTTTTTTTGACGGTTATGGTCTGAACACATATAAGAGGAAGTTTGAAAGTTGCGCCAGTGACGGAAAAGTTAAGGAGTGAAAGGTTAACATGGTATGGACATGTGATGAGACGGGATGAAAGAAGTGTTGTGAGGAAAGTTTTAAATATGAATGTTGAAGGCTTTAGGGGTAAAGGAAGACCAAAGAAAAGATGGATGGACTGCGTGAGGTTTGACATGGATAGACAGGGAGTGACTGCAGAGATGACGTCTGATAGGACTGTATGGAGGAAGATGACATATTGCGTCGACCCCAAGTAATTGGGATAAGAACAAGATGATGATGATGATGATGATGGTCTGAACACATCTCATAATTTTATTGTGGTAGGACCACGCTGTGGACGGTTCTCTGTCTACAGTCGCGGGCCGGTCCGTCCGGGGTAGTACCACACTCTCGCAGAAGATCAACGTCAGAGCAATGTGCTATTACGTTTCTTTCGGTGAGCGAGAGAGCCGGCAGCCCAACTGGGTGGGTTTGGGGTTTGTATTGGTAGGCAGCGGCCTAGCTATACCCTTGGTATTGCAAAGGTCCATGGGCGGCAGTGACACTTATCATCAGGTGTGCTGTCTGCTCGTTTGCCACCATAAGCAATAAAAAAAAATAAAAAGAATCCATTCATTCCGAGGCGATGAAAGAGTGATGTAGCGATGATCGGCAGCACCAGGTAGGTATTAATGATTATGGTGAGTTCACTGCGCTGCACCACCCGGGCTATACAGACCTCCAACGTGTGCTGCGTATGTCCCTGTCGCAATCGCTGTGCTATCAGGACAGTGTCCTCTCCTTGCTTGCGAACGTATGGAGGCACTTGTCGAAGCAACCATGCCCCGTCCCGATCTGCACCTGACTGAAGGAGAGAAACCCATACCGCTGACCCAATCACTCCATTAGCACTGGCTGAAAGGCCTCCACGGTCAGAACACCAACCAAGGTCTCTCTAGAAAGTAAACTACTAAGGAATATAATATACAAATAACGCCTATGCAAGAGAAGGTAAACTAGAAATAAAAACCTACGTCAACCCAATCAGCATTGTACCGTCATTATCAACATCTGAAAAAAGGAAGGATATTGACCAACCACGTTAGTTCCACGGTTTGATATAAGGATTTATTTAGAGTCTTTCCTCTGATGCGTAGATTGTATATGCATGTCATATCGCTGGTGAAGAGAGCTCGGTAGTAGGACGATATTAGCTCAGCGGATGGTGATGGTGAAATCTTCAAAAATCATTGTCCTGTATATTACTACAAGTTTAATACGCAATTTTAGTGGTAGGGCCAAACTGTGGAGTTTTCTATCTTTAACCGTGGACCGGTCCGTCTGGGGTAGTACAAAATATTCTTGCAGAAAGTCGAAATCCGAGTAATAACATTGTGCTCTTGTACTTCGTTCTGTGAGTGAAAGAGCCGGCAATCTAACTCGCATCACATTTGTACATTTACCACTGGAAAGTATTACATACATACATACATACATACATATCATCACGCCATATCCCTTGCAGGGTAGGCAGAGAGAGCAGAGTGCCAGAAAACTCTCTATCCTTGCATACTTCACTCGCTTCCTCAACTGTCATAATTCTCTTCATACACGCTCGCCGGTTTCGGCGACTCTTAACTCCACCTTCCTTGAGTACGTGACCAATCTGGTCTAGATAAGTTCGTCTCGGTCTCCCCCGGTAACTACGACCTTCCACTTTTGCAGGAAAGTATTCGAAACGTCGGGAAATTAAAAATCATATACAAACGCGATAGAATCAGTAAAAGTAGTTTTAGATTTTGATTGATAGGCAACGGCATAGTTTTGGTTTTCATATTGCAAAGATTCATGTGCAGTAGTATAATTTACCATCAAGTGCGCTGCTTGCTCGTTTACCATCATAAGCTATAAAAAAAACTATAAGACGTCACTCTTGCACCATAAGCCAAGTATTAAAAGAGAAGTGTTTATTTATGAAGGATTAACTTTAATTGTGTTTGCGTAAATCCGTTCAACCCTTGAGAGAACAGGTTTTATCGCTTTGTAAATTACAACATTTGTGTAGTGATTTAAGTAGATGACTCTTGACCGTTGTTATGTTTTGATGGCTGAGTACTTCTATACTAGTAGTTATACTGTTTATAAATGGACTAATGTCATCATAGACATATGTTAGAACGTCTAACTTTACTTTAGATATAGCGACAGTGAAAGCTGCCAGAGCCTCGACTTGAGATTTGTCTCGAAAGAGTAACTCCAGGCGTGTCACCGATACCAAACCGACCGAGACTAAAGACTGGGTTCCGTTGTCTCACCCATATGGCGTAGAGAGATACGTGTACAATAGGTTATGTGATCGCGCACCGTTTCTTCCGTTGCCCTGGATGGATTGGATGACCAAACGGTCCTCAAAAAAAAATATAGCGACGCGACGTATCTAATTCAAAAAAGAATATTGTTTCCGGCTGTGTTTTTGAATACTACTTACTTTAATATTGCTTAAGTATATTATAAAGTTCACCGAAGACAAAGATCGGGTACCGGTGGCCCGCTCGCACGGCGTAGAGAGGTAATTGCAGGGTGGGTCTATGGGGTTGCGCGCCACCTCCTCCGTCGCCCCCGATCGGTTTGACGGGGCGCGACCACGTCCATAGTCCACCGCAAAAAAATAAATAAAATAATAATAAGGTATATTATAAAGTTACGCCTTTGAAGCGAAGTGTGAATTTTATTAGACGGTTTTAAAATTCTATTTACTGTTTGGTAACACTGTAGGAGTACAATTTATCAGCCTCTTACTAGCCCGTGGGTGTTGTGAAAGATGACTAAGTGATGTGCAGATAATATTGATCATGAGAAGGAAAACTCGATTAAAATATCAATATACCTGACCAGCGTGGTATAATAGGTAAATTTCCTTCCCCCAGTATCGTTGACTTTAGGGCCTCTTCCAGGCCTGAAGTCAATATTCGCGGAAAAAGGGCTTAAGCGACTGCTGCATCATGTAATTATGCGTATTCGCCAAACATATTTCATTTTAGTACCTTTTCTCCTAAACTTGAGAGGAGTGAGGCATACGCTTTTCTCAATTTTATACGGAAACCTTGAAATAGAATTGTACGTTAAATCGTATTTTTCGTGTGTAAAACAAGTTTTTGTTAATAATATCTAACTTGTTAAATGCTAGATGTCAATAATTTAAATATTTGGCTTGGATCATCGTTCAATACAATTCTTAACTAAAAAATTAGAGAATTGAATCGCAATAATGTTGTAACGCTGCGCCGGTAGATGGTGTATGAAACGTCGCTATAAAGATGAAAGTACAGACGAAAAATTTTGTTGTTGCCCATGGGCCCACACTCTTTTAAATTAGTAAGACGATTGGAACGGATTTCCAGTATATGTGGGTTTAAATTCCACATGTCCCACTAGACAAAAACCTCTTTCAGGGGAAGGTTTTTATTTATCACCGAGATCTCAGCTTTAGGTAATATCTACTTAAGCAATTTAAATATTTTAAACGTTAATATATAAATATAGAGCTGTGATGATATATTTCTTAAAGTAGGGTCCAAGAACTCATCATCATTCTCCTACTCTTATTCCAATTACTTGGGGTCGATACAATATGTACTCTTCTTTCATAGCACATATTGTAAAAGTCATTGGCAATAGTTTTATGACCGGCCACCTGCCAGACGTCAACCCTCCTTGGGAATGTAATTGTTGATCAAACGGCATCAGGTGGAATTCGCCCAGGTCTATAAAAAGCGCTTAGTCGTCTTTTACGATATTCAAAGCAAGGGTTGGTTTAGTATGTGTAGCCGCTGCCACACAGAAACGACTTCTTTAGTGACTAGAGAAGAAATGATTATCAAGCGACAGTTATTATAGTAAGCACAAAAAAAATATCTTCATCTTCAATAATTCCTTTCAAATAAAATGAACAATTTATTCATAATCTTTGAATACACTCGAATTAATATCGACAATTCTTTACGATTTCACAACGTCCATTACTGGATGATCTGCGAGTCATTCAATCAAGTAACAGATATATTTGAATCCAAGATCTTCGATAAGTGGTCATCGAAATATTTTATCTTTCTACATCAATAAATTTGAATATTGGATTTTATGAAAATTCATCCACTCGAGTAGTCATGTAAGGACTGGTATACGCCAGAGATTTATCGATTGGTTTATTCGATTAGATTTCAATTAATATGAAATGTGATTAATTTCATTAACTAACTTGACAATACAGATTAATAAAAACTTTTTTATTGCTCTCACTCAAAATAAATGCGTTGGTGTTTTTTGTAATATTTTAACACGTTTATATTAATTTGGTTTTAATTTTTAAAAGTGATTTTCACATTTCATCGGTTAAAAAGAAAAGTGACAATTCTCGAAAATTTTGAAAAATAATATTATTGTTTAAAAACATGTAATTAACGCAGACAAAGTAC
The DNA here is from genome assembly GCA_905163515.2 of Lymantria monacha. NCBI lineage: Eukaryota > Metazoa > Arthropoda > Insecta > Lepidoptera > Erebidae > Lymantria > Lymantria monacha. The sequence goes on along the minus strand of LR991095.1, from coordinate 12,719,959 downwards.
ACCCAGACTTAAAACAATACTTTGTGGATCGCACAAAGTATTGTCCTACGTAGGAATCGAACCCACAGCAATCGCACGGAAGGTCGATTACGCCATTTATGCACTCAGATGCCCTTGGCTACCATAGAAGACGACTATGATACGCATGTATCATCTGCGTAAGAGAAGCAACGTATATCCAGTATCTATATATTATGGACTGAAGTCAAAACAGACAAATGTTAATGATTCTGTTACAGAGTGCCATAATATCCTTACTATCTTGTTACAAAGCCACTTAACACAATGACTGTTCAAGGGAATAATATCGTGACGTTAATAGGTGGTACTTATCACTACTGAGTGCCGTAGGCGTTACTAACTACATTATGAACAAATTTAAGTGACAATCAAAAACTAATCAAATAAATGTTATTATAACTATGGAAACGTAAACTCTAAATAAAACCCTATGCCAACATTTCTGATAAGCGTCTTGGTATAGAAGGTCAACTTTCTTCCCTTAATGCAGAAGGCTTGAGCCCAGCAGTGGGACATAGACTTTACAAAATGACCAGGAATATTGTATATAAAACGAACCTTATCATTATTTTTTAACCTCAATCACCAACGCCATGCAACTGAAGTTACAGAAGAAAGCTAGTTTAATAAATTCGACAACACGCTGCAAAATTGACCATATGAGTGTTTTTTATTACTTTCTGATAGCACATCTGATAGTAAGTGTCACTGCCGCCCATGGACCTTTGCAATACCAAGGGCGTAGCCAGACCGCTGCCTACCAATACAAACCCCAAACTCATCCAGTTGGGTTTCCAGCTCTCTCGCTCACCGAACGAAGAGCAATAGCACATTGCTATTACTCAGACGTCGATCTTCTGCGAGAGTGTGGTACTACTCCGGACGGACCGGCCCGCGGCTCTAGACAGAGAACTGTGTACAGCTTGGTCATATCACTAATAAAAGTTTACTTGACTCTTATGCGAAAGCAATTGACCTACACCTCGCTAGTCAAACGGGTATTTTATTTTGAGCTTTCCTTTTCTTGCTATAATATTATCTGCTTGCATCTTTTGTCAGAGGAGAGGGAAGGCTCCGATGGTTCGGACATGTGGAAAGAATGCCGAACGAACGTCTGGTTAAGAAGATATACAATGCGAAAGTGGAAGGATGTAGGTACCGAGGGAGACCGAGGCTAAGCTACCTAGACCAGATCGGTCAGGTACTGAAGGAAGGTGGAGTCAAGAGTCTCCGAAACAGGCGAGCGTGTATGAAGAGAATTATGAATGTTGAGGAAGCGAGTGAAGTATGCAAAGATAGAGTTCTCTGGCACTCTGTTCTCTCTGCCTACCCTGCAAGGGATATGGCGTGATGATATGTATGTATGTATGTATCTTTTGTCATATACGATCACTCACTCGAAAGGAAAAAATTCCAATGAGAGTTGACGTCAGGCAGACGGTCGTTCATTAAATTATTGCCAGTAACGTTTGCAATGTGTAAAATAGAATAGGAGTACGTATTGCATCGACTTCAAATAATTAGGATAAAAGCAAGATAATGATGATCACTGATCAAGGAAAGGGTGAAGACATATTGTATTTTTTCTTCATTTCCATACAGATATTGAAGTTAAAAAAGACCAATAAAGAATATAGTAATAAATATTTTTACATATTTTCTAATGTAAAGAAGAGGATGAAATATTCATAGAATGTTACAATAAATATATTCAAGTTAGAATTTCGCAAACAGATTTCGTATTAACGTCAGTATGGGTGATGTTTGGAATCAAGGAAAGATATCATATCTATACAAAATGGCTTTCGTTTGTAGCTCGCATAAATTCAATGCTTGGATAATTTTGACTACATACTGGGTGCCGATTTTATTACTACAATAACTTAAAGCAGGTGTAGGAATGACGTCATAAAAAACATTAAAGTTAGTTGCAGATTCCTACCTCTGCCCAATCCCGAGATAAAGTGATTTATTTCTTATCAAAACAATAGTTTTGTCAGCGAACATTGATCTGTAGGTACATTCCGACCAGCTGTGCGGCGGTGAGCGCAGCGAGAGCGGGATTATTTGCCTACTAGTTCAGTGTCACACGCATGAGTATATGCCTACATCTAATTTTTATAGTACAAGTGTATTGACCGCTTATCAGTATGGCAATTTAATCAAAACTTAGGTACAATTTTTTTTACTGATTTGGGTAGTGTTTCATGGTCTGATACACACCCTTCAAGGATTCTACTAATTAAATCGGCAACCTGTATAAAGCGTAGTGGTCTAACGACCTTCTATAATTCCACTTCTGGGTGGGTTTGAAATTTTATTCGGTAAGCAGCAGCCTAGTTGTACCACTGGTATTGCAAAAGTCCATGAGTGGCAGCAAAAATTACCATCAGGCGTGCTGCTTGCTCGTTTGTCATTATCTGCAAAAAAATATAGATTGTTGTAGGTTCGATCGACATGTAGAGCAGTCCTTTGGTAATTTGCCACCTTATCAGAAGCTGGATGAGATAGCAGCGTGAAAGTGTTCTACGAGCACCTCTCTTAATAGGACAAAGTCATCAAAACCTGGCGAGATAGCCAGAAATGATGAACTTAAACCTCTCATCTAGCAAAAGAATGACGGAAAGTGAAGCCAACACCGCAAGGGTTTAGGAGATGGGCGATAGCTTATACAGGAAGTCTGGTACAACTTTTCCGTCAGACTCGCGGAGTGGTATCTACCCAATAAAGGTTTTCTCGCTTAAAAATAAATATCTGGAGGACCGAGCCTTGCTCGATACTTTTTTATTAGTGTGTTTTGAAAGATATATTTAAATATAATAAAAATAATGAAAAATAAATTAAAAAGGCAAAAAGCACAAAAAATAGGAATTAAAAAAATGAATCGAGCAAAAAGGAGCCAAAATCACGTTTGTTATATGGGAGCACCCCTTAAATTTTTACACCCCTAATATATTTTATTAATATTTGCACCCCTAATATATTTTATTTTGTATTTTAGTATTTGTCGTTATAGCGGCAACAGAAATATATCATCTATGAAAATTTTAGTCTGACTACTGTCTAACTATCATGGTTCATGAGATACAGCCTGGTGATAGACAAATGAACGGACGAATGGACAGTGAAGTCTTAGTTATAGGGTGCCGTTTACGCTTTGCGTACGGAACCCCGAAAAGGTTGAACTCACATAAAAGCAACAATGGAATGGATGGATTGGTACAATGGAAATACTCTTTAAAATTGGAATGTCTCGAAAGTCACAATACTGTATTAACACGGCATTTGAAAGTTTCTGAGCTTATACAATTTTAGGACACGGCGTCATAGGAACGTAGAGTTTGAAATTTTAAATTGTTGGGCAGTAATTTTCTAAGCCAAATACTATAATTGAGAGCCATGATAACACATTGCATCGTATAACTGAAATCCATCGCTCATAAGATGTATTACCCGTTTTATTTTTTACCCTGGCGAGGGTATTTTTACCGCATAATGATTAGGAAAGAGAGACAGTCATTTGCTATATTTTTGTTCGCTGTTTAGCTAGCGCTTAATCAACATATTTGTAAAAATCGAGACGGAAAGGCTGAGTTATATTAGGAACAATCAGTAAGATACGATAGGGAGACAGGATGTTAATGCTGATCAGATTGGTTGCAAGACGTCATGACATACTTGTATCTATGTACGATACTACGGTCGTTTTGATTTCTTTATACTATTCATTTGCAAATATTTTAAATCATTCGAAGGGGTCGAATATTAAAATAAATCCTTCGAATAAGTGATAAACTCCTAGTCAGACAACCGGTAGAGTTCCTGAATACTCTGAAGGCTCCCGGTCTTCCAACTCACATCTTAAAGTTGAAAGCTGGGGCGCCTAAATTATACAATGACACCAGTTTGCAAGAAAAAACATTACATTGCATTGTAATCGGGTCAACTATACTGACCGATTGTTCTCGAGCAAAGTCTGTATTTATTCCTAGGATTCACCAAATACCATCCAATTACTCTTTCGAATTTCAGAGAGTGCAGTTTGCCATTAAAGTCTGTTTCGCAATAACCACAAACAAAGCTTGAGGTCAAATTCTTAAGGTAGCGGGAGTAGACTTGAGAGAAAGCTGCTTCTCCCATGAGCAGTTGTATGTGATATGCTTCAGAGTAAGCTCACAGTGTAGCCTGGTTATTCTAGCATCCGAAAGAAAATCAAAACATATTGTTTACAAAGAAATACATAGGTGTAGTATCGCGGATGGATGTCAAAGAAGCGGTACCAGTGATCGGCCTAATTTCGATGAAAAAGACGGTGGGTTATGGGGCCGCACACTACCCTTCCGTCGCCTTGATCGAAATGAGCGCGGTGTGTTTAAAACATGGCCTGCTAAGAAAAAGCCTGGTGTTCGTAATATATAACAAAATTTCATTTGCTTTGTATGTCTATCGAACCTACCCTACACTATAAGAAAGATTGTTATCATCATCATCACAGTCCATATACGTCCCACTCTTGGGCTCGGGTCTCCTCTATAATAGGAGGGAAGTTAACTTACTATACCGCGCTGGTCAGACGTGTTGTTATAGGGTTTTGTTTCGAGTTTTCCTTCCCTTGCATAGATGTTTAATGCATTTTATATCCCTTAATCGTCTCGTACGATCACCCACGGGTAACATAGCGGGTAGTGAATTGTATTCTTACACGGAGTAAGTGGTGACGGCACCACATGGATAAGATTGTTATACCTACTATATAAGTATGTATACAAACATTTATACATAATTATTTATAAATAACAATAAAATTAATAACGTAAAAAACAAACAAAAATCTTATTAGAACCATTTTCGACTTCTACGCAGACAAAAATGCGGGCAAATGATAATAATTAATAAAATAGTAAAAAAAGGCCAAAAAGTAAATAAGAGAAAGTAAGGATCCGAACCGAGCTCCGGTTTGTTTGGATTAGACTACACGATTGAACCAACTGAGCTAAATGTCTATTCTTAATGACAGCGTCAAAATTTGAAAACTTGAATATTCTAATAGTTTTAGTACAACGAAAAATTATATTTTTGTTGGCGAAAAATACCGATAAAATAATATTTTCTATAAATGAAACCTATCTAGATCGATTAATGGCCCCGGGAACCCCTTGTGTGCTAAATTTCAAGAAAATCGTTGGAGCCGTTCCCGAGATTCGGATTATATATTCTTGTATATATACAAGAATTGCTCGCTTAAAGATATAGTGAGATAATTATTTTTGTGATTTACAAATAATTATTTTAAATCTGGGAGAGATATTTGAGATGACAGACTACAGAGACTACTTGAGACTATAAAGTACTTTGTACTAAATATTTTACTTAGTATTAATATAAACTTCAAAGTATGAATTTTATTACATGAAAGTAACGTAAACTAGGTTTGGGTCATTATTTCAGGGCAGCAGGTCACTACCCTTGAGGGCAATTGACATTATTAATGTAATGCAAAGGTCAGTTAAAATGAGATAGTTTAAAATTATTGCCATACGTAAAATTATTAATTCGTCACATATTAGTTTTTTTTCTCGATAATATTTATTCATAACTATGGATACAATATCCTTTAGCCAAATATGTTGTTAGTTTAATGCGATCTCTACGGAAAATCTGTAGAGTTAGGCTGACTGATCGCATTCGTAACGACGACGTAAGAGAGCAAGTAGGTTTGAAAGAGAGTTTTGGTGTAAAGATGCGAAAGGGAATGCTCCGATGATTCGGACATGTGGAAAGAATGCCGAACGAACGTCTGGTTAAGAAGATATACAATGCGAAAGTGGAAGGATGTAGGTACCGGGGGAGACCGAGACTAACTTACCTAGACCAGATTGGTCAATTACTGAAGGAAGGTGGAGTCAACAGTGTCCGAAACCGGCGAGCGTGTATGAAGAGAATTATGGATGTTGAGGAAGCGAGTGAAGTATGCAAGGATAGAGTTCTCTGGCACTCTGTTCTCTCTGCCTACCCCGCAATGAATATGGCGTGATGATATGTATGTATGTTTAATATTACAAATATAACCAAATCTTGTATATTATTCATAACTTTTAGCATTATATTCCACTTCTTCATATTGACTAGTTTATTCTTAAGAACAGTCCGTCAGTAAATAATCTCGTTAGTATTAATTGGGCGCTGACAACCAAATTATGATTCATCTGCGAATTTTGGCAAAACATGTAAATACACGAAAATCACTATTAGATTATAGTTTTATGCTTTAGCACTTTCTCTGTATTATATTACATATAATACCAGCAAAATTATTGAATACAACACTAGAATATATGTATATATATATATATATATATATATATATATATATATATATATATATATATATATAAGTAAGGATAAACGGGTCCTACACTGAATGGTTTAACATTGATAAAGGTGTCAGACAGGGATGTGTAGCGTCACCGTGGCTGTTTAACCTATTTATGGATAGCTGTTTGCAAGATTTGAAAAATAATGAATGTGGTTTAAGAATGAATGAGTTACTCGTCAAATGTCTTCTTTATGCCGATGATCAGGTTTTACTTGCATCGTCGGCTGAAGACTTACAGGCGATGGTAACTACTATGCATGATGCTTTTGAAAGAAAAGGTATGAAAGTAAATGTAAGTAAGACGAAAGTAATGGTCTTTGAAAAGGATAAATGTATGACGGAATGTAATATTTTTATAAATGGTGAGGGATTGGAACAGGTGAAAGAATTTGTATACTTGGGTGTACTGTTTACTAGTGATGGTAAAAATGATGAAGATGTTGAAAGACGAGTAAATGCTGGTAATAAAGTGATTGGGGCATTGTACGCTTTTATGAAAAGTAGGAATGTATCTAACAAGGCACGCCTAGCTGTACATAAGGGAGTATTAGTTCCCACTCTCATGTATGGCAGTGAAAGTTGGATTTGGCAGGGAAGACATGAAAGTAGCATAAATGCTGTAGAGATGAGAGCTCTTCGTAGTATGTGTGGTGTAAGTCTGAAAGATAAAATTAGGAATAGTGTTATAAGAGAGCGCTGCGGTATGAATGAAGAAGTAGTGACAAAGATAAAAAAGGGTATGCTGAGGTGGTTCGGACACGTGGAAAGAATGAGTGAAGAAAGGTTGACTAAACAAGTATACAAAGCGAGTGTGAGTGGGACGATTACAAGGGGAAGACCACGTCGTACTTTCCTGGATCAAATTGAAGATGTGTTAGTGAAAGGTCAGATTAAGAGTACGCGTAATCGTAGAGCATGCATGAAGACTGTGATGAGCGTGAATGAAGCGATGGAGGTATGTCAGGATCGTGGTTTGTGGCAATCCGTAGTCTCTGCCTACCCCTCAGGGAAACAGGCGTGAGGCTATGTATGTATGTATATATATATATATATATATATATATACTAGCTGATGCCCGCGACTTCGTCCGCGTGACATTCAGTTGTACTACGCACCCCTATTTGAAAATTAAAAATTCAAACTCGACCAGGTATTTCCGGCAGCCACTTGACCATTTTCATCAAGGAGGACGCTTTCTCCAATTTTCTTTAAAACATCGGCAAATTCTTAAGCATGTGAATTAGTGTTGCCCAAATGCAAGACTCTTGCGAGGCTTGCAAATCTTGCAACTTTTGCTTTTAGAATCACTCATCAATCATCACAAAGTCACTTTTTTTGATAGAAATAAAAAATCCTCATAGACATTAAAAATCCAACTAAATTAATGAAATAGAATTTCATTAATTTAGTTGGTTGGTTGTTTTTCATCTAGTGGCAGTAACTGTACAACTATCAATAATTAGGTACATACCACTAAACGGAAGTGGGGCTATTATTCTTCCGTGTACTGGTATTACTCGTAAGAATACGAAATGTTGACAATCCTTTCTTTGCTATATGAAAATCGTAAAATCATGTCTAAGGGAGCACTGCGAAACTCTTGCAGCAAGTCTTGGTCTTGCATTTGGGCAACACTAATGTGAATGGTGACCTTGGCTTTGCTTGCATGTTGATGGTTAGGGTTAGCTTTCCTACTTGGGGCCACAGATAAGAATACTTCAGTGAAGCATTGATCTCATCAGTTCTATTCCTCGACTTTTAACAGGAAGGATTTGCCGAAAATCTCCAAAAAAAAGCACCATTGACTTTTCATTACGATATCGTAGTGCTCGATCTACGGCCTCTACGATTTTTTTTATTTATCGTTGTCCAATCAACGCAAACGATTAGACAGCAATCCTTAATAAAAACACTAACAGTGGTAAAGCCACAGTTGATAGTATTCTTTCTACAGCCACGGGCCGGTCCGACCCCCAGTCGAACCTAGTACCCCACTTTTGCAGAAAAGCAACGTCTGAACAGTGGCAATGTGTTATTTCCGCTTCATTTGTAAGAAGTGGCAGGGCGGCGCATGCGCGATTACCTACGTCTACTTGCCTTAGCCGAAGCCGCGGGTAACTGGAACGGGGAATAGTCCGTCACCCGCGGAGGCTGACCACGTGAGGGTGAAGCCCGATGGCCCGGGGCGTCATCGGGGATGGTACTCGAAAGGCTCAATGGTGATGGGGAGGCAAAACGGTGGGTTATGGGGCCACGCGGACGGAATGCAAGGCGTGTGTCCAGACCATAGACTGCCAAAAAAATAAGTGCATGCTGCTTGCTCGTTTACCACCGTACACAATAAAACAAAAAACACTTTGAATGTGTCGCAGTTTCGTGTTATTGTACATCTCGGTGTTTTATTGCTTTATAAATCTATCGGGTTTATAAACAATGTGCATAAATCTATCGGGTTTTTAAACAAAGCTCTTCCCACCGAGAAGTAATGCAGCAGCAGTTTTCTGACGTAGTTACTTCCACAGTTATTCTACGCTGACTCCTCATTTTGGTAAGATTGCTCTACTCAGATAAGTCTTTTCAGGGCTACCTGGGGACATGGACATCTATCATTTCAGCTTATATACGTCCCACTATTGGGCTCAAGCCTCGCCCGTAATGGAAGGGAAATTGACCTACTATATCACGCTGGTCAGACGTGTTTGTATAGAGTTTTGTTTCGAGTTTTCCTTTTCTTCCATAGATGTATGATGTCCTTTAGTCGTCTCGTGGGTGATCGACCCTTTTTTTTTTTTTTTTTATTGGTAGGCTATGGGTGCGTCTCGCCCCGCCGAATCGGTCCGGGGTGACGGAGAAGGCGGCGCGTGACCCCATAGACCCACCGTAAAATCCTCTCTCTTCGCCGTGCGAGCGGACCACCGGTACCCGATCTTTGTCTTCGGTGGTCCGCTCGGCGGTTTACCCTCGCGGGTCCCTCTCGTCGGCGCCCCGACAGATTTCGCCGTCGGGGCGTCGCCCTCACGCGGTGGCCTCGCGTCGGGTGAGCGGACAATTCCCCGGTCCGATCACCCGAGGCCTGGGTTAGGGCGGCATCAGGTATTCGCGCCTGCGCCGCCCCGGCCGCTGGCGGCGGCCCGGGTCGCGGGAGTCCTCCTTGACTCGTTCCGCCGCCTCCTTCCGCGAGATGACAGCCTCGCAGAAGGCGGCGACCGCGTCCCAATTCCTGACGCTGTCGACCATCGCCCTCGCGACAGCCGGCAGCGCCAGGTCGGCACCGATAATAGCGACGAGGTCACGGCGCTGCCCGTCCCAGCCCGAGCATTCCTCGAGCGTATGTTGCGCCGTGTCCTCGCCACTACTGCAATGATGGCAGCCTGGAGTCCACTCCCTGTACACGACCGTGTGCAGGTATTTCCCGAAGCACCCGTGCCCCGTCAACACCTGCACCAGTCGGAAGGTGAGGACCCCGTGCCGCCGCTCCATCCATTTCATCAATACGGGCCGAAAGGCCTCGACGGTCACGATACCGTGTCTAGGCCTCTCCAGCCGCGTAACCCAACGGGCGATGACGTCTCGGCGGGCGTCCTCGCGCCAGGTGGCTATCTCGCTCAACGATGGGGAGCCACCCTCCTCGCGCACTGAGGTAACCCGCCGGTAGAGGTCGGAGAGCATCTCCGCCTCTAGGTCCCACGGGGGTGTCCCGGCCAATAGGCACGCCACCTCTGTCGACACCGTGCGGTACCCGCGAATGGCTCTGACCGCCATGGCTCTCTGTGGCCTCCACAGAACCGCCCTGAGCTGGGCGTTCAGAGCCCTCGCCCACACGGGTGCGCCGTACATGGCCATCGAGCGGATGACCCCCGCATACAGCCGTCGGCCCTCGAAACTGGGTCCGCCCACATTCGGCATGAGCCGAGAAAGGGCGGACGCCGCGCCGACCAGCCGGGGAGCAATCTGTCGGAAATGCACCCGGAACCACCATCGCCCGTCGAGCACCAGACCCAAGTACTTCATATGGGCCTGGATGTTGATCTGGATGGAGTTGACGACTAACGAGGCGCCGGTTGGCAGCCTTACGCGTGGCCCATGGAATAATAGGGCCTCCGTCTTATTTAAGGCCACCCTGAGCCCCAGCGCCTCGATTCACCTGACCATCTCCTCGGTGCCGAGAGTGGCCAGGCTCGCCGCCTCTTCGAGTGTCCTGCCCCGGGCTGTGACGAGCGTGTCGTCAGCATAGCACACCAAGCTCAGCCCGGGGGGGAGACTCCCTCTCAACGCCCAGTCGTACCCGATGTCCCACAGAGTCGGCCCCAGAACCGACCCCTGTGGAACACCGCACGACATGGGCGTCCGCACAATGTCCCCTGCGGGACCCGCGCAGAGGATACTGCGCCCCTCCAAATAGTCTGCCACCAGCCGCCTGAGGTACAGGGGCACTCCATGGAACCGGAGCGCCTCCCTGATGCAGCTGAATGGCAGACTATTGAATGCGTTGGCGATGTCCAACGACACCGCCAACAGCACTCCGTTGCCGGCGACAGCCTCCGCGGCCGTTTGCCTCAGGCGTAGCAGGGCCCCGATGGTCGAACGCCCCCTCCTAAACCCATATTGAGCGTCCGACAGATCGGGCCCCACCTCCTCCAAGTGTCGGACGATGCGGGCAGCGAGGACACGCTCCAGCAGCTTACCCACATCGTCGAGAAGCACGATGGGCCTGTAGGCCGACGGCAAATCCGGAGGCCGTCCCGGCTTTGGCAGGAGAACCAACCTCCCCTCCTTCCAGCACTCAGGGAACCGTCCAGACGTCAGACAGGCGTTGAACAGTTGCCTGAGGCGAGGCTCGAAGTGCTCGAGGAGCGACGTCAAGACCCGGACTGGTATTCCGTCCGGGCCGGGGGCCGTGGTGGCGGAGCGAATCCGCGCTACTGCCGCCCCCACTTCCGACTCCGTCACGGGTGGAACACTCTCGTCGTCGGCCTCCCGGTCTTGATCTGGCGAAGCCATGACCGGGGGCGTGTGTCCCGACTGCCGTGGAAATAGCTCCTCGATCACCCTACAGAGGAAGTCGGGCTGGAGGGTCTCGGTGAGAGGGGGGCCCTGCGCGCGAAGCTTGTTCAGCGACGCGCGATACGGGCGACCCCAGGGGTCACGGTCGAGACCGTCCAACATCTCCTGCCAACTCGCATCCTTGGCGGCTCGGATGGCCAGCCGAAAGGCAGTCCGCGCACTGCGGTACGCCTCGTACAGCTGGCCCTCCCGCTCAGCGTCGCGGTGACGCCGCCGGCTGCGGGTGTAGGACCTTCGGGCACTGATACACGCCGCGCGAAGGTCCGCCAGTCTTGGGGACCACCAGTAGACCCCCTGCCTCGGAGGTAGACGCCGCAGTGGGTGATCGACCCACGGGTAAGAAAGCGGTTGGTGAATTGTATTCTAATTGCGCAACCGCACGGATAAATATATAATAAATGGCTTTCATTACGAAATAATTAATAAAAATGAAATTCTTAGTTCATGTCGCGTTTTAGTAGCGTAGAATATCTTCAGATGGTTATCTTTTATATTTTATAATAATGTCAAAGGATTTGAAAGACTGTAAAACAATAACATCATTAAAAGCAAAAGACTCAAACGACTGGGGCTATGACTGTTACAGGCCTACTCAAGGGTGTCATCACAGCGCTGATCACCTTCAAGTGCTCTGCAAGCTGCTAGAAACGTACTCTATGCTATCAACAGTGTATAAAATGTAAAAAAGTAGGCCCTCGCACATTATGCAGCAACAGGCGGCAGTAACAGCACTATTGCTAAAGTGACTGGTGTAGTAATGGGGCATGGTTGCTTCGGCGTGTACCTGCTCACGGTCGCAAGGAGGGAGAGCACACCGTCTAACCACTACTGCGATTGCGAGGTGGACACGGCGCTGCAGACGCTTAAAGTTTGCGTGGCCTGGGCAAAGCAGCGCCGTGCACTCGTCGCAATCATCGGTGCCAAACTGGCACTGTCGACTGTCGCAAAGACGATGCTCAATAGCGTCAGCGAACTCGGACTCGGTCGCCGCCTTATTTACTAAGTTCAAGAAGTTAATGTAGTAGCTTTTGAAAATATAACGAAATAATGATTTAAAGTTTCAAACTAAATTATAGTGCCATCTATTGCTCATTTAACAAACTAAATAAATCATGCATTTTATTAATTTATAGCTAATTTATATATTATTAACTAATTAAACCATTCTTTTTTATCACAAATAGTTTTAATAGTTATTTTGACTACCTGACTAATGATATGTATTATGTCAACTTCCCTTCAACTTTGAAGGAGGTTTGAGCCCAGCAGTGGGATGTATATGAACTTAATTGATGAAACTACTATATATTAAGTAATATAAATACTTTCCTTACACTATAGATAAATTAAATAATTGTTTTAAAATTAACCTTCTAGTGACATAAAAGGCGAGCGGTGATTTTAAAAACTTAAATGACCATAACTTTTTTTACAGACATCAGATTTCAATGAAACAAAGACTAAATGTTGCTCTGAATTGGGCTTAATCTTTTTATCAAAACTGCAAAACATTCCGTTCAGTAACTTCGGAGATTAGCGATTACAGACATACAGACATACAGACACACAGACATACAGACAGACAAGAAATTCCAAAAAATGTTTTTTGTTTTCCGTTAGTGTTTTCTTACTGCCTAGATTCATTTTTTAATAAATTTATCAAATGTACAGACACGGGATTTCTACTGATTTATTATATGTATAGATATAGATATATATATATATATATATATATATATATATATATATATATATATATATATATATATATATATATATATATATATATATATATATATATATATATATATATATATATGTATATATACTGTACGTTTTCTACGCACGTGAAAGATCTGGAATGAACTACCTGCTGCTGTGTGCCGAGCGCTATGATATATTCTTCTTCAAACGAGGTTTAAGGAGCGCACTTCCTTCATGGTACACAGGGGCATGGCTGGTGCCCCTGGTGTTGTTAAAGTCCATGTGCAGCAAAATCACTTACCATCAGATGTGCTGTTTGCTCGTTTGCAACCACAGGCAATAAAAGGACATTATAAAACACTGAAATATTAACTAAAATTGAAAAGCGTCACATAACTTTCATATTCCCGCCAAAGCTGTGACATATTAGAAATTAAATGTATTACAAGCTGTTAGTTAAGAGGAGTTTGGGCAACACCGCTCCTAAGAAATTCCCATAATACGAACTGTGTTCGTTAGGGGGCTTACGAAGTATGAAGATTATGATGTAATTTCCCCTTGGTATTGTCTATGTCCAAAAATAAAAATCAATTTTGACGGCTTACATAATTATATTTTCCATGTGGTGTCGGAGTAAGAATGCAACTCACCACCTATCTTACACGTGGGTGATCGCAAAAGACGACTAAGTGATATAAAATGTATATAACATCTATGCAAGAGGTGGAAATCTCGAAACAATACACTATACCAACACGTCTGACCAACGTGGTATATAGTAGGTAATTTTTTTCCTCCCAGCAGAAGGCTCGATCCCAGCAGTTGGACATGTATGAACTGAGATGATGTTGATGATGATGACATAATTATTATTAAATTTGAACGAAATGGTATTTTTTTAATGACAACACCCCCATTAAGCAGTAAAAATTAATGAATACCAATTACATACTTAGAACAATTAATTGTTGAATGGATTATCCTGGATTGGAATCAAACTCGCAATTCATGACATCAGAGGTTTCATATTATAATATCACGAATAAGATATCTGAGCAGTTAAGTTCACAATAGACAGTCGATGGGCTACGCCGCTATTTTATTTCCTTAAGAACTGACGAAAAGCTTGAAAATTCAAACTCAATATAAAATGTCATTTAATATCTACATAGTTTAATTTAAAATTACAATATTAAAAAAAAAAAAACATTTACTAAAGGTCCCTAAAAGCTTCTGCTAATGTGTATAATATTTTGAAATATTTCAACGCCAGACCTTTATTGATTTCACGTCAACGAAACAAATTCGGGACCTCTACTTATGAATTGCTCTCAGTTTGACCCAGTTGTAAATAGAAGCTATATTTTTATACATCTATCTGAAACTAATTTGAATAAATATATATTAACTTTCTCTTTACTGCTTGCAAAATAATAATATATCATATTACAAATCAATATACCAATTAATTACTACGGAAAACGTATTGTATTCATATTTGAAGCCAAACAATCCTAAATATTCCTCATTCAGAGGCCAAACACGTGTCAAATTAATATTCAAAGTTTTACGGCAAATTGCAAGTTGAAGTTCTGAAGGCTCTTTATAATATAGATGTAATACTTTTTCTTATAACCAATCCCATATTCTTTTTTGAGATTTACAGTACATTGGTAAAACGAAAAAAGTGCTTTCGTTACTTCCTGTTCTTTATTTTAAAATGTTGCTTCTAATTGGAACGAAGTTCCTTATCGCGCGTTGTGAAAGGGGGCTAGACGGAAAAAATTCTTACGAAAAGTTGTCACGACACTTTTTGCTATAGTAAGCTATTGTAAGCTGTGCGGCGTCGCTCGTCGGTTCTCTTATAGAAAGCAAGCCAGATATTTTCATTTCTATTTCGCATTGAACAGTGTGGTGTCGCGACGATTTTTTTTATAGATAGAGTGATTCAAGAGGAAGGTTTATATGTATAATATATGCATAATGTACTAGAGAAACACTGATAATTTTAGAGGTTTCTAATGTGATATCGTAAATAAACACATTATTTTGCGCTTACATTGCAAACGCTGGCTGAACCCTACGAAATAGACCAAAATAAAGTACTACAGTATTATACAGCTTAAAAAGGCCTACAAAAAAGTCCGCGATGGTATATATCTATCTCTTAAGGATAACATACTATATCCATTTTAATACTTTAAAAAATGTTCTATTATAAAACGATAATTGAAAAGCTATTTACACAAATACTGTATTAATCCTTATCATTTTAAATACATTAGTTGGCTTGAGCATTTCATGAAGATATTTTTTTTCCTTCAGACCATGCAAATTAAATCAATACCTTAAGAGATATAGCAAAATCAAAATAATGCGCAACGAAATTATTTTCGCCCGTGACCGGGCCGCGTGGCCGGCTCGCGTTCGAGCTCGGGGCCGAAAAGTTTTGGTAGTCTAGTGGAATTGTATATCCTATTATTAATATTATAAACGTGAAAGTTTGTAATAATGTATGGATTTGAACATGTTTGTTGCTCTTTCACGTAAAAACTACTGAATGGATTTCGATGAAATTTATAGTAATATAGCTTGCACATCAGAATAACACATAGGCTATAATTTATAAAGATATTTTGCAAATTGGCTAAAATATAACGATAAAAATCGCTTAAGGCAGAAAAAAAATATATAATTAAAATAGAACTTCGTTCCATCCGGGTGTCCCTTGACACCTCTGGTTTTTATTTTTTTTACTAGCTGTAAATCGCCGCATAAAGGAAAAAATACTAATACCACGGTGAGCTTTTCATATTCAACATTTTTCAGTCCATATACCTACTTTGCACTCCTTAGCTCGAGCCTCCTGCACAATAAAAGGGATTTGACCTACTATACCACATCGGTCAGACGGGTTGGCTTAGGATTTCATTTCGAGTTTTCCTTCTCTTACATTGATGTTATATGAATATCATATTCCTTAATCGTCTTTTATGGCTTCCACGCGCAATATGTAGGAAGGTGGTGAATTGTATTCTTACTTCACCACCACACGGAAAACGGGGGATTATATATCATCATCATCATCACAGCCCATATATGTCCCACTGTTGGGCGCAGGCCTCCTCCGTAATAGGAGGGAAATTAACCTACTGTACTACACTGGTTAGACGTGCTGGTATAGGGTTTTGTTTCGAGTTTTCTTTCTTTTGTATAGATGTTATATGTTTTATATCCCTTAGTCGTCTCTTACGATCACCCATGGTAAGATAGGGGGTGGTGAATTATATGCTTACTCCATCATCACACAGAGAATACAAATATTTAACGGACACAAATTATACCTTTTTTTTTGTTGCGGTTGACTATGGACGTGGTCTCGCTCCGCCAAATTGGTCCGGGGTGAAGGAAAAGGCGGCGCGTGACCCCATAAACCCACTATGCAACTCTCCTCTCTTCGCCGTGCGAGTGGGCCACCGGTACCCGATCTTTGTCATCGGTGGCACACAAGTTATACCTAGACTCAACAAATATTTGTAAAATGTACAAAGAATTACTCTGCGTAGGAAGCGAACTTAAAACAATTGGTATGAAGAATCGATACTTAAACCACTCCGTTATATATGCAGTAAAGTTTTTATGTCCCATATCTAATATCAAAAAAACATCTTGGATAAAGCATTATAATGTACAGTTCTTAAATAACTTTATTATCTCAACAGTACTAAAATAACCTTAAAATATGGAGATGTCTGAAGATTTACGATTTTTTGATAGCCTTTATAGAGTTGTAATGATTGTAATATTCTCGTAGAATTGATCATAAGAAGCTGAGTAATAAAATGTAAAGGCGTACAGGTGTTTTTCTTCCTGAGGTAGATGAATGGTCTTTGTCGTGTAGTGATGGAATAGGTATACAATTTAATCACTTATTCCTGTTCTCTGGATCTGCAAAACAAGGATTTAAAGCAGATATCTCAAAGTCATCATTCTTTACATATTGTAAAAGTTATTGGCAATAGTTTTATGACCGGCCACCTGCTTGACGTCAACCCTCCTTAAGAATGTAATTGTTGATCAAACGGCATCAGATGGAGTTGGCCCTTTGGAGCGTCGGGGATCGAATGTCAGTAGACTATCTCTCCGGCGTCCCGTAAAGACGCGGAAGGGGGCCGCTGTGGTTTTAGTGGGTATTCCGATCGGACTAGCCGGCTGGCGAGTCCCACACTCCCTCCCGTCACGACATCGGCGGGAAGGGGTTAACGCGTGAAGGCGTTTCCACAGCGTCAAAAAAAAATAAAAAGGAAAAAATAAAATAAAAAGATTAGATGGAGTTGGCCCAGGTCGTTAAAAGGCTCTTAGTTGTCTTTTATGAAATCCATGAGCAAAATAAGGGTTGATAGTATTCGTAGCTATCGATTCTATATTCTATTCGCTATCACACAGCTCCAGCAAAAATAGCAGATATCTCATAGTATACTGTAAAAAAACAGCGTTGTGCAAATGCACACATGAGATCATGTGAGATACCAAAAAATTATACTGAGCAGAGACCTTTTTCCTTATTTTCGGATGGGAGCTCGGTACTTATTTTGATGATACACATATATATGTCTGATTTGCTATTAGTAGGTAATTTTAACTAAGCTGTATAAATATATGTCACCCTTTTTTTTTTTTTTTTTTTTTTTTGTGGGCTATGGATGCGTCTCGCCACGCCAAATCGGTCCGGGATGACGAAAAGGCGGCGTGTGACTCCCATAGACCCACCGTAAAACTCCTCTCTCTTCGCCGTGCGAGCGGACCACCGGTACCCGATTTTTGTCTTCGGTGGAAATATATGTCACCCTGCGAGAGAGAAACTAATTGTTTTTCTTTCTTTCTTCTTACAAAAGAAGTAGACATCAAAATAAAACCCAATGTCATTACATTAAGTCAATGTGATATAGAAGGCTAATTTCCTTTATAAAAAGGTCCGAACACGAGAGGAACGTATACAGGTTAAGGAAAAATATACTACCTTGCTTACCTATTAAGAAATTAATCTCACATACATACATACATATCATTACGCCATACCTTTTGAAGGGTAGGCAGAGAGAACAGAGTGCCAGAGAACTCTATCCTTACATACTTCACTCGCTTCCTCAACCTTCATAATTCTATTCATATACGCTCGCCGGTTTCGGAGACTCTTGAATCCACCTTCTTTCAGTACGTGACCAATCTGGTCTAGGTAGGTTAGTCTCGGTCTCCCCGGTACCTACATCCTTCCACTTTCGCATTGTATATCTTCTTAACCAAACGTTCGTTCGGCATTCATTCCACATGTCCGAACCATCGGAGCATTCCCTTTCGCATCTTTACACTCATATAAAATTAATCTCACATTAATATTAATTCATTATTAATCTCAAACTTATATAAAACTATTACTAATCTTGCTTCGCGTATTATATTGTATAGCATTATGTTATTCATACATATGAACTACATAGAAATAGTTGGTATTATCGAAATAGGACGAAAATTATTAACATCTGACTACTATCAGATTTTTACAAAGGAATATAATATACATACATACATACATATCATCACGCCATATCCCTTGCAGGGTAGGCAGAGAGAACAGAGTGCCAGAGAACTCTATCTCTGCATACTTCACTCGCTTCCTCAACATTCATAATTCTCTTCATACACGCTCGCCGGTTTCGGAGACTCTTGACTTCACCTTCCTTCAGTACATGACCGATCTGGTCTAGGTAGGTTAGTCTCGGTCTCCCTCGATACCTACATCCTTCCACTTTCGCATTGTATATCTTCTTAACCAGGCGTTCGTTCGGCATTCTTTCCACATGTCCGAACCATCGGAGCATTCCCTTTCGCATCTTTACACCAATACTCTCTTTCATACCTACTCGCTCTCTTACGTCGTCGTTACGAATGCGGTCGGTCAGCCTAACTCCACAGATTTTCCGCAGAGATCGCATTTCGACCGCATTAATTTTACTATCATACTCTTTTCTGCATACCCAACTCTCGCTTCCATACAGTAATGTTGGGACAAGCACTGCGTTATGTATTGCTACACGTGCCTTCTGGCTGAGGTGGTGGCTGCCGAAAAGTTGCCCCAACGCTCCGTTCACTCTATTTCCCGCATTCACTCTTCGCTCTATATCAGTGGTGTACCTTCCATCTCGAATATAATATAATAATCGTCATACCTCACAGGAGAGTTGGCGATCGCAATTTGTGTTGTTTCCCAGAGGAGTACTCTTGGTGGTCCCTAAAGGTTCAAGTTAAAATTAACAATATTAAATATTGCCTATCTAATTTAACTTAATCAAACTTTACAGTATTACTCTCTAATTTAATTAAAATCTATTTTATTTTAATTAAATTAGAGAGTAATGCTCGATTTTATTATTTGAAAATTTAATTAAAATCGATTTAGTCGTTTTCGAATACATACGGTACTTACATACTCATATTGATTTTATATTGTTCTTAAACTACAAAAGTATAAAAGGCTAATTCCCCTCAGCTATAGAAGCCCCAAGCATAATAGTGAGACAGGCTGACGAGAAGTAGAATAGTTCTGCTTATTTCTTCGAATATGAGTTTTACACGTAAAAAGATTGTTCTTATACAACAAAACTAATAAGCCAGCACTGTAAGTGTAAGATAAATGGCCACTCAAACAATAACGTTAAGAGCTGCAGTTATATTTGTAGAAAACAGAGCAGATGTTGTCATTAACGTCTTTATTATGTATCATTTGGTGATTACGTTTTGTTATAGCATAACTACGTGTAATAACATTTTGTGAGCATCGTTAATTTTTTTTTATATTATGGAACTAGAAATTTAGGTAAAGAAATAATTAAACGCAATAAAATATTTAAGTTTATTTGTTCTATGTACTTAGTGCACTATTCCACCTAGTTGCGTCATAAGAATATCGCCACCTCTTACTTTCGCCTGTGGGATCTAGTCCATACATAAATAATTTATATTGTATTTGAATTTTATCAGGGTTCGAGTGCATGAAACTATTTTTATCCCGCTAAATTCGTCTGGGACCTCATAGACCCGCCGCGTAAAGTACCTCTCCACGCCGTGCGAATTACACTGGAGTTCATCATCATCCTCCTACTCTTATCTCAATTACCTTATCTAAATATTGGGTCGATATAATATGTACTCTTCTTTCATAGTAAATATTGTAAAAGTTATTGGCAATAGTTTTATGACCGGCCGCCTGCCAGACTATACTCCTTGGGAATGTAATTGTTGACCAAACGGCATCAGATGGAGTTAGTCCAGATCGTTATAAGGCTCATAGTCATCGTTTACGACATCCACGAGCTAAGTAAGGGTTGTTAGTATTAGTAACCGCTCCCACACAGCATTTTTCATTCATTCACATCATGTATTCATTTTCAGCGAATTACACTGGAGTTAATTCTTATTAAACATATTGTACCAATAATTAATAAAAAAATACTGTTTTTTTTTTAAATAAGACTCAGAATCTCTTTAATAAATAAGAATAATAGACAAACTTGCTGAATTTCTAGCCGGATCTTCGCAGTAGCAATTACACTAGGATCCGGTGGCTGCTTAAAATGTTAAAATTGACATTATTCAATGAAGTTGAATTTAAATTTTAAATAGGCCGTAGGAGTCGATATCAAGTTACACCAGGGTAGTGGGCAGCAGCTCTTTCCTGGGGTATGTGTACCTCACTGTGAGCACCAAGCCGTTTGCCAAGTATTCTCATTTGTTGCGAAGTCTAGCAATACGTCAAGTAGATGGATGATAATGAAAGTATAAAAGAAAACAGTAATGAAGCATTTAATTGTTTATTAATTCATCTCCACTCATATTCATCCCACTGCTGGGCTCATGACTTCTGTAAAAATAAGGGGCAAATCTATACCACGCTGGTCAGACGGCTTCGTATAAGATTATATCGAGTTTTCTGTTCTTGGCATAGATATTATCTGTATATTATATGCATTGGCTTTTTTTACCTATATGTAATGAAAGTGTGGTTAAAAGTTCTCCGTGTGGTGACGGTGTAAGAAAACTATTCACCACCCCGTATCTTACCCGTGGGTGATCGTACGAGACGACTAAGGGATATAAAACGCATATAACATCTATGCGAGAGAATGAAAACTCGAAACGAAACTCTGTACCAACACGTCTGACCAACGCGGTATAGTAGGTTAATTTCCCTCTCATTACGGAGGAGGCCCGAGCCTAACAGTGGGACATTTACGGGCTGTGAGGATGACGTGAGGAAGTAATAAAAGGGGTTGTAAATTATATTCTTACTCCGTCAACACACGGACAAATGAAATGTAGTATTAATACCACTGAAATAGTTTTAATTCATTTTACTTACATACATACATACATATCATCACGCCATATCCCTTGCAGGGTAGGCAGAGAGAATAGAGTGCCAGAGAACTCTATCTTTGGATACTTCACTCGCTTCCTGTTGAGGAAGCGAGTGAAGTATTCATAATTTTCTTCATACACGCTCGCCGGTTTCGGAGACTCTTGACTCCACCTTCCTCATATATTTTATCTGCATATTATATGCCTTGTTATATTGTACGACACCTATAAGTAAGAAAGAGGGTTGTAAATTTTATTCTTACTCCTTCAACACACGGACAAATGAAATGTAGTATTAATACCACTGAAATAGTTTTAATTCATTTTACTTACATACATACATACATATCATCACGCCATATCCCTTGCAGGGTACGCAGAGAGAATAGAGTGCCAGAGAACTCTATCTTTGGATACTTCACTCGCTTCCTGTTGAGGAAGCGAGTGAAGTATTCATAATTTTCTTCATACACGCTCGCCGGTTTCGGAGACTCTTGACTCCACCTTCCTCATATATTTTATCTGCATATTATATGCCTTGTTATATTGTACGACACCTATAAGTAAGAAAGAGGGTTGTAAATTTTATTCTTACTCCTTCAACACACGGACAAATGAAATGTAGTATTAATACCACTGAAATAGTTTTAATTCATTTTACTTACATACATACATACATATCATCACGCCATATCCCTTGCAGGGTAGGCAGAGAGAATAGAGTGCCAGAGAACTCTATCTTTGGATACTTCACTCGCTTCCTGTTGAGGAAGCGAGTGAAGTATTCATAATTTTCTTCATACACGCTCGCCGGTTTCGGAGACTCTTGACTCCACCTTCCTCATATATTTTATCTGCATATTATATGCCTTGTTATATTGTACGACACCTATAAGTAAGAAAGAGGGTTGTAAATTTTATTTTTACTCCTTCAACACACGGACAAATGAAATGTAGTATTAATACCACTGAAATAGTTTTAATTCATTTTACTTACATACATACATACATATCATCACGCCATATCCCTTGCAGGGTAGGCAGAGAGAATAGAGTGCCAGAGAACTCTATCTTTGGATACTTCACTCGCTTCCTGTTGAGGAAGCGAGTGAAGTATTCATAATTTTCTTCATACACGCTCGCCGGTTTCGGAGACTCTTGACTCCACCTTCCTCATATATTTTATCTGCATATTATATGCCTTGTTATATTGTACGACACCTATAAGTAAGAAAGAGGGTTGTAAATTTTATTCTTACTCCTTCAACACACGGACAAATGAAATGTAGTATTAATACCACTGAAATAGTTTTAATTCACTTTACTTAGTTACGAATAATCTAACAAGATTTTATGCACAACATTTCGTATAATTAAAAGCCGCTTGTCGGCTCAAAGGGGCGGATAAACGTTCATTGTTGGTGAAATTCTTAGTAAATTTATTATACATTTAGTTTTAAGCAATCATGTCCATTGCGGTTTTTAATTTTGATGTTTGTGCTTTATGTAACGACTCGTCATTCTCCTACTCTTGTCTCAATTGCTTCGGGTCGATAAAATATGTACACTTCTTTCATAGTACACATTGTAAAAGTTATTGGTAATAGTTTTATGACCGGCCGCCTGCCAGACGTCAATTCTCTTTGGGAATGTAATTGTTGACCAACGGTATCAGATGGAGTTGACCCAGGTCATTATAAGGCTCTTAGTCGTCTTTTACGACATCCACGAGCAAATTAAGGCTTGGTAGTATTCGTAGCCACTACCACACAGCTAGTGATTTATGTAACGACTGTGGAATGAATATCTTTCCATTCATATGTCTGTTGATGTCAGTTTTTGAAGCATATCTGCCATCCACAATTGAGATAAGGGCTAGTGAATTGTACTATTACTCCATCAACACAGAGTACTTTGGTTAGCGATTGTAGCTCATGGTATTGGTCATGCTCACTGAAAGGTCTTCTTGCGGTAACTGCGTGGGGCGGGTCTCTCCCTTCCCTCCAAGGTGGTCGAGGGGAGTGATGGCTGCCCTAGTAGTTAACTCGTGATCGGGTGCCGCCTGTGGGATCTGATCCAGCCGTGGTTATTTTACATTCTATTTGAACTATTGGGTTCGAAGGGCATCACACTGGCGCTATTTATTATTAAACATGTTGTACCATTTATTTTATAAAAAAAAAAATTAAAACGAAATAACAATAATAGACTAACCCGCTGAGTTTCTTGCCGGATCTTCAAAGTAGTGGTCTACTTCCGATCCGGTGGTAGTTTATTGTATTAACTTAATATGTTAAAACTGACAATATGTAAGTGCCCTCGCAGGGTCTATGCGTAATAAATGAATTTGAATTTGAATTTGTACATTTATACTGATTTCTGATGTTTACGCGAGTATTACACATTTGAAATAAAACTATTTTTACGCATTCTATAGCTTTTGTATTTCATTTTTAATTTCCCGACGTTTCGAACACTTTAAAGCGTCCATGGTTACGGGAGGACCATGAAAGCTGTAAAGTAAAATTTGTATTTTAAAATCTATAATATTACCGATTTATTTATGTATGTCGTTTAGAATAAGTTATTTGGTTAAAGCAGAATTCACGGATTGCTTCACAGTTTACTTCGTAGTTCATTGCTTAAAGAGTAAGCCCCAGAATATTGTATAGGTGGCCACCGAAGACAAAGATCGGGTACCGGTGTCCCACTGGCACGGCGAAGAGAGAAGTTGCACGGTGGGTCTATGGGGTCACGCGCCGCCTCTTCCGTCACCCCGGACCGACTTAACGGGGCGAGATGGATACATAGTCCACCGCAAACAAAAAAAAAACGTCATTGTATAGGTTCTTCTTCCTGCTACGCTGCCTCTTTCTATGAGAGAACTACTTCATAAAAGTAGCGGTAACATACCATATCTAATATTACATATATACATACATACATATCATCACGCCATATCCCTTGCAGGGTAGGCAGAGACAACAGAGTGCCAGAGAACTCTATCTCTGCATAGTTCACTCGCTTCCTCAACATTCATAATTCTCTTCATACACGCTCACCGGTTTCGGAGGAGAGAGGTATCTAATATTAAACCCAATAAAACTAAACAATCTTAAGTAAAATTATAAATGCGGATGTATGTTTGTTTATTACGCTTACAGTGGAACGCAACAATGGAAAGCTGAAAGAGTGAATGGAAAGCTGGAATTTGATAGTCATTTATTACATTTTTATTAATTACACTCCATATTAAAAAAAAATGCCCAGTTTTTTTTTTGGCTTCGGGCTATCGACTGTTCACTCTTCGCTAGATCGGTCCGGGGTAACAGAAGAAGCGACGTGCAATTCCATAGAACCTCACTTCATATAACTATCGACGCCGTGCAAGTGGGCTACCGGCACACGGTCTTTCTCGTTTGTGGACGGATTTAATGCCTAAAGAATTCTTTGTCAGACTACTAGCGTAGATTTTTCAATAGATGGAGTGTAGAACATCTCTTGTAAGGACGACAATATGAGCGAGAATTTGGTTATCATGAACCATAACCACGCTAATCGGTAAGATGACTAGAATAGCTTTTCACTAGATATGGATTCAAGTTACCACTTATGGTAATAATTTTGCGTTCACAAAAACAAGTTTTATATTTTTGAATTTACAAAACAATATGAAGTTTTAAATTCTATAAACATAAAATATTGCGATTGCATTCAATTGTTAGAAGCTTATACACAGATCAAACTAATAGAATCTTATAAAACCCGATTACGAAACGAAAAATGATGTCACAACTGGGATTCGAACCCACATCTATTGGAAATCCGGCCCAATCGTGCTGCCACTTACACCACCGTGAACTATTGTAGAACATACAAATCTCGCTTCGTATCATATTTACGTCTTTTAAGGAGACGTGTACCATCTATTCGACAATGTTTATACATGCTTAATACTACAAACGTTGCAGTTAGAATTGTATTAAACAATGACACAAACTTGTTATGTTTCGTTTCGTAATCGGGTTTTTATAAATAATTAAGCATTTTAAATACTAAATTTCAGTAATTTGAATAATAAAATCTTGTTAAAAATAAATCATTTCCACGAGATTAGCAATTGTTAATAATAAACTAGTCGTTAGATACTTCAGTTGAGAGACAATAGACTAATAAAGAGCTAATGTAAACTCAGAAGCAGATAAAGCCCTTAAACATCACTATACCCGCTTCAGTCTACACTCATAAAACTATATTGTACATAAAACATTTAATACACTACGTCTACCTTAGTTCATTGCACTTGTGGAGACAATATGATTACCTGAAAATAAATGAACCCAAATGTTAGTTACAAGTTTTTTGGTTTGCTAATAGTTTCGTGTCTGTATTTAATTATTTCAATAAAGAAGATCAGTATATAAAACTATATTTCATTATAATATATACTATTGATTGCATGATGGTGTATATCTATTCGGTTTATACAAACCCAACAAATTTAAAAAATGAAAAAAAAAAAAAAAAAAACCGCACATCCTTGCGGGTCAGTGTTTTTACGATATGACGAGATTTCCCACCAATCAAACGAATACATATACTCACGTAAATCATATGTAACTGACTGCAAATCTCGCCATTGAGTACACTTGCAACCATCACGTTGAGGGAGTACCAATAAAGAAGGAATTTCATAATGTGATTTATCATTTCAATTGTAGGATCGTACGGAGCCCACACTAGCCCTTACAATATCTGTCTGACTAAGCTGTGTGGTAGCGGCTACGAATACTATCAACCCTTACTTTTTTTTGTCGTAAAAGACGACTAAGAGCCTTATAACGACCTTGGCCAACTCTATCTAATGCCGTTTAATCAACAATTACATTCACAAGGAGGGTTGACGTCTGGCAGGCGGCCGGTCATAAAACTATTGCCAATAACTTTTGCAATATGTACTGTAAAAGATGAGTACATACTGTATCGACCCCAAGTAATTGGGATAAGAGTAGGAGAATAACGATATACTATTGATTGCACAGAGGGCGTTAAGGTTTAAGATACCGATCTACCATACCAGTTTCGTTCGATTCTCGTGCAAGACGATGTATCGTATCATATATATGCATCGTATAATATATATGTATCATATCCGGATGCTATTTTTTCTGAAGTTGACTGCAATGTAACTATTACACTTTAATGAAGGCTGTAAAAAAAGATGTTGAATAATTATCTTGGTTACACATTTTTAGTAGAGGATGTGGTCTTAAACAAAGAAAAATATTAATACATTCTTTCGCCTATGAAAGTTCACGTTTAGATTTAGGTCTCCCGTTTTTTTTTTGTGGTAGGCTACAGTCGGCGCACTCCTCGCACCACGCGAGGAGCGACAGAGGGGCGTAAGCACGCACACCCGTAACCCACCCGTGACACCTCGCCTTCGTCATTGGACCGACTACCAGAGCAGCGTGAACTTGACGTCACTGGCCGGCCCGATGGAATACCCCCTGAGGGGTACTGATATAGGTCTCCCTAAAGGGTAATGCCATAATCACCTCAAATGGCAGGTGGGTTGATGATTATATAGCCTTGTATTTTTTTTTAAATAATGTTGCCGAATTACTGAGATTTAGCATTACATATGTTATATGCATATTTATTGCCTTAGTCGTCTTTTAAAAACCCACGGGCAAGAGAGAACGCTGTGAATTGCATTCTTAATCAGTCATCAAATAGAAATTTTTGTATGTTAGTTCAAAATAACTTTATTAGTCATAAATATAACATTATGATTTTTTTTCTCAAACATGCCTGGAAATTTGAGCATTATTTTGACAACCTTCTTCGAGATAAATCAAAATTGCTGTACTGACCAAATACATGCGAGCAGCGGCCGGCAAAAAATGTATGAAAATCCATATCTGTCGTGTTTTAGCGGCCAAATAAATATATATGTAAATTCATATCTATCGTATATTTTAAAAATGGAACGATTTGCTACTTCAAAAAATAGCCACCGAGGAGACAACTTAACTTATCAGAGTTTTATTTAAATTTCGAATTGGCTTGAAAAAGAAATCTGTTTGATAATGAAAAAAAAAACCCTTTAGCACGTGAAAAATGTTGTTCGTTGTTCGTCATGTTTGCAGTTCTACTTAGTACTACTTAGTTTTAATTTCCACGCATTATTTGAGAAAACCACTATACAAGCCCTGGCCGCAACTAGAAATTGATGGACTTACGTATATGTGCCTCGGCTACGCCTCGGCCCATATTTACGCGTTCGTCCATCAATCCCTGTTTTGCTGGCCGCTGCAGTAATGTACCAATAATGTACATTTACATTCTAGATAAACAAAATCATAAGTAAATTTTCTTGGTCCAATATTATTTATTGTACATACATATCATCACGCCATATCCCTTGCAGGGTAGGCAGAGAGAACAGAGTGCCAGAGAACTCTATCTCTGCATACTTCACTCGCTTCCTCAACATTCATAGTTCTCTTCATGCACGCTCGCCGGTTTCGGAGACTCTTGACTCCACCTTCCTTCAGTACATGACCGATCTGGTCTAGGTAGGTTAGTCTCGGTCTCCCTCGGTACCTACATCCTTCCACTTTCGCATTGTATATCTTCTTAACCAGGCGTTCATTCGGCATTCTTTCCACATGTCCGAATCATCGGAGCATTCCCTTTCGCATCTTTACACCAATACTCTCTTTCATACCTACTCGCTCTCTTACGTCGTCGTTACGAATGCGGTCGGTCAGCCTAACTCCACAGATTTTCCGCAGAGATCGCATTTTGACCGCATTAATTTTACTATCATACTCTTTTCTGCATACCCAACTCTCGCTTCCATACAGTAATGTTGGGACAAGCACTGCGTTATGTATTGCTACACGTGCCTTCTGGCTGAGGTGGTGGCTGCCGAGAAGTTGCCCCAACGCTCCGTTCACTCTATTTCCCGCATTCACTCTTCGCTCTATATCAGTGGTGTACCTTCCATCTCGGCTAAATCCACATCCAAGATATAGAAATTCATCCATTGTTCTAGTACATCATTACCTATTGTTACTCTTACATCTGTTCTGGTTTTATCTCTTTCAAAGACCATTATTTTGGTTTTGCTCACATTCACGCGTAGACCCCTTATTTATTGTACATACAAATATTTTGACTGATGAGTGCACAAAAAGAAAATATCACATGGTTTACTTAAATATTATGAGAGAATATTGCTACTTAATGGATACAACTTATTTTTAGTTTTAATATTACAGCGTCACAAATTAAAAAAAAAAAAACTTATTTTTTTTATTTCGGTGGACTATGGATGTAGTCGCGCCCCGCCAAATTGGTCCGGGGCGACGGAATAGGCGGTGTACAACACCATAGACCTACCTTGAAAGCACAGGTACTCGATCTTTGTCTTCGGTGGCAAAAAGACACCACCCTTCACCAAGGAAATAATCCTTGTATTACGGGGGACTTTACAAACATACAATTAACGCAGACCAATTACACCCAGACCCAGAACAACACTTTGTGGATCGCACAAAGGAATCGAACCCCCGGCACACCTTAACCACTATGCTATCTGTGCATTCATTATGGAAAACCGTATTATGGAAAATGAACAATGATTTGCCATAGTAGTGGATAATATCTATTGGTCTCTTTTGTATTTATTAGAATAATTAAAAGTAAATACGAAAGCTGATTGATTGCATTAAACTAATTCATGTGAAAAGACAAAAAAGTTTTACCATAATCCTTTGAAATGGGAAATAACCAAATAAAGTCCTTCACAGTTTCAGCTTTGATCCTTTAAAATACCCAAGCGTACTTCTATACCCACATAATACCTTGGAAACCCTCTTCGTAACATACTTCGCCATGATTTGCGAAAACCTATTAAGCTATGTCGTTTAACACGAAATAGTTTCTTAAAATACTATATATGATAGATTTTATGGTACATTCTGATGTTTTATGATATGCATTATGTTGAGAATATGTTCTCAAATATAAACAGTCTTTATTCTATATTTTGCTAGATTTTATTAATTTTTATGATCATTGCTCCACTTTTTATTACCCTTTAAACTTTCTCTATAAACTAGCTATAAAAATATCAAGAAACGAACTCAATAAATTTTAAACAATAATTTTCATTAACACCGTTATTCATCATCTTTATCATCATCTCAGCTCATATAGGTTCCACTGTGGGGCTCGGGGCTCTAGGCTCGAGCCTACTCCATAATAGCAGGGCAATTGATCAACCATGTTGCTCAGGTGGATTAATATAGGCAAATAATAGTAATAAAATACTGCATGCATTGCATATGCATTAAATAATGTAATTGATCCATGGAAACAAAGCTGTTAACACAGTTAACAAAGTATATGACTATAAATATAGTATTTTTTTAGCCAGGTTACGATAAAGTCCAAGCTAGATATTTTTAAGATAATTATTTGATATTATTCTCTTTCGGGAGGCCTGTATCCAAAAGTGGTCTGAATGGATTCTTATATAAAATAAAGGATCCGCTAATTATATATAAGAATTCACAATATACAGCAGTTCTAGTATGGGAGCATTTTAAGAAGAAGCATTTTGCATCGCGATACAAAGTTTTATTTCTTATGCTAGGGCCGCAACTGCGTGTATCGTCACGAAGCTTCGTGCAATGAGACGATATACGCAGGCGTGACCGGTCATTATTGGCTATCGTCGCGAACATTCGGGCTTTGTGTGCGTTATCGCTTGAGTGACGATAAGTCACAAGATCAAGGGTTTTAGCGCGCCAATATATCGCACTCTGTAGTCAGACTAGCGTTTTCATTTCGACGGAAACTTTTGATGTGTTTAGACGCGTTTGAAGATCTCCAGTTAATCAATAAATATGGAGTAAAGCGATGAAATGGTGTTCGAATTTTTACACCATTATGAAGCTGAACCCGTGAAGGGATCCAAAAAAATCATTATGTAATTATTAGCATAATATTGCTGTAAAAGTAAAGTAACTCGCCATCCATAGTTAAACGCATGAAAATTATTTCGGCCATCTTTAATTATTGCACGATACTTCGTGTAAAATACCGAAGTCGCTAATATGACCACAGTATTATCGCGATAACATTCTAGTGTACAAAATGTACGAAAGTTTGCCACACACTACTTCGGGACGATACATGCAGGTGCGGCCCTAGCATATGCCATATTTGTTCTTTTTTTCCAATGCCATATTAGTTCTTTATTTTTCAAAAAATAATAAAAGAAAACAACAAAGACAACTAATCGCCATCGTTATTTTACCGCAATTGCTCTTTAATATCTAGTTGTTATAAATTATGACTTGTCACTTTACTAAGAACTAAAGCGGTATAAGGGAGAATGTAAAAATCAAAGAAGAAAAATATAAATTAGCCATTAAGTCCAACGGCTGTGTTTACTTTGGAAACTTGAAAAAGTCGAAATGAGTTTTTTCAGTAGTTAAAAATATTTTTTTACATTATATTCTCTTCAATAATTTGTTCTTAGTAATCGGTCGTTGATTTTAAGTGTGATTTTTTTTTTATGTAAGGAAGAAATTGGAATGTTATGAAATGTTATTCTTTACCCCTCCTCCTACTTAATTATGTAAGAGAAATCTATCTATTGTCTCGATCAGGCAAATGATTTTTATTCAAAAACAACACCTGCACTATGTTACTAACTTTTTTGACTGCACAGATGGCGTAGTGGTTAAGATACCGACCTTCCATGCCGGTGCCGTGGGTTCGATTCCCACGCTGGACAATAATTTGTGCAATCCACAAAGTGTTGTTCTGTCAAAGAAGTCATCAACGTAGATGATACTGCAATTCAAAATAATCACTCACAAACTCTCATCTCAAAAGCTTTTATGTTAGTTTAAAATGTTTGAAAGATCAGTACCTAAATTAAAAATTATATTTACATGGAATAGAATCTGTTAAAAATATTTTTTTTATATGTGTATTATTAGCGTAAACATCAAAAATCTTATACATCCCACTGCTGAGCTCGAGCCTCCTCTTCAATCGGATAGAAATTGACTGTTATATTATGCTGCTCAAACAAATACGTCTTAGTCAACCACATCCTGTTCTTGCCTCAATTAGTTGTCATCGATGCAATATGTAAACGTATGCTATTGTACAAATTCCAAAAAAAATTGACAATAGATTTATGACTGATTAATCAAACGACATCAGATATAAATAGCCCAGGTCGATAAGTCTCTTAGTCAGCTCTTAGTCGTATTTTGTGACACCCAATTAGTGTTAGTAGCATTCTAAACCGCATGTTAGTATAGGTTTTTATCTCAAGTTTTTCTTGTTTTAAATACCTAGATATTATATGCATATTATATCCTTTAATTGTCTTTTATGATATTCGTGGACTTGAAGGGATAAATTGTATCCTTACTCTTTCATTGTACTGAGATATGTAAAGATTTATTTACTATAAAAATAATTGTAAGCAAAATAATTCTTTATCTACATGTGTATCTGTATATAATTTAATTAATAATTTTAATATGAAACTATAATTATGTAATATTTCTATATTTAGAAGACTTATTAAAATGGGTATTATAATTTTGAATGCTTTGTTCGTTTAAACAAAGAACTGCAGAGACAGTAGTGTGTCAGTGACAGTCTGCAAAATAACAAGAACGCCATTTTAAATATAAAGATGGCGTCCAAGTTTATATAACACTGGCTACATGATAAAACGGTTTTATAATAATTTGCAGAATTTTAGATTCTATTTTTACTAAGTAATTTCTGTCAGTGTATATTTATTTTATTTTTTTATTTATTTATTTCCGAACAATATTTAATTGTGTTGAACATGTGATAGATATTAATACAATAGTGCTTAGTAATATATAATAGTCATTAGAATATTAGTCAATAAATAAATGAAATTTTTGTCATCACAAATCATTAACACTATATAGACATCTATTTAATAGGTACTCCTTTAATTTAATCTTAAACTTATTTAATATTTATATAAACAGCATTTTTAAATCTTTAGGCAACTTGTTAAATAACTGTACAGCTTGATAATGCGGGCCGTGTCTGACAACATCATACTTGGGATTCATTTTTGTTTTAAAATCTTCTCTACGAGTTTCTCTCTCTCTCTTCTCTCACTTGTCTCTCTTCACTTGTCTCAAAATATAGATAGAGTATACATATAATTTAAGAATCCCTGTCTTACCCATAGATGTCGTAAAATAACAATTAAAGGATATATATACCGGGTGTAACAGAAAATTGAGCAGCTGGTCAGAAGGGCGGTAGGTAATGATGGTAGGAACACATAACAAAAATTTTAACGGAAAATTTCAAGGTCATTAACTCATCAGCTGCCTGTAAAGGCGACGTTTGACATACTGTAGCAAACGTAATCACTGATTTATTTAGGTTATAATAGATATTTAAGTAAGTATGAGTATGTAGTAGATTATTTATCATTTACTTGGTACATTTAATTCAGTTTCAAAGGAAAAACGACGACAAAATTGAAAACTTTTAATGCCTCTAATTCATTAACCAATCGACATTTTCCCTTCAAATTTTTGTTATGTGTTCCTACCACAATTACCTACTACCCTTCTGACCAGTTGCTCCAATCTCTGTTACACCCGGTATATCCATATAATATCTATACAAGCGAAAGAAAGCTCAAATTAAAACCTTGTACAACATCGTTTGATCAAAATTTTATATTAGGTCGATTTCTCTCTTATTGTGAAGGAAGCTTAAGAGCAGCGGAAGAGTTGGAGGATGATGATGATACACTTCTCATGTGATGGGGAGGTAAAATACAATGTATCACGATTAATTAATTATTTTTCCCGTAAACGTAGTAGAACCCATGCAAGGGTGCTTCAAAGATGTAAACAGCAACAACTGCAACATCTAGGATACTTATATCATGAACGTCTGATCACCACTATCAGCTTATCATCACCCACTGTGGGACATAGCCTTCCTTATAAAAACGATAATGTCAATGATGATGAAGGTAATCATAGATTGTGATATAGCCGTGGTATTCACTCCTTTGAAGTACTCCCTAAATGGTTTCTACGACCTTCATTGAAAACTAAAGGGTGATAAAACGTTGTATTCCTAACCCTTTACCATAAAGGATGTGATCATCATTATCATCATCACAGCTCATGTGACTATTACTGCTAAACTCAAGCCTCTATAATAGAAGAGAAATTAACCTATTATACCACGTTGATAAGAGAATATGGCATTAATTTTATGAAATGAAACTTCTTAAAATCGTTGTGATTTCAAACTCGATGAAACAAAAAAATAAGTCCATAGAGACACAAACACAAATGTATAGGATTCAGCCGGCGAGAGAATGAGATAGAACACATTAGACGTTCTCGGTCTCCTCTTTGTGCGACTCTTCGTAGTATCCCCACTATCTGACTCCCCCACTAGAGAGATAGAGATAGAGAGAAAGAGAGAGAGAGAGTTTCACTCACTTTTCAGTTTCACTTCTGATATGTGTACTTTGTACACGCATCATTTTTTTTTTTGCGGCGACCTATGGAATGGTCACACCCCACTAAATCCATCCGGGGCAACAAAAGAAGCGGCGCGCGACCCCATAGACCCCCCTACTTGTACCTCTCTACACCGAAAACACCAAACCCGGTATTTGTCTTCGATGGTCAAGAGAATATGGCATAGGGTTACTTCCTCTCTTTACGCGATATATGTCTTTCTCTTCTTGCGAGTTACCTCTTACTAAGCCATAATCATGAAAAATGGATAACGCTCTCACGGGAAGAATGGGTAGGCACTCTCATGGGCAACACATAACATATTACCAGGATTGTCAGCCTGCCACATACATAGTGGTTATTGCACTATCCCTTCATTTAAAGGGTAAGCCTACATGTATAATAAACGGTAGAAAACTGAATGATGATGACAATAAAAAAAATGAATTTAAAAATCAAAAGAGTCATACAATAAATGGAGTTCGGTATATTTTTTTCTAGTAAAGCTTTTAAAAGTATAGAAAGCATTTAAGGAATTCATTGTGTGCAAACATTTCTTATATAAAGCGTGTTAAAATATCTACTGTAAAGACAGGAATGTGTACGGTAAGTTAATTACTAGAAATAGTTGCCATTTTAGTTTAATCGGTGAAGCAGTTAGTAAGAATTTCCAGCAGCTAGATATTAGCTCAAGTTCTGAATGTTGTAGGAATTCAAGCGCTGAATAAAATCAAGCAAATCGTTATAAATCTTGTATAATAACACGAAACACTTTTAAGCGATACCGTTACGCACTTGGTCAATTTTTGTAAACTTAAATTAGTTTCCATTTCACTCGATTTCAGATTCAAAGTTTAGATAGTAAGTGACACTTTTATTTTTCGCAAATAATGAAAATCATGGTAAATAATGGACTGTAAATTTGAGATTTTGCCAAATTTATGCTAAAACTAACTACGTTCGCGGTTTCGCTCGTTTTAATGTAAATCTTGCCAATAGTTTTTCTATCATTTAAATATTGTTTCTGGATTGTATATTTTAATACACCCCAAACTCGTTTCAAAATATTCCGTGTTGTTTTGAAATATTGAATATTGCAATATTTCAAAATGTTTATGACCCCTACGAGGAATAAGATGTGGTAACGCCTTGTAGGCCTCTTCTTTTCGCAGGCCATGGTCTGATAATACCCCATTCAAGCCATCCGGGGTTATTGAAAAGACAATGTGCAATTCTATAACTATCCTTATTGCCCTATTACCATTTGGTTTGAACATTGGTATCTTGAGAAACCGTGTTCTTGTCTTCGGTGACCCGCGTAGTGTATCTTTACGGGTACCGTCTCCTGTC
The DNA here is from genome assembly GCA_905163515.2 of Lymantria monacha. Taxonomy (NCBI): domain Eukaryota; kingdom Metazoa; phylum Arthropoda; class Insecta; order Lepidoptera; family Erebidae; genus Lymantria; species Lymantria monacha. The sequence continues at coordinate 12,684,445 of LR991095.1, read as the reverse complement.
ACTGTTTTTGGTGCTAAAGTATATTCTACTTATAGGCTACAGATATAATATAAACACCAGTACCACCGCAGTTTTGAATATTTTACATTGCCGAAATCACCCAAAGCTCTTTCTCTTCAAAAATAGATGTTGATCTACACAGAAAACAGAGAGTGTTCGCATAGTGGATGAAGTACTTCTTGTCATTATAAATGATAGGTTAGACTGTAGTTAGAACAGAACCCTCCAATAAAAAAGTAAGTTAATATCAACTCTAGAAATTACTCAGTATTTAAAGACGTTATATATAGTAACTTTAATTCAGCTATAAAACAAAATGACGCAGTTTTCACTAAAGTTTAGACGAATGAATAAAATAGAAATAATATTAAATAAAATTGGAAACCATTAAAAGTAAATTTACTCAAAAAAAAAAAGATAACTTTTTAACAAGAAAAACGAGGTTTTGTTTGAGGAAAAGTTCTCTAAAAAAATCTTTTAACCTTTTGAACTAACGAATAATTCATAAGTTAAGAAACGAAACGTATTAGATTTAGCGATAGTTAAATCATGTTTATATTATTAAAGAAACCTGCTAAGTTCATGTTTAAGCAAACCTGTAAGTTTTAATAGAACCTCAATTTATTCTCAAAAGAGTTCTAAAATTTCACGTGAAACTTTTCCACTGTTCAACCTTTACGTGGACTTTCTTGGGAAGGGTAAAGAAGTTATTTTACCGTTGAGATTTTTAGATTATTAGGCTATATTTACTTCATAAATGTTTGGTACTTGAATTTTATATTTATAAGTTTTTTTTTATTGGAAATAATTTTAAATATAGTATGTTCTAGAATATCATTCATTATGTTTAATATTATTTATACTCCGTTTCATCAATGACATCAAAATCTTTGATGCGATCGCCTAATTCATCAGCTGCTACCTAAAAAATAGGATGGTTAAGGATTACAATACATTGCCTTTCATCTGCTTTATTATGTATTAGTTATTAAATTCATCTTAGGTCATATATGTGCCACAGCTGGGCGTAAGCCTCCTCCTCACTAGGAGGGAAATTGACCTATTACACCATACTGGTCGGACGTGTTGGTATAGGATCCTATTTCGAGATACACTTCTCTTGTATAAATTTTATACCTATTTTATTCCTTAGTCATCTTTTACGATCACAATTAAATGATTTTAATATCTAATACAATAAGAGAATACATAAAAACCTCAATGATAACGATGACTTGCAAAAAGTAAAACATATTAGTCGTCATATAATCATAGCAGTAAGTGATCGAAATGTCGGGCAAATGAAAATTAAATACAAACCCGATAATATCTATAAATACAAACCCGATAATATCTATAAATACAAATACTATAATATCTATAAATACAAACCCTATAATATCTATAAATACAAACCTGATAATATCTATAAATACAAATACTATAACATCTATAAATACAAACCCTATAATATCTATAAATACAAACCCGATAATATCTATAAATAAAAACTCGATAATATTTATAAATACAAATCCGATAATATCTATAAATACAAACTCAATAATATCTATAAATACAAACCCGATAATATCTATAAATTCAAACCCGATAATATCTATAAATACAAACCCGATAATATCTATAAATACAAACACTATAATATCTGTAGAAGAAGGAATCAGACACGAGGAATATAAATGCGGATATAAAGTTGCAATTGACCGTACTGCAAGTAATCACGATTACCTTCACACCTATACACCAATCACAACTCACACCTTAAGTGAACTCACAGGACAGACCCAGGCAATCGCCTTTGTATAAACAACTATATGGTATGGATGGATGACACAGGATAGTCTTGCCCGTGCGACCACGGGACAAGACCACAACCAGCGCCACCCATTTACCTGCTCGTGTGGGTGTGTGGATTCCTCAGCCAAATCACCCAAGGGTTCATTAAGAGAACGAGCAACAGCTCTTCTCCGGAGAACGTACAGCATCCACCGCTACCACCAGCTCACCTGCCAAGCGCAGCAACCATGACACTACCCTCTCACAAGTGACAACATGAGAGAGGTATTACAAAACTAACGTAAGCGAGAATACGATATGCGACCAGTGCACCGTGCCACTCGGGCTCAGACTGCTGAACGGAGGTCGGTCGTTTAGTTTTGTTCGTCTCTTAAACAAGTTTGCGCTAGGTGGTGCGATTAGTGAATACTTTGTTAACATTGTTACCGCTTAGCACGTACGATAAACGGAAGTACCGTCATATCTATAAATACAAACCCGATAATATCTATAGATACAAACACTAGAATATCTATAAATATAAACCCTATAATATCTATAAATACAAACCCGATAATATCTAGATAATATATATATATATATATATATATATATATATATATATATATATATATATATACATATATATATATATATATATATATATATATATATATATATATATATATATATATATATATTTCATTAATAAATTATAATTTTAAATCTTGTAAAAATATCATATTGTTACGTTACAGTTCTACAGGGAATAAATCTTCTACTGACACTGAGAAGTTTTCTCAACAAATCTTCTAGTTTGACTGAACAGATGGCGTAATAATTAAGATTACTGACCTATCGTACAAGTGTTGTAAATTTATATTCCTTGGCAGAACAATACTTTATACGATCAACAAATTGTTGTTCTAAGTGTAATTTATGTCTGTTAATTATATCTTTGTAAAGTCCCTCACAGATCATTTTTAGTGCAGGTTGTTGTCTCAAAGAAAATATAATATTATTTTAAATATAAATTATTCTTACGGAATCTATCACAAGGGTAACTCGCTGGGCTGGCCACGGATGGCAAGGAAGCGGTACCAGTGGCCAGCCCAATGGCGATGGGGAGGAAATACGGTGGGTTATAGGGCCACGCGCTGCCCTTCCGCCGCTCCGGACGGAATGGGCGACGTGTTTCCGGGCCATAGGTTAACCAAAAAAAAAACAAAATCTATCACGTTTGTATTTAAATTTTAATTGCCCGACGTTTCGAATAGTTTACTAACGGTCACGGTAGGACTAAAGTGTAATGTGTAAAAGAACTCTACAAAGAGTTCGAAACGTCGTCAAAATTAAAAATCAAATACGAATGTGATAGAATCAGCAAAAATTGTTTCATTTCAAATGTATAATACTCGCATAAAAATATCAAAACTCATTATATAATAATGAATTTCGCATTGTTTATCAATAAATTTTTAAATTATGTCAATAAGACATAGACCTGCTTAATACTGGCAAACGTTATAAAGTCACGGCGCATTGTTGACACAAACTAAGTACAATTAAAGCCATCTGTTGATAAACGAGAGCCAATTTACTTTTTGTATAGCAAAAGTGCTTTCCTGTTTCTGAATATTCAAAATTTATGCTCATAATCATAATTTAGCTTTTCTGGTCAAGGGTTCTGGTCTTTTCAATCAATATTTTAGCTTTTCTGGTATGCAATTTTTTTTAATTGAATATTTCCATAGGTACATTAAGTTTATTTTATGCTAGAAAACCCAGCCCGTTGTTTTGTTTGGAGAAGTCGACACAGCGCAGCGCCGCCTGGTGGGAAGTTATATATATGACTTAAGACCGTTAGATTCAGGTGGCACAGGATCGTTCTGAGTTTCAATCGTCTTCATTCTGATGCCCATTTCCAATAGTGAACATTCACAAGCGTTCATAGATGCATTAATTAAGTTTGAGACTTCAAATTAATTAATAAATTAATTTATTGATCATCATCACTATCATCACAGCCCATATATGTCCCACTGTTGAGCTCAGGCCTCCTACGTAATGGGAGGGAAATTAACCTACTATACCGCGATGGTCAGACGTGTTGGTATAGGGTTTTGTTTCGAGATTTCCTTCTCTTAATTTATTGATAGGAATCTAACAATATCATAATTATTTTTTTAAATTCTCACTCATATTCAGATTATGAATAAGAAAGTAACATAGTTCACCACAACTCATAAAACTACTTCTGCTGGGCTCAATACTCTTCAAATCACAGGAGGGCGGGCAATTGACTTACTATACCATGCTGGACAGGCAGGTCATTTAGAGATTTATCTGGAATTTTCTTTGTCTTGCATAGATATTATCTACTTATTATATCTCTTTGTTGTCTTTTGCGATATCCACGTACAAGAAAGAGAGTAAGTAGTGAGCTGTATACTCAATCCGTTACGACGCGGAAAATAGAATTTTAAATACACAAATATATTACTTGACTGTGACATATATAAATATATGTATATTTTTCAGTGTTTTCAGAACAAAGGTAGCTATGGTAACACGGATAAATCTGATAATCCGCATAAAAGTCCTATAATTAGAACAGATTTCCGATTAATGTGGTTGTAAGTCCCACGTGTAATAATTATTTAGCGTTCGCAATAGCCTAGTATTATAAATGTTAAAACAAATAAAAGAAGATTATTGGATCGTGTCATTGTTTATTACAATTCTAGTTAAAAAGGTAGAGAATTAATTCATATATTTTTTTAATTAAATCAAAACAATGTATATTTTTTATTATAGATTGAGTGCAAAATATTTTGGATAAAAACTATAATACGAGTTCTGATTTGATTACCATGCGCGCCTATCCACACTACCCTCGACTACTAATTCCGAATACTGGTCTATGGGTAATAACGTACCGAAGCGCATTATCCCCCCAGGTGGAAAACTCGCACCTGCCAGCGTCGCAAATACCTGCCAGTAAAGCTTGGCGAGTATCTCCGGCTCTAAGTCCCACGGAGGAGTGCCAACTAATAATCACGCTACCTTCGTCTCCACTGTGCGATATCCACGAATAGTCTTAACCGCCATAGCCCTGTGCGATTATCATAAAAGACTCTACCATAAATAGCCTAGTATGTTAAATACAATTAAATTTAATTTAAAAAAAAACCATTGTATATAATCACCAACGAGAAATTATAAATATAATGTCTATATATTTACGACTCGGATTTGACGTCGAACGACTCGGATTTGTCGACGAACATCTGGATAACCGAGCCTTGCTTGGTATTTTATTTTTAGTGTGTTTTGGAAGATATATTTAAATATAATAAAAATAATCAGTAAAATAATAAAAAAGGAAAAAAATAATAAAAAAAGGAAACTAAGGATCCGAACCAAGCTACGGTTTGTCTAGATTAGACTGCTCTAATTTCCAATTGAGCTACATCTATTCTTAATGACAGCGTCAAAATTTGCCTTCATATGTAAGTAGTATCAGCCAAAGAAAATTATATTTTTTCATCGCCTGAATCTCATCTATCAATTAATCGCCCCCGGAAGTCCGTGCATGCTAAATTTCGTGAAAATTGTTATAGTAGTACGCTGTCTTTTTCGCTCCCCTTGTGTGATCAGATCATAGACGGTCCCACTAAAAAAGCCAACAAACTTTTCGATAAACAAGCTATTTCAATCAACAAATAATAATATCTTTGTATAAGCGTAATCGCTTAAATGGTATTTTGAAAGGAAAATAAAATTGTTATTCAACAGATAGGTACATAAATCCTAAAATAATTCTATTATAATTAATACCTAGCTAAGTATCTTCAACTCGAGATTATAATTCATGTGTGAATATTTTTAAACTTCCCAATAATATTAACGTTGTCCTAAATCGGTTCGTATCTATATTGTATAATTAAGTACTAGAATTTAAATATTCCTGTTGGTTTTATATACCAAATTATAATAATTTAGCTCAATTCATATTACATGAATAGAAACTTTTTATTTCAATTATATATTAACAGAAACATTAATTCTAATGATTACCGATGTTTACGCGGGTATTGAACATTTGATATAAAACTATTTTTACAGATTCTATCGCGTTTGTATTTGATTAATTTCACGAAGTTTCGAATACTACAGCTTTCATAGTCATCGGAGGACTAAGGTGTTTTACATCCAATAAGTCGTTTTGTAATAAGTCGTATTTATTTATTCAAAAATCCGATGGGACATTGTAGGATTATCAGAAGTGCGAAGAGAGGGGGAGGGCACGATAATCCTCCGGTCTAGAAATTTGCTCTTCTACCGGGAGGGAGATCACCCATCCCAAGGCGGTGTAGGGTTTATCGTTCGTAAGTCTCTCGTAGAGAACGTGGAGAGGATCGAAAGAGTGTCAACAAGGGTAGCGTACCTTACCGTACCATACTCAGAATTACCAAACGGTATTCGTTGAAGGTCATACAGGTTTACGCACCGACTTCGACATACTCCGACGACGTAGTGGAGGCCTTATACGAGGATATCTCGAAAGCCATCCACACGTCCAAAACCTACTTCACGGTAGTTATGGGAGACTTCAACGCAAAACTAGGCAAAAGGACAGACGATGAGTTGAGAGTGGGGCAATATGGATTTGGACAGAGAAACCAAAGGGGCCAAAAACTGGCCGACTTTTTGGAGAAGGAAGGCCTCTTCATGATGAATTCCTTCTTCAAGAAACGGCCACAAAGGAAGTGGACCTGGATTAGCCCTGATGGATCCACTAAAAATGAGATAGACTTCATCTTGACGGACAAACGACAAATATTCAATGATGTCTCTGTGATCAGCAGGATTAAAACTGGGAGTGATCACCGGATGGTTCGAGGCACATTGAATCTTCGTACGAAAGTCGAGCGGTCCCGCTTGATGAAGTCTACACTCCGACCTACACCTGTCCAATACCAGAACCCCGATCGCTTTCAACTCGAATTACATAATCGCTTCCAATGCCTGGAAGAGTGCGAATCTTCGAACGATATGAACAACAGGTTCGTGGAAACTGTCCACGCGGTCGGGTCAAAATTCTTTAAGGCCCGTCGCGCTACTAGAACAAAAAAGCTTTCTGACCAGACTCTTCAACTCATGGAGAGGAGAAAGGAAATGACGGTACAGTCTTCAGCCGATTGGTCCGAACTCAGGCAGCTTAATAGACAAATCTCTAAATCTATGCGACGCGATATTCGCCGATTCAATACACTGCGTATTGAAGAGGCGATAGAGCGAAATTGAGGCTCCAAAGTGTTCGCACGAGATTTGTCTATCGGGCAGAGCCAAATGACTAAGCTGAAGACCGATAACGGTACTGTCATTTCATCCCAGAGTGAGATCTTGGGAGAGGTCGAAAGGTTCTATGGGCAGTTGTACAAATCATCCCTGAATCCTGTTGTCAGCTTGGTCCAAGACCCCAGATCCAAGCTAACTCGGCACTATACCGAAGAAATCCCGGACGTCAGCTTGTACGAGATCAGAATGGCTCTAAAACAATTAAAGAACGGAAAGGCACCGGGAGATGACGGAATTACCACAGAGCTCCTGAGGGCAGGTGGCAAGCCAGTTTTAAAAGCCCTACAGAAGCTGTTTGATTCTGTCATTCTCGGGGGTGACGTTCCAGAGTCGTGGACCAGGAGTGTGGTGGTGCTGTTTTTCAAGAAGGGCGATAAAACGCTCTTAAAGAATTACAGACCCATCTCACTCCTGAGTCACGTGTACAAATTGTTTTCAAGAGTCATTACGAACCGACTCGCGCGCAAGCTAGACGACTTCCAGCCGCCCGAACAAGCCGGTTTCCGAAAAGGTTATAGTACCATAGACCACATCCACACGCTACGCCAGATTATACAGAAGACCGAGGAGTATAATTGGCCTCTGTGTCTAGCGTTTGTGGACTATGAGAAAGCCTTTGATTCTGTCGAAACTTGGGCAGTGCTGCAGTCCTTTCAGAGGTGCCAAATTGACTATCGATATATCGAAGTGCTGAAGTGTTTGTATAGAGACGCTACTATGTCAGTCCGCATCCAGGATAAGAGTACGAAACCGATCCAGCTGCAGAAAGGCGTGAGACAGGGAGACGTTATCTCTCCAAAACTGTTCACCACTGCGCTGGAAGATGTCTTCAAGCTCTTAGACTGGACCGGACTCGGCATCAACATCAATGGCGAATACATCACTCACCTTCGATTCGCAGATGATATCGTAGTCATGGCAGAATCCCTGGAGGACCTTGGCACCATGCTCAATGACCTCAGCAAGGTCTCCCAACTAGTAGGGCTGAAAATGAACATGGACAAGACGAAAATCATGTCTAATGCCCATGTCATTTCTGTACCGGTCCTGGTTGGGAATGCGATTCTCGAAGTTGTCGATCACTATGTTTACCTAGGACAAACAGTCCAATTAGGTAGATCCAATTTCGAGAAAGAGGTCAGCCGACGAATCCAACTCGGCTGGGCAGCGTTCGGGAAACTTAGGAGGATCTTCTCGTCTAATATTCCGCAGTGTCTGAAAACAAAGGTTTATAACCAGTGTGTGTTACCAGCGATGACTTACGGCACTGAAACGTGGTCTCTAAATGTCGGCCTCATAAAAAGACTCAAAGTCGCTCAGCGTGCTATGGAGAGGGCTATGCTCGGTATTTCTCTACGTGATAAAATCCGAAATACGGAAATCCGTGGAAGAACGGGTGTAACCGACATAGCCCGAAGAATTAGCACGTTGAAGTGGCAATGGGCAGGCCACATCGCTCGACGAACCGACAACCGTTGGGGAAAAAAGGTTCTCGAGTGGCGACCACGAATCGGACGACGCAGCGTAGGACGACCCCCCACTCGATGGACTGATGACCTCATCAAGGTCGCAGGAAACCATTGGATGCAGGTGGCACAGGACCGTTATAGATGGCATTCTCGTGGGGAGGCCTATGTCCAACAGTGGACGTTTACGGGCTGATGGATGGATGGATGGATTTATTCAAGAGTATAAGTATATATTTATTTATTCAAAAATTATATTTTTGTAATAAGTCGTATTTATTCATTCGTATGTATTTATTTATTCGTATGTATTTATTTATTAAGTCGTATTTATTTATTCAAGAAATTTAGATATATTCACTACAGTCATCATTCGCCTGTTATATCTCAATTACTTTTTTTTATGTTGCCGTGGGCTATGATCTTGTCACACCCCTCCAGGCCCAGGTCCGTCCGGGGCGACAGAAGAGGCGGCGCGCGACCGTATAAATCCACCTGGTATGCGCCTCTCTTTGCTGAGCGAGCAGGTTACCGGAAGATCGGGTATCTTTGTCTTCGATGGCCCGCCTGGCAGTTTACCCTCACGGGTTCCTCTCGAGCCGTCGTCACGCGGTGGCCTCACTTCGGGTGACTGGACTAATCCCCGGTCCGAATACCCCATGCTCCGGCTAGGACGGCATCAGGCGCAGATTTTCACGCCTGCGCCACCCTAAGCTCCGGCGGTGGCCCGAGTCTTCATGGAGGAAATCCTCCCAGACTCGTTCCGCCACCTCCTTCTGCGAGATGACTGCCTCGCAGAAGGCGGCGACCGCGTCCCAGTTCCTGACGCTGTCGACCATCGCTATCACTACGGCCGGAGCGTCAGGTCGGCACCGATGGCAGCGACGAGGTCCAGGCGCTGCGGAGCCCAGGTCGCACAGACCTCGAACGGATGCTGCACCGTGTCCTCGTTACTGCCGCACTGTTGGCAAGATGGAGTCAATTTTCTCCTTGCGCCCGTGTGCAGGTGCTTGCCGAATCAACCGTGCCCCGACACGACCAGCACCAGCCGGAAAAAAAGAACTCAGTGCCGCCGCTCCATCCACTCTATCAGAACGGGCCGGAGGGCCTTAACGGTAGCATCACCGTATCAAGGTCTCTCCATACGCGTAACCCAACGGGCAATGGCGTCCCGGTAGGCTTCCTCGCACCACGTGGCTAGCTCGCTGAGGGATAGGGAGCTCCCCTCGTCGCTTACTAAAGAAACCCGCCGGTAAAGATCGGAGAGCATCTCCGTCTCCTGGTCCCAGGGGGGTGTGCCGGCCAATGCGCATGCCGCCTCGGTCATCACCGTGCGGTAACCGCGAATGGCTCTGACCACCATGACTCTTTGTGGACGCCACAGTAGAGCCCTGAGTTGTCTCTCGTGATAGGGCGAACGCCGTGTCGAACAACCGGGGTGCAAGTCTGCGGAGATTCTCGCGCAATCACCAACGCCTGTCGATTACCAGGCCCTAATATTTCATATGGGCTTCATATGGGCCTGGATATTAATAGGGATAGAGTCGACGACTACCATCGAGGCGCCGACAGGCGGCTGAATGCGGGGCCCATGGAACAAAAGAGCCTCCGAATATCTCAATTACCTGAGGTTATTGGCAATACTTTTATGACAGACCGCCTGCCTGACGTCAACCCTTTTTTTTCCCCTTGCGATGGAATATTTAGGTGATCGCGCCCCGCCAAATCGGTCCGGGACGACGGAAAAGGCGGCGCGCAGCCCCATTGACCCACCCTGCAAGCACCTCTCTTCGCCGTGCGAGCGGGCCACCGGTACCCGATCTTTGTCTTCGATGGCCCGCCCAGCGACGTCAACCCTCTTTGGAAATGTAATTTTTGACCAAACGGCATCAGGTGATGTTGGCCTAGGTCGGTATGAAAGCTCCTAGTCGTCTTTTACGACATCCATGAGTTAAGTAAGCGTTAGTGATAGTCGTAGCCGCTATCACACAGCAAATCTATCCGCTATAAGTTATTAATTTGACTCACATTTTTGAATATAAATTCGTTGCGAGTTCAAAAAAAGTATTCTATAAAAAATATATATTATTTTTGATCAGTTATTATTAAATATTAAATTTATGGTAATTATTATATTATGATGAAGATCACAAAAAATATTCTATAAAAAAATATATAGTATATTATTTTTGATCAGTTATTATTAAATATTAAATTTATGGTAATTATTATATTATGATGATGATTACTATAATTATAATGATAATAATAAATATAAATAACTATAATATAATTATGATTACTATATTATACTATTATTATAATTATTATATTATGCTCGATGACTTCCAGCCGCCCGAACAAGCTGGCTGCCGAAAAGGCTATAGCACCATAGTCCATATCCTCACGCTTCGGCAGATTATCCAGAAGACCGATGAGTACAATCGGCCTCTGTGTATAGCGTTTGTGGATTATGAGAAAGCCTTTGATTCAGTCGAAACTTGGGCGGTGCTGCAGTCCCTCCAGCGGTGCCAAATCGATCATCGTTATATCGAAGTGTTGAAGTGTTTGTACAGGAACGCCACAATGTCAGTCCATATCCGATCCAGTTGCAGAAAGGCGTGAGATAGGGAGAGGTCATCTCTCCGAAACTGTTCACCACTGCACTGGAAGATGTCTTCAAGCTCTTAGACTGGACCGGACTCGGCATCATTAACGGCGAATACATCACTCACCTTCGATTTGCAGACGATATCGTCGTTATGGTAGAATCCATGGAGGACCTTGGCACTGTGCTCAACGATCTTAGCAGGGTATCCCAACTGGCGGGGTTACGAATGAACATGGACAAGACGAAAGTCATGTCAAATACCCATGTCATTCCTGTACCGGTCCTAGTTGGCAATGCGATTCTTGAAATTGTCGATCATGATGTTTACCTTGGACAAACAGTTCAGTTAGGTAGATCCAATTTCGAGAAAGAGGTCAGCGGACGAATCCAACTCGGCTGGGCAGCGTTCGAGAAGCTTAGAAGGATCTTCTCGTCCAACATACCTCAGTGTCTGAAAACACACGTCTACGACCAGTGTGTGTTACCAGTGATGAATTACGGCACGGAAACGTGGTCCCTAAATGTAGGCCTCATAACTAAGCTCAAAGTCGCTCAGTGTGCTATGGAGCGAGCTATACTCGGGATTTCTCTGCGTGATAGAATCCGTAATACGGAAATCCGCAGAAGAACGGGTGTAACCGACATAGCACGAAGAATTAGCACGCTGAAGTGGTAATGGGTAGGCCACATCGCTCGAAGAACCGATAACCGCTGGGTAAAAAAGGTTCTAGAGTGGCGACCACGTACCGGACGACGCAGTGTAGGACGCGCCCCCACTAGGTGGACAGATGACCTGGTGAAAGCTGCTGGACGTCGATGGATGCAGACGGCACAGGACCGCACTCTATGGCGTACCATGAGGGAGGCCTACGTCCAGCTGTGGACGGCGATGGGCTGAAATGATGATGATGATTATATTATGACAATCTACTACTACTAATAATGTAATAAGCTACTACTGCATCAGAACGCGGTCACACTCTGAAAAGCTTTGTTTATTATCTGGCTCTAGCGAGTTAGGTTTTGTTTTACGTCAAGCAAATCTATTCACCAATACCAGAGCTTTAAAGGCTTCATTCGAGGCCCTAGTAAGAAGCCACTTGGAGTACAATGCGGCAGCTAAATATATAGTAATGATGGAGCGTATCCAAAGTAATTTTTTAAGATTTTTATACTTAAAACAGTTATAAAATACATAAACAATTTTAAGATTTTTATACTTAAACAGGATATATCCAGGATACCTATATACTATATCCCACCGCATTTATATTGGGTATGGTAGGATTCTATAAATTAGAAGTTAGACGAAAAATGGCTCTCGTCATATATACATATATTTAAAGTATTGCGGGGCCTAATCTACAACCCAGCTATTCTGTAGGAGATTCGGCCGTATGTACCAGACGAATACGTGGGACGGCGGCGGCGGCCACCGCTCCTGAGGGTGCCGCGCGCACGCAACATCTTGTTATAGCACGCGCCATTCACGCACGCTTTACGTGTGTTCAACGAAGTTTCAACACAAAGAGATTTATTCTCGTATTCACTGAACGAATTCACATTGACCGCTATTTTTATTTTAAGTACATAGAAATAAGAAATTTGTATGTTTAGAATATCGCAATGTACACTTATGTACTAACACTGTTTTCCAATATCGAATTAGGTTATATTACCTGTAATGATAGGTTGTGTATTCAAATAAATAATTTTTTGAGCTAGAAAAAAGATTGCACAGATGGCGTAATGGTTAAGATACTGACCTTCCCTGCTAGTGTAGGTTTCGATTCCCACGCCGGAGAATACTTTGTGCGATCCACAAACTGTTCTTCTGAGACTGGGTGAAATTTGTCTGTGTTAATTGCACGTTTGTAAAGTCCCATGCAATGCAAGGATTATTTCCTTATTTGCATTGTGATGTCTTTTTAAAAAAGGCAATAAAAAGTAAAGTGGATTCCTCATTATCATCATTTTGCTCTTATTGCAATTACTTGGGTTCGACGTAATATACATTCTTCTTACATTGTACATATTGGCAGAAGCTTATCGACCGGCCCGCTTACCTGACGTAAACGTCAAACGGAAATGTAATTATTGACCAGGTGGGATCGGATGACGTTAATTTCCAACAATGTAAAAATCTTAGTCGTCTTTTACAATAATCACATATAAAAACTTGATTACGAACGAAAAATGGTTGTCACACATGCGATTCGAAACCACACCTATTGGAAATCCGTTCCAATCGTGCTTTTTTCTATTGTATTGAAGTTTTTATAACTAATCAAGCATAGTAAATGCTAAATTTCAGTAATTTGAATAATAGGGTCGTGTCATTGTTTAATACAATTCTAACTGCAAAGTTAGAGTATTAAGTCTGTATAATGTGTAAACATTGTCAGGTAGATAGCACACATTAAGGAGATATGTGCTATGTGCGACGAAAATATAATACGAGGCGAAAATTGAAAGTCATAACAGTTCACGTTGGTGTAAATGGTAGCACGATTGGAATGGATTTCCCATAGGTGTGGGTTCCAATCTCATGTGCGACAATCATCTTTCGCTCGTAATCAAGTTCTTATAAATAATCAAGCATATTAAATGCTAAATTTCAAATCACATATAGTAAAAAAAACGAATATAATTTAAAAAAAATACCAGGGAAATATTTATTTTTAACACGGCAGTAAAGCAAATATAATAAAACTTCTTCAAAAGAATTACTAGAATACCTACTTTCGAACTAATCACAAACTTTATCAAGCGTATACAAACAAAATAACTTTTTATGAAGCAATCCTTTCAGAACTACAAAGTTCTTGTTTTAAACTTGCCTACTAGACGATAAAATTTGTGTTGAATTCTTGTGCTATTTAAGAATATTTCGTTTTTTTACAATACATATGTATATTTTCACTGTGTGGTAGCGGCTACAAATACTACCAAGCCTAACTTTGCTCGTGGATGTCGTAAAAGACGACCAATAAAATATCGAGTTGAGCCAACACCACCTGATGCCGTTTGGTCAACAATTAAATTTCCAAGGAGGGTTGACGTCAGGCAGGCGGCCGGTCATAAAACTATTGCCAATAACTTTTACAATGCGTAGGAAGGGGAGTAAATATTGCATCAACCCCAAGTAATTAAGATAAGAGCAGAATGATGATAATATACATGTTCAAATATTGAGCAAATATTTAGTCTCCATGATGAGTCTCCTTCACAAAAGAGACTTAATTGAATAGAAGTGAAGTGGTTTGGTATAAAGGATATTCTTTTTATTTTTTTTTTGCATTTTCATAATATTATCCGTCTTTTTCTTCATCTGTTTATTTCATCTAATGTTAAGTGTTACTGTCGCTCAAGGCTCTTTAAAATACCAGGTTACAGCTAGACCTCTACGTACCAAAACCCACACAGAAAGTTGTGCTCCCGGCTTTTTCACTCACTGAACGAAGGGCGTATTAATACTGCTTACACGTCAATTTTCTGAGATAGTGTAGATTATCCCAGACGGACCGGTCCGCGGCTGTAGATAGAAAACTATCAACAGTATGGATCTACCATTACAATTCCTGTCATCCCATCGGATGTAGTCCTGGCCCATAGAACTGTTCCTCATAATACAGGCCATGGCCTAGTTTGGGAAGGAGTTTCAGTATCTTTTACAACAACCTTAAGTTCCTTGGTTCCAAATTATAGTGTGTAACATTACTCTGTATCAAATAAACTTTTTTACTTTTACTATAGAATGCCATATTACACATTTTTGTGTTACCTTTATCCAGCTACTTCTTGCTACTTTCACCAAGGCACCGTTTCACGGATCAATGTCTAAGTAGAAATTTCATAATATTTACATCTGTGATCAAGATTTGTGGTTTTAATCTAAATTTTGGTACTTTTTTCTTTAAATATAGAGACTTTACTTTGTACTGAGCTAATCCTCAAACTGGGGACGACAGACTGGAGATTTTTGTGTTGTTTGTAAAATGTATGTTACATTTTACGTACACAAATTACACCCAAACTCAGCAATGAAACCCGTGATACATATTTAATACAATAGATCGCTATTTTAAGTACTGTGTAGTCGGATTTAATGCATGTAAAATTGCGTGTGTATTATGAAATACTTCTATTGTTACATGCAATTATGCATGTGCATTATGAAATACTTCTATTGTTACAATTAGTTTATTTTTAAATTATTTCATCCATCCAGTCATCAGGAAAACATCTTGTACTTATGAACTAAAGAATTTACGATCATAAAATATAACAGACAAAAATTGCACATAGAACAATGTGTGGCTCGCATAAAGTGTTGTTTCAACACAGCAATCGAACCAGTAAGACATGACATTGTAGGCCGGTGTCTAAACCACTAAGCCATCTGTGCAATTAAATTGTATCCTTATTCAGTCAACACACGTTTAATAATAAAAATCCTTACTAATATTATAAATACGAAAGTAACTCTGTCTGTCTGTCGCTTTTTCACGCCAAAACTACTGAACCGATCTAAATGAAATTTGTTACACAGATAGTCTAGAGCCTGATAAAGGACATAGGCTACTTTTTAATGCAAAAAAAAAGGGTTGTAAAGGGGGATGAAAAGTTGAAAGGAAGTATAGTCATTTTTAAAGGCAGAAGCTTGAAACTTATTTTTAGGCTATTGATTATTTTATATTATTATTAAATAAATGTGATACTAACATGTTGTAAAAATTTACCCTTAAGGGGTAAAATAAAAATAAGGGATGAAAATCTTTAGGAAAGTAACCTTTTACGCGGGCGAAGCCACGGGCTGAAGCTAGTATATATATATATATATATATATATATATATATATATATATATATATATATATATATAGGTACATTTAGATTAATAATAATAGTTGTGTTAATATCTTGTGCCATTGCATTGAAACATACATCAAATGTTCTCAGTAACTTTTCTCATTAAGGATCCCCACGTCCGCAGTATGTATTGTATTATCCACAAAATAATAATGATTACATTTTGGGTTACATTATTATAAACATATATAGCCATCTATATATAATATATCTATAATTATATCTCAATTGTCATATTTAGGCCTAGTAATATGACATTTAATAATGTTGTTATATTCTTCTTCTTAATGAATGGCCTCTGTGAGTGATTAACCACAACTTCGCCAATGTCAAGTAAAATAAGTTTAAAAAATTATAATAGATTTATATTTTAGTCATTAAGTCATGTCGGTTCATTGTCTAAGTCCAGTCAAAAAAAAAACAATGTTGTTATAGTACATAATACTATAAGAACATAACATTTTGGACATCAAATATGTTATTACGACATTTAGAACTTTTAAATCTATCGGGATAGTATTTGTTTCGTGAATATGAATAGTAGGGATATAAAAAATCAAATACAAATGCGATAAAATCAATAAACATTGTTTTTATTTCTATTATAATTATAAACTATTAAGTTATTTCGCCGTGATGTTGTTAAACATTAAAAAAAGGAAAAAGTATTTAGTATGTAGTTAAATAGTTATAAAATTGCATGCGTATAAGTATTTTAATTTCATAATATTTATAAAACCTACGCATTTATCATTAATATAAAAAGTAAAATATGCATGTTTTTTAAAAAAATTGTCTGTCTAAAATGATATCATAATACTTTTTATATTAGAGACAGCTATTAAGCTGTTTGGTAGCGGTTACGAATACTACCAACCCGTACTTTGCTCGTGGATATCGAAAAACACGACTAAGAACCTTATAACGACCTGTGCCATCTCCATCTGATACCGTTTGGTCAACAATTACATTCACAAGGAGGGTTGACATCTGGCAGGCGGCCGGTCATAAAACTATTGCCAATAACTTTTACAATATTTACTATGAAAAAAGAGTATATACTGTATCGACCCCAAGTAATTGGGATAAGAGTAGGAGAATGATGATTAGAGATAGATATTCCGTCTATCAATGTATTAAACCATCGAAGCCCTGAGACCATAGGCTCCGTATAAGGAATAATGCCATGACGGCAATGCCTGATAGTACCTATATAAGTATTAAAAACCACCAAAAAGTATAGTATAATTTAATAATAGTACAATTTAATATCTATCACAACGATACTTAATAGAAAGGCACAAGGCACTTTGCCTTTGATGACAAAGTAGCTGATT
This sequence comes from Lymantria monacha, assembly GCA_905163515.2. Classification (NCBI taxonomy): domain Eukaryota; kingdom Metazoa; phylum Arthropoda; class Insecta; order Lepidoptera; family Erebidae; genus Lymantria; species Lymantria monacha. The sequence continues at coordinate 12,666,999 of LR991095.1, read as the reverse complement.
CAACAATTCATTCAATGTTAAGTGCTAACTGGTACTTAAAGACTTCAGTAACGGTAGGACAACAGCCAAATCTCAGCCTATTATAGTTCCAACGTTATAGGGAACGGAATGACCATAAGAAGGTAGAAAAGTTTGAATCTTCGGATTTTTGAAAGAGAAAATAAATCGCAATAGCCAATTGTTGTGCTAAAATGTGATATTATTGCGGAAAAGATCATCCACTTACGATTTGTAGTAAAAAAAAAACTGTGGTGGCAAATGAGCAAGCTGTACACCTCAGTATTGTTACTGTTCATAGAACTTTGCAATAATAGGGGCACAGCTAGTCTGTTGCCTAATAACCAAGACCTATCCCAAAAAAAATAGTTTCTGGCTCTTCTGCTCATCGAACGAAGCACAACATCATATTGCCATCGCTTAGACATCGATTTTCTATGAGAGTGCTACTCCATACGAACCGGCTCGCCTCTGTAGACAGAAAATCTTAATAGTTTAACCCTACCACTACTAAAGAAGATAAATTCTGCAGAATTCTTGAGAAACGGTGTAAGGATTTTTTTTAAGAACAAAAATTCTGTGGAGTTTCTAATATCCGTTTACTATTTCTGTTCCTCGCCTTCTACAGCGGAAATTTTAACGGATCAATGATCAATTCATTATTACAAATGAATGTAACTATTCAATTTATAAAACATAACATACCACTACTTCATTTTGAATACTATTTACATTAAAAATTGTCCACCACCAGTCTTCCTGTGACCATGAACGCTATAAAGTATTTGAAACATCAGAAAAATAAAAACTAAATAAAACGCGATAGAATCCGTGAAAATAGTTTTGTTTCAATTGTTTAAAAAATATGTGTTTTTCATTGTATTAATACATACGCTTCTGTATGTGTTGTGTGATTCTTTTGGCCCTATAATTTATTTTATACAGCTATTTCCGTTTGTTTACTTTATGATATTTCCGTTGCATTGCTGCTATTTATATATATATATATATATATATATGGGGGTCACCAGAATGTGCCCAGGATTGCCCTTTACGAGAGTCTAGTATAACCTCTGATAAATTTCAATAAATATAATCCGCTTGTATTGTTACCAGCGCTTAGATTAATTGTGGCTTAAGTTTTTTGTGGATTTAACACTTAGGGACTCGCGCCTTAATTTGTAACACCCATACTCGCTACTGGGTGCGCTGGACCCAGTATAATATTATGTTTTTTTTTTAAATATACTTAATAAAAGTGAAAATTACTTTATTTCAGGGTTAATATGATAATAAACAAAAACAATAGTGCATCAAATATTTATATTTATTGTACTTTCTTAAACGACCAGTTATTACAAAAATTTAAGATTTTTTGTCATTATTTTATGACAAGATTAAGGTTCATAGTGAAAACTTCTTTATATAATTATTTTAAACAATACTTTTATATTTTTCTTAAACTGCTATAATGTACCTACTTATACTAATTAACAATTGAAAATTAAAAAAAAATAGAACGTACAAAAATCAACTTTGAAAATCAATAAAATTAAATATCTTTCTTTGGGATAAAATAATACTTCAACATTACTTAGTTATTTTCTATGTCCGATTTAGTTATAACAATTTGAACAAACTTGTTTCGTGTGTTCTCCACAAATAGCTATATTGCATTTAACACAAAAGTTGGTTTTTCGATCCTTTTTCCAGTTACAAAGACCGCAAGGCACTTTTCGTCCACCCATTGGCGGGAGTGGATTGGATGCCGTAGTAGGTTCGTTTTCAGGAATTATGTTTCTGATACGGTTTTCCTTTTTTCACCGGTTTCTACATCTATTTTGGCGTCATGATGCATAGTAGATGCTAAAAGAACTACTTTGCCACAAGGCCTGGCAAGTTCACGTATAATATTATGACGTTTACGTCCTTACGTTTCTTGTCGGTTCTTCAATGCTCCATATCGTAGAGTTATCTTCACCTTTATAATACCCATTTCGTAAAATTGACAATGGAACACAATCTAAATCCTTACGACGTAGATCAGGTGCTGGTCGACAGATGACTTGGCTTGGCTGTGAGGTTATTTCAAGTTGCGATTGTATATTTACCTCGTCATCGTCGCCTTCTTGTTCAGAATCCGATTGATGTGCATCTATTTCTAAGTAGTCTTCAGTCTCAGAACAGTCTTCGTTCTCTATTTCTTCATTAATATATTCTTCTATTTCCTAAAGTCTCAAAAGCCTATTGGTAGCCATTTTCTATGCAATAAACAAAAAACAGGTTAATAAATAGTAAAAACATGATAAAAAAACGACTAACGTATTTAGTCGCTACCGGGTCCAGCGGACCCATACGCACCTTTTACGTCCGTAGTAGTCACACGCAGCGCAATAACTAACAAATACGACTGACATTCGCAGTATTACACTGTCCTTGAAAGGTACTAAGAGTGGCAACGTCGCAAACTTTAAAACTTAAAAGTTATTACTCATGCATTGAAGGACTGGGTCCGTAGGACCCATTAGCGAGTCCTTAAGTGTTAAGTTTTTTTTTTTATTAAAAATTTGGGAAGGAAAGGAGGCATATTATCATTACAGCTTGGCTTCAAATGCCCTTCGGCTTCAAATATTTTTAGCTTTAAATGCAGCTTCAATGTGAAATGTCCTGAGGATGTATCTATAAGTATTTTGTTTTTTTTTTTTTAATTTATATTTCGACATTACGAAAGTACAAATAGTTCAAATCCCACGAAAATGCAGTAAGACTATTTTAGTTCTAAAAGCTTTTTTAAGAGTTACTTGTAATGGTTATTTTCGGATTTAGTTTCAGCGACACATTAACCCGTGACAGTGAGTATTTGTAGCATTTCTTATTTAATACACGAAAAACATAAAATAATTAGTTATTTAAATGTTAACATAAAAACCCTTTTATTGTTATCTTGTAATTAGTATGGTTCTAAAGAGAAGAGAGAGAAATTGCTCGACGTAATAAATAAACTTTTACGGCGAGTTTATTTTATTAAATTATTTGATAAAGGATTTACATGAGAAATAATAATGTCCATTAATAATGCTTATATTAATGTGTTTCATTGTAGTGATGGAGTAATAATACAATTCACCACCCCCTCTTTTACCCGTGGGTGTAGTAATAGACGACTAAAAGATACAACATTGCACAGATGGCATAGTGGTTAAGATACCGACATTCCGTGCCAGTGCCGTGGGTTCGATTCCCACGCAGGACATTACTTTGTGTGATCCACAAAGTGTTGTTCTGAGTCTGGGTGTAATTTGTCTGCGTTAATTGCATGTTTGTGAAGTCCCCCGCAATACAAGGTTTATTTCCTTAGTGCAGGGTGGTGTCTTAAAAAAAAAAAAAAAAAAAAAAAGAAAAAAAAAAAAAACATTTTACAACATATTACATTTTTAGACAAATGTATTTTACGGCAACACTCACGCGTTAGACTCGATTATGTCGGGTTTCAAGCATTTTCGAGCCCCCGACGTACACTGACTGGGCTCGTAGACACAGCTGCGTACTCGCACTGATGATGAGCACCGGATATGCTTGAAACCCGGGTCGACATAAATGACTCTAACGCGTGAATATTGCCGTAAAATACATTTGTCTAATATATGCCAAAATCACCATAATTTTAACATTAAAATATTAGATCTATTAAAGAGAAGTAAAACTGAAAATGAAACCCTATACAGGGGGACATACGAGTATATGAGATAAGTCCAGATGTTGGTGATTCTGCAATCAGTTAAATTCTAAGCGAAGATTAGTAGTGTATACAATTATATATATATATACATATATATATATATATATATATATATATATATATATATATATATATATATATATATATATATATATATATATATATATATATATCTATATATATATATATATACAAGGTGGAGACGACCATACGACAATAATTTTAATTTAGTATATCTGATGACTTGCCCAGCCTGTATACAAACTTTGAATACAATATGTCGTATAGTTTAGCCACAGCACATTACTTTGTATTATTAACAATTTCCACACTCTGTATAAAAATTTAAATTATTCGCCTATCACTAAGAGACAATGACCTCCCGCGCCGCATCGGTATAAACTAATATGAAGCTAGTACCTACATATCGCCATGTTTACCAGTTCAAGTCTTCCCCAAACGTAATACAAATCAATGCATATTATACCTTATTCCTAAGTCTTAAGATCCATATAAACCGTGTCATCAGACTTAGATGAGAAATTTAAAACTACCTAATGTGGCTTAATGAAAGAAGATCTCGGTCTCATGTTCAAAACTATTATAATAGGTCTGTAGGTCAGTGTGCCATCGTGATCCTGTGACGTGAACGTCGCGTCGCGTGCGCTATTGATAATTTGCAAATTGTGACTGCTGTCTACCTAGTTAACTACTTTTGTTTTTGACGTTTAAAAGTGTGATTTGTGCGACATAGGACGTTTTTTTTCTAAAGTAAACATGTACTATACGAGTAGGTAACTGAATTTTTTTAAGTGAATTATGTGAAATTAGACGCTTACTTTGTGTTAGAATAGTATTTCTTTCTCATTTACAATGCCTCGTTATAATTACACAGCTTAGGGTATACAGATATGATTTTAATTTATGGAGAATATCACGGAAATGCAGCTTTAACCATACGTACGTAACCGAAAGAGATATGGAAACACACGTGTTTGTACTACCAATGGCCGGACTATTGTGCAAGCTGTCCAGAGGTTACAGGATAATCAATCCTTACTGCCTCATATGGATAGTGCTCCTTCGCGTGTAAGAGTCATCCTAGATGAACAAATTTTAAATTATTTTTCTCGCAAATTTGACAGAGGTTGATAATGTGGAGAACTTAAAAAAAGGAATTGTACGATCTTTCGACAAGTTAAAATACATCGCCGTCAATGGCGACCTGTTAACAAGATTTCGAAATAATATTTTAAGACGATATAATTTATGCGTTCGGATCCATGGCGCACATATCGAAAATTTAAAAGTTTAACGACCAAGTGAATTATTAAAGTTATCGTGATTATTTTAATAAAATAATCAAGTGAGAATGAATAGCGCCCAAACATTAAGTGTATGTGGTAGTTTTCCAATTACAGCACTAGAGCGCATTATGTGGCAATTCGAGAAAATTCAAGGAAAAGTCACTACATTGCAAGCAGACCTTGTAGATATGAAAATGCAACTATCCTTAAATGAACAGCGATCTCGTTTAAACAACGTGGAAATCAAGGGTGTACCGCTAAAGAAGGACGAAAACCTATTCTCGATTCTTGACGCAATTAGTCGCAACATTAATTATAACTGCCCAAGGTCTCAAATTAATTACTTGTCACGAGTGCCGATATATAACTCCAAGGAAAAATTAATAATTGTAAGTTTTTTAAACCGCTATATAAAGGAGGAATTTATCGCAGCTGCTCGAGCCAACAAGAATTTATTGGCTTCAGATTTAGGATTTCATGGCACAGATCTTCGAGTTTATGTAAACGACCATCTAAGCGTTGAATCGAAGAAGCTGCTCACCAGCGTCAAGACCGCGGCTAAAAATAAAAACTATGCATATGTATGGGTCAAACATGGTAAAATCCATATACGTAAAAATATTGATTGCAAAACTATGATAATTAGAAAGGAATCTGATTTAAACAAGATTATCTAGTGTGCCATTTACAGTATATATTATCATTATTTTCTGTCATTTTTAACTACTTTTATATCTTGCATCAACAACATAGTTTATATCCATATCGATTTTATACATTGAAATCTACTATAAACTATTTGTCTATTAATAATTATAAAATAGGTGAAAGGTTGCGCATCTCTGCACTGCCCCACCTGTTGCTAATATTTATTATACCTCAACTACATTATAAAAAATTCTATTATGTTTGCAATCGTGCTGTTTGCATTGATATTCTAACTCGCAAAAACATATCTATCTCTGTTACACTTGGGTCATGTATTATTCTCTGTTGCTTGCTAATTAGCTTATCTGTTTACAACTTATTTTTATTATTTGAATACGCTGACAATATCGTTTTTCAATATTACCCACAATCGTACTTATTACTAATTTTACAAATATTTTTTATTAACATTGAAGTGACTTTCTTTCTTTTAATACAATGTGGGTTAACTGTTATTAAAATTCACATCCTCAATGCCTCATTACAATGAACATAAACTAAATATCTACTACCAAAATGTGCGTGGTCTACGAACTAAGTCGGATATGTTTTATCGACATGTTCTAATGAGTTCATACGATGTTATTGTACTGACTGAGACGTGGTTAATGGATGGAGTACTAAGTTCGGAATTTTTTGATGATCGTTATGTAGTATGGCGCCGAGATCGGGATTATACTATGACGGGGCAATCGCGAGGTGGTGGTGTTCTAATAGCGACGCGCAGAGACTTGCCCTTTATATCGCAACCTATATTCCACTCCTCAGCGGAAGATCTTTGGCTTAAACTGCGTGTAAAAAAAACTAATTCACGTGACTATATTAACTTATACCTATGCGTTATTTACCTTTGTAAACAAAACAAAGGTTTTACTTTTACTACACAGCTTCGTAATTTTCTTTACAAACTAAACAATGCAGTTATGAACGATCCCTTAAATATGTTCTTGGTAATTGGAGATTTTAATATGAGCGGTATTACATGGGTACCATCGGATAATTCGTCACTTGTTCCGATAAACTTAATCTCTAATGACGAGTGCTTCTTTGCCGACGATTTATGTACGCTTGATCTTAGGCAATATAACGGTATCCCAAATCAGTATGGGAAAACACTCGATTTGGTATTTTCCAATCATGAGTTGTCAGTATCCGAGAACTTGGATCCTCTATTACCCATAGATTTGTTTCATCCTGCATTATTCATAGCCGTTGATTTCTTTGAAGTACCAATTCTTGACCATGCACCGGGTATCCGATTTATATATAACAAGGGCGACTATGAATCAATTAATGGACATATTCGATCAATCAACTGGCAACATGAATTCTCGTCTCGTTCGATGGATGAGGCCGTAGAATTTTTCATTAAATTTATGACTAATTTACAAGATAAATTAATACCTAAAAAGACCATACGTAACAAAGCATACCCAATATGGTACAGCCCAGCGTTAATTAAGATTATCAAAGAGAAATATAAATATTTTAAGAAATTTAAAAATTATGGCAACAAAAATGACGAGATAGCTTTTAAACTTTTACGCGATAGAGTTAAAATATTGGAATCCTTGTGCTATAATAAATATCTTAATTTAACTGAAAAATCTATCAAAGACAACCCTAAGCATTTTTGGTCTTTCGTTAAAAACCGGCACACTTGCAATAAAATTCCTAATATTCTGAAATATGATGAAAAAATATTTAACGACGGTCAATCTATTACCGAAGCTTTTTCTTCATATTTTTATTCTACGTTTGCTAATACTGGTACTACGAGCAACGACCATAGTCCTACCATTGACTACTCACCTTCAGTCGAAAATCCGGTGACCGCTATTCACAATATTAAGATTGATGATGAGCTCGTTTATGAACTTATCAGTAAACTGGATACCACTAAGGGAGCTGGACCAGATAATCTGTCACCTAAGCTTTTGACTCAATGTGCTCAATCCATCGTTAAGCCTATAACCCTTTTATTTAAAAAATCGCTGTCTCTCTGCTTGGTTCCTACGTTATGGAAGTCAGCTTATATTACGCCGGTTCACAAAAAAGGTTCAAAAATAGAAATTCTTAACTATAGACCCATATCAAAATTATGTACTGTTGCAAAAATTTTTGAAAGGGTAGTTTTTAATCAATTATATCATGCTCTGTCATCATCATTCAATCCTTTCCAACACGGTTTCTTGAAAGGCCGATCGACTGTTACTAATTTAACACTTTTTAACGATTATGTAACAGCGGCTATGGATAACGGCGGTCAAGTAGATGTGGTTTATACTGACTACAGTAAGGCATTCGATCGTATTGACCACAATATCTTGAACGCCAAACTGCAGACCATAGGAATACATGGCGACTTATTAAGGTGGTTTTCTTCATATATAGATAACAGATCACAAGCTGTGGTACTCAACAACTACATATCAAGGTGGATTTCCATTCCCAGTGGAGTTCCACAGGGATCTCTGCTTGGCCCATTGTTGTTTACAATATATGTGAACGATATTCACACTTGCTTGCAATCATGTCAACTATTATGCTTTGCGGACGACATGAAGTTGTTTGCCACTATTTCAACTCCTGAAGACATAATTGCACTTCAGTCGGATCTAACGCGATTAGAAAAGTATTGCCTAGCGAACAAACTCGACCTTAACCCTGAAAAATGTTCAGTAGTTACTTTTAGTAGAAAACGCGACCATTTATCTGCTCATTATACTTTTGGGGGTCAAACTATAGCAAGAACTGATAGAATACGTGACTTGGGTATTCATCATGATAGCAAGTTACTCTTTGACACACACGTTGATGCTATTGTCAAGAAAGCCTCTAAATCATTAGGTTTCATAATGAGACTCTCTAAATGCTTTACTGAAGCAAAAACACTCAAAATTTTATATTGTACGTTCGTACGCAATAATTTGGAATATGCATCTCAGATATGGAACCCGCTTTACTTCAAATATATTGACCGTATAGAAAATATACAAAAGCGATTTATTAAATACCTTTGTTTTCACCAAAAGATCCCTTACCAGTCCAATCAATACCTGCAACTCTGTAAAAAATTTCATTTATTGCCACTTATTAAACGCCGTGAGATCGCTGACTACCTATTCTTTTTAAAGGTCATACAGAATCATATAGACAGTCCAGAGCTTCTATATAAAATTAACTTTAATGTTCCATATAAATCTAGTCGTTTCCATCCACCAGTACAGATACCACATGCAGCAACAAATTATAGGCAAAACAGTCTTATGATACGCGCAAGCAGAGGCTTTAATAATCTCAGTAAACAGCATGATATTGACCCATTTGTGACAAATATAAATGTAGCACGTAGGCTTTTAAGTCTAGATTTTTTTAATTAGTCTATATATTGTGTGTAGGTATATGTAAGTAGATATAGTATGTATAGTTAGAATGCTCTCAATTCATTTATACGATGACTATAAGTGAAGACTTGTAATTAGCTAACAGTGTTATAAACAATTAGTCTATTAAGATATAACAAGCTGTAAGTTTTCCATGATTTACAAAATAAATAAATAAATAAATAAATAAATAAATAATGCTTAACGTTGAATGTTCCAACTACAGCAATGTTTCGCACAATCGAGCACTCTTAAAAGTAGTGCTTTCGTCTGATGCATGCAGTCGATACCAACTTAGTGACTGAAAATTAACAAGTGTTTTTTCTTTAAGTTGACATATCATTCATATCTTCAATAAATATATCACTTGTAATGAACTAATTGATTGATTTAAACTCGGAGTACTCGATAAATCATCATCATATATCATCTGGGTAAGATGATTCAATTAAAAAGTATTTAATTCTCTTAGAACTCATTTTAAAAAATTACTCAAAACAAAAAAAAATGTTTATTAAATAATCAAAATCTAAATTACTTAAAATAACCGTAAATAGTTTTCAACCAATTATTATGTATACCATTTTATTTACAGATTAATTAGGTTATTGCTAACTCTGAGATTATTTTTTTTTCAACGCTGAACTTAGCGCACTCTGCTGGTGCATTTAAAAACTAATTCACGTTCCAATTAAGCATCAGCATAATTCGACATTGTGCGCCACTGAGTCGCATAATGCTCTGTAATAGGATAACTACCTGTATTTACCTACGTTTCGAAGTTGTAACATATGACACCACAACGCCACTCGCCGCTTGCGCGCCGACTACAGGTTAGTGAACTAATATTTACAAACGGTGTGGCAAAAGCCCAATTGGGTGGGTTTGAGGTTGATGTTGGTAGGCAGCGACCTAGCTACCTTTGGTATTGCAAAGTTCCATGGATGGCTGTAACACTTACCATCAGGTGTGCTGTTTGCCCGTTTGTCACCATAAACAACAACAAAAAAAAATACCTGTAACCATATATAGCCATCCCTCAAGCAACATTATTGAAGTTTTTTTCAGTTTTTATATTTACAAGAAGACATGCTCTATATTTTTTATTTTTTTACGATAAACCTCCATCCAATATTCACAATCATTCGAGAGTTGCTTAGTAGATAAAAAAATAATATATTTCATTATATATTTTACACATACTCATGTTGAGTACATTTCTATATTGTAGGGAACCCATTTCATCAAGTTCTTTTTATACACGTGTATATTTTGTATATTTTTTTTTTGAAAAGGTACATGTAATATTTTATGAAGTAAGGAAACCTTCATTCATATGTTATGGAGTACGAATATAACACAGATGTGTACATCAACTTTCGTACTGCTTTAATTATAAAACTTTGTCTGTATAAATATCGAAGTCATATACGTTTTATAGTAGTAGGATCACGCTGTTGACAGTTCTCTGTCTAAGGCCGCGAGCCGATCTTTCCAGGGTAGTACCACACTCTTGCAAAAGATCCACATTTGAGTAATGGTTATATGCTATTGCGCTACGTTTGGTGAGTGCGAGAGCCGGAAGCTCAAAGGGGTAGGTTTGGAGTTTGTATTGGCAGGCAGCGGCCTGGCTGCTGCGGCCCTTGGTATGGCAAAGGTTCACGGGCGTGAGTAACGCTTACCATCAGGTGTGCTGCTTGCTCCTTTGTCACCATTAGCAATAAAAAAAAGTTATCTAGGTATCATGATGAGTGTCATGGATATTTTTCCGCTGACAATTTTTTTTATGGTTTTCACAGATGATATGTTCAGAATCTAAATATAATTATGTCTGTTATTACTAAGTATATATAATAAGTAATTAAATTTATTATTTTTCTTATTTTTTCTGTTAATTATTATACTGTGGGGTGACGGAGTAAGAATGCAGTTCACCACCCTCTGTCTTATACGTGGGTGATCGTAAGAGACGACTAAGGGATATAAAATGCATATAACATCTATATAAGAGAAGAAATCAATACGTCTGGCCGGTGTGGTATAGTTGGTCGATTTCCCTCCTATTATGGAGGAGGCTCGAGCCCAACAGTGGGACATTATGTGAGTTGTGATGATGATAAGTTATTATTATATTTTCAACATCATCCTGCAACTGTTCCTTGTAATGCGTGTAAGTTTAAAAACATAATTAAGATACATAAATTACACCCAGACTCTAAAAAAAAAACTGTCGCCGGATCGCATAAATTATTACCATGACAATCAAACCCCAAAACACTTGAGACGATGGCTCGGTATCTTATCCACAACGCTATTTGTGCAAGTATATGTTTATGAAATTCATAGTGACACAATGATTTATTCCTTATTGTTATTTTTGGTTAATAATTGAAACAAAAAATATACGTAATAATCTTATAAACTAAACTCAAATACATCCTATTATTGAGCATGAAGCTTCTTCAAAAATATCCAATCCCTCAAAAAACTATATAACCAACCTTTCATCCACTTTCGCCGAGAGCAGTAATACCTGCGCCTGATGCCGCCCTAGCTGAGGCCTAGGGTGACGAGAGGAACCCGCGAGGGTAAACCGCCGGGCGGGCCACTGAAGACAAAGATCGGACACGGTGGCCCGCTCGCACGGCGTAGAGAACTGTTTGCAGGGTGGGTCTATGCGGTTACGCGCCGCCTCTTCCGTCGCCCCGGACCAATTTGGCGGGGCGTGACCACGTCCATAGTCCACCGCAAAAAAAAAATATGCTTGTCAAACCGCGCGGTCAGCTTCACTATATTCTATATAATTATGCAGTTCACAGCACCACAAAACACTATTATGATGGTTCCAACAGTTTTGTTAAACAATGTCTTACCAAAGATTAAGCAGTACACCGAGTGGCTCAACCGCCTGGTGGACCGAGTTGTCTCTAACTTTTTATTCAACTGTCATAACGACGGTTGCAGAATCGAAGTTGTGAAGTTTCTCCAAATAACATCCACATAACTTGCAAGGATCGAACATAGACTATCGGCAAATAAAAAGTAATTGTAAGTCTCTCATACTACCTTCCATGATTTAAAATAAATACCCAAATAACCTAACAGACACGGGTCGCAAGTCACTTATTTTTATTATTTAGAGATTAAAATTGACACTTTTTGCTCGGAGGCTTAAAATGAGGACATTTGGCACGGAGCCAAATCATGAAATCTGAAAGCGATGCTACTCGAATTTATTGCTATATATGAACAAGCGAACAACATAGCTAAATAATGCTTTATTTGTCGTTATCGTAGTATTGGGTTTATGTTTTAATAACCTTTTATCCATCCATCCATCAGCCCATAAACGTCCACTGTTGGACATAGGCTCCTCACGAGAATGCCATCTGCAACGGTTCTGTGCCACCTGCATCCAACGGTTTCCTGCGACCTTGATGAGGTCATCAGTCCACCGAGTGGGGGGTCGTCCTACGCTGCGTCGTCCGATTCGTGGTCGCCACTCGAGAACCTTTCTTCCCCAACGGTTGTCGGTTCGTCGAGCGATGTGACCTGCCCATTGCCACTTCAACATGCGAATTCGTCGGGCTATGTCGGTTACACTTGTTCTTCTACGGATTTCCGTATTATGGATTTTATCACGTAGAAAAATACCGAGCATAGCCCTCTCCATAGCACGCTGAGCGACTTTGAGCCTTTTTATGAGGCTGACATTTAGAGACCACGTTATAACCTTTCAAGGCAAGCAAGTAATCTGCCCAGCTGATGGTAATTGTATTATCAGAGTTAAAATCAAATATCTGCCTTTTGTAAAATGAGTTTTAAGTCTCCAGCTCACTCTTTCAACTAATATACTGATTTGGTAGTGGTAGAACCACGCTGTTGACAGTTTTCTGTCTACAGCCACGGGCCAGTCCGTCCGGGGTAGTACCACACTCTCGCAGAAGATCGACGTCTGAGTAATGGCAATGTGCTGTTGTGGTTTGTTTGGTGAGCGAGAGAGCCGGCAGCCTAACTGAGTGGGTATGGGATATGTATTGATATGCAGCGACCTGGCTGTGCCCCTGATTTTACAAAAGTCCATGGGCGGCAGTAACACTTACCATTAGGTCTGCTGCTTGCTCGTTTGCCACCAAAATCAATAAAATATATATATATATATATATACACTCGTTTGCAAAAAAAACGGGCACCTAAGCAATGAACCATTTCAAATGTTAATATTTCTTTGTTTGATAATTATAGGTAGTTTTATCCACACAATTTGGTAAATTAATAAGAAAATAATCGTTTTCATCAGTATTTCATAAAATTTAGATACAATTTATGGGAAATAATGCTAAACCTCGCTAGTAGTGTATATTCGCTAGTAGTGCATATGCTCATGAAGTTTTTTTTTTTTTTTTTTTTTTTTATTGTCTACGGTGACAAACGAGCAAACAGCACACCTGATGGTAAGTAATGCTGTTGCACATGGACCCAGCAACACCAGGGGTACAGCCAGGCCGCTGCCTACCGTGAAGGAAGAGCTCTTCTTAAACCTCGTTTGAAGAAGGACATGTCATAGCGCTCGGGAAACACAGCAGCAGGTAGTTCATTCCAGATCTTGCATGTACGTGGGAGAAATGATCGCTGAAAACGTACGGTCGAGGACCATATCGTTTCCAGGTGAAATGAATGAACCCTGCTACGGTGTCGAGTGGTACGGTGGTAAAATGGTGACGGTGGTACCAAGTCAAACAGTTCCTCAGAGCACTCTCCGTGAAAGAGCCGGTAGAGTACACAGAGTGACCCAAAGTCTCTCCGCCGCTCCAGCGACTCTAGTCTGTCCGTGAGATTGGGATCACCGACGATTCGAACTGCCCGCCTTTGTAGGGAGTCAAGTGGGTCTAGCTGATATTTAGGCGCGCCTGCCCAGAGATGAGAGCAGTACTCCATGTGAGGACGAACTTGTGCTTTATATAGCACAAGACGTTGACTCGGCGTGAAGTACCGCCTGGCCCTGCTCAGCACGCCCAACTTTTTGCTTGCCAATTTGGCTTTGTCCTCCAAATGACTCCCAAACTGGACTTTGTTCGATAGCTCGACGCCGAGGATCCCAATACTCTCGGAGATTTGGAGAGTTACTCCTTGGAACTGAGGCGCCATGATAAAAGGGTCCTTCTTCGCAGTGAACGCGCAAACTTGTGTCTTAGTGGGGTTGAACTGGACTAAATTCCGTTCACCCCATTTTGAGGCCCGCCCTAGAGAGCGCTCGACTTCAGACACAAGTTGAGCCCGTCTTTCCTGTAACATACTCCGAGGGACATTCTGATGCTCGGTGTATCGCTCGTCACCCGTGCTGTCATCCGCATAGCAACGAATACTCTCTATGGAGAGCATGTCATTGATATGCAGAATAAACAACGTCGGGGAGAGCACCGAGCCTTGTGGTACACCAGCATTAATGTGCATGGTCTCGGAGCAGGAGCCATCGACGACTACTTTTATGCTCCGACCATCCAAAAAACTGGTGATCCAATTACAGAGTCCCTCGGGGATTCCATATGATGGTAGCTTCGATAGAAGGGCCCTGTGCCAAAGCCTGTCGAACGTCTTCGCGATATCTAGGCTGAACGCTAGCGCCTCACCCTTGCCCTCCAAGGCCTCTGCCCAACGGTGTGTGAGGTACACAAGAAGATCACCAGCCGACCGGCCATGACGAAACCCATATTGGCGGTCACTGATCAGCTGATGATCCTCAAGGTACTGCAGAAGCTGATGGTTGATTATTTTCTCCATTATCTTGGAGAGCAAGGATGTAATCGCAATCGGCCTGTAATTCGACGGGTCCGACCGGTCTCCCTTTTTTGGGATCGGGTGGACATGGGCTATCTTCCACGAAGATGGAACCCTACAAGTATCATAGGAAAGTCGGTATAAGCGCGTGAGGACGGGGGTCAACTCGGGGGCGCACGTTTTCAGGACCACTGCAGGGATGCCATCCGGCCCGCTCGACTTATGTACGTCTATTAGCCGCAGCTCCCGCCTCACCGCTCGCTGCGTAATGCGGATTTTAGGCAGAGAGCTTTCACACCGCGGGATGATAGGTGGTGTGGCGGTTCCAGCGTCCAAAGTCGAGTTACAGGCAAAGAATTGACCTAAAAGATCGGCCTTCTCCTTTGCACTGTGGGCTAGACTGCCATCATTTTTCTGCAGTGGTGGGAGATTGGACTGGCAGAAGTTGCCTTGGGCAGCTTTGGCGAGCGACCAGAATGCACGACTCCCGGCGGGATAGCTCTCCAATCGCTCGCCGATTCTGGCAACATGTTCCGCCTTGGCTCTGGCAATAGCCTTCTTACTAGATCTAGAAGCAGCATTAAATTTTCGCTTCTCCTCCCTGACATTTGGGTCCCGACAGTTTTGGGCCCTATTCCAGGCCTGGTATGCGGACTGCTTTTGCTGTGCAGCCGTCCTACAGGTTTTATTAAACCAAGGCCGGCTGCGGCCACCGACCGGTATTTTGTTGTTGGGGATGAATAATTCCATCCCCGTAATAACGGTATCGGTAACGCAATCCGCACAAATGCCAGGGTCCCTAGAGGCGAAGCAAAGCTGCTTCCATGGGTAGGATGCGTAGAACTCGCGAAGCCTATCCCAATCTGCTGACTTATATTGCCAGACTCTGCGAGTCCCAGTCGCTTTAGAGCGATTAGGCCTCGCAATAGGGGCTTTGCTACGGACCAAGCAGTGGTCAGATGACCCAAGAGGAGCTTCGACCACTACCCGGTATCCGTGCTGGTGTGTAGTCAGCAGAAGATCCAGTAGAGACGGCTCATGGCTCTCAATGTCTGGAACACGGGTGGGCTGTGTTACCAGTTGTGAGAGACCATAGGCCGAGACCATATTGAAGAGATGCCTACCCAAGAGGTTAGTGGTTCGGGACCCCAACCACTCTTTATGATGAGCATTAAAGTCTCCAAGAACCACCACCTCCGCTGATGGACACTGCTCCAATATTTCGTCAATCCCCCATTGAACGTTCTCGAATAACTGAGTTGACCCTGAATCACTGCCATGGGACCTGTAGAGGCACGCGTAGATGCGGGTATACCCTCCATAGTCTACGCGTAACCATAAAATTGACAGGTCACCATGCTCGAGGGCCCTAAGGCGGCGACAACAGATGTCATCCCGGATGAACACGCACACCCCAGCTTTACGGTGGAAGGAGTGTTCCAACTCGTAGCCTGGATAATTTAGGTACGAAATATCATCCGGGGCACTTATCTGCGTCTCCGTTAAAAAGAGCAAGGCAGGCCGCGCCGTCTCGAGGTGTTGGTGGACGGCGTCGAGATTGCTGTGTAAACCCCTAATGTTACAAAAGTCCACGTCAAATGTGGATAGAGGGACCGCCGTGTAAAACCTTCTCTTTTTGTGTTTCCTTTTCATGGGTTTTGTATAAGAAGAGGAAGGGAGTGTACTTTCGTGGAATGGGGTCCGGTGATGCCAAAAAAAAAAAGGTGCGGGGCATAGTACATGGTTGGAGGGTGGGTTTTGTGAGGAGCTGACACGAAGCACGGAAGGGCCCCCGGTGCCCCCCCGCCCGTAGTCGTCGGGCTCCACTCCGGTTTCCCACTCCGGCACGACGACTCCGCAACGGGATTTTCGCCGGTTGGCGGGACAGCCTCCCAGGGGGGATAGTCCTGGGCTCGGGTCCCCTGCTGACCGGCAGGTGGCCGGCGGTGACCATTCCCACCGGGTTTCCCTGTACCCCATATCAGCCCCTCACGCCCAATGCCCCAACCAAGACCTTACCACCGTAAATTTCAAGCATCACCAGAACCCACCACACGAAAACACACCCGGAAAGTTAGGCTCCGGCTCTCTCGCTCACCGAACGAAGCACAGCGGCAAAAGCCACCATTCATACGTCGATATTCTGCGAGAGTGTGGTACCACCCCGGTCGGGCCTGCCTGCGGCTGTAGATAGAGAACTATCAACAGTGTGGCCCTACCACAATAAATAAAAAAGTTAAAATGATTTATGTAAAAATAAAAAAGTTTTTTTGTTTGTTTTTCTTTAATAAAGTAAAAGCAGATAAATGTTTAGTATCGAGTGTGACCCCCTCTAGCTAAAATCACAGCTTGAATTCGTCTGGGCATGCTAGCGAGTATATCCCGGATACTTGCTTGCGGAATACGTTCCCACTCCGCAGTAATCACATTCTTCAGCTCTCTGATGGTCTGCGGAGCCGGGTGTACTGATCTCACACGCCGTTTCAGAACGTCCCAGACATGCTCTATGGGATTGAGGTCGGGACTTCGAGCTGGCCAATCCAAACGACGAATGCCGACCTCTTGCACATACGCATTAACATCGCGGGATCGGTGGGCGCGAGCATTGTCGTCCATAAAAATCGAGTCTTCACCTAGAGCGGCCAATGCGGGTTGTGCATGAGAAATTAGAACTTCCGTTATGTATCGATACCCAGTCAGTGAGCCGTTTTCAATGAAGACTAACTCTGTACGATCCATTGAATTTATTCCTGCCCAAAACATAACAGAGCCCCCACCATAAGGTGTGATTTCTTCGAAACATGCCTCTGCAAAGCGTTCTCCTTGTCTTCTTAGCACTCGCCGACGTCGATCTTCACCGAACAGAGATATCCTGGCTTCATCAGAGAACAAAACCCTATTCCAATCGTCTTGAGTCCATGATTCACAATTTCTAGCGAACCTAAGCCTGTGAACTCTGTGCTCACGGAGTAATTTGGGGCCGCGGGCCGGGCGGTGACTGCGTATATTGGCAGCGAGAAGCCTCCTCCTGACCGTCCATAGACTAATATGCACATTTCTTACTTCTTGGAGGTTGTTCTTAAGATCCACATACGAAGATTTGCGATTTCTCAATGCGCGACTCACAAGAAAACGATCATCCCGTGGTTGGGTACATGGTTTTCTTCCAGAACCAGGCCTTCTCTCGACGGAACCAGTCTCCTGATATCGCTGCCAGGTCCTTTGGACTGTCGAGCGACTAACATTTAGCCTCCTAGCCACGAAACATTGGCTGCAACCCTCTTCAAGCAGCGCGATAATTTTGGTAGCTTTTACCACTTTATCTACCATTTTTGATACAGCCAAACAGCATTAAATAAAGCTTTGACAGTCAAGGATATGAAATTAATCGATAAAAATTGAATAAAAGTTATGAAAGTCGATGTTAACTTCTGGAACTTCGCGCCAAAAATGTAGGATAAAAAGGGGTTTTCTGTAAAAATGAACATCAAATGAAAAATTGAATTTAGAACGTACTTTTTTAAATACCACAGCATTTTTAAAACCGGCCAGTAACGTGTACAAACGATTGAAACCTTTTTGGTATTGTATCTTTTTAAATATGAATGAAAATCAAAACCGCCCGTTTTTTTTGCAAATGAGTTTATTACTACTATTAAAATGTAGGAGTTTTCAAGAGTAGTAGTAGTACCAAGAATGACTCGATATATAATGACTCGATATGACCCTAATAAGACCTGCTGTACTGTATGGATCAGCATGTTGGGTGACAAAAGCGACGGATGAGAGACGACTGCATGTAGCGGAGATGCGAATGTTGAGATGGATGTGTGGTGTGACGAGATTAAATAAAATAAGAAATGAGCATATAAGAGGAAGTTTGAAAGTTGCGCCAGTGACGGAAAAGTTAAGGAGTGAAAGGTTAACATGGTATGGACATGTGATGAGACGGGATGAAAGAAATGTTGTGAGGAAAGTTTTAAATATGAATGTTGAAGGCTTTAGGGGTAACGGAAGACCAAAGAAAAGATGGATGGACTGCGTGAGGTATGACATGGATAGACAGGGAGTGACTGCAGAGATGATGTCTGATAGGACTGTATGGAGGAAGATGACATATTGCGTCGACGCCAAGTAATTGGGATAAGAGCAAGATGATGATGATGATGATGATTTATGTTTACATATAGAAAACTCTCAATAATGCCAATAATACGCCTTTAGTCAGTCATTATCAATCTATTCTTATATCAATTACTTGAGGTCGATGGAATACGTACTCCTTCCTCTTCGTACATATTGCAAAAGTTATTGGCAAAAAGTTTATGCATAGCCACCTGTTAGACGTCAACCCTCCTTGGGATTGTAATTGTTGATGAAACGGCATCAGGTGGATTTAGCCCATTTTTTTTTTTTTTTTTTTTTTTTTCGCAAGGTGGGACCATGGATGTGGTCGCGCAGCGGCAAATCGGCCCGGGGCGACGGAAGAGGCGGCGCGCAACCCCATGGACCCACCCTGCAAACACCTCTCTTCGCCGTGCGAGCGGACCACCGGTACCCGACCTTTGTCTTCGGTGCAGGTGCATTTAGCCCAGGACGATATAAAGTAAAGCTTTTAGTTGTCTTTTACGAAATCCACGAGCAAAGTAAGGGTTGGTAGTATTCGTAACCGCTACCACACAGCACCATTTATTATTTAAAAAGCTAAGCAAAAAATATGATTTTAAATGATTTATACTCCAATTGTCTATTTAAAATACATAGAAAAGAAGTACTTGAATTAAAAGTTTATTATAGTTAGTTACGTATGGTACTTGCAGATTCGTTATATAAAGAACGTTTAACTTTACCTAATGCAGTTCAATGACCCTCAAGAAGACACAATAATTACCTGAAAAGAAAACAAAAAATGTTATTTTATACTTTAAAATATAAATATTGTTGTCTAATATATATTACAATGAAAACATAATTAGCATTTAAAAAATAATTTAAAAAGTATCCTTTTGTATATCATCTTATCAACCTCTCTAAGTTTCCTCAAGAGTGTATAGCGCCGTACACGAAACACTTAGGTTGTCCATACGCTTCGAGCGGGCCACCGAAGACAAAGATCGGGTACCGATGGCCCGCTCGCACGGCAAAGAGAGGTGCTTGCAGGGTGGGTCTATGGGGTTGTGCGCCGCCTCTTTCGTCGCCCCGGACGAATTTGGCGGGGCGCGACGTCCATAGCCTACCGCAAAAAAAAAAAAAAAAAAAGTGGCGCGACCACATTCATAGTCCACCACAAGATAAAACAAAGTTTGTCGATACGCTTGTTGATTCCTCAGCCTATTTTTAATAACTTCGTATGTATTCAATTATAACACATATTTTTTAATTCAAGTGGAAAAGACAAAAAAAATTGGTACTGGTTCCTAGTCCTCCCGTGACCATGATCACTTTAAAGTGTTCGAAACGTCGGGAAATTATAAATCAAATACAAACGCGATAGAATCCGTAAAATTAGTTTTATTTCAAATGTTACTGGTTCGCCAAAATTATAAATATCATTATATTAAATGTCCACTGTTAGACTAAGGCCTCCCTATAAAAGAAGATACCATCACAAATGCCACAATTGACAGATAGGCTGACGATCAAAGTTGACATTATATTTTGCTGGAGAATTCTACTGTCCATTCTCTTATTATTCTCTTATCCGATTTGTATGATCATCTACGGGAAAGGAAATGATAATGAGGTATTCTTTTTTTATTTCGTTATCAGATGGAATTTATATTAATACACTCACATATAATTATATGCATTAGATGTGTGGTAGCGGCTACGAATACTACCAACCCTTAATTTGCTCGTGGATGTCGTAAAAGACGACGAAGAGCCTTATAATGACCTAGGCCAAATCCATCTGATGCCGTTTGGTCAACAATTACATTCCCAAGGCAGGTTGACGTCTGGCAGGCGGCCGGTCGTAAAACTATTGCCAATAGCTTTTACAATATGTACTATGAAATAAGAGTACATATTGTATCGACTCCAAGTAATTAGGATAAGAGTAGAAGAATGATGATGATATAATTATATGCATAACTTCTTTTATTGCTTGTGGTGGCAATCGAGTCAATAACAGTCTTGATGCTACTGCCATTTATGAAGCTTTGCAATACAGGTAGGCCGGTCTACCAATTAAAACTCACTCACAAATTTGGGCTACCGGCTCTCTCGCTCACTAAATGAAGTATAATAGTACATTCCCACTGCTAAAACGCAAATTTTCTGCGAGAGTGATTGCATTACCTCAAACAGACCGGTCCGCGGCTGTAGACAAAAAACTGTCGATCATGTAGCCCTACGACTACCGTACAGTAACTTACATAACTTCATCATACATACATACATCTACACTACTTTTAAATAAGATATTAGATAACAAGGTTTTTTTTTTCAATTTCCTTTGTGATGACAGAGTGAGAGTATAATTTATTACGTCCGTTTTTGTCCGTAGGTGTTCTAAAACACGACTAAGGGAACCGAAATATATTCCTACTCCAACAACTTGTCCAATGTGGTTAATAACCAGCTATTGTGTACAAGGCTTGAGCCAAGCAGTGAAACGTAAATGAGCTAAGATGATATTTTCTTTTTTTTTAAGCTATAGTCTGGACACATCGCGCCTATTCCATCTGGTGCGACGGAAGGTCGGCGTGTGACCTCATAATCTACCGCGTTCCCTCCCCATCGCCACCGGGCCGGTCAATGGTACCGGTTCCTCGACATGCGCATGCCGTATACGCGATTCGGTGCGATGATAATTGTTTTAAACTTTATTATTAGCATACTATATTCTATGCGAGGATGAAAGAAAAACATAATAAAATTCTAACAAACTGTCTATTTTTACTTTTACCAGACCAAAATTTTATTTTTCACACAAACAAATTTTATTAACTTGTTTATTTTATTCTAAACGAAATTAATATTACAATATCATGAAACAATATTATTCAAAAAATATACATTTAAAATCGTATTAGAATTTAAATATATTAACTTTTGTCGTATAAAGACGTCATACAATTGACTAATCCATTTCTCATACATGTCTTAAAAGACGACTTAGAGATATGCAGGTAACATGTGTAAAAAAAAGAGAGAAAACTCGACATAAAATATTATACCAAGTTGTCTGATCAGCGTGGTATAATAGGTCACTTGTCTACCCACATACATCTGAATCCAGCAGTGGGGTGTATATATGTAAAAAAGGGGAGCAGAATAAATTTATTCCACAACAAAATAAACTAACTAACCTAGACCAGATTAGTCACGTACTGAAGGAAGGTGGAGTCAAGAGTCTCCTAAACCGGCGAGCGTGTATGAAGAGAATTATGAATGTTGAGGAAGCGAGGGAAGTATGCAAGGATAGAGTTCTCTGGCACTCTGTGCTCTCTGCCTACCCTGCCCCTTGCAACGTATATGGCGTGATGATACGTATGTATGTAAAAAAAAATATTGCGAAGGTTTTTATGACCGTGTTTGTTAAAAATCCTTCTAATGGTTCTTGTATAGACTTCCATTGATATCCATGGATAATCTATAAACTCGATATGGGTATAATATATCTAATTCTTAAACGAAACGATTGGACAACCATTGCTAAAAGATTGAAAAACAAAATGATTCTATAAATCATCATTCTCCTACTCTTGTCCCAATTACTTGGGGTCGCTACAATTTGTACTCATCTTTCATAGTGCATATTGTAAAAGTTATTGGCAAGAGTTTTATGACCAGCGACCTGCCAGACGTCAACCCTCCTTGGGAATGTAATTGTTGACCAGGCGGTATCAGATGGAGTTGGTCTAGGTCGTTATAAGGCTCTTAGTCGTCTTTTACGACATCCACGAGCAAAGTAAGGGTTGGTAGTATTCGTAGCCGCTACCACACAGTTCTAATTATAATTTTATGCCTTGGATATAACAAATTACTTCCTAATTTACCTTAATAAATCTTAATTAAGCATTTAACATTCTAGATTATTTATTAAAACTCATTTACCGGCAAAAAATGATTGCCATACATGAGTTTTCGTCTCATATCTATTGAGAATCCGTTCCTATAGTTTTACCAATTAGACTAACGTGTGCCTACATATGGCAATCAAATTATCGTTCGTATTGTCATCTTTATGTGAAGCGTTGGACACGCCAATTATCGATAAAAGTTTACATATTTCTTCGATTTAATTCTCCAACTTTTCAGTTAGGATAGTATTAAATGATAACACGACCCAATTATCTAAATTACAGCATTTGATGCTAAGTTATTTATAAAAAAATGTTTATTTTTCGTTCGTAAAACAATTTTTTATAAATTACTTTGTATCAATACTCCATTACTCTTGATTTCAACGAACATTTTAACGTTGCAACAATATTTATATTGTACGATATCTCTCATATTTCTAATAAATCTGTTTGCACGCTGTATCTTGTTTGTTAGTTTTGATATCATAAATATAAGAATGGAATTTTATATAAAATACCTATAGTGGATGTTTTGTCTTTATTAAAGAGACTGATTTTACGTGTGGTGACGGAGTAAGAATACAATTCACCACACCCTATCTTACCCGTGGGTGATTGTACGAGACGACTAAGAGATACAAAACGTATATAACATATATTTTATTTTTTTGCGGTGGGCTATGGACGTTGTCGCGCCCCGCCAAATCGTTCCGGGACGATGAAAGACGCGGCGCGCAACCCCATAGACCCACTCTGCAAACGCCTCTCTTCGCCGTGCGAGCGGGCCACCGGTACCCGATCTTTGTCTTCGGTGGCTCGCTCGGCGGTTTACCCTCGCGGGTTCCTCTCAAGCCCCGACGGGACGGCGAAAGCTGTGGAGGCGTCGTCCTCACGCGGTGGCCTCACGTCGGGTGACCGGACTATTTCCCGGTCTGATCACTCGAGGCCTCGGCAAGGGCGGCATCAGGCGCAGATGTTCGCGCCTGCGCCGCCCGAGGCGCCGGCGACGGCCTGAGTCCGCATGGAGGGACTCCTCCCGGGCTCGTACCGCCGCTTCCTTCTGCGAAATGACAGCCTCGCAGAAGGCGGCAACGGCATCCCATTTCCTGATGCTGTCGATTATCGCTTTCGCGACAACCAGCAGCGTCAGGTCGGCACCGATAACAGCGACGAGGTCATAGCGCTGCTGGGTCCAGGTCGCGCAGATCTCCAGCGTATGCTGCGCCGTGTCTACGTCACTGCCGCACTGGTGGCAGGACGGAGTCGACTCCTTCCTTACGACCATGTGCAAGTATTTGCAGAAGCAGCCGTGCCCCGACAACACCCGCACCAGCCGGAAAGGGAGGACTCCGTGTCGCCGCTCCATCCACTCTGTCAGTACGGGCCGGAGGGCCTCAATGGTTAGAACACCGTGCCTAGGCCTCTCCAGCCGCGTAACCCAATGGGCGATGACGTCTCGGCGGGCGTCCTCGCGCCAGGTGGCTATCTCGCTAAGCGATGGGGAGCCACCTTCGTCGCGCACTGAGGTAACCCGCCGGTAGAGGTCGGAGAGCATCTCCGCCTCTAGGTCACACGGGGGTGTCCCGGCCAACACGCATGCCGCCTCGGTCGACACCGTGCGGGATCCGCGGATGGCTCTGACCGCCATGGCTCTCTGTGGGTGCCACAGAATAACCCAGAGCTGGACGGTCAGAGACCTCGCTCACACGGGTGCGCCGTACATAGCCATTGAGCGGATCACCCCCGCATACAGCCGTCGGCCCTCGAAGCTGGGTCCGCCCACGTTCGGCATGAGCCGTGATAGGGCGCATGCCGCGCGGATCAGCCGGGAAGCAATTCGGCGGAAATGCTCCCGAAACGCCCATCACCCGTCGAGCACTAAGCCCAAGTACTTCATATGGGGCTGGATAGTGATGTGTCACCCCCGCATACAGCCGTCGGCCCTCGAAGCTGGGTCCGCCCACGTTCGGCATGAGCCGTGATAGGGCGCATGCCGCGCGGACCAGCCGGGAAGCAATTCGGCGGAAAAGCTCCCGAAACGCCCATCGCCCGTCGAGCACTAAGCCCAAGTACTTCATATGGGGCTGGATAGTGATGTGTATGCATATAACATCTATGCGAGAGAAGGAAAACTCGTAACAAAACCATATACCAACACGTCCAACCAGCGTGCTATAGTAGGTCAATTACCCTCCCATTATGGAGGAAGCTCGAGTCTAACAGTGAGACATGTATGAGCTGAGATGAGATGAGATGAGATGCAAGAGATTGGTGTGTTACGAATACTACAAACCCTTACTTTGTTCCTGAATATTGTAAAAGACGACTATGAGCTTTATATCGACCTGGGCCAACACCACCCGATATATGGTCAACAATTACGTTCCCAAGGAAGGTTGATGTCAGGAAAGTGGCTACTCAAATAACTATGCCAATAAAAGAAGAAGAGATGGAAAAAGAAATATGTATTTTTAACTCTTCGTCACAGACGTATACATGCATGCAATTATTATGCCCTTGTCTATGTGTATTGTAAAAGACGACTAACAAATATAACATGGAAGTCACATCTATGTCATAGAAAAAAAACTCAACATAAAATCCTATAAAAATCCTTCTGACTAGCGTGTGTGTATAGTAAGTGAACTTCTTTTCTATTCTAAAGGAGACACTAGCCCAATAGTTTTTTATTTTTTTGTGTGACTTAGTTGTTAGCCTCAGATGGCTATGACAACTTTACCCGGACTGTGGATGAGCGCTGAGGGCTCGCCAACACTCCGACTCACCCGAGGGCCCAACAGTGGGACTTATATTTTTTTTATTGCTTATGCTGGCAAACGAGCAAGCAGTACACTTGAAATATTACTGCCGTTCGCAATACCAACTGTAAACTTAAGCCACTAACTACCTTTCTCGCTCACCAAATGAAGTACATCAGCACATGGATACCGCTCAGACGTCAATTATCTGCGAATGTGGTCCTATCCCGGACGTACCAGCCCGTGGCTATGGACAGAGAACTGTCAATGATTACTATTAGTGCAGTAGAAGGCGTAAGAATTTCAATTAAATTATTTTAAATATTTCTCCCCAAAGGACAGATAATGCTGTTATACCACGCTTTATACAATATTTGTCTGTGTTAATTATATGTTTGTTGTCCCCCGGCAATACATTTTTTATTTCCTTAAAACAAAGTGGCGTTTTAAAAAAAAATATAAAAAAAATCATACTGCCTATTCGCCTAGTCATCCGTCAGCTGGATTTTTAGGACTCCAGTGGGCGACATTAGGTGGCGCTACTCAAAAAATAGTATATTAATGGCAATATAATTTTTAGAATGAATAGAACTTTGAACCACCTTTTTCTTTAGTCACCGGCTATGGTATATAGACACACGCGCACCGTACACGTACATCTACGTTGTGCGGGCGGGCCACCGCAACCGGGTATCGTCTCGAGTCGAAGCCCTCATGCAGTGAACCTCAATACAGGTACTTACGCTTGCACCGCGCGATAACAAGTTTTTTTTTTACATTTGTACAGAAGAGCTTTGGTTAAGTCAACCAGAATATATATACAACCCTATCTGCGTACATCTCATCGACCGCCTACACGCCTACCATATTATTAGTAATACACTTATTACGAACGTTATTGCTCTATGGTTTCCTTTTATTGATTAAATGGTGCCAAATTGGCGGCGATTTATAAAATACAGCACACGTATTTTTTTTTTTGCTGATGGTGGCAAACGAGCATATGGTACAGCACACCTGATGGTAAGTGTCACTGACGCCCATGGACCTTTGGAATACCAAGAGTATAGCTGCACCACCGCCAGCAATAAAACCCCCAAACTCATCCAGAAAGTTGGGCTGCCAGCTCTCTCGTTTACCGAACGAAGCACAACAGCATTTTGCCGTTATTCGGACGTCGACATGTTGCTAAAATAAATAATTACATATTACTTAAATAAGTATTTTCAGTTTAGTAACGGAGAAAGAATACATTACACCATTCTCCCTCTTTTGATTGATGCAGTTAAACATCTTTGGAAGAAAGGAAAATTCTGCACAAACCATTATAGCAACAGGTTTAACCAGCGTGGTATAGTAGATAAATTGCCCTTTTTTGGTGGTAGGCTATAGTCTGGTCACACACCGCTAAATCCGTCCGCGCGACAAATGAAGCGTCGAGCGACCTTATGGAGGCCATACACGCTAGGTTTTGTATGATGGTTTTAGCCGTGCATGCATAACCGACAGGCATAACCGAGTTTCATATTACACATACACGTTAGGGTTTGCATGCACAGTTTTGCCATTAAATCTCAGTTGAGCTACGTGACGGCATGTGTAGGATATCTACTTCTCAGTTGAGCTACGTAGTACGATAATTAAAAACAGAGAACTGTGTCAGGCAAGCTCGCCGGACGCCACACATGTTCGGTTATGCTCGCGCGCAAACATAACCGAGCGGCAAAAATATCAATTTTGATATTTGCTCGGTTGCATGTACATGCTATGATAACTGTACAGTTTTATCACATACACGCTAGGGCTTGCCTGACGGTTATGCATGCCCTGTTAAAACCATCATGCAAAACCTAGCGTGTATGGCCTCCTTTATAGACACGCCCCACAATATACCTCTTCACGCCATGCGAATGGGCCACTAGAACCCGGTCTTTATCGTCAGTGGCGTAGATAATTTAACCTACCATTGTCTTGAATCCAATAATGATATAGGATGATGATCTTGGGATAATAGAGAATAACTTGTAAAATATAGGACACGTAAACATTTTAAAGGAAATAAAGTGCTCCTTTTAGTGATGGTGTGATAAAATAATATTTAGGGAACATATTGTTTACTTTCTATTAGTTCTATTTTTGAGACGTAAAATAAATTCGTTAAAAAAGCAGTAAGATTGTTTTTGGTGACAAAGTTAGAGTCAATTCATTACGTCAATTTATCTCCTATTATGGAGGAACCTAAGCCCATTAGTGGGGCATATATAAGCTGAAATAACATTGTTGAGTGGACCCTATTCTGACAAAAGTAGGCATTATACATGATCTTTACTATTTCAATGACATGGTTTATTTAGTTAATGGCATTTCATTCCAAAATAAACATGGTCCATTCTATTCCATTCCGTTTCATTGTAGTTCTTTTCTGTTCCATTCCGTTTCATTCCTTTATGTTTCGTCTTGTTCCGTCCCATTTTGTTCCTTTCCGTTTTGTCTTGTTCCGTCCCATTCCTTTCTATTCTATTCTAATCCTAAAACACATAATAAAGAGAGTTACGTTAATTTCCACTTTCATTTGTGATATATTAATTAATGTCAGTAAACTGAACTCTGTTTATCCTTGAAAATTATTTTATTTTTTTACATAAATTCAAGGGATTTTATGTCGCATTGGGTATAACAACTAGACGCAAAGGTTCTAAAATGGATAGTTTGGTAAACCACGAGTTTGAGTACCTACAAATATCTAGATAAAATATTTTAGGAGCTAACAAAATAGGTTACTGTAAACTATATTCTGCCAAAAAACGGTAAACATTTAGACATTTTTTTTAAAAATTAGGTTCTGGATAATATGTTTTTATGTTCAAATTACTGAAATTTAGCATTTAATATTGCTTGATTATTTATAAAAACCCGATCACGAGTGAAAAATGATTGTCACAAGTGGGATTCGAACTCACACCTACTGGAAATCCGTTCCAATCGTGCTGCCACTTATACCACCGTGAACTATTGTAGGACATTCAATTCTCGCATCGTATTATATTTTCGTGTTTAAGGAGACGTGTGCCATCTATCTATCTTGTACAATATGTAAATATCGTCGGGTAGACGGCACACGTCTTCTTAAAAACGAAAATATAATACGATGCGAGAATTGAATGTTTTTATGTTGTTTATGGGGATACGAATACTGGTAATATACCATATAATAAACCTCTTAGCAGGTTTTATATATCATTAATAAAAGGAACCACCCCGGTGACGTAACCATTTACCGCACTTGAGATTTCACAATCGAATGCCGTATACCTTTTTTAAATTTGTATGTTAACTTTAACTTTTTATGTGAGGTTAAACCTCGGCTTAGACTATTGCTGAGGGCAATATGGAAAAACCCACGTTATTTAAATTTATTATTACGTTACACGAATTCGCACCTCAACAACGAGCATAGAAGCTTGTTTTTATTTGTCATGGCCATGCAGGCCGTGTACCCTCTCTGAGCTATGATGACTTCATTGTCAAGCTCGTTCAGACTGAGACCCGGCCGAAAGACCTCCAAGATCTGGAATAGTCGAGGGGGGGACGTCGGTCGAGGAGAGGGTACTCCTCATGGGTATTCCATCGGGCCGACCACTGACGTCAAGTCACTCTGCTCCGGTGGTCGGCCCAACGACGAAGGCGACGTCACGGGTGGGTTACGGGTGTGCGTTTTTACGCCCCTCTGTCACCCTGGATGAAGTGGTGCGAGGAGTGCGCTGACCATAGCCCAACCCCAAAAAAAAAAGATCTGGAATAGAATAAAGTTGGCCGCAACAAGCACTAGGGCACATGAAGATCGGCGTTACGTATGGATCTCTATGCGTCCGTAACTTTACGCATAAACTTATGATACGAAGTTTGTAGCCTATGGACCTTGTGTGGTGAACGAAAACTACACTGGTATATGACATAATAGCGCATATGTAGGTAGTGTAATGTTGCCATCGAAGGCAAAGATCAGGTACCGGTAGCCCACTCGCACGGCGAAGAGAGGTGTTTGCAGGGTGGGTCTATGGTGTTGCGCATCGCCTGTTCCGTCGCCCCGGACCAATTTGGCGGGGCGCGAACACGTCTATAGCCCACTGCAAAAAAAAAAGGCAGTGTAATGTTATACTTTCTGCGATCTATACGTTAGAGTTTGTTGTTTCATAAGCCATTCAAGCTTGCTGCATCACAGCCTATATACGTCCCACTGTTGGGCTCGGGCCTCCTCTGTAATGAGAGTGAAATTAACCTACTATACCGCGCTGGTCAGACGTGTTGGTATAGGGTTTTGTTTCGAATTTTCCTTCTCTTGCATAGATGTTATATGCGTTTTATATCCCTTAGTCGTCTCGTACGATCACCCACGAGTAAGATATGCGGTGGTGAAAAGTATTCTTACTCCGTCACTACACGGAAAGCTTGATGTTCAGCAGCCATTATGTGCCAGAATATAATTTTACAATCGCCAATTTTCGATTGGTGATAATATACTTATTGCTTATTTTATTAATTCATGCTACTATACAAATCTATTATAATATTTATATTCATATATATTTTCTCGTCCATCGTATTAATAACCCGATCGCATGTTTATTCAAAGAAATATTAAATAAATACGTGTATTATGGACGCAATTTATAAAGCAAAAGTCCCGCAAATCACGTTTTACTGTCAATACATTTAATTTTTCATCCTTTTCAGCAATTCCAATGTGACCGCAATAACATTATCTGATAAATGGAATTCATTGAAAGTGAAGCGTGAATCCGAAGTTTCACTGATGTAATAAGCGAAATTGCAGAGTCACATTCATAAAAAAAATGGCCGCCCGTACCTTTTCGATCGCGATCCTAACAAAAATATAAGTAACCAATAATTAGGCAGGGTATTTTTGGATAAAAAATGAGGGTGACTATCTATTTTTAACTAATGGATATATTTTTAACTTTATTTTTAATAAGAGCTTATCTATACTTTAGAATATAATGACAAATTACATAAAAATAACTCGAATTCATTATCATAACCATAAATTCCGTGTGGTGACGGAGTAAGAATACTATTCACCAACCCATATCTCGCCCATGGGTGATCGTACGAGACGACTAAGGGATATAAAACGCATATAACATCTATGCTAGAGAAAGAAAACTCGAAACAAAACCCTATACCAACACGTCTGACCAGCGTAGTATAGTAGGTCAATTACCCTCTCATTATGGTGGAGGCTCGAGCCTGACAGTGGAACATTTGTGGGCTGTGATGATGATGATGATGATGATAATGATTATCATAATCATTTTGCTCTTATCCCAATAACTTGGGGTCAACGTAATATAATTATCTTCTTTCATTGCATACATTGCATAAGTTATTGTCAATAGTTTTATGATCGGGCGCCTGCCTGACGTCAATATTCTTTAAAATCTAATTATTGAGCAGATAGTATCAGATGGAGTTGGTCCAGGTCGATATAAAGCTTTTAGTCGTCTTTTACGACATCCACGAGCAATATAAGGATTGGTAGTATTCGTAGCCGCTATCACACATACATAAAATAATCTTGAATTTTGCATATAAAAAATAGTGATAAGGAAAACTTAAAAAAAAATATTTTATTATATGCAACAGTTAAGGAATTATATAACATTTGTATTGTGAGGGACTGTATAAAAAAGTAATGGATACAAATTATACCCAGACAAAGAACAGATATTTTTGCATCTCACAAAATATTGTTCTGAACGGGTATCGAACCCTCGATGCTTGACATGGTCGGCGAGTTTCTTAAACACTGCACGATCTATGTAGTCTTCTTTTTCTTTTTTATTTGTAAGACTTTTCCTTGCACTAAGGAAATAATCCTTGGGTTGCGGCGGACTTTATGAACATGCAATTAACGCAGATACACACCCCGACTTAGAACAACACCTTGTGGGTCGTACAAAGTATTGTCCTGCGTGAGAATCGAACCCATGGCACGGAAGGTCGGTATCTTAACCACTGCACCATCTGTCGAATAGAAGTCAAATAGATTGTGATCATACGATAGCAATTTCCTTTGAGGATTTTGTTTTAATTTCTTGGCGTTTTCCTCTCAGCCTTTATATGTCCCATTGGGCTTAAGTTTTTGCCACAACGGAAAGGAAATTGATTCACTGAATCACATCACGTACACGTCATATGGACTGGCATAACTTTTAATTTGTGAGTTTTTTGTCACTTACTCAACAGGGCGGATTGATAGGCCGATAAAAGAGACAGTGCCTCATTGTCTCATATTCTACTATTCAGGCTTAATTACACTGCTTATTAATGCGAGCCTAATTGCTCTGTGACTAAATTAATTTCCAAGAGGTTCATCATCATCATCACATCATCGTATATGTCTAACTGTGGGTTTGAGCCTCCTCCGTGATGGGAGTAGAATTAACTTACTATACTACGCTGGTCAGACGGGTAGCTATATGGTTTTGTTTCGAGTTTTCCTCCTCTTGCCTAGATTTTATACGCGTTTTATATCTCTTGGTATATATCACTTACGGGTAAGATGCCTATCTTACCTGTGGGTAAATGGTATTCTTATTCCGTTACCACACGTATTTATATACAAATAAAAATATGATATAAAAATATTAATAGACGGACATCGGCCTCCCATTTTCTTTTTTGGCGTCGGACTGTGGAGTGAGGACATTGAGATTCTTGTAGATAATAATAATAAGAAGTAAGCCCGTTTCTTATATTTTATCATTCCTAGTCTAAATTTTATGTGTGGTAGCGGCTAAGAATAAGCCACCAACCCTTACTGTGCTCATGGATGTCATAAAAGACGACTAAGAGCCTTATAACGACCTGGGCCAACTCTATCTGATTCCGTTTGGTCAACAATAACATTCCCAAAGAGGATTGACGTCTGGCAGGTGGCCAGTCATAAGACTATTGCAAATACTTTTACAATATGTACTATGAAAGAAGGGTACATATCGTATCGACCCCAAGTAATTGGGATAAGAGTAGGAGAATGATGAGTCTAAATTTTATCTGTTGTGCAAAATAAGTGCTAAGTTTTAAACATTAATTTCCATCATAGATAGAGTAGATAAATAGATACTGTATTTAAAATTCGAATCTACGATTGCAAATAATAGAGTAAAACATCCCAGAAATTCGTATGGCCACGAAGACACTTTGCCTGCTTTAAATAATTATTTACGTTTAACTTTTGTTTAAAACTAGACAAAGTTATCGATATTACTGACGATGAATATTCAAAGTTTAATAGTTGATTGTTGAAGCTATAAAAGTTCAATGATTTAAACTTATATAATTTAAATCGCTAACAAGGTTTAAATTATTTAAAGTTTAAATTTTGTCGAACTTTAGAGATGTTGATAGTCTTGGTGGAACTGATGTGGAGATTCATGAGAGTGTTTGCTTTCATAAAGTTAAAACTCAAATTTATCCGATTTAATAGTATAACTGTTATCCATGTGATGACAGAGTAAGAATACAATTCACCAACCCCTGTCTTACCCGTGGATGATCGTATGACACGACTAAGGGATATAAAACCCCATATAGCATCTATATAAGAGTACGAAAACTCGAAAGAAAACCCTATACCAACACGTCTGACCCGCACGGTATAGTAATTATAATTTCCCTCCCATTATGGAGGAGACCCGAGCCCAATAGTGGGCCATTTATGGGCTGTGATGATGTTGAATTGTATAACTGTAAAATAGTTAGCAGCAGCCAGCACGGTTAAGTTAAAGTTAAATAACGACCTCCCGTGTCAAACGCAGGACAATTCTTCGTCCTAGCCACAAATTATTTTGGAAATATTTTGTCCTCCATAATATAACGATTTAAAGTACTACTCATATATGTGCCACTGCTGGAATAGAGCCTCCTTCACAATAGGCGGGAAAATTACCAACTACACCACGCTGGTCGGATCAGTTTTTTTTTTGGCCACGAGATATAGATTTGTCTCACCCCGTTAAATCCGTGCGGGGCGACAGAAGAAGCGGCGTGCGGTAGGACCACTCTGTTGACAGTTCTCTATCTACAGCCGCGGGCCGGTCCGTCCAGGGTAGTACCCTCACGCAGAAGATCGACGTCTGAGTAATGGAAACGTGCTGTTGCGCTTCGTTCGGTGAGCGAGAGAGCCGAAAGCCCAACTAGGTGGGTTCAGGGTTTGTAATGGAAGGCAGCGCCCCAGTTATACCCTTGGTATAAAACACAAGTCCATGGGCAGCAGTGACACTTACCATCAGGTGAGCAACTTGCTCGTTTGCCACCATAAGCAATAAAAAAAAAATTAAAAAAAATTCTTCAAAGAGATGCGCTACCCCGGCCAAAACGGCTCGTGGTAGAAAACAGTCAACAGTGTTGCCTATCACAACAGAATTTTCTACATAATACATACATCTATGGACATGAAAGTCACGCAAATTCATTCTTTTTTTCCGAAAACAAAACAACCGAACGTACCTAAAGAAGACTTCAAATCTAAAACCAATAAGATTAATAGAAGGAATAAAAAAAAAGAATTAACTATATTTAAACATTACACGGACAATGAATAATTCCAGCTGAAAGCTTTATAATACCAAGAAATACACAGTGTTTACAGTCTAAATAAAAAAAGAAAAACAGTTTTTTTTTTATGAAACGATTGCGTAAACAGTGAGCTCATCTCTATAATTGCTATTGTGTATATCTAGAGATTTATACGTGTTTTGAAAGTTATTTGATGGAGTACAATTTACTAAGAATATAAGCGCTGTTGTTAATGTAACAAGAATAGAAGCGTCTTATTTTATGTTTTGTATTATTTTAGAAGGCTATTTGTATAACTCTATGTGTATAAGGAACGTATTTTTTTTAAGTGAAAATTTCTTTAGGATGTTTTTCATTCCAATTCTGTTGTGAAACGGAAAAAAACACACTTAGATTCATTATAATCTCAGGTCAAACAAGTCCCACTGTTGGACTCAAGCCTCCTCCATAATGGGAGGGCAATTGATCTACTATACCACGCTGGTCAGACGTGTTGATATAGAGTTTTGTTTGAGTTTTCCTTCTCTCGCATAGATGTTATAAGCGTTTTGTATCCCTTAGTCGTCTCTTACTATCACCCACGGGTAAGATAGGTGGTGCATTGTATTATTACTCCGTCACCACACGGAAAGATTAGGATATACTTAAACATTTATAGAATGTAGACAGTAAATTATGTGTTAAAATATAGTTATTTCTGATTTTCATAATGATATATGAATAATCAATTGAATGATAAAATTTAAAACAGGTTATATATTTCTTTTCTTTTTCATAATTAGGATTTCTGTTGTAATTTTGTTTCTTTTTTATAGTTCATGTTTTTTTTTTTAATTTGTTGCTACTTCTGAACATGCTGTCATATCTTAGACTAATAATTGAGCATTAACTTAAATTGTATGTTATATTTATACTTTAATATTGATAATGTACTGGTATCAGTTGCTAGCTGTCCTTAAATATATAAATGAAAATAAGATAAATTGCTTATGGTAGTAAAAGAGCAATCAGCACACCTTGATGATAAGTAATACCGAAAAAACCGCAATATCACATTGTTACTGCGTCTATCGGCCGAACGAATGTCTGGTTAAGAAGATATACAATGCGAAAGTGGAAGCATGTAGGTACCGGGGGAGACCGAGACTAACCTACCTAGGCCAGATCGGTCATGTACTGAAGGAAGGTGGAGTCAAGAGTCTCCGAAACCGGCGAGCGTGTATGAAGAGAATTATGAATGTTGAGGAAGCGTGTGAAGTATGCAAGGATAGAGTTCTCTGGCACTCTGGTCTCTCTGCCTACCCTGCAAAGAACATGGCGTGATGGTATATATGTATGTATGTACTGCGTCTATTTTCTGCAAGTGTACGACACTACTCCGGACGAACCGGATCGCAGTTGTAGACGAAAAATGTTAACAGTGTGGTATTTTTTTTTTTCTGAGGGCTATGGATGCGTCTCGTCCCGCCAAATCGGTCCGGGATGACGGAAGAGGCGGCGCGTGACCTCATAGACCCACCATGAAAACTCCTCTCTTCGCCGTGCGAGCAGGCCACCGGTACCCGATCTTTGTGTTCGGAACAGTTGTATAGCAACTAGTATATTATATTAACTTTATAATTATCCAACTCTCCATATTGGTGAATAAGAATTTAATGGTCACTTTTCCTTCGTTGAATGATCCTTCGTCTATAGAGATCGATAAAGGAACGTATGCAGATATTAAGAGAATAAAATTTAAGAAATAAAATTAAGGGACATATTATATTCTTAAGTCATTACAAGTGTTTTTAATTTAACATGAATCATTTTATCATTCTCCTGCTCTTGTCCCAATTACTTGATCGACGCAATATGTGACGAGTACATATTACAAAAGTTATTGGCAATAGTTTAACCGGCAGCCTAACTGATATCAACCCTCCTTGGAAATGTAATTGTTGATCAAACTGCATCAGGTGGAGTCGGCCCAGATCTATTTAAAACTCTTAGTCGTATTTTACGACATCTACGAGCAAAATAAGGGTTGGTAATATTCGTAGCCGCTACCTCACGGCGTAATTTAAGACGTAAGAGTTTAAAATTTAACATAAATATATGAAATATTTTCCGTGTAGTGACGAAATAAGAATATAATCACCACCACCACTATCTTTACCGTGGGCGATCGTACGAGACGTCTAAGGGATATAAAACGCATATAATATTATGTGAGAGAAGGAAAACTCGAAACAAAACCCTATACCAATATGTCCGACCACCATTATTATTTTCATTCACGACCGGAACGCGGTCACGCTAAGCATAATCCGACAAGAAATCTCAGTGCCATACAAAATATTTCTTGACTTCAGAAGAATCGAAACTTTTAAGCATTGCGGTTCTTAAAATATTTGAAGTCTTAATATATTATATAGATCTTTTGTAAATGAAAAATAATAAACAAACTTAATAGTTTTTTTTAACGTCACCACCCTGCACGAAGGGTTTCCGGGAAGTGATCAGTTTGGCTGAGGTTGGAACGGCTCTCGTCATAGAACGGATCGGTATGCTGGGGCTGAGGGTTTCCTTGCACAAGACAGAGGTTCTCTTATTTCTTGGCCCCCGCTGAGGCCCCCCTCGGGGTGCTTGCGTCAGTGTGCAAGGGGTTGCCGTGCCAGTACGGGCTCACATGAAATATCTGGGACTGCTCCTGGATGGAAGATGGTGCTTTGGACCGCATCTATCCCAGCTCACCTCAAATCTCGTGAACACAGCCGCGGCACTAGGCAGGCTTCTGCCCAATATCGGAGGCCCTGGTTGAACCTGCCGGCGCCTATACGCCGGTATTCTGCGGTCTATGGCACTGTACGGTGCCCCTATTTGGGCTGACTCCCTCACCGACCGTAACAAGGCTCTCCTTCGAAGACCACAAAGAATCATAGCGGTGAGAGCTATCAGAGGCTACCGTACGGTGTCATGGACGGCAGCCACACTACTGGCAGGTGATCCACCATGGGAGTTGCAAGCAGGACTCCAGGCGGAAATATACCAGGCCTACGTCGCGGCACGGGCTCCGGGTGAGTGGATCTCCGAAAGGGAGTGGCGCAGGATGAAAAATGTAGCCCATATATCTCTTATCTGGCGGTGGAGAGAGGATTTAGAATCCCCTGTAGCAGGACGAGAAACTGTAGCCGCGGTAAGTCCACATCTCTACCGCTGGATAAACAGAAAACACGGCAACCTATCATTTAAGCTGACACAAGTACTTACCGGGCATGGGTGCTTCGGCAAATACCTACCTATACCAGATTGCAAGGCGAGAAGGGACTCCCGAATGTCACCAGTGTGGTGCACTCATCGACAACGCGTACTACACTCTGGCTGAATGATGCACATGGAGCACGCAGCGGCACGCCCTAGTAGCGATCATTGGAGGAGATCTGTCACTGCCGGCCGTAATCCCTAAAATGCTCGGCAGCGATGGATGCTGGTCGGCCATGGCCTCCTTCTGCGAAACCGTGATAGCGCAAAAGGAGGCCGCTGGACGGGCACGAGAAGCTGACGCCCACGCCGACCCCATCCGCAGAAGACAATTAGGTAGACGGCGCAGAGACTACGCGCGTCTCTACCTCCCTTGATAGCTGAAATCTGGGACGTGGCCGCCGCGCCGAACATCGGTGACGTCAAAGTCGCATGCCCAAAAGGCGACCCTTTGGCACCCCAAAATAGACGAGGTAGTGGGGCGCTGTTGGTTTTTAGTGGGTATTCCGATGCTATCTTGCGTCGGCGAGTCCTACATACCCCCCTTGCTATAACGTGCAGGGGGGATGCATAAATGCATTTTCCACAGCGTGATAAAAAAAAACCCTGCACGAAGGGTGTCTTTACAAATATACAATTGACACAGATATATTACACCCAGACTCAGAACAACAGTATATGTATTGTATAAAGTCCTGTGTAGGCATCAAACCAGAGCACTAGCATGGAAAGTCAGCATCTAAACCACTACGTCATTTGTGCATTTAACTAGTATATGTTTAGTAAGTCACTAGCTGAGTGGCAGCGGCTACGAATACTACCAATCCTTACATTGCTCGTCGTTGTCGTAAAAGACAACTAAGAGTTTGAAATCGACCTCAGCTATCTCTATCTGATGCATTCAGATCAACAATTACATTCCTAATCAGGGTTTACGACAAACTG
Organism: Lymantria monacha; assembly: GCA_905163515.2. Taxonomy (NCBI): domain Eukaryota; kingdom Metazoa; phylum Arthropoda; class Insecta; order Lepidoptera; family Erebidae; genus Lymantria; species Lymantria monacha. The sequence goes on along the minus strand of LR991095.1, from coordinate 12,628,506 downwards.
GTGGTAGATCATAAAACTATTGCCAAAAATTTTGCAATATAGTTTTGAATCTAAATCATTTTGATACGAGATAATGATACGATTAACTATAATAGCTGAAAATATTGTCCGACATTTTAAATTTTACATATTATTCTACAGATTGCGAGGGTAGACGGAAATATGTAGGCGTGTCTCATGTGTAATGTTAGCATAAGTGTTTATGTTAATTTTATAGCATGTGATATATGTTGCTTATACTGTGATAGCGTCATTAGCCTTTCTAGGATATAAGCATAAATATATAGCACTGAAGATATAATTACATACTAATTTTAATTTAAGTTTCAATCAACAGATTTTATTGTGTTAATAGAATAGAATAAAATATGATTATAAGAAAGAATGTTGCAGAATAAATTAGACTTGGATATAGATTTTCCGTGTGGTGACGGAGTAAGAATACTATTCACCACCCCATATCTTTCCCGTGGGTGATCATACGAGACGACTAAGGGATATAAAACGCATATACTCGTAACATCTATGCGAGAGAAGGAACACTCGAAACAAAACCCTATACTAACACGTCTGACCAGCGCGGTATAGTAGGTTAATTTCCCTCCCATTACGGAGGAGGCCCGAGCCCAGCAGTGGGACATTTATGGGCTGTGATGATGATGATGATGATGATGGATATAGATTAAACAGATAACTAATAGATTTAATAGATTTATCTGCTTTTTTGTTGTTAATGTCAACGTTTTATCTTTAGTTGCCACAGCGGCTATCTAAATTCTATATTATTTTCGTTGAATTATAAAATTTAAATAATAAAAATGTTATTATCTAACTAATATTCAATTCCTTTCTTTTTTTAATAAAAGAATACTCAGATTTAATACCTAACACATTATTTTTTTGGTTTAAAAAAGGGATCCATTGTTTGTGCTCATAAAAAAATAGGATGCCCAAAGTATAAGCCGAAGTTTAGGCTTTGATAACAATGATCTGCAAAATTCCCAGGGTGAAAGCATAGAGGTTTGTGACATACGCGTCCCTGAATATTAGACGAATTGAAGGTGGACCATAATCGGTTTAAAAAATCTCTTACGTCCCATATTAGATAAATAGAATTGTATCAAATCAAATCATTAGCCCATGATTTCAGCCTGTCGCCGTCCACTGCTGGACGTAGGACGTATCATTAGCCCAATAAGCGCAATTACATACCTACTGTAAATTTTTCACTTCGTTTGAAATTAATTGAATAGGTTACCAATGGATCGGACGCGTCGACAAGTTGAGAAGAGCCGACAAGAAACTCAGCGGGCTCGTAATTTTTTAAATTATCTATTTTCAATTAAAGTTGTACGTATATTACAAGCTTGGTAAGTATTACTTCCAGTGTAATGCCTTCAAACTGGAATACATGTGTTTTTTTTTTCAATATAACATAAAAGATAAAGATATTAATGGACCAGGTCCCACAAGCAGCATCCGATCACGAGTTAACCAGGTACTACAGTAATCATAGTTCGTTTTTGTCTTTACTTTTTTCTTCGTTACTATATATTGATATAATAATAAAATAATTTATTATTTATTAAATATTTTTATATAACCTAGTTTTATGTTGAGTTACTCTTTTTTTTTTTTTTTTTTTGGGGGTGGGTTACGTTCGGCACACTCCTCGCACCACTCCGTCCGGGGTGACAGAGGGGCGTAAGCATGCACACCCGTAACCCACCCGTGACGTCGCCTTCGTCGTTGGGCGAACCACCGGAGCAGAGTGACTTGACGTCAGTGGTTGGCCCGACGGAATACCCCTGAGGAGTACCTTCTCCTCGACCGACGTCCCCCCCTCGGGTAGGATGTCGGTCTTTCCTCACGCGGTCGGCCTCTCGGCGGGTGACGGACTAAATCCCCGATCCAATCACCTGCGGCCTCGGCTAGGGCGGCATCAGGCGCAGGTAGTCGCGCCTGCGCCGCCCCAGTCGCCGGCGGCGGCTCGCGTCGTCGAGGAGACGCTCCTCGCGCACGCGCTCCGCCGCCTCCTTCCGCGAGACTACTGCCTCGCAGAAGGATGCGACCGCGTCCCAGTTCCTGACGCTGTCGAGCATCGCCCTGGCGATGGTCGGCAGCGTCAGGTCAGCACCGATGATTGTGACGAGTTCACGACGCTGCTCTGCCCAAGCGGCACAAACCTTGAGCGTATGCTGCGCCGTGTCCTCGTCGCAATCGCAGTGGTGGCAGGACGGTGTACTCTCCCTCCTTACGACCGTGTGCAGGTATTTGGCGAAGCATCCATGCCCCGTCAAAACCTGCACCAGTCGGAAGGAGAGCACCCCGTGCCGCCGATTTAGCCACTGCATCAGCACCGGCCGGAAGGCCGCCACGGTCCGCACACCGAACCGAGGCCTCTCCAGCCGGACTGCCCAACGGGCAATGATGTCGCGGCGGGCGTCGACGCGCCAGGCGGTGTGCTCCCTCAACGAGACCACACCGCCCTCCGCTCGCACCCCCAACATCCGCCGATACAAACCGGCGAGCATTTCCGCTTCCAGGTCCCATGGAGGGGTCCCGGCTAATAGACATGCTGCCTCCGTCGACACCGTGCGGTACCCGCGTATGGCCCTGACCGCCATGGCCCTCTGTGGTCGCCACAGAAGAGCCCTGAGTCGGACGGTCAGGGATCCCGATGTTGAATTACTCTACAGGGTCACTCACATTTTTTTTTGGTAGGCTATGGGCCAGACACATCGCCAAAAAAGTCACATACAAAAAAAAAGCGGTCACTCACATATCGTTAGTTTTATTTAACATTTTACATTAAATTTACACAATAAAGTACCACATCGGTACACAACTGCCACTGAGAAGACCCGATAAGAAACTATGCGGACATTTTTAATGACTTATTTTTAAATAAGATTATATTATATCTACAATTTCATTCGAGCAAAAACCATCATCATCACAGCTCATATACGTCCCACATCTCCATAATGGAAGAGAAATTAACCTACTGTACCACGCTGATCAAATGTGTTGGTATAGGAATCTGTTTCGAGTTTTTCTTCTGTTGCATAGAGGTTGTATATGTTTTATATCCCTTAATCGTCTCATACCATCACCGAAGGGCAAGATAGGGGGTGGTGAATTGTATTCTTACTCCGTCACCACACGAAAAAAGGATCACGAGCAAGTATATAATATTTTTAAATAGATTATTCCTGGAACATGTTCCAAAAGATTGATACATAAAAAAGCATTTATCAGAACTGCCAAGCTTAGTTTTATCATCATAATAAATTTTATTGAACATCATACGATAGGAAATTTATGGCTATACGATTGATAACAGACATTTATGTTTGACTAATAATAGACATTAAGAGAAGTGAACTTGTATTATAATATTTAGTAGAATAACCATTTACTATAAGTAATATAATATATAAAAATACTTACCGTCTCATCACATATCCATGTGATGAGACGGTAAGTAAAGTAATGTTGTGAAAAAGAAGATGGACGAAAATTAGTTTTGTGCGCGAATTTTTTTTTACATGCTTTTTATTAGCTTGACCTGTATGTTTGTAACCGACTCCTTTGGACTTGATTTTGACACACTTTGAACGGTCAGATTTCATTTAAATTTGGTAGACTTATCGAGGACCGATGACAATGCAATAATTTAATAATATCACACCATTATCTTGAATTTAAGTTTCCAATTTCGAATTACGCGCCTAGAGGGCGCTACGTTACGCTCTACATAACCATAATATACTATTAGTGCTGTTTTCTTATCTGATAATGTACGTAATTTTTTAATAGCATATACGAAACCACTTAGTTTACTGCATATATTCATTAAATGTTTTTTTCCAATTGCAGTATTTACCCAGTGTTATGCCTAAAAATTTAATAGAGTCTGTTTCTTCTATACTTTCATCGTTAATTTTAATATGAACACTATAGTTTTGGGAATTAATTGTTGAGAATTTTATGTATTTTGTTTTGCTTAAATTTACGCTCATATTATTTATTTTTTCCCAAAATATCTTTTTGTTATCTGAAAATACTGGTAAAACAATAATGTCTATAAATTAATCCTATGTTGATCAATTTATCACCAAAAACCCTCGGCATACTAAATCTCATGAAAATCGTTGGTGCCGTTGCTGAGATTCAAAAAACTTTGAAATTTATAAATATAAAATAATTATACGTTTAAAAATATTAGATATTGTTTTTAATCAGTTAATAAAATAGATGTATTAATTATGTATGAATTAGAAATCATTAAACTATTTAAAAGTTAATGAATATATTTAAATCAATTAAATTCTATTAATTTATTATTTAATGCAGAACTTTTCTATAATTAAATAAAAAATATATATCATAACCAATTTAAACATTATTTCTATGATACATTTAATATAATGTAAAGCTATCTTACACAAAACAATCAATACAAAGTAATCCCGTTGTAAACAAATTTAAACTTTAAACCATCAAAGTTAACAGCGAGAAGTTTTTAAAGCAAACATTGTAACATCTCTCGAGATGTTTTAACAAAGTAATTTGTTAAAATCATACTGTTATCAAGTGGAGAGGAAATGAGAATGAGTTATAGAGGAGAGTTTAATAATGAAAGCTTGTCGACTCACTTTATATCTCGAGATAATTCAACACACGCCTCTATCGCTGGCAAACTTATCCAATCTTGTGAAAAGTCGGCTCAAAGGGAAGGGAATACGTTTGCCAGTCACGTGTTACCAGCAAACCTTTTATCTTTGTTATATTTCAAACAAAATGATGATATGTTGCTTACTATATTTCATTACGTAGATACGTCATAAAATTAATTTAGAAGCACTTGAACGTGAAGGTTCAAACTGTTTTAAATAAACAATTCTGAATTATTTTTTTAAATTTTATTTTCAGCAAATATTGAAGTAAAACTACTTTTTCTTAGTTAAAAAAAAACTTCAATAGTCTCGTAGTGTGGTAGCGAATACTACCAAACCTTACTTTGCTCGTGGATGTCGCACAAGACTACTAAGAGCCTTATAACGACCTGGGCCAACACCATCTGATGTCGTTTGGTCAACAATTACATTCCCAAGGAGGGTTGACGTCAGGAAGGCGGCTGGTCTTAAAACTATTGCCAATAACTTTTGCAAAATGTGGGAAGAACGGTACATATTGCATCGACCCCAAGTAATTAGGATAAGAGCAGGAGAATGAATGATTGAAGTAAAATTATTTAACCCGCGATAGATGAAAATTGAGCATAAAAGTTCACGGACAAAATTTTCTATAAAAAGAAAGTTGCTAGGACTTTTGGCGGGAATCTAAAACGTCATGTGGTGCTCTTGTATTATATTCGATATTTTAGTGTTTTAACGTGTTATATTAGATATTTTTTATGGTATTTTATGTAATGTGATGTGACTGAACTGCTGAGATGTAGTGAATATCATATAAAAGTGCTTTACAACGTTTTCGTTTTCCATCAAAATTCCCACAAGATACCATTAACAGTGTGGTCATAGCACTGTTGATGGCGACAATTTGACTTACTGACGGACAATGACTAATCTGAAGACACTTAAAACTTGAAGATAATTATAACTCGACACTGGCAACAATGGCTCATTTAAGTAGCTGATTGCCAATACATAAAAAGAAGAAGAAGAAGAAGAAAGTTGCTATAAAAGCAAGAGATAAGTACGATATAACGTAGAAAGGAGTGAGATAGCTAAATTTTCAAATTAACTTATTTATTTTTAGCGTAACAGGTATTTCTCACAATGGTAAAGTAATATTCTGATAAGCAATAATTACTGTTGTCATAATTTGAAAAGACAAATTGAGAATGTGTTACTAAAGTGACGATTTTGTTGCTTAAGTCGTTCTCCAAAAATCGTTATTACTGCTACATTGATGATAGATATATATGTATATATTATTATGTAACAATGAACTATAAAAATACTTTTTTATATAGAGGCTAACGGAAAATTAGTTGCTAATTTGTTATCAAAATGACGACTTTGTTGCTCAAAGCCGATTTCCAAAAATCATAATTATTCCTATCTTGATGATATATAAACATAGCAAGGAACTCTAAAAATACTTTTTTATATGCAGACTAATGTAAAATTAGTTGCTAATTTGTTATCAAAATGACGACTTTGTTGCTCCAAGCCGATTTCCAAAAATCATAATTACTCCTATCTTGATGATATATAAACATAGCAAGGAACTCTAAAAATACTTTTTTATATGCAGACTAATGTAAAATTAGTTGCTAATTTGTTACCAATATGACAGTTTTGTTGCTCCAAGCCGATTTCCAAAAATCATAATTACTGCTATCTTGATGATATATAAACATAGCAAGAAACTCCTAAAAAAATAACTTTTTATATGCAGGCTAATGTAAAATTAGTTGCTAATTTGTTATTAAAATGACGTTTTTGTTGTTCAAGCTACTCTCCAAAAATCGTGATTACTGCTAACTTGGTACTATCTATAAACATATCAAAGAACTGCAAAGATACCTTTAAAACTAAATGGAACTATAAAAATACTTCTATAAACTTTTTAATATGGAGTCGAATCGAAAATTTGTTGCTAATTTATGGTTGTGCATAGGTATTGATAATTCTTGTGCTCTTTATTCAATTTTTTTTGGCAAATAACTTCATGCTACAAGGTAGCATGTACGTACAGTTTTCAGAGTCATGCAAGGCCTTACTATTTATAGCTGCATGGAATAATAACTACCACTGTACAAAGTTGCAGCCCCATAATAAAATCATTACTACATAGTTATCAGTAATATAAGTAATAAAAAACCCATATGATTGATAGAGTGAGAATATAATTTATCCTATCTTGACTGTTGGTGTCGTAAAAGTAGATTAAGGGATATAATATACATACATATAACATTTATGTAAGATAAGGAAAATACCAAATAAAACCCTGTACCAGAACGTCTAACCAGCATGGCGTAGTAGATCAATTTCACTACCCATATTGTGGATCCTCCACACAGAACCCAAAAGAGGATATATTTAAAACCAAATTATTATTTGGCTTTATATATATATATATAGCAAAATTGCTATAGCTCAAACATCGATTTTCTATTTATACAAGAACGCAAACATTATTTGCCCCAATTACCAAGTTGTTGGCAATAGTTTTACCATCGGCACCCTGCCTGCTGAAGATGCTGCTTCTCCTTGAGAATATAATTATTTTGATCAAACGGCATCAGGTGGAGTTGGCCCAGATCGACATAAATCTCTTAGTCGTCATTTAGCCGTGATTGCTCGTGGGTTAATAGCAATAAGGGTTGGTAGTATTCGTGGTCCGCTACCACAGAGCCACTACTTCCTTAGCTCTTACCATTATGGAATTTTTTTGTCCAAGATTATTTATATATAAACAAAAATCTCCAATGTAGTGATAGGCCCTAAATTTATCATCAGCGACTTCAGTGAGTGAGAAGCGGCCTAACTGTACTATACCAGGAGGTATTGCGAAGGTTCATGGGCGGCTGTAACATTTATCATCAGGTGTGACGTATGCTCGTTTGCCACCAAGAGCAATAAAAAATAGAAATTAAAGTCAATCGAATTGAATCCTAACATTTATGTTTAATAACTTAATTAAAGAATCGCAATGATCAGCAATCGGTTGGCGTTTGCAGTTACTATTATATGTCACCATCATCATCATCATCACAGCCCATAAATGTCCCACTGTTGGGCTCAGGCCTCCTCCGTAATTAGAGGGAAATTAACCTACTATACCACGCTGGACAGATGTGTCGGTATAGGGCTTTGTTTCGAGTTTTCCTTCTCTCGCATAGAGTTTCTATGCATTTTATATCCCTTAGTCGTCTCGTACGATCACCCACGGTTAAGATATGGGGTGGTGAATAGTATTCTTACTTTCTCACCACACGGAAAATTTAAGCATCCCAGAACTAAACTATTATATTTAAGTATCCCAAAACAATATGACTGTGAATTTTTCTAGTGATTTTTCAGCTGAATTTTACAAATACCGTGGTAAGTCATCATCATCATCTTGCTCTTACCCCAATTACTTGGGGTTGACTCAATATGTCATTCAAAAAATGTCTTCTTCCATACAGTCTTATCAGACGTCATCTCTGCAGTCACCCACTATCTATCCATCTCATGCCTCACGTAGTCCGCCCTACCTTTTTTTTTGGTCTTCCTTTACTCCTAGAACCTTCAACATTCATGATTAAAATTTTCCTCATAACCCGTCATCACATGTCCATACCATGTCAACCGTTCACTCCATAACTTTTCCATTACTGGCGCAACTTTCAAACTTCTAATATGTTCATTTCTTATTTTAGCCATTCTAAAAATATCATTGAAAGTAGAAGTTGATAATACTGCTTTTTTTATCCATCATTACGTGGGAAATATGAATTATAAATATCTAATTCCGATTAAAATTATTCCTTTATTAAACTCCACGTGGCGTTAAAAATATTATATTACACGGCTTTATCAATCGTATAATTTGTTTTCGTAAGAAAATCATAGATAAATAAACGAAATACAATATTCTACAGCATCTAATATTACTGTAATATGAGGAAATCGATTTAAAGTTACTTGCGTCATGTTCTCATTATATTTCTCCTTACTTGTACAGTATATGCAAAAACTTCAATTAAAAATAATTATCTTAAAGAGCCTATGCTATGTGGTAGCGGCTACGAATACTACTAACCCTTACATTGCACGTGAATATCGAGAAAGATGACTAAGAGTTTTAAAATGACCTGGGTTAACTTTTTCCGTGTGGTGACGGAGTAAAAATACTATTCACCACCCCATGTCTTACCCGTGGGTGATCGTACGAGATGACTAAGGGATATAAAACGCATATAACATCTATGCGAGAGAAGGAAAACTCGAAACAAAACCCTATATCAACACGTCTGACCAGCGCGGTATAGTAGGTTAATTTCCCTACCATTACGGAGGAGGTCTGGGCCCAACAGTGGAACATTTATGGGCAGTGATGATGATGAACTTTATCTGATGTCGTTTGGTCAACAATTATATTCCTAAAAAGGGTTGATCGCCGGCAGGGTTATAAAACTATAGCTAAAGTTTTTACGAGATATACTTGGGGTCGACACAGTATACTCTTTTTTTAAAAAGAGTATATACTCTTTTTTTAAAAAGAGTAGTATACTCTTTTTTTAAAAAGAGTATACTGTGTCGACCCCAAGTAATTGGGATAAGATTAGGAAGATGATGGAATATAATAAGGTTCACTGATTCATCAACGCTAAGCCGTAACTGTGACAGTAGATTCTTTTGGTGACTTAAAGACTTACTAAGAACGCATTTTAACGAAATTCTACACTTGTAGATGGTGAATGCCAGTGGTAGAGTTTTTATGGAGACAACAAATACAGATTGAAATCAACTTAAACACAAATTATCTCTTCAGTAAAAAAAAAAAACGTATTTCACCATTTGTTTTCTTTTTTCATCCTCTAAGGTTATAATGGAAGGAGGAATAAAAATTTAGATTTTATTAATTTTAATTAATTTCATATCGAATTAAAAATTACCACAGAGAAGCATTGGCATTTTTTTTTTTGCGAGGGACTATGGTCGTGGTGGCGCCCTACCAAATCGGTCCGGGGCGACAGAAGAGGCGACGCGCAACCCCATAGACCCACCCTGTAAACACCTCTCTTAGCCGTGCGGGCGAGCCACTGGTATCCGATCTTTGTCTTCGGTAGAGAAGCATTGGCATAACGTTAAACTCTTTGTATAATAAATACATATTCTGTAAAGAAAAAAGCTGAAAAGGCGATAAAATAGCATCATCATTGTGGGGCAGTGCTCTACCTTGAAATCACAATGCCCTACCTTAAAATACCATAAAAATAAGACAAATTACTATAATTAAATTGTTGGTTCATAGTTTGAGATAGGTCAGTGACATACATGGTGATTTATTTAGGAGCTCTTGCTACGAGGACAGATCAATTATGATACTTTATTTTACTTCCGCCCTACCTGTAACCAATGCTACCTTAACTTAAATTCAACTCTAGCTTTCTTTTTTTTTTCTCTTTTTGCGGTGGACTATGGATGCGTCTCGTCCCGCGAAATCGATCCGGGGTGACGGAAGAGACGTCGCGTGACCTCATAGACCCACCATGCAAACTCCTCTTTTCGCCGTGCGAGCGAGCCACCGGTACTCGATCTTTGTCTTCGGTGGCCCGCGCGGCTCTAGCTATAGCTCTAGATATGTGTAGTATAACAAAATTGTATTTAGGATAATAATGAGATACATAAACTTTCTCTTAAATCTTCTAAATAAAAAAAACAATTTAAATCCTGAACCATCAGTGGCGTAAAATATTTTAATGAAAATGACGTAACTCAATGTTAGTCGTTTTGATGTCAAAATTAATATCAGAGGTAATTTTCCACCGCAACATTATAATATGAGACGAATTACCTTCCGACATCTTGTGAAATTCAGACAAGCTTGAATGATCTTATTGCAATAATTTGAATATGAATTATAAATGTGAAAAGCTGTGTGGTAGCGGCTACGAATACTACCAACCCTTACTTTGCTCGTGGATGTCGTAAAGGATGACTGAGAGCCTTATAACGACCTGGGCCAACTCCATCTGATGCCGTTTGGTCAACAATTACATTCCCAAGGAAGGTTGACGTTTGGCAGGCGGCCGGTCATAAAACTATTGCCAATAACTTTTACAATATGTACTATGAAACAAGAGTACGTATTGCATCGATCCCAAGTAATTGGGATAAGTGTAAGAGAATGATTAGTGCTAAGTATCCTGTTTCATTCCCACGCAGGATAATACTTTAAGCTATCCACAAATTTTTGTTCTGAGTTTGGTTGTAATTTAGTGTCCATTAATTATATCTTTGTTTAATTAACTTATTTTATTTACTTTTTCTCGCGCAATAAGTCTTGTAATGTACAACTACAATATTGATGGAGTTGAAATGACTAAAGCTGCTGAGGTTAGAGCCTTGGGAGTTGAGTTTAACACTAGGCTAACTTTTCGTAATCACATCATTAAGTGCTGTAGAAAAGCATATAGAAAATTAGGTTTTATGTTACGCACTGTTTCGTGGATTTATTAATATTATAGAGATTAAAACATTATATAATTCATTAGACAGAAGCCAACTAGAATGTAATACAATTATATGGGAACCACACGAAGCTAAATATAGTCTCATGTTGGAGCGAGTACAAAATAAGTTTTAGAGGTTTTTATATATAGTATGGTGGGTTATAGACAGTATGGTGTATATCCACATTATCCGCAGATGTATCCAATTCTGGATATAGTTGGATACAATGAACTAAAGGTCAGGCGATATGTTGCTCTCGCTTCATATTTGTTCAAATGAATAAGGGGTAAGATATATAATAAATAAATAAACTCTACTCTCTCTCTCTTCTATTAAGTATATATTATATATGTACATATATAAATATGTATATATCTATATATATATATATATATACATATATAAATATGTATATATCTATCTATATAAATATATACTAGCAGAACCGGCCACGCGTTGCTGTGGCTAAGGTAGCCTCAGTAATACGTGGCGGTTATGCTAATAAATTGTAGCTACAGATACCACCATCTGTTAGAATCGTTTGGAGATAACAGATAATTGTCACTATCAAATAATAGACAAATAACTTGCAATAAAATAATATTACTATAAATTAAGATGAAAGCTATCCTATCTTTTAAGTTGGATCAAACTACACATGCTGTGCAAATTTGATTAAAATCGGTTGAGTACTTTAGGAGTCCATCGCGGACAAACGTGACGCGTAATTTATATATATTAAGATATATAGCGGCCCCGGCAAACTTCGACCTATGACTGTACGAAAAGTAAAAATCTCACAGCAGCGCCACCTACCGGGTCCAATTTTGAATCTAAACCATTCTTGAATCCACTTGAACACACATAAAAAATGACAACAAAATCCGTCCAGCCGTTTAGGAGGAGTTCAGTGACATACACACGTACATAAGAATTATTTATATATACAAAAATAGTTGCAAACTACTAAAAAATGCACATAAATTAGTGCAAATTATATCTGCAGATTTTGTGTGGAAATTGTAAAAAGAAAGAACAAAAATTGCGATTAGAAAAAAAAAAATAAACCAGCTACTAATTACGTGAATATAAAAACGTATTACTTTATACAAATATATTTGCCCATAAGATGAAAGAACATGATGTGTTATTTATTCGTAGAATACGTAACTCCATCTGTAGAATCTCTGTACGAGAAATGTTGAAGCACATTTTCTACTTTATATTAACTGTAGTTGCTAAGGCGACTTTCACGCGTGACATTAATGCTTTTAATTGCGGTTGCTTATTTTAAAAAAAAAAAATACTGCTTATGGTGGAAAACAAGCAAGCAGTACACCTGATGGTAAGTGTCACTGCCGCCCATGGATCTTGCAATACCAAGGGTATAGCTAAGCCGCTGCCTACCATTATAATCCCCAAACCCACCCAGTTGGGTTTCCGGCTCTCCCGCTCACCGAACGAAGCGCAATAGCACATTGCCATTACTCAGACGTCGATTTTCTGCGAGAGTGTGGTACTACCCCGGACGGAAGGACCCGCGGCTGTAGACAGAAAACTGTCAACAGCGTGGTCCTGCCACTATTATATTTAATAGTAGCCTTCAATAGGCTGAAGGATCGATAGTTGGATTCGCTGGAACTTTTTTTTATACAATCCATCCGGGGCGTCGGAATAGCAGCGCGTGTTAGATTAATAATAGAAGAAATGTATAGGTATATAACATTTAAAAAAGTTAATAAGTTTCTATTTTACGTAGATTTAAAAAATAATTATGAATTACGATATGATTTGTGTTATTAGGGTGAAAAGTGGATTAAAATGAAATAATAGTCGCTGATTTGATATCAAAGTTGTGGGTTGTCGGTTGTTTGTGCAGTCTTGTGGGTATTTAAGGAGCGGTAGCGCGGTGAAACGGGCCGCTTAACTTTTACGGGTTGAGAGCCCTCAGCGCTCACCCACAGTCCGGGTAAAGTTGTCATAGCCATCTGAGGCTAACAACTAAGTCACACAAAAAAAAAAAAAGAAAAAAAAAAGGTGAAACGGGCAGTTGCTGTTGGCTTTCGTACTGTTAACATCTAAGGTTGTATTTTTGTATCATTATGTAGTTGTGCATCTATAGTAATACTTTTGCTTATTTTCATTGAATAGTATTATGATAAATTGCTATGTAAATTAAATGTATTATTATAAGGTTGTTTGCTTTACTACCTTATTTATCCGATATGATAATAACCTGATACCTATTACAGGTAATATTGAGTATTAATAATACATATATCTAAATATAATACCTATATATATATATATATATATACAAAAATATAATATATACACAATTAATTTAACACGCGCGTCCTGATAATTTACCTTATTTCCTCTAAATCACCATTGGATTCGCTAATGGTATAAATTTTTTGACCCCGGTAGTTTTTGTATATATAGGTACTAAGGAAATAATCCTTGTATTGCGTATTGCGGATTCTTTATAAAGAGGTTCCAAGAAAACAAATTACCCACATACTCAGAACAATGGCCACTGAAGAAAAACCACGTTCCAGTGACCCACCTGCTCGGCGTCGAGACGTATATTGTAGGTCGGGTCTACGGGGTCGAGCGCCGCTTATCAGTCGCCCCGGGTGGATTAGCGGAGTGTGACATACCGTATCCCGCCACCAAAAAAGAAAAATATTCAAAAGAATAATTTATGGCAAGCACTTAGTTTTTTTTTTAAGAATCAAACACATGACATTTAGCACGATAGGTGAGTAGTAGTAGTATTAACCACTACACTATCGGTGCAATCAAATAAAATATGCGCCACTTTTCCTAAACCAAACTAAATTTCAATTATGCAATTTTTGTAATGTAACTTCCCATAGAATATTGTTAATTCATCCATCAGCCATAATCAAATAAAGAAAACTCGAAATAAGGCTCTATACATAAATATACCCGTGTGACTAGCATGAATCAATTTATTTATATTTTGGAGGCAGCTTGAGCCCTCTTATCTCAATTATGTGGGGTTGACACAATATGTAGGTACTATTCTTCCATTATACATATTGCAAGTTATTGGCAGTACTTTGATGACCAAACGCCTGCCTGACGTCACCCTTTTTAGTTATGTAATTATTGAATAAACACCGTTGGTTGGTCCAGGTCGTCTTGGTTGTCTTTTACGACATTCACAAGCAAAGTAATGGTTGGTAGTATTCGTAGCCGCTACCAGACAGCGCAGTAAGGGTTGTATTGGTTACTATAGTGGAAATATTATAATAAAATATGAATGATAATGACTTAGGTCATATTTAAATAAGCGCTAGTGTAAGTTTGTTTGGGCGTTCATAATTTAATGAACTTTGTAGGGATCAAAGTAACCCATTAATTGACCGATAGTTAATAGTTTGTTGAGACTTAATAGTTTGTTTGAGACTACAAAGTCGGAAACATATGGCTTTGTGGTTAAGATATTGAGTTACTGTGCCAGTGTTGTTGAAGAGATTTTGTTAGAAAAATTCACATATAAAACTATAATTTACTGTATGGTAGCGGCTACGAATACTACCAACCCTTACTTTGCTCGTGGATGTCGTAAAACACGACTAAGAGCCTTATAACGATCTAGGCCAACTGCATCTGATGCCGTTTGGTCAATAATTACATTCCCAAAGAGGGTTGACGTCTGGCAGGCGGCTGGTCATAAAAATATTGTCAATAATTTTTACAATATGTACTATGAAATAAGAGTACATATCTATGTATCGACCCCAAGTAATTGGGATAAAAGTAGGAGAATGATGATGAAAACTATAATTTTTAGTTCCACGTTATACAAAGGAAATCATCTTTCCTGCTCTTCCTAATTGCATGATTACTTATTGCAAAAGTTATTGGCAATATTTTTATGACCGGCCGTTTCTGGCCACCCTCCTTGGGAATTTAATTACTGATCGAATGGCATCTGATGGAATTGGCCACGGTCAATATAAAACTATTAAACTGAAGTAAACTTTGGCAGTATTTGTAGCCGCTACAACACAGCAGAAGTTATTAAAAGAAAGTAACAGCCATACGTTCAAAACAACGAATTTATTAATAAAAATAGAATGGTAATTTTTTTTTAAATATTCTCAAAAAATCTATAGAAATTTCCTAATTCGAGATTTAGAATTCATCATTCATACAGAACATCGTAATTAATAGCTACCATGCTTAGTACTACCATTTGACCAAAATATAGTTAATATTACAATATCTATATTAAGTTAAGGTAATGTGTAAACATTGTCGGGTAGATAGCATACCGTCACCTTAAGACGTAAATATAATACGAAGTGAAATTTGCATGTCCTACAATTAGTCACGGTGGTGTAGTGGCAGCACGATTGGGCCGGAATCCCAATAGGCGCGGGTTCAAATCCCGCTTGTGACATCATTTTTCATTTCGTAATCGGATTTTATAAATAATTAAGCATATTAAATGCTAAATTTCAGTAATTTAAATCTATATTAAGTTTTTCATAAGGCAAATAATGATAGACCCAACAGACGCAATCACGCGAGTATTAGACTTATCTTTTATAAAATATGGTAGCACAAAGTCTATTTCATTTTACTGAATGTAAAAAAAAATATATATCTAAAATACTTTCGTACTTGGTCTAAATACAGCATTAAATCTTGCAAAGAAAAATAAATGTCCAAGAAATTTCATCGCTGTAAATAATTTATTATTCTTTCTAGAAATACGAGTACTAAGGTTTAACAAAACGTGACAATACTCTATCTAATTCTTATATTTCTTTTAGTGTTTGAGTCATACACATTGCACTGTTGAATACGTTCTTCTTCCAAAAAATGAGAAGGAGTTTGACATATTATGTCTGCTTATAAGATGTTGAGTTTTATATCGAGTTTTTTCTCATCTTAATTAAAGTTTTAATGCCTATAATTTTAAAACCAACCCTTCTCTTAATTATAATTTGTTTATACAGAAAGGATATTGTTTACGATATCAACCTAGCTACAATATTGTGGATTAGATTGCCTACATGGAATAATAATTTGCGCAAACCGCAAATTATTTTGTGTACCTACGTTAATTGTGTATTTTTCAAGTCCTTCTCAGTACAAGGAATATTTCCTTAGTACCACATGTTGATTTGAAAGAAAATTGGTTAAGTAAATTTATTTTTATTATTTAGTTATTAGCAACGGTAACTTGCTATTTGTTTTTTGCAGTCATAAATAGGACGGCTCGTCCAGTGTACTACACACTTGCAGACCAATGACGTCTGAGTATAGCAATTTGCTACTGTGTTTCGTTCGGTGAGTGAAAGAATCACAGTTCCAAACCCATTCCCTCCGCAAGTAGCTTGCGCCCTTGGATAAAAAAAAGCTATTAAAAGCGAAGTTACTTTCTTACGTCGAATTTACGAATTTTATTCCCAAAGAGGTAGTTGATCGTTGTAACATATACATATTTCACTTTGTCACCTTTTAATCCAATGAAATGAAGGAGTTTCATTTGTTGAACAATGGTCTGTACACAGCTCCAGATATAGATTTTGCAATTAGGAAGTTCTTGACGGTAATCCTAACGATAACTATTTGCTATTTAGGATTTAAAGATTCCTTTTTTTATGGGACTGACTGACTGGTATAGTCACATTTAGATTGTTCCATAAAGGAGTGGACAATGGAAGAGACAATGTGCAGCCCCATAACTTGACGTCCACGTAGCTTACTATCACCATGAAGGCGAGCAACCGGTACCCGGTCCTTTTTATCATTGGCATGATTCAAACCCTGGATCTCAATATCAACTAAATACTTATACCAAAGTATAAACAAGTAAGTGAATAAATTCCAACCACAATTTTCCAAGATTCACAATTTATGCATTTGACGTGAACTAGATGGGAATCGCACAAGTTTAATTTAAAATTGTAATCAAAACGGCGGCGCCATCGTGGTTTTGTGTAAATATTTCAAAAATAGCACACAACGTTCATATAAATTGTTTGCGTCGAAATAAGAATACAGTGCGTCAGTTTGAAACAAAAATAGATAATATGGAAGAAAAGGAAATCTCCAAACAAAACTATATTCTATATCAAGGAGCTTGCTCCACCGTAGAACGAAAATTGGCCTATGAAATTATGCTGGTCAAATGAGTATGCAAAGAGTCTTATTTCAAGCTTTCCATCTTCAGAAGTGATTTTATCTGATAACGTCCTTTACTTATTGCTTCCTTTAGTAATCTAGAATTATTAGAATTATTTTTTATCATCACCAACCCAATTTATATTATTTTTTAACCTCCATTGCAAAAAAAGAGCTGTTATAAGATTGACGATTTGTATCTTTTTATTGGTGTATATGTTTGCGACATCGTAACTTTTAAACGAATATTTTTTTTGTTTAAAAGCTGACGTGATGGAGATTATTCTTAGCTATAATTTATTAATATCTGTTCATGTATTTCAAGGTCATCAGCTCTTTTTTTGTAGTTAATTTACTTTAAAACATGTGTGGTTTAATATTTAAAACACCCTATGATAGAGGTAAGAATCCCGTGAATACTTATTTGTAAACACAAATAAGTAAGCCCATCAATTCGTGTCAATGTATTATTTTTAACGAGTTTTGTCTATAGGAGTTTTATTTTACGATAGTTCGTACCTAAGATTATTAATTTCATTGTTGACTATGATGGTAAACGAGAAAACAGCACACCCAATGATAAATAACCCTGCCTCTCATTAACCATAACATTAGCTAGAGCACTCTCATACCACTGTATACCAAAGCATGTCATTTGGTTATTGATAGTAATCATTATATTTCTAAATTAAAAAAAAATATATATAAAAGAAAGGTTTAAATTAAACATTGCCATTCAACGTGGCAATGCTGCTATCATAGTGATGTTGCGTCATACATGGCGCTTTTTACCGATGATGTTGCATCCAACTGACTTGTTGCATCATTTATACGGACGCACGATTGCCCAGCTCTCAAATTCAGCCAGAGGCAGCCAAATGGTTGATACAATGCATGGGTGAAATATTGGCGTGGAGTCCATTTTGTCACTGGGGTGATTTTTGCCGTATTTTTTAGTTCTGCACTATACCGCGCAAGTTCGGGAGGCCGCCTCAGCGCGGCGTATATTATTAGCGTATATTCACTATTTTGGTCACAGACATTATGTCGATAATGTTGCTTCTGTATATAAATTTAAAAGTTTTTATCGATTTTAATTAGTAGTTTAATTGCGTCACACAAAATGGCACCGTGCAAAGGGCATCGCGGGGATTACAGGAGTGAGGGGGCGGAGTTAGCAAAAAAAATCGATACTGCGTGATTGTCGTTATTTGATTTTTTTAATTTTTTTATGGTCTATATTAATTAGCGTATATTCGATGTTTTTTTTAAATTGATCATGTCGATAATGTTGCTTCTGTATAGAAATTAATAAGTTTTATCAATTTTAATTAGTGATTTAATTGCGTCACACAAAATACTAATGCAGGAATAAACATGATGTCGTCTATTGATCCAGCGATATAGATGTGGGCCATCAGCCTCCACTGTTTGTCTTCCTGTTACGGAGGATTCTATCTACCTTTCATCGCTGGATCAAGGTTCCCCAGGCCGTCACCATCACTCTGTCCAGTTCTCTGTCAGAGATCTGCTCACTCTAGGCTCGCGCCGTGGCACGAAGCCGGTAGGCTTCTACCTGGACCTCCGCTTCAAGCTCCAAGAGCGAGTCACCTGGTGGTGGCCTGCGAGCCCTATTTTGTTCTTCACTCACCCAATTGGGTGGGGACAATAACGAAGATGTGGCTGTTCTGTCCAGAGGATGTTCCGGCCCTCCCCTCTCTACACTGGAGAGGGCAATGGTTATGTTGTGGTAGGGTGGCGAGACTTCGCTATCATCGGTATCTATTTCTCCCCCATCTGCGGTCTGGCTGAGTTCCAATTATTCTTGGACTCCGTCAGTGCCGCGGTCCGACGTCAGTCGCCGAGGAAAATTGTGGTCCTCGGTGACTTTAACGCGAAGTCTCGCACATGGGGGAATCCTGCCACAAACGCTAGGGGCGCAGCCGTCGAGCAGTGGTCCCTGCTGTTCGGTCTGTCCCACCTTAATAGTGGGACGGTCCACACTTGCGTGCGACATCGGGGTGGGTCCATGGTGGACCTAACGTTCGCCAGCCCTGCTGTCGCTTGCGAAGTGAATGACTGGAGATTGGAAGAAGGGTGGGGACCCTCTCGGATCACTGCTATGTGCGGTTCGAGATCTGTGCTCTTCGGACACCACCAGAGCCCCGGCGTGCAAGAAGGAGTAGGCACCCAAAATGAGCCATTGGTCAACTCGACCTGGAAATGGCTCGGTCTGCCATAGCACAGCGTTGGGGCAGGACGGGACAGTTATCCACAGATATAGAGGGGCTTGCAGGTCAAATGAGAAGTCCCCTTTAGGCAATCTGCGATGCGGTGACGCCAAGGGCTCGGTGGAGGTCGCTGCGCCGTCAGATGTACTGGTGGTCACCTGAGATTGCGAATCTTCGGTGGCTTCTAACCGGGCGCGGCGTGCCTACGTTCGATATCGTCAGAGAGTTGACCGGGACGACGTCCTTGAGGGTCAGCTGCGAGAAGAATACAAGACGAGGAAGAAGACTTTGCAGCTGGCCATCAGCCAGGCGAAGGAGAGGGCTCGTGAGGAGCTACGTTCAGGCCTTGACCGGGACCTGTGGGGGCGCCCATATCAGCGGGCGCGGAACAAACTGTGGCGCTCCCATCATCGAATTCGATGGACTCGGGTTTCCTGTCGGGGATAATGGGGGAGCTGTTCTCGCGTTCTATGGGACATGTTCCCCCTCGAATGGTTCCTCGGTCGGTGATGGAGGTGGAGACCACATTTCCACCCATCACCGACCGACAAATGGAAGTGGCCCTTCACGGGAAAAGGAGAGCGCCTGGCCCGGACGGCGTCCCGGGGCTTGTGCTCGGTATCGCCGCAGAATACCTCAAGAGTGAACTCCAGGAACTGCTCAACATGTGTTTGAGGTCCGGGCAGTTCTCGAAGCAATGGAAGGCTGGCAGAGTGTGCTTGCTGCGGAAGGAGGGTCGAGCAGTTGAGTTGTGCTGCTGGACGAGACGGCTAAATTGTTCAAGAAGGTGCTTGTGGACCGTCACGTACAGCACCTCGAGGAAGTCGGGCCGGGACTGTCAGAATGTCAATACGGCCAGGGACGGCCGGTCAACAATCGATGCATCTCTCTGGACACCGAAGCGGTGGCCCAAAAGGAGGTTCTTCTGGCGGTCTCGCTCGACATCAAGAACGCCTTCAACAATCTTTTATACGAAACATTGAAGGAGGCATTTTGGTAGCATGGAGTGCCTCCGTATCTCCGAAGGCTGTTAGAGGCGTACCTCGAGGAAAGGCACGTGCTCTCTTCGCATACGTCGCCATCGGGTGGAGTGCGGCGTCCCACAGGGCTCGGTCCTCGGTTCGACTCAGTGGAACGTCGGATTCGACTGGCTCCTACGGGGTCGGCTTTTCCCCGGGATGGAGGTCATCTACTATGCGGATGATGCCCTCGTCACGGCGAGGAGGCCCGACTGCCGGGGAGCTGCCCGATTGGTAGAGGAGGGAGTTGCGCTCGTCATGGGCCGGATCGGCATGTTGGGCCTGAGGGTCTCGGCGGAGAAAACCGAGGCCCTCCTATTTCATGGCCCGAATCGAGGTCCTCCCCGAGGGGCACACATCGGTGTGTCTGGGGTTGCCGTGCCAGTGCGGGCTCAGATGAGATATCTGGGCCTGCACCTTGATGTAACCTTGATGTGTCTAGATGGAATTTCGGGTCACACTTTGCCCAGCTCGTCCCAAGGCTCGTCAAGACGGCCGCGCTGTTGGGTAGGCTTCTGCCAAACACTGGCGGTCCCGGGTCGTCCTGCCGGCGTTTATACGCCGGAGTCGTGCGCTCCATGGCGCTGTATGGAGCCCCTATTTGGGCGGATTCCCTCACCACCCGCAACAGAGCCCTTTTGCGAAGACTGCAGAGAGTCATGGCGGTGAGGGCTATTAGGGGCTACCGTACGATTTCCTGGACCGCGGCGACGTTGTTAGCGGGCGACCCACCTTAATCGTTAGTGGCTGAGGCTCTGGCGGAGGCTTACTGAATCTGCGTTGCGACACAGGCCGACGGCGAGCAAGTCTCCATAAGAGGATCGGGCAGAGCATTAGAAGAGGCCCGAAGGGGAGTCATCCAGTGGTGGAGAGAAGAACTGCAGTCCCCCGTAGCATGGCGTGGGGGACTGTAGAGGTGGTTGCGCCGCATTTCCACTGCTGGATCAACAGAAGGCACGGCAGCCTAAGTTTCAGGGTGGCGCAGGTGCTTACCGGACACGGGGTCTTCGGTAAGTACCTGCACAGAATTGGGAGAGACGCGTAACACCTCGTCGTCGGAGTATGCCGAAGTCGGTGCGTATACCTGTATGACCTTCAACGAATACTTCTTGGTAATTCTGTGTATAAGGTACGCTATAGATTACCTACATACATATACAGACATAAATATTCGGTATCAATATAACCTCAAACGTAGTAGGAAGTAATTGAATTAATAAAGTGCATAGAATGAATACAGGATAATATTCATGATAATATACGGAAGCGATATACCCATATATTTAGACGGATTTAGGAAAATCGAAGAAATGTATTGATAACTAAGAAATATACAAAGTGTCGCATGATTTCCATCATGAACGGACACCACAAACCAGCGAGAATTATTCCAAATTGAATATTTTCATTTCGTGTTTAATTAAAATTTCTCATCGATAATGGAATTCATATGACAGCAATGTAACAATATTCGCACGATTAACTATTGGAATCCCATTGACAATGGTGGACGCTACAGGATTCGACTTTGAAAAGACGCAACAACACTTCAGCGATTTAAATATATATATATATATATATATATGCTGCTAGCTGTGTGGTAGCGGCTACGAATACTACCAACCCTTACTTTGTTCGTGGATGTCGTAAAAGACGACTAAGAGCTCCATATTGACCTGGACCAACACCACCTGATGCCGTTTGGTCAACAATTAAATTCCCAATGAGGGTTGACGTCAGGCAGGCGGCCGGTCATAAAACTATTGTGCGTCTACCCCAAGTAATTGGGATAAGAGTAGGAGAATGATGATATATATATATATATATATATATATATATATATATATATATATATATATATATATATATATATATATATATATATATATATATATATATATTGTAATAGCGTTAGGACCACGCTGTGGACAGTCTTCCGTCTACAGCAGCGCGCTGGACCGCCTGGGGTAGTACCACACTCTCCCAGAAAATCGACGTCTGAGTAAGGGCAATGTGTTGTTGCGCTACGTTCGGTGAGCGAGAGAGCCGGAAGCCCAACTGGGGTGGGTTTGTATTGGTAGGCAGCGACCTAGCTGTACCTTTTGTATTGCAGAGGTCCATGGGCAGCAGTGACACCATCAGGTGTGCTGTATGCTCGTTTGCCACCATAAGCAATAAAAAAAATATTTATTTTAATATTATTTATGTATATTTTTGAGGGAATAAAATGTTTTTTAAATTAATTCTTCTCTCATTCGAGAATATAAGTGAATAATATCTATAAATTCATTTCGCCATTGCGGGTGGGGGAATGGAATAAATAAAATTTATTATCGCGTCAAGACGATTAAATTCAATTTGTTTTCCTTTGAAGTTCTTTACGGATGAAATGTTATGTAATACTCAATAATGGTGGTAGGTGGAGCAATTTTGTGGGCATTCAATACCGATATGTTTATATGAATCCACTATAGAAATGCGAGATTTTCCTTACGGTGATGAAGTAATAAAATTTACCCCCTTTTGTCTATTGGTATTATAAAAGACTACTAAGTGATATAATATGCATAGAAGAGAAGATATATTCTAAATAAAAGCCCATACGAAGATAACTGACCAGCGTTGTATAGGACAATAGGTAAAGTACGAATGTTTACGGGTGGAGAGGCCTTGAGCCGGTGTTTCCTTCGTCGAGGTCTACCCGCCAGTGGTAATCTAGTGGATGGAGCGGCGGCACGGAGCCCTCTATACGCGACTTGTGTAGGTGTTATCGGGGCATGGAAGCTTCGACAAATATCTGCATATAGTCATGGGGAAGAAAATGCCTCCGCCCTGCCAACAGTGTGGTAATGACGAGGATACGGTGCAACATACGCTCGAGGTAGCGTGACCTAGGTTCAGTAGCGCTGCTCACTCGTCGCTACCATCGGTGCCGATATGATGAAGCCGTGAAAGCAACGGTCAACCATGACAATAATTAGGACGCGGTCGCCGTCTTCTGCGAGACGACTGTCTCGACAAGTCTTCTGCCTCTTGCTTACAAGGAGGTGACACGATAAATCCAGGAAAATATCCTCCTTAGAGACTCGAGCCGCCGCGGCGCGTTGGGCCGCACAGGTGCGAGTAACTGCACCTGATGTCACCCAAGCCGAAGCATTAACTGCACAGATGGCGTATTGGTTAAGACCGACCTTCCGTGCCAGTGCCGTGGGTTCGATTCCACGGCACTAGCACAATACTTTGAGCAATCCACAAAGTGTTGTTCTGAGTCTAGGTGTAATTTGTCTGCGTTAATTGCATGTTTGTAAAATCCCCGTAATATAAGGATTACTTCCTTAGTTTAGGGTGTTGTCTATAAAAAAAAGTGGGTGACTGGATCGAAGATTAGTCCGGTCCTCTGGAGAGAGGCCACAGTATGAGGACGACGCCCTGACGTCGAGAATTGTGTCGATTCGAGAGGATAACCGTGAGTCGTTATGCCTATTGTACCAGAATAAATATTGTAATGAGAGTAATGCCCACTCCTAGGAGTGGGTAAATGGTTGAAAACCGCAAAGTTTTACTAAATATACGATGTTATACAACCGGATGCTGGCATTTATCCTTTTATCTTGCCATTTAACAGTAAAAGATTTTTCACGTAAAATAGAAAGGTTAAATGCTAAAAGAAGGTCTAAATCACGCTTTCAATATTATAAAAAGAACATTATTTACAAGTTCGTTAACCCCCAATTTATCTTCACAAAACATTAAACACTTCAAAGAAACAGTCTAGAAAGACTATATGTATGTCGTTATGTGTAAATAATGAAAAAAATTCTTTGTTTTTTATCGTTTATATAAATATTTTAGTATGCATAACTTTTAGATATTCATGTCTTTGTTTTAGTAGGATATAAAATCGAATTGTTATAGCTTCGAATGTAACATTGAGTATCAACAATAAACATACGCAAAGAAACGAGTAATGTTTAAGTAAAATATTTACTTTATTTAAGAAAGCCAAAATAAACAAATTGCCTTATAATAAAGTCAGTCTCTGAAGAAATATATCAATAAGTTTTAAGTGAAATGATTAGTCCCATTGTTACAACAGTACTACTTTCATAATGGAAGGACATTTATCTACTACTAACTTTTACCCGCGACTTCACTCGTGTTGAAGCCCTTAAGTAAATATAAAAAATCATACATTCCAACAGAACTGAATCAGTGTAATTCAGTATTTAAAAATTACTACATACAATGAAGTTACCCTCCGTAAAAAAAAATAATTAAATTAGTATGTATTTTTTATATCTCGAAGACTATGTGTACAAAGTTTCATAATAATCGGTTAAGTAGTTTTGACGTGAAAGCGTGCGAATGTTGAGATGTATGTGTGGTGTGACAAGAATGGATAAAATAAGAAATGAACATATAAGAGGAAGTTTGAAAGTTGCGCCAGTGACGGAAAAGTTAAGGAGTGAAAGATTGACATGGTATGGACATGTGATGAGACGGGATGACAGTAATGTTGTGAGGAAAGTTAAAAGTATGAATGTTGAAGGCTTAAGGGGTAAGGGAAGACCGAAGAAAAGATGGATGGACTACGTGAAACATGACATGGATAGACAAGGAGTGACCACAGAGATGACGTCTGATAGAGTTGTATGGAAGGAGAAGACATATTGCGTCGACCCCAAATAAATTGGGATAAGAGCAAGTTGATGATGGTAGGGATATCATGTAGTTTAATATCGACCTGGGCTAACAACCCTCCTTGGAAAATGTAGTTGTTGATCAGACGATATCAATCGTCTAATCAACAACTACATTCCCAAGGATGGTTGACGTCAGGCAGGCGGCTGGTCATAAAGCTATTGCTAATAACTTTGACAATATATACGATGGATAAAAATAATGTATATTGTGTCAAACCCAAGTAATTGCAATAGAGCAAGATAATCATGATATCATGATGATCAAACGAGTTTTCTTAGGGTTTTATGTAGTGCCGGATGGACCACCAATGCCAAAGACTGAGTTCCGGTGGCCCACTCACATGGCGTGGAGGTACATTGCGAGGCGGGTCTATGGGGTCACGCGCCCCTTCATTTGTCGACCCGGACGGATTCAGCGAAGTGGGACCAGACCATATTCCGCTGCAAAAAAAAAGTATTTTCTGTAGTATTTCTTCTCTCATCATCGATGTTATCCATATATCATATCTGTTCGTCATCTTTTACGATAGCCATCATTAATTAAGAGGGTGATAAAATGTATTCTTTACATACATAGAAAAAAATTGCATAATCCTTGATTTTTTGCCGCGCTATTTTAAACAAGGATTGATGATTTTTTTTTAATTTATGATATAAATTCCAACAGCCTATCCATATTTACGAATTTGATATGAGCCGGCTTACGAGAATGCCACGTATTTTTTATTTATGATTTAATATCTGGATTACCAAACCTAGCCCAGTATTTATTTTTTTGTAAAGTGTATTTTGTTTTGGCAAATAAATTTTAAATTTTTTTTTAGATATTAAAGAGTTGTGACGAAGTTTCGGATTATATAGATAGCTCTACACTTTTCGCTTCAATAACGAATACGTCAGTCACTTAAGATCTTTTTCTCTCCAAGTTATCGGCACAAAAAATTCATTTTAAAAAATACGTATAAACGCAAACTATACAGTTTATTAACAAACAACACATTACTACTCCTACTCCTTAAACGTCTATTTATTTGTCAAGGAATAGTTTTAAAATAAATACATTAAATTTATTATATTATCTATTGCGAAAATGGAAGGATATAGGTATCGGGGGAGACCGAAACTAACCTACCTAGACCAGATTGGTCACGTACTGAAGTAAGGTGGAGTCAAGAGTCTCCGAAACCGGCGAGCGTGTATGAAAAGAATTATGAATATTGAGGAAGCGAGTAAAGAATGCAAGGATAGAGTTCTCTGGCACTCTGTTCTCTCTGCCTACCATACAGGGGATATAGCGTGATGATATGTATGTATGTATTATATTACCCAAATTAAATCATTAAGTATTGTTATTTCGTAATCTTGAAAATTTACTTATAACCCGTAAGTAAAGTATAAAAGTTCTTAACACACATCTTTTATTATATAACCTAATGTGATTTTCTCATAAACATAAACCTCGTATATTCCGTAATTCTAATAAAACCGTTATCTTAAGCAGCGTGCATTAAGCTAAGATACTCACAATTTTCTTACGAGACCCAACCAGTAAAAAGGCCCACATGAAAGCTACTCATTGAGAACGCACTTAAGCAAGGTACATTTTGAGAGTTCTTCTTATAATGGCCATATAGCGACTCGGTAAGATTACCGTGAGTACCAACGTTACGTGCTTCTATGTTATAAATGCGGATATCATAAACAAAATACTCGATATTCTCATGGAATATTTTCCGTTATGTATATTTGTTTAAAATTTTGAAGACACTTTAATGTTTTAAGCAGTGGCGTATCTAAACTTTTCATTAACGTACACCAAAATTTCGTTCATTCCTTTTTTTTTTGTGTCATGTGTTTAGCTGTTAGCTGCCGATGGCTTTTATAACTTAGCCCGGACTGTGGGTAAGCGTTGAGGTCCCTGAATCCGGGAAAACTTTGAGTGATATCGCTCAAGGGCTCCTCAAAGCTGTGGCGAACTGACCTTGGTTTGAGACGTCGCTGATGGTAAAGTGGGCGTCATTTCGTGCGGTGTTCCACAGGGGTCGGTTCTGGGGCCGACTCTGTGGGACATTGGGTACGACTGGGCGTTGAGAGGGAGTCTCCCCCCGAGCTGAGCTTGATATACTATGCTGACGATACGCTCGTTACAGACCGAAACAGGACACTCGAAGAGGCGGCGAGCCTGGCACTCTCGGCACCGAGGAGATGGTCAGGCGAATCGAGGCGCTGGGGCTCAGGGTGACCTTAAATAAGATGGAGGCCCTATTATTCCATGGGCCACGCCTAAGGCTGCCAATCGGCGCCTTGTTAGTCGTCAACTCCATCCAGATCAGCATCCAGGTCCATATGAAGTACTTGGGTCTGGTGCTCGACGGGCGATGGTGGTTCCGGGAGCATTTTCGCCGAATTGCTCCCCGGCTGGTCGGCGCGGCTCATGCTGAACGTGGGCGGACCCAGCTTCGAGGGCCGACGGCTGTATGCGGGGGTGATCCGTTCGATGGCCATGTACGGCGCATCCGTGTGGGCGAGGGCTCTGAACGCCCAGCTCAGGGCTGTTCTGTGGAGACCACAGAGAGCCATGGCGGTCAGAGCCATTGGCGGGTACCGCACGGTATCGACCGAGGCGGCATGCCTACTGGCCGAGACACCCCCGTGGGACCTAGAGGCGGAGATGCTCTCCGACCTCTACCGGCGGTTTGCCTCAGTGCGCGACGAAGGTAGCTCCCCATCGTTGAGCGAGATAGCCACCTGGCGCGAGGACATCCGCCGAGACGTCATCGCCCGTTGGGTTACGCGGCTGGAGAGGCCTAGACACGATGTTGTTACCGTTGAGGCTCTCCGGCCCGTACTGATGGAGTGGATGGAGCGGCGGCACGGGGTCCTCTCCTTTCGGCTGGTGCAGGTGTTGTCGGGGCACGGATGCTTCGGCTTGTACTTGCACACGGTCGCGTATAGGGAGTGGACTCCATCTTGCCACCATTGCAGTAGTGACGAGGACACGGCGCAACATACGCTCGAGGTATGTCCGAGCTGGGACGGGCAGCGCCGTGACCTCGTCGCTATTATCGGTGCCGACCTGACGCTGCCGGCTGTCGCGAAAGCGATGGTCGACAGCGTCAGGAACTGGGACGCGGTCACCGCCTTCTGCGAGGCTGTCATCTCGCAGAAGGAGGCAGCGGAACGAGTCCGGAAGGATTCCCGTGACCCTGCCCGGGCGGCGCAGGCGTGAATATCTGCGCCTGATGCCGCCCTAACCGAGGCTTTGGGTGATCGGACCGGGGAATTGTCCAGTCACCCGACGTGAGGCCACCACGTGAGGGCGACGCCTTGACGGCGAAAGCTCTCGGGCATCGACACGAGAGGAACCCGTAAGGGTAAACCGCCGGGCGGGCCACCGAAGACAAAGATCGGGTACCAGTGGCCCGCTCGCATGGCGAAGAGAGGTGTTTGCAGGGTGGGTCCATGGGGTTGCGCGCCGCTTCTTCCGTCGCCGGGCCGTTTTGCCAGGGCGCGACCACATCCATGGTCTCACATGGCGAGAAAAAAAAAATGGTAAAGTGGGCGTGCCTACCCTTGAATAATTAACTATTATGCGGCGCGGCCACCGACCTCGACGACGAGGATGGTACCATGGATGTGAACACGAAGCACGCTGAAGTGGCAATGGGTAGGCCACATCGCTCGAAGAACCGACAACCGCTGGGGAAGAAAGGGTCTAAAGTGGCGACCGTGTACCGGACGACGCAGTGTAGGACGCCCCTCCACTAGGTGGACATACGACATGGTGAAGGTTGCTGGGCGTCGTTGGATGCAAGCGGCATAGGACAGCAGCACTTTGTGGCGTAACACGAGGGAGGCCTACGTTCAGCAGTGGACAGCGATAGGCTAAAATTATGATGATGATGACCACATGGTAAATATTGAAGTAAAAAATAATATTAAACTTCATCATCTCATCATCTCAGTTCATAAACGTTCCATTGATGGGCTTGAGTCTCTTCCGCAACAAAAAAAAAACTGACCTACTATACCACGCTGGATAGACTTCTTGGTATGTGGCATAATGTTTTATGTCGAGTTTTTTTTTTGCATCTTATATCTCTTAGTCGTATTTTACGAGATCCATAGGCGAGTGGGGTGGTGCATTGTATTCTTACTCAAATTTTCAGGATTATTAAGTTCGCTAAAATGCCGCATTTAAAGGAGGTACATCCTCAACATTAAGTCGTGTATAATGATAGAAAAGAAGACAAATATAAAAAAAAATAAAAAAATAAAAATGGATTCTAGATTAGTTGTCACTAATTTAAAAAATATCTTAAAAATATTCTCATCGTTGTCACTTTCCTAGGTCTTGGCAAAAGCAAACGAAAGCCGTTTGATATTTGCCACCCATAAGCCACAGCTTATATGGCTTATTGGCAGCATTGGTTAAGGCAATAAAATATGGCAAACACTTCGATTTTACGATCTTTCTTTGGATTGTGATGTGTGTAATACTAATACTGATAAATGGTGAAAAGGGTTTGAGCCGTGAAACATGTTTATCACCTTGTGATCATTTGCAAATCAGTATATAAGTATGATAATATTTTCATACATATGCATAAGCTTGAGAAATATTATTAGGCACTCAATTCTCTCTAAATAATTACTATGCAAATAATCTCTTGTATAGTTCTAAATTGACGTGTTTTTTAGTTATTGTCTATAGTGGCAAATGGGCAAGCAACACGACTAGTGGTAAGTGTTACTGCCACCCACGGACCTTTGCAATACCCAGGATACAAGTCACCTACCAATGAAAATCCCAAATCGACCTAGAAATTTGGGCTACCAGCTCTCTTGTTTACCGAATGAATCAGGAAATTAGGCTGCCGGTTCTCTCGCTCGCGTAACTAAGCGCAATAACACATTATTAGTGCTCATACATTGATTTTCTGCGGGAATGTGGTACTGCCCCAGACGGACCAGCCAGCGATTGTAGACAGAAAACTGTCAACAATCTGGTCATCATTAGTATTTCACAAAACTATCGAGAATAGAAAAGGGTAGTTAATTATATCTTTACTTCGTCAATACATCTTTACTAATATTATAAATGCAAAAGTAACTCTGTCTGTCTGTCGCTCTTTCACGCTAAAACTACTGAACTGATCTACATGAAATTTGGTACACAGATATTCTAGACCCTGATAAAGGACATAGGCTTTTTAATGCAAAAAAAGAGTTGTAAAGGGGGATGAAAAGTTGTAAGGCAGTATCGTCATCTCTAAAGCCAGAATCTTAAAATTTATTTTTAGGCTATTGATTAGATATAAATAAACGCGAAATTAACATGTTGTAAAAATTTACTCTTAAGGGGTAAAATAAAAATAGGGGAAGAAAAACTTTAGGAAAGTAACCTTTTACGCGGACGAAGCCGCGGGTAGAAACTAGTTGTTTATA
Source organism: Lymantria monacha (assembly GCA_905163515.2). Taxonomy (NCBI): domain Eukaryota; kingdom Metazoa; phylum Arthropoda; class Insecta; order Lepidoptera; family Erebidae; genus Lymantria; species Lymantria monacha. The sequence goes on along the minus strand of LR991095.1, from coordinate 12,597,730 downwards.
AATAAAACTTAAATATGACCATATAGGCCATATCATAGGAACATGGATAAAATCTATATCATACATTAGGATTATAAAATCTCCGAAGTCGTGATTGACGCCAGGGATAAACTATCATATTTATTAACATCACAAGAAAATTGTTTCCGAACACGCGTAATAAATTAAACTAGATAGGCAAAGAAATATAAATGGCAACAAGGATTTGCGGAGTGATTAATTACAGTTGTAAATGTGGGTTAAGAAAACTAACATAAGCAATATATTCTCATTTAGTTTATTATTCATATATTTTTATACTGGTAGTTTCTAGCTGCTGATAGTTTTGTCTTACATTCTCACTAAATGTAAGCTTCAAAATTAATCTTAAAATGGCTCAGCATGCTATAGAGCTTTTTCGGGTGGGCTTCGGTCGGCGCACTCCTCTCACCACTCCTTCCGGGGCGACAGAGGGGTGTAAGCACATACAACCGTAACCCACCCGTGACACCTAGCCTTCGTCGTTGGACCGACCACCGGAGCAGCGTGAACTACGTCAGTGACCGACTCGATGGAATACTCCCTGAGGGGTACCCTCTCCTTGACTGACGTCCCACCCCTCAGGGAGGACGTCGGTCTTTCCTCTCGCGGTCAGCCTCTCGGCGGGTGACGGACTAATTCTCCAGTCCAAACTCCAGTCACCCGCGGCCTCAGCTAGGGCGGCATCAGGTGCAGGTAATCGCGCCTACGCCGCCCCAGTCGCCAGCGGCGGCTTGCGTCGCCGAGGAGACGTTCTTCGCGCACGCGCCCCGCCGCCTCCTTCCGCGAGACTACTGCCTCGCAGAAGGTTGCGACCACGTCCCAGTTCCTGACGCTGTCGAGCATCGCCCTGGCGATGGTCGGCAGCGTCAGGTCGGCACCGATGGCTGCGACGAGTTCACGGCGCTGCACTGCCCAAGCGGTACAAACCTCGAGTGTATGCTGCGCCGTATCCTCGTCGCAATCGCAATGCTGGTAGGACGGTGAACTCTCCCTCCGGACGACCGTGTGCAGGTATAGAGCTATGCTTGGGATTTCTCTGCGGTTTAGTCGATATAGCACGAAGAATTAGGAAACTGAAGTTGCAATGGGCAGGGCAAGTCACACCGCTTAACGAACCGATAACAGATGAGCGCGTATTGGACGACACAGCCTCTGCACCAAACAAAACTTGATTAACTTGGGAAGGTTACTAGGAGCCGTTGTGCATGACATAGGACTGCAAATTTCATATAATGAAGGCCTACGTTTAGCAGTAGATGGCACACGCTGGATAATGATGATGATAATAATTTTGTATATATACTACTCCAAGCGCCGTAGCAAAAAAAGTAGGTTTGTAATGCAACGTACGGGACCTGGTATTTTTTTTTTGGAATATGTTCAAGGTTGTCCCCTGATTGTAAATCCAAGTGGGCGCGGCGGGGGGTGGTTCACTTCAGCCGCCATCTTGGAAAACACGTTTTATTGAATATCTCGCGAACCACGCATCGTACGACAAAAATTGTAGAGATTATTATTGTAGATAATAATATTTGCCATCTTTTTATTTGAAACTTTTTTTTGGTATAACACATAGGTTTTTAATTATAGCGAATCAAACTTTTTACAATATGGTTTTTACTAAATATTTATTTAATGGTCAATGGTAAATTAAAAATAATGGTAACTGAATTGTAGAGCATGAAATTACCTATAAATTTTATATGAAACTTTTTCTCGTAGCATTTATAGTTTAAGAGCTATAACGCTGTAAATGAGATTATAATGCTGTATATTCAATTATGTCCCTATAAGTTGTAGTATATATTTCGGGTCGTTCGGAATTTCTCTCTCTTGACATTCCAACAGTATTCAAGTATAAATCCCAACCGTTTTACAAAATCGGAAGTCTCTATTAACTCGCTTCGCTACAAATGCTTCGGGAAATTGGCGAGTAAGACAAGGTTGAATTTATCACTTCTATCTCCAACACAAGATACGGCACGCTACCATTCTTTCAGAGTGTACCACCAGGTTCAAACTTGGCTTGGATTTTATCACGACGCTGAAAAATGGGGTTGGAAGCGAACTGTACAAGGGCTTGAACCAATTCGAACTGCTATGGCTCCTGCACCGTCGAGTTTGTTGCAAATAATATCGTGCAAATGCACCAAAAATTGCGGAGCTGCCTGCGGATGCCGAAAAGCTGTTCTCAAATGTCCGATTATTTGCTCCAATTGCAGCGGCCAAACATGCGACAACGTGCCAGACATATTAGATGCCATCCCAACCGAAGACCCAACCTTTGATTCGTCTCCTTCGGATATGGCGGAGGCAGAAGAGATGATGAGATCCACAAGACGATGAGTGTCTTCCCTCGACATCGAAAAAAATAAGACTCGCACCGTAAAATAATGCGCCACTTTTTGTTTGTGTAAACAAATGTTTTTTCCGTTTTATTGAAGTAACATTCGTAAAATTCTTTTCATTTTTATGATTTCGATAACAATTGGAGATACATAATAATAAAAATAATAAAAATAATAACAATTACAATTCTTACGATGTAGCGGGATGTACTATTGTTTTTTGCTACATAGACAATCTTTTATGATGATACCGTTTTAAGTAACAATAAAGATCGACAAATTATTAGTTGTTCTCCACATTATTTATAATTTTAATTCATTTGCTGCACAGCTGTATTGACATTTTTTTAAACACTTTATGCCATTTTATGCGTTATGAAATGGTTTTCGTATACAGCGAGCAATATTGCCACTGATAATGTACGAGGTGCAAGTTTTACTAAGCTGCGGCTCTTAGACTATAAATGCTGCGAGAAAAAGTTTTTTTATAAAATTTATAGGTAATTTCATGCTCTACAATTCAGTTACCATTATTTTTAATTTATCATTGACCATTAAATAAATATTTAGTAAAAACCATATTGTAAAAAGTTTGATTCGCTATAATTAAAAACCTATGCGTTATACAAAAAAAAGATTCAAACAAAAAAGATGGCAAATATTATTATCTACAATAATGGTCTCTGCAATTTTTGTCGTACGATGCGCAGTTCGCGAGATATTCAATAAAACGTGTTTTCCAAGATGGCGGCTGAAGTGAACCCTCCCCCGCCGCGCCAACTTGGATTTACATTCAGGGGACGACCTTGAACATATTCCCAAAAAAAAATACCAGGTCCCGTACGTTGCAAAAAAAAAAGACCCGGTGCTTGGCCTATACGGGCCATAGATTGTATGGATTATCACATTCTGGGCAAATTTGACATCATGACTAATTTGCTGTTGTGCTTTATTCAGTGAGCAAAAGAACTGGGGCCCAAACCTTGTTTTACATTTAGCCCAGTCAAATTAGAATTTTAAATTACATTAATTCCGCACAGCAATTTTTTTTTTTGCAATCGTTAGGGGGTCGCTTTGGTAGTTTAAATCTCGATTTTCGACCGCCTAGGGGGTGTGCGTTAGCCACCATTTTGGTTTTTCCAAAATAGAGTTTTTGGCGAATAACTCGGTCATTTTTGACGCTAGGTGAAAATGCAAAGACAAAAGTTGTAGGAAATTGATTTCTCTACAATTTTGATCTCATAATTTTTTTTGTAGGATCGATATTTTTTGAGTTATCAATAAAAAAAAACATTCTTCTGAAAATATCGCTGTATTTTGTTTATTTTCAACTTTAGAGAAAATATAGTCTGAAACAAAGTTATAGAGAATTTAATTCTCTATAATTTTGATAGGTATGATTGTTTTTCGTAGAAACAATATTTAAGGTCCTACTCCCAATCCAAAACTGAGCAGAGCGTCCGTGGCTGCGTACTAGAAATACTCTTTTCCATACCACCGCTGGAAACCACCGCTGGCGCAAAGTAGGTCTGAAGTGTTCTGTTTTGTGCCACAATTGCAACGGAGAAACGTGCCAAAATACTACACAAATTCAAGAGCTGCTCGAAAAGGATGGGGAAGATGATGATGATTCCTTTTCCGAGAGTGAAAACTTAATACCATCAAACATTGAGGAAACTCCCCTACAATATGAAATCGAAGATGTCGATGTTGCAGGGCCCTCGTGCAAGAGAAAGAAAACATAGTTTTCAAAGAATGAGCATTTTAATAATGTACAGCTTGAAGAAACGCAGTTATATTTAAAAAAAAACCGACAAAAAAATTTAAAAAAAAAAAAAAAATGATGCCTGTATATTCCCGAAAGTGAAACTACGTGGATTAGGCCTCTGGGGGATACCACTCTACCCCACCGGTGGTGTGAAAAAAGTATTTCTAGTACGCAGCCACGAACGCTCTGCTCAGTTTTGGATTGGGCGTAGGACCTTAAATATTGTTTCTACGAAAAAAATCAAACTTATCAAAATTACAGAGAATTTAATTTTCTATAACTTTGTTTCAGTTCATAATTTCTCTAAAGTTGAAAATAAACAAAATACAGTGACATTTTCAGAAGAATACTTTTTTTATTGATAACTCATAAAATATCGATCCTACAAATAAAATTAAGAGATCAAAATTGTAGAGAATTGAATTTCCTACAACTTTTGTATTTAGAATTTTCACTTAAAGTCAAAAATGACCGAGTTATTTGCCATAAACCTTTTTTTGGAAAAACCAAAATGGCGGCTAACGCACAACCCCTAGGCGGTCGAAAATCGTGATATAAACTACCAGAGGGACCCCCTAACGATTGCAAGAAAAAATTGCTGTGCAGGATTAATGTAATTTCACGTTGAATTTTGGTCTAATTTGACTGGGCTAATTAGCACTGTTGTAGACCATAGCCTGTATGACGGAACTAAAACCAGTCCAAAAAAAAAATGGTACTGCTTTGTGACTTTACTATCTTAGCTTACATATGTCCCACAACTGGCCTCAAGTCTCCTCCAAAACACGAGGTAAAATGACCTACTAAACTACGTTGGTTGCTAAAGGGTTTTATATCAAGTTTCCCTTCTCTTGCATAGATGTTACATACAAATTATATCCCATAATTGTCATTTACAATATCCGCAGAAAATAAAAGAGTTGGTGGCCTGTATTTTCACTCCGTCACCACACGGTAAAGGTTTTACTAAGAAAAGGATCAATATACCAAATCCAAATAGTTATGTCAAGAATGAAATATGTCACCAATCCTTATTTGCCCGGGTGTGTCGTGGGAAGTGGCTAAGAGGGTCGTAGGCAAATTCATAATAATAATTGAAATACCACCTGATTACCGAATGTGGTGAATGGCGAATTATAACATTATTACTCTTTAGGAAAACAAAATATCTAATAGGGATATATAGATGGATGGAAGGATACCAAACTATTTAACTAGCGTAGAATAGTAGGTCAATTTGCTCTCCATAGTGGAAGGATTTTACGCCTTATATTTCAACATATTGAACAAGGAAAATGGCTGAACAAGAAAATGACTTTGAACTTTTTATACCAGGAAATGAATAAATTGTCGGCTCATTTTATACGCTCTCGTTAAAAGGTCGAGGGCATATCCATGGCGACCTTCAATTAGAGCAGTTTATTAACCTCTAACGCATCATGCGATAAGAAATATATGTAATATACCGCCCGGATACTCGCCTGTTTCGCTTGGCACACTATCATTTTGAATGTGAACTACTCTAACTTCTTACATAAACCAAATGTCTAATTTCAAATTAATATATTATTTATTTCCTTTTAAAGAATATAGTGCCAGTCAGTTAATTATTATAAAAAGATTTTCACAACGACTCTACAACAAGTAATATACTTATGTAATATCTGAAGGAAATCACATGTATGGTTTCGGAGATCCTGTGATGAGTTAATCAGTGAGTAGTATATCCTGGTAGCAGCTACGAATCACCAAACTTTTTTTTACTCGTAGATGTCGTAACTAAAAGCTTTACATCAACCTGAGCTAACTCCATCTGATGCCGTATGTTCAACAATCACATTTTCAATGAGGGTTGATGTCAAGCAGGTGGCCGGTCATAGAACTAAAGCTAATAACTTTTGCAATATGTAGACGTTAGAGTATATTTATATGTGTCGACACCAAGTAATTTGGATAAGAAAAGATTTAATAGGGTATTATTTTGAATTTTCTTTCTCTTGCATTCACTTTTCACTTCATTTTTCTTTTCTTGCGAAAATAGGTTTTTATAAGGAGCCTTTTGATTTTTGTTTTTGGCAAACTTTGCTCTGGACACGCGTCGCGTATTCTGTCCGGAGCGACGAAAGGGCGGCACATGACTCCATAACCCATCATATTTCCTCCAAATCGCCATTGGGCCGGCCACTGGACCGCTTCCTTGACATCCGTGGCCGGATTTATAAGTAGCCTAGTATATGAAATGTTAAATCTCAGTACTTTAAAAGGTCAATGAGTTGATAGAGGAAAAAAGAAAATCACATTTGACATTATAATGCTGTCTTATAGATAAATAAAAAAAAACAGAAAAATATATAAATAATGCTAAAATACTGCTTGATAAGCAAACCATATTTCAATGTGTTGCCAATTTTAAAGAATAAAAGTTCGTATATAGTTGGCATTTTTTTTTTCAGAGAGAGTCGATTGAGGACATCTGGCTTTGAGCCAACACATTGAGCTTAAAGGCAGCGCTACTTAAATTTACTACTAGGTATGCGATTTTAGGTGCTAACTTTACTAAATCTATACAAATCCATCTATTATATCAGCCTAACAACTTCAGTTGATACGAATCCACCCTAAGAGACGATAATACCCGACATCATCTCGAGAAATCACTGGCAAAGTGAGTTTTCCCATGTTTATGACTTAAACACAACGTGAATTCCTTCCTTAACGGCAACGAGTTAGCTGTAAATATTTACCTCGTGGGTTGTGTATATCACGATCGGGGTGACCACAGCATGGTTTAGTAGGTCAAATTCATTTTCATTGTAAAGGTGGCCCAAATCAAACAGAAATACGAATATTGGCTACGAAGAAGCGAGCTTCTCTATTGTTTCAGGTTAAATGAACTGTATTCTTCCTTTGGCATTTAGTCTCTATGTATAGTACAGGTTAAGAAAACAATATGTAATATCCTTTACTTTGCTCTAGGAGTCGTTGAGAACACCTAAGAGATTATCAGTCAAATGGGCAGCATCACCTGCCCCTTGCTAGGTGCTGCTATATTGCTAGTTTGTATACTACCACCTCTTACAGTCTTTGTGGATGTCGGTAAAAATTATTAAGAGTTTGACTGAAACCTGGGCGAACTCCATTAGAATCTGCTTGATCAACGACGGCATTCCCAAGAAGGGTTGACGTTAGATAGTCACAAAATTATTGCTAAAACTTTTTCAATCTATACATTGGAAGCAGAATACATATTGCGTCGATCCAAAGTGGTTCAGATAAGAGCAGTGTAATAATGGTTAGATCTATTACAAAAAAATGGACACCTATACTTTTCATCTGTGTTAAAGGGAATATAAATTCATACTGATTCCATATAAATAATGAGGTCTTACAGAGAGAATTAATGTAGTGGTTGGGCCACAATGTTTTGCTTATCCAGCATAGTACAAAACCCGCAAAAATCGAGATCTTTATATTAGCAATATTCTACAGGAATGTGGTCGATGAGCGAGAGAACTGGAGGCCTAAATCTCTTCCTCACTCTTGCTGTATCTCTCTTGCTCTTCTCTTGCTTATGGGTGTCGTAAAAGATGACTGAGAGATATTGTTTACATACTCTAGACTATACTCTTGAAAACCATCCACAATAATTTGGAGGCTATCCCGGGCTTGTACAACCTCACTAAGTTCAGTATGCAGCTGTGACATTTCTAGTTTTAAATACTTGTTAGATTCCAGTAAGCCTAACAGTTCCCTCTCGCTGTCATCTCGTTCACTGCTTAGTTCACTGCATAATTTCTTTGCTGCCTTCAATTCACTCAAAGCCAAATTGAGCTTAGTCTCCTCTTGGCAAGCTAAGGCCTTGCGGGTCAACATTATGTAATGTAATATTATGTTATTCTCTTAAAAGCAAATGATAAATGCAGCAAACACAGAAAGTTAAGGTTGAGATTAACGGTTAAGTTTTAAATTTTGATAATTATGTCAATATATGTATACTACCGTAATACTATAATATAACTACTGTGATATCTACTTTAGTAATAGAATAAGGTACTGTATTATGAGACAACAACGACAACAGCTTTACAAATTTAAAACACCGGTAAAAACAGCACTGTCACTGACACTAACGAAACATATGAAAAATACAGTTTTGGTAACTAAATGATGTTGTAAATGAAATTAAACATTAATTTAGTTCTCCAAGATTGCGAAATTGGTAAATAATTACTAAGAACAAGCTATTTTAAATATAAAATCAAAATTAAATACAAGAGCATAAACAGACACAGCTGCTTGCTCGGTGTTGCCAATGCAAAAAAGATACCTAATATGAAAGAAATATAATATGAAATTTATGAAAAAGAAGTTGTACTTGAAATAAAACCACTGCAACACTGACCAGCGTGATATAATAGGTCAAGTTTCCTCCTACCGTGGAGGAGTTTGGAATCCAATAATGGGATTTGTGTTTAAGCTGAGATGATCATGATGATGAGGATGACTCTTGCTGTTCTCATTCTATTCTCTTCAGTACCATACCTGCCCCTGTTATACTAAGCAGCGATTTGGAATGTCTAATAACAGCAGTTACTACTTACTTTCAAGAGGTCTGCTTACTCGTTTGTCATCAAAAGCCCATAAATTTCATTTATAAATACCCGATTACGACACGAAAAATGATGTCACAAGCGGGGTTCGAACCCGCACCTATTGGGAATCCGGCCCAACCGTGCTGCCACTTACACCATCGTGAACTATTTTAGGACATGCAAATTTCGATTCATATTATATCTTACGTCTTCAAGGTGACGTATACCATCTACCGGACAATATTTACACATTGTATAGGCTTAATACCTCAAACTTTACAGTTAGAATTGTATTAAACGATGACACAACCTTGTTATTCAAATTACTGAAATTTTTAGCATTTAATATGCTTAATTATTTATAAATACCCGATTACGAAACGAAAAATGTGACATATTTTTTTCAAAAAATTCAAAAATTTCAGTAGGTAAATTGAATAACAAGGTTGTGTCATCGTTTAATACAATTCTAACTGTAAAGTTTGAAGTATTAAGCCCATACAATGTGTAAACATTGTCCGGTAGATGGCATACGTCACCTTGAAGACGTAAGATATAATATGAAGCGAAATTTGCATATCCTAAAATAGTTCACGATGGTGTCAGTGGCAGCACGGTTGGGCCGAATTCCCAATAGGTGCGGGTTTGAACCCCGCTTGTGACATCATTTTACGTTTCGTAATCGGGCATTTATAAATAATTAAGCATATTAAATGCTAAAAATTTCAGTAATTTGAATAAATTTCATTCCAATTCTATTTCCAAGTGTTGTAATTCATATATCCTCTCTCTCCCTTTGAAACCATTTATTATTTTCATATGAATATAATACGTTGTCAGACATGGCCGCAAAATAAATACGTAGAGAAAAATTGCGTTTTTTTTTTATCGTTCAAAGTTATGTTACATTTAAGGGTTGGTTCCACTAGGTCGACTTTGTCAAGGGTAGCAAGTGAGTTACGATGACGTCTCTGTCATCTGATACGTTGGTAGATTTACTGTTGAACGTATTTCACATTTTTATGAGATGAAAGTTACCATTTCTCTAAGGCTGAATTTTATGACACGTACTACCATTTTTTTTTATGATGTTCCGTTGGATAGGTGTAAAGCACAGGTATATTCATGTAAGGTTAAATTTGCCAACTGCAAGGACTTTGATCTGAATTTCGTTTTTTTTTTTTATGTATTATAAGGAAAAAAGTAATTGACACCTTTATTTGTCGAAGGATATATAGATACGGGAAAATATGCTAAAAATAAATTGAAAGAAGACATAATAATGATTTGATGTTTACACATTCCATATGTGAACAAACGTATTTTTTTGAATTTTCATCATCTCAGCTTATATAACGTGACCACCGAAGACAAAGATCGGGTACCGGTGGTCCGCTCGCACAACGAAGAGAGAGGATTTTACGGTGGGTCTATGGGGTCACGCGCCGCCTTCTCCGTCACCCCGGACCGATTTGGCGGGGCGAGACGCACCCATAGCCCACCAATAAAAAAAAAAAAAAAAAAAAAAAAGCTTATATAACGTACCAATGTTGGGCTCGAGCCTCCTCCATAGTGGGAAAGAAACTACTATACTAAGCTGGTTAGACGTGTTAGTATATGGTTTAGTTTCGAGTTTTCCTTCTCTTGCTGATGTTATTTGCATTTTATATCCCTTAGTCGTCTTTTACGATCGTCCACGGGTGAGACGTGAGTAATAAGGGAGGGTGGTAAATAGTATTCTTACTTCATTACCACATAGTATTTTATAAATTTTATTTAGTTTGTATTTGATTTTTATTTTCCCAACGTTTTGAAAACTTTCATAGTCACGGGAGGTCTAATGTGTATGTACATACGTACATATCATCACGCCATATCCCTTGCAGGGTAGGCAGAGAGAACAGAGTGCCAGAGAACTCTATCTTTGCATACTTCACTCGCTTCCTCAACATTCATAATTCTCTTCATACACGCTCGCCGGTTTCGGAGACTCTTGACTCCACCTTCCTTCAGTACATGACCGATCTGGCCTAGGTAGGTTAGTCTCGGTCTCCCCCGGTACCTACATCCTTCCACTTTCGCATTGTATATCTTCTTAACCAGACGTTCGTTTGGCATTCTTTCCACATGTACGAACCATCGGAGCATTCTCTTTCGCATCTGTACGTGTATGTATGTGTATGTATCTTCAATGTGTATGTCACATACAATAATCGTTATAGTGTTATAATATATAAAATTTGTTTTGTGTAGTTAGTGCTCAATTAAATGTAACTTTTTTGAGTTTCTGATAGACAAAATTAAAAAAAGACATACTTGATTTATTCTTATATTTACATCATCGATTTTATCGCCGTTTCTATAATTATATTGCCTACTTTATTTTAAAGAAGTGTTAATACACGGAGACAGTAACAAACTCTTTGATCGGTTATTGCCAGCAAAAAAGATAAGGGACAGTTTATCAAGGTTGGTAGAAATATTAAAATAACAGGTAAAGTAATGTCGCAACGTCCTTATTTGTATCAAATTTCCATAAGAACCTTTGGCGGTAACGTGAAAATATATTGTAGCGGATCATTTATTTAATTTAATATACATTTTGATTGAAAAATGTCATACCTAGTTACTGTTCATATATAGAGCAAAGAAAATATGAAATTGTATTGGATATGATAAAACAGTGCTTTACGTGTGTTCAGCCAAAATTTCCAACGCAAGCTTTAATTGTATAGGATTCGGGGTTCGTATTGGTAGGCAACGGCCTAGTTATACCTTTGGTATTGCAAAGTTCCATGGGTGGCAGTGACACTTACCATCAGGTGTGCTGCTTGTTCGTTTGCCACCATAAGTAATAAAAATAAATACATTTAATATAATGATAATTTTATGTGTGAAAATAAGTAACTTTCCATTTTGTATTCTTCTTTTAGTTTGTTTTACATTTACAACAACATCTCAAATCATTTTTACTCAAAAGTAACATAATATTGATTGGATCCGCTTAATAGTGTCCAATTAATGATTGAAAAGCTCTATATTAAATAAATCCTTCATTTAAACAAAAGACTGAGAGATTTTCAAATCTAGGGCAGCTAAATATTAAATTATTTAACGACTATTGGACAAAAGACTCGTCAGAATCATATTATAAGATAAGATTGATTAATTGAATGACCACGTTAATTTGCTTTTTTTAATCAAACATACTTAGACCCTTCAATAAATAATCTACGTATTACAGGGGAATATACAAACAAGTAAATTCATCATAATTATCTCAACTCATATATGTCCCATTGTTGGGCTCGAGCCTCCTCCATAATAGGAGGGAAATTGATCTAATATACCATGCTGGTCAGACGTGTCGCTTTAGGGTTTTGTTTCGAGTTTACCTTCTCTTTGCATAGATGTTATATGCGTTTTTTATCCCTTAGTCTACTCTTACGATCACCCACGGGTAAGATAGGGGGTGGTAAATTGTATTCTTACTCCATCACCACACAGAGAGGAGTCACCACACAGGGGAATATACAAACACCTAATTAACTAACACAAATTATAAATAGACTCGGTGATAATCTGTGGATCGCAGGAAGTATTATCATTTTTTTTTGCAGTCTATGTTCTAGACACAAAGTATTCTCCTGGCGTGTGAATCAATAATACTGGCGTGCTAGGTTGTCATCCTAACGGGGTACTATCCCAGAAACCTCCACGCGGTGTACCCTGGGTGCGGGCGGCGGTCCCCAGTTCTTCTGTCGTACTGTCGTCCGTAGCGAATATCTGCGCGATTTCGCTCCTTACTCTACTACAGTCGTAGTAGAGGTTATAGGACGCGAAATATCGGGACGGGCTCAGTCACTCATTCATTTGAGGGCTGGGCAGGCACTTGCCACCGCCCACACATCGTAAACCTGATTCTTTGCTTGTCTTAGCTTCAGGAGCGAGGGTCTTGGCTTAACCGCCCGGACCGCGAGGAAGACAACCTCTATAAAGAGTCCGAAGTAACATTCGGACTCGGAAATCACCCAGAATCTTAAGTTCTGGCGTGCGGCGAGAAGATGCATGGCAGATGGGTTGTTCTGTTCTTAGCACGCTCCAGCCAGGGTACCGGCTGCCCCCCTGGTTGGTAAATGTAGGCTTGCCCGGGTAAAGGGATCTCTGCCCGGGTCGACGTATTGTATCTCCCATAATCGTGGGATCAATGATGGATACGCAAAAATTAAAAATAAATAACGACGGGGATCGTAGCGATCTTCACCCCAAGGCCCGGTTAAGCCGATCAAAAACTGACCTAAACGACGCCTCGTCCTCAGGACTTGAGGCGTCCGCCGAGGGCCCGGCACAAATCGTGGAGGCCCAAAAAGTGAAGCGGAAGTCGCCCAGGAAGAGCCGGGGGCAGGCTTCCAGCTACAAGAGGAGGATGGAGGAGCGGCGTGCGCGGAGAGAGGCTGCCGCCACTGAAAAGGAGGATGGTGGCAGAAATGCTGCAGAGCCGTCTACGGACGAGGGCGACAGTGACGTCGCAGAGCCGTCCGTGGATGAGGGCAGCAGATCTGCCGCTAAGATGGACGAGGGCGGTGTATCCGCAGGGCCGTCCAGAGGAGAAAGCGGGTCGGATGCTAAAGCCCCCGCTAAGTCGTCGCCGCGTCCTGTGGCGACGGCTGAGAAGACCAGGGAGGAGGCCCTCCCCTCGCAGGTGCGAAAGCGCCCCCTAAGCAAGGGAGGCAGCTCGGGCGCCGACTCCGAGGGGAGCGGGACCATCATGCCTCCACCGAAGGTGCCGGCTTCTCGCAGGGGGCGAGGGGCCGCAGTAGCAGGAAGAAGGTCGGCCACCCCTCGGCGTGAGGTGGCGCCTGCTGCGAGCGACGGCCCCCTGGACTTGCAGGCTGAAAATGCCCGCCTTAGTGGCGAGGTCTCAGGCCTGCGGGACCTGAACCGCCAGTTGGAGTCCGAGCTGGAGTCGGTGCGTCGGGTAAACCGCATGTTGGCCAAAGACATGGCCGACCTGCGGGCCCAGATGGCGCAGTTCCTACCGCCTGCGCCAAAGCCGTCGGCCAGCAAAACAGCTGCCGCGGTGAAACCTGTCCCTGCGGCGAGGAGGACGCCCCCCGCTGCGGAGGGTACGCCACCGGCTGAAGCCGTCACGGCCACCGAGCCGACACCTGTCCCGGTAGCGAGGAGGACGACTCGCGCCACGGCGACGAAGTCGCCAAGCGTCTCGGAGCGGGCCCCGGTGGAGGCTCAACTGGAGGCGCCGACCCCGCTGCCGACCCCGATGCCAAACCCTGCGGTGGGAGGATTGCCGGATGAGTCCCTGCGCGCGATAATCGACGCAGTGGGCAAAATTGTCGATGCGCGCTTCGCCGTTCTGGAGGCAAGGCTGCCTCCAGAACCACGTGTCCGGCCGCCGCTTGCCGCAGATAAGCGGGCCACATACGGCACCAGCCCCCGCCCCGCTGCCTTGTCAGGGTGGCCGCGTGGGGAGCTACGCCGCGGCCGCGGCCGGGCCTAAGCCCAAAGGCCCCGGCCCCGCTCCGAAGGGACCTGCCCTGAGGAGGAAGACGGCGCCGGCTCCTGCCGGACCGCTGAAGCCGCCCGCAACGAAACCGCCGGCGACGACCAGCGAGGCTGCGACGAGGCCTTCCGCGTCTGGCACGACTGCCGTACCCGAAGAGGGTTGGCAGGTGGCCGAGCGCGATAGAAGAAGTCGCGGCCAAAGAAGGAGAGCGGAGGCCAAGCGCGCCGCTGAGGTCTCCGCTCCCAAGGCAGGAGCTGGCGACAAGAAGAAGAGGTCGCGCAAGGGGCTCAAGCCGCCAAAGACAGCCGCAGTGGTGATCACTGTGCTGCCTGAGGCGGCCGAGAAGGGCCTCAACTACGAGGCCGTCTTGAGGAAGGCCCGGCGGGAGCTAGACGTCTCCGATATTGGAGGCGTCGAAGCCAGGACCCGCAAGGCCCGGACGGGGGCTCGAATCCTCGAGTTCCCAGGGGCCGAGGGCGCCAAGACGGCTGACAGCGTAGCTGAGAAGCTGCGAGGTCTGTTCGCCGAGGAGGGTGGCATCAGGATCGCCAGGCCTGTCAAGTGCGCCGAAATGCGCATTTCGGGTCTGGACGACTCCGTGACGGTGGAAGACATCCGGGAGGCTATTGCCTCGAAAACCGGGTGTCCCATAGACACCGTCCGGGTCGGTGCTATTCGTCCCGGTCCGGGTGGCGTAGGTGCTGCCTGGGCGCAGTGCCCGGTGGAGTCGGTCAGGCAACTGGCCGGCTCAGGCAGGCTCCTTGTGGGCTGGAGCTCGGCGCGGGTAACCGTGCTTGAGCACCGGCCTGCGAGGTGCTATAAGTGCATGGCGGTCGGACACACTCGACCGACATGCACCAATTGCTTCGACTGCGGCGGATTGTGTTTCCGCTGCGGTCAGACCGGGCACGTGGCGGCATCTTGCGCCGCCCCACCCCACTGCCCCGCGTGTGCGGCGGGCAATAAGCCCGCCAAGCACCGCATGGGTTCTGGGGCGTGCAGACCTCCTGCTTCGGCCCCAAAGGGTCGGGGCGGCCTTTCGACCACGGCCGCTCCCGCTCCTAGCGCGGCCCGATCGCCCACTGGCGAGGTGGAGGTGATGGATACGGCCCACTAATGGCTGCAGAATCCATTCACCTCCTGCAGGCCAACACCAACCACTCCGCCGGAGCGCAGGATCTCCTCCTGCAATCCATGGCGGAGGGGTCGATTGGTGCAGCCGTAGTCGCGGAACCGTACGTCGTGCCTGATCGCCCCAATTGGGTGGTCAGCCGAAACGGAACTGCGGCAATCGTCGTCTCAACGCAGCGGCACTTCCCGTCCTTATCCCTTTTGGATAGGGGCGAGGAATTTGTCGCTGCGGAATGGGGAGGGGTCACACACTACAGCGTTTACCTCTCCCCTAACAGGAGAATGGACGATTTCAGGGCCTCCCTCACCACCTTGGAGGCTTCGATACGGCGACTGGCACCGGGCCTCGTCCTGGTCCTGGGGGACTTCAACGCCAAATCCACGGCGTGGGGGTCCCCTATGACGGACGACCGCGGGCGGGCGGTCGTTGAGTGGGCGGCTTCACTGGGCCTCTGTGTTGTTAACAGGGGCTCAGTGAACACGTGTGTGCGGCAGCAGGGCGGGTCGATAGTGGACTTGTCGTTCGCTAGCCCCGCTGTCGCGCCACGGGTGAGGAACTGGAGTGTCCTGGAGGAGGCGGAGACCCTGTCGGACCACCGGTACATCCGGATGGAGGTCTCCCCCCGGGAACCCGGTAGGGGTCACAGGGCGGACGGAGCTCCCGCGTTTCCGCGGTGGGCTGTGGGTCGTCTTGATAGGGACCTACTGGCGGAGGCGGCCATCGTTCACACGTGGCTGTCCTCACCGCCCCCAGCGGACGGAGTGGACGCTGAGGCTGTCCGCATCCGCAGTGCGTTAACGCAGATCTGCGATGCGGCCATGCCCAGGGTGCGGCGTCTACCTCCGAGGCAGGGGGTCTACTGGTGGTCCCCAAGACTGGCGGACCTTCGCGCGGCGTGTATCAGTGCCCGAAGGTCCTACACCCGCAGCCGGCGGCGTCACCGCGACGCTGAGCGGGAGGGCCAGCTGTACGAGGCTTACCGCAGTGCGCGGACTGCCTTTCGGCTGGCCATCCGAGCCGCCAAGGATGCGAGTTGGCAGGAGATGTTGGACGGTCTCGACCGTGACCCCTGGGGTCGCCCGTATCGCGCGTCGCTGAACAAGCTTCGCGCGCAGGGCCCCCCCCTCACCGAGACCCTCCAGCCCGACTTCCTCTGTAGGGTGATCGAGGAGCTATTTCCACGGCAGTCGGGACACACGCCCTCGGTCATGGCTTCGCCAGATCAAGACCGGGAGGCCGACGACGAGAGTGTTCCACCCGTGACCGAGTCGGAAGTGGGGGCGGCAGTGGCGTGGATTCGCTCCGCCACCGCGGCCCCCGGCCCGGACGGAATACCAGTCCGGGTCTTGACGTCGCTCCTCGAGCACTTCGAGCCTCGCCTCAGGCAACTGTTCAACGCCTGTCTGACGTCTGGACGGTTCCCTGAGTGCTGGAAGGAGGGGAGGTTGGTTCTCCTGCCAAAGCCGGGACGGCCCCCGGATTTGCCGTCGGCCTACAGGCCCATCGTGCTTCTCGACGATGTGGGTAAGCTGCTGGAGCGTGTCCTCGCTGCCCGCATCGTCCGACACTTGGAGGAGGTGGGGCCCGATCTGTCGGACGCTCAATATGGGTTTAGGAGGGGGCGTTCGACCATCGGGGCCCTGCTACGCCTGAGGCAAACGGCCGCGGAGGCTGTCGCCGGCAAGGGAGTGCTGTTGGCGGTGTCGTTGGACATCGCCAACGCATTCAATAGTCTGCCATTCAGCTGCATCAGGGAGGCGCTCCGGTTCCATGGAGTGCCCCTGTACCTCAGGCGGCTGGTGGCAGACTATTTGGAGGGGCGCAGTATCCTCTGCGCGGGTCCCGCAGGGGACATTGTGCGGACGCCCATGTCGTGCGGTGTTCCACAGGGGTCGGTTCTGGGGCCGACTCTGTGGGACATCGGGTACGACTGGGCGTTGAGAGGGAGTCTCCCCCCCCCGGGCTGAGCTTGGTGTGCTATGCTGACGACACGCTCGTCACAGCCCGGGGCAGGACACTCGAAGAGGCGGCGAGCCTGGCCACTCTCGGCACCGAGGAGATGGTCAGGCGAATCGAGGCGCTGGGGCTCAGGGTGGCCTTAAATAAGACGGAGGCCCTATTATTCCATGGGCCACGCGTAAGGCTGCCAACCGGCGCCTCGTTAGTCGTCAACTCCATCCAGATCAACATCCAGGCCCATATGAAGTACTTGGGTCTGGTGCTCGACGGGCGATGGTGGTTCCGGGAGCATTTCCGACAGATTGCTCCCCGGCTGGTCGGCGCGGCGTCCGCCCTTTCTCGGCTCATGCCGAATGTGGGCGGACCCAGTTTCGAGGGCCGACGGCTGTATGCGGGGGTCATCCGCTCGATGGCCATGTACGGCGCACCCGTGTGGGCGAGGGCTCTGAACGCCCAGCTCAGAGCGGTTCTGTGGAGGCCACAGAGAGCCATGGCGGTCAGAGCCATTCGCGGGTACCGCACGGTGTCGACAGAGGCGGCGTGCCTATTGGCCGGGACGCCCCTGTGGGACCTAGAGGCGGAGATGCTCTCCGACCTCTACCGGCGGGTTACCTCAGTGCGCGAGGAGGGTGGCTCCCCATCGTTGAGCGAGATAGCCACCTGGCGCGAGGACGCCCGCCGAGACGTCATCGCCCGTTGGGTTACGCGGCTGGAGAGGCCTAGACACGGTATCGTGACCGTCGAGGCCTTTCGGCCCGTATTGATGAAATGGATGGAGCGGCGGCACGGGGTCCTCACCTTCCGACTGGTGCAGGTGTTGACGGGGCACGGGTGCTTCGGGAAATACCTGCACACGGTCGTGTACAGAGAGTGGACTCCGGGCTGCCATCATTGCAGTAGTGGCGAGGACACGGCGCAACATACGCTCGAGGAATGCTCGGGCTGGGACGGGCAGCGCCGTGACCTCGTCGCTATTATCGGTGCCGACCTGGCGCTGCCGGCTGTCGCGAGGGCGATGGTCGACAGCGTCAGGAATTGGGACGCGGTCGCCGCCTTCTGCGAGGCTGTCATCTCGCGGAAGGAGGCGGCGGAACGAGTCAGGGAGGACTCCCGCGACCCGGGCCGCCGCCAGCGGCCGGGGCGGCGCAGGCGCGAATACCTGCGCCTGATGCCGCCCTAACCCAGGCCTCGGGTGATCGGACCGGGGAATTGTCCGGTCACCCGACGCGAGGCCACCGCGTGAGGGCGACGCCCCGACGGCGAAATCTGTCGGGGCGCCGACGAGAGGAACCCGCGAGGGTAAACCGCCGAGCGGACCACCGAAGACAAAGATCGGGTACCGGTGGTCCGCTCGCACGGCGAAGAGAGAGGATTTTACGGTGGGTCTATGGGGTCACGCGCCGCCTTCTCCGTCACCCCGGACCGATTCGGCGGGGCGAGACGCACCCATAGCCTACCAATAAAAAAAAAAAAAAAAAAAAAAAAGGTTGTCATCCTAACCACAATGCTATTTATGCATTTCTTTTTTTGTGAATTATTAAATCCCTACTAATCCCTACTAATATATAAATGTGAATGTAAGTTTATTTGTTACGCTTTCACGCTAAACCTACTCAACCGATCATCATGAAACATTGTACACATATTTTTGGAGGTATTAAAAGTAACATAGGATACTTTTTATTAAAAAAAATCTAAATTTTTATATGAAAAATAAAAAAATTGTTTGTCAAAAAATCTCAAAATCTAGCTTCTTCAACGCCATCTAGCAGTCCAGTAATGAAGTTCCAACCCTGAGTATTGTAATACCGTTGCACTGTATTACCGACGGTCAAAAATAAAAATAGGGGATCAAAAACTTTAGGAAAGTAACCTTTTACGCGGGCGAAGCCGTGGGCAGAAGCTAGTAATATATATTTGTGTCTTTAATGAACCAAACTAATGACATGCATAAAGTGCCTACCTATCATATGTGCAGGATAGAAAGAATAGAATATTATTTATATTATAACGACCTGGGCCAACTCGATCTGATGCCGTTTGGTCAACAATTACATTCCCAAGGAGGGTTGGCGTCTGGCAGGCGGCCGGTCATAAAACTATTGTCAATAACTTTTACAATATGTATTATGAAATAAGAGTACATATTGTATCGACCCCAAGTGATTGGGATAAGAGTAGGAGAATGAATGAATGAGAAAGAATAAAATGAGGTCAGACAGCAGAAGAATCAGTCAGCAGACAACAGTCCCTTTTAAAGTCATTATGTCAACTGCGATCGTCAACCCCACTGCTAAGCGTAGTGATTATTCAATAAAACTCCTTTGGACAAACCTATACTCAAACATAGACGTCGTTAAGCTAGTAGATAGATGCATTGATGGAATCGGCTTATTAAAATAACTTTGCTCATCTTTAGAAAGAGTGCCTTCAGAATGAATAAAATAAGGTCTAAAGGTGGAGACATTCTTACACAAACACAAGACGTGTTAAGCCGATGGAGTGAATATTTTGGCGATATGTATGCGGATGCTACGGTTAGCGCCGGTGTCGCATGTGGTCTAGTAGATCAGCATTCGGCGACGGCGTCCTCCGATGGCATCAGTATGGATGAAGTTGAATGGGCGATAAGAAGTTTGAGAAATGGTAAGGCAGCGGGCATTGATATGGTGTCTGCCGAGATGATCAAGCTTGGTGGCTCCTGTGTCCAGGAGGCGTTCCTGTTGCTCCTCAATTTATGTTGGAGCTCGGGAATGGTTCCCGGGGACTGGAATAGCGCAGTCATCGTGCCTTTGTTTAAAAACAAGGGTTCACGTTATGACTGCGCAAATTACAGAGCCATAAGCTTGACCAGTTTGGCAGCAAAAGTGTATGGTAAAATTATTGAAAGGAGAATGAGGATGGTGTCCGATGGTTTACTATGTGAGACACAAGGAGGTTTCAGGAGTGGAAGGGGATGCATGGATCAAGTGTTCTCTCTGCGCAACATTGTGGAGAAGCATCTGGCCCTAGGTCAGAGGGTTTTCTGCAGTTTTGTGGATCTGGAGAGAGCATTTGACACGGTTGTACGAAAGGAACTTTGGGACATTTTACCGGAGTATGGTATTAACGGTAAACTGCTGCAGGCTGTGCAATCCAGTTACATGGGCTGTAGAGCCTGTGTGCGGCTGGATGGTGGAATGTCGCCTTGGTTTGACGTCAATATCAGCGTTAAGCAGGGCTGCGTTCTATCAGCCAAGCTGCTTATCATATATCTGGATAAATGTCTCCAAAGGTTGAACGATATGAATGTGGGAGTCCAGATGGGTGACTCAGTGGTCTCTGCTCTGCTTTATGCAGTTGATGCAGTCCTGCTGGCACAGTCAGCGACTGACCTGCAGACCCTAGTCGACACAATGACAGAAGATTGTAAGAAAAGGGGTCTACGCGTGAATGTGAGCAAAACCAAAATAATGGTCTTTGAAAGAGATGAAGCCAGAACAGATGTAAGAGTAACAATAGGTAATGATGTACTAGAGCAAGTGGATGAATTTGTATATCTTGGATGTGGATTTAGCCGAGATGAACGGTACACCACTGATATAGAGCGAAGAGTGAATGCGGGAAATAGAGTGAACGGAGCGTTGGGGCAACTTCTCGGCAGCCACCACCTCAGCCAGAAGGCACGTGTAGCAATACATAACGCAGTGCTTGTCCCAACATTACTGTATGGAAGCGAGAGTTGGGTATGCAGAAAAGAGTATGAAAGTAAAATTAATGCGGTCGAAATGCGATCTCTTCGGAAAATCTGTGGAGTTAGGCTGACCGACCGCATTCGTAACGACGACGTAAGAGAGCGAGTAGGTATGAAAGAAAGTATTGGTGTAAAGATGCGAAAGGGAATGCTCCGATGGTTCGGACATGTGGAAAGAATGCCGAACGAACGTCTGGTTTAGAAGATATACAATGCGAAAGTTGAAGGATGTAGGTACCGAGGGAGACCGAGACTAACCTACCTAGACCAGATCGGTCAGGTACTGAAGGAAGGTGGAGTCAAGAGTCTCCGAAACCGGCGAGCGTGTATGAAGAGAATTATGAATGTTGAGGAAGCGAGTGAAGTATGCAGAGATAGAGTTCTCTGGCACTCTGTTCTCTCTGCCTACCCTGCAAGGGATATGGCGTGATGATATGTATGTATGTATGTATGTAGAAAGAGTACTATCAAAGCCCTCTCTCTTCTATGGAGAGAGCAATGCTCGGTATTTTGTCTACAGTAATAAAATCTGGAATACGGATAGCCATAGAAGAATGGACGAAGAAACCAAAGAATTAGCATATTAACGTAGCAATGGGCAGACCACATCGCTTGTCGAACTGATATTCGTTGGTGAAGAAAGATTCTAGAGTGGCGGTTAAGAATCGGACAACGCAGCGTAGAACAACCTTCCACTAAGTGGACTGATAACTTCTTAAAAGGTACATGCTACTTTTGGATACAAGTGCTACATGACTATTCAGAGAAGAATTCTCATGGGAAGACCAACGCCTAACAATGGACCTCTACGGGTGATGGAAGGATGTATTGTATCTTAGTATTAGTCTAAAGTATCCTTCACTATAGAAGAATGACTGGGCTAGACAAAAATGCTTCTATATTACATTTTGAGTATTATCTGCTTGCGGCTTTGCGTACGTAAACAGTAACTAACCCAAAGTTGAATTATTATCCCAAATACTGTGCTAAAAAGTGAAATAAAAACCCTGTGTTAATCCAGGATGTCAGCTACTTCCATTTCATCAAA
The DNA here is from genome assembly GCA_905163515.2 of Lymantria monacha. NCBI lineage: Eukaryota > Metazoa > Arthropoda > Insecta > Lepidoptera > Erebidae > Lymantria > Lymantria monacha. The sequence goes on along the minus strand of LR991095.1, from coordinate 12,575,605 downwards.
ATTGATACGCTTAATAGAGCGTGAAAGGGTAATAAACCTGCATACAGAAAATATCAACATTACAACAAACATACATCAGCTTTACAGTGTTTGGTCGGCCCAATGGCGATGGAGAGGGACTATGTTGGATTATGGGGCTTGCATTGTCCTTCCGTCGCCCCATACGTAATGGGGGCGTGTGTCCAGACCATAGCCTACCAAAAAAGCATTGTATGGTAGAATTATTGCTAAATGGGCACCATAATGACACATTATATTTCGTTTTCATTCTTTGTGTTATATTCACAGTTAAGTTTAGCTATTACTTACTAAAAATAATATTAATATTACTAAATATTAATAAAATAGTTTTCTTACTTTCTTTCTTTCTGTAGTATACACACTGACAAACTCTCATTTTTATAATATTAGTGTGATGTCCAAAAGTATCGACAGCTTCTCATATAACATAAATTTAGGACACAATATTGTCATTCTATTAACCAAAGCATCATACATAATATTATTAAAAAGCTTGTCAGTGCAATGCGAGTCGTGTCAACAATGGACGGCATACGCACTTAGATAAGTACACTTGATATGTCCTTTGTCATAATACAAGTATGATATTAACCCCCAATTATATTGCCAAGGTAAGCCACGAGGCATCTTCACAATAGAATGTTTTACCATAGTATATTAAATGATATAATCATATTCTGGAACCTTATCTTGTAAGTGGAACAATGCGAAAGTGGAAGGATGTAGGTACCGAGGGAGACCAAGACTAACCTACCTAGACCAGATCGGTCATGTACTGAAGGAAGGTGGAGTCAAGAGTCTCCGAAACCGGCGAGCGTGTATGAAGAGAATTATGAATGTTGAGGAAGCGAGTGAAGTATGCAGAGATAGAGTTCTCTGGCACTCTGTTCTCTCTGCCTACCCTGCAAGGGATATGGCGTGATGATATGTATGTATGTATCTTGTAAGCTTAAGTTTCAGAGTAAACTGTTAAGCGGCTTAAAAAAGTAACGTAAAGTCACTTAAATTATAATATTTTATGTAAAAATATATAAATGTAATAACAATATTCTGGGTATATAGATATTGTCATATTATTTTTTTTATTGCTTATGGTGGGAGACGAGTAAGTAGCATTTTCTATCTACAGCTGGGGTTCGGATCGTCCGACCGGGCGGGCCACCGAAGACAAAGATCGGGTACCGGTGGCCCGCTCGCACGGCGAAGAGAGGTGTTTGCAGGGTGGGCCTATGGGGTTGCGCGTCGCCTCTTCTGTTGCCCCGGACCAATTTGGCGGGGCGCGACCACGTCCATAGCCCACCGCAAAAAAAAAGGTCGGTTCGTCCGAGGTAGTATCAAACTCTCGCAAAAAATGGATGTTTGAGCAGTGGTATTGTGCTGTTGCGCTTCTTTCGCTGAGTGAGAGATTTTCATTGGTAGATAGCGGCCTGGTTGTGGCCCTGGTATTGCAAACGTTCACAGACGACACTAACACTTACCTTCAGGTGTGCTGCTTGTTTGTCACCATAAGCAATAAAAAAAACCAACACTGAAATGCTCTGATCATCTCAGCTTATATATATCCCACTGTTGAGCTCGAGCCTCCTTCATAATGGGAGAGTAATTGACCTACTATACCACGCTGGTCAGACGTGTTGATATAGGGTTTTATTTCGAGTTTTCCTTCTCTTGCATAGATGTTATATGCGTTTTATATCCCTTAGTCGTCTCGTACGATCACCCACAGGTAAGATAGTGGGTGGTGAATTGTATTCTTACTCCGTCACCACACAGAACATGCTCTGATATTAAAGCATAATTATTTACTACTACTTTTCATATACTCGTACCTTCTACTAATGTGCTCGAGCATGCTCCACTATAAAAAGAAAGTTGAGATACTATATCACACTAGCCAGATGTATTGGTATAAGTAAAAACATTACCTAATTGCTATAGCATTCTCAGTTATACAACGTAGATATTATTTAAAAATTCTGCCCCTAATCTTCCCACTCACACCCGTAATAAAATTCTGGTACAACATAATTTATCGAGGCAAATTGCATCAGGGCATCAAAAAGCTTAGAGTGTGTTTAATATAGTTATACATCAAAGCGTTACTAAATTGTTAAGTGAGGTAATCTAGTTGTTGAAATATGTTGAATATATTCGAGAACGTTTTAATATACAATTTAAAATAACGAAGTTATTGTGTTTAAAATTATGTGTTAAGAAAACAAACGCGGCGGATTGAATTGAGGGTATGAAAATAAGTGTTTTAAGCTTACCATATTGTGTATGCTTCTTATTTAGTTTATAGTTTACGATTTACCTGAAACAAAATTATAAAAACATCAGTATGAAATATAAAAGCTATCTAAATAAAATTAATTTAGCATTTAACATGTTATTGATTAATTTATTTATAGAAAACTATGATTGCCACATGTAGGATTTGAATGGAAATCTCACATTACAACGGGAAATCCTTTTCAATCGTCTTACTAATTAGACGTGTAATGCTTTCTCGATATTTAACGCATGACAAACAAATTATCACTTATATTCCACACGCTATCTATCGGCAAACATTTACGCATTGTTCTAATTTAATACTCTAACTTTTCAGTTAGAAATGTATTTAATATAATAAAGTTTTTATAAATTAATAAATAAATAATTCCCTATGTGGCGACAGGATAAGAATACAATTGTCGCCGCTCCTTATTAGCTTGTGGGGCACAGAACCGTCCTGAGTGGCATTCTCGTGGGGAGGATGTTCGACAGTAGACGCTTACTGATGGATGGATAGAATAAGGATATTAATTAGAAAAACAATATAAATAAGCTTTGATTTTTACTTTTTATCATCATCACCCTGCTCTTACTCCTCGTTCGTCTCCAAGTCATACTTCACGCATTCTATCTTTTCTTCGGTCTTCCCTTGACCCTAAAGTATTCGATATTAATTGCTTATTTATACTTAAAAGTTGCCCCACAAATTATTTTCATCCCATCTCATCAGATGCTTATACAACGTCAGGCGTTCACTCTCAACCCAACTTTGCCGTCACTGGCACAACTCTCAAACTTTCTCGTATACTTTTTATGTGAATGGATAATTCATATTTTGACCCCTCGTGGTTTAAATGGATCATATAAATACGGGATGAATATTTAAGCGGTGTTCCCAATTTATTTGCTCGTTAGCTTATTAAATAACTCAAATTAATCTTTCGTAGCGTTATGAGAAAATTAGTAATGATACAATTTTCTTGCATTTACCAACCATGAAAGTTTAAAGAGAGAGACGTATGGAGCTACATTTTGTTAAATTATTTGCACCAAAATTTTTGAAATTTATACTATATAATAATAATATAGCGTAATTTGTTTAAAGAATTTGGTTTTTATTATTTTAACTAATATTTTTTTCCGTGTGGTGACGGTATAAGAATACATTTATCAACCCCTACCTTACCCGTGGGTGAATGTAAGAGACGACTAAAGGATATAAAACGCATATAACATATATGCAAGAGAAGGAAATATGAAACAAAACCACTATATCAACAGGTCTAACCAACGAGGTGTAGTGGTTGAATTTCCCTCCCATTGTGGAGGAGATTCAAGGCCAGCAGTGGGACATATATGAGCTGAGATAATGATAATGAACTAATATTTCAATTAAAATTTAACTTTAGCTTGTTTTAACGATAGTTGTTGTGACAACAAGGTTTTACCTGTCAATACTTTGGCCGACTTTTTATTACTATATATTCCTGTTTTGCTAAGATACGATGATAATAGCTTCGCTCTTAAATATTAGGACATTATTCTTTACAATTTTTTTGACATAGCATGTAATTATAGGAGACTAAGTTCTGCTCGCGGCTTCGCCCGCGGGGCTACTTTTCTAAAGTTGAACTATTATCACAAGGGAACATGACCGGGATAAAAGCATCCCTCTTTACAACCCTTTTTTGCTTTAAAAAGTAGCCTATGTCCTTTGTCAGGTTCTAGACTATCTGTGTACCAAATTTCATTTAAATCGGTTCAGTAGTTCTGGCGTGAAAGAGCGACAGACAGAGTTACTTTCGCATTTATAATATTAGTAAGGAAATCGGATATGTCAGCCTCAGCAGCAACTATTTGCCCGCCACAACCTGCTAAAGACCACAAAAAGTGCTTGCCTCTTAGTTGATCCTGCATGTTTTACATTCTAAAATAAACACTTCTTGTGGTAAGGTATTATCTGGATACACTCAATCTAATACGGGGTGACGGAAAGGCAATGTGCGGTCATATCTGCTATCCTATCACTAATCTACCTATCGTTTTTAGGGCTAACCACCGCTATCGATTTCTTATTCTCCTGATAGTTCGTTTACGTGTATTTTTATATTCTGCCAATATGCACAGTGGAATTATTAATTTGTATTTCGGCGCCCAATTAATGGTAATGAGTTACTGACATAAAAAAGGCTTTTCAATAAAAAAAATGTTAATTAAATTAATTAACTTTAAGTTTATCAATAGAAGTTAAATAGTATGCGAAGAAAATTATGTAAAACAGCTGTACGGACTTTATGTTATGTGGTGGTAACTAATACTACACTGTTAATATTTTTTGTAAAATTACATTTGCCGAACGAACGCCTGGTTAAGAAGATATACAATGCGAAAGCGGAAGGATGTAGGTACCGAGGGAGACCGAGACTAACCTACCTAGACCAGATCGGTCATGTACTGAAGGAAGGTGGAGTCAAGAGTCTCCGAAACCGGCGAGCGTGTATGAAGAGAATTATGAATGTTGAGGAAGCCAGTGAAGTATGCAGAGATAGAGTTCTCTGGCACTCTGTTCTCGCTGCCTACCCTGCAAGGGATATGGCGTGATGATATGTATGTATGTATGTACATTTGTTTTACAAAATAAATAAGAGCAGAATTCCAAATCAACGTATACTAATACAAAACATAATACAATTCGAGTAAAATTACAAGACATGTGAAGGAATGAAAGAAACTTACTATAGTGAGTTGTAATTTTAGAATATTTTTGTTATAACCCTCCACGTATTGTAATAGTAAATTTATAAAACGGAATTATAGTATTACTTTCTTGTTGTGCGTAGAAACTTCCAACGTTTTGTGTAAAAAAAAAATGCAGAATTTTTTAACAGTGTTTGATACACTGCACATTCTTAGTGGGCGTCGTGAAAGATGGCTAAAAATTTTACATAGATATTTGGCAACTCCATCTGATACCGTCTGATCAACAATTACATTCTCAATAAGGGTGGAAATAAAGCAGGGAGTTGATTACAAAACTATTATTAAAATTTTTGCAATATCTAGATGGCAGAAACGTCGACCTCAATTAATTGGGATAAGAGCAGGATAATGATGATGATCAGGATAATCCGTGTGGTGACGGAGTAAGAATACAATTCCTCCCTATCTTACCCGTGGGTGATTGTAAAAAACGACTAAGGGATATAAAACGCATATAACATCTATGCAAGAGAAGGAAATCTCGAAACAAAACCCTATACCAACAACACGACAACGCTATACCCACTACACATCTGTATAGTAGGTTAATATCCCTACTATTACGGAGGAGGCCCGAGCCTAATAGTGGGACATATGTGGGCTGTGATGATGATGGAGATGATAAATGATGATGAAATTATATCACTTCTGTGCTTATATATTTCGAATGTGAAATTTACACGTCATTATTTCTCATGTCGTAAATAATATCGTGATTTATTCGGATACGTCAGAACGACGCCACGTAATATTTCTTTCACAATAAACGTTTCACGTGTGGCGATAATCAATAAATCATACGATAATGTCCTAACTATATGTATGAAAACTGGAATGAAGTTGTTATAAGCGAAAAACCTTTAATGGTTCGGCCATGGAAATTGCAGGTCAATTTCGGTGCTGTGATTTCTTATCTTTATCACAATCCGGTTCTAGTTTATTTAGGTTATTACTATCACGCTTTTAAACCTACTAATATTATAAATGTGAAAGGAAAATGTTTGAATATTTGAATTTTTGGATGTTTGTTAATCAATCACGCGTAAATTATTGATCAGATTTGATTGAAAATTGGTATACAGATATATCATATAACTATTGCCTTCCTTGTGATGACGGAGTAAGAATACAATTCACCACCCCCTATCTTACCCGTGGGTGATTGTAATACGACTAAGGGATATAAAACGCATATAACATCTATGTTTATAGGTTTTTACTGAAAACATCAAAGGTTGATAATAATCAATAAGAATATCTTTTAAAGTTTAATATTAATTATACCTTTGGAAAGTGGTGAAAATTGGGTTAAAAATTTGTAATATAGTTTTATATAGAAACAAACATACACATAAACATACCAATTTAATAAAATACCAATTTTAGAAGATATACAATGCGAAAGTGGAAGGATGTAGGTACCGGGGGAGACCGAGACTCACCTACCTAGACCAGATTGGTCACGTACTAAAGGAAGGTGGAGTCAAAAGTCTCCGAAACCGGGGAGCGTGTATGAAGAGAATTGTGAATATTGAGAAAGCGCACTCGCTTTCTAAGTATGCAAGTATGCAATACTTCACTAAGTATGCAAGGATAGAGTTCTCTGGCACTCTGTTCTCTCTGCCTACCCTGTAAGGGATATGGCGTGATGATATGTATGTATGTAATTTAATAAAAGCCTGTTAAAAATAAAACTATTCGATCAGCGTAAACGCAGAAAAAATATTACAATTTTATAACTAGAATAATAACAAATATATGTATAATAAATAATAATATTTAAATAATATGAAATGGAACATTCAAAGCATAAGAATATATGCTCAGAAAAACATAAAAAAAATAACAAAAACATTAATTAAAAAAATCGTAGTTGAAATAACATAATGAAACTCTCAATCTCAACAAAACAATGAAACTTACTTATTTGTACAAAAAATCAACTTCAAACCAATGAGATTATATGGAACAATAGAAAAATCCTATATTGACCCTCACCCTTATAAAGAGGCTAAGAGAATAGACTTAAAGCAAAAGGCGATTTGTTGACCTCAAAGACGAGATAGGATCACACAGAATGACTATTCAAGTAAAAGCAATAGAAACTGTAATAGGATTTCTTCACTGTGAATATATACTTATTGAAAATCAAATATTTTCAGTACAAATGAAAACAATAAATCTGGTAGGGCTAACAAGTATTACGCTATGATTCACGATAAGTTTTTAAACAAAATGATTTAATATTCGTTGTTCGTATTGGGACAGAATAAACATATAATTCTATCACGATTCTATCGCATTTGTATTTGATTTTAATTTCCCGGCGTTCCGAACACTTTATAGCGTATCATGATGTATGAATGGAGTCTTTCCGTGACTATAAACGGTATCTTCGAAACGTCGGGCAGTTAAAAATCAAATACAAACGCAATATCATTCATAATTCTCCTACTCTTATTCCAATTGCTTGGGGTCGATACAATATGTACTCTTCTTTCATAGTACATATTTTAAAAGTTATTGGCAATAGTTTGATGACCGGCCGCCTGCCAGACGACAACTTTCCTTGAGAATGTAATTATTTACCAAATGGCATCAGATGGAGTTGGCCCAGGTTATAAGTCTCTTAGTCGTCTTTTACGACATCCACAAGCAAAGTAAGGGTTGATAGTATTCGTAACCGCTACCACACAACAATACAAACGGGATAATATATATAAAAATAGTTTTATTTCAAATGAAAGAATATTATTAAATAGGTATTGACTTACATAAAAACCTAATAAAAAAAGTGATAAAATGAAATAAATTGCCGATATACTTAACTGAATTATCGTACTATTGAGTAGGAACAATTCAATTTAGATATGTTAAGTGACTTTGAATGCTAATACATCTTGTTTTGTGTCAAGGATGATGCCGTCTTTACATCACGAGATTGAATGAATCATTCTATGTGAAGTCAACGAGAAATTTGTTTATTTATAGATTCATTTATATTTATTAATTTTGAGAAATCTTAGAATAACGTTTTTTATTTAAATTATCCTTTTTTTTTTTTTTTTTTTTTTTTTTTTTGGTGGACTATGGATTAGTCTCGCCCCGCCAAATCGGTCCGGGGTGACGGAAAAGGCGGCGCGTGACCCCATAGACCCACCGTAAAACTCCTCTCTCTTCGCCGTGCGAGCGGGTCACCGGGACCCGATTTTTAACTTCGGTGGCCCGCCCGGCGGTTCACCCTCGCGGGTTCCTCTCGTCGACGCCCCAACAGATTTCGCCGTCGGGGCGTCGCCCTCACGCGGTGGCCTCACGTCGGGTGACCGGACAATTCCCCGGTCCGATCACCCGAAGCCTCGGTTAGGGCGGCATCAGGCGCAGGTATTCGCGCCTGCGCCGCCCCGGCCGCTGGCGGCGGCCCGGGGCGCGGGAATCCTCCCTTGCCCGTTCCGCCGCTTCCTTCTGCGAGATGACAGCCTCGCAGAAGGCGGCGACCGCGTCCCAGTTCCTGATGCTGTCGACCATCGCTCTCGCGACGGCCGGCAGCGTCAGGTCGGCACCGATGACAGCGACGAGGTCACGGCGCTGCCGCTCCCATCCCGGACACACCTCCAGCGTGTGTTGCGCCGTGTCCTCGTCACTCCTGCAGTGGTGGCAGGCCGGAGTCCACTCCCTATACACGACCCTGTGCAGGTACAACCCGAAACACCCGTGCCCCGTCAATACCTGCACCAGCCGAAAGGTGAGGACTCCGTGCCGCCGCTCCATCCACTCTATCAATACGGGCCGGAGGGCCTCAACGGTCTCCACACCGTGCCTAGGCCTCTCCAGCCGCGTAGCCCAACGGGCGATGACGTCTCGGCGGGCATCCACGCGCCAGGTGGCTATCTCGCTCAACGATGGGGAGCCACCTTCCTCGCGCGCTGTGATAACCCGCCGGTAGAGGTCGGAGAGCATCTCCGCCTCTAGGTCCCACGGGGGTGTCCCGGCCAACAGGCACGCCGCCTCTGTCGACACCGTGCGGTACCCGCGAATGGCTCTGACCGCCATGGCTCTCTGTGGCCTCCACAGAACCGCCCTGAGCTGGGCGTTCAGAGCCCTCGCCCACACGGGTGCGCCGTACATGGCCATCGAGCGGATGACCCCCGCATACAGCCGTCGGGCCTCAAAACTGGGTCCGCCCACATTCGGCATGAGTCGAGAAAGGGCGGACGCCGCGCCGACAAGCCGGGGAGCAATCTGTCGGAAATGCTCCCGGAACCACCATCGCCCGTCGAGCACCAGACCCAAGTACCTCATATGGGCCTGGATGCTGATGTGGATGGAGTTTACCACTATCGAGGCGCCGATGGGCAGCCTCACACGGGGCCCATGGAAAAGTAGGGCCTCCGTCTTGTTTAGGGCCACCCTGAGCCCCAGCGCCTCGATCCGCCTGACCATCTCCTCGGTGCCGAGAGTGGCCAGGCTCGCCGCCTCTTCGAGTGTCCTGCCCCGGGCCGTGACGAGCGTGTCGTCAGCATAGCACACCAAGCTCAGCCCGGGGGGGAGACTCCCTCTCAACGCCCAGCCGTACCCGATGTCCCACAGAGTCGGCCCCAGAACCGACCCCTGTGGAACGCCGCACGACATGGGCGTCCGCACAATGTCCCCTGCGGGACCCGCGCAGAGGATACTGCGGCCCTCCAAATAGTCTGCCACCAGCCGCCTGAGGTACAGGGGCACTCCATGGAACCGGAGCGCCTCCCTGATGCAGCCGAATGGCAGACTATTGAATGCGTTGGCGATGTCCAACGACACCGCCAACAGCACTCCCTTCCCGGCGACGGCCTCCGCGGCCGCCTGCCTCAGGCGTAATAGGGCCCCGATGGTCGAACGCCCCCTCCGAAACCCATACTGAGCGTCCGACAGATCGGGCCCCACCTCCTCCAGGTGTCGGACGATGCGGGCAGCGAGCACACGCTCCAGCAGCTTACCCACATCGTCGAGGAGCACGATGGGCCTGTAGGCCGACGGCAAATCCGGGGACCGTCCCGGCTTTGGCAGGAGAACCAACCTCCCTTCCTTCCAGCACTCAGGGAACCGTCCAGACGTCAGACAGGCGTTGAACAGCTGCCTGAGGCGAGGCTCGAAGTGCTCGAGGAGCGACGTCAGCACCCGGACTGGAATTCCGTCCGGGCCGGGGGCCGTGGTGGCGGAACGAATCTTCGCCACGGCCGCCCCCACTTCCGACTCCGTCACGGGCGGAACACTCTCGTCGTCGTCGTCCTCCCGGTCCTGATCTGGCGGAGCCATGACCGGGGGCGTGTGTTCCGACTGCCGTGGAAACAGCTCCTCGACCACCCTACGAAGGAAGTCGGGCTGGAGGGTCTCAGTGAGGGGGGGGGCCCGCGCGCGAAGCTTGTTCAGCGCCGCGCGATATGGGCGACCCCAGGGGTCACGGTCGAGACCGTCCAGCATCTCCTGCCAACTCGCGCCCTTGGCGGCACGGATGGCCAGCCGAAAGGCTGTCCGCGCACTGCGGTACGCCTCGTACAGCTGGCCCTCCCGCTCGACGTCGCGGTGACGCCGCCGGCTGCGGGTGTAGGACCTTCGGGCACTGATACACGCCGCACGAAGGTCCGCCAGTCTTGGGGACCACCAGTAGACCCCCTGCCTCGGAGGTGGACGCCGCCGCACTCTGGGCATGGCCGCATCGCAGATCTGCGTTAACGCACTGCGAATGTGGACAGCCTCAGCGTCCACTCCGTCCGCTGGGGGTGGTGAGGACAGCCACGTGCTGACAATGGCCGCCTCCGCCAGTAGATCCCTGTCAAGACGACCCACAGCCCACCGCGGAAACGCGGGAGCTCCGTCCGCCCTGTGACACCTACCGGGTTCCCGGGGGGAGACCTCCATCCGGATGTACCGGTGGTCCGACAGGGTCTCCGCCTCCTCCAGGACACTCCAGTTCCTCACCCGTGGCGCGACAGCGGGGCTAGCGAACGACAAGTCCACTATCGACCCGCCCTGCCGCCGCACACACGTGTTCACCGAGCCTCTGTTCAGAACACAGAGGCCCAGTGAAGCCGCCCACTCGTTGACCGCCCGCCCGCGGTCGTCCGTCGTAGGGGACCCCCACGCCGTGGATTTGGCGTTAAAGTCCCCCAGAACCAGGACGAGGCCCGGTGCCAGTCGCCGTATCGAGGCCTCCAAGGTGGTGAGTGAGGCCCCGAAATCGTCCATCCTCCTAGTGGGGGAGAGGTATACGCTGTAGAGCGTGACCCCTCCCCACTCCGCCGCGACAAATTCCTCGCCCCTATCCAAAAGGGACAAGGACGGGAAGTGCCGCTGCGTTGAGACGACGATTGCCGCGGTACCGTTTCGACTGACCACCCAATTGGGGCGATCAGGCACGGCGTACGGTTCCGCGACTACGGCTGCACCAATCGACCACTCCGCCATGGATTGCAGGAGGAGATCCTGCGCTCCGGCGGAGTGGTTGGTGTTGGCCTGCAGGAGGAGGTGCATGGCTGGTGTACCCATTATCGGGTTATGTCCATGACCTCCTCGCCAGCGGGCGATCGGACCGCGCTAGGAGCGGGAGCGGCCGTGGTCGTAGGGCCGCCCCGCGTCTTTGGGGCCGAAGCTGGAGGTTTGCACGCCCCAGAGCCCATGCGGTGCTTGGCGGGCTTATTGCCCGCCGCACACGCGGGGCAGTGGGGCGGGGCGGCGCAAGATGCCGCCACGTGCCCGGTCTGACCGCAGCGGAAACACAATCCGCCGCAGTCGAAGCAATTAGTGCACGTCGGTCGAGTGTGTCCGACCGCCATGCACTTGTAGCACCTCGCAGGCCGGTGCTCAAGCACGGTTACCCGCGCCGAGCTCCAGCCCACGAGGAGCCTGCCTGAGCCGGCCAGTTGCCTGACCGACTCCACCGGGCACTGCGCCCAGGCAGCACCTACGCCACCCGGACCGGGACGAATGGCACCGACCCGGACGGTGTCTATGGGACACCCGGTTTTCGAGGCAATAGCCTCCCGGATGTCTTCCACCGTCACTGAATCGTCCAAACCCGAAATGCGCATTTCGGCGCACTTGACGGGCCTGGCGATCTTGATGCCACCCTCCTCGGCGAACAAACCTCTCAGCTTCTCGGCCACGCTGTCGGCCGTCTTGGCGCCCTCGGCCCCTGGGAACTCGAGAATTCGAGCCCCCGTCCGGGCCTTGCGGGTCCTGGCTTCGACGCCTCCAATATCGGAGACGTCTAGCTCCCGCCGGGCCTTCCTCAAGACGGCCTCGTAGCTGAGGCCCTTCTCGGCCGCCTCGGGCAGCACAGTGATCACCACTGCGGCCGTCTTCGGCGACTTGAGCCCCTTGCGCGGTCTCTTCTTCTGTCCGGCTCCTGCCTGAGGAGCGGGGACCTCAGCGGCGCGCTTGGCCTCCGCTCTCCTCCTTTGGCCGCGACTCCTTCTGTCGCGTTCGGCTACCTGCCAACCCTGTTCGGGTACGGCAGTCGTGCCAGACGCGGAAGGTCTCGTCGCGGCCTCGCTGGTCGTCGCCGGCGGTGTTGTTGCGGGCGACTTCAGCGGTCCGGCAGGGGCCGGAGCCATCTTTCTCCTCAGGGCGGGTCCCTTCGGAGCTGGGCCGGGGCCTTTGGGCTTAGGCCCGGCCGCGGCCGCGGCGTAGCTCCCCACGCGGCCACCCTGACAAGGCAGCGGGGCGGGGGCTGGTGCCACATGCGGCCGCTTGTCCGCGGCGAGAGGTGGTCGGACACGTGGTTCTGGAGGCAACCTCGCCTCCAGAACGGCGAAGCGCGCATCGACGAGCTTGCCCACTGCGCCGATGATTTTGGCGAGGGCCTCGTCGGATATGCCTCCCACCTCAAACGGGGTCGGCTGAGCCTCCTTAGGGGCCCGTTCTACGGCGCCTAGCGGGTTTGGCGCCGCAGGGGCGCTAGCCGGCGGCAAGCGGTCCGCGGGGAGAGGCGTCAGCCTCACCACGGGAACAGGGAGTTTCACCGCGGTGACCGCGCCAGCGTCAGCCGGCGGCGCGCGCTTCGCGGCGGCAGGCGTCTTCCTCGCCGCGGGGACGGGTGTGACGCTGACGCCATCACCCAACGTCGTCGGCGCCGCAGCGCGAGGCGGCTTTGGCGCCACAGCGGCCGCCGAGTATCCGGCCCTGGCCGATAGCGCGGCTGGCGCGGGTGACACGAACAGCGCCACCTGCGCCTTGAGGTCGGCCACGTCTATCAACAGCTGGCGGTTTGCGCGACGCATTTCCGCCAGCATGTCGCCCAGGTTCCGGTTTCGGGTCCGCAGGCCTGACATCTCGCCTCTAAGGCGGACATTTTCGGCCTGCAGATCCGTGGCCTCGCCGGCGCGGACAGCGACCGCCGCCGCCCTTTCCATGACCGAGGTCCCTCGCCCTCTTCGGGAGGCCTGGATCTTGGGTGGAGGCATGTTGGCCACGCTCCCCTCGGTTTCGGCGCTCGAGCTGCCTCCCTTGCTCAGGGGGCGCTTTCGCACCTGCGAGGGGAGGGCCTCCTCCTTCTTAGTCGCGGTCGCCGGCGGCGTCTTTGCTGCTAGACGCGCCGACGACCTAGTGGGGCCTTCACCAGCCGACCCACTGTCCTTTTTGGACAGCCCTGCGGGAATATCACCGCCCTCGTCCATTCTGACGGTAGATCCGCCGCCCTCGTCTTCGGACGGCTCTGCGACATCGCTGTCGCCCTCGTCCGTCGACGGCTCTGCTGCGAGTCTACCGTCCTTCTTCTCTTCAGCGGCGGCAGCCTCCCTGCGCGCTCGCCGCTCCTCCAGCCGCCTTTTATGGCTCAGGCCGTTGCCCCGAGACTTTCGAGGCGACCTCCTCTTCTTCTTCTGGGCCTCCACGATTTGTGCCGGGCCCTCGGCGGACGCCTCAAGTCCTGAGGACGAGGCGTCGTCTTGGTCAGTTTTGCGTTGGCATGACTGGGCCTTGGGGTGAGAATCGCTAGGATTCCCGTCGGTTTTTTTTAAATTTGCAGTATCCATTAGATTCCCACGAGAATGGGAGATACATTTCGTCGACCCGGGCAGAGATCCCTATACCCGGGCAAGCCTACATTTACCAACCAGGGGGTCAGCCGGTGCCCTGGCTGGAGCGTGCTAACGACAGAACAACCCATCTGCCATGCATCTTCTCGCCGCACGCCAGAACTTAAGATTCTGGGTGATTTCTGAGTCCGAATGTTACTACGAACTCTTTATAGAGGTTGTCTTCCTCGCGGTCCGGGCGGTTAAGCCAAGACCCTCGCTCCTGATACTACGCCTCAAGACAACGTGTCTTGAAGCAAGATACCAGGTTTACGATGTGTGGGCGGTGGCATGTGCCTGCCCAGCCCTCAAATGAATGAGTGACTGAGCCCGTCCCAATATTTCGCGTCCTATACCCTCTACTACGACTGTAGTAGAGTAAGGAGCGAAATCGCGCAGATATTCGCTACGGACGACAGTACAACAGAAGAACTGGGGACCGCCGCCCGCACCCAGGGTACACCGCGTGGAGGTTTCTGGGATAGTACCCCTTATTTAAATTATCCTGCTTTCATTGTAATTAATTTAGGATTTTCACTCATTGGAAATGTAATAGTTAAATAGACGGCATCAGATGCAGTTGGCTCAATTCGATGTCTTAGTCGTCTTTTACGACATCCAGGAGTAAAATAAGTGTTGATAGTATTCTTAGCCGCTACCACACAACAATCTTAGCCACTACCACACAACTCATTTGCCACCATAAAAAAAAACAAATAATAATAATTCAATATTAATAAAATATTTTATAATGACAAAAAAAATACGAATTGGATAAATAATATTTACAGGTTTTATTTATATAACACCGAAAATATGATAAATTACGAATAGAATTATGTAAAATTATTTATGTTTCACCTATGCTTATGTACAATTATATTTTATACTAAAACAGAGTTTACAGTGCAGGTAAATGTTCTTTTTATTGTATGAATATATTAAGTACATTACTGCAGCGGCCAGCAAAAGAGGCATTGACGGACGAACTTGTAAATGTGGGCCGAGCCGTAGCTGAGGCACACATACGTAAGTCCATCAATTCTTCCAAGGCCTGTATAGTGCTTTTCTCAAATAATGTGCGGAAATTAAATGTAATTAAAACTAAGTAGTACTAAGTAGAACTGTATACATAACGAACAACGAACAACATTTTTCACGTGCTAAAGGGTTTATTTGTTTTTTTTTTCATTTCAACAGGTTTCTTTTTCAAGCCAGTTTGAAATTTAAATAAAACTCTGAAAAGTTGCCTATATTGTTGCTATATTTTGAATTAACGAATCGTTCCATTTTTAAAATACTCGATAGATATGAATTTACATATATGTATATTTATTTGGTCGCTAAAACACGACAGATATTGATTTTCATACATTTTTTGCCAGCCGCTGCTCGCAAGTACTTGGTCAGTACAGAAATTTCGATTTATCTCGAAGAAGGTTGTCAAAATAATGTTCGTGTTAGTAATTACCTTCGATTGTATCTGACAGAAAACATCACGTTTACTTAACAATTATCGTATATTGCACGCCTCATAAGCGAAGCATTGAGGTCTTGCTCTACTCTCGATATATGAAAATTAAGCACTTTTCAAACCTAAAAATGATTGTATTTTTCTTACATTGCACTTATAGGATAATATTATTGACATGTCAAGAAAAAACATTCGTCTATACGTATTTGATATTTTTAAAAAGCAATTATTTTGTTTAAAGTAAGAAAAAAGTTGATTAAAAAAAAATATTCTAGGACGTCCGGATGTTATCGTAAGTATCTGGCATTATCATGACCGTAAAAATGAATGTATCGATGTTTTTCTGTTATTAAAAGCTTCATAATCGCAACGCGCTGTTTTCTTTCGAAAATGGCTTGGTAATTCTTTGTCGTTTAATTGCAATTAATAAAAAACTAAACTGCTTAGTCATTAGTGTATGTATACTTTATGAAAATTGGGTTGGTTTACATTTTTTGTTCGTCCATTCAGACAGGCAAAGGAAATAAATCCCATTCAGCCTATACAGCTATGTTTAGCTCTACGTCGAGAATGGCACGAAATTTCAAAAGTAGTTTCTTTTCTTTCATTACGAATATGTGCAAGCTTTTATTTCGTTTCACCTGTCGCGTTGTCTGTAATCAAATCTTGCAAGTTAAATTTGATCCCTTTCCCGGTTTCCGATTGAGCTGAAATTTTCCATGAATGTATAAATTAGATGACAATGCAATATTATTGTGACATAGAGCTGACCTGATGATGGACCTGGAAGCTGACCATAGGAACTCTGTAATTAAACGACGCAACCCCATTGAAATTGAGCTTATTTGCTTCGTCTTGACGAGTACTTTGAAACTATATGAAAACCAGGGTCTGATCATGGACCTGGAAGCTGTCCATTGGAACTCCGTAATTAAGCGACGCAATCCCATCGAGTTTGGGCTCGTTTGATTCGTCTTGACGAGTATTTTGATACTATATGGAAACCAGGGTCCGATCATGGACCTGGAAGCTGTCCATAAGAACTCCGTAATTAAGCGACGCAACCCCATCGAGTTTGGGCTCGTTTAATTCGTCTTGACGAGTACTTTGAGACTATATGGTAACCAGGGTCTGACGATGGACTTGGAATCTGGCCATAGGAACTCCGTAATTAAACAACGAAACCCCATCGAGTTTGGGCTCGCTTGATTCGTCTTGAAGAGTACTTTGATACTATATGGTAACTAGGTTCTGATGATGGACCTGGAAGCTGGCTATAGGAATTCCGTAATTAAAAGACGCAAACCCACCGAGTTTGGGCTCGTTTGATTCGTCTTGACGAGTATCTTGGTTGGCGTAAATATGCAACTTCAACAAATTGGAGAAAAAAGTTCGTTCCGCTTATTATGAATGTGGATTATGTCTGATTGATTAGATGGATGACCCAATGCCAAAGTAAGTACGTGCCGAGGGCTGAATGGTATAAGGGTGTATAAACATTTCATATTGCTTACGTTGCATCTCAGAGTACCAGGGCGAGCCCTGTTATACTGGAGCCCTTCTCCCTCCACAATGGACCTCTGGGTTGATGAACCGTTTTATCCTATATTTGTGGGCACAACCCGAATAATAAAAATACTAAATAAATAGTTAAAAATAAAATTAAATAATATTTTTAACACCATAATTATTAAATCTTTCCGTTTTTATCACAGTCCCAATTTTATAAATAAAAGTGTGTTGCATTTTTTAGCAATTAATAAACAGCTTGCTTTTAAAAAGGATTTTTATCTTTAATTTCATTTTCATTTCTGGCATTGACTGAGGCGTGCACTTTTGGATTTTCCAAATTATATTTTAAATAATCAGCGACTAGAATTCAATTTGCTTTTCAATGTGATTTTTTATTAAACACTCACATAATATTTACTGCACAAATGGCGTAGTGGTTAAGATACCGACCTTCCGTACTAGTGCTCTGGATTCGATTCCTAAGAACAAAGTGTTCTTCTACATCTGGGTGTAATTGGTCTGCGTTAATTATATGGACGTTAAACATAGAGACACACAATTTTATTCAATAACACGTAAATTGTTGAACAGATTTGGATGAAATTTGGCACATAACCTAACACATAAAATACTTTCTATCCCAATTATGTGTTCCTTTATGATAATAGTCAGATTTTGAGAAAGTAATATTTTACGCGAGCGAAATCCCAGGTAGAAACTAGTAACCTATAAAATCGTTACTCACGCTAAATTTATCGACTTGTAAGGTCGTATTTAAAATAAAGCTCTAAAAGTGTTGCTTCTCAAAGTTGAGTTTTGTTTCTCATTGAATAAGTAGCACTTATAGAGGTACTCTTTCTGGAACGTTCTTGTTATAAAATTGAAATAGAACATTTTAATGTACGTATACTATAATAGTGAAGTTTTATTTGGAGTAGTTTACGTCTTAGAATATAAAATTATTAATTCATTTAATCATTATCTAAGTATCAATTTTACTATGTTTTTCTAACTCACTTTCTTGTATGTCTTGTCCGGCTGAAATTTTGTAATTGATCTTAAACTATTTTCCTAATGAACTATTATAGATTTTTGTAATTTTAACCAAACTCAGAAGTGGATGACAATACAAATTAATATGAGAAAAAGAGAATCATCATTCGCCTGCTCTTATTCCAATTTCTTGGGGTCGATACAATATGTATTCTTCTTTCATAGTACATATTGTAAAAGTTAGTGGCAATAGTTTTATGACCGGCCACCTACCAGACGTCAATCCTTCTTGGCAATGTAATTATTAACCAAAACGGCATCAGATGGAGTTGGCCCAGGTCGTTATAAGGCTTTCAGTCGTCTTTTACGACATCCACGAGCAAAGTAAGGGTTGGTAGTATTCGAAGCCGCTACCACACGGCGATGAATAAAAAAAAAAAAATCAATTCAAAACCTACCCGCAACGCAACCCTAAAGCAGAAATTAATAATAAAATAATAACCATTTTTACTGCATTATATTTCTACAACGAACTAAAATATATAAAATAATTTCTTTTGAGATCGTAAATAAAAAACATGGGGCGCATTATCAATTATCCGTTGCATGCGAAATTATTAATTATATTTTCTGTCCATTATTAAAAATTATATATATTTTTACTTTGTTGACCAGACGGCATCAGATGACGTTGAACCAGGCCGATATCACTGATATCAGGCGTGCTGTTTGCTCGTTTACCACAATAATAAATAAAACAGAAAATTTTTCATCTATTTTCTATTTCTAATGGTGGCAAGCGAGCAAGTAGCACACTTTATGGCGATACTGCTGCTAGTGGACTTTTGCAATACCAAAGGCATAGCTAGACCGCTGTTTACAGCAGAGAAAGTGTTTTTCTTAAATCTCGTTTAAAGAAGGACATTCTCGGAAAATATAGCAGTACGTAGTTTATTCCAGAGCCTGCAAGAGGAAGAAATGATCTTTGAAAACGTATAGTTGTAAGACCATAACATTTTCAGGTAAAATGGCTAAATATTGCCACGATGTGGAGGAGTACGGTGGTAAAAGTTGCCGGTGGTAGTATGTCAAACATTGTCTCAGAACACTCCCTATGAAAGAGCTGTTAGAGTACACACTTGTCACTGAAGAGAAAGACCGGGTTCCGGTGGCCCGTCCGCTCGGCGAAGAGATGTACATATAGGGCGAGTCTGTTGGGTCGTGCGCCGCTTCTTCTGTTGCCCCGGACGAATTTAGTGGGGCGTGATAAATCTATCGCCCGCCGCCAAAAAAAAAACATAAAAAAAGAATACAGTGAGTATTCTCTGTAATAATCATACTCCAAACAAATTTTAATAAAATAATATAATATATTCTCCAATATCGATATCCTGTTCTAAGCAATAATAATTACATTCATATTTGAAACGATAAAAAAAAATCATATATGTATTTTTATAACACGATACCATTATAAGAACAAAAAGAAAAATATTAAGCTACAAAAAATTGTACTTTATATAACAGAGAATAAAGATTTTTTTATATCATTTGAAGATAAGACCGCTTATGAGGGTATATTTTTTTTCGTTCGTTACCCTTAATTACGCAGTTTTCAAGCGTTGTAATGCCTTGTTTCGTAAGGGAAACGGTTATAATGATTTTAGATATTTTTTTTAATACTTCCTCCTATATGGAAGTTGGTTATTATAAAAATAATATATTATTAATATTTTGAAATGAAAACTTCTTTAACGGCGTTGTGCACTTATTTGGGAGGGGTAAAAAATGTTAAACTCGCGTCAGGGCACGTGACCTGATCGAAAATTCGTAAGACAGATTTACAGTAGATTGGAAGAGAGGAATTAATAATATAGTATGTGTATAATATTAATATAATGCAATATAATATATTTAATATGTGTATTTATTGTATGGTCACACCCATACATACTCTCTGGGGTACGCTTTTCATATTTTTTTCATAGGTTTTTTCTTAGATTTAAATTTTCTGTCGTTAGTCCTCATGACTGCTTCGTGTTTTTTTATATTATGCCGTATGGCGAAGTAAGAATACAATTCACCACTCCCTATTCTACCCGTGGGTGTCGTAAAAGACGACTAAGGGATATAATAAGCATATAACATCTATAGTGAAGAAGTAGAACTCGAGAACCCTATACCAATTCATCCGACCAGCATGATATAGTATGGTTAATTTTCCTACTATTGAGGAGGTGGACCGACAGTGGGACATAAATGAGGTGAGATGATTATCATCATCATCATCATCATCACAGCCCGTATATGTCCCACTGTTGGGCTCAGGCCTCCTCCGTAATGGGAGGGAAATTAATCTACTATAGTTTTTTTTTTCGAGTTTTCCTTCTCTTGCATAGATGTTATATGCGTTTTATATCCCTTGGGTGGTGGATTGTATCCTTACTCCGTCACCACACAGAGAAGATGATAATAATGATGATAATTAAGTACGGTATAGTACATTTCTGCAGCGGCCAGCAAAAGAGGCAATGATGGACGAATGTGTAAATGTGGGCCGAGGCGAACATACGTAAGTTCATCAATTCCTAGTTTTGGCCAAGGCTTGCATAGTACTTTTCTCAAATAATGCGCGGAAATTAAAACTAAGTAGTACTAAGTAGAACTGTATACATGACGAACAACGAACAACATTTTTACGTGCTAAAAGGCTTCATTTGTGTTTTTTTTTTCATTATCAAACAGGTTTTCTTTTTCAAGCTAGTTCGAAATTTATAATTTGCCTATTCGGTTGCCATGTTATGGAGTAACAAATCGTTCCATTTTTAAAATACACGATATAATGCTCAAATATGTATTTAATTCAATCAGGCAACAAAAACAAATTTGAACGAATCTAACCCTTAACTAGTGTACAAGGCAAAAAAAAATATTTCTTATATGTTGCGGAAACTGTCTTTCTTGTACGTGAGAGACGAAACAAGACATCGTGACATGTCGAGCTTAGTACTGAGAAAAAGGTTTTTTTTACTGAAGATCAATTACGCTTTGGCCTTTGGCTTAACGTACGGAATGAGAATATGAAATTGTGAAAACATGCTACGTGCTTTTGTTACATTTTATTTTATAGTATAATGTATTTATCCTAAGGGATAAGCGTAGGTAACGCACATCTTTCCCGAAGTAAATTTTCGTCAATATATGTTGACAAATTGCTGTGTGATGGCAGCTACAAATAATACTTCTTCTTCTTTTTTGTTTTTTTTTTGTGGTAGGACCATGCTGTTGACTGTTCTCTGTCTACAGCCGCGGGCCGGTCTGTCCGGGGTAGTACCACACTCTTGTAGAAATTCGACCCTTTTTTTTCCTCAGGGTGGACCATGGCTGTGGTCGAGCCCCGACAAATCGATCCGGAGCGACGGAAGAGGCGGCGCACAACCCCATGGATCCACCCAGCAAACACCTCTCTTCGCCGTACGAACGGGCCACCGGTACCCGATCTTTGTCTTCGGTGGCCCGCCCAGCGGTTTACCCTTACGGGTTCCTCCCGTGTCGACGCCCCGACCGCGAAAGCTGTCGCAGCGACGAGATCACAGCGCTGTCCGTCCCAGCTCGGACATACCTCGAGCGCATGTTGCGCCGTATCCTCGTCACTACTGCAATGGTGGCAGGACGGAGTCCACTCCCTATACGCGACCGTGTGCAGGTGCAAGCCGAAGCAACCGTGCCCCGACAATACCTGCACCAGCTGAAAGAAGAGGACTCCGTGCCGCCGCTCCATCCACTCCATCAGTACGGGCCGGAGGGCTTCAACGGTAACAACACCATGTCTAGGCCTCTCCAGCCACGTAACCCAACAGGCGATGACGTCTCGGCAAGGGTCCTCGCGCCAGGTGGCTATTTCGTTGGACGATGGGGAGCCACCCTCGTCGCGCACTGAGGTTACCCGCCGGTAGAGGTCGGAGAGCATCTCCGCCTCTAGGTCCCAGGGGGGTGTCCCGGCCAATAGGCATGCCGCCTCTGTCGACACCGTGCGGTACCCGCGAATGGCTCTGACCACCATGGCTCTCTGTGGCCTCCACAGAACAGCCCTGAGCTGGGCGTTCAGAGAGTCTATAAAAGCAGTTCAGTTAACGTCTCCAGTATCTACTATTCATTTGTATAATTAAAAGGTTAAAAAATATTTACTGGAATATTTTTTACTAAAAATTATTATAAATAATTACTAATTAAAATAGTAACAGAACAGCGTGTAGCGAGCGGTAGGCTACCTACTCGACATAACCTACGTACTATGTAGGTACTACCTAGGCGTAGGTACGCTTTGGAATAGCAGTCCACGTGAACTTTGTAGCTGTGATCATTATGCGAAATGCCGTATGATTTCTTAATGTTTATAATGTAAACATTATAACCAGGTTGTTACAAAATATTAACGTAAATTTATGTTATTTTTATCACTACCACTATTGAACAATTAAAGATGTTAGATATGTTTCATTGGTCGGATATAATATATATATATATATATATATATATATATATATATATATATATATATGAATCACCAGAATTGTTTTTAGAAATCGTGACGTCAGCATCGCTGACATCACGACTCATATTCTCACCATTCATTATTAAATAAAAGTTATCCAACGGTCAATCAATTTTAATAAACCAAATATTACTACCGTTATTCACTATTAAATTTTCCTTAAACAAACCATGAAGCATAAATATTACAATGTTAATCAGTTTAATCTAATATAGAGATACAAGAATTACAATTACAACAATATATAAAAGTACTTAACTTAGGATTCGATACGTCCAAAACGGCCCAACGCCAAATTTACATATATATTTATTTGGTCGCTAAAACACGACAGATATTGATTTTCATACATGTTTTGCCAGCCGCTGCTCGCAAGTATTTGGTCAGTACAGAAATTTCGATTTATCTCGAAGAAGGTTGTCAAAATAATGTTCGTGTTAGTAATTGCCTTCGATTGTATCTGACAGAAAACATCACGTTTACTTAACAATTATCGTATATTGCACGCCTCATAAGCGAAGCATTGAGGTCTTGCTCTACTCTCGATATATGAAAATTAAGCACTTTTCAAACCTAAAAATGATTGTATTTTTCTTACATTGCACTTATAGGATAATATTATTGACATGTCAAGAAAAAACATTCGTCTAAACGTATTTGATATTTTTAAAAAGCAATTATTTTGTTTAAAGTAAGAAAAAAGTTGATTAAAAAAAAATATTCTAGGACGTCCGGATGTTATCGTAAGTATCTGGCATTATCATGACCGTAAAAATGAATGTATCGATGTTTTTCTGTTATTAAAAGCTTCATAATCGCAACGCGCTGTTTTCTTTCGAAAATGGCTTGGTAATTCTTTGTCGTTTAATTGCAATTAATAAAAAACTAAACTGCTTAGTCATTAGTGTATGTATACTTTATGAAAATTGGGTTGGTTTACATTTTTTGTTCGTCCATTCAGACAGGCAAAGGAAATAAATCCCATTCAGCCTATACAGCTATGTTTAGCTGTACGTCGAGAATGGCACGAAATTTCAAAAGTAGTTTCTTTTCTTTCATTACGAGTATGTGCAAGCTTTTATTTCGTTTCACCTGTCCCGTTGTCTGTAATCAAATCTTGCAAGTTAAATTTGATCCCTTTCCCGGTTTCCGATTGAGCTGAAATTTTGCATGAATGTATAAATTAGATGACAATGCAATATTATTGTGACATAGAGCTGACCTGATGATGAACCTGGAAGCTGACCATAGGAACTCTGTAATTAAACGACGCAACCCCATTGAAATTGAGCTTATTTGCTTCGTCTTGACGAGTACTTTGAAACTATATGAAAACCAGGGTCTGATCATGGACCTGGAAGCTGTCCATTGGAACTCCGTAATTAAGCGACGCAATCCCATCGAGTTTGGGCTCGTTTGATTCGTCTTGACGAGTACTTTGATACTATATGGAAACCAGGGTCCGATCATGGACCTGGAAGCTGTCCATAAGAACTCCGTAATTAAGCGACGCAACCCCATCGAGTTTGGGCTCGTTTAATTCGTCTTGACGAGTACTTTGAGACTATATGGTAACCAGGGTCTGACGATGGACTTGGAATCTGGCCATAGGAACTCCGTAATTAAACAACGAAACCCCATCGAGTTTGGGCTCGCTTGATTCGTCTTGAAGAGTACTTTGATACTATATGGTAACTAGGTTCTGATGATGGATCTGGAAGCTGGCTATAGGAATTCCGTAATTAAAAGACGCAAACCCACCGAGTTTGGGCTCGTTTGATTCGTCTTGACGAGTATCTTGGTTGGCGTAAATATGCAACTTCAACAAATTGGAGAAAAAAGTTCGTTCCGCTTATTATGAATGTGGATTATGTCTGATTGATTAGATGGATGACCCAATGCCAGAGTAAGTACGTGCCGAGGGCTGAATGGTATAAGGGTGTATAAACATTTCATATTGCTTACGTTGCATCTCAGAGTACCAGGGCGAGCCCTGTTATACTGGAGCCCTTCTCCCTCCACAATGGACCTCTGGGTTGATGAACCGTTTTTATCCTATATTTGTGGGAACAACCCGAATAATAAAAATACTAAATAAATAGTTAAAAATAAAATTAAATAATATTTTTAACACCATAATTATTAAATCTTTCCGTTTTTATCACAGTCCCAATTTTATAAAAAAAAGTGTGTTGCATTTTTTAAGCAATTAATAAACAGCTTGCTTTCAAAAAGGATTTTTTTCTTTAATTTCATATTCATTTCTGGCATTGACTGAGGCGTGCACTTTTGGATTTTCCAAATTATATTTT
Organism: Lymantria monacha; assembly: GCA_905163515.2. Lineage (NCBI taxonomy): Eukaryota > Metazoa > Arthropoda > Insecta > Lepidoptera > Erebidae > Lymantria > Lymantria monacha. Next base: position 12,550,651 of record LR991095.1, on the reverse strand, counting down.
AAATAATCAACGACTAGAATTCAATTTGCTTTTCAATATGAATTTTTATTAAACGCTCACATAATATTTACTGCACAAATGGCGTAGTGGTTAAGATACCGACCTTCCGTACCAGTGCTCTGGATTCGATTCCTAAGAACAAAGTGTTCTTCTACATCTGGGTGTAATTGGTCTGCGTTAATTATATGGACGTTAAACATAGAGACACACAATTTTATTCAATAACACTTAAATTGTTGAACAGATTTGGATGAAATTTGGCACATAACCTAACACATAAAATACTTTCTATCCCAATTATGTGTTCCTTTATGATAATAGTCAGATTTTGAGAAAGTAATATTTTACGCAAGCGAAATCCCAGGTAGAAACTAGTAACCTATAAAATCGTTACTCACGCTAAATTTATCGACTTGTAAGGTCGTATTTAAAATAAAGCTCTAAAAGTGTTGCTTCTCAAAGTTGAGTTTTGTTTCTCATTGAATAAGTAGCACTTATAAAGGTACTCTTTCTGGAAGGTTCTTGTTATAAAATTGAAATAGAACATTTTAATGTACGTATACTATAATAGCGAAGTTTTATTTGGAGTAGTTTACGTCTTGAAATATAAAATTATTAATTCATTTAATCATCATCTAAGTATCAATTTTACTATGTTTTTCTAACTCACTTTCTTGTATGTCTTGTGCGGGTGGAATTTTGTAATCGATCTTAAACTACACTCATTTGCAAAAAAAACGGGCACCTAAGCAATGAACCATTTCAAATGTTAATATTTCTTTGTTTGATAATTATAGGTAGTTTTATCCACACAATTTGGTAAATTAATAAGAAAATAATCGTTTTCATCAGTATTTCATAAAATTTAGATACAATTTATGGGAAATAATGCTAAACCTCGCTAGTAGTGTATATTCGCTAGTAGTGCATATGCTCATGAAGTAAAAATAAAAAAGTTTTTTTGTTTGTTTTTCTTTAATAAAGTAAAAGCAGATAAATGTTTAGTATCGAGTGTGACCCCCTCTAGCTAAAATCACAGCTTGAATTCGTCTGGGCATGCTAGCGAGTATATCCCGGATACTTGCTTGCGGAATACGTTCCCACTCCGCAGTAATCACATTCTTCAGCTCTCTGATGGTCTGCGGAGCCGGGTGTACTGATCTCACACGCCGTTTCAGAACGTCCCAGACATGCTCTATGGGATTGAGGTTGGGACTTCGAGCTGGCCAATCCAAACGACGAATGCCGACCTCTTGCACATACGCATTAACATCGCGGGATCGGTGGGCGCGAGCATTGTCGTCCATAAAAATCGAGTCTTCACCTAGAGCGGCCAATGCGGGTTGTGCATGAGAAATTAGAACTTCCGTTATGTATTGATGCCCAGTCAGTGAGCCGTTTTCAATGAAGACTAACTCTGTACGATCCATTGAATTTATTCCTGCCCAAAACATAACAGAGCCCCCACCATAAGGTGTGATTTCTTCGAAACATGCCTCTGCAAAGCGTTCTCCTTGTCTTCTTAGCACTCGCCGACGTCGATCTTCACCGAACAGAGATATCCTGGCTTCATCAGAGAACAAAACCCTATTCCAATCGTCTTGAGTCCATGATTCACAATTTCTAGCGAACCTAAGCCTGTGAACTCTGTGCTCACGGAGTAATTTGGGGCCGCGGACCGGGCGGTGACTGCGGTGATATTGGCAGCGAGAAGCCTCCTCCTGACCGTCCATAGATTAATATGCACATTTCTTACTTCTTGGAGGTTGTTCTTAAGATCCACATACGAAGATTTGCGATTTCTCAATGCGCGACTCACAAGAAAACGATCATCCCGTGGTTGGGTACATGGTTTTCTTCCAGAACCAGGCCTTCTCTCGACGGAACCAGTCTCCTGATATCGCTGCCAGGTCCTTTGGACTGTCGAGCGACTAACATTTAGCCTCCTAGCCACGAAACATTGGCTGCAACCCTCTTCAAGCAGCGCGATAATTTTGGTAGCTTTTACCACTTTATCTACCATTTTTGATACAGCCAAACAGCATTAAATAAAGCTTTGACAGTCAAGGATATGAAATTAATCGATAAAAATTGAATAAAAGTTATGAAAGTCGATGTTAACTTCTGGAACTTCGCGCCAAAAATGTAGGATAAAAAGGGGTTTTCTGTAAAAATGAACATCAAATGAAAAATTGAATTTAGAACGTACTTTTTTAAATACCACAGCATTTTTAAAACCGGCCAGTAACGTGTACAAACGATTGAAACCTTTTTGGTATTGTATCTTTTTAAATATGAATGAAAATCAAAACCGCCCGTTTTTTTTGCAAATGAGTTTATTTTCCTAATGAACTATTATAGATTTTTGAAATTTTAAGCAAACTCAGAAGTGGATGACAATGCATTAATATGAGAAAAAGAGAATCATCATTCGCCTACTCTTATCCCAATTTCTTGGAGTCGATACAATATATATTCTTCTTTCATAGTACGTATTGTAAAAGTTAGTGGCAATAGTTTTATGACCGGCCACCTACCAGACGTCAATCCTTCTTGGCAATGTAACTATTAACCAAAACGGCATCAGATGGAGTTGGCCCAGGTCGTTATAAGGCTTTCAGTCGTCTTTTACGACATCCACGAGCAAAGTAAAGGTTGGTAGTATTCGTAGCCGCTACCACACGGCGATGAATAAAAAAAAAAAAAATCAATTCAAAACCTACCCGCAACGCAACCCTAAAGCAGAAATTAATAATAAAATAATAACCATTTTTACTGCATTATATTTCTACAACGAACTAAAATATATAAAATAATTTCTTTTGAGATCGTAAATAAAAAACATGGGGGGGCGCATTATCAATTATCCGTTGCATGTGAAATTATTAATTATATTTTCTGTCCATTATTAAAAATTATATATATTTTTACTTTGTTGACCAGACGGCATCAGATGACGTTGAACCAGGCCGATATCACTGATATCAGGCGTGCTGTTTGCTCGTTTACCACAATAATAAATAAAACAGAAAATTTTTCATCTATTTTCTATTTCTAATGGTGGCAAGCGAGCAAGTAGCACACTTTATGGCGATACTGCTGCTAGTGGACTTTTGCAATACCAAGGGCATAGCTAGACCGCTGTTTACAGCAGAGAAAGTGTTTTTCTTAAATCTCGTTTAAAGAAGGACATTCTCGGGAAATATAGCAGTACGTAGTTTATTCCAGAGCCTGCAAGAGGAAGAAATGATCTTTGAAAACGTATAGTTGTAAGACCATAACATTTTCAGGTAAAATGGCTAAATATTGCCACGATGTGGAGGAGTACGGTGGTAAAAGTTGACAGTGGTAGTATGTCAAACATTGTCTCAGAACACTCCCTATGAAAGAGCTGTTAGAGTACACACTTGTCACTGAAGAGAAAGACCGGGTTCCGGTGGCCCGTCCGCTCGGCGAAGAGATGTACATATAGGGCGAGTCTGTTGGGTCGTGCGCCGCTTCTTCTGTTGCCCCGGACGAATTTAGTGGGGCGTGATAAATCTATCGCCCGCCGCCAAAAAAAAACATAAAAAAAGAATACAGTGAGTATTCTCTGTAATAATCATACTCCAAACAAATTTTAATAAAATAATATAATATATTCTCCAATATCGATATCCTGTTCTAAGCAATAATAATTACATTCATATTTGAAACGATAAAAAAAATCATATATGTATTTTTATAACACGATACCATTATAAGAACAAAAAAGAAAAATATTAAGCTACAAAAAATTGTACTTTATATAACAGAGAATAAAGATTTTTTTATATCATTTGAAGATAAGACCGCTTATGAGGGTATATTTTTTTCGTTCGTTACCCTTAATTACGCAGTTTTCAAGCGTTGTAATGCCTTGTTTCGTAAGGGAAACGTTTATAATGATTTTAGATATTTTTTTTAATACTTCCTCCTATATGTAAGTTGGTTATTATAAAAATAATATATTATTAATATTTTGAAATGAAAACTTCTTTAACGGCGTTGTGCACTTATTTGGAAGGGGTAAAAAATGTTAAACTCGCGTCAGGACACGTGACCTGATCGAAAATTCGTAAGACATATTGACAGTAGATTGTAAGAGAGGAATTAATAATATAGTATGTGTATAATATTAATATAATGCAATATAATATATTTAATATGTGTATTTATTGTATGGTCACACCCATACATACTCTCTGGGGTATGCTTTTCATAATTTTTCCATAGGTTTTTTCTTAGATTTAAATTTTCTGTCGTTAGTCCTCATGACTGCTTCGTGTTTTTTTATATTATTCCGTATGGCGAAGTAAGAATACAATTCACCACTCCCTATTCTACCCGTGGGTGTCGTAAAAGACGACTAAGGGATATAATAAGCATATAACATCTATAGTGAAGAAGTAGAACTAGAGAACCCTATACCAATCCATACGACCAGCATGATATAGTATGGTTAATTTTCCTACTATTGAGGAGGTGGACCGACAGTGGGACATAAATGAGGTGAGATGATGATCATCATCATCATCATCATCACAGTCCGTATATGTCTCACTGTTGGGCTCAGGCCTCCTCCGTAATGGGAGGGAAATTAATCTACTATACCACACTGGTCAAACGTGTTGGTATAGGGTTTTGTTTCGAGTTTTCCTTCTCTTGCATAGATGTTATATGTGTTTTATATCCCTTGGGTGGTGGATTGTATCCTTACTCCGTCACCATACAGAGAAGATGATAATAATGATGATAATTAAGTACGGTATAGTACATTTCTGCAGCGGCCAGCAAAAGAGGCAATGATGGACGAATGTGTAAATGTGGGCCGAGGCGAACATACGTAAGTTCATCAATTCCTAGTTTTGGCCAAGGCTTGCATAGTACTTTTCTCAAATAATGCGCGGAAATTAAAACTAAGTAGTACTAAGTAGAACTGTATACATGACGAACAACGAACAACATTTTTACGTGCTAAAAGGCTTCATTTGTGTTTTTTTTTTTTCATTATCAAACAGGTTTTCTTTTTCAAGCTAGTTCGAAATTTATAATTTGCCTATTTGGTTGCCATGTTATGGAGTAACAAATCGTTCCATTTTTAAAATACACGATATAATGCTCAAATATGTATTTAATTCAATCAGGCAACAAAAACAAATTTGAACGAATCTAACCCTTAACTAGTGTACAAGGCAAAAAAAAATATTTCTTATATGTTGCGGAAACTGTCTTTCTTGTACGTGAGAGACGAAACAAGACATCGTGACATGTCGAGCTTAGTACTGAGAAAAAGGTTTTTTTTACTGAAGATCAATTACGCTTTGGCCTTTGGCTTGACGTACGGAATGATAATATGAAATTGTGAAAACATGCTACGTGCTTTTGTTACATTTTATTTTATAGTATAATGTATTTATCCTAAGGGATAAGCGTAGGTAACGCACATCTTTCCCGAAGTAAATTTTCGTCAATATGTGTTGACAAATTGCTGTGTGTGTGATGGCAGCTACAAATAATACTTTTTCTTCTTTTTTTTTTAATATTACTAACTCTTGTGGTAGGACCATGCTGTTGACTGTTCTCTGTCTACAGCCGCGGGCCGGTCTGTCCAGGGTAGTACCACACTCTTGTAGAAATTCGACCCTTTTTTTTCTCAGGGTGGACCATGGCTGTGGTCGAGCCCCGACAAATCGATCCGGGGCGACGGAAGAGGCGGCGCGCAACCCCATAGACCCACCCAGCAAACACCTCTCTTCGCCGTGCGAGCGGGCCACCGGTACCTGATCTTTGTCTTCGGTGGCCCGCCCAACGGTTTACCCTTACGGGTTCCTCCCGTGTCGACGCCCCGACCGCGAAAGCTGTCGCAGCGACGAGGTCACAGCCCTGCCCGTCCCAGCTCGGACATACCTCGAGCGCATGTTGCGCCGTGTCCTCGTCACTACTGCAATGGTGGCAGAACGGAGTCCACTCCCTATACGCGATCGTGTGCAGGTGCAAGCCGAAGCAACCGTGCCCCGACAATACCTGCACCAGCTGAAAGGAGAGGACTCCGTGCCGCCGCTCCATCCACTCCATCAGTACGGGCCGGATGGCCTCAACGGTAACAACACCGTGTCTAGGCCTCTCCAGCCGCGTATCCCAACGGGCGATGACGTCTCGGCAGGCGTCCTCGCGCACGGTGGCTATTTCGTTTGACGATGGGGAGCCACCCTCGTCGCGCACTGAGGTTACCCGCCGGTAGAGGTCGGAGAGCATCTCCGCCTCTAAGTCCCAGGGGAGTGTCGCGGCCAATAGGCATGCCGCCTCTGTCGACACCGTGCGGTATCTGCGAATGGCTCTGATCACCCTGGCTCTCTGTGGCCTCCACAGAACAGCCCTGAGCTGGGCGTTCAGAGAGTCTATAATAGCAGTTCAGTTAACGTCTCCAGTATCTACTATTCATTTGTATAATTAAAAGGTTAAAAAATATTTACTGGAATATTTTTTACTAAAAATTATTATAAATAATTACTAATTAAAATAGTAACAGAACAGCGTGTAGCGAGCGGTAGGCTACCTACTCGACATAACCTACGTACTGTGTAGGTACTACCTAGGCGTAGGTACACTTTGGAATAGCAGTCCACGTGAACTTTGTAGCTGTGATCATTATGCGAAATGCCGTATAATTTCTTAATGTTTATAATGTAAACATTAGAACCAGGTTGTTACATTGAATTTATGTTATTTTTATCACTACCACTATTGAACAATTAAAGATGTTAGATATGTTTCTTTGGTCGGATATAATATATATATATATATATATATACTAGCAGACCTGGCCACACGTTGCTGTGGCTAAAGTAGCCTCAGTAACACGTGGTGGTTATGCTAATAAATTGTAGCTTATATGAAATGTTTAGCATAGCGCCATCTATTAAATACTTACTCAATCCAGTCAACAGATACCGCCACCTAATAGAATCGTTTGGAGATAACAGATAATTGTGACTGTCAAATAATAAACAAATAATTTGCATTAAAATAATATTACTATAAATTGAGATGAAAGCTATCCTATCTTTTAAGTTGGATCAAACTACACACTTTAGGAGTCCATCGCGGACAAACAACGTGACACGTAATTTATATATATTAAGATATATATATATATATATATATAAAGAAGCCGAAGAAGCCGGACTGATTCAATGAACTCATTTAACTCCGAGCTTATACCACAAAAATTGGAGCTGTGAAATTTTGAGACTAGTGTTTTTTCTGTGACTTAGAGATAGAGTAAGTTGGTATGGAAAGAAAAAATATTCATTGTTCTGAAATTAAGCACACATAATATTCAGTATAAAAAAATAACACACGTTTTAACATTAGCCAATTTATGTACTTTTAGACTGTTAAACAAGAGATTAAATTTTATGATGATACTTGATTTTTTTTTATTGAATTAATAATAGCATGAAATATATAATAATATACTAGATAGTATTATACTTTTGTAACATAATAAGAAAGATTAAAAAAAAAAAAATAAGCCTCAAAATATATATTACTCTCTAACGGTTTAATAGAGACTGAATTATACTGTGACATTTTCAACTTATAGAATAGAGACTCATTATAAAAAAAATAATTAAAAAACCCGACTGCGTAAAAAGTCACCAAAACTACGTACATAATAAAAAAACTGAAAAGAAAAAAAGAAGCACTTAGTTGTCCGGTGGTCTAGAATTCCATAATATATTATTAAATAAATATTATTGCAGAAAATGAAATATATTTTAATAATAGAACATGACAACTGAACAGTCGGGATCCATTGAAAAATTAGATTTGCTGTCGAATAAAGGATCCCGACTGTTCAGTTGTCATGTTCTATTATTAAAATATATTTCATTTTTTGCAATAGTATTTATTCAATAATATATTATGGAATTCTAGACCACCGGACAACTAAGTGCTTCTTTTTTTCTTTTCAGTTTTTTTATTATGTACGTAGTTTTGGTGACTTTTTACGCAGTCAGGTTTTTTGATGTTTTTAATTTTTTTTTTTATTTTATACTTTTTAGTTATAAATACTTAGGTAGCTATAGTTATCTTATTTATTAATAAGTAGGTAAGTACCTAACTATATATAGTTTTTCGACTGAAGTTGAGTACTAAATCGTTAGAAATTGAAGATGGGCGACCGCGTCAGCCATTAGATAATTTAGGTAGGACTACCTATGGTATATTGGACAATATACCTACTAGATACTTTAGTATATGTCCATCCACATCCAGTTATATGAATTATTCGTCTTTTCATCGTAAATTTCTACAGTCTAAATAACGTATATGTGAGAAAGTTTGTTACGAAACTTTAAATCGATATAGATCCTAAACGGCCAGTCAAATCGAAAAATGTTGAGAAAAAACTAAAAATGATTTTTAAATACCTATTTAACGGTACCCCACTCGATATAGTTTGTTGACTTTAATTTTTTTTATTTTCACAATATGGCGTCCAGTAGTCGCCATATTGAATTTTCAATAACGTCATATCCTTAGTGACATTCGCCGGATTAAAAGGAATCGATTGACGTGCGAATCATAAAAATCGGCCCAGGCGTTTGGTATATATAGTGCTTCAAAGGAACATACATACATACATAGACTGTTAAACACAATACCACTCCTTTGCAGTCGGGTAAAAAAGGAGTATTGTCAAAATCACCCTTTTAGGGTCATATACGTCTCACTGTTGAGCTCGAACCTCTACCATAGTAGGAAGAAATTTGACCTAGTATACCATACCGATCAGATCACTTGATATAGGGTTCTATTTCGAGTTTTCCTACTCTTGCATAGACGTTACATGTATATTTAATACCTTAATCATCTTTTACTTCACACACAGCCAAGATAGAGAGGATGGTAAATTATATACTTACTTCCATTACATAGGGAACCAGAGGATATATTCCTCCCTAAAAGTTTAAAATAGGATGTGAATTTTGTTGTAATACTTTTTACCCTATAGTGTGTGGTAGCGGCTACGAATACTACCAACCGTTACATTGCTCGTGGATGTCGTGAAAGACGACTAAGAGCCTTATTACAACCTGGGCCAACTCTATCTAATGCCATTTGGTCTACAATTACTTTCCCAAGGAGGGTTGACGTCTGGCAGGCTGTCGGTCATAAAACGTTTGCCAATAACTTTTTTACAATATGTACTATGAAAGAAGAGTACATATTGTATCGACCCCAACTAATTGGGATAAGAGTAGGAGAATGATGACTTTTTACCCTATAGTACAAAAAATTATAATAATATTTAACTAGTTCAAAAATAATATCAACGTGAACGAAGTTAAACATAAAAAACTAGTGTTTATATAAACAAGAATTGCTAGTTCAATTTATTATATATAGATAAATATCTTTACAGTACATGAAACTAGATCCTAGAAAATTAATCGTACGAATGCTAATTCGGCGTCGCATAAACTTCGAATATGTGGTCGATATTACCAGACGTCTAGACAACTTTATACGGGCCCTTATATATAAGTACCATTTAAATATTAGCTGACCAATATTTTTGAAGTCAACGTGACTTTAGGAAAAAAAAACACTGCGCATCAAATTCAATAAAAAAAATATTTTTTTTTTATACAGAGAGAGTAATAATAAAACTCATCATTTTTTACTCGTGGATGTTGATGATGTAAAAGACATCTAAAGGATTTGATTGCAGGTAGTACTCTAGAGAAGAAACCCAAGGAAAACTTGACACAAGATTTTATGCCAACCGGTTTAGCTAGCGTGGTATAATAGATAAATTACCCTTCCATTGTGGAAACCCAAATTTAAGAGTCGTACATATATATGTGCTTAAAAAGAAGAAGAAATAACTGTAGTTGGTAGATCATGAAATCCTTTTAATGCTACCGTGACCATGAATTCTGAAATATATTCGTAACAATAATACTAAAAAAAATATAACACGATATAAATCTCAAAAATAGTTTATTTAAAAGAAAACCAAAGATAGCATGCAGGATAATGATACTTGCAGATTCATGTAAAAAGCAGCTTTCACAATATACAATTTCACCACAAAATTATCTCAAGGGTACATCCATATAGTACAGGAATAAAAAATTGTCTATCTATATGCCAATATCTACTCTTCTTACATGCTAAAATATTGCAAAAGTTATTATCATTAGTTTTATGACCCGCATGCTATGTTAACATTTGAAGGAAATGAAATTGTTGATCAACCGGCATTAGGTGAAGTTTACCCACTTGGTCATCTTTACAACATCCAAGAGCAAATCAAATATTGGTAGTATTTGTAGCTTCTATCAACCAGCAATTTTACTACCATAAAAGGAAATATCATCAATAATGCCCAGCCACAGCTACAGCTATTACATTAATAAATATAAAAAGTCATTTGCAAAATTAATTTACACGAAGCACTCAATCACAGTGATTAGATTAAATATGAAAAAAAAATCGGAACTTTTGAAATTTACGCGCAATTTTTTTTTTTTTATTTAAAATCAACGAAATTTAATCACTGATCTGTGTCGTCGCTTATCACGTCGAGGTGTCAAAACCAAGTACCGGTTAGCTGACTCGTTCAGTCAAGTTGATTATTCTTTATAAATTAAAAATCCATTTCCATAAGAAGTAAATATAAACCAGCAATTACTTAATGATAAGATTTTGTTCACCACATAGACTATGTATTTTGAGTTTTCTCTTTCTTGCGAAGATGTTCCATGTATAATATATTCCTTAGGCGTCTCTTATAATACCTTGTTGGTATCATAAAAGTTGGCAAAGTAGTAAACTATTTATTTAAATATTCTTTCACCGTCACCACGCGGAAACATTTGTATTATAATTATAAAATTAATCTTATAGTATTGTCATATCTAAATATATTGTCATATCTAAATATTTGTAATACTTGCGAATCCTATTTGGAAACATAAATGTAAGCATTTTTTACTTCCTGTACAAACGATTTTGTCAAATAGCTACCTTTTTTTTTGTTTTCATGCGGTGGACTATGGATATGGTCGTCCCCGCCAAATCGGTCCGGGGCGACAGAATCAGCGCGCAACCCCATAGGCTCCCCCTGCAAGAACACTTCTCTTCGCCGTGCGAGCGGGCCACCGGTACCCGATCTTTGTCTTCGGTAGCCCGCTCGGCGTCAAATAGCTACCTAGACTTAGAACCTCCAGAATTTCCAAATACAACAATTCTTATCCATCAATAATTCGTATGAGGCCATGCCGTAATATGTATGTGTGTCATTTTCTCAAAATTCAACGCCACGAATTTGATTAAGACCTTAAGTAGAATACTAAGAAGTTAAGTAAAAGTAAGCTCGATAAATAGGATAAACAATGCTTAAAATTACTTATTAAGTAGAAGCCTATTAAGCTTGTTAAACAAATATAAAGTAGATAATACTGACGCCAGAAATTTCAAGTTACTTTCAATTTTGAATGTAATTAGTCATTCTTGGCAATTCATCAAGTTATGTTTATAAAATGGGTACATTATTATAATCAAATATATGCAATACTAGCTTCTGCCCGCGGCTTCGTTCGCGCAAAAGGTTACTTTCCTAAAAATTTTCATCCCCTATTTTTAATTTTCCCCTTAAGGGTATTTTTTTTACAAAATGTTAATGTCAAATTTATTTATATCTAATCAATAGCGTAAAAATAAGTTTCAAGCTTCTGGCTTTAAAAATGACGATACTGCCTTACAACTTGTCATCCCTCTTTACAGCCCTTTTTTGCATTAAAAAGTAGTAATGTCCTTTCTCAGGCTCTAGACCATCTGTGTATCAAATTTCATTTAGAACGGTTCAGTAGTTTCGGCGTGAATGAGCGACAGACAGACAGACAGAGTTACTTTCGCAATTAGTATATAAGTAGTAAGGATTAGTATATGAAAATATAGTATATGAAAAGAAAGGATTTTAAATTGAAAATTTCTTTAAGCGCGCGTGTTTTTTATTTTGTGAGTATTACTCTGAGGAACTGTTTGACTTGGTACCACCGTCGCCGTTTTATCACCGTACCACTCGACACCGTAGTAGGGTTCATCCATTTCACCTGGAAACGATACGGTCCTTGACTGTATCTTTTCAGCGATCATTTCTCCCACACACGTGCAAGATCTGGAATGAACTACCTCCTGCTGTGTTTCTCGAGCGCTATGACATGTCCTTCTTCAAGCGAGGTTTAAGAAGAGCACTTTCTTCAAGGTAGGCAACGGCCTAGCTACGCCTCTGATGTTGCTAAGGTCCATATGTAGCAGTATCACTTACCATCAAGTGTGCTGCTTGCTCATTTGCCACCATAGGCAATAAAAAAAAATAAAAAAGGAAATATATATATATATGAAACTACCGTTACGCTCGAGTTAAGGTCAATTTCCATGCATAGCGTTTAAACACAACCGGGCGCGTTTAAACGCTTACGACAACCGCGCGCGACCGATGCGACAATAGTTAAAGTATGGAAATGTATGACACCGTTTCCGAAGTCCGCTACAATCGTAAGCGACGAATGACGTAAGCTGCGCAATACATTTTTATAAATTGGCTATTGTCGCATGAGCTACGCGCGACATTCGTAAGTCCTAAATCAGTTTTACAAGTAATTTTACTAGAACTTCAACGTTAATCACAAATGGCACTTAAAGTTAATACTTAAAACTTCACGATAGCTTTTAAAATTGTAAAGTACTTAATATCCTTATTATTCTATAACGTGACTTAAGTCTACCACGTAATTTAAATAATATTCTTACAATAATATATAAAAAGATGATGGAATTGGAGAGAAATGGTACTACTATTGTAGCATACGAATCGGACAGGGCGGTATAAGGTTTTATTTTAAGCTTGCATTCTCTTGCACTGATGTTACTCGCTTGCATTCCTTTACATCTGTAGGCAAGAAAAGAAACGGTGAATACAATTTACCTCTTACCATCAAATTTGTTAATGTATTTATTTATTTATTCATTTAAGGGAAACTAGTGATTGATATATTGTAAATATTACAATATAAATATAACATAAAATTAAACTACTTGCTCAATTATTTGACCGTGTGGTGACGGAGTAAGAATACACCCACCACCCCTATCTTACCCATGGACAGTAGCGGTGTTAGGGTAGGGCGAGGTTGGGCGACCGCCCAGGGCGCCGGGTAAAAAAGGACGCCGCAGGCCATTCTCATAGTTCGAGGTCTACTTAGTCGTAAAGTCTTGAATTGCAGTTGGAGGGCGCTGTAAAAATCTCGCCCAGGGCGCTGGTAGTGTTAAAACCGGCACTGCCCATGGATGATCGTACGAGACAACTAAGGGATATAAAACGCATATCTATGCGAGAGAAGGAAAACTCGAAACAAAACCCTATACCAACACGTCTGACCAGCGTGGTATAGTTAGTTAAATTCCCTACCATTACGGAGGAGGCCCGAACCCAACAGTGAGACATATATGGGCTGTGATGATGATGATGAAATGCTCTATTGTTAAGCTATCACAGCATGCACAGATATGGTAACAAATTAAGGAAACAAACTATAAAAAGGAAAGAAACAAAATAAATCCTGATTCTTCATTATAAAAAAAAAGGAAAGAAAGTTGAAACAGTTAATATAATTTAAGTATTTGAAAGAGTTAAATAGAACTGAAAACTTAATGACAACACTCTCCTTTTATATTTATAAAGTGAATCATTAAAGAGATCTTCCATACTTCCAATTAAATTGTACGTTGTGTGTGTATATTCTAGAAATTACTGCATACTGTTTTAAATTGGTTCTGCTATAGGGTTTGTTAATTTGACTGTTACGATGACTTACAATTCTATTAGTGGATTTATTATTTAAGAGTGTATCAAACATTTTAATATTTATTATAAAAAATATAATTATTGATATATAGAGATTTATTCTAAAAAGGAAATAAATTTAACTCAATTCTAAAAGCTCCCACGGCTAAAATCAGACATTGTTTTATAATTTTAAAAGTAACTAAGTCTTTAATTATCCTTTTAAGACACAGTAAAATTTTAAGAGCTTATCAATTAATTCTATAATTATGTTTTAACAGAATAATAAACTTTGTTAACGATTATTTTATTATGGAATTTATTATTTATTTTATTATTAAAATATAATATTACAGTCGGTTCAGTAGTTAAAACATGGAAATTTAACAAACAAATTCTTCATCATCATCTCAGCTCATATATGTTCTACTGTTGTGTTCAATGGGATCCTCCTCCATAATGGGAGAGAAATTGACTATAACACGCTGGTCAAACGTTTTGATATAGGTTTTTATTTAAAGTTTTCCTTCTCTTGCATAGATGTTATATACGTTTTATATTCCTTAGTCGTTTTTTATAATCACCCACGGGTAAAAGATAGAGGGTGGTGAATTGTATTCTTACTCCGTCACCACATGCATAACATACAAAATTACATTCGCATATTAATATTGATTAGAGAAACATAACTCTCCGTGTGGTGACGGAGCAAGAATACTATTCACCACCCCATATCCTACCCGTGGGTGATCGTACGAGATGAATAAGGGATAAAAAACGCATATAACATATATGCGAGAGAAGGAAAACTCGAAACAAAACCCTATACCAACATGTGTGACCAACGCGGTATAGTAGGTTAATTTCCCTCCCATTACGGAGGAGGCCCGAGCCCAACAGTAGGACATTGATTAGCTGTGATGATGATGATGAGAGAAACATAAAGCTAGACGGGTCACCGATGACAAGGACCGAGTACCGGTGGCCCGAGGTACGTGTCATCATTCTCTTACTCTTATCCCAATTACTTGAGGTCGATACAATATGTACTCTTCTTTCATAGTACATATTGTAAAATTTATTGGCAATAGTTTTATGACCGGCCGCCTGCCAAACGACAACCCTCCTTGAGAATCTAACCATTGACCAAACGGTGTCAGATGGATTCGGCCCAGATCGTTATAAGGCTTTTAGTTGTCTTTTACGACATCTAAGAGCAAAGTAAGGGTTGGTAGTATTCGCAGCCACTACCATACAGCTGAGGTACGTGTATGATAAGTAATGGAATCCCACGACATCTTTTCCGTTGCCCGGACGGAGTGGACGAAATGTAAGGGTCATAGCCGACATACACAATATCGCCCCCACACGACAAAATACTGTTCATTGAAATGTGAACTTTTGAGCGTCCTTTGTAGACACACTTTACATTGACCACACATATTAGCGAGCTGTCTGCTAACCGCGTGGAAGCGGTGTTGTATAAGTCGGCTACAACCCTAATGACACTATTTTTTACTGCCTTCCCCCAAAATAGTAGCGGTGATTTTATAAAATGGCCCACACTGATGATAGTTTTCTGTCTACAGCTACGGGTCGGTCCGTCTGAGAGAGCTGGAAGCCTATATTTCTGTATGGGTTTTGGTTGGTAAGCAGCAGCTTTAATATTAAAAAGGTCCATGAACGGCAATAACACTTACCATCAGGTATGCTACTTGGATATAACAGGAAAAAATGTGGGGTGATGACGCATAATATTTTTAATCTGTCACCAGAAAGAAAATCTATTTACTTAGAAAGTTTTAGTGGGATACGAAAAATGTCATGTGGTGCTCTTGTATTATATTCAATATCTTAATGTTTTAACGTGTTATATTAAGTAATTTTGATGGCATTTTATATAATTTGAAGTATTGAGGTGTAGTGAATATGAGATAACGAAAACGCATGCAAGATGCGTTTTCGTTTTCCACTAAATTTTCTAAAAAGGTACCTTTAACAGTGTGGCCATGGCACTGTTGAAGGCGACGATTTGACTTACTGACGAACGATGACTTTAAATAAAGTTAATTTATAAATCAAGATTTGGCTTAAAGTTCTTAGAAATCAAGCCATAAACACCAAAAAAATAAACCTATTTACTTAAAAGAAATCTGTTTATCTGTCTATCTTATATCTCCAAACGAGTTATTCTTTTATATTTATACATTACTATATATGTTTATATCCTTACTAATATTATAAATGCGAAAGTAACTTTGTCTGTCTGTCGCTCTTTCACGCCAAAACTACTGAACTGATTTAAATTAAATTTGGTACACAGATAGTCTAGAACCTGAAAAAGGACGTAAAGGGTTGTAAAGGGGGATGAAAAGTTGTAAGGAAGTATCGTCATTTTTAAAGCCAGAAGGTTGAAGCCTATTTTTAGGCTGTCGATTAGATATAAATAAATGACATTAAAATTTTGTAAAAAAATTACCCTTAAGGGGAAAAATAAAAATAGGGGTGAAAGTTTATATGGAAATTGGTTATTTTAGAAGCTAGATTGACGAAACATTTTTTTTTTGCTTTTGATTACATATAAACAAAAATTGCATTACGTTGACCGGCTGCTGTCAGTAGCTCTGCGAGGTGTCATGCCTCGCGGCTCAAACGTATAGCTGGCTCAATACAAAAATGCTGTCTCCTGCGATCAGCTTTTTGTTATAATTTTTTATGATATCTCATCTTATATTTTAATTATATATAACTTAGCTATACATTTTGTTTTGTTATTTTCTATATTTTCCAATTTTTCTTATCCCAGTAATCACTTATGTTTATGTTTCCTTTGCAAGCATTTTCTAGATTAACATATAGGATACTTATATCCCGGTAATGCGTTCCCTTGCGATAATAGTTCAACTTTAGAAAAGTAGCTTTTTACGCGGGGGAAGCCGCGGGCAGAAGCTAGTTTTTCTATATATTCAGAATCTCAGCTCCAACAATCTCCATCAAGCTTAGTATGCATGAGCTTTCGGAGGAAGATCAAAATCGATATAGCTAAGTTTTATTTAAAGAAAAATCTAAATTCTGATGTTTACGCGAATATTACAATTTTCAAATTCAAATTTCAAAATAAAACTATTTTTCACGAATTCTATCGGGTTTGTATATAATTTTTAATTTTCGAACGTTTTACAATGCAAAGTCGGAAAATTAAAATCAAATACAAACGCAATAGAATCCGCAAAAATAGTTTTATTTGAAATATAGAAAATTTTCATTTCGCTAGGGTTTTTGATCAGTGAAAAAAAAATCTAATTAGAATTTGAATATCGTCATGCATTAAAATAGCTTAGTTGGAAAATCGAGCAATCGTTTAATCGAGGCAGCCTCAGTTTGGATCTGTTTTTTCCCCTTTTTTATTATATTTCCTTTTTTTGTGTAATTTTCATTATTTTTTTATTATTTCATAAGTTATTTTTTATTTATTTGATTAAAAAATATATTATTCCTTATTTTATTAAGCTGTATGGTAATGGCCACGAATACTATCCTTACTTTGCTTATATCGACCTGGACCAACACCGCCTGATGTTGTTCGGTCAATAATTACATTCCCAAAGAGGGTTGATGTCAGGCAGGCGGCCGATCATAAAACTATTGCCAATAATTTTTGCAATATGTAGGAAGAGTAGGATAATAATGATTTTTCCTTTGTCAATAGGATATAAAAAAATTATATCTCAATATACTCCGAAACTCCGTTACAACCTTATAATATATAAATATATTAAAAAAAATATACAATACACCAAAAAATAAACCTCCCGATCATCTAGATATTTGCATATAAATTCAGTATTTCCAATATTATAAACTTGACAGGTCCCTGTAGGTTTTTGATACGAGAACCTAATAATGTCTTTGTTCCTTAGATATTCCACTATCTTTAAGATTTCAAATCTCGAGGAACCTATATCTAGTATTTAATTAAATTTAGGATCTGTTTGTGAGATTCTTGCAAAACAGAAAATTTATTATGCCTATCTTCTGTCCAATAACGTTGATGATCAAAATGTCAGAGCTGTTGTGAAAGAATATTTTTGTTATATTTGTACATTTGAAAGCAACTACAGAAGATAAAAAGGCAATTGATTGGTATAGACATGTGAAATGAAAGAGTTATTATTTAATTATTTTATTCAGTGAAAAATACAGAAAACCTTCACAGTATATTTCGAAATTAAATTGATATATAAAATTCGATATGAAATTAAATATAAATTTAAAATATTGATACTATATGTAGCCAAGATGCTACTTTGATTTGCTGGGTGGGCCACCGAAGACAAAGACCAGGTACCGCTACCGATCCGCTCGCACGGGGTTAGTAGGTAAGTACCTAGTAAGTAGGGCGGGTTTTATGTGGTCACACGCCGTTCGTTCTTTCTGTCGCCCCGGACAGATTTAACTGGGTGAAACCAAATCATACCCGGCACCAAGAAGAAATAAACAGCCAAGATGCTGCAGTATCAAATAATGTAATTGTAACAAAAGAAATAAAGGATATATAAATATTATATATATATACATATACATATACACACACATATATATATATATATATATATATATATATATATATATATATATATATAACAAAGATAATTATTTTCGATAGAAAGGTAAAGGTCCTTGGTAATGTAATTGTTGACGAGACGGCCGATAGAATTGGTCCAGGTTGATGTAAAGTAATTTTTCCAGTAAGAAATGTAAAAGGAGACTGAATTAAAAGTTACAGTTAAATGTGAGATATATATACTATTATATCAACTTTGAATAAATGTTAATATTTTCTTAAGAATTGTGGCTTATAGTGTATACTAATCTTAATAAACAAAAGGACGATGGTAAGCGAGCTTAGTGTCCATAGACAAAATATTACTGTACAAAATAGATAAGCAACTCTGCAAGTTACAAACTCAGCAAGTCAGTTTTGAAACCTCTTTTAGAAGTAATGAACCCTTGTTTAATCATAGTGAGGACATGCCCTGCTATTTTTTACATAATTGAATTTGATTAGGTATATTGACTACTTGCCAGTAATTTCTAAGACCTTTCAGAGGTCACCTTCTAGGGAGGATTAAGGTGTTTTATGTCCAAAAAGTCATTGCTATTGTAGAGTTATATAAACTCCACTAGGCTCGAAGAATCGTTGCCACAGTTCAGTCCAAGGTTCGTAGCTCGACAAATTAAAAACCTATATTATAGCCAGATGTAATTGAATAAATTTAATTTTTATTTATTGCTGAGACTTCAATAAATAAAATACATGTAAATTTTATTAAGATTAAATTGTTTCATTAAAAATAAATCCACTTTTTATTTGTACCCAAATTTATGATCAGACTAGGTATATTTATGTATGATACAAATCAAAATATATATTGAATAGCATTGTTTTCTTTAGACGAAAGCTCTACTAAATTATGTCAACGAAAGACAGATGCGCTTAATTCTGCACGACACCAAAACATCACGGACGCTGTTGACAGGTACTAAGTAAAATTACAGCTATCTATTGTCAAGGTTCAGCCAATTTACTTCCGCCGTGGGGCAAATGTTAAAGTTACTTTGAGGGATTCAACAAATTGCCAGCTTTTTCTTACCTAAAGATAATGACAGCACTCTGGTGATAATTTATTTTATAATTCTAGATGATAATATAATTACTAGCTTTATAACAACCTATATTATCTTTAAATTATTAAAATAGGAATATAAGGTACTGACGCTTCTTTTGTGATCTTAAAGACTAGTATGAGAACTAAAAATATCACATCAAAATCAAGACAACTCAAAATAAAATCTATAATTCCAAATGAATAATTAGTCTCTGTTTTATAATTAATATTATCTTTCTTTCTTTCTTTTCGTTAGGTGACGGTGTAAGAATACAATTCACTCTGGCTTGCCCGCGGATGTCATAAAAGATGAGTAAGGCACACATTACGCATATAGCATCTATGTAAGCCTAATGACCCCATGAAACCTTATACTAACACGTCTGACCAGCATGGTATAGTGTGTCAATTTTCTTCTTATTGACCAGCAATGGGACATACATAAGCCGATGATGATGAAATCGAGGTAGAAGGCACAATTAATTGTATCTACATCATCATCTCAGCCTATATATGTCCCACTGTTGGACTCGGGCCTCCTCCATAATGGAAGGGTAATTGATCTACTATACCACGCTGGACAAACATGTTGGTATAGGGTTTTGTTTCGAGTTTTCCTTCTCTCTCATAGATGTTATATGCGTTTTATATCCCTTAGTCGTCTCACAGGATCGCCCATGAGTAAGATAGTGGGTAGTGAAGTGTATTCTTCTGACGGAGTGTCACCACACGGAATCCGTATCAACATATTTTGTTCTTATTTTATGTCAATCAAAAGCGAGTAAGTATTTGATTAAGAACACATAATGTTAATATTTAATCCAATATATTATGGAAGTAACGTATATTCCTTATAGAAAACAAAATTATATGAAAACGTATTATTACAATACAAATTGACTTAATAAAACTCCTTAAGTCCTCGAAGCTTGCTTTATTAACAAATCTGAAAATACACATATATATTTAGGTATGTAATTTAAAAACTTAATGAAACGAAATGTGAGATCATACATTATCCTAAATGTGTCCTTTCAATAGACTTATAAAGAAATAGACCATTTTTGTTTTTATTTTTTTGTCGCTGTGGAAACGCATTTACCCTATCCCCCGTCAATGACCGATAAGGGGGAGTGTGAGATTTATCGGCTAGCTGAAGCTGATCGGATACCCATTAAAACCACAGTGGACAGGACGTGGCGCGGGGGCCCCCCAGGCGGAGCCATCTCTCCAAAATGTGACGCGTATCGTCTAGTGGCGCGCCACACTCATGGTACCCTGGTGCCCTTTCTCTTCCAATTCTGTGCAGGTACTTACCGAAGACCTCGTGTCCGGTAAGCACCTGCATCATCCTAAAGCTTAGACCTTCTAGTGGCTTCTATTATTCTAGCGGTGGAGATGCGGCGTAACCACCTCCACAATCCCCCACCTTGCTACGGGGGACTCTAGATCTTCTCTCCAGTGCCGAATTACTACCCTTCGGGCTACTTCCAGTGCTCTCCCCAGTCTCCTAACAAAGACTTGCTCGTCATCGGCCCACGCCACTTTGCGGAGCCGGCAGGCCTCAGCCAGGGCCTCAACTACAAATGGCCACGTGAGTCCCCCGTCAGCAATGTCGCTACGGTTCATGATTATTATTATTTTATTTTATTTTATTTGGGAGACCAACAGCTAATAGCAACAATATAAGTGAAATAATTAGATTTTTGAAGCCAATAATAGGTCTCCACGCTTATGTAACAATACACAAACAAATGATCTGAATACATGAAAGCTTAAAAATAAATAAGCAAAATGTAGTTATTAATTAAACAATAATAAAAATGAAAGTAAAGTTATAAATATTTTTTAAAGAAGTCTAGACTAAGCATCCGTCTTACCGGTTCCACCTTAGTTACAAATATATCAAAGTTTAGTGTTTTCGTTTGACTATTTAAAAAGTTGCTCGCTCGCCACAAAAATGCATTCTGACGATAGTTGGTAAGCGCCACTGGGAGATGAATTGGTGTATAGTGTCTGACAGATTTTGTTGGTATATTAAATTTAATTTTTGATAGAAGATTGGGACTGTCGATCTTCCCCGATATTATATTTAATAAATATATGATATCAGCTATCTGACGACGTACGACTAATGGCAGTAAATGATATTTGGCACATGTCTCTAAATACCTTGTTGATTGATAACTATGTTTAGCCTTATAACATAAATACTTAATAAACTTCTGTTGAATATTTTCTATGCGTGAGATATAGGTATTATATCTCGGATTCCAGACTTGACTATTGTATTCCAGTACGCAGCGAACGAACGTACAGTAGAGTATTTTTAATGTTTTAATTTCATTGAAATCCGCTGATATTCTCATAACAAAACCCAACATTTGTGCAGCTTTCGCAATTATAGAGTCTATATGTCCCTGAAAAAGTAGTAGTAGTTTAAAAGAGTCATGAATGACACCAAGATCTCGAATACTCGATACTCTATGAACCTGTTCTCCTTGTAGGTAATAGTCTGTGGGGATTGTATTGATTTTCCTACTGTAAGTAATTACTGAGCATTTGGATGGATTTAAATAAAGCTTATTAGCATTACAATATTCACTTAACTTATTTAAATCAGCTTGCAGTGCGACCGCATCTGACGATGAAGAAATGGCTTTAAAAATTTTCATATCGTCTGCAAAGCATAAAACCTTTGAGAAATGGAAGCATGTGTCGATATCGTTCACAAAGATTAAGAACAAAAGCGGCCCTAAAATCGAGCCTTGGGGGACACCACTTGGCACAGGCACCCAACTAGATATATAATTATTGATCACAACTGCTTGGGACCGATTTGCTATATAAGATGTAAGCCATCTCAATAAGTCTCCTCTTATACCAATAAGTTTTAATTTAGTTATTAGCATGTTGTGATCAATTTTGTCAAAACATTTGCTGTAGTCCGTGTAAACGACATCCACCTGCCTCCCTTTACTCATAGCATCTGTTATAAACTCGTCGAGTTCTATGAGATTAGATGTGGTAGACCGCCCCTTAAGAAAGCCATGTTGAGATAAACTAAAACTATTCTTCAAGGCTGCGTAAAGCTGATTATACACCAACCTCTCAAGAACCTTGGCCAATATACAAAGCTTAGATACAGGTCTGTAATTGACGACCTCGGATTTGGAGCCTTTCTTATGAATTGGGCTTATAAACGCATTCTTCCATATTAGTGGCACAATACAGTCTTTTAAAGATTTATTAAAAATTAATCTAACAGGTATTGATATACTATCGGCTGTGTTGACCAGAAAAATTGCAGGTATGCGGTCAGGTCCGGCTGATTTAGTGGTATCAAGGGACTTAAGAGTTTTCGCTATATCTATATTGCCTATTTCTACATTAGCTATGTCTACCAATGAATTAACTTGATCTTGTGATTCACCAGAAAGCATCGGTGCAGTTTGTGTAGGCTCAAGAAAGGTAGAATGAAAGTAATGAGAAAATGCGTTACATATGTCATCACCTTTATTTGCCGTTATTTGGCCATAGGTAACAAGCCCGGGGATGCCTTGCGTTTTACGACGAGCTTTCACAAAAGTCCAAAAATATTTAGGGTTATTATTTATTGATTTTTCTACCGAAGATATATAATTATTGTAACACTCATGCTCTAAGCGTTTAACCCTCTCTCTCAATAATTTAAAGGTCTCAAGATCAGATAGATTATTATAATTTTTGAATTTACGTAAATATTTATGTTTTTCCTTTATACATTTTTTTAATGCTATTGTGTACCATTTAGGATAAGTATTGTTTTTATGTATTTTAACTTTTGGTACGAATTTTTCAATTAATTGTTCTAGAAAATGGTAAAAATATAGAACAGCGTCATCTATATTTCTATCTTGTAGCTCTTTGTGCCAATCAACACTCTTTATATGTAAGTTTATTTCTGTGTAATCGCCCCTCATAAACATATAATTAATTCGCTCAGTAGGTTCAAATCTGGGCAATGATGCCGCAACATCCCGACATATAAACACCGACAGGATGACCCGGGACTGCCAGTGTTCGACAAAAACCTACCTAGCGCCGCGGCTATCTTAACGAGCCTTGGAACGAGCTAGGCAAAGTGTGGCCCGAAACTCCACCTAAAATCAAGGGGCTGACCCAGATATTTTAACTGGGCTCCCACTGGCACGGTAACCCCCGGATACGCCAACGTTCCTTGAGTAGGGGACCTCGACCCGGGCCATGAAATAGGAGGGCCTCGGTTTTCTCCACCGAGATCCGCAGGCCCAACATGCTGATCCGGCCCACGACGAGCGACACCCCCTCTCCTGCCAAACGGGCAGCCCCCCAGAAAATAAAGAAATAGACTTAGATAGACCATTTGTCACCACTAGGATTGATTATTCTAGCGAAAAGTTTATACATGTTATGATGCCTTAGATATGTAATCCCTTCTTCTTTACCTGTAGGTACTTATCATACAAATCGAATACGAAAATTTGCATTATGCCTGCATAGGACTCTAGCTATGGCTTTATAATAGCATAAAATGATTTGTTTCAAGTCTTGCTATTTTTGTTTTTCCTTCTCGTCTCATATTTTTTTTTTTTATTAGATAAATTGTTGATCCACAGACTATTGTCCGTGACTTTTTTATGTTGTATATTTTAGTCGTTATGTTGAAGTTGAAGTTATATTATTAAATTTTTCTTGAAGTGGCTTTGATATTATACAATTTTTATGTGTTAACCAAAGCTCGAAATTGACATGATCAACCATCCAAAATCGGATTATGAAATAATATTTTTTTTAATAAAATATTAAATCAAAGGAAAATTTACAAACAGGAACCAAAGGAAATTTTAAGAGTGAGAGAGAACCTAGGACCAAAAATTATACACAGAATCTGAGTAATTCTTTCTGAATCACATAAAAATGTGGGAATAAAATCCACAAAACTCGACATAGAAAACAAAAAGCATTATTTAAAGAACTGCATTATTTATGTAATCAGTATATTAATAATATTTTTAATCTACCCTGTTTATATGTCTATGGTCCTTTCAAATGTAAAAATATTGAAATAAAATGAGAAACATTACCTTCATGAATTTCACAAACGCCGTTTCATATCTTTTCATTTAAAAAGTAAATCTCTTCGTACAAGTAAAATTGTCTGCATAATTTCATTTGTTACTCATGGAAAAGTTATATGGAATATATTTTTGTGAGGTTTAAGTGCTTTCGGTAGGGAATATAACTTTTTACTTTGTTTTTAGAGGATTATGGAATTGGTTTTTTTATAGATCACATATTAGAACTAAATATCGTTGATTTCAACGTTTTGAAAATACATAAAATTTTACTTATATTATAAAGTACATACAATTTTATGATTAGAAAGTACTTAAAGTCTGCCCATTAGCTTATGAAGGTCCACTGGCGGACAATGGGATCACAACCGCCACGATCCTGGGGCGAGTTAGTAATCATAGTTAGTATTATAAGTTTTTCAGGAGCAAAATGTTGTCTACTTCTCTGATACCCCTTTGTAAGAATTTTACCAATTTCAGGGCAAGAGGATGGTAAGAAGTGTAATCTGAACCAGCCAGTACGGGAGGAAAAGTTCAATCCAAATTTTTTTTTGCTCTTATGGTAGTAAATGAGCGAGCAATGCACCTGATGGTAAGGGTTATTGCTACCGAAGGACCTTTGCAATACCAAGAGTACAGGTAGATTGTTGCATAACAACCAAAACCGATTCAGAAAGTTTTTTTTTTTTTTTTTTTAAAAACACCACCCTGCACTAAGGAAATAAACCTTGTATTGCGGGAGACTTTACAAACATGCAATTAACGCAGACAAATTACACCCAGACTCAGAACAACACTTTGTGGATCACACAAAGTAATGTCCTGCGTGGGAATCGAACCCACGGCACTGGCACGGAAGGTCGGTATCTTAACCACTACGCCATCTGTGCAGTCAATCTCCAGCTAGTAAAGGAAGTGCAACAGCACATGCCCGCTACTCAGAAGTCGGTTTTTTTTTGCTTAAGTGTGGTATCCCAGACGGATCAAACCGCGGCTGTAGACAGAAAACTATCAAAAATATTACCCTACCGGTACTAAAGTGTGACCGTATTAATAAAACGATCTCAATCTTGAGTATGATCTTAAGTACACTAAATATTCCCGCTACTTATTTGCTACATATCATGCTAAGATTGCTCAGATTAAGAACTAAAGAGACAAAATAATTAAATAAAATAGGCTGATAGAGTTATAACTTACTAAACATATTAATAAAATGTAAAACCTGTATTAATAAAACAATCTGAATCTTGAGTAGAATCTTAAGTTCACTAAATGTTACGCTGTTTACTTAATATCATCATCATCGTTCTCCTTTTTTTTTATTGCTTATGGTGGCAAACGACCAAGCAGCACACCTGATGGTAAGCGTCACTGCCGCTCATGGACCTTTGCAATACCAAGGGTATAGCTTAGGCCGCGGCCTACTAATAAAATCCCCAAACCCATCCAGTTGGGCTTCCGGTTCTCTCGCTCATCGGACGAAACGCAATAGCAGATTGCCATTACTCAGACGTCGATCTTCTGCGAGAGTGTGGTACTACCCCAGACGGACTAGCCCGCGGCTGTAGAAAAAAAACTGTCAACAGCGTGGTCCTACTCTTATCCCAATTACTTGGGGTCGATACAATATGTACTCTTCTTTCATAGTACATATTGTAAAAGTTATTGGCATAGTCAACTTTCCTTGTGAATGTAATTGTTGACCAAACGGCATCAGATGGAGTTGGCCCAGTTCGTCATAAGGCGCTTAGTCGTTTACGACATCCACGAGCAAAGTAAGGGTTGGTAGTATTTGTAGCCGCTACTACACAGCTCCTTGTTTACATAATATCATACTTGAGATTAAGATCCATTTATTAAACGAACCTATTTATATTGAATAGTTGAATAAATAAATAGAAATAGACTATAACAATTTTATTGCTGATTCTATTGTATATAAAATGCTTTTACAGATAAAATAACAAACAGAAAAGAGTATATGTGTTAACGTAACTCAAATAAACATTATTTTATGACTCAGCTATTGTTAAATAAACTTGTGTATTTATATTATTCGATTGAGTAGACATAGGAATGGTTCAACCGACTGTCTAATAGGAAACAACACCCAATTACTGCCACTAACAGGCTATATGTGATTGCTATATCGATAATTGTATAAATATATTGTAATAATTATTATAAACGAACTTCTAAAAATGGGAGTGATGGTTGTTCTATTAAATAACTCGTCGAAATCGCTTGAGGGGTCTTCGAGTTATTATTTTTTCGCATTACTTTAAAAATAACATTATCTATTTACAGTTTTTCGTAGCATGATGGTATGAAAGTCAGCGTACTGGAGCTATTACTAATGTAACAAAAAAAATAACAGACAAACCCGATGAGATTTTTTTCGAATTTTCTCAATAGCAGTCGCGTTCCGATTCAGTGGTAGCTTATTAGATAAAAAGTCAGCATACTTCCATGACAAGTAGGAGAAGTTAAGGAGCTGTGACTACAACGGTATTATTAACTCGTCACCACATCACATATTTTTTTATTGCTTATGGTGGCAAACGAGCAAGCAGCACACCTGACCTTCGCAATACCAAGAGTATAGCTAGGCCGTTGCCTACCAATAACAACGCCAAACCCACCCAGTTAGGCTTCCGGCTCTTTCGCTCACCGAACGAAGCGCAATAGCACGTTGCCATTACTCAGACGTCGATCTTCTGTGAGAGTGTGGCACTACCCCGAACGGACCAGCTCGTGGCTGTAAACAGAAAACTGTCAACAGCATGGTCCTACCACTTTTGAACGTTTTTAGGCGTGATAGTACGCCTTCATCACAGGTAAGTAAAGAGGGTATAATACGCATATATTTTGCATCACATTCCTTTAAATTTTTTTTATAAGTTTTAAGTTATTCCACAGACTTTTTATCCGTGCTCTTTTTATGTTTAGTTTAATTTTCATGGTGGTTTGTTTACAAAATTAATTTTCTTAAAGTGGCTTTATAACAGTTGGTAAAAGCTTTAAGAGCGCAATTCAGGTGTCATAGATGTTAAGTGACTACATGTCGTTTTGGGGTTTCTTCTTGGCGCTAGTGGTCTTGTTATTAGTGAAACTCTTCTACTTGTAGATGTTGTTGTTCTCTGTGATGTAGTTATGATAGGGTAAATGTGGGATAGTTGCCACACTTTTTGAAATAGGCTAATAAGTTATAGATAGTGTTGCCCAAATTCAGTCTTGGTCTTGCAGTCTTGGTCTTGTTCTTGCGTTTTTGCAAGACCAAGACCAAGAACAAGACCGCGTATTTTTAGCAAGACCAAGACCAAGACTGACCGTGCAAGACTTGAGCAAGAACAAGACTAAGCCTGCAAGACTCTTGCGTCTTGCAGCTAGGACTTAGCGCTATTTCACGGAGTAGTTAGGTGTAACAGTTCGGTAAATAGGTACGCTTAGGAATTCTATGAGACGCAAAAAACTGTATCAAAGAATATGAAAAACTGGACCTATGCGCATTACGACTAATACCATAAACATACCTACATAGCGAATAAAAAAATATCCATTAAAATCAAACTGAGTGCATGCATAGTTATGTTTTAACCATCGGCACTTTGATAATGCGGCATCAAAGGTTTTGTACTTACTTCTCAAAGAAATTTGCCGCTTTTCGGAAGTACATGGTTATGATACACGCGCCGGCGGCTTCTTTTGAAATCATATACAACAATCGTTGCCGCCGCGCCGAAATCACAACATTTGACACTATTTGATTGCCGCCACAGGGCGTAGGTATACTCATGCAAAATAATTTCGAATTTTAAGAGTACCTACAGGTGTTCCAAAGAATAAATAAGTTTCAGAGTGCTTAGAATGAAAATGAATACATTATACTGATCACGCAAGTAGTATTATGATAGGAAAAAATGTTAAGGATAGGTAGTAGATGTCATAATAATTTATTCTAGTAAGTATATATTATAATATTGATTATATGGTTTTAAACTAATTACTTAGGTACTATTATTGTACATTTAGTCATTATATTTCTTAAGTTTTTACAAGAAAAAATAGCAAAAAAGTGTTCAAATATCACCCGTTTGATAAATATTGTAGCCACTTTTAAATATACTTGAAACGTGTAAAAAAATTCTACAAAACTAATAAAATAATATAAAAAGCGTAGGTACTTACCTACTAATAAAATAAAAAGCCTGCGATAAGAGTTTTGTATTGGTTACCAGCCCGAATATCTCAGAGAGATGATGAGAGTAAGTATTTACTAGCAGTGCCCGCGACTTCGTCCACGAGGAATAGTAACTTTGGAGGTATAGTGACGTTCAGGATTTATTTATTTATTTTAAAACTTCTGTCATCAAACATACAAACAAACTCTTCAGCTTTATAATATTAGTATAGATAAGTATAGATGTACGCCAAAACATTCACTTATATGTAAAGAATAGTGATTGGCACTAATTCTTTACATATATTTTATTCACGCGTCGCGTCTGTACAAGTAGGTAATAATCTGTGTTTGTACGCCGCACGCGGCATCGTTTGATTTGCGGCGGCATCCTTTTCATAGAGCCGGCACGTGGCGAGGCGGCGCGGTAGAAAGCAAACGAATAAATAAAGGAATTATTTTAATTCCAGTCATTTCCAATTGAGCTGTGCTTCGAGTCTAACTTAATAATTGTTTTTACTAATTCTTGTTGTTTTCTAAAAACGTATCACGTGTACAATTTAATATGAGTGACGAAGATTCAAATTATTCTAGTCCGAGTAACGAGAGTTTGAGTCACAGATCTAAAAGACCCAAAAGCAAATTTGAGGAGTTTTTCGAAATAATTCATGCATCCCAAACTGCCTTGTGTAAATTGTGCCAACATAAAAAGATTGAAATAAAAATGAAAAACAGAAACACTTCAGGCTTAAGGAAACATCTAATATCTTTCCACAAAAAGGAATCACAAATATGTCTTCCTGTTAAACCAAAATTAAGTGGAGATATCACAAGCTTTTTAGTAACCGCTGGAAGAAGTGGACAGGTAAGAATATTTTTTTAACAATGGTCGAAGTTGTCGCTACGGGAATTTTAACTCCGCGTAGCTATTCATGCGATACTTTCAAAAACGCCATTAACTTACGTAAGTATTTTTGAGTTAGTGGTGTTTTCATCTAGGGGTGCGACATATTAAGTATGTAATTATCGTCTTAAATATTTTTTATAAACACCCATATTTTCATTTGTTTTCATAATCGGCCAGTAACAACTAAGTACTTTATTTTGGTAATATAAAAAATGTCAATTTAACGATTTTCTCGATTTAACAACAACAAACCTCCTCCTCCTAAACGCTCAAACCTAGTATGTTTTAAATAATAACACAAGATTTATTGTTTTATTTCAGTCGGAAAACAGCAGTGACAACATCACGACAGCTACAGTTGATTGGGTGGTGAAAAAATATCTTCCCTTCTCATTTTTCGATGACGAAGCTACACAAGTATATTTTCGACGTATTTGCCCTAATATGGTGTTTCCTAAAAGGTCTACACTTAGAAGGAAAGTCAAAGAGCGTTTTGAAGAGCTCCAATTGAATCTCAAGGAACGACTTCAACAATTATCATCTAAAATGTCGTTTACTATTGATGGGTGGACGTCAATTGCTGGTAGGAGTTACTACGGGGTTACTATGCATTATATAGACAACGAATGGAAGTATCGATCTGTAGTTCTTGATTTTATACCATCACGCGGTCGACATACTGGGGAAGATATTGCAACGATTTTCCATGAATGTTTATTGGAATATGACATAATTGATAAAATACAAGGTATCACGGTCGACAACGCAACTGCAAATACCAAATTTATGTATGAACTGGGCAAACAGCTGCCGCCACACTTTGATTCAGACAATCAACATTTCCGGTGCTTTGCTCACATTTTAAACCTTGGTGTACAAGATTTATTAAAGACCTTAGCATTACACTATGAGTCTGACACTAACGCGCAAGATCAGCAGTATGAAGACTATGCAGACGAAACTGAGGATGAGGAAGATGAAGAATATGCACCAAATATTGCTGACTCGCGTACATCTGTAACAAAGTTACGCAGTATTTCCAGTAAAATAAAAAGAAGTGAGATAGTGAAGAAGAAGTTTCAGTCTGCTTGTGAAGCAGCTGGCGTGCCATCAAATCTAAATGCCATTCTTGACTGTCCAACGAGATGGAATTCCACACATGATATGATTGGATTTGGTTTAAAAGTGAGAGCGGGCATTAACATATTGTGCAGTTCTGTCACCGAATTGAATGTTTTTCAAATCACAGCTAGTGAATGGCAGGTACTCGAAAAATTAAATAAATTTCTAATAAACTTTAAACTTTTAAGTACAAAACTTGGTGGAGACAAATATGTTACATTACCGCTAGTCATTGTATCATTCAATCTCTTGCTAGATAAAATTGAATCCATGGTAAAACAGTTAGATGAGAAACCTAATCGATCTGAAGTGGATGAAAGGCTCATTCTAGCTTTCCAAGCAGCTCGAGACAAAATGCTTAAACATTATAAGAAGAGCAACTGGATTTATTGTACTTCTTTTATTTTAGACCCAAGGCATAAGGCTCAGACTTTTGACCTGACAATGTGGGGGAAGCAACTTAAAACAGAAAGTCTGCGCAAGTTCAATGAACTTTATGAAGAATATAAAAGTCTACACTCACTGAACAAATCTCTGGAATTACCAAAAAAAGAAAATAAAGTATGTGATGAAGATGAAGACGTAATAGACTTTGATAAACTCTATGAATGTCCCTCGACGTCATCTGGATCTTGTCTTCAAGGCTTAGTGATAGACGAGTTGGAGGAGTACCTGAGAAAACCAAGAACTGTCAGCTCGGAAGACATTTTAGATTGGTGGAGGACGCACGAGACAGAGTATCCGACTTTATCGAAGATGGCCCGTGATTTTCTCTCAATACCTGCAACTTCAGTACCTGCTGAGAGATTATTTTCTAAAGCATCATTAGTAAGTAGAAAACATAGAAATAGGTTAAGTGATGAGTCAGCCAGATGGTTACTTTGTATTAATTCTTGGTCAAAAGAATTGATATAAAGTAACATAACCTAATGATAAAGCTGTTGTGTACTGTTATGTTTGATTTGTGTTGTATTTTATTTTTTATTGAAATAAATGATAAATCGTAAAACTCTTTTATTAAATTTCATATAAGTTGAGGGTTCAATCTCTTTCTAGACAGATATTGTTCTTTAAAATACAGTCAAGTTATTGTAATTAATTTGTTTTTTACATGTTTTAGCAAATGTAAGCTTATAAATCATAAATGTTTATTAAGAAACAGTTACTTCCATGGAAAACGACATATAGGTCAGTTGATTTTTCGAATTTCTTATCAAATCCTCAGTTATTTATTAATCTGCTTGATCTTTACTATGGCTATGTTAATTCAAGCTCACAATGTTTCAATTCTAATACGTTTTTCTAAGATTTAAAGTAAACTTTAATAAATAGTAATAGACTAATAGGTAATTGCAAGACTTGCAAGACTCTTGCTGCAAGACCAAGACCAAGACCAAGACTGGGAGCGCAAGACCAAGACCAAGACCAAGACCAGATGTATTGGCGCAAGACCAAGACCAAGACTGGCTAAGTCTCGTCTTGTTCTTGCATTTGGGCAACACTAGTTATAGAAAATAAGCAATTTCAAATCGTAACTTGTTGTGATTTATTGTGTATTTATTAACGTATAAACTAATTAAGATAATTTGGTTTAATCTGTTTTATTTATTTAGTACAAACGAAATATTAAAAGTATTATAAATGAGGATAGATGCCTATTGTGTGGGTTAGATGCCGTAGTGATAGTTCGGCTTGTGGTATAGTTGCCCTATGTAATTAAATGAAAGATTATTTAGATTCTGTTAACTTTAATCAACTTTTTTTTCAATATAATTATGTGTAATAATACTATCATCTTTGGAATGAGCTAAATATAATAAATTGAGATCAATTAAAACGAATTAAAAATTAAAATCAGTTTTACATATATTTTTTTTCTTGGCGTAGTTTCAAACGCTGACATGGATTACAGTAATCGCCGTACATTGTGCAGGATTCATGCAGCCACTTTTTACACATGACGCACTGAATCCAATCTACCGTTGATTGTGTCTCCTCGAACTTTTCAAAACATTCCACGCATTCGTTTGATGCACTTTCAGAAGAGTGATGGATTTGAAAGAGATGTGTCCTCTTTATCAGGAACTTTGCTTCTTTGTATCCTTCTCGGAACTACACGAACAGGCCGCTGAATTGTATTTGTATTTGTAGTTTTGTTTAATACTTTTCCTCTCAGTTTCTTGGCTCTCTTATCTTTTTTCTTTTTTTTTTGCACGTGAGTTTCATTTTCTTCGAAATTATCGGCATCACATGTTGCACTTGTATCTGTATCCTGTAAATCAGCTCTTGATCTTTTTTTCACTGTCCTTTTTAGTGCTTTGCTTTTACACGGCATGTTCGGAGTTAGCTTGCCTTTGTTTCTCTTAATTGCGATGTTTTCTGAAGAAGTCAATACGGCAGCTGACTGTTTACCTCTTTTATATAACGGTGTTGGCACTATTGGTATTGGAGAACACTCTTGCAAGATTTTGCTAGGCGTCTCCTGAGTGCTTTCTGCATTAGGTTGCAGACCAGATAAAGAAGAGATAAGAGATGGAGAGTCTTCTCTTCCTGTATTAGGGCTAATGTCACAAAACCCGTGTGTTGGATCTGAATTTGGTGACGTACAAATTGGGATTTCAGCCACAGTTGGAGTCATAAGAACCTCGTCGCAGCCTAATTCTAGTAACGTCTGATTACTACAAGAGGGACCAGGTAACTGTAATGTATTATGTGCATCGATTGAATCGTTTTGCAGCTCATTACGGAGTTGAGTGCTTGATGACAAATCAGAGATTGCAAAGAAACTTTCTGGTACACTAGCTGGATTATATGGGTAAATACCGCAAGCTCTAAAGCCCGAAATAGCATTAGAAGGCGTAGCCGCTCGGATCCATGCGTTACCAATGAGTTTACCAGCTGCTAAGCGATTGATTTTTTTTTTTTTATTAGTAAGCATCCAGTTCTTGGTTTCAGCTGCATAAAAAGTTTTAAATGATTTGAAAAAACTACGGTCTAAGGGTTGTAAAGCTTGCGTGCTGTGACTTGGCAAACAAAAGAGTATAATACCATTTTCTTCCGCAGTCTCTAACATGTCAGCAGAGTTAGTGTGTGAAGAATGCCCATCTAAAAGTAAAACAACCTTACCTTGAGGTTTTCTGGGTATGAAATGCTGCATTAGCCACTTCTGAAATAAATCTGCATTAACATAAGCCGATTTTTTGCTCATGTAGACATCTGATCCTTGAGGAAGACCATCTTGGAATTCTGGCTTTCTATTTACTCCTTTAATAATAACCACCGGAGAGAGAAAATTTCCAGCGGCATTGCAGCAAGCTATTACCGATAGAGTCTCCCCTTTTTCCCCAGATGTTACTGAGTGAACTGACTTTGCGCCTTACGTAACAATAACTTTTCCCGGTTTATTATTTAACTGGACACCAGTTTCGTCTACATTAAATATACGATCTGGTTTGTCTAGTAAATCATGCTCTGTTAAGACTTGAAGCAAAAGCTTAAACATATTATCGACTTCCTCACGATTAAGTCCCTGAGCTCGGGCAAGAGATAATCCCTCAGCTTGTCGGACGCTAAGTCTTGGTTGGCGTTCCAGAAAAGATTGTAACCAATGAGGTCCAGCTTTACGTGTTTCTTTATTAAAGTTATGTTCAATACCAAGCTTTTCAGCGAATTGAAAAGCTAGTCTTTGTACCGTATCTCGTGTTACAGGAAACCCTGCAGTCTCTAGTTTTTGGATGTGTGCGACAAGCCGTTTTTCATTATCGAAATCCAGAACTGGGTGTTTCCCTAAAAATAAATGTAAAATTTAATATACAATGAAGGTACTATATTAAAAAAATTTGAATTAATAAATATTTTGTAAATAAGTTAACACAATACTTAATGTGATTTTTTTTGTATCTTGTTTAGCAATTCCGTCTTCTTAGGGTTCTGGCTGGAATTCCATAACGACGAGATATTTCATTTATACCATATTTATTTTGCCTCAGCTCTTCAAAGGCGTCTATAAGGGCATCTTCTGTCCAGGTACCTCGAGGATGTGCCCCTGCTTTACGCACGTATTTGCGTGGCATATCTAGAAAACAAGCAAATACCGAATTAAATACAATAAAGGGATACATGCCTCTAGGGGCATCTATACTCACAAAAACTGAGGCGTCTATCCTTTTTTGAAGGGATAGACGCCCTCCAAATTATTAAAGAAATACCTTGAAAAAACACTTTAAAAATACTGAAATGACTTTATATGATGTACAAATATATTAAAAACACAAAAATTTAAGTACTTACTTTGTAACCTTAAAAGTTCCGAGAGCAATAAGATTTAACGCAAGGCGAATCCAACAATAAGTCACGGCGTAATTTATGTTTCGTCTCGCAAATTTCGACACGTGCGCTTCAGCGGAATGTCCGGCACTGACTGGTGAGGGGAAGGGGCTAGACTTACATTAAAACAAAACAGCGCGATGTTATTGTTTGTACTTGTTACTATATGTTTACTGAGGCATCTATCCCACTGAGGCGACTATCCCACATTTACCCTACATTTCTTTAGTTCCATCCAACATGTATCAAACCAATTTTCGTTAACCGAACATAGATTCAAACTTTGTTCGTTCATCTTTTTACTTAGAAATACCCGAAAACATCCTCGTAAATCGAGGAGATCCGCAAAAAGCTCCAACAATACTTTTTTGCTTCATTCAGAAGTCGAATTGACGATTGCGGAGTACTATCTTATTAGAGAATATTTTTAGAAGAAATTCATAAGCGTATGGTACGGACCGTATGGTCACGAATTAAAAAAAAAGTGTAATAGATTGCATGACTGACATGACATCACTACATGATATAATGATTATATAGTAGTGAGTAGAGAGTGAGTAGTAGTGACCTAATTTATAAGAACTTAGTAATAAGCATATAATAATAGGCAGTGCATTATAAGTTATCGGTGTGAGACGGAGTAAGAATACTATTCACCACCCCATATCTCACCCTTGGGTGATCGTACGAGACGACTAAGTGATATAAAACGCATATAACATCTATGCAAGAGAAGGAAATCTCGAAACAAAACACTATACCAACACGTTTGACCAGGGCGGTATAGTAGGTTAATTTCGCTCCCAATACGGAGGAGGCCCGAGCCCAACAGTGGGACTTTTATGGGCAGTGATGATGATGATGATGATGATGCATTATAAGCACGTATCGTTGTATATATGTACTCTTTTCGGCAGGTTATAGTCTGGACACACGCCGTGCATTTCGTCCGAGGTGATGGAAAGGCGGCGCGTACACATAACGCACCATAACCCACCTAATTCTCTCGTCATCTCCATTGGGCCAGCCACTGGTACAGAATCATTGACATCCATGTCCAGTACAGCGGTTTACACTATTGGATACCAAAACCCCGTTGCCCTCACGCGATCAGCGACTATTCCCCGATCCAGTCACCTGCGGGTATATATGTACTTTAATAAATACACAAATAAGCAGACATCAATGAAACTCATAATAGAGCAGATATCCTCTTAGCTTCATACGGACTCTCTGTATGTCTGGCAATAATTTTATATAGAATCTTTTTTATGATATTAAGTCCGTCAAAGAAAAAAAAAACAACAGGCAGTCACGGGGACTGCCGATAGAAGTGAAAACTATTAACTTAAGACTAATTGAAATAATAATAATTTTCTAATATTTATATAAAAATAAATACCTATAAGTTTGTCCCCTCCAAAAACGCTCAACGCGCCTAAAGAAGTTTTCATATAGCTATAGATATACTATTAGCATTAGCATGTCGGTGACGCGAACCTATAAGTTTTTCCCCTCCAAAAACGCTCAACGCGCCTAAAGAAGTTTTCACATAGCTATAGATATACTATTAGCATTAGCATGTCGGTGACGCGAACCTATAAGTTTTTCCCCTCCAAAAACGCTCAACGCGCCTAAAGAAGTTTTCACTTCAAAAATAACTAAAGGATTTAAAATAAACAGTTACCAAATAGTGTTACCAGCAGTGTATACTGCTCTGCTTTATAATAGAGGTCTGAACTCAAAAGTGGAAGGTATAGGAGTTGAAAACATAGCAATAGACTCACGCTGAGTTGACCAATCAGTTCTGTAGTATCAGAAAATAATCTAACTTTTTGTTTCCAAAGCTGTAATCATAATAATGAAGTATCAGGAGATTTCACGCCGGTTAAACGATTTTTTTACGGGTCATAAAATTTTATGATTTTGTTATCTATGAAGGTTTTATGAATAAACAGAATTTTAAATGGAAAAGAGTTATAGCTTTCAAGTACCAAGTTGTATATATATGTACAAACCCTTTATTGACCATGGGTATATTAAAAGACGAATTAGGGATATAATATGCATATAACATACATACATACATACCATCACGCCATGTCCTTTGCAGGGTAGGCAAAGAGAACAGAGTGTCAGAGAACTCTATCCTTGCATACTTCACTCGCTTCCTCAACATTCATAATTCTCTTCATACACGCTCGCCGGTTTCGGAGACTCTTGACTCCACCTTCCTTCAGTACATGACCGATCTGGTCTAGGTAGGTTAATCTCGGCCTCCCCCGGTACCTACATCCTTCCACTTTCGCATTGTATATCTTCTTAACCAGACGTTCTTTCGGCATTCTTTCCACATGTCCGAACCATCGGAGCATTCCCTTTCGCATCTTTACACCAATAAAATAAAATATATAGGTATATTTAAAAATAAAATATATATATTTAAAAAAGTAACTTCAAAAATGACGAGCTAGCTGAGTTTTTTACTGAATCTTCCATTTGCGGCCAAATAACGACTTGATCATAACGTGGCCGTCGTGGTAGATAATTAGATGAATTTTAAATATAATGTAATTTTGACAATCTGGAAATACCTTCACTGTGTTATGTCTTACTTATTATAAACACGAAAATTTGTATGAATATTTGTTATTCTTTCACGCGAATCTACTAAATGAATTTTAATTAAACTTTTATATAGTGCATACATCAGAATATCAACACATAGGCTATAATTTGAGGAAGGATTAGATCCCTTTTTATTTTACTATTATTTATTATTAACTACTTTTTTTTATCAACAAACCACGCGGGCAGAAGCTTACATAATAAATGATTTGATTTGATTTGACTCTGAGAGAACATTTTCACGCATCCAGCAGCTAAAAATCCACTAAATATTTCATGGAAGGCGAATTTCTTTTTAAATATTTATATAATTAAAAAAAAAAGATATAAATAAATATATTTCGTGGAAGGCTTACTTTTTGTTACACTTGTAATAAGCCTTCATGACTTATTATAAGTGAGTGTGTATGTGTGTGTGCGTTTGTTTGTGTGCATGTGTGTGTGCGTGCTTGCATACGTGCGTGCGGGCGCATGCGTGTGCGTGCGTATGTGTGTGAGCGTGTGTGCGTGTGTGTGTATGATGTTTTCTAGAACTACAGATATAACGCAAAGAGCTAGGCCACCTCAGGCCCTTATGGTAATTATCCATGAAGCGGAATGTTAATAAGCACGCCATCTAACTATCAGCCATACGTCGTCCTTTGTACATACATAGGTTTCACCATAAAGTAGGGCGTTATCTCGGTTCATATATATCCCACTGCTGGGCTCAAATCTCCTCCACGTTAGGAGCTCTATATTACACTAGTCAGACCGCTGGTATAGTTGTACTTTGCGTTTACCTTCTCTTGCATAGATGTTATCTGGATATTATCTTTCTTAGTAGTTTTTTCAACACCCATGGATATGAAAAGTTTTAACAAATTGGAACCTTACACAGTCACCATATTGATGGGTGCCCGTATTATTTTCTTTGATTCTTAAT
This sequence comes from Lymantria monacha, assembly GCA_905163515.2. Classification (NCBI taxonomy): domain Eukaryota; kingdom Metazoa; phylum Arthropoda; class Insecta; order Lepidoptera; family Erebidae; genus Lymantria; species Lymantria monacha. Next base: position 12,511,910 of record LR991095.1, on the reverse strand, counting down.
TTATTTTATTGTAATACAATGATAGCGATCGCCACCTGTAGCAAGTGAGTTGGCGATCGTATTGTATGTTAGGATTTTCTCAGAAAAGTCTAAATCTCTGGTGCTTGTTATGAAATTGTAAAGACATATTGTATTCTGAAACTGTCATCACCTTTAACTATTTTTTTTTCAAAATTTAATTTAAAAATGCACCAGTGACTCTTTCATAACTAACGAAACTACTTCAAACTACCCTCAGATTCTCAACAAACGTTATCAAACTATTCTCCAACAATACAAAACAAAGAAGATCTTATATTTTGTGAACTCTCAAACTATTAAATTCTAGCATATCTGATATTCAAGTAGCTCAGTGAAAACTTCGAAACTCTGAACAGTAATTAGAAATTTAATTCAAAGATACGAATAATTTATTGCGGAGGGAACATGTGTTTAAATTAATTAATATCGATGTTAAATTAAACACCCTGAAATAGATACATATTGATATATCATAATATATTTTTCGTCGATGACTGAGTAAGAATACTATTCACCACCCCATATCTTACCCGTAGATAATATCCATTTTATTTGCATGCTTATATCACACACTTGATAAATGGTTGGACTTGTCTCAATCATGCAAGAAAATAAATTACGCCTGTGGTCGCCGATATAACGATATCTTTGATCCCTCGGTGTAACGATCGTCTCGAGCGAATTACGAATAACTGTCAGGTGTGACAGATGTACACGATATAACGAGGACTGATTGACGACTTTTGACGGGAATTAGAAAACGTCATGTGGTGCTCTTGTATTATATTCGACATCTTAGTGTTTGAACGTGTTATATTAGATAATTTTGATGGCATTTTATGTAATGTGATGTGCGGAAATACTGGGATGTAGTGAATATCATATAAAAGTGCTTTACAACGTTTTCGTTTTCCATCAAAATTCCCACAAGATACCATTAACAGTGTGGCCATTGCACTGTTAATGGTAACAATTTGACTTAGACAACGACAGACTTGAAAGACTAAAAACGTGAAAATATTTATAACTTGACACTGGCACCAATAGCTCGTATATGTAGCTGATTCCCAATACATAAGAAGAAGAAGAGGACTGATTGACGTTTATTCCTTTCTCAGTATTAATAATATATGTAATACTTACGTTCTTTTCTTTCCTTTTTAAGGGATTATAACAAAGCAGATCTTGTATTTAAGCCTTACAAATATATTCATAGGACTAATGGACTTTATTCTTAACCCCGTCACTCCCATCATGAATTTTTTTAAACACCAACCCGCACTAAGGAAATAATCTTTATATTGTGGAGGACTTTACATTCACACAATTAACGCAGACAAATTACACCCAGACACAGAACAAGACTTTGTAGATCGCACAAAGTAACGTCCTTCTTTTTTTTTTGCAATGGACTATGTACGTGGTCGCGCCACGGGTCCGGGGCGATGGAAGAGGCGGCGCGCAAACCCATAGACCCACCCTGCAAACACCTCTCTTCGCCGTGCGAGCGGGCCACTGGTCCCGATCTTTGTCTTCGGTGGCACAAAATAACGTCCTGCGTAGGAATGGAACCCACAACACTGGCACGGGAGGTCGGTATCTCAACTAATACGCCATCTGTGCAGTCACATCATCATTCTGCTCACACATTCCAAAAGTTATTAACTGTAGTTTTATGACCAGCTGTATGTCTGACATCAACCATCGTTAGGAATGTAATTGTCAGGCAAGACCGACATCCTACCCGAGGGGGGGACGTCGGTCGAGGAGAGGGTACTCCTCAGGGGTATTCCGTCGGGCCGACCACTGACGTCAAGTCACTCTGCTCCGGTGGTCGCCCCAAGGACGAAGGCGACGTCACGGGTTGGTTACGGGTGTGCGTGCTTACGCTCCTCTGTCACCCTGGACGGAGTGGTGCGAGGAGTGCGCCAACCGTAGCCCAGCCCAAAAAAAAAAAAAAAAATAGGAATATAATTGTTGACCAGACAGCATCAGATAGAGATGGCCCAGGTCGATGTGAAGCTCTTAATATCTTTTACGACATTCACGAGCAAAGTTACTACTACAGTAGAACCTCGATAAGTTAAAGTCCAAGGGAAACACAAAATATTTTAAGTTATAGAGGTTTTAAGTTATCAAGGGTCTATGTTAGGGATAGGCTTTTAATTTATCAGCGTATGTGAGTGTTGTTAGTTTTCTTATTGAACTCATTTTAAGCCAGTTTTATCACACAGTAGGTAAAGTGATGTTTCCAGGGCAATGATCAAAAACTTATGATCCAAGTAAGCCGTTGTCTTAAGGCTAACCGCCGCAAAGCTTTAAATAATTACGAAGAACCAAACAATAGGTGACATATGTATTGTTTCCGTTAACAATGTAACTAGTGAACACGTGCAACAAATACCAAAACCTTTTGTTTTGCACACTCTTTAAAAATGACTTATTGACAAACAATTTTATGTTATAGAGGTTGTGGAAACATTTCTTTAAGTTACTGAGGGCCAATACAGAGATTAATTATTTAAGTTATAGAGGTTGCTTATTTTAAGTTATAGAGGTTTTGGGCTCTGATGGGAAGGGAACATATTATTTTTTGAAGTTATAGAGGTTTTTAAGTTACCGAGGTTTGAGTTATCGAGGTTCTACTGTACTATATACTACTTACAGCACTTACCCCGTCACTCCCGTGAGCGGAAATTTGCTAAAGTGATCGCAAAGACAAAGAAGAAATTACATTCTTCATCATCATCATCTCAGCTTATATGTACATGTCCTACTGTTGAACTCGAGCCTCCTTCATAACGAGAGGGAAATTGACCTACTATACCACGCTAGTCAGACGTGTTGGTATAGGGTTTTGTTTCGAATTTTCCTTCTCTTGCATAGATGTTATATGCGTTTTATATCCCTTAGTCATCTCTTACGATCACCCAAGGGGTAGTGAATTGTAATTGTAATTGTGTAATTGTTGTTGTGTAAGATAAGGGGTAGTGAATTGTATTCTTACTCCGTCACCACACAGAATAAAATTATATTTTAATTCTATTACAACAAAGATTAATAATGAATTATTTTAATGCATTACTTGCTATACAGATGCAATGTTCTGTCATATCGCCGACATTTTGGAAGGGACGGATATTCAAAAATCCATTAAAGTCAGGCGATACCAATGATTTGCCAAAAACGCGGTGAAATGACATCATTCATTTGTCCCGGACTGATATGTGGGCGCAAATATTTTCTTATTATTCGTCATTAGAGGGGAATATAATCTTCAAAATGGCTTGTCAAATATTAATGTTGATGCGGTATTATGGAATATATTTCATACTGACAACAATTACTTTGAGAAATTATATACATATATATAAATACATATCAACACGCCATATCCCTTGCAGGGTAGGCAGAGAGAACAGAGTGCCAGAGAACTCTATCTTTGCATACTTCACTCGCTTCCTCAACATTCATAATTCTCTTCATACACGCTCGCCGGTTTCGGAGACTCTTGACTCCACCTTCCTTCATTACATGACCAATCTGGTCTAGGTAGGTTAGTCTCGGTCTCCCCCGGTACCTACATCCTTCCACTTGAATCACTCAGAATGAATCACTCAGAATGAATAAAATAAGGTCTAAAGGTGGAGACATTCTTACACAAACACAAGACGTGTTAAGCCGATGGAGAGAATATTTTAGCGATATGTATGCGGGTAGCATCCGGTTGGCGCCGGTGTCGCATGTGGTTTAGTAGATCAACATTCGACAACAGCGTCCTCCGATGGCATCAGTATGGATGCAGTTGAATGGGTGATAAGGAGTTTGAAAAATGGTAAGGCAGCGGGCATTGATATGGTGTCTGCCGAGATGATCAAGCTTGGTGGCTTCTGTATCTGGGAGGCGTTCCTGTTGCTCCTCAATTTATGTTGGAGCTCGGGAATGGTTCCTGGGGACTGGAATAGCGCAGTCATCGTGCCTTTGTTTAAAAACAAGGGTTCACGTTATGACTGCGCAAATTACAGAGCCATAAGCTTGACCAGTTTGGCAGCAAAAGTGTATGGTAAAATTATTGAAAGGAGAATGAGGTTTCAGGAGTGGAAGGGGATGCATGGATCAAGTGTTCTCTCTGCGCAACATTGTGGAGAAGCATCTGGCTCTAGGTCAGAGGGTTTTCTGCAGTTTTGTGGATCTGGAGAGAGTATTTGATACGGTTGTACGAATGGAACTTTGGGACATTTTACCGGAGTATGGTATTAACTGTAAACTGCTACAGGCTGTGCAGCCCAGTTACATGGGCTGTAGAGCCTGTGTGCGGCTGGATGATGGAATATCGCCTTGGTTTGACGTCCATATCGGCGTTAAGCAGGGGTGCGTTCTGTCAGCCAGGATGGTTATCATATATCTGGATAAATGTCTCCAAAGGTTGAACGATATGAATGTGGGAGTCCAGATGGGCGACTCAGTGGTCACTGCTCTGCTTTACGCAGATGATGCAGTCCTGCTGGCGCAAAAAGCGACTGACCTGCAGACCCTAGTCGACACAATGACAGAAGATTGTAACAAAAGGGGTCTACGCGTGAATGTGAGCAAAACCCAAATAATGGTCTTTGAAAGAGATGAAGTCAGAACAGATGTAAGAGTAACAATAGGTAATGATGTACTAGAGCAAGTGGATGAATTTGTATATCTTGGATGTGGATTTAGCCGAGATGGACGGTACACCACTGATATAGAGCGAAGAGTGAATGCGGGAAATAGAGTGAACGGAGCGTTGGGGCAACTTCTCGGCAGCCACCACGTCAGCCAGAAGGCACGTGTAGCAATACATAACGCAGTGCTTGTCCCAACATTACTGTATGGAAGCGAGAGTTGGGTATGCAGAAAAGAGTATGAAAGTAAAATTAATGCGGTCGAAATGCGATCTCTTTGGAAAATCTGTGGAGTTAGGCTGACCGACCGCATTCGTAACGACGACGTAAGAGAGCGAGTAGGTATGAAAGAGAGTATTGGTGTAAAGATGCGAAAGGGAATGCTCCGATGGTTCGGACATGTGGAAAGAATGCCGAACGAACGTCTGGTTAAAAAGATATACAATGCGAAAGTGGAAGGATGTAGGTACCGAGGGAGACCGAGACTAACCTACCTAGACCAGATCGGTCGGTGGAGTCAAGAGTCTCCGAAACCGGCGAGCGTGTATGAAGAGAATTATGAATGTTGAGGAAGCGAGTGAAGTATGCAGAGATAGAGTTCTCTGGCACTCTGTTCTCTCTGCCTACCCTGCAAGGGATATGGCGTGATGATATGTATGTATGTATGTAATAATAATCTAACTATTTACAATGTTATTATATGAGTTTCTAATAAAGGTACCGACTTCTAATGAATATTAACAAATAAGAATTTGTATGTAAATAGTTGGTTATTCAAATAATTTATAGTATAGCAATTAAAATCATTGATATTTTTTTTGTTATTTAGCTTAGGTTTCTTTTTTTGTACTGTACTTGTAAAATAAATCTAATTATTATGATTTAGTTTTTCTTTATAATACTGTACCAGTAAAATATTTTTTTAAGAACTCTATGGTTGCTCTTATCAGATTCAATTCACTTAATTGTTCTTGCAGAAAACAAATGAACGATGAACTATAAAAAAATAACCAAGTCTGAAGAGATTGGGTAAATTTTATAATTATCTCTATCTTGCATTCTTTTTCAGATATTTTTCACATTTTATATGAACAATTGAAAAAATATATAGGTATATAAAATTTGAAGTATGTACCTTCGATTTTTCAAAGATCTTATCATCAGATCCTGTAAAATATATCCTAGCAAATAAAAAAGAATTTTCCAAATCGGTCTAGACGTCTACCAGTTATCTGGGACGACCCATAAAAAAAGATAAAGTATGCTAACGGATTATGAACCTCCTACTTTTTTAATATCTGTCAAAAATAACAATTAATAGATAAATGAGTCATCATTTGCCTGCCCTCATCCCACGCTAAGTGGGGTCGGCACAGCACGTTCTTGCCTTCCATAAACTTCTATCAGCCGTCATATCTGCATTCACAACTTTCATACACATATCCTCTTTTATACAATCCATCCATTTCTTCTTGGGTATCCCAGGATTCTTACGCCCTAAATGAGTGATTATTTCTAAAAAAATGTTACTGGAAAATTAACCAGCATTATGCAAAGCTCACTAACTATCACTCTAGGCTTACAGAGTAATGAGCACGGCCTTAAATATACTTAATTATTTCATCACTTTATAACCCTCCTTTATTAATCCTGGCGTTTTACGATCTTATAATGCGAACCAATCGTCCGGAAAATCGCTTTGGTGTTAGAAGTCATTTTTTTTTATAATGGCGTCTCCTTAATTTTGCCATTAACGGAATTTGAACTTAGTTCAGGGTTCAATATTAAAACTTTTAAGTAAAACACAATTTAGATCTTCCATCAAAATTTTTTTTTATTGTTATATTTTTTGTTCACTGTCCCAATTTTAGGATTAGTATTTATGCCGCGGGTACTTTACAAAAATCGACACAAATTATATACAGTTTTAGAGCAATCAATTGTAAATGACACAAATACTACAATTACTTTGGCATGGGATTTGAATCAATAATACCGCTAATTTGATAATATAATAAAATAATACCGTTAATTAGCTGTGTGGTAGCGGCTACGAATACTACCAACCCTTACTTTGCTCGTGGATGTCGTAAAAGACGACTAAGAGCCATTTGATGACCTGAGCCAACTTCATCTGTTGCCGTTTGGTCAACAATTAATTTCTCAAGGAGGGTTGGCGTCTGGCAGGCGGCCGGTCATAAAACTATTGCCAATAACTTTTACAATATGTACTATGAAACAAGAGTACATATTGTACCGACCTTAAGTAATTGGGATAAGAGTAGGAGATGAATACCGCTAATTTGAGATAGTTTCGTAGTCCATTGCCACAGCATTAACTAGCAGACAGAATTTAAATTTTAATTTAGATGGAACAGCTTGGCTCTTCACTCAGAATACGCACGGATTTAGTTTGGCGCCAACATTTATATTTTTGAAGTTAATTGCATTTTGTAGTGAATTATTAATTATTTATTAGAAACAGTGAAGAAAAATTACCCTTAGCTGTCCTGAGATCCACTTTACTGCTGGTAGACTGTGGACGACAGTGGTTGGCTGCTACAGGTTGTCCCTGATAAACAAACTTGCTTGCAAAATGTCCGCTCTTTCACCGTCTCTTTCGCGTTGTGACTGAAAGTTTTGACGAATGTGGGCAATCATGATTGATAAATATTTAGATATGTAGTGATAGGGCTAAAATATTGACTGTTTTCTATCTACAACCGCGGGCACTCTCGCAGAAAATCAATATTTAAGTATCAAATTGTTGTTGCGCTTCATTCGGTAACCGAGAGAGTCGGAAGCACAAATTTCTGTCTAGGTTTGAGTTGGTACGCGATGACCTTGCTACCGTTGGTATCGCAAAAGTCCATGAGCGGTAGTTACACTTAACTTAAGGTATGCTGCTTACTCGTTTGCCACCATAAGCAATAAATAAAAAAAAATGTCTGCAGTTAGCTTTTAGTCATTTCCGACTCCATTAACTCAATCAAAAATGTCTTAAATTTCAGTAAAATATCCTAATAATTCATATTTAACCACTCATCATGTATTACATTGGATGGTGGAAGTTAAAGTATGAAGTTTTCCATAAAAAAATATAATAAAATATACTTGTGTCAAATTATGAGAAAGACCCTATAAGGCACACATGTGCGAAGTATAAATAAGACATAGTATTAATATGACCGCTTACGCAACCAAAGACCAGCATTGCCTGCGTAATGAACAACTAGAAGTCGTAATTTGACCCGAAATATTTGCTCTATAAATCGTAATATTAATATCAACATCGGGCATCACGTGTATTTAGTAGCGTTCGTTAGACCGCTCAGTGGATTAATTTTTAGGGTCAGGCTTCACTGCGGGTAGCGGCCTGCTCTATCATATTCCTCAAGAACATAGCTTCACAAAAAACGGTGACCACGTCCCAGTTCCTGAAAATATAGATTGCTACTTTGATAGTGGCCGACAAAAACGTCTGATCTAATTCTAAAATGTTATTCTTTTGCCTTTGATTAACGATACACTGGAATAAAAGATTAGAAACTCTATCCAGGTCACTCAATACGAGAATAATAAATAAAACCAAAAAATTCTTGAATTACTTATTATAGAAATAAAAGCAATTAAGTAATATTACTAAGACTCAATTTGTAAAATAAATAAATAATATCTGGCTGACCGAGCTTTTGCTCGGTATTTTCTTTTTAGTGTGTTTTGAAGATATATTAATAAAAATTAAAAATAATAAATTCATATATTATATATATATATATATATTATTAGTTATCCTTTAGTTTATTAATTTTGATCATTGCTCGAGTGTGTTTGGTTGTGACACGATTAAATACGATAGAAGGTAGTTAAAAAATAAACAACTGTTAGATAGTTTAATTTTGAAGTGAGACCGTGAGACGTGCCTTCATATCAGTAATCTGTGAGCGTTAGTAGCGATCGGTTGTATTGAGTCATAACTAACCTCACTGCATTCCATGTTATTATTTTATATTGTGTTGGTGATAATATTGTGAGCCTCCTACTTTATCTTGTGATTAAAGTTAGGTAGACGAACTAGAAAATGAAGATCTGACGCCTCCCGCGCTGAGATCGGCAGCTCCCGCTGCCATATATATATACATATATATATATATACTAGCAGACCGGGCCACGCGTTGCTGTGGCTTAGGTTAGCTTCAGTAACACTTTTTGTTTATTCTAATACATTTTAGCTTATATGAAGCGTTTATACATTTAATTAGGGGGGCATAGTCCGGAGCGTGCTCGTTCGCGTCCCCTGCCAGTCTAATTAGACTGCTAATCCGGCTCGAAATGCGTACCGCAATGCGGGTTAGGGCGTCCCCCGGAGGCGACGCGTACCGACCCGCCCCCGTCGGTACCAACATCGGCAGTTGCGGCGATGGGGGCCGCCACCCATCACGCCTTGCCCAGTTAGGCGAGTCGAGGAGAACGGAGTGCCGGGTGGGCACGTGGAATGTAAGAGGTTGTGTGGAAGGTAAGTTGCACGAGCTGATATCCGTCATGGCGGACAAACAGCTAGACGTGCTCTGTGTAACAGAGACCAAGCGAAGGGGCAGCGACGCCTGCGATCTTCCTGGTGGCGGGATGGCTCTGTGGTCTGGTGTACCACAGAGCGATCGAGCCAGCATGGGGGTAGGAGTGCTGTTGTCCTCTCGCTTGGCCTCAGGTGTGAAGGATTACGGAATGTCTGATCCCAGACTTCTCTGGGTCCGTATAAAACTAGGTGTCACCAAGGTATTCATGGTTGTAGCATATGCTCCCGTAGGATCCTCGGTGGCATCAGACCTAGAGAAGTTTTGGGACAATGTTAGGGAAGTTCTGGATATGGCAGAAACCAGTGAACGCGTGATTGTATGCGGAGATTTGAACGGATGGGTGGGGACCAAGCGTCCCGACTATGAGGACGTACTTGGTCCATTTGGTGATAAGAGAGTGAACGACGCAGGTAGGCTCATAGCGGATGTATGCATGGAGAGAAACCTTATTGTAACAAGGTTGTGTCATCGTTTAATACAATTCTAACTGTAAAGTTTGAAGTATTAAGCCTATAACATTGTGTAAACATTGTCGGGTAGATAGCACACCATCACCTTAAGACGTAAATACAATACGAAATGAAAATTTGCATGTCCTACAATTAGTCGCGGTAGTGTAGTGGCAGCACGATTGGGCCGGAATCCCAATAGGCGCGGGTTCGAATCCCGCTTGCGACATCAATTTTTCATTTCGTAATCGGATTTTATAAATTAAGCATATTAAATGCTAAATTTCAGTAATTTAAATAACAAGGTTGTGTCATCGTTTAATACAATTCTAACTGTAAAGTTTGAAGTATTAAGCCTATAACATTGTGTAAACATTGTCGGGTAGATAGCACACCGTCACCTTAAGACGTAAATACAATACGAAATGAAAATTTGCATGTCCTACAATTAGTCGCGGTAGTGTAGTGGCAGCACGATTGGGCCGGAATCCCAATAGGCGCGGGTTCGAATCCCGCTTGCGACATCAATTTTTCATTTCGTAATCGGATTTTATAAATTAAGCATATTAAATGCTAAATTTCAGTAATTTAAATAACAAGGTTGTGTCATCGTTTAATACAATTCTAACTGTAAAGTTTGAAGTATTAAGCCTATAACATTGTGTAAACATTGTCGGGTAGATAGCACACCGTCACCTTAAGACGTAAATACAATACGAAATGAAAATTTGCATGTCCTACAATTAGTCGCGGTAGTGTAGTGGCAGCACGATTGGGCCGGAATCCCAATAGGCGCGGGTTCGAATCCCGCTTGCGACATCAATTTTTCATTTCGTAATCGGATTTTATAAATTAAGCATATTAAATGCTAAATTTCAGTAATTTAAACCTTATTGTGTCAAACACATTTTTCCAACATAAGGACATCCATATGTATACATGGAGAAGGAATGAACAGAAAAGCATAATAGATTTAATTTTGGTAGACAGTCGCCTCCGAAGCAAAATATTGGACGCAAGAGCCTACAGGGGCCCCACAGTCGACACGGACCACTATCTCGTTATTGCGAGATTTAGTGGTCTGTTCAGAAAGTGGAGGCACTGGCGAGAGCGTGTCCACTTCGGAGGGCTTGAAAGAATAAAGGTTGAAAGGTTGCAAGAAGAGTGTGTAAGAGAAAAGTATGCAGAGGGTGTCCGAGAACGGCTGACGATGGCAAGCCAGCCGCAATCGGACATTGAAGAATGCTGGAGAGTATTGAAAGAGAGTATGGTAGATACAGCGAAAGAAGTATGTGGAAGTTCAAAGAAGCATAGAAAAACAAATGGTGATGCATGGTGGGATGCGGAAGTGGCAGCTTCCGTAGAGCAAAAGAAGAAAGCGTGGCTGGACTATGTCTCTTCTTTGAATCTGAATGACAGTATGACTGAACAGAAGAAAGAAATATATCGGCAATGTAAGAATGACACCAAGGCCTTAGTGAAAGAGAAACGTGATAGAGCAAGTATGAGTGCAGAAGATAGGCTGACTAAAAACTTCGAGGGTAACACCAAACTCTTTTGGAGGGAGGTGAAGAAGTCTCGGGGTGGTTGGTCAGCCTTCAGAATGAATAAAATATGGTCTAAAGGTGGAGACATTCTTACACAAACACAAGACGTGTTAAGCCGATGGAATGAATATTTTGGCGATATGTATGCGGATGCTACGGTTGGCGCCGGTGTTGGATGTGGTTTAGTAGATCAACATTCGACAACGGCGTCCTCCGATGGCATCAGTATGGATGAAGTTGAATGGGCGATAAGAAGTTTGACAAATGGTAAGGCAGCGGGCATTGATATGGTGTCTGCCGAGATGATCAAGCTTGGTGGCTCTTGTGTCTGGGAGGCGTTCCTGCTGCTCCTCAATTTATGTTGGAGCTCGGGAATGGTTCCCAGGGACTGGAATAGCGCAGTCATCGTGCCTTTGTTTAAAAACAAGGGTTCACGTTATGACTGCGCAAATTACAGAGCCATAAGCTTGACCAGTTTGGCAGCAAAAGTGTATGGAAAAATTATTGAAAGGAGAATGAGGATGGTGTCCGATGGTTTACTGTGTGAGACACAAGGAGGTTTCAGGAGTGGAAGGGGATGCATGGATCAAGTGTTCTCTCTGCGCAACATTGTGGAGAAGCATCTGGCTCTAGGTCAGAGGGTTTTCTGCAGTTTTGTGGATCTGGAGAGAGCATTTGACACGGTGGTACGAAAGGAACTTTGGGACATTTTACCGGAGTATGGTATTAACGGTAAACTGCTACAGGCTGTGCAGTCCAGTTACATGGGCTGTAGAGCCTGTGTGCGGCTGGATGATGGAATGTCGCCTTGGTTTGACGTCAATATCGGCGTTAAGCAGGGGTGCATTCTGTCAGCCAGGCTGTTTATCATATATCTGGATAAATGTCTCCAAAGGTTGAACGATATGAATGTGGGAGTCCAGATGGGCGACTCAGTGGTCACTGCTCTGCTTTATGCAGATGATGCAGTCCTGCTGGCACAGTCAGCGATTGACCTGCAGACCCTAGTCGACACAATGACAGAAGATTGTAAGAAAAGGGGTCTACGCGTGAATGTGAGCAAAACCAAAATAATGGTCTTTGAAAGAGATAAAACCAGAACAGATGTAAGAGTAACAATAGGTAATGATGTACTAGAGCAAGTGGATGAATTTGTATATCTTGGATGTGGATTTAGCCGAGATGGAAGGTACACCACTGATATAGAGCGAAGAGTGAATGCGGGAAATAGAGTGAACGGAGCGTTGGGGCAACTTCTCGGCAGCCACCACCTCAGCCAGAAGGCACGTGTAGCAATACATAACGCAGTGCTTGTCCCAACATTACTGTATGGAAGCGAGAGTTGGGTATGCAGAAAAGAGTATGATAGTAAAATTAATGCGGTCGAAATGCGATCTCTGCGGAAAATCTGTGGAGTTAGGCTGACCGACCGCATTCGTAACGACGACGTAAGAGAGCGAGTAGGTATGAAAGAGAGTATTGGTGTAAAGATGCGAAAGGGAATGCTCCGATGGTTCGGACATGTGGAAAGAATGCCGAACGAACGCCTGGTTAAGAAGATATACAATGCGAAAGTGGAAGGATGTAGGTACCGAGGGAGACCGAGACTAACCTACCTAGACCAGATCGGTCATGTACTGAAGGAAGGTGGAGTCAAGAGTCTCCGAAACCGGCGAGCGTGTATGAAGAGAATTATGAATGTTGAGGAAGCGAGTGAAGTATGCAGAGATAGAGTTCTCTGGCACTCTGTTCTCTCTGCCTACCCTGCAAGGGATATGGCGTGATGATATGTATGTATGTATGTTTATACATTTAACATAGCGCCATCTATTAAATACTTACTGAATCCAGTCAACAGATTCCGCCATCTTTTAAAATCCTTTTGATATAACATATGATTTTGACTGTCAAATATTAGACATATAATTTGCAATAAAATAATATAACTATAAATTGAGATTTAAGCTATCCTATATTTTAAGTTGGATCAAACTACACTTGCTGTGCAAATTTGGTTAAAATCAGTTAAGTACTGTATGAGTCCATCGCGGACAAACAATGTGACACGTAATGAATTGCTCGTTTAAAAAGATAGATATTAAACATCTCAAAACTTAAAAGGCATCTTGAAACTCAGAATCTTAACAGGTGACATTAATTGAGCTAAAACAATCTATTCAATTTCACAGCACCTTGTTATCTTGATAATCCTCTATAAAGCTTGAGCTAAGTATTTTGGACATTGAATAAATGTCCATCTGGCAAATTATAACTAGTTAAATTAATTTCAGATCATTAAATTTTTGAATTATTGTAAGCTCATAGTTTTTATTTATATTATTGTTATAAATTAGAAGAAGCTGTGTGGTAGCGGCTACGAATACTACCAACACTTACTTTGCTCGTGGATGTCGTAAAAGACGACTAAGAGAAGGCTCTTAGTCATTATAAGGATAACGAACGGGTGGTGAATTGTATTCTTATTCCGTCACCACACGGAAAGTAGTATATAGATTAATTATATTACCAATATTACTAATATCACTTAACGATGTGACTTTTCAAATAAATCTTCTTTCATGACACATATTGAAAAAAAAAAAAACAATTACTGCCGGCCTGTTGTTAAACATCCTTGGGGATGTAATTGTTGACCATCCGGCATCAAATGGAGCTGGCCCAAGTCTTTGTACAATTTTTAGTCATCTTTCACGCCATAAGCAATGTAAAGATTGGTAGTATATATAGCCACTATCATACAGTAATCTTTTTTTAGTAGTGATAATCATACTGTAGATAGTTTTCTTTCTTCAGCCGTGGGTCGGTCCGTCCAAGATAGTACAACGCTCTCGCAGAAAATCTACATCTGAGTAATGGATTGCCACTGGTCAGATGTAGATTATCTGTGAGAATCATTGGACTAATATGCTTTGTTTGGTTAAGGTACGAGCTAGTAGACCAAATTTCTAGGTAATCAACTTAAGTTAATAGGCACACACATATACACACTAAATAATCTAAGATTAAGTTTATTATCTCAATATTGAAGTTGCCGTGTATATATAAATAAGTGTTATTTAACTACTAAGTATCTTTGCGTATCATAAAAAGAAGAGAGCCTGGAGATCTGTCATATAGGTTTCGAACCTACTTCAGACTCCAGCTCTCACAAGGTTAAATTAAGACAAATCGTGTACTAAGTATATTTAAGAAACCACTGTAACCTTTTGAGAGAAATAAATTATTTTATTATTATTATATAGGTGAATGAGCGGCAATAAAGCTTACCATCAGGCTGCTTGCACGTTTGCCACTACAAGCAATAAAAAATTATATATATATATATATATATATATATATATATATATATATATATATATATATATATATATATATATATATAATTATATAGATATAAAAACTCTTTAAATGCCGAAGGTTAAACTACAGAAGCTCTATTCAAAAATAATATTACGCCGATACTAAATCAACCAGAAAGCCTACCCTTTTTATTTGTTGCGGTGGACTATGGACATGGTCTCGCCCCGCCAAGTCGGTCCGGGGTGACGAAATAGGCGACGCTTGACCTCATAGGCACACCATGTAACTCTCCTCTCTTTGCCGTGCGAGCGGGCCACCGGTACCTATAAAACCAGAAAGCCTAACCTAATCAGATTAGTAATAATCAAAACTATAGAACAACGGATTTTTCCTCAGAAAAACGGGTGTAACCGACATGGCATGAATAATTAGCACGCCGAAGTGGCAATGGGCAGGCCATATACGACGAACCGTTAACTGTTGGGGAAGAAAGGTTTTCGAGTGGCGACAACACGTCGCAGTGTTGGTCGCCCCCCCCCCCACCAGGTGGACCGACGACCTGGTGAAGGTTGCTGGGAGTCGTTGGATGCGGGTGGCATAGGACCGCACTTTGTGACAAAATATGAGGGCGATCTACGTCCAGCAGTGGATGACAAAAGGCTAAATGATAATGATGATAGAATAATCATCATCTCAGCTCATATATGTCCCAACGTTGGGGTCGAGCCTCCTCCATAATGGGAGGGAAAATGACGTAGGTACTATACAACGCTCGTCAGGCATGTTGGTATTGGGTTTTGTTTCGAGTTTTCTATCTCTGGCATAGATGTTATATGCGGTTTATATCCCTTAGTCATCTCTTACGATCACCCACGGGTAAGACAGGAGGTGGAGAATTGTATTCTTACTCACGGAAGATAGAAGATAGAATAATATTACGTATTAATATTATAATAATATAAAACAGAATCAGATCACTCGATGAGTAAACAATAGATAAGTGTTATCACAACATTTCATGTGTAACTAATCACTATGTTATATGAAAAAGGTTACATATGTTAACGTACCGCATATCAGCGATAATAGAAACTGGGACGTATTATAATATGTACCAGCGATTTGCAAACGACATTGCTCGATGTGGATCTTAGATATGTTTTTTTTTTATATCATCTTATTATCTTCTCGCTTACATCTCATTATAGAGCTCGAGCCTCAAGAACAATAGGAGAGGAATTGACCTGTCACGTCATATATACAGTTCTCATCTCATCATCTGAGCTCATATATGTCCCACTGTTGGGCTCGAACTTCCTCTGTAATGGGAGTGAAATTGACCTATTATACCACGCTGGTCAGACGTGTTGGTATAGGGTTTTGTTTCGAGTTTTCCTTCGCTTGTATAGATGTTATATGCGTTTTATATCCCTTAGTCGTCTCTTATGATCACCCACGGGTAAGATAGTGGTGAATTGTATTCTTACTCCGTCACCATACGGAAACACGCCAAACGAAGATTTTTTTTTTTAAATTCTTGATTGCTTTTTTAAACTTATTTACAGGTATCTCTCACGGTATCTTTAGGTATATTCTTCAGGTATTTTATTGTTGAAGCATATGCTTCAACAATAAAATACCTAAAGATACCGTGAGAGCATATGCTTCATGGGGTAATGCGCACTACCCTATGAAAGAAGAACTTTTGAGAGACAAGTACTATGTACAACTATTTTTCCTTTTCTTAGTAAACGTCACTATATTTTTTTAAAGTTACCAATATTTTTTGAAGTGGAAGTTCTAATGCGATTTCTAACAAGGTTGCGTTAAACGTTTAACGCAATGGCAGTCGAACGCATGCGCGTAGTATACCTGTTACAGGCCAGCACGAGCGTTAGCAACAAGTAGCGTCCAATATTCCAACGCAAGAGGGAGAGAGAAAGAAAGATACAGGTAAAAAGTAGGAGAGAGCAAGAGAGTGAGTCTGTAGATTCCAAGCACATGCGTGGTATTCTTACTATATATATATATGCATGCATACATACATATCATCACGCCATATCCCTTGCAGGGTAGGCAGAGAGAACAGAGTGCCAGAGAACTCTATCCTTGCATACTTCACTCGCTTCCTCAACATTCATAATTGTCTTCATACACGCTCGCCGGTTTCGGAGACTCTTGACTCCACCTTCCTTCAGTACATGACTGATCTGGTCTAGATAGGTTAGTCTCGGTCTCCCCCGGTACCTACATCCTTCCACTTTCGCATTGTATATCTTCTTAACCAGACGTTCGTTCGGCATTCTTTCCACATGTCCGAACCATCGGAGCATTCCCTTTCGCATCTTTACACCGATACTCTCTTTCATACCTACTCGCTCTCTTACGTCGTCGTTACGAATGCGATCGATCAGCCTAACTCTACAGATTTTCCGTAGAGATCGCATTTCGACCGCATTAATTTTACTTTCATACTCTTTTCTGCATACCCAATTCTCGCTTCCATACAGTAATGTTGGGACAAGCACTGCGTTATGTATTGCTACACGTGCCTTCTGGCTGAGGTGGTGGCTACCGAGAAGTTGCCCCAACGCTCCATTCACACACATATATATATATATATATATATATATATATATATATATATATATATATGTATATATATATATATTGTATTGTATATATACTGTAATACAACAGTCAGAATTGTTTTTCTCTAAATTTCTTTCGAAGTGAAACTCTTGGGGCCTAGATCATAAATAGCGCGGAGAGCCTTTTTTTTTGTAAAATGAAAATTCTTTTCAATTCCGCAAAGCATACATAGTACCTACCCACAGTAATATGCCCTATGACATAAAATATACACGCTTATTGTATCTTTAGTCTGTTACTATACCCATAGGTGAGATAGGATATGGTGAATTGTATTCTCACTGTATCCTTATATGGAAAACTTTTATATCTATTGATTTGGAATAAAACTATTTATATGAATTTTATTACCTTAGTTTAAATTTTTTAACGTTTCGAACACTTTTTGTGATAGGTTCTCTCGTGACTATGAATTCTTAAAGATGTAACGTCGACAAAATTCGTAAAAATTATTTTATTTCATAAATGTCGCATAAAAATCTGAAAAGTTACATATATTTATCTTGTTTTATGGCCGCACACAAACGTCGGGAACATGTGGCCGCTGTGATCTTTAAAAGTTATTCAGATGTATCAAACTTATAGTGTAACAAAAATTCAACTACAATAAAATTTATTATTGGTGTATTATGGATATTAAATATAATTATATAAAATAGCTGTGTGGTAGCGGCTACGAATACTAACAACCCTTACTTTGTTCGTAGATGTCGTAAAAGACGACTAAGAGCCTTATAATGACCTGGGCCAACTCCATCTGATGCCGTTTAGTCAACAATTACATTCTCAAGGAGAGTTGAACTCTGGCAGGCGGCCGGTTATAAAACTATTTCCAATAACTCTTACTATGAAAGAAGCGTACATATTTTATCGACCCCAAGTAATTGGGATAAGAGTAAGAGAATGATGATATAGATATTAAATATATTGATATTATTACTAATATCACGGGACGATGTGGACTTTTCAAATAAAACTTCTTCCATCGCACAAATTGAAAAAAAATAATTGCCAACGTTTTATGACCGATCGTCTACCTGACGGTAACTGTCCTTGGACATGTATTTTTTTTATTGCTTATGGTGGCAATGGCAAACGAGCTAGCAGCACACCTAATGGTAAGTGTCACTGCCGCCCATGGACCTTTGCAATACCAAGTATAGCTAGGCCGCTGCCTACCAATACAAACACTAAACGCACCCAGTTGGGCTTCCGGCTCTCTCGCTCACCGAACGAAGCGCAATAGCACATTGCTATTACTCAGACGTCGATCTTCTGCGAGAGTGTGGTACTACCCCGGACGGACCGGCTCGCGGCTGTAGACAGAGAACTATCAACAGTGTGGTTCTACCACATGGAATTATTAACCAGAAGGTATCAAATAGAGTTGACCCAGTCCTATATAAAACTTTTACTAGTCTTTTACGACAACCAGTTTCCAGAGTTGGTCGTATTCGTAGCCGCTGCAACACAGCTATTGCACTGCAATTACTAAAAATCTATTACTGTGAATACCATAAGAAACATATATATTTTTTGTATAGGATAATTTTTTTTTGTATTAGCAATGAATCTGTATTGCTTGCTCCTTTACTGCACATATGTCATTACTGTAGACAAAGTATAAAGGTATTTTTTGCTTACACAATCAATGCAGATGTGAAAATGACTGGAAGCCAGTTTCCAACTCTAAATATTTAACGATACCTACATATAAATTTAGTACAATAAGCCAACACACATAGCTACTTATTTTTATTTTTTTATTTTTTTTTTTCTGTTTTCTTTTTTCTTTTTTGGCAGGCTACGGTCTGAATATACGCCGTCCGTTCCGCCTAGGGCGAAAGAGGGGCGGCGCGTGGCCCCATAACCCACCGTATTCCATCTTCATCGCCATTGGACCGGCCACTGGTACCGCTTCCTACCGGTATATTAAGAGTGAAGTTACTTTTCTACATCGAAGGTTTTATTCCCAAAGGGATAGTAAATGGTTGTAACAAAAAAAAAAGAACAAGACGTAAAGATATTAAAACTAACCCCGTACTAAAAATATAATTTCAATCCTTTTTTTTTAATAGTCTATGGCCCAGTCACACGCCACCCGTTCCGTTTCGGGGTAACGAAAGGGCAGCGCATGGCCCGATAGCCTAGCGTATTCCCTCCCAGTGGCTAGCCCGGCAAATTTTGAATCCTAGGAAACTTTACAAATAAGCAATGAATGATATTATCCGTGTAGTGACGGAGTAAGAATACGATACACCATCTACCACCTATCTTGCCTGTGGGTGTTACAAAAGACGACTAAGAGGTATGATATTCCTATAGCATCTGTGCAAAAGAAGAAAACCTTGAAATGAATCCCTATACCAATCCAGCTCAACAGCAAGATATAATTGTTCAATCTCATTGCACAGATGGCTTAGTGGTTAAGATACTTACTGTGCCAGGTGTCGTGAGTTCGAATCCCATGCAGGACGATACTTTGTGCTATCCACAAATCGTTTGTCAGCTATGTGCAATTTGTCGGCGTTAATTGCATGTTTGTAAAGTCCCCCAGAATACAAGGATTATTTCATTAATGCAGGATTTTTTTTAAAATTTAACCGGACAATATGTCTGTTTAAATTTTTTAAAAAATCCTCCTCCGTATGGAGAAGACTCGATCCTAGCTGTGGGACGTATATGGGTGAGATAATGATGATAAATTCATGAAACAAATAAGACCCAATCTCAGAATTAACGTTTGTGGATAGCACATTGATTTTATTGAAACTTCTTAATAAAAAATAGGCGCAAATGTTGATTATACATTTTACTGAACATTATTTCACTTAGAAATACATTCGATCTTAAATATTCTTAAACAAGTATTGTTATAAAAGTTTTTAAAAGCTATTTTGGCGGTTAGATAATCACTAACGTCAAAATAGCTTTTAAAACTTTTTTTCTTTTCATAATGCCTTCGCGTGGCTTATACATTTATTCACTGTCAAGTAAAATAAGAGTTATTTCAGAAAAATCGTGTGATAATGTGTTTATGAAATAGCTAATTTATGCATCAATCAAGCTATATATATAGTATCATCTATGTATAGTAGTAATATAGATAATACTAATATTATAAAGCTGAAGAGTTTGTTTGGTTGAACTTGCGCTTAATTCGGTGAGCGTGCAAGCCGCAAACCCAACTTTCTGAGTGGGTTTGGGTTGGTAGGCAGCTGTCTAACTATACCGTTAATATTTTAAAGGTACATGAGTGACAGTAACACTTACCATCATGTGTGCTCCTTGCTCGTTTGCCACTAAAAGCATTAACATATATAAAAATAATGTCTAGTGAAAAGGCCACGCTGCTGACAGTTTTCTACTCGTAGCCATAATAGAATTGAGCTCGTATGGGGTAGTATCACATTCTCTTAAAAATTCCACGTATGTGTAATAGTAATTGGCTACTGCTTCTCCTTTGGTAAGCGAGAGATCCTGAGGTTTAAAACTCAACTTACCATAGACAACTACCTTTCTCTATTCCTGGTATTGCAGAAGACCAATGGCAGTAACTACGTACCATCAAGCGCGCTGCTTGTTCATCTACCATAAAAAACATTAAAAAATGACTTATAATGCATAGTCATCATTATCATCATCCCGAATTTATTCTATTATTTGGAGTCGATGCAATATGTACTCTTTTACATCATACATATTACAAAAGATTTTTTTAGACTAGGCATCTGACTAACTTCAACCCTACTTGAAAATGTAATTATTGACCACGGAGGCGGCTCTAACACATGTAGCGCCCGGATGCAATCAATAACCTGGCGCCCTCTTGTATCAAAATGCGTGAACAAAATGGAATTTGGTTGATAGTTACAACACGTTCGACTAAACTTCGAACCTCGCTGGAATGCGTTGTCGCATGCTTAGTCTCGTTGTTTTGACACCGAACCAGGTAAACGCGATCGGATTTTGAAGTTACAGTGAGCATGGCTACAAAGCAACCTACCCAAACCTGTCAAATAACGCACCCATTACGTTTATAGATGATTAGGCACTCGCTGCATTTGGTGTGCCTGCTCCGTGCGGAGCGTTACAGGGGAGGGTCTATGTTACCCGAGCGGCTCTCGGCGCCCCCTGACACCCAGCGCCCGGGTGCACTGCGCCCTCTGCACTATAGGTAAAGCCGCCCTTGATTGACCAGTTGGCATTAGATTGAGTTCACCCAGGTTGAGATAGAGCTCTTAGTAGTCACTCATTGGCAGTATTTGTAGCCTCCTGACAGCAACTTATTATACATAGTAAAATAATAAAATATTAATTTATGAAACAAAAAATTCCTGCCTATTCATTCCGGCACCAAATTCCTTTTAAAAATTCATAAGTGAGCTATATTGACTGCGTGGTAGAGGCTTCGAATACTACCAACCATTACTTTGCTCGTGGATGCCGTAAAAAACGATAAAGAGCGACGACCTAGGCCAACTCTATCTGATGCCATTTGGTCAATAATTACAATCCCAAGGAGAGTTGACGTCTGGCAGTTGGCCGATCATAAAACGATTGCCAATAACTTTTACAATATGTATTATGAAAGAAGAGTACATATTGTATCGACCTCGAGTAACTGGGATAAGAGTAGAAGAATGGTGATGATTGGCATCAAAACTATTGCAGCAAACAAAAGTATACAAACTTTCTAACGTCTATATTTCTCTATGGGGTCAAAAAATCAGTACTGTACATACTTGCAAATCAAAATTGAAGCTTTTCGAAGGAGAATGAGGTACCATTATCAATCGCAGACACTAAGGTGCCAGTCTTGATATATTTCGTGTTCTTAGTACTGTGGCATATAAACTACTCTCCTTTGTACCGACTAACGCATTAGTTAGATTTCGCGTAACTAAATTGCTTTTTGGAAGCACTCCAGTTGTTAAAGTTCAATTCAGCTAATATACCAGGTCATTAGTTCCGTAATTAGTAATTTAATTTAGCTAATTCACATTAAAATTACTAAAGCTCGGTTCAATTTCTAAAGAACGTTATAATTGGTCAATTGCAAAAATTGACTGCGCAAATGGCGTAGTGGTTAAGATACTGACCTTCTGCTAGTGCTAGTGCCATGGGTTCGATTCCCACGCAGGATAATATTTTGTGTGCTCTACAATTTGTATTTGGGAGTATGGGTTTAATTAATCTGCGTTAATTGCATGGTTGTAAAGTCCCCCGCAATGCAAGGATCCTTAGTACAGAGTTAATATGATTCATTTTCTATAGCATCAATTTATTGTGAAATATCTATTGAAATCTTAAATATGAATCAGTTTCAAACACTAAATCTCCCAACGATTTAATTGCCAACGAACGATTTAAATTTTAAATTATGAGTCAGTAGATAAAGTTTGATTCAGTTACTTTAAAATCTAAACGGTAGGTAAATGTAAAATGCAGCACCATTTCGCCACATTAGTTCAACGTAATTAGAAATCGTATTGAAAGAAAGAAAATATCTTCATTTATTTTTAGAATATTAAGAAAAAATGATGGTTTATAAGTGAGTTATATTTTTCCGTGTGGTGACGGAGTAAGAATACTATTCACCATCCCATAACTTAGCTGTGGGTGATTGTACGAGACGACAAAAGTATATTCCTTGCATATAACATCTATGCGAGAGAAAGAAGATTCGAAACAAAACCCTATACCAACACGTCTGACCAACGCGGTATAGTAGGTTAATTTCTCTCTCATTACGGAGGAGGACCGAGCCTAACAGTGGGACATATATGGGCTGTGATGATGGTGATGCTTATTAAGATTTATATATTTATACGGATAATAACGACGCTATTTTCAGATTAAATCACTTTATTACCTAAAAGTGCTCATTGAACGATAACAGCGGCTTATCTACATAACATGTTGTAATGGGGAACGTTTGGTTAATAACGTAAGCACTGGTATTGTTTGGTAACTGATTGGATTGTATATATAAATTTAGAGGACATAAAAAAAAGAATTATTATCACCCGCTCGTTGTCTTGACCATAGTGTAGAGATATAAATCGTTCGAGATTTATTTTAGTAGCTTTATGGACTTGGCATTGATAGGGAATTCCATACAGATAAAATATCGTAATGGTTTTTTCCGTTTGGTGATGGAGTTAAATAATTCTTCTTCCTCTTTCTTGCCCGTGATTATCATAAAAGACGATTAAGGAATAAAATGTACAAATAAAAATGATCTAAGAAAAAACTCAAAATAAAATCCTTGACTACACAGATGGCGTGCTGATACAGACCTTCTGTGCCAGTACCGTGAGTTCGATTCCTACGCAGGACAATACTTTCTGCGATCCACAAAGTGTTGTTCTGAGTCCTATACTAACTGAAAACCCATGCTAAATAAAAATTTACGAATAAACACCTATGCTAAATAAAAAGCTATGCTAAATAAAAATCTACAAATAAAAAAACCTTTGCTAAATAAAAATCTAAAAACCTATGCTAAATAAAAATCTAAGAATAAAAACTTATGCTAAATAACTAAGAATAAAAACCTATTCTAAACCATTTAACCAATATGAGACAGGAAGCTAATTGCGCATAGATAACAAAGAAATCTGTTCCTAATACTCGAGAATATAAAAGTTGAATAAAAAAAAAGGATTAACAATTTCAATTTGAAATAATATTTTGTTTTCTCTAGCAGCCATTTTATCCTAATTATAATTTAAACAAATATTTCATTTACTCCGGCAAAGCTGTAGCCTGAAGCTAATAAATTAATAAAGTAATAATGGTGGTTTCACAAGAATGAAGCAAAAACTTGGTAAACAGAAATATTTTCAGGTATTGCTGGAATTAGTAATAATATGAAACTTTGTACGCGGGATGAAAGTAGATTTTATTATAATAATTTATAATATTTCTTAATTATTAAATAACTTTTGAAATATTTTTGACTTTGCATTGCTGAGTGGGTTGGCTATAAATACTACCGGTTGGTATTTATGGTTATAGATAAAGAAATTTCAAAGCGATTGCTATAATATTTCACAATTTTATTTATGGTTATCAAAAAAATAACTTTGAAATAAACATAAGCGCTAATTTCAAGCATATTAAATGCTAAATTTCAGTAATTTGAATAAGCGCTAATATTTCATATTTGTAATATTTTTTTTTATTTTCCACAAAATAAAATTAATCCTACTAATTCTATAAATGTGAAAATTTGTGAAAATATTTAGATATTTGTACGTCAATCATGCATAAACTATTGAACACATTTAGATGAAAATTAATACATAGACAGTTCATTTCCTGGATTAATATACCTTTGATTAACACTTTTTATCACTGGATTAAAACTTTTAATCCTAGTAATATTCTCTCGGGATAATTGTTAAACTATCGGATAATAACTTTTACTCGAGCAAATCCGCTAATAGGAGCTAGTGTAATATAATTTTCACCTCAAAATACTATGATATACACGAGATGAGATCTCTTCGTGTGACATTTCCATGATGTCGCCTAACACTAAAACCACTGAGCAAGGTATCACAAATTATTTTCTTCTAAATCTGATAGATTTGTAAGGAAATAAGTAAAAAGAAGTTTCAAGTCATTTATTTAAATAAATGGGTCATAAAATCGGTATAAATCTTTAACAAGACCTATTTTCTGTTATATAAAGTCTAGAAAAACAGCTAAATGTTTAAAGGAAATCGAAAAGATCAATTTGTTGATTACAGTAGACAATAGATGGCGTTATTTATTTATAACAAAAGCTACATTTCTGTAGACATCCAAAGCGTATTCCTACAATAGATAGGAAGAACAAAACCGTATTTTTAGGGTGGATTTAGTTGATTTGTAAAGGTAATGAGATGGATGACTTGAGATTCTCTTAATAAATACATTATTCAAATGCCGCGTAACAAAATTCTATAGAAGAATTTGTGGGAAATCTTTTTTCCTTTTGGTCTGGACATACGCTGTCCGGGGCGACAGAAGGACGGTGCGTGGCCTCATATCCCACCATATTCCCTCCCCAACCCCATTAGGCTGGTTAATAATACCGAATCCTTGACATCCCTGGCCAGCCCGGCGAGTTAACCTTTCGGGTGTCATCCTCTCCCGTGATCAGCCTCCCTTTTTTTTTTTTTTTTTTAATTGGTGGGCTATGGGTGCGTCTCGCCCAGCCGAATCGGTCCGGGGTGACGGAAAAGGCAGCGCGTGACCCCATAGACCCACCGTAAAACCTTCTCTCTTCGCCGTGCGAGCGGACCACCGGTACTCGATTTTAACTTCGGTGGCCCGATGATCAGCCTCCCTGCGGGTGACGGACTATTCCCCGGTGCAGTTAACAGGCACTAGAGGGATATCTCAAGAATTTATAGTAATTTTTAGACTATATAGTAGTTAATATTATAATATTTTTTTTACAAAATAATTATTTCTGACGTTTCTGACGAAAAGATGATTTCACAAATTTATCCCATTTTAAATCATGCTCAGTATTCATTTTTTTTAATTGCTTATGGTGGCAAACGAGCTAGCAGTACACCTGATGGTAAGTGTCACTGCCGCCCATGGACCTTTGCTATAACCAAAGCCGCTGCCTACCATTGCAATCCCCAAACCCACCGCTTTCGGTTCTCTCGTTCACTGAACGAAGCGCAATAACACATTGCCATTACTCAGACGTCGATCTTCTGCGAGAGTGTGGTACTACCCCGGACGGACCGGCCCGCAGCTGTAGACAAAGAACTGTCCACTGCGTGGTCCTACCATTATTGAAATTCATGAGACGTCTTATGACCTTATATGCTGTAATATATTCGAAACATCAAGATAGTATTATTTAACAACATTAAAATACGATAAAATCAATAAAAATAGGTTCATTTATAGAATCTGCCGAGATGAAAGTACTGAAATTAGAAACATGAAATTTTAACAGTAATTTCTTTTTGTAACGTAGTACTGAGTGTAATCTAACTAAGAAAGGATTTTATTTTACGAAATTAAATCCCAAAGGGAGTGAAAAAACAGGCAAAGTTTGTATACAAAGAAAAAAAAACAATTTAATTCGTCGTTTTTAAATCATGCATGAACAATTATTTTGCCTTTTTTTCTAATTTTTATCCTCTATGGGTATAAAATAGGAGATTCAGTTTTGCTATGTTTGATTTTTCATAAAATACAATGGGGGAATATATCTTCTGAAACTGCAAATATTTATTTTTAGTTAGTCTACATATAAAAGTAAGACGCTGTTTAGTACTTATATGTCCAAAATTTTAATTAAATGAAAAATCAAACATCATCATTCTCCTACTCTTATCTTAATTATTTGAAGTCTATGCAATATGTACTCTTCTTTCATAGTTCATATTGTAAAAGCAGACGTCAATCCTCTTTGGGAATGTAATTGTTGACCAAACGGTATCAGATGGAGTCGGCCCAGGTCTATAAGACTCTTAGTCGTCTTTTACGACATCCACGAGCAAAGTAAGTGTTGGTAGTATTTGTAGCCGCTACCACACACACACAGACAGCATCGTTTGGTGTATGATTCTTAATATAAAATATATTGCTTATAAATCCTTACTAATATTATAAATGCGAAAGTAACTCTGTCTGTCTGTCGCTCTTTCACTCCAAAACTACTAAACCGATCTAAATGAAATTTGGTACACAGATAGTCTAGAGCCTGATAAAGGACATAGGCTACTTTTTAATGCAAAAAAAGGTTGTAAAGGGGGATGAAAATTTGTAAGGAATTATATGTAATAATAATTCCTTATTGTCATTTTTGAAGCCAGAAGCTTGAAACTTATTTTCAAGCTATTGATTAGATATAAATATATATGACATTAAAATTATGTAAAAAAATTACCCGTAAGGGGTAAAATAAATATAATTTACCCTTAAGGGAATGAAAAACTGTAGGAAAGTAACCTTTTACGCGGGCGAAGCCGCGAACAGAAGCTAGTTGATAATTATACATATAACACCTATATAATACATATATATATGTATTAAATAACATGTACATATGTATATTTATGTAACAAGTATAGATATCAACACAGATGAATTCATCTGACACCTATTAATTAACAAATTTGTTGATGTGTCATTTGTGAATAGATATTCAAATTATATAATTGGATAGAAGCCAACATTGCTTAATAATTTTCGTATAATATATATATTCGTATAAATTCTACATATTATGTGAATTTATTCTCCTTGACTTTTTTATTAGAATATTTTTTTTAATTTTAATATTTCTTATAGACAATGCGAAAGTGGAAGGATGTAGGTACCGGGGGAGACCGAGACTCACCTACCTAGACCAGATTCGTCACGTACGTGAAGGAAGGTGGAGTCAAGAGTCACCGAAACCGGCGAGCGTGTATGAAGAGAATTATGAATGTTGAGGAAGCGAGTGAAGTATGCAAGGCTAGAGTTCTCTGGCACTCTGTTCTCTCTGCCTACTCTGCAAGTGATATGGCGTGATGATATGTATGTATGTACTTTTTTATTTTTATCCGTCAG
Organism: Lymantria monacha; assembly: GCA_905163515.2. Taxonomy (NCBI): domain Eukaryota; kingdom Metazoa; phylum Arthropoda; class Insecta; order Lepidoptera; family Erebidae; genus Lymantria; species Lymantria monacha. Next base: position 12,484,116 of record LR991095.1, on the reverse strand, counting down.
GTAGATCACCGAAGATAAGAATTAGGTACCAGTGGTCAGCCTAATTTACGAAAGAATAGCACAATATGGCAGGTTATGGAACTACAGGTCGTCTTACAATCCTCTCAAGTGGTTTGAACGGTGTTTAACATACATACACATACATATCATCACGCCATATCCCTTGCAGGGTAGGCAGAGAGAACAGAGTGCCAGAGAACTCCATCTCTGCATACTTCACTCGCTTCCTCAACATTCATAGTTCTCTTCATACACGCTCGCCGGTTTCGGAGACTCTTGACTCCACCTTCCTTCAGTACATGACCGATCTGGTCTAGGTAGGTTAGTCTCGGTCTCCCTCGGTACCTACATCGTTCCACTTTCGCATTGTATATCTTCTTAACCAGGCGTTCGTTCGGCATTCTTTCCACATGTCCGAACCATCGGAGCATTCCCTTTCGCATCTTTACACCAATAAATACTCTCTTTCATACCTACTCGCTCTCTTACGTCGTCGTTACGAATGCGGTCGGTCAGCCTAACTCCACGGATTTTCCGCAGAGATCGCATTTCGACCGCATTAATTTTACTATCATACTCTTTTCTGCATACTCAACTCTCGCTTCCATACAGTAATGTTGGGACAAGCACTGCGTTATGTATTGCTACACGTGCCTTCTGGCTGAGGTGGTGGCTGCCGAGAAGTTGTCCCAACACTCCGTTCACTCTATTTCCCGTATTCACTCTTCGCTCTATATCAGTGGTGTACCTTCCATCTCGGCTAAATCCACATCCAAGATATACAAATTCATCCACTTGCTCTAGTACATCATTACCTATTGTTACTCTTACATCTGTTCTAGTTTTATCTCTTTCAAAGACCATTATTTTGGTTTTGCTCACATTCACGCGTAGACCCCTTTTCTTACAATCTTCTGTCATTGTGTCGACTAGGGTCTGCAGGTCAGTCGCTGACTGTGCCAGCAGGACTGCATCATCTGCATAAAGCAGAGCAGTGACCACTGAGTCGCCCATCTGGACTCCCACATTCATATCATTCAACCTTTGGAGACATTTATCCAGATATATGATAAACAGCCTGGCTGACAGAACGCACCCCTGCTTAACGCCGATATTGACGTCAAACCAAGGCGACATTCCATCATCCAGCGTGCGGCTGGATGATGGATACCATACTCCGGTAAAATGTCCCAAAGTTCCTTTCGTACAACCGTGTCAAATGCTCTCTCCAGATCCACAAAACTGCAGAAAACCCTCTGACCTAGAGCCAGATGCTTCTCCACAATGTTGCGTAGAGAGAACACTTGTTCCATGCATCCCCTTCCACCCCTGAAACCTCCTTGTGTCTCACAACTGAACTCGAAACAAAACCCTATACCAACACGTCTGACCAGCGTGGTATAGTAGGTCAATTTCCCTCATATTATACATATCACAACGGTGTTTAACCAGACTCATTATTCAACCTGTCATCCTGCAGTATTGGATGTAGATCTTCTCCATAAATGAGGGAATAGTACCATAATTTTCACGCTTGCTACGTGGAGTGGCGATTGCATTGAAGTGTTATATATTACCCAGGGAAGAGCTGCTGCCCGCTCTACTGGTGAGAACCACAGCCGATTTGTAGTGTTAGACAATTTTTGTTTACAGCCGCGGTTCAGTTCGTCTGAGGTAATATCACACTCTCGCAGAAAATCGACTTCTGAGCAGTGGCAATGAACTGTTGAACTTCGTTTGGTTAGCGAGAAAGCCGACAGCCCAAGTTTATCTTTATTAATTGAGAGACAATGGTCTTGCTGTACTAAAATATATATCATCAGCATCATCATCTAAGCTCATATATTTCCCACTGTTGGGCTCGAGCCTCCTCCATAATGGGCGAGTAATTGACCTACTATACCACGCTGGTCAGACGTGTTGATATAAGGTTCTATTTTGAGTTTTCCTTCTCTCGCATAAATGTTATATACGTTTTATATCCCTTAGTCGTCTCGTACGATCACCCATGGGCAAGATAAGGGGTGGTGAATTGTATACTTACTCCGTCACCACACGGAAAATATATATGTTATAAGTATATCATTAATTATATCTTTTAATCCAAAGGCAAAATATTTGTAATTTGACTTCCTTTATCACAACAAGGTTTTATAAAAACGTATATTCCATTATCATTATAAATAAAACTATAATGGAGGACTGTCTTCCCTTTACCATTAACGTTGTAAAGTGTTCAAAACGTCAGGCAATTTAAAAAAAAAATAAGACACTATAAAATCAGTAAAAATAGTTTTATTTCAAATGTGTAATAATCGCGTAAACATCAGAATTAATTATTCCATTATTATCTTTGTATCATCATCATCATCTCAGCTCACATATGTCCCACTGTTGGGCTCAAGCCTCCTCCATAATGTGAGGGAAATTGACCACGCTGGTCAGACGTGTTGGTATAGGGTTTTGTTTCGAGTTCTCCTTCTCTTGTATAAATGTTATTTGCGTTTTATAATATCCCTTAGTCGTCTCGTAAGATCACCCACGGGTAAAATATGGGGTGTTGAATTGTATTCCTATTCCGTCACCACACGGAAAATATATATGTTATAAGCATATCATTAATTATATCTTTTAATCCACAGGCCAGATATTTGTCAGCCGAGCGGGCCACCGAAGACAAAGATCGGGTACCGGTGGCCCGCTCGTACGGCGAAGAAGAGGTGCTTGCAGGGTGGGTCAATGGGGTCGCGCGCCGCCTCTTCCGTCACCCCGGACCGATTTGGCGGGGTGCGACGTCCATAGCCCACCGCAAAAAAAAAAAAAGAAAAAAAAGGCCAGATATTTGTAATTTAACTTCCTTGAAACTTGACTCTGGCACTTTGTTCTCTATGCCTAGCCTGCAAGGAATATGGCGTGATGATATGTATGTATATATGTATGACTTCCTTTATCACAAGGTTTTATATAAACGTAAATTTCATTATCATGTTAAATAAAACTATAACGGCGGAATGTCCTTACGTGACCATAAACGCTGTAAAGTGTTCGAAACGTCAGGAAATTAAAAAACAAACACGACAGAATCAGTAAACATAGTTTTATTTCAAATGTATAATAATCGCGTAAACAACAGAATTCATTATTCCATTATTATTTTTGTATAAAGAGGAACTATGCAAAATCTCTTACGAAGAATTTCCTTCAGTTGTATATTTAGAATATGTTATACAAATGTACGTGTAGGTATGTAATCCTTTTTACCTGAAAACTTATTACTATGCTTATGACAGCCTGACAAGTAGGAAGAGAAAAACTTACTCAGTACCGAATTAGATTTTGAGACAAGGATAACAATATATTGTTAGTATTTCTAAAATAAAATTACTTCTAAGTATTTTATTTAAGAAAATATATTGATATACAAAATTGATTTTGAATTTTACTTAAGTATGGGCACATTTAAAATTTAATAATTAAAAAAAAATGTAATTTAAAACGTAATCGTAAAAGACGACTAAGTGATATGAAACGCATATAACATCGATGCAAGAGAATGAAAACTCGAAACAAAACACAATACCAACACGTCTGACCAGCGTGGTATAGTAGGTCAATTTCGCTCCCATTATGGAGGAGGCTCGATCCCAACAGTACGACATATATGAGCTCAGGTGAAGGTAATGAGATGATGATTTATACAAGAGAAGAAAACTATATAAATAGATTTTTATTGGCAAAGAATAAGTATCATGTGGATCTTTTATTATATTCATTATCTTAGTGTTTTAACGTATTATATTAAGTAACTTTGATGACATTTTATGTAATGTGATGCGCAGGAAGTACTAAGGCGTAGTGAAAATGATATAACAGTGCCTAACATACGTTTTCGTTTACCACCAAAATTCCCGATAGATACTTTTAACAGTGTGGCCATGGCACTGCTGTGTGCGACGGTTTGACTGACTTATGGGCAACGACTTTAAATGAAGTTAATTTATAAACAAATATTTGACTTAAAGGTCTTAGTAACCAAGTTACAAACTCCAAAGAAAATAACCATATAAATAAATCTCCCTTATGACCAGCGCGGTTTAGTAGGTCAATTTCTTTATCATTGTGGAGGAAGTTCAAGCTTAGTAATGGGATATATATGAGCTGCGATCATAATATCCATGATCCAATAGGTGTGGGTTCGAATCCCACGTATAACAGTCATTTTTGTTAAATTTATTTTTTTATAGCTTATGGTGGCAAACGAGCAAGCAGCACACCCGATGGTAAGTGTCACTGCTGCCCATGGACCTTTACTATACCAAGAGTGTAGCTAGACCGCTGCCTATCATTACAATCCCCAAACCCACCCAGTTGCGCTGCCGGCTCCCTCGCTCACCAAACGAAGCGCAATAGCACATTGCCATTACTCAGACGTCGATCTTGTGCGAGAGTTTGGTACTACCCCGGACGGACCGGCCCGCAGCTGTAGACAGAAAACTGTAAACAGCATAGTTCTGCCACTATTAGCGTTTATTATTCTATGTTAAATTTGAACATCAGTATTAATAGCATTGATTAAGCAAAAAAAGCGTCTTAATTAATCTGATGACATAATTGCCTTTTCAAATGAGACGCATTTTCCGCAAACGCGTATAAAGGAACCTCATCAAAATCGAAACTAATTTAAGTTTCATAAGAAAACAAATTTAGATTGAACGACAGAAACCATTAGCTGTACAGCGTTTGCTCTTGAAAAGTTTCTCCTCAATCAATATTGTATTGTTTGACAATTACTGATGATTTTTTTTTATACTGCCATTATTGACAATCGACTAGGAAGTACTTATACTTGGCGGTAAGTGGTAGCTTGCCCTTACAAAATTCAACAGTATCGACTGTATTTATAACGTAGTGGTGAGCATTCAATTCCCTCGTAAGAAAATACTTAGTACAATCCACAATTTGTTCTTTTAAGATTGATTGTATTTTTGTAAATTCCCCACCAATAGAAGACGAATGTAGTGTGACTAAGTCACTTAATCTGGAGTGGCTTTATTAAAAAATTAAAATGCTTGCGTACATCAACAAGTACACATATCAGAAGTTAAACTTTTTTGGCAAACTAATTTTTAAATCTCGTTTATATACATCAACCAATAGCATGTATTTTTTCTCGATCTCCCATTCTTTCTCGCTCTCTCTCTCACTCGCTCTCTCCCTCCTTTCGCTTCATGGCTATGTGCGTTATGCGACGCTCGCCCTATCTTACTCTGTCTCTCATTTTAAGATACCGATCACTCTATTCACTATTGGATAAAATAAGAAATGGACATATAAAAGGAAGTTTGAAAGTTGCGTCAGTGACGGAAAAGTTAAGGAGTGAAAGGTTGACATGGTATGGACATGTGATGAGATGGGATGAAAGTACATCATGTTGTGGGGAAAGTTTTAAATATGAATGTCGAAGGCTTTAGGGGTAAAGGAAGACCAACGAAAAGATAGATGGACTGCGTTAGGCATAACATGGATGGACAGGGAGTGACTGTAGAGATGACGTCTGATAGGACTGTATGGAGGAGGATGACATATTGCGTCCACCCCAAGTAATTGGGATAAGAGCAAAATGATGATGATGATCACTCTATTCACTCTATTTTAAGATACCTACGGGGTATGTTAGTGTAATAGTGAATTCTATTTTTACTCCCGCCATCCCCGCACAAAAAGAAACAACTCCTAAGTACTGTGACAAAATAAAGCTTACAATAAAAGACCAAGAATGCTGACCTCAAAGAAGCCAAATAACTTTTTAATTATATTAAGGTCACGTTCACTTGATAACAATTTAATATCCGTACGTAATGGAAAACGGAATTGAGAATAAAAAACCGTCCAAAATTAAGACACAAACAATTCAAAGATTCTAGAGTTAATGGCCACTCCGTAAATCGATCAGTTTACCCGGATGAGACGCGTTGAGTGGCTAATCTTTGTAAAGATAAGTTTGTTTATTAAGATAACTATATAAGATTCTTTGAACTTTTAAAAATAACGAGTAAGATCGAAGTTTTGTTTGTATCGAATTCTAGTAAAATCTATAACTAGGGGTGTTGTTTTTGTTTTTTTTTTTTGGTAGTGGGCTATGGATTGGTCACGCCCCGCCCGTCCGGGGCGACAGAAGAAGCGGCGCACAACTCCATAGACCCGCCCTACATGCACTTCTCCACGCCGAGGGAGCGGGCCACCGGAACCCGGTCTTTGTCTTCGGGGAAGCTAAAGGGGTAAGTTCAGTAGCAACGACGCAGCGCTCAGTTGAATGTCAAATTACTTAAAATTATAAACCATTTCTTGATTAATTTAAAAAAAGAATTATACTATCTTTGACATTAATTTCTAATTACATAGCTTAGTTTTTAATTACTAAATAGTGATTTTCTTTCTTTTTTTATTATATTAATATTGACAATCTAAACTTGTCAAAGAAAACCAATATATGAAAGTAAAATAATAAAAAAATAATTTCTAACTTTATTTGACTTTTGTTAATAAACTGCCGGCATTAAGGAAGTAATCCTAGTATTGCGGGGAATATTTAAAAACATTTAATTGACGGACAATGTATCCTGCAGAGGAATCGAACCCATGGCAGTGGCATGATAGGTTATCGGTATCTTAATCACTACGCCACTTGTGCAGTCAATATTGTGAATAGGTATTCAAAATAAAAAAATATGTAAATAATATAAATTTATAATTTTAAGTATTCTTCGATATAAAAAGAAACGCTAATGAACAGAACTAGCTAATACGAATCTAATGATAGCCATTTTGGGTCTAAAATTTCTACTGTAACTAACAAAAAGAGCGAATGACCTTGAAACTGGAGAGATGTTCATAATTTGTAACTAAGTACCATCTCAAACATATCAACTTCCAAACCAAAAATCACATCGTAATCGATCCATTAATTAAGAATCTACCATACCACAGACAGACACAGACACATAGACACTTTAAAACTTATAACCTATTTTTCGAGGTTAAAAATAAATTAAAAAAATTATAACAACCTTTTCATATCTTTGTATTAATTCAACACTATAATCTTTCTTTTATTCGTAGATTTGTAGAAATAATTTATTGTCCTGGAAAGGAATTTAAGAAATATTTTTCGAGGTAAAAAATAAATAAAAAAAATATGAAACCTTTTCATATCTTTGTATAAATTTAACACTATAATCTTTCTTTTATTCGTAGATTCGTAGAAATAATTTATTGTCCTGGAAAAGAATTTAAGAAATATTTTTCGAGGTTAAAAATAAATAAAAAAATAGTAACACCTTTTCATATCTTTGTATTAATTCAACAGTATAATCTTTCTTTTTTCGCAGATTCGCAGACATAATTTGATATCCTGGCAAATTATTTAAGAAATCATCATTATTTGATGATAATCTTTCTGGGTAACAATAAAATCTTTCTTGTTTCGCAGATTCGCAGAAATAATTTAATATCCTGGCAAAGAATTTAAGAAATATAATTAAATAATGTATTAAAAGGAATTTGGTAATTTAAAAATAAACTATCCTGCCTGCAAGGATGACACAGTGGTTAAGATACCGATATATCTTACCAGTGTCGTTAGTTCGAATTCTACTTAGAACAATACTTCGTGCGAAAAAGAAATCGTTACTCGTTACAAGAAATCGTTAGTCTAGTTGTAATTTGTGTCCCTTAAATAAAATGTTTCTAAAGTCCCTCATACTTAGTCCCATGTCTTTAAAAAAATACTTTGAAAAACTGAAAAATATATGAAATAAAATCCGTTACGTAATTTCGAATTACATTTTCGAAATACATCCGTTCCGTTACATAGTTTCGATTAAATAAATAATCACTAATCGTCTATTTACAAATAAATCGATTTCACTAGATTATATATTGGTATGGTCTGAAATGTAGATTGTATACTATTAATTATTCACCTCTTTTACTATTCAGATCCATTACACGGTACAAGCATTTGTATTTATCAAACACAGCAATAAAACTATATTACAGTGATTACTATTTAAAGATTTATTATACGTAAAGAACATGAAACTTCGCTAATAGAGAAACGCCTTGTATCATCATCTCAGCTCATATATGTCCCACTCTTGGGCACAAACCTCCTCCTTAACGGGAGGGTAATTGACCTACTATACCACGCTGTTCAGATGTATTGGTATAGGGTTTTATTTCGAGATTTCCTTCTCTCGCATAGATGTTATTTGCGTTTTATATCCCCTAGTCTAGGTAAAACAGAGAGTGGAGAATTGTATTCTTACCCCGTCACCACACGGAAAATGCCTCGTATAACATTGTAATTGAAGCTACGTATATAAGACTGCACAGTTGGTACAGTTCATCTAAGTATAGCTCGTATTGATTGTCATAGATTCGATACCCGTAAAAGATAAATGATATCTCGCATTTTTTTTCTGATGGTGGCAGACGAGCAGATAGCACACCTAATAACCTAACCCACCCCAGTTGGGCTTCCGGCTCTCTCGCTTACCGAACGAAGCGCAATAGCACACTGCCATTACTCAGACGTCAGTCTTCCGCGAGAGTGTGGTAAGTACTACCCCGGACAGACCGGCCCGCGGATGAACACAGAGAACTGTCCACAGCGTGGTCCTACCACTATCAAAGTAGTTTTGTGTCCCTTAATTGTATGTTTATGAGGTTACCCGAAGCATAAAGATTTATTCCTTAATTATGTCTTTAAAGAATATATTATATAGGAAAATAATCAAACTGGGCCAACTCTGATCTGGTCTACAATTAAATTCTCAAGAAAGATTAACGTCAGGCATATGGTTGATCATAAAACTAATGCCAAAACTTAACGAGTACATATTGCGTCGCTCCTAAGTAATTGGGAGCGGGATGATGATGATCCATCCATCCATCAGCCCATAAACGTCCACTGTTGGACATAGGCTTCCCCACGAGAATGCCATTCGCAACGGTCTTGTGCCATCTGCATCCATCGGTTTCCTGCGACCTTGACAATGTCATCGGTCCACCGAGTGGGGGGTCGTCCTACGCTGCGTCGTCCGATTCGTGGTCGCCACTCGAGAACCTTTCTTCCCCAACGGTTGTCGGTTCGTCGAGCGATGTGGCCTGCCCGTTTCCAAAAAATACTAAATATTCTTCAACAGTATTCTACGTATTAATCTTCTTTGTCTCCAGTAACCATATATTTTTTACATATCGCTCAAAATTATTGTTATTTATGAAGCTATTTTAAATAATACAATATCATTTCTTGTCATGATGCATATAATGGAGAACAAAATTGTTTTTAACAGCATATAATTAAAATACATATCTTATAAATTATAAGAGGTTTCAGAGACGGGATTAGAGCAACCGAAACCGAAGCGACGCGAGGGCGGGTCACTAATTATAATATGTATTTTCGTGATAGAGTAAGAACACATTTACGTATCATAATAAACAATTCATCATCATTTCTTGGTGTCAAAACAATTTGTACTCTCTTCCATCCTACACATTGCAGAAGTTTTGGTAGTATTATGACCCGTAATGGCAAGAAATGCAGAACTATGAACAGCTGAAAGCTGATTTTCGGCTTAAAGTTTTTTCATTGTGTCATCCGTCAGCAATCATCATCATTCTCCTACTCTTATCCCAATTAGTTAGGGTCAATACAATATGTACACTTCTTTCATAGTACATATTATTGTAAAAGTTATTGGCAATAGTTTTATGACCGGCCGCCTGCCAGACGTCAATCCTTCTTGGGAGTGTAATTGTTGACCAAACGGAATCAGATGGTATTGGCTCAGGTCGATATAAAGCTCGTAGTCATCTTTTATGACATCCACAAGCAAAGTAAGGGTTGGTAGTATTCGTAGCCGCTACCATACAGCTATCATCCATCATTCGGTCATCAGTCATCTGTCAGCACTCAATGAATAAAATATAGACTAAAATTATGATTTCTGATGTTTACAAGATAAAACTGTTTTTACGAATTCTATCGCGTTTGTATTTTCAATTTACTGACGTTACGAACACTTCATAGCGTTCATAGTTACAGAATGACCATGAACGTTAGGAGTCCTCCCATAAAATAATATGCCATCAGTAAATATACTTTTATTTCATATATATCATCACGCCATATCCCTTGCAGGGTAGGCAGAGAGAACAGAGTGCCCGAGAACTCTATCGTTGCATACTTCACTCACTTCCTCAACATTTATAATTCTGTTCATACACGCTCACCGGTTTCGGAGACTCTTGACTCCACCAAAATACTTTTATTACAAATACATTAAAACTTCCAATCAACATGTATGTATATATACTAATATCATCACAATCGATGTTGTAATGACAATTTATCAAGAGGGGGATAATAATCCCCCCTCTTGAATAACCAACGATAACAGACTAGTTCAATGGTAAATAAGTTAATGACTGCACAAGTGGGAGTGATGTAATGGTCAATGTTACTACACAGTATTACTTTGAATTGAATTTACATACAGATTAAAAATGTATACGATTACTGTGGAACAAATTTAAAAAAAATGCAGCAATTTTTTTTTATGGCAACCAAATAAGCAGCACACTGGATGGTAATTTTTACTGCGGCTAATGGACGTTTTCATTACCAACGGTACAAGCTAGGTCGTTTCATACGTATCTAAACCCAAAAAGATAGTTTTCCAGCCCTCTTCCACATTGCCACTGCTCAAACGTTAATTTTCTGCAAAAGTGTGGTACTACCCTGAATGGAGTGATTCGTGGAAACAGAAAACCGTCAAAAGTGTGGCCCTAATACTTCTAAATTTTTATATTTCTATAGTAACTTGTTCATTAATAAAAAAAAGTTAATGATTGTAGATATGGGAGTAATTTAATGGTTAATGTCAGCACATCGTTACTGTATATTGAATTTGCACAGAGTAAATACATATGACTATTACCACAGGACCACATTGTTGACAGTTTTCTGTCTACAGCTGTGGGTCGGTCCGTCCGAGGTAGTATCACGCTCTCGCAGAAAATTGACATCTGAGCAATGGCAATATGCTGTTGCATTTTGTTCGGTGAGCGAGAGAGCCGGAAGCCCAACTTTCGGGATGGGTCTGGGGTTTTCATTGGTAGGCAGCGATCTAGATTTACCCCTTGTATTGCAAAGATCCATGGGTGGCAGTAGTACTCACCATCAGATGTGCTGCTTGCTCGTTTGCAACCACAAGCAATAAAAAAAATAAAAAATTGCCGTGTAAATTATAAAAGGTGTGTTAGAGCTACTTCGATTTTTTTTTAATTTGTATGGGCAAAGAAGTATATTGTCGCTTTTATAAAAAATCTTGTTTGACCTAGTGATCGTTACCCTTTTAGTTACCAAAACTCCACTACCCTGACTACATGTATTAGCATAAGGTTATTTCCAGATTTCCTTCTCTATAATTCAGCCAGACACTAGTCCTTCAGCCACCCATTACTATGGGTGGCTGAAGGACTAGTGTCTGGGAATAAATTTATATTCTTTACCATCGTTCTCATGCTCTTTTGCATGCCTCCTCAGTCTTGCTCTACTCTCGATATATGAAAAACAATCACAGAGAGGGGTGAAAGAGGGGGGAGTGAGAGAGAGAGGGGAGAGAGAGTGGGGAAAGAGAGAGAGAAAGAGGAGAGAGAGAGGGGACAGAGAGAGGGGAGAGAGAGAGATTAGTTAGCCCATGTAGGCCCATGGCTGTATGGGTTTTGTTTCCTTCATTTATGGCATTGAATAATAGTAAATGATATATAATATAAAAATTATGAGGTGTGTGCTTTTGGATTTCCCAAATCATTATTTCAAATTACTTGAGGTCGACGTAATATGAACTATAAGCATACATAGCAGCTGTGTGGTAGCGGCTTCGAATACTACCAACCCTTGCTGTGCTCGTTGATGTCGTAAAAGATAACTAAGAGCCTTATAACGACCTGGGCCAACCCCATCTGATGCCGTTTGGTCAACAATTACCTTACCGAGGAGGGTTGACGGCAGGCGGCCGGTCATAAAACTGTTGTTAATAACTTTTATAATATGTACTATGAAAGAAGAGTATATTGTATCGACCCCAAGTAATTGGGATAAGAGTAGGATAATAATGAAGCATACATATTGCAAACAGTTATCGTCAATAGATTTATGACGGACCGCCTGCCTGACGTTAAACCTTCTTAGGAATATAATTGTTGACCAGACAGCGTTAGATGGAGTTGGCCCAAGTCAAAGTAAACCTCTTAGTCGTATTTTTATTACATCCACGAGCAATGACGGGTTGGTAGCTGTCGTAGCCGCCTTCACGCAGAAAACGTTCGTTCCATAGAATAAAATATAATAAATCTTTCTAACATACCAAAATTTATTATGTTTTAATTTTGTTGTACGTTCATACACGTGTAATCATGGGTGCAATAAATTATTTGAATCGTCGTAAAAATAGAAACAAAAAAAAATTAAAAAATGCTATAAATTCCTTCAATTTTATTTCGTAATTGTTAGAGATTTTTATACAATACTACCAAAGCTTTGCTCGCGGCGTTCGTAAAAAAACTAAGAACTAAACATAGACCTAGGTCAATTCCATCTGTTGCCGTCTAATCAACATTTCCAAGGATGGTTAAGGTCAAGCCGGCGACCGTCTATAAAATATTGCTAAATATTTTACAATATCTACGATAGAATTACAGTAGGTACATATTGCGTCGACTCCAAATATTTTTTTTTCATAAATAACATCCTTTAAATCCGTCCGGGGCGACAGAAAAAACGGTGCGTGACCCCATAGACCCGCCCTACAAGTATCTATCTGCGACGTGCGAGCGGGCCACCGAAATCCAGTCGCAATATAAGGACTAATGCCATGCCGTGCTGGGTCTCTAAAATAATAGTAAAATAGAAAAAAATCCATATATACGCTAAAATTTAAAAACCATAGACGAAAATTTAAGTAAAATCTTATTGGACATTATAGTTTTCACGTTTAGTTCCATAGCAATTATTTATTTCTGTCTTTAAAGATATTTTTAAGAAGTAGCAATTTATCTTTTTATCTTGGTCGAGTTAACTACAACAGCGGATGCTGATAAAGCCGAGATTAACCCGACCCACAATATTAAACGAAGCGGTTTATTTAGTTGAATGTCACAAGTTTTTGCTGCGAAATAGTAATTATTTCGCCTTGTGTGTTATGCTATAATAGCTTTGTGGTTTTTGAAATAACTTTAAGTTAAAATTACTAGTAACGGAGTAAGAATACAATTCACCACCCCCTATCTTGCCTGTGCGACGACTAAGAGATATGATAACCATATATGTATATAATTGATTGAATTAGGCGATACATGGCGGAAATCCATTATTATTATAAAATGGAGGAGAGGAAAGAAGACCCATTACTTTCCCATGGTTAATCAATATACCGTACACCTCAAGAAAGGAAGGAATACGGGATGGGATCAAGGTGGAATAGGATATAAGGAAACCTTACTCCTGTGATGAGCACCGCTTCTAGAACTTCTACTTGCAATTTTCCGCAGAACTTCGAATAAAGATTCGACACGTGTTTCGCCTCAAAGCAATCCCAATAGGCAAACCCTTATAGGGTTTCGTTTTATCCTTTTGAGGTACGGAGGCCTAAAAATATTTTCCATCAAACATACAAGTATATTGTTCTACAAAAGAATCTTTGATAAAGATTGTGAAAGATATTTCAAAATATAAGGACCAATTAAAATATAAGAATAGGCAAAGAGGCTTTATAGATTAACATAAAAATGCTCTCATAAATAATTATTTTATTACGAAACTAGGGACCCGCATTCGCTTTCACTTCGGTTTCGGACGATCTGACCATTCATTTTAAATTTCTAATAACTTTTAAAATATATAACTTTATTAATTTACTTGTCTGTGTGGTGACGAAATAAGAATACTATCCACCACCCCATATCTTACCCGTGGGTGATCGTACGAGACGACTAAGGGATATAAAACGCATATAACATCTATGCGAGAGAAGGAAAACTCGAAACAAAACCTTATACCAACACGTCTGACCAGCGTGGTATAGTAGGTTAATTTCTCTCCCATGACAGAGGAGGCCCGAGTACAACAGTCGGACATTTATGGGCTGTGATGATGATGATGATTAATTTACTGTAAAAATCTATTTTAAACTACGTTCAATATACCATGTTTTTTTTATTTCTCCCTTAAATTAGATAAAATATCATTAAAATTATTCACAAGTTAAAACATTAATATATTGAGTAAGAATACAATTCACCACCGTCTATCTTACTCGTAGGTGATCGTACGAGACGACTAGGCAATAAAAAAACGCATACAACATCTATGCGAGAGAAAGAAAACTCAAAACAAAATCCTATACCAACACGTATGACCAGCGTGGTATAGTAGGTCAATTACGCTTCCATTATGGAGGAGGCCTGAGCTCAACAGTGGGACATATATGAGCTGAGATGATGAGATGAATACCAGTACTTGATCTATTCAAATTCCCGCCAAAACTCTCTAATATTAAAAACAAAAAGAATGAATTATAAACATTACAAGCCAATTACGTTTCATGGATAAAAAAACACCAGCTTAACGGCAAATCTCTTATCATTGTTTGTTTAGATTATGTACAAAAAGTTGTTGACAGTATCTTTTGGTAAATGCTTTCGTAGAATCCAGTGAATTTGTACAGAACTGGGCCATGCATCCACTGCATGGTTGATTGATTGAGAGTACAATACGCTATTCTTGTTAGATAGAGGGTTGTCGTAAAAGCCGATTAATGTGACATCATTATACTCATATTGAAAGTAATTTCTAGAATAGAGACGTTTTTGAAGTAATACTCTTATGGATTTATCCCAAATGATATGAGGTGAGCTTAATCTCTGGGTATCTATTCAAATTTCTGGGGATGTTTATTCTGACGTATAGACCGACCGTTAAATCCATTTTTTAATCGTCAACACCCTACACAAAGGAAAAAAATCAAGCATCGCGAGTGCCTTTCATCATCACAGCCCATTATATTTCTCATTGTTGGGCTCAAGCCTCCTCCACAATAAGTGGGAATACGACCTACTATACCACGCTGATCAAATGGATTCGTATAAGTTTTTTTTTTCGAAAATGTTTTCTTTATATTATATTCATTCCTAGTCGTCTTTTACGATACCCATAGGTAAGAAAGTGTATGGTGAAGCGTAATAGAAAAATGGCGTCTTATGTAAACGATATTTTGTATTAGAGGTTAGACCACACTATTAACAGTTCACTTTCTACAGCCGCGAGTCAGTCTGTTTGGGGTAGTACCACACTTTCGAAGAAAATCGACGACAGTAGTGGCAATATGCTGCTGTGCTTCGTTCGGTGAGCGAGAGAGCCGGAAGCCCATCTTTATAGGTGGGTTTGGGATTATTGGCAGACAGCGGCCTATCTATACCTCTGGTATTGTAAAAGTCTATGGGCGGCAGTAACACTTAACATCAAGTATATTGCTTGCTCGTTTGCCACCAAGAGCAAGAAAAAAAAATACGATACTGCTCATATTTTTTTTTTTTGAATAAACATATAAATACTATTCAAATTTTGTTTAGAAAATGTCATGTATTGAAAGAATTTTAACGATAGTTCGGATATACCAAACTATCGTTAAAATTCTTCTATAATTGTCAATGTATTGACGTTTGTTTGTGAATTTACATGTTGTAAATTAGAAATTTAATTTGAAATAAAACTTTTTACATGAATTCTATCGCATCTTCTTCTATCGTATTTGATTTTAAGCACTACCCACCGTAAACATGAACGCTGTAAAGTGTTCGAAATGTCGAGTAATTAATTAAAAATCAAATACAAACGCGATAGAATCCGTAGAAATAGTTTAATTTCAAACATTACATACTCATGTAAACATCAAAACTTTATGAATTTTAATTTTTAATCTGCCTTCGAACAAGACATTTAATATATAAATAGATATTTTATTTCAAATCTGTAATATACTCGCGTAAATATGAGATACCATTATATAGATATTATTTTTAAAATAGTAACAAATAATAAATTAAAAATAAACAGAAAAAATTATGAGCGACTAGGCGACCGGCCTTCAACGACAGGACTCAAAACCTTTATGATTTTATCACATTTAAAAAAAAAATCGTTAATATATCATCATCATCATCTAATTTCAGCCTATCACCGTCCACTGCTGGACGTAGGCCTCCCTCATATGAGGTAATAATGCCGTAATCACCACGCTTGGCAGGTGGGTTGGCTATCACAGTAAGATGTTGCACATTTTTCAGGAGAGTGCTGCTGTCCACTCTCCTGGTGAACCCTTAGCCGATTTTTACGACTCTCATGGGCAAGCAAGGGGTAGTGACAATCGTATTCTTATCCCGTCACCATACGGGGATAATATATAGCAGTTGAAAATTACAATGTTAATTTCATTGGTTGCAATTTCTATTTTAAACATACATACATATCATCACGTTATATCCCTTGCAGGGTAGGCAGATAGAACAGATTGCCAGAGAACTCTATCCTTGCATACTTCACTCGCTTCCTCAACATTCATAATTCTCTTCATACACGCTCGCTGGTTTCAGAGACTCTTGACTCCACATTCCTTCAGTACGTGACCAATCTCGTCTAGGTAGGTTAGCCTCGGTCTCTCCCGGTACTTACGTCCTTCTCTATTTCTCTATTTTAAACCTTATTTTTAATAGTGATTTTTCTTTCTTTATATCTTCAATTAAATAAAAAAAATATATAAAGTGACGTGACTTTGTATTAATACCGTTATTTATTCACACTACAAACCAATTAGCACTGTTTAGATATGTCTTCTACCGAATTTCAATCGTTCAATTATTGCCTGTGAAGCGAAAATATTTGTTTAATCCAAAAATAAACGTTCAAAATCAAAATATAAAGAATATATGTCGTTGCAAGGCTCTTACTGTTAGCCGTCTTTTACGACATCCACGACTACTAATTATTTATTTATTTAGAACAACAAAGACTATATTAATCTTGTATTCCAGAAATTTCCAAAGTCAAATCTGGGAGTTATTTAAAATTATTAATAATTATTTTTAATGTTATAAGTAAAAAAGAATCGTGAATATATAGTATATTTTGTTGACGCAAATATACAATTTAGGGTATCACCTTCACATTTGCATAAACAATAGGGTTATGCCGCACTTATGGTGTATATCACCGTATAACTGCTGTAACCCTTACCGAAAGTATTAAGGTACGGCCAAACCTGCGCGACCAAAGCGTCCGCGAAGCGGGAGCGTCAGCCCCGCGACAGACGCTACCGGACGCTACCCGTGATATCTTATGGCGCCATGCACACCTAAGCGACCACGGCGCGTGACTTATTGTACACGTTTTTAGACGCTCGAGTTTCGCGTCCCGCGTGTCCAACACGCGGGACGCGCAGG
The DNA here is from genome assembly GCA_905163515.2 of Lymantria monacha. Taxonomy (NCBI): domain Eukaryota; kingdom Metazoa; phylum Arthropoda; class Insecta; order Lepidoptera; family Erebidae; genus Lymantria; species Lymantria monacha. The sequence continues at coordinate 12,466,551 of LR991095.1, read as the reverse complement.
TGTGGTCGTACCTTTAATCGCATTCGCTGTTCTATACCTAACAGTCCCTCCTGACAGTCAATGATTTGTTTATGATGTTGTATGACGTTTAAATTCTTTTTATTGTATCGACGTTACTGAACTTGCTAATACTAAAGACTCCTTCGTCTTCCTCTCCGTTTAAATATGTGATCACGTACTTCTTCCACTAATGTGAAGAAAATAATAAAGATTTTTTTTTTTTGAGCTGTGTGCTAGCGGCTACGAATACTACCAACCTTTATGCTTTATATTGACCTAGACCCGGGGGTAATTATCCCCGCGGGGGTTATATTTCGCGGGCGTAACAATGAGCTGGTTTTTGTCTCGCTGTTTGTCTTAAACTTTTATCATATTATTCCTAAATTGTTTTATTTTTAGTTATTATATATTAATTGTGTTAAACTTAGCTTCTAAATGTAATTTAGAGTAAAGATATTTCAATTTTTGCAATTGTTTTCATGTTTAATAAATTCTACGTATTTGTATTTACACGTATTGTTTGAGAGTTATTGGGAGGAGGGGTAAAATTAGTGACCCTAGTTAGGTCACAGGGGTAACGAACATAAAAAGGTTAAGAACCACTGACCTAGACCAGTTCCACATGCCACCTGCCGTATGGTCAACAACTACATTCCCAAGGAGGGTTGACGTAAGGCAAGCGGCTGGTCATTAAACTATTGCAAATAACTTTTAAAATATCTAAGATGGAAGAGTACATATTATTGAGATAAGAGAAGGATAGTGATGAGTCATCAGTGCAATCAATCTTAACGCTCACATATAGGCCCCGTTAGGTTATCCCGTATCCGTGGTGCCATACTGCTGCGCTTATTGTAGCTGTACAACCCTTTACTTATTGGCTGACTAGTCAATATTGCTTTCTGTCTTCCGCTTTGCCTGGGAGGGAAGTGTAATCACTGTTTTCCAACTCCTCCTCTTTAACTTTTCTAATTAAATTTGTTGTGGGTTCCAAGACAATTAAAATCATTTTCCGGGACTGCATGAGGGTCAAACCTCGGTGTCAATCATCGTAACCATTGTGGATCCTGGCTTACAGGAGTTACAATGGTGGGAGTGTGGTGGGATTAGTGATGAGTCATGATAATTATTTTTTATGGCTTATAGTAGCAAATGAGCGAGCAACACACCTGATGGTAAGTGTTATTGCTACTCATGGATCTTTGCAATACTAGGGGTACAGCTAGGCCACTGGATATCAATCAAAACCCACCCAAGTTGAGCTCTGCTCATGCGCTCACCGAAGGAAGTACATACATACATACATATCATCACGCCATATCCCTTGCAGGGTAGGCAGAGAGAACAGAGTGCCAGAGAACTCTATCTCTGCATACTTCACTCGCTTCCTCAACATTCATAATTCTCTTCATACAGGCTCGCCGGTTTCGGAGACTCTTGACTCCACCTTCCTTTAGTACATGACCGATCTGGTCTAGATAGGTTAGTCTCGGCCTCCCCCGGTACCTACATCCTTCCACTTTCGCATTGTATATCTTCTTAACCAGACGTTCGTTCGGCATTCTTTCCACATGTCCGAACCATTGGAGCATGCCCTTTCGCATCTTTACACCAATACTCTCTTTCACCGAAGGAAGTGTAACAGCATATTGCCATTGCTCAGACGTCAATTTTCTGTGAGGCTGCGGTACTATCCCGGACGGAATGGCCGTGGCTGCAGACAAAAAAATGCCAATAGTTTAGCACTATCACAAAAGTTTGTTAACCATTTAACACGGCTGATCATCATTCTCCTGCTCTCATTCCAACTGCTTGTGGTCGACACAACATGTACTTTGCTTCCATCGTACATATTGCAATAAATTATTAGCTATAGTTTTATGACTGTTCGCTTGCCTGACGTCAACCCTCCTTGAGAATGTAATTGTTGACAAAACGGCATCAGGTGGAGTTGGCCCAGGTCGATATAAAGCTCTCGTCTTTTACGACATCCACGAGGAGATTGAGTTGGTAGTATTCTTAGCCACTACTACACAGTATAACCATTTAACGCGTCTGCAGACACAAAGATCGGGTGCAGGGTGGGTCCATGGGGTTGCGCGCCGCCTCTTCCGTCGCCTCGGACCGATTTGGCGAGGCACGAAGACGTCCATAGTCCACCGCAAAAAAAAAGGTCACACTGTTTAAAAAAAAATAATAAACTTTATAATAGATGTATAATTGTTACTGAATGAGCGTGTATTCTTGAGTGATAATAAATAATTTTACTATCCTTTGTACTGTCAAGATATTTTCCCAAAAACTTTTCTAACAAAATAACATAAATAGTTTCTTTTTTCTATTATACTAATCACCTTGAGTTTATATAATAATCGCGTAAAAGAAGACCCGGTTTTCCTTATGGTTTCCCATTAGCCGTCAAACTTATAGCCATTTTGTTTCCCTATACACATTTTTCTGTCTAATAAATATTTTAAAAAATGAGATAAATAGATACATTTCCATTGTCTATCTGTCTCTTTTTTTATAATACGTTGTTCGCTCAACCGTATTTCAGTGCCGTATTAAATCAGAGCCGCGCCCGTAGTAAATGAGTACAAGAGTCCCTTGATTTGAAATTAAAATTTTCATGATTCGGTTGGAGAAAATTAGTATTAACTTTAGTGGAATTAATATTTTAGAGTTAATAGTTTTCTATATGCATTAAAACGAATGATTACTGTGTTGTGGCGACTTTTTTTTTGTTGGTCGGCTATGGTTTCGACACACGCCGTCCGTTACGTCCGGGGTGACGGAAAGGCCCCGCGTGACCCCCATAACCTATCGTTCCCTCCCCTATGGATCGAATGTCTTATGTGTGATAGCGGCTTCGAATACTACCAACCCTTACATTGCTCATGGATGTCGTAAAAGGCGTTTAAGATATTTTCATGGACTAGAACAACTACATCTGATACCGTTTAACAACAATTTTACATTCCCAAGGAGAATTGACATCAGAAACACGACTGGTCATCTATTATCAAAACTATTTACAATATGTACGAAAAAAAAGTACGTATTACGTCACCCATGTAATTGGGATTAAGAGTAGGGTAATATTGTTCTTTAAAACAAAAATCATTTTGATAACCTTGTCCCCCAATTTTTTTTTTTTATATGTTCACAATAATTATTTCTATAATTAATTTGACTATACTAGACAGACGAGTATGTAATAATACTGTTTTTTTATTATTAGTAAAAGCGTACACTCAATTTTTATTAGCAAAAGCGTAGGTATTAAGCTCACTCGAATTGTACTCTATAAACATGTTTAGCAATCAAGTTATATAATTTTCATTTCTATAATTGTTTCCAACGATTTTGTTTTAACAACTTTTTAGTTTTATTTGTCTAAATTATAATTATATTATCCTTTACAATATCTCTTTACGATTTTATTAATATAATAAAAACTACAAAGGATAGAGACATTGCGTTTCTCTTATAAAAAATATTTTCAGTGATAGTATCATGCTGTTGACAGTTCTCTGTAGTCGCGAGCCGGTCCGTCCGAGGTAGTACCACACTCTCGCAGAAGATCAACGCCTGAATAATGGCAATGTGCTATTGTGCTTCGTTCTGTGAGCGAATGAGCCGGAAGCCCGACTAGGTGGATTTGGGGTTTGTATTGGTAGGCAGCGGCCTAGATACACCCTTGTTATTGCAAAAGTCCATGGGCGGCAGTGACGCGTCAGGCGCGACACATCAGGCGCGAATACCTGCGCCTGATGCCGCCCTAACCTTCGGGTGATCGGACCGGGGAATTGTCCGGTCACCCGACGTGAGGCCACCGCACGAGGACGATGCCTCGACGGCGAAAGCTGTCGGGGCGTCCACAGGAGAGGAGCCCGAGAGGGCATACCGCCGAGCGGGCCACTGAAGACAAAGATCGGGTACCGGTGGCCCGCTCACACGGCGAAGAAGTGGTGCTTGCTGGGTGGGTTAATGGGGTTGCGCGCCGCCTCTTCCGTCACCCCGGACCGATTTGGCGGAGTGCGACGTCCATAGCCCACCGCAAAAAAAAAAAAAAATGGGCGGCAGTGACACTTACCATCAGGTGTGCTACTGAAATAAAATTAATTAGAAAATACGCATAATAGTAGGCTACATTAGGGTTCCACTCGTGGAAACGGATCTACTCCAATATGGGAGGAATGATTTAATACAAAGGCATAATGACTTAATATTTCATTCGTTCATTCAACAGTCGACGTCTCTTTGACGTAGACCTCTGCATCAAGGTACGTTAATGCCATAACCGGCATGCTTAGCAAGCATATAGGTATTCCCAGTTGGTATTATAACTCCTACCGGAACGTAAGAAATGATTATACATTACTTTCTTAATATTTTTTTATTGTTTATGGTGGCAAACGAGCAAGCAGAATACCTGATGGTAAATGTCACTGCCACCCATAGACCTTTGCTATAATCAAGGCTATAACTAGGCCGCCGCCTACCATAACCCACCTAGTTGGGCTTCCGGCTCTCTCGCTCACCGAACGAAGCGCAATAGCATATTGCTATTACTCAGACGTCGATCTTCTGCCCGAGTGTGGTACTACACCAGACTGACCGGCCCGCGGCTGTAGACAGAGAACTGTTAACAGCGTGGTCCTACCACTATTAAAATTTAATTTTTCCAATTAAATGATTTCTAATGTCTCACGCTAACTAAATAATTATAGGCTTAAGAATTTTTTCTTTGCAGCCGCCTTAAATTGCTACGTAACACTTCGTGGTATCTCCTTTCCACTTATTTCATGGACTACAAATACCGCTCTTCAACTTACATCTCCCATAATCACCTTTTACAATACATAAAAACAATTGATAAAAACCTCCTTTTTTGCATGAAGGAGGGGCGGCGTCAATTTGCAATTCCTTTTTAACTTTTCTAATAGTTTAGCTGTTGCGTACGGCTCCTAAAAAGCGACTCACGGGACTGCTTGAGGTTCAATCTTTGATATCACCTGCGATTGTGAAACCTGAATTTTAGAAGTTACAGTTCTGATAGTTTATGATGCGATTGATCCAAATAAAAAATAGTTAAAAGTCAGTATTTGTTAATTATATGAAAGACTTTTTATCCATGTGGTGATAAAGTAACAATATAATTCATCATCATCAACATCACAGCCCACACACGTCCCTCTATTGGGCTCGGGCCTCCTCCGTGGGAGGGAAATTAACCTACTATACCGCGCTGGTCAGACGTGTTGGTATAGGGTTTCGTTAGAGTTTTCCATCTCTTGTCTAGATCTTAAATGCGTTTTATATCCCTTAGTTGTCTCTTACGACCAACTACGGGTAAGATAGGGAGTGGTGAATTGTATTTTTACTCAGTCACCACACGGAAATAAATATTTAATTTATTTATTTGAAAAAAATATTTATATTTTTTACGGCTCATTTAATTAAAATAATTAATTTATTTTTTGCTTATTAGTGATTCATCGTCTTAGCTCATATATGTAGGTCCCACTGTTGGGCTTAAGCCTCCTCCATAGCAGGGAAATTGACCTGCTATAACAACACTGGTCTATCTCTTAACGTGTTGGCATAGGGTTTCGTTAGAGTTTTCCATCTCTTACCTAGGATACCTAGGATGTTATATGCGTTTTATATCTCTTAGTCGTCTCTTACGATCATCCACGGTTACAATAGGGGGTAGTAAATTGTGTTCTTACTGCGTCACCACTTGGGTGTTTTTTTAGATTGGTCTTTTTTAATTAAAAATACTTTTTTTTGTTTATTAGTAATTACACCTCATTATATAAAACATGCACAAAGATTAGACGCACACGGTATATTATGGTAAAGCATGCCCAAACAGCTTTATCTGTGCATATGAAATTTGAAGGAAACCCTTGTTTTTTGTAGACTTATCATTAAACCCTGCCTTGATGATGATAGGACCACCTGTAAAGTGTATGGTATACTTACGAACAAAAGAAGAATTTTCCAAATCAGTTGAGGCGTCTTCGAGTAATCGTTGAATATACATAAAAAATATATTCCAACGAAAATTGTTGGGCTCAGGCCTCCTCCGTAATGGGAGGGAAATTAAACTACTATACCGCGCTGGTCAGACGTGTTGGTATAGGGTTTTGTTTCTAGTTTTCCTTCTCTTGCATAGATGTTATATGCATTTTATATCCCTTAGTCGTCTCTTACAACACCCACGGGTAAGATAGGGGATCGTGAATTGTATTCTTACTCCGTCACCACACGGATGATGATAGCAAAAAATCTAAAGTATACTTTATAAAAAATATTGATATTGCGATGTTTTTGACGTTCACTCGTCCAATAGTATCTTATCGGTTAATCCCAGATATAGCAGCTGCCTACACAGAAAGATGCCACTTAAGTGGTTCTATGATGCCAAAATCTTATTTATTCTACTGAGTTTTACTTAATGATAATAAAAAAAAATTAAATACACTACTCTAAGGAAATAATTCTTGTATTGCGGGGGACTTTACAAACATATAATTAACGCTGACAAATTAGACAGACAGACACAACAATAATTTTAAAATAAAATAAAAATATATATATCAGTATTTATTGCCCGTGTGGTAATTAAGAATATAATTAAACAACCCTTCTCGTGGATGTCGTAAAAGGTAACTAAGGAATATAATATGCGTTTAACACTAACGCAAAAAAAGAAAAACTCAAAATAAAGTTCTATAACAACACATTTGACCAGCATAGTATAGTAAGCCAATTTCCCTTATATTGTGAAGGAGGCGAGCAGTAGAACCTAAATAAGCTAATGTGATGTGAGCTGAATATTAATTTTGTATCAAACTTATACAACCATATTTAAAACTTTTAAAACATCGCTAAATACAGTTGCAAATATAATAACATTTTAACATAATATTCCAGTGAATGTTTTATAAAATCGATTTAGTTGATAAAATCTGGCCTAAATTTTTAAATGAACGACAATATTATGAAAGCCGTGGAAAATTTCCATAAACGTAGATGTATATTACTTACCTTATTTCTCCACTTAAACCATACGAATCCAGCACACCAAGCATCCAAATAAAAATAAAATTAATAAAAAAAAATATATAATTATTAATATTGAATAAAAAATAAAACAATATTAGTTCAACACACACGTTGAGAGTTTCAAAGTACGCCTGAAAATAATCAGCTTTGCCTTAAACAGAAAAATAAAACACAGACCCGGCACAGATAATTCAAAAACACTGTAAACACTTTTTTTTTAAATTTTATACGTACTTCGTTAACGTACGCAATACGAAAAAACCGTTCGCTACGAACGCCGGAGCGAGACTGGCTTTAAGCTAGCTGGTTGGTATCTGATCTGAGCCTCCTGAAACTGTTGATTCTCCCCACTCCTCACGCCACGCCCTTGTGACGTCTTGTCGGAAAATTTCTTGCACCTTGGTGTAAAATTGATGGACTTACAAGTTTACTTTCACCTGATGTGTTTGCTTAGTAATTCATACTAGTAGTATTTTACCCTGTATCCAACATAGCTTTATTTTCTTTTTCTATTTTTTCTTTTCTTTATAGAGTTACATAAATCGATGTTAGCTTTAAATAGATTTAATATACTGTTACGCTGTGATTTTGAGTTCAAAATATGTTATATATTTTCGAAGTTATGTACCAACTACGTGTTCTTAATTTTTCGTTAATATTTGATATTTTATTTATAATATGTTTTTATATATACTGTGTTTTATACATTGCACTTGTGTAAACAAGTACGTAACATATTAAAGAGTTAGGACCGGGCTGTGTCAACCATCACCATGAAAGATCTTATTTTAATTATTATTTCAAAAGATATTTTTTGTGAATTTATTTATTTAATGTCATTTGGCTTCTATGAACATAGAAAAAATATTATAAGAGGTAAGGTTCTATTATAAAAAATATTTAAGGTGTATGAAAATCTTCATGCCAGGAATACAATGAGCTCGTGATATTACGCGCTCGCATCGCTGATATTTGATACGGAGTGGTAATAAGTGCTCTCGAATATCATCTCTGTAAAAATGGGGCACCTTATACTTTAAATTTAAATAGAAAATAATCATCATTATCATCATCATCATCATTAAAAATTTTGCCTTCCATTGCTGGACGTAGACTCTCATACTTCACTCATACGAAGAAATAGTACTGTAATGGTCACACTTTGCGAGCAGCTTGGCGATCGCAGTGAAGTGTTATGCGTTTCCCAGGAGAAAGTTACACGCTCTCCTAGTGAAGCCTGGGTAGATTTTCACGGCTCCCACGGGCAAGAAAGATGTGGCGACCAGTGTTCTCTTTGTATTCTTATCCCGTCGATATAAAGGTAATTATCAATAACAGGCATTAATCAATCTAGGTAATAGTCAATGCTCGTTTTGGGGTTCCGTACACAAATGGTAAAAACGGGACCCTATTACTGAGACTTCACTGTCCGTCCGACCGTCCGTCCGTCTGTCACCAGGCTGTATCTCAAGAACGGTGATAGCTAGACAGTTCAAATTTTCACAGATGATGTATTTCTATTGCCGCTATATTAACGAATGCTAAAAATAAAATCATCATTTGCTTGCTCTCATCCCACGCTAAGCGGGGTCGGCACAACACGTTCTTGCCTTCCACAATCTTCTATCAGCCGTCATATCCGCACTCACAACTTTCATACACATATCCTCGTTTACACAATCCATCCATCTTTTTCTAAAAATAAAATAAAATAAATATTTAAGGGGGCCTCCCATACAACAAACTTTATTTTTTTTTAGTTTTACAGAACCCTTCATGCGCGTGTACAATTCGCACTTGGCTGATTTGTTTCCTTATGGTGGCAAACAAGTAAGCAGTACACCTAATGGTAAGTATACAGCTAGGCCACTGTCTTTCAACTAAAAACCACTCAGAACTTTGGGCCTCCGGCTCTCTCACTCACCGAACGAAGCGCAATAGCACATTGCCACTGATCAGCGTGCATGCGTAAGCGTGTACTTTCAGACGAACTGGCCTGTGGCTGTAAGGTGGCTGGCGACGGAAAAATGTCAACAGTGTGGGCTTACCACTACTAACTCTAATATTCTTAGAGTGATGAGTTAATACATAAATATAGTACATTATTAATAACTCACTCATATTCGTATATTGAGCGGTTTTGAGCGGAGCGGAGTTGAACTATTACGAATACTACCAACCCTTACTTTGCTCGTGGATGTTGTAAAAGACAACTAAGAGAATTATAACAATCTGGGCCAACTCCATCTGATGCCAGTTGGTCAACAATTACGTTTCGAAGGTGGGTTGACGTCTGGCAGGCGGCCGGTCATAAAACTATTGTCTATAACTTTTACAGCCATCATCATCATTTCGTCGCCGTCCACTGCTGGACGTAGACCTCCCTCATGGTCGTTTGCAACCATCGATACTCAGCAACTTTCGCTAGGTCATCTGTCCATAGTGGCTGGGCGTCCTACACTGCGTCGTCCGGTACGTGGTCGCCACTCTACAACCTTTTACAATATGTACTATGAAAGAAACTCTTCTTTCATACATATAATATATATTGTAACATATTTTATCGACTCCAAGTAATTGGAATAAGAGTAGGAAAAATATTGATTCGTATGTTGACGCAGTAAGGATACAATTCACCACCCCCTATCTTGGTGAGTGTTGTAAAAGACGACTAAGGGATACGATGTATAAGAGTGCACAGATGGTGTAGTGGTTAAAATACCGACCTACCGTATCACTATTTTGGATTCGATTCCCATGCAGAACAATACATTATGTGATTCATAAATTGTTGTGATTCTGAGGATAATTTGTATTCATTAAATTGTATGTTTTTTTTTTAAAGTCCCCAAGAATACCTTTGTATTCTATAATCTTTATTATATCTTTAGTAGCTGTTGTTGTTTAACAAAAATAAGAAAAGAAAAAAGATACCTCTGAGTATCTTTTTTCTTTTAGCGAACTAAATTAATGTACTTTTGTATAATTGTAATGTATCTTTATGTAAAATTAAATATAAATTCTAAATTAGACGCTGCTTTTGTCAAAATATCGCAGTTTCGAGTTATTATCATCACCATAATCATTTCAGCGGATATACATTTCACATTGCACTGGTGTGCACAAGCCTACTTCACAATAGGAGAAAAATACGCCAAGTGCAAGTTGTACTCGCGCGCGAAGGGTTCCGTACCATTATATATAAAAAAACCTCTTTTATTGTATAGGAGCCCCTTAATTATTTATTTTATTTTAATTAATTATTAAAGAGAACATAAAACTAAATATTCTGTGAATAGTTAAAGCGACTACCTGTCACCGTTATTAGTATCGAGCAAGAAACGGTAAAAAAAATCAAGTCTGTTGTATGGGAGCCCCCCTTAAATATTTATTTTATGTTATTTTTAATATTTGTTGTTATAGCGGCAATAGAAATACATCATCTGTGAAAATTTCAACTGTCCACCTATCACCGTTCTTGAGATACAGCCTGGTGACAGACGGACGGACGGCCGGACGGACAGCAAAGTCGCAGTTATAGGGTCCCGTTTTTACCCTTTGGGTACGGAACCCTAAAAATTGGCGCAATATACCACACTGGTCAGACAGGTTGATATAAGGCTTTATTTCCAGTGTTGCTTCTCTCGCTGTTATCTGCATATTCGCTTAGACGACTAAGCGACGTACGACGAGAAATTAGGAACTTTAAGATGCCTTTTTTTTATACGGTGGACTATGGATGCGTCTCGCCCCGCCAAATCCGGTCAGGGGTCCGGGGCGATGGAAGAGGCGGCGCGTGACCCCATAGACCCACCGTGCAACTCCTCTCTTCGCCATGCGAGCGGGCCACCGGTACCCGATTTTTGTCTTCGGTGGCCAACTTTAAGATACCTACATATAAGCTAGGGGTTGGTAAATTGTATCCTTACTCCGTCACAACAGAGAATCGCTATGTAATTTTAACAAAAACAAACCTTCACAACACAAAAAACAACCATTTCTATACAACGGTAAATCGACGGTGAATGTTAAACATAGATTTTCCTAAGAGGGTAATGCCATTTCGCCACGCTTGGCAGGTGGGTTGACGATCGTATATGGTGTTCTAAGTTAACCAACAAAGTGCTACTGCTCATTCTTATGGTAATCCATTAGCGGTAGCAGATTTTAAAAATATCCATTTCGGTTTTGTGTTAGATTACATCGGTAAAACAAATATTTTTAGAAAGATATATAATTGTAAATTTCAAAAAATTATCTTTTTTGGAATTTTGACTTCACATATCTATGATTCATTATCATCTCAGCTTATACATGTCCCACAGTTGGGCTTGGGCCTACTCCATAATGGAAGGATAATTGACCTACTATACCACGCTGGTCAGATGTGTTGGGATAGGATTTTGGAACGAAGTTCCTTATCGCGCGTTGTGAAAGGGGGCTAGACGGAAAAAATTCTTACGAAAAGTTGTCACGACACTTTTTGCTATAGTAAGCTATTGTAAGCTGTGCGGCGTCGCTCGTCGGCTCTCTTATAGAAAGCAAGCCAGATATTTTCATTTCTATTTCGCATTGAACAGTGTGGTGTCGCGACGATTTTTTTTATAGATAGAGTGATTCAAGAGGAAGGTTTATATGTATAATATATGCATAATGTACTAGAGAAACACTGATAATTTTAGAGGTTTCTAATGTGATGTCGTAAATAAACACATTATTTTGCGCTTACATTGCAAACGCTGGCTGAACCCTACGAAATAGATCAAAATAAAGTACTACAGTATTATACAGCTTAAAAAGGCCTACAAAAAAGTCCGCGATGGTATATATCTATCTCTTAAGGATAACATACTATATCCATTTTAATACTTTATAAAATGTTCTATTATAAAACGGTAATTGAAAAGCTATTTACACAAATACTGTATTAATCCTTATCATTTTAAATACATTAGTTGGCTTGAGCATTTCATGAAGATATTTTTTTTCCTTCAGACCATGCAAATTAAATCAATACCTTAAGAGATATAGCAAAATCAAAATAATGCGCAACGAAATTATTTTCGCCCGTGACCGGGCCGCGTGGCCGGCTCGCGTTCGAGCTCGGGGCCAAAAAGTTTTGGTAGTCTAGTGGAATTGTATATCCTATTATTAATATTATAAACGTGAAAGTTTGTAATAATGTATGGATGTGAACATGTTTGTTGCTCTTTCACGTAAAAACTACTGAATGGATTTTGATGAAATTTATAGTAATATAGCTTGCACATCAGAATAACACATAGGCTATAATTTATAAAGATATTTTGCAAATTGGCTAAAATATAACGATAAAAATCGCTTAAGGCAGAAAAAAATTATATAATTAAAATAGAACTTCGTTCCATCCGGGTGTCCCTTGACACCTCCGGTTTTTAATTTCAATATCACTAATTAGAGCTTAGATTTCAAACGTATGCATATTCGAAATGTAGTAAATATTCGATAAGGGGACATCCATTAATCACGTGATCTTTTTTTCGTTCTCTCGCATAGATGTTATATGCGTTTTATATCCCTTAGTCGTCTCTTACGATCTCCCAGAGATAAGATATAAGGTGGTAAATTGTATTCTTACTCCGTCACCAAACGGAAATATCTATGATTACGTAATGGTAAAAATACTAGGCTACCTTAATAATTCCATTCCTACGAAGGATATTTCTTTGTGCGATTCATGAATTGTTATTTTGAGTCTAATATATTTGTAGCCGTTAGTTGTACGTTTTTAAAGTCCCTCACAATACAATAGTTGTTTTGCTAGTTAAAATGTAAAAAATGTCCCATAACTTTAGAGACAAGACATCGATGCTTAGACTGCTATAACGTCGATGGTAATATGGCTTAAACCGGTGTTCTAAGAGCAAGTAATAAAAGCACTTGTTTTTAGTACTTGCACTTACCTAAAGCGGACTAAACTAACACATGTTTTTTATGACTATGTCACTAAACTCTACGTCGTGATGATCAAAAATACTATGTAGCAACATTTCTTCGTAAGTGTTTTAAGAGACCATATATCAACATAAGTAAAATATAAACACATTGATAAATAAATAATCTATCTACTACCAATAAAGTGACGAGGTAAGAATACAAAGTAATCACCCCAATTTTTACCCGTGGGGTCATAAAAAATTATTAAAGAATATAATTTTAGTATTGATATTATCCTGAGTTTGACACATATTTTAAACTAGCTTCTGCCCGCAGCTTCGCCCACGTAAAAGGTTACTTTCCTAAAGTTTTTCATCCCCTATTTTTATTTTACCCCTTAAGAGTAAATTTTTCAACATGTTAATGTCATATTTATTTATATCTAATCAATAACCTAAAAATAAGTAGTTTCAAGCTTCTGGCTTTAAAAATGACGATACTTCTTTACAACTTTTCATCCCCCTTTACAACCATGTTTTGCATTTAAAAGTAGCCTATGTCCTTTATCAGGCTCTAGAATACCTGTGTACCAAATTTCATTTAGATCGGTTCAGTAGTTTTATCGTGAAAGATCGACAGACAGACAGAGTTACTTTCGCATTTATAATATTAGTAAGGATGAACGTATCTATAGTGTCCTTATGGTGACGGAGTAAGAATATAATTCACCACCCTTTATCTTACCCGTGAGTGATCGTACGAGATGACTAAGGGCTGTACAACGCATATAACATCTATGAGAGAGAAGGAAAACTCGAAACAAAACCAACACGTCTGATCAGCATGGTATAGTAGGTCAATTGCGCTCCCATTCAGGAGGAGGCTCGAGCCCAATAGTGGGACGTGTATGAGCTGATGATGATGATGATGTACCTATATATGTAAATGGTAATAGCAATGGTTCTTCAGATCTGATAGATGATCTGTACCATGACAGTCTGGGTAGATTTCTCTATCCACTTACTAATTTTTTTTTGTGTCTGACTTTTAGCTGTTAGCTGCAGATGGCTGTCACAGCTTAACCCGGACTGTGGGTGAGCGCTGAGGGCTCTCAACCCGGTAAAAATTTTAAGCGGCAACGCCCGAGGGCTCACCCTGTGGTGAATGGACCTCGGCTCGGGGCGTCGCTGATAGCAAAGTGGGCGTGCCCACGTTTGAGTTTATGACTTTTACGCGTCGCAACTTACGACCTCGGCCGCGCGGGCCGTGTAGGCTCTTTCTTGAGCGATTGTAATTGAATCGTCAGAGTCGGTGTCGGAGTAACTTACTAACAACCAAAGAGTAAAGTTATTAAACTGAAAAAGAGTGGCAACTCCATGATAAAATATGCATGTATGGAAGGTGCTGCTACCCAGAGTTTACGCGGTGAACTAAAGTTGAAGTGATATATATACATATCTACATGTGTATGTGTAATTATATAGAATTTTCTTTTACTATGAAAGCTACCCTGAAATATAAAAAAAAACATATCAGCTGATAACGAAGCAATAATAATATCAGCTTAACAATGAAAATTGAGATAATTTTCTGAAAGTACATCAATAACCGTAAATAGATTGATGACAATAAGTACCTAGTTACCTACGCTAGGAACAAAAAATAATAATTCTCAGTTGTCAAACGTTTGACATACAGGACAAAATGGCAGCAGTTAAGTTTGTACAAACAATCTGTAGGCGGCGCGACTGTCAGTAAAAATAAGTAATGTTTTAAGTGTGCCCCCCCCAGCTAACAACTTAGGTAGCAGCTTATAAAGATGTGCCCTGTGGCCTGGTTATATTTGTGGGTTTGATTTTATTGCTTCTAATTCTACTAGGTTTTTTTTTCTATGTATTCGAAATATTAATGGCGCCATGAAATTGAATAATCTATCTCACTTTTGATTTGAATTTTAATTATTTATTTTATCTTAAATTTGTTTTTAATTCTGTATATTTAATGATGTTAATTCTAAATAAGTATATATCTGTGTGGTAGCGGCTACGAATACTACTAACTTTTACTTTACTCGTGGATGTCGTAAAAGACGACTAAGAGACTTATAACGACATGGGCCAACTCCATCTGATGCCGTTTGGTCAACATTTACATGCCCAAAAACGGTTGACGACTGGCAGGCAGCTGGTCATAAAACTATTGCCAATAACTTTTACAATATATACTATGAAAGAAGAGTACATATTATATCGACCACAAGTAATTGGGGGAAGAGTAGGAGAATGATGATGAATAAGTTATTTTTTGCATTTATAAAATAGTTAATATATAAAATTTATCTTTCTACATATTATAATTTTATTAACTGCGACTAGTGCATGTTGTATTAATATATAACTAATTGATACACTTATGAAAGCATTTAATTCAATTATTGCATTTATTTGTTGATTAATCTAAAATAATATATATATATAGTGGTAGGACCACGCAGTGGATAGTTCTCTGTCTACAGCCGCGGGTCGGTCCGTCCGGGGTAGTACCACACTCGCAGAAGATCGACGTCTGAGTAATGGCAATGTGCTATTGCGCTCCGTTCGGTGAGCGAGAGTGCCGGCAGCCCAACTGGGGTGGGTTCGGGGTTTGTATTGGTAAGCAGCAGCCTAGCTATACCATTGGCGAAGGTCTATGGGTGGCAGTGACACTTACCATCAGGTGTGCTTTCAGGTGTTTTTTCTCTTTCATCTGCCACCATAAGCTATAAAAAAAAAACATATACTCACGTGTTAGAATTGATTTTATCAATCCTTGGGCCCGCAGACACGGTTGTGCATTCGCCTTGATAATGAGTATCAGATAGGGTTAAAACCCGGGTCCACATAATTGATCCTAATACGAGAGTCTATTGACTTTTATATACCTACATTTGTCTTCTAAGTGATATAACAAACGAAAAATATCCAGGCAAGAGAAGGAAACCTTGATACAGAACATTAAATAAAACTATTTGTTCAGCGTCCTATAATAAGTCATTTTCTCTCCTATTTATAAAAACCCGATTACGAGCGAAAAATGATTGTCACAAGTGGGATTCGAACCCATACCTATTGGAAATTTGAAGAGAATGAGAAAAAAAATGGTGAACTATTGTAGGACATTCAATTCTCGCATCGTATTATATTTTCGTCTTTAAGGAGACGTGTGCCATCTACCCGACATTGTTTACACATTGTACAGGTTAAATACTTAAACTTTGCAGTTAGAATTGTATTAAACGATTACCAACAACCCTCTTATTCAAATTATTGAAATTTAGCATTTAATATGCTTGATTATTTATAAAAACCCGATTACGAGCGAAAAATGATTGTCACAAGTGGGATTCGAACGCATATTGGGATTCTCTCCTATTTTGGAGGGTTGACGAGCCCAGTAGTGTATATGTATATACGAGTTAAGGCATGACGAAATAAAAGATTGCGCAGATGTCGTAGTGTTTAAGATATCGATCTTTCGTTCCAGTGCCGTGGGTTCAATTCCTACGCAGAATTATTTCTTTGTGCGATTTTATCATTCTGAATATGAGTGTAATATGTGTTCATTAATTATAAATGTTTATAGAGACCCCGCAATACAAAGATAGTGCAGGCAGTTGTCTTTAAAAAGAAGCGTAAACATTTTCTGATAAATATATTGATAAAACGTCTCCCTTAAAGATGAGAATTCAAGTGACAATTTGATTAGTGCACGTAACTATCCACGCTGGCATAATTGATGACATAGTTGTAATGGTATACGGTGAGCCAGTTGGAATGGATTGACAAAAGATTTATGTTCAATTATCAAGCGCGTAAGCATTTTTCGTTTGCATCATCATCATTCATTCTGCTACTCTTATCCCATACTTGGGTTCGATACAATATGTACTCTTCTTTCATAATACATATTGTAGAAGTTATTAGCAATAGTTTTATAACCGGCCGCCTGCCTGACGTCAACCCTCCTTGGTAATGTAATTGTTGACCAAACGGCATCAGATGGAGTTGGCCCAGGTCGTTATAAGGCTCTTAGTCGTCTTTTACGAGCAAAGTAAGGGTTGGTAGTATTCAAAACCGCTACCACAAGCATTTTTCGTTTACAAATGAATTTATTTATAAATGGTCTAGCATGTCAACTGCTACATTAACGAAAGACAAAAATGAATCAATCATTTTCTAGTATGAAGATATAATCCACTGGGTCCATTATATTATTAATAATAATAAATATTTTTTCTAGCGTGTGTAGCTTCCATAATAAGATTAAAATATTATTAATGCGAGCATTAAGAAATAGGGCAGGCATTAAAGCTTTTTAGTATAAAAAGTGGCGGATATTTTTTTATACTAGACGACTTAAAAAAGGTCGTGTATATTTTATTTAATGAATTAGATTCATAAGGTTTTCATCATATTATTTTTTTTAATGGACAGACAGGTGTAGTGGTTTAATATATACATAATATATACATAATAATCAAGCTACAATGTCGTGGGTTCAATTCTTACATAAAACCACATTTTTTTTTTAGTATAAAAAGTGGCAGATATTTTTTTATACTGGACGACTTAAAAAAGGTCGCGTAGATTTTATTTAATAAATTAGATTCATAAGGTTTCATCATTTTTTTTTTTTTTTTTTTTAATGTACAGACAGGTGAAAACCATACTTTATGCGAACTGTAAATTATCGATTTATATGGATATAATTTGTGTTTACCTGTGTGGTAGATAGAGGCTACGAATACTACCAACCCTTACTTAGCCCGTGGATGTCGTAAAAGACTAAGAGCCTTATAACTACCTGGGCCAACTCCATCTGTTGCCGTTTAGTCAATAATTACATTCTCAAGGAGGGTTGACGTCTGGCAGGCGGCTGGTCATGAAACTATTGCCAATAACTTTTACAATATGTACTGTGAAAGAAAAGTACATATTGTATCGATCCGAAGTAATTGGGATAAGTGTAGGAGAATGAAGAGGGGTTTAATTTGTGTCTGTTAATTATATGTTTGTAAAGCCACCCGCAATACAATGATTATTTCCTTAGGGCAGGGTGATGCTTAAAAAAAAGGAAAAAAAAAAAGAACAAGGATTGTTGCCATCTGATCGACGATGTCTACACTAAATTTTGTTTCATTATAGAATTCAATTGTCTCAGGCAGCTTTTTTTTGATCAGTAGGTCACGTTGGGGTGCAGAATACTCAAAAGTTTTTTTTTTCTGGTTTTCTTTGATCGAGAGTACCTAAGGGTTGTATCAGCCTCGGTTTTTATTATAAAAGTTTTATATCTTGTAGTACAAATACCTCTACAAATCGGCGGTATCTACTTCTCGTCTTGCACACCGCATTGTTTCAATAATGCTTATCTTTTCGACCATAAAATTTTAAGCCAAATTTAGAGACATGAAAAAGTTATCAATGGTAATATTTCGGCCGTTTTTGAAATAAAAAAAAAACACATATTCGAGTAATGAAATATCGTTTGAATGGTTCTCGTCTTTGCCTAGATGTGGAAATCCATCGCATACGTACTTACTCTTGATATCCGCAAGCAGCCAAATCTTTATGCCAAATTTAACATAAATAAAAACAAAAGTACCTTTATTAGTTTGAAGAAATCGTTGTTTACTCTTATATGTGACGGCACATTGACAGTAGGCGGTCTTAGTAGGTATTTGTAAAGGAATCTCATATACAACATATAGTTTAATGTTTTTATATAGAAGTTCTTAATCATATGATATGTAGATACATATAGACACCATAGAAGAATAAAGATATATATATATATATAAATGACTTATAGGATGCCACTATATATGACAAGATCTTTGCCTCAGTAAACTATTAGGATCGTGTTTCAACAGAGATAAATTTCGGCAAACGCGTTCGAATATTCCTCCCACACAAATTGAAATTAGATCTGTACTGTAAGGGTTCATGATTGCAGTGGTAGATATATCAGAGACGGAGTTTGAAATAGATATACATATTAGATACTTGTTGAGGTGATCACTAAAACGCAGTGAAATGAAACTGTAGTGTATATGAATAGTGGATTCTCGATAATTCGAATGTCAAAGAAAATGCAAATAAAAAAAATCGAGTTAATGAGTATAGACTTGAACAAATGTTTCGAGATACAGAGGATTTAGTTGCTGAACTTTTGACTTGGAAAGGCGCGATTTTTTAATTACTTAGTAAGTCTAATGAATGTATTCATTCATTGCATATATACTAAGCACAAACCATAGATTAAAAGCACCATACACGCGACACCGAATTTAGATTTTATTTCTGTTCGAGTTTAACGAATTATTACTGTCATTATAAGTAAACTGTCATTATATTTTATTAACTACAAGTCTGCTATTGATGAAATAAAACTATTTTTACGGATTCTACAGATTTTGTATTTGATTTTTAATTTCCAAACGTTTCTAATACTAATAAAGCGTTTATCGTCACGAGAGAATTTAAGATATCTCACGTCCAACAAGCCATCTTTATTACAAAGATTTATAACTACACACACTTATAGTATTAGATATTAAATTTGAACCAACATTTTGATACAAATTCATTGCCTGTACAATAAGAAAATGATGCTATATAAAATAAAATTAAGTTGTTTATGGTCTGTTATTCTTAAACATTAATTGTATGGTTAACTATTATATTATGGCAATATACAAGTTTAAAAAACTGACCAAAATATATTAAGCTACCAACGTATCCGAACGCGTCCGCATTGCGAAAGGTCCGGCATGAAGAATCAGAAGGTATAATACTCTTCATTGACTTTTAAGAAGCAGCATATTTTATCGTACTAAAGTTTAAAAAAAGGATATTCATTTGAATGACAAAAATAAAATGTACCATATATCTGAAGGAAATAAAATTTTGTTCGTGTTAAAAAGTCTATATTAATTATAATGCACGTTACCGAGTATATAGAGGTTCAATGGAAAGCAAATGACATTATTTCGACTTACTGAAGATTACTGGTTAACAAGTTTAAAGTTTTAGAGATTACACTGTATTCATTTAAAACTATTAATAAATAACAATATTTTTTTTTTGTTATTAATGATGGTAAACAAGCAAGCAGCATACCTGATGGTAAGTGTTACTGCAGCCCATGGACCTTAGCAATACCAGGGGTATAGCTGGACCACTGCCTACCAAAGCAAAACCCACCCAAATTTGGTATTTTAGCTCTCTCGATCACCGAACGAAGCGCAGCAGTACAACCAACCGCCAAATTGATTTATCACCACCTAAACCTTCTACATAGCAAATTTCATGGCAATGATAAAAGCTGTGAAAACATAAGAAGAAAAAAAAGCTGTGAATTTTAATCTTATCTTAATATATACATAAAATTACGCGTCACGTTATTTGTCCGCGATGGACTCCTAAAGTACTTAACTGATTTTAATCAAATTTGCACAGCATGTGTAGTTTGATCCAACTTAAAAGATAGGATAGTTCCCATCTCAATTTATAGTCGCAATATTATTTTACTGCAAATTATTTGTCTATTATTTGACAGTCTGTATCTGTTATCTCCAAACAATTCTAACAGATGGTGCTATCTGTTGACTGGATTGAGTAAAGTATTTAATAGATGGCGCTATGTTAAACGTAAAAACGTTTCATATAAGCTACAATTTATTAACACAACCACCACGAGTTACTGAGGCTACCTTAGCCTCAGCAACGCGCGGCCGAGTCTGCTAGTCTTATTAATAAATATTTCAATGATTGTTTAAAGTTTGATAACTTTAACGCTAAAAATATACGCCATCTTAACTAGAGATAGGCGATGATATAACATGGGATTATAATTCTTACTAATTATGAATATGGGCCTCTCCAAGTTGAAAATAACGCACGCTGAAGTGGCAATGGGCAGGCCACATCACTCGACGAACCGACAACCGAAAAAGGTTCTCCAGTGGCGACCACGTATCGAACGGCGCAGTGTAGAACGCCCCCCACTAGGTGGACAGACGACCTGGTGAAAGTTACTGGGCTTCGTTGGAAGCAGGATGGCACAGGACCGTCCCCTGTGGCGTAATATGAGGGAGGGCTACATCCAGCAGTGGACGGCGATAGGTTGAAATGAATGAATGATGAAGTTAATAATATTGCTTGGCAACTATAATTTAACTGTTAAAATATTTGATATTTTTTATTTTTCTGGTGGCAAACGTGTAAGCAGCACACCTAATGGTAAGTGTTACTACCGCCCATGGACTTTTGCAATACCAAAGGTATAGCTAGGCCGTTCTCTACTAGTACAAACCCGAAACCTACCCAGTTGAGCTTCCGGCTCTCTAGCCCATCGAACGAAGCGCAACAGCAAATTGTCATGCTCAGACGTCGATCTTCTGCGAAAGTGTGGTACTACACCGGATAGACCGGCCAGCGGCTGTAGACAGAAATCTGTCAAAATCGTGCTCCTACCACTAATGTAATATAGAAATAATGACATTTAGTACTCTGACTCTTATTTAATGGCGACTCTTGTAAAAATAAAATGTTTCATTTCAATATTTTTGTTGTATAGAACTCTGAATCTTATTTTAGGCAGATGGCATCTCTTATTATTAGAAAACTAAACAAAATTTTATTTTTTTATTAATATCAATTAATCAAATTGGAGATGTGTTGGCGAAATGTCAGATAAAGAGTTCGCGTAAGCGTATTACCGTAGAGCATAGCGTGATGAGAGTGTACGAATGTGTGAATGCGAATGAAGCGATGGAGGTATGTCAGGATTATGGTTGTGGCAATCCGTAGTCTCTACCTACCTCTATGGAAAAAGGCGTGAGGCTATGTATGATTAGGTTATATGCGAAAACGAGTTGGTAGTAGCCGAGGTGTTACAGTTTAAAAGGATAAATGTATATAATCTTATGAATTTCATTCACATGATTGCTTTGTCAAATATTAGAGAGTCACCATACGGAGAATCTTAATGTATCGTCATCTCATCATCTCAGCTCATAAATGTCCCATTGTTGGGCTCGAGCCTCCTCGATAATGGGAGGGAAATTGACCTACTACACCACGCTGGTCAGACTGGTTTTGTTTCGAGTTTTCCTTCTCTTGCGTAGATTTTATATGGTTTTTTATATCCCTTAGACGTCTTATACGATCACCCACTGGTAAGATAGGGGGTGATGAATTGTATTCTTACTCCGTCATCACACGGAAAGTATCTTAATGTGTAACTATATAATATTCACAATCAATGTGGTCACAAAGTAAGAATATAATTCACTTTCCTATCTTACTCATGGGTGTCGTAGATGACTAAGTGATACAGTTTTAACATCTAGTAGTAAAAGAAAGGTGAGAGAGAAGAAAATCTGTTATAAAATCGTGTACCAATCTCGCCTACCAGGTTGATGATTATCATTACTTCAGGCTCTATATATCCCACTACTGGTTCCAGAACTCTTCTATATGTGTCATCATCATTCTCATACTCTTTTCCCAATTACTTGGGGTCGATACAGTATGTACTCTTCTTTCATAGTACATACTAAAATAGTTATTGGCAATAGTTTTATGACCGGCCGCCTGTCAGACGTCAACCCTCGTTGGGAATGTAATTGTTGACCAAACGGCATCAGATGGAGTTAACCTAGGTCAGGGGTCGGCCACCCTTTGAGTCGGCAGAGCCAAAAATTAGAATTTATAAAAGTTTAAAGTTTTTAAAGAGCCACAATTTTTTTTTTGGCAACTATAATTTGTGCCTAATGCCCGTTAATCAATTCTGAACCATTTTTAAATGTTTTCTTTATATCATATTTTTTGTGTATAGAACTAAAGAGCCGCAACTTCACATGCAAAGAGACGCATGTGTCTCGCGAGCCGCAGGTTGCCGATCTCTGACCTAGGTCATTATAAGGCTCTTACTCGTCTTTTACGACATCCACGAGCATAGCAAGGGTTGGTAGTACGAAGCCGCTACCACACAGCTATATGTGTATATGAGTAAACTTACTATGTCACGGGTCAAACTAGTTGATATAATTTTAGTCTATTACTAGCTTTTGCCCGCGACTTCGTTCACGCAGAAGTCATCTCTGACAGAGTTAAATAGAAAAAGCAATGCAAGGTGTTGAAGGTTTGGCGCTAGGATAATAATCAACAGCGTCAAAAACTGGGATGCGTTGAGGTGTTGATTCTGCGAGTTAGTTGTCTAACGGAATTAGGCAATAGGGTGGGTCCGAGAGAAAATACCCTACGTTGACACGCTCTACCGTCGGTGCTTTGGGTGGTGCAAGCGTGAGTACCTGTATTTAGGTTCACTGCGTGAGGGCTTCGACTCGAGATGATACCCGGTTGCGGTGGCCCGCCCGCACAACGTAGATGTACGTGTACAGCGCGTGTGTGTCTATTTACCACAGCCGGTCACTAAAGAAAAAGATGGTTCAAAGTTCTATTCATTCTACAAATTATATTGCCATTAATATACTATTTACGGTATGACCATGGGATAAAAATATAATTATCGCCAGCCTTTATTTGACTGTTTTGTTTCACCAGCAGAGTTGCGACTTCGTTAGATATGATTTATTATTTGAGTTATAGAGTGAACATTTTTGAAGCTAAACTTAACCTGTATCTTAAACTATTAGGCAAGAACCTATTGCTGTCTACTATACGTATCGTGTGAGCTCTCACGCCGGAACTGGTCGCCACAACGGTACTGGTGCGGGGTTGATGGAGAGGGAGAGAGAAAAAAGTGTTTATTTATTTTTACCGAAGAATATTTGTACGTAATTTGAAAAGAATCGATAAAGAAATTTTCTCCCCATACACACTTTGCCGCTTTGTTACACACACTTTGACACCCTCTTAGGGGCGGAATTCATAAAATCCTTTCATATTGAATCTCTATGTCATAAATAGAAACGTGCTTCAAAATTTAATGTTTCTAGCTTTAATAGTTTCGGCTTGGCGGTAATGAGTCGTTCAACCCGGTTCACAGGCCTAATTTACACAACCAGAGGGTGAAGATTGATATATGCCGAATATTACCCTTATTTTTTTTTTTTTTTTATTGGTGGGCTATGGGTGCGTCTCCCCCCGCCAAATCGGTCCGGGGTGACGGAGAAAGCGGCGCGTGACCCCATAGACCCACCGTAAAATCCTCTCTCTTCGCCGTGCGAGCGGACAACCAGTACCCTATCTTTGTCTTCGGTGGTCCGCTCGGCGGTTTACCCTCGCGGGTTCCTCTCGTCGACGCCCCGACAGATTTCGCCATCGGGGCGTGGCCCTCACGCGGTGGCCTCGCGTCGGGTGACCGGACAATTCCCCGGTCCGATCACCCGAGGCCTGGGTTAGGGCAGCATCAGGCGCAGGTATTCGCGCCTGCGCCGCCCCGGCCGCTGGCGGCGGCCCAGGTCGCGGGAGTCCTCCCTGACTCGTTCCGCCGCCTCCTTCCGCGAGATGACAGCCTCGCAGAAGGCGGCGACCGCGTCCCAATTCCTGACGCTGTCGACCATCGCCCTCGCGACAGCCGGCAGCGCCAGGTCGGCACCGATAATAGCGACGAGGTCGCGGCGCTGCCCGTCCCAGCCCGAGCATTCCTCGAGCGTATGTTGCGCCGTGTCCTCGTCACTGCTGCAATAATGGCAGCCCGGAGGTGCCGGATATTACCCTAGAATATTTGATTCGACTCGTAATTTGAAAAGAATCAATAAAGATTTTTTCTTTTCACACAAACTTTGCCACTCTGCTCCACCCCCTTAGGGGTATAATTTCGTAAAATCCTTTCTTAGTGAATCTCTACGTCATATAAAGAAACCACTGTCAACATTTCAAGTTGCCAGCTTCAATAATATCGGCTTGACGCTAATGATTTAATGAATCGTCCAACCCGCTTTGCAGGCCTAATTTACACCCCCAGAGGGTGAAAATCAACAAATGCTGAAATACGTGTTTATTTATTTTTACTGAAGATAATTTGTACGTAATTTGAAAAAAATCGATAAAGATTTTTTCTCTGAACATTTTTTAAATTGACATAACCTTTTTTTTTTATAAACCAATTAACATAATATAAAGCCTAAATATTAAGTGAAGTTTATCACAATATATTAGTGAAAACCGCGTCTAAATCGGATAAGCCGTTTCTGAGATTAGCGTGCACAAACACACAGACAAACAGACAAACAGATAAACAGACAAAAATTTTAAAATTATTGTTTTGTGTTCTATTAGTGTTGATAAAGGTCCCAGTAATATTTTTTTTCATATATCTTCCATGTACAGACAGCGACCCGTTACATTTTTATTATATGTATAGATAATTATAGTATTCGCTGCACAAATGGCGTAGAGGTTAAGATACCGACCTTCCATGCCAGTGCCATAGGTTCAATTCCCACGCAGGACAATACTTTGTGCGATCCACAAAGTATTGTTCTGAGTCTAGGTGTAACTTATCTACCGGTGGCCCGCCTGCACGGCAAAGAGAGGTGTTTGCATGGTGGGTCTAGGGGGTTGTGCGCCGCCTCTTCCGTCACCCCGGACCGATATGGCGGGGCGTGACCACCTCACCTCCATAGCCCAAAAAAAAAGGGTGGAACTTATCTGCGTTAATTGCATGTTTGTAAAGTCCCCCGTAATACAAGGAGTATTTTCTTAGTGCAGGGTAGTCCAGGGATTTTTTTTTAAATGATAATATATCTAAAAGAAAAATAATATAATAAAAATTTTCCCAAGTAGCTATAGTAAAGTGTTGAGTTTGATTAGTGTTCATATAATATATAAGCTTGCGCCTAAATTTAATAATTTTCATTATTAATATCGTAACTCAGTCACAGTGTGCAAAAGTATCGATAAGATAATACAGAATTTAATTTTCACTATATTACGTATGCATTTAAAGATACCAGCAATGTTATTAAAAACTATATCTTGCCAACAAAAAAATCAATAGTAATTAGAAATATAAAATTTTGATGGAAGTTTCTTTTAGTGACGTAGAGACTCACTAAGAAAGGATTTTACGAGCTTCAACCCCATAGAGGATGTTCATACCATCGTTGGCATAATATACTTTCGAGTTTATTGTGTCTTTAGAATCCCACTGTCAAGGCAAAGATGTAATCAAAAAGTAAAGTTATATCAATTGAAAAAGAGTGGCATCTCGATGGTAAAATATGCATGTATGGAAAGTGCTGCTATCTAGGGCTTAGGCGATGAACTAAAGTTGAAGTGACAGACATATATAGATATACGTGTGTGTGTGTGTGTGTGTGTGTGTGTGTGTGTGTGTGTGTGCGCGCGTGCGGGCGTGCGTGCGAGCCTGCATGCGTACGTGCGTACGTGTGTGTAGTTTTGTGTAATTATATAGGATTATCTTTTACTATAAGATCTACCCTGAAATATAAAAAAATACATATTAGCCATTAAGGAAACAACAATAATATAAGCTTAACAATGAAAATTGAGATAATTTTCAGAAAACACATCAATAACCGAAATAGTACATTACTGCAGCGGCCAGCAAAAGAGGTATTGATGGACGAACGTGTAAATGTGGTCCAAGGCGTAGCCGAGGCACACATACGTAAGTCCATCAATTCCTAGTTGTGGCGAAGGCTTGTATAGCGATTTTCTCAAATACTGCGCGGAAATTAAAACTATACTGTATTAATTAGAACTGTATACATGACGAACAACGAACAACATTTTTCACATGCTAAAGGGTTCATTTGTTTTTTTTTTTTCAATATTAAACAGCTATCTTTTTCAAGCCAGTTCGATATTTAAATAAAACTCTGATAAGTTACCTATATGATTACTATGATTTGAAGTAACAAATTGTTCCATTTATAAAATACACGATAGGTATGAATTTCCATATATATTTATTTGGACACTAAAACACGACAGATATTCATACATTTTTGACGGCCGCTGCTCGCATGTATTTGGTCAGTACAGCAATTTCGATTTATCTCGAAGAAAGTTGTCAAATAATGGATTTTCATACATTTTTGACGGCCGCTGCTCGCATGTATTTGGTCAGTACAGCAATTTCGATTTATCTCGAAGAAAGTTGTCAAATAATGCTCAAAGTTAGTTTTAACTGTGCTAAGGATGTAATTCTTTATATTTGTAATTCGTCGCTACATGACTTTAAAAAACCTTAGCAGCTAAATTGAGAGATTACAGCTTTTGCTCATGCTTACGATAATAATAAAATACACGACTAAATAAATAATGAAGACTTCATTCTCTTCTCGTTGTATATGATTTATTTACATAGTTTGCCCCTCGGCATATTCTTTCAAATACATCCGACATATACAAGATATATGACCAAAGTTGACACAGTCAAACTTTACAAGCGCGTTGAGATTCTAACTAAAACTCCACTAAATCACACTTCGCGAACGGTTGACAATAAATTTATATTTATTCTTTTACTTTGAATCCTTTCATAAAAATAATTCTGATATCGAATTGTAGCAACTATCTTGTATATTTTATATCAATCTTATTAAAGAAAGTTATCTGTGGGTGACGGAGTAAGAATACAATTCATCACCCCTTAATCTTACCCGTGGGTAATCGTAAGAGACGACTAAGGGATATAAAACGCATATAACATCTATGCAAGAGAAGAAAATCTCGAAACAAAACCATATACCAACACGTCTAACCAGCGTGGTATAGTAGGTTAATTTCCCTGCCATTACGGAGAAGGCCTGAGCCCAACAGTAGGACATATATGTACTGTGATGATGATGATTAAAGAAAGAAAGTGTCTGTATGGAGCCACGGTCATAATGTAGTCTCATCATCATTCTTCTGCCCTTATTCCCATTTGCTTAGGGTCAACGCAATGTGCACTCGAACATATTAAAAAGTTATTGGCAATAGTTTTATGACCATCAACCCTCATTGGGAATGTAATTGTTGACCAAATGGCATCAAGTAACAACTTTACTACCCAGGTCGATATAAATTTTCTTGTGCTCTTTTACGACATTCACGAACAAAGTAAGGGTTGGTAGTATTCGTAGCCGCTGCCACACCGCACATAATCTAGTCTATATCTATAAAAGAGGATATTTTTATATATGACATTGCCAAACTGAGAAACTATTCGATCAATTATTATGAAAATTTGTATGTAAGTATATGTATTTTTTCACGAGAAGGTTTATATGCTGTCCCCGTTGATGTAACTCGCCACGAGGTGGCGCTGCTATATATCAACTTCTATATATTCTATCGACAAATAAACCAACGGGCTGGATTTGCTAGTAAGTTATAAATAAATATTTAAGCTCGTATATATATTTTCGTAAAACTGCGCATCTTAGATATAAAGTAGAACCTAAAATAGGTTTTAAAACTCTTTATCAGTTACATATATAAATTTAGAAATATTTCTATATATGTAAAGCTGGAGAGATTTTTGAAATGAAAACTTTTTAGGTGCGCTATACATTTTATTTTGTAGAAAGACTGATAAGAGTTGAATAAGACAGTACCGTTACGCTCGGCAATGTTAAGCTCGTTCGAGTAAATTCAGGTCTCGTCGACTAAATCATTTTTAGAGTACGATGTAAATAGCGAGGAGTCAGAGAAAAAAAATACCGAACCATGGGTATCACACCCACAATTATAATTATGTATATTATAAATGTTATTATTTTATGACTGCAGAATAAAAAAATGCAATTAATAATTTAAAAAAAAATCGTCGAATCGTACAATTAATATCACCTTTATGAAGTCTTACATCTGTTATACGGTTTTAAGCACACATTAATATTTGTTTTATTTTTATATTTTGTAAGTAAAAATTTGCAATCTAATATAACAGTCATACTGTTTTTACCTGACTAATTTTAATACCATTGTAAAGACAACATTAAAGAAAAATAAATTGAACAGTAATAATAGCGTTCCGCCATTTTTTTTAAATTCTATCCACATAAAATGAATAACTTCTCGGCAGCCACCACCTCAGCCAGAAGGCACGTGTAGCAATACATAACGCAGTGCTAGTCCCAACATTACTGTATGGAAGCGAGAGTTGGGTATGCAGAAAAGAGTATGAAAGTAAAATTAATTCGGTCGAAATGCGATCTCTTCGGAAAATCTGTGTAGTTAGGCTGACCGACCGCATTCGTAACGACGACGTAAGAGAGCGAGTAGGTATGAAAGAGAGTATTGGTGTAAAGATGCGAAAGAGAATGCTCCGATGGTTCGGACATGTGGAAAGAATGCCGAACGAACGTCTGGTTAAGAAGATATACAATGCGAAAGTGGAAGGATGTAGGTACCGAGGGAGACCAAGACTAACCTACCTAGACCAGATCGGTCAGGTACTGAAGGAAGGTGGAGTCAAGAGTCTCCGAAACCGGCGAGCGTGTATGAAGAGAATTATGAATGTTGAGGAAGCGAGTGAAGTATGCAGAGATAGAGTTCTCTGGCACTCTGTTCTCTCTGCCTACCCTGCAAGGGATATGGCGTGATGATATGTATGTATGTATGTAAAATGAATAATTCTAACGCACAAATTCGATACATTTTGAAGTTCTTTTGCCAAAAAAAAAGGCAAATCCGCGAATAAATTTTGTAAATTATATTGATTTAATGCGCTTGGAGTAGCATAAAATTCGTTTAAGCGTTTTCAGTTCTGTAATTTTGATGTCGAAGATGAACCTCGCTCTGATCGATCTGTTACTAATAAAGTTGATGCTATTTTGGAATGAGTGAGCAGCATATCTTATGACATAACTGAAGAGATTGACCACAAAACAGATTTAATCTATCAAATGATAGAAGATAGATATACAAAAAACGATACTTAGGCCATACACGAGCTAACTGAAAGAAACGTAATGAATCAGTATACTCGTTTGCGATTCTCTGTTGAAACGAAATGAAACCGAACCGTATTAGAAAATATTGTTTACGATTTATAAGATTGATGGTGATGAAGTATTTTTTTTATATCCACCCCACGCTAGGGAAATAATCCTTATCTTGTGAGGGCCAAATATATATGTAGATAAAACTTAAACTACGCCCAGCTTCAGTATTCCTCTAAGAAACCCAGTACACCATGTGCAATTATTCATTAGTGGTAGGCCCATGCTGTTGACTGTTCTCTGTCTACAGCCGCGGGCCGGCCCGTCTGGGGTAGTACCACACTCTCGCAGAAGATCGACGTTTGAGTAATGGCAATGTGCTATTGCGCTTCGTTTGATGAGCGAGAGAGCCGGATGCCCAACTGGGTGGGTTTGAGAATTGTAGTGGTAGGCAGCGGACTGGCTAGAGCCTTGGTAGCAAAGGTCCATGGATGGCAGTGACACTTACCATCAGGTGTGCTGCTTGCTCGTTTGTCGCCATAAGCAATAAAAAAATACCATTCTCTTTGTTATGCAATTATGTTATTATCCCCCTTCATATACGTTAATAGCTTAATAGATGAATGGAGAAATGGAAATAATATTTCTATTTCCGTTTACTTAATTGGTAACTGAACCAACATATATTGGAAATCCATTGAAATTACTAATTCAACATAAAATACTTATCCTATGTAGTAATTTGTATTAAAAGAAAAGGAAAAACTAGCAGTCTACGATACCTTGCATTCATAATAAAGCTCGTTAACAAAAAAGAGCGTCTATGAAAAAGTTTCATCGTCATCATCATCACAGCCCACATATGTCCCACTGTTGGGCTCGGAACTACTCTGTAATAAGAAGGAAGTTAATGTACTATACCGCTGGTCAGACGTGTTGGTATAGGGTTTAGTTTAGAGTTTTCCTTCTCTTGCATACCTAGATGTTATATGCGTTTTATATCCCTTAGTCGTCTCTTACGATCACCTACGGGTAAGATAGGAGGATACGGTAGGTGGTGAATTGTGTTCTTACTTCCTTCACCATATGGATAAAAAAGATTATTTACCTAAAACTTATGAGACATATTTAGGGAAGCCATTACTCTAAAAGTTAATAGCACATTCAAAATTTAAAATTATATCAACCATGGTAATATTTACGCAAGAGGTAATAAGTTAAACAGAAAATATAATTTGAAACTGGCTGAAATCAATTTTAAGGTAGTTGAAATATAAGTAACTTTTATATATATATATATATATATATATATATATATATATATATATATATATATATATATATATATATATATATGTATATATATATATATAAAATAAAACGATATTATTTCTTATAACAACTGTATCGTTTGTCTCCCCCTAACAAACGGAATTACTTGGAATCGAATTCGTATAGCTGTAATCCCCAGATACGACATTACTCAATGTCTGATGTTTACTTCCAAACGAGAAATGTATTATTTTTGGTATTATTTCGGCGATTGTTTTGTTATTTTGACGATATTTTTTTTTATGATTGATGGACATATCATTTTAGTATTTACTAACTTCTTACCCGCGACTTAAAGAGTAACTTTCTTAAAGTTGAACTATTATCCCAAGGGAACACATTTCCAGGATAAAATATATTCTGCGTGTTAATCCAGGTATTGGTCTATCTTTATGGCAATTTTTATTAAAATTTAATTCATCGGTTTACGTGTGATCAAGTAAGAAACATCCAGACACTTTCACAAAATTTAACTAATATATTTAGGTATGTCAAATTATAATTATGTTCCATAATTACTTGTCTGTACGGGTAAGAACCTAACCCATGTAGTTCCCCCTCTCTATTTATGACCAAGTATATCCATCTATAACCTGCCGTTGTAATAATTTCATCATCTAGGGTCGTCAGGTTGGCCACCGAAGACAAAGATCGGGTACCGGTGGCCCGCTCGCACAGCGAAGAGAGGTGTTTGCAGGGTGGGTCCATGGGGTTGCGTGCCGCCTCTTCCGTCGCCCCGGGCCGATTTGCCGGGGCGCGACCACATCCAAGGTCCCACCTTGCGAAGGAAGAAAAAAAAAGGGTCGTCAGGTTGCACGTGTCTCGTAATCCCATCTATTTCAGTATTTTCTGGTCCATCTATCGTCATGTTACCGGGCTATATATCCTGCCTATTTCCATTTTATTTGCATTTTTTTTAATTTAGAATCAAAATGATAATTTTCATCTGAATCTGAAACATGTATGTAAATTTCTCTAATGAATTAAATAAATCTGACTTTCCAACATAAGCTGCTTAGCCACGGTCCTTTAGGTAAGAAGAAGAAGAATAGAATACAAAGAACCCCCTTTTGTCTCCACAGTTATTATAAGCCTTCATTGTTCATAAAGACCATATAATTACTAAAATATTATAAATTTTACTTAATTAACATTAAAAAAGGGCAAGCTTTTATAATATTATTTTTTTGTTTATTTATAATGAATGGTTTTCAGAGTAACATGTTAATTTTTTAAAATGCTATTAAAAATATTTGTAGAGCATAGGGCGGGCTCGGATATTTAGACGTCAGTGCTTATTTTAGATGCTATAATTATGTGCTTATGTGACATACATACATATCATCACGCCATATCCCTTGCAGGGTAGGCAGAGAGAACAGAGTGCCAGAGAACTCTATCTCTGCATACTTCACTCGCTTCCTCAACATTCATAATTCTCTTCATACACGCTCGCCGGTTTCGGAGACTCTTGACTCCACCTTCCTTCAGTACATGACCGATCTGGTCTAGGTAGGTTAGTCTCGGTCTCCCTCGGTACCTACATCCTTCCACTTTCGCATTGTATATCTTCTTAACCAGAAGTTCGTTCGGCATTCTTTCCACATGTCCGAACCACCGGAGCATTCCCTTTCGCATCTTTACACCAATACTCTCTTTCATACCTACTCGCTCTCTTACGTTGTTGTTACGAATGCGGTCGATCAGCCTAACTCCACAGATGTTTATGTTAGATATATAAAAAAGCTATCAAGAATAAAATTTAGCAGTATAAAACTAATTTTTTACGCATTACTTACATCTTACTTATATTATAAATTATTTTTCTATATAACTAACTACATATTTATCTTAGATTTTACTTACCTTCTAATTATTTCTACTCGTTATTTTATTTATTAGATAATTAATTAATACTTAATAAATCTACTAAATCTATCTAACTAAATCTCTAACATTAATTTACGCATTGTAATATATTCCTAAATATTGTGCACATCTGTAATTGATATAAACACTAGTTTTAAGGCACTGGAATGATCTTAGCATATGTTAGTGTTTATGTCGTAGACGAGCCTTATATAAATAAATAAATAAATAAATTCTACAAAATTTCGATTTATCAAGATGATATTACTGAATGCTTATGAGCTCCTCGTTCTGCAATTTTCTAATGTTATTCTAACTAAGCGTTACAATTCTATAGCGCTATCCTGTTTGTCGTCTAAACTCAGTTTGTTTTTTGTAGTTATTATTATATTATAATTGGTCAGCGTAGTGTCTTTTACCTTATAAATTTCATCATCATCATCTCAGTTCATATATTTTCTACTGCTGTGCTCGAACCGCCCGCATATTAGGAGGGAAATAGAACTACGCCACGCTGGTCAGACGTGTTGGTATAGGGTTTTGTTTCGAGTTTTCCTTCTCTTGTATAAACGTTATATGCATTTTATATCCCTTAGTCGTCTCTTACGATCACCCACGGGTAAGATAGGGAGTGGTGAATTGTATTCTTACTCAGTCACCACACGGATAATAAATAAAGTTAGGTTTTGTTATTCTAATATTCTGATTGTAGTTTATAACCAACGATTAATTTTTCCTCACTGAAAAGATATACGCTAACTAGGTAAACCGAGTCTCTCCCTTCTCTGCTATATAGTTGAGTTAAGTGATGGCTGCACTAATAATTCTCATGTAGTCCATCCATATTTTTTTTTGTATTATATTTTAAAAGTTGTGTGTGCTGTGTGGTAGCGGCTACGAATACTACCAACCCTTACTTTGCTCGTGGATGTCGTAAAAGACGAATAAGAGCCTTATAACGACCTGGACCAACTCCATCTGATGCCGTTTGGTCAACAATTACATTCCCAAGGAGGGTTGACATCTGGCAGGCGGCCGGTCATAAAACTATTGCCAATAACTTTTACGATATGTACTATGAAAGAAGGGGTACATATTGTATCGACCCCAAGTAATTGCGATAAGGGTAGGAGAATGATGATGATAAATACTAAATTAACTTGCAGACAAAATGTAAAATTAACAAGTGGCCTGGCAGGGCTAATAAATGATTTTATTTGATATTAATTTAACGGTCGGTGTGTAAACGCGTTCATTGTTATATTATTAGTTTTTAGATATTATTACCATTATATATTTTCGTAATATTAAAATTATACGTGTAAACTGAATAAATGTCCTAAATAAATATGAAGTTTTGCTGATAATTATTCGAAAATATCTCCTCTAGGGCCCTTCATTTGCGTATATAAACTATTTCATACAGCCATGTACTAGTTTTGGTCACACATGCTGAGCTTGTAAAGTATTCAGAAATACCCTTTACACGTATCAGGTGCGGTCTTGACATAAATGTAAATATAATGAAGGTAAGGTTGACATTTTACCGAAAAAAAAAAATATTTAGTTGTGAATATATTCGAATATTTAAAAATAACTAGTCTACCAGTGGCTGATCGTACGAGACGACTAAGGGATATAAAACGCATATAACATCTATGCGAGACAAGGAAAACTCGAAACAAAAGCCTATACCAACACGTCTGACCAGCGCGATATAGTATGTTAATTTCCCTCCCATTACGGAGGAAGCCTGAGCCCAACAGTGCGATATTTATGGGCTGTAATGATGAATGATGTCTGGTCAAAGATATTGTTATAACTTTTTGTTTTTTTTTTGCGGCGGGCTACGGTCTGGTCACACCCCGCCAGATACGTCCGGGGTGACAGAAGAGGCGGCGCGACCACATAGACCAAAGATTAGATATTGATATAGCTAAAAAAACTTCTTTTTATTTTATTTTTTTAATTCAAATTTGAAATATTCGAAGAAATTCGATTATTTTTGAAATATTTATTAATTTCATATATTTTTTTCAAGGTTAATATTATAACAAAGTATTAGAAAATAGTGTATTAAAAAAACAAAAATTGTAGTGATTGCATTGCACAATGTAGGTTCGGTAGGTAGGAGCTTCTGATCACTTTCAAGATACATCAACAGCAAAATATCAGTCTTATACTCATGTACTCATTAATAAATATGCCAATACATCTTCCATCGAAAACCATAAAAGATAGGGGCAGGCGCTTATTTTTAGAACAGAAAAGACTACTGATGCTGTTACAGCTAGAACTTGCCGAAATTATATAAGAAAACAAAAAGAAATATGGCAAGAAATAAAGCTAAAACGAAATAAAGCTAGGGATACCTACTAGCGCTCTTTCACATATTATCCAACAAAGCTTGATGCTTTTCGTCGATATACAAGATATGTCCAAAATCAATTTCTATAATAAAAGAAAGTAATTGGAACAAAATCCGTACTGTCCCGATGCGCACTGACAGTGAAGTTGTATAATTGAATAACACTACAACAAACAAAATAACATAATAATAGTGGTAGGACCACGCTGTTGACAATTATCTGTCTACAGCCGTGGGCCCTGTCTGGGGTAGTACCGCACTCTCGCAGAAGATCGACGTCTGAGTAATGACAATGTGCTATTGCGCTTCGTTCGGTGAGCAAGAGAGCAAGAAGCTTAACTGGGTGGGTTTGTGGATTTTATTGGTAGGCAGCGGCCTAAGCTATACCCATGGTATTGTTAAGGTCCATGGGCGGCAGTGACACTTACCATCAGGCATGCTTGATCGTTTGCCACCATAGGCAATAAAAAAAAAACAAAGTTCAAACATCATAAGTGATGGGTATAATGCTACGTCATCATTATCCTGTGTCAGTCATAGTTTGCTGGGAGTGTCTTATCAAGGAGCCACAAAATTTTTCATCGTCTTCATGCTGCGATGGTTTTGACATGTAGAAAGAATGCCGAACGACCGTCTGGTTAAGAAGATATACAATGCGAAAGTGGAAGGATGTAGTTACCGGGGGAACCCGAGACTCAACTACCTAGATCAGATTGGTCACGTACTGAAGGAAGGTGGAGTCAAGAGTCTCCGAAACCGGCGAGCGTGTATGAAGAGAATTATGAATGTTGAGCAAGCGAGTGAAGTATGCAAGGATAGAGTTCTCTGGCACTCTGTTCCCTCTGCCCACCCTGCAAGGAATATGGCGTGATGATATGTATGTATGTATGTACAAAACTCTTCATCTTTGTCAAAAAGATGTGATGACTACTACTTCGACCTAAGTATATCAAAAGACTGTCTTAGATTGTGTTATAAAATCACTTAACAATACGCTTTTTACAAAATACCTTGGTTTCCAGTAAGACTCTACACCTAGTCATGAGGCTTAAGCTACTCAAGCTTGGGTCGAAGTCAACGTTTCAAACTTTATAAAAGCTCAAGACTGGCTTTTGTCTAGCCCAGATCTTAACTACTGGACTACAAATTATGCTCAATTTTAGGAACCATGGCAATTGTTTAAAGCTCTAAATCAGCGGTCGGCAACACGCGACCCACGGGCCACATGCGCCCCGCAAATATTCACGGGCCGCAAAGACGTACGTCTTTCATATTTTGTAAATAAGTTATAAATATCAAAATAAATGCATGAACGAACCGCTTTCGACCGTATACCGTATATTCTAGAGTTAATATCACTAGTGTGGCCGCCACCACACCACACCCCACCTTTACCTTTTATTTTACCGCCTTGTGGCCCTTGGCTGCCAAAAGGTTGCCGACCACTGCTCTAAATGACAAGCCGACGACTCGCTTAAGAATTTTTTATAAGAAGCATATATTAAAATTCTCCCGGAAACTGTGATCGCCAACCAGTTTATCAAACGTGACTTTATAGCATTATGAAAGAAAGAAAAAAAAAAGGAAAATAGTCAATTTCCCCCTCGCATCATACTTATACAGTTTACTTAAAACTACGAACAGTTAAGCCGATAGATATGTACATATATGTAGGTACACTCGATTTTGGAGCTGGGATTGCATTTGTAAGCATGGAAAGAGATTTCTAATCAGCATAATGTCATAATACCTCTCATGAGATCTAGAACGCTATCTATCTGTAGCGTCCTATAAGATGTGACAGCAAAACCAATGATATAATATTGATTATGGCTTTCATTCATATAAATTTTTAAAGAAAAACAAATTCAAAAAAATAAAAAGCATGCCCCAGGGAGTATGTCTGTCATCCACAAAGAGGCTGACCGCGTAAGAGCGACGCCTAGGCAGTTAGTTAGGACGTCGAAAGGGTATAGTACTCGAAAAAGTAGCCCACCGAGCTGGCCACGGATGGCAAGGAAGTGGTACCGGTAGCTGGCCCAATGGCTATGGGGAGGGAAAACGGTGGGTTATGGTGTCACGCGCTACTCTTCCGTCGCCCCGGACGGAATGGGCGGCGAGTGTCCGGACCATAGCCTACTCAAAAAAAAAGAAGTATGTATATGTAACCATACCATACCAGCCTTCAAAAAATTACTATTAAAAGCTACTGAATAATTGATAATAATCTCTAGTCTCCGAAACCGGCGAGCGTGTATGAAGAGAATTATGAATGTTGAGGAAGCGAGTGAATTATGCAAGGATAGAGTTCTCTGGCACTCTGTTCTCTCTGCCTACCCTGCAAAGGACATGGTGTGATGGTATGTATGTATGTATAATTGATAATAATTAATTAATAATTATTATTATTACATATAAATTGAATATAATAAACACAGCAAGACAGCATTAAAAAGCAGCTGACTGTATCTTTCTCACTCGGATACTCCGGCGGTCCCGAGTTCACTCGACCGCGCCTTTCACCTCAGAGAGTGACGGATCAGCCTAACTTACAGCATTTTTTTTCGGCGGGCTATGGTTTAATCACACCCCGCTAAATCCAGAGGGGAGGGGGGGACAGATGAAGCAGCGCACCACCCCATAAACCCATCCCGCAATGTACTTCTCCACGCCAGTTCTTTGTAGTCGATGGAGCCTCACACAGCAATCCAAAAAAATATTTTTTTTAGTCGTGAATGGGCTGGTGATGGAGGAAAATTAATTATGAATAACGTTACCTATAAGTAATGCAGCTAGCTAAAGCAAAATGTCAAATAAAATAATCAAAGAACTAGCTGTCGAGCAAATCAATGATATTAATTTTCAATTAATGTATAACCTGAAGGCATTCTCTCTTGTTGTCACGAATTTGTACATATAATTTCCTAAAGCAATGTTAAGCCGTTGGATAAACTGAAATCTTCCGCCAATTACTTTATTTCCGTCGCTAAGAGAACTCCGAGAATGTCTTATTATTCCTGGCTTGTTACGGAGTGGGTCGAAATTCAATCGTAATTAATTTTGTTTCATGTCGGTAAAATGTTTATTTTCATTTATTATTAAGATCAAAATATGGTGGCAATGTGTCAAGGCAAATTCAAATTTAGAAGAGATAAATCGAAAGCAGCACCGTGTGTTATTCTTCTTCTTCTTTTTATGTATTGGCAATCAGTTACTTATATAAGCCATTGTTACCAGTGTCGAATTATAATTATCTTCAAGTTCTTAGTCTTTTCAGGTTAGTCATTTTCCGTTAGTAAGTCAAATTGTCGCCATCAACATTGTTAATGGTATCATGTGGTAATTTTGATGGAAAACTAAAACGTTGTAAAGCTCTTTTATATGATATTCACTACATCCCAGCAGTTCTGCTACATCACATTACACAAAATGCCATTAAAATTATCTAATATACTACATTTAAACACTAAGATATCGAATATAATACAAGAGCACTACATGACGTTTTACTTATGGTTTGACTTACGGCATTGAAACGTGGTCTCTGAATGTCGGCCTCGTAAAAAGGCTCAAAGTCGCTCAGCGTGCTATGGAGAGGGCTATGCTCAGTATTTATCTACGTGATAAAATCCGGAATACGGCAGTCCGTAGAAGAATGGTTGTAACCGACATAGCCCGAAGAATTAGCACGTTGAAATGGCAATGGGCAGGCCACATCGCTCGACGAACCGACAACCGTTGGGGAAGAAAGGTTCTCGAGTGGCGACTACGAATCGGACGACGCAACGACGACGACTAGGCATTCTCGGGGGAGGCCTATATCCAACAGTGGACGTTTACGGGCTGATGGATGGATGGACATGACGTTTTAGATTCCCGCCAAAAGTCAAACATCGTGTGTTTTAAACGTGTTAAAAAAAGGAGTTATTCAATTCGTCCTTTTTTTTTATTATCTTTTTATTTTATCCAATTTTTATGATTCCAAAGAACGTTTTTTTTTGGTGAACCGATTCTAATGATTCTATTTTTATTTCTGGTACTTTCCACGTGGTCTTATTTATCCAAATTTCGCATGTTTTGTATTTTTCTCAATAATGCTTTTTTGGCAGATCTCGACTAAATCGACTTGAAGTATTTTTTTCTTTTTGCTAAAATTTTGTATTAATTTACGCAAACCAATGAGAAGGTACTTTTGACTCCTTCATAATTGAAAAACTATTTAACTTATCTTACTATGTATATGTACTTATGTAAAACAAATTTGATTTATATATTAAACCATTTTAGATAAACCTGTAGCCCAAATTTAAATAATTATTAATGTCTTTATTTTTATGACCAACTTATATATAGAACAAAAACCTAATTTAGACTCATATTTTATACATACATACCATCACGCCATATTCCTTGCAGGGTAGGCAGAGAGAACAGAGTGCCAGAGAACTATCCTTGCATACTTCTCTCGCTGTCTCAACATTCATAATTCTCTCCATACACGCTCGCAGGTTTCGGACACTCTTGACTCCACCTTCCTTTAGTACGTGACCAATCTGCTCTAGGTAGGTTAGTCTCGGTCTCCCCTGGTACTTACATCCTTCCACTTTCGCATATATTTAATAATTTATAATTTCCTAGATACCTATCTATTTTTTAGCAGGCTATGGTTTAAATATACTCCGTCCGATTTGTCCAGGGTGACAGAACTATGGCGTGCGGTCCCATAACCTACCCCACTACCATTAGGCTTTATTACCCTATCGTATATCGTCGATAGATGCTCCGTCAACAAACAACAGTACCTACTAATGGGTCGTCGCATCTTCTTCAATATGAGGTGATTTTATATAAGAACTAGCTTCTGCCCGCGGCTTCGCTCGCGTAAAAGCTTACTTTTTAAAGCTTTTCATCCCTTATTTTTATTTTACCCCATAAGGATATTTATTTTTACAAAATGTTAATTTCATATTTATTTATATCTAATCAATAGCCTAAAAATAAGTTCCAAGCTTCTGGCTTAATAAATGACGATACTTCCTTACAACTTTACATACCCCTTTACAACCCTTTTTTTGCATTAAAAAGTAGCCTATGTCCTTTATCAGAGTCTAGACTATCTGTCTACCAAATTTCATTAAGATCGGCTCAGAAGTTTTGACGTGAAAGAGCGACAGACAAACAGACAGACAGAGTTACTTTCGCATTTATAATATTAGCATGGATTGAATTCAATGTTATCTCTTAACTCGGATAAACACTTATACCTTTTATGTGATGATATTAACTTACTAGCATAATTCTGCGTTGAAAATTACATAATTCATCGTTCACTTAATTAATTTTGTGGTTGCGATATGATTGAAATCGTTAATAGTCTGTGGCGCCCCAAGGTGCTCTGTGAACGTGAATGAACTAACAAAATCAATTCCGCCAATCATATTGAATGTAAATGACGGCCGTAGTTAACTTGAGCGAGCACGAAACTCGAGCGAAACGTCTTCATTTCAGTTTGGGCAGAAATGCTTTAGTATGTCCGTTCGGAAGTACCGATTTCCGGTTGTTCTCCTCTACCGGTCGCATTTTTCAAACCAATTGCAGTGAATTTTTCTGAGCAGATTTGATAATTATTTAAAGTTTTAATGGGAACCTTTCGAAATTCATACTTACAATCTTTTCGCGTGACGAAAAGATCATACATACATACATACATACATACATATCATCACGCCATATCCCTTGCAGGGTAGGCAGAGAGAACAGAGTGCCAGAGAACTCTATCTCTGCATACTTCACTCGCTTCCTCAACATTCATAATTCTCTTCATACACGCTCGCCGGTTTCGGAGACTCTTGACTCCACCTTCCTTCAGTACATGACCGATCTGGTCTAGGTAGGTTAGTCTCGGTCTCCCTCGGTACCTACATCCTTCCACTTTCGCATTGTATATCTTCTTAACCAGGCGTTCGTTCGGCATTCTTTCCACATGTCCGAACCATCGGAGCATTCCCTTTCGCATCTTTACACCAATACTCTCTTTCATACCTACTCGCTCTCTTACGTCGTCGTTACGAATGCGGTCGGTCAGCCTAACTCCACAGATTTTCCGCAGAGATCGCATTTCGACCGCATTAATTTTACTATCATACTCTTTTCTGCATACCCAACTCTCGCTTCCATACAGTAATGTTGGGACAAGCACTGCGTTATGTATTGCTACACGTGCCTTCTGGCTGAGGTGGTGGCTGCCGAAAAGTTGCCCCAACGCTCCGTTCACTCTATTTCCCGCATTCACTCTTCGCTCTATATCAGTGGTGTACCTTCCATCTCGGCTAAATCCACATCCAAGATATACAAATTCATCCACTTGCTTTAGTACATCATTACCTATTGTTACTCTTACATCTGTTCTGGTTTTATCTCTTTCAAAGACCATTATTTTGGTTTTGCTCACATTCACGCGTAGACCCCTTTTCTTACAATCTTCTGTCATTGTGTCGACTAGGGTCTGCAGGTCAGTCGCTGACTGTGCCAGCAGGACTGCATCATCTGCATAAAGCAGAGCAGTGACCACTGAGTCGCCCATCTGGACTCCCACATTCATATCGTTCAACCTTTGGAGACATTTATCCAGATATATGATAAACAGCCTGGCTGACAGAACGCACCCCTGCTTAACGCCGATATTGACGTCAAACCAAGGCGACATTCCATCATCCAGCCGCACACAGGCTCTACAGCCCATGTAACTGGACTGCACAGCCTGTAGCAGTTTACCGTTAATACCATACTCCGGTAAAATGTCCCAAAGTTCCTTTCGTGCAACCGTGTCAAATGCTCTCTCCAGATCCACAAAACTGCAGAAAACCCTCTGACCTAGAGCCAGATGCTTCTCCACAATGTTGCGCAGAGAGAACACTTGATCCATGCATCCCCTTCCACTCCTGAAACCTCCTTGTGTCTCACACAGTAAACCATCGGACACCATCCTCATTCTCCTTTCAATAATTTTTCCATACACTTTTGCTGCCAAACTGGTCAAGCTTATGGCTCTGTAATTTGCGCAGTCATAACGTGAACCCTTGTTTTTAAACAAAGGCACGATGACTGCGCCATTCCAGTCCCTGGGAACCATTCCCGAGCTCCAACATAAATTGAGGAGCAACAGGAACGCCTCCCAGACACAAGAGCCACCGAGCTTGATCATCTCGGCAGACACCATATCAATGCCCGCTGCCTTACCATTTTTCAAACTTCTTATCGCCCATTCAACTTCATCCATACTGATGCCATCGGAGGACGCCGTTGTCGAATGTTGATCTACTAAACCACATCCAACACCGGCGCCAACCGTAGCATCCGCATACATATCGCCAAAATATTCACTCCATCGGCTTAACACGTCTTGTGTTTGTGTAAGAATGTCTCCACCTTTAGACCTTATTTTATTCATTCTGAAGGCTGACCAACCACCCCGAGACTTCTTCACCTCCCTCCAAAAGAGTTTGGTGTTACCCTCGAAGTTTTTAGTCAGCCTATCTTCTGCACTCATACTTGCTCTATCACGTTTCTCTTTCAATAAGGCCTTGGTGTCATTCTTACATTGCCGATATATTTCTTTCTTCTGTTCAGTCATACTGTCATTCAGATTCAAAGAAGAGACATAGTCCAGCCACGCTTTCTTCTTTTGCTCTACGGAAGCTGCCACTTCCGCATCCCACCATGCATCACCATTTGTTTTTCTATGGTTCTTTGAACTTCCACATACTTCTTTCGCTGTATCTACCATACTCTCTTTCAATACTCTCCAGCATTCTTCAATGTCCGATTGCGGCTGGCTTGCCATCGTCAGCCGTTCTCGGACACCCTCTGCATACTTTTCTCTTACACACTCTTCTTGCAACCTTTCAACCTTTATTCTTTCAAGCCCTCCGAAGTGGACACGCTCTCGCCAGTGCCTCCACTTTCTGAACAGACCACTAAATCTCGCAATAACGAGATAGTGGTCCGTGTCGACTGTGGGGCCCCTGTAGGCTCTTGCGTCCAATATTTTGCTTCGGAGGCGACTGTCTACCAAAATTAAATCTATTATGCTTTTCTGTTCATTCCTTCTCCATGTATACATATGGATGTCCTTATGTTGGAAAAATGTGTTTGATACAATAAGGTTTCTCTCCATGCATACATCCGCTATGAGCCTACCTGCGTCGTTCACTCTCTTATCACCAAATGGACCAAGTACGTCCTCATAGTCGGGACGCTTGGTCCCCACCCATCCGTTCAAATCTCCGCATACAATCACGCGTTCACTGGTTTCTGCCATATCCAGAACTTCCCTAACATTATCCCAAAACTTCTCTAGGTCTGATGCCACCGAGGATCCTACGGGAGCATATGCTACAACCATGAATACCTTGGTGACACCTAGTTTTATACGGACCCAGAGAAGTCTGGGATCATACATTCCGTAATCCTTCACACCTGAGGCCAAGCGAGAGGACAACAGCACTCCTACCCCCATGCTGGCTCGATCGCTCTGTGGTACAGCAGACCACAGAGCCATCCCGCCACCAGGAAGATCGCAGGCGTCGCTGCCCCTTCGCTTGGTCTCTGTTACACAGAGCACGTCTAGCTGTTTGTCCGCCATGACGGATATCAGCTCGTGCAACTTACCTTCCACACAACCTCTTACATTCCACGTGCCCACCCGGCACTCCGTTCTCCTCGACTCGCCTAACTGGGCAAGGCGTGATGGGTGGCGGCCCCCATCGCCGCAACTGCCGATGTTCGTACCGACGGGGGCG
Organism: Lymantria monacha; assembly: GCA_905163515.2. Classification (NCBI taxonomy): domain Eukaryota; kingdom Metazoa; phylum Arthropoda; class Insecta; order Lepidoptera; family Erebidae; genus Lymantria; species Lymantria monacha. Next base: position 12,422,282 of record LR991095.1, on the reverse strand, counting down.
GGTCGGTACGCGTCGCCTCCGGGGGACGCCCTAACCCGCATTGCGGTACGCATTTCGAGCCGGATTAGCAGTCTAATTAGACTGGCAGGGGACGCGAACGAGCACGCTCCGGACTATGCCCCCCAAACGAAACGATCACTAAATAAAAAATCTGCTTCAGCGAGTGCTACATTGTGAACTTATGCGTTTTTTCGCAATATATTTTTAAACAGTCATAGAGTATTAAATTATTATCATTTAGATATCAAAGAAGAAAGAATCGCATTTATCTCTTTCATCACTTTGTAGTTCTCTGGCACTCTGTTCTCACTGCCTACCCTGCAAGGGATATGGCATGATGATATGTATGTATGTATGTATCATTTTGTATAAATAAATTAATGATAAAAACAATATATGTAAAGCAGTAGTTTTCCGTGTGGTGACGGAGTAAGAATACAATTCACCACCCCCTATCTTACCCGTGGGTGATCGTACGAGACGACTAAGATAAGACGCATATAACATCTATGCGAGAGAAGGAAAACTCGAAGCAAAACCCTTTACCAACACGTCTGACCAGATTGGTATAGTAGGTCAATTACCCTCCCATTATGGAGGATGCTCTAGCCAAACAGTGTGATATGAGCTGAGATGACGATGATGATGATCATGCAAAAGTAATTAATTAATAATTAAAATATTTCTCTGTTATATAATAACAAAATTTCTATTATGAGTTTAACGATTCACCCTGTCTAATTATATTGAATCAAATTTTCTTTTTTTTTGTCATATGTGTG